>OZ020605.1:18901388-21301388 GCA_963971545.1 Philophylla caesio
AGCGGACATACGGAAGAAGAAAAACAACACGGCACTAGCACAACACATACTAACAAGCGGTCACAAAAGCTGATCTTAGCAAGGTGCTAAGATATTAGACATAGAGAAGAGAGAAAAAATACGATACACCATAGAAAGTCTCCGCATTATGCAAAATAGAGACAGAACAGTTAACAAAAAAGAAAGACACTCACGACATCGCAGCTAGTTATTTACTTTGTTTACAAAACAAATTTAGTTCGACAAGAGTACCACCTACAGTTGGTACCGATGATGTTTAGTTATTAAGCATAGTTTTATTTATATTTATTGTTTCATGTAAGTGTTTGTTGATTTATGTTTACTAATGTTTTACAACAGCTGTGATTGTTATTTTATGTCTTGATCATTGTTAATGTGTGTAAAAATGCTTCTGTTTTTGTTTTAATAAAGGTTGTCGCCCCTGAGGAAGCTAAGGAAATTAGCGAAACGTTGGGCAGAAAGTGAAAAGAACAAAAAATTTTTGTTTCTTTTGCACTCAATAACGTTAGATCAAAAAACTTATATACCTGATTAGCCTGCGGTATAAAGTTACTGTTAATGTCTTTATATTTCTGTGTATACTTTCTACGAAGCAATCGTTTACTACCTACATACGTCTGTAACTGAAGTTATACTGTCAAATTATCAATGGTATATGTACATATCCCATGAAGTAAATTCTGACAGCTTTTTTAACGGGATACATTTCTTTATACTAAATTGAAACAGTACAGTTTCGTGATCCGTTGTTCTGTTGTCCAATTAAATCTGATCACTTTCATTTTGAGAAACACTACAATACCAAATATGTACATGTTCTTTACCTTCCACCAATGTGTTTGGCCAAACTTTTCTTACCATTTGTAGTTTGCGAGTAGCTTGGTTTCTGATGGAAAAAACGAGTCTCCGATCCATATTCCACTTCTTACTTTCCATACTGTATGTGAGTCGGCTCTATAGACGAATAGTTTGTCATGGTCGGAAAGGCCGTATTTCCGCCTTTATTTGATGCCAGGATGGATGGAAAGACCAAGTTTCCATTCCGAGCCTTTACCGGCTAATGTTTTACAATGGTCATACAGTAATTTCTTGAAAATAGTGCAGTTTTTTATGTGCGATGGTAATTAATTAAAACACTTTAGCCCTTTATAGAAAATATTTCTTTTATACACTTCGGTTCTATAGAAGGGAAACCTAAAGCTGTTGTTCTCTCTTAGTAGGTATGAGTGGGTGTCGTTAATGTATCGAAGATTGTCACTCAAATAATCCGGAAGTCTGCCTTCTTTTATGTTAAACTCGAATTTCATAGCATGATAAAAAACTTGCTCAGCGATCATCTCCCGCGTGGGTGTATCGTAAGGCTTATTTAGTATAAAGCGCATAGCTCGGTTTTGATCTACTTGGGTATCGCTAACTTTGAAGAATATCGTTGGACAGTATATAAAGTGGGGTTCCACTATAGATCTATAGACTATGGTTTTGTATCTCCTTCCTAGATATTTACAAGATCTTTTTATAAAGGCAATTTTTTTAACTGCGTATTCAACATACTCATCCAATATTAATTTATTATCAATGTATATCCTTAAGTATTTAATGAGTTTAACTTTTTTAATAACTTCATCTTTAATATTTAGGCTGTAGTATCCGTTATTGGCTGCCCTTGTTAAGACCATAAACTTTGTCTTATTAACATTCAGTTTTAGTTTATTAGAGCATAACCAGTTATATAAGGAATTCAGATCTTCTTGCATTTTTTCAATCGCATTCTGCACTATCCTATCACTAACTGTTAGGAGTGTGTCATCATCGAACAATAAATTTTTCCCTCCTATCTTCCTCTTAAAATTTTTTACGGTATGTACAATATCATTAGAGTTAATCTGGTTGAATTTAAACTTATTTACCTGGTTAGCCTGCGGTATAAAGTTACTGTTAATGTCTTTTATATTTCTGTTTATCTCCACCATACTTTCTACGAAGAAATCGTTTACGTTTTCTGCAATTTCTTCGCTGCTTTTGAATATTTTACCCCTTATTAGTACTTCTGCAATTTTTTTTACTATCTGATTTATTAACCACTTGTTTTAAGTGTTTCCACAATTAAAGGCTATCATTTCTGTTTGCTTCGACTTTCTCTTCCATGTAGCTAATTTTCTTAATTTTGATAATTTTTTTGTACTGCTTTTTTACCATGTTATATTCTGTCCAATCTCCTTTTAGCACTGCTTTTTCATGTAATTTGAAACTTTTCTTGTTAACCTCAGCTAATTGCCTGTCATACCATTTGTTTCTAATCTTAATATAAATTTGTCGCTGACTGGTTAATAAGTGCATCATCACATCAAGACTGTCTACGTATGCATGTAACTGAAGTTATACAGTCTCAGCACATTAAGCAAATTATCAATGGTATACATATCCCTTGAAGTAAATTCTGACAGCTTTTTTAACGGGATACATTTCTTTATATTAAATTGAAACAGTATAGTTTCGTGATCCGTTGTTCTGTGATCCTGTAAATTTTCACATAACACTTCCTTACTGTTAGAATACAACAAGTCTGTGAGTAATGCAGAGGGCTCCGTAATCCGTGTATCAAAGCTAATCAACTGTTTCATTGCTTGATGTGAGAAGATCTCGTTGAGTTTTTTACTATAAGTCGAAACTTCTTTAATGTTTATGTTGAAATCACCAACAACAAAGTGTTTATTAAGTTATCAGAGAATAGCCTCCATATATGTAAGAAACTCGGCATTATTTGTGCCATGCCATGCACCATACATTATTATTTACCGATTTGTTGACCTTTTTCTTGAACTCAAGAGTGTCACGTAAAATTATGATCATACCGCCTGTATGTCTACTGTGTGAATCGCACCTTATTACCTGGTATCTTAGAAAATTAATCTCCGAGTTATCTATTTCATCTGTAATACATATTCCGGAGCATAGCACCATGTATAGGTTAACAGATTCAATGAGTCTTTCAAGATCAATTTTATTAGCCAATAAACTATTTACTTATATTGAGAAGCACGCATTTTAATGAACATTGGCGATCTTTGCTTACGTCTAGTTGCTTATAACCCACTCTCTCACTCTTTATAATAGAATCCCACGAATTTTGAAAATATTTGTATTACATAAGTGCACGCTTCTTTATACGAGTGCTTATGTGCATTTGG
This sequence comes from Philophylla caesio, assembly GCA_963971545.1. Classification (NCBI taxonomy): domain Eukaryota; kingdom Metazoa; phylum Arthropoda; class Insecta; order Diptera; family Tephritidae; genus Philophylla; species Philophylla caesio. The sequence continues at coordinate 18,904,598 of OZ020605.1, forward strand.
AAGAGAATTATGGATGTGTTAATTCAAATCAAGGCTACTTATCTAGATAACATTGCCCGTCTGTCAGCCCTTTTAAGTTCAACTTAAGTCGCCCGAGTATAAGTAGACTCAGGCTAATACACCTTGGAGAGCGACTGTTATCTCCATCCACAATATGGACAATCACACCCTCCAAAGTGCTTAGTCTTATAAATAGCCTAAAGATGGAGTGACAACTTAAAAGGTTAGCACAATAGATCTTTTTTAGGTCGCAGCGCTACTATGCCCTGATAATGATAGTAATAATAATAAAGTCGCCGATTTTCTCGTCTAAAACTGATCTTATCTCTGCGAATAGCTGATTATTTCTTGTCAAATAAAATTGTAAAGACCTAAATACAAATAATTGAAAAAACTAAAGAAATTCCGAAATGTGGAATTTGATTGGAGTAGTGATGAAGACAGTGACTTAGAGAACGAGGAACTAATAAACATTTACATATGTATTAAGGAGAACTAAAGAAATTTCAATTGTACAATGAGAAAACTTTTCGCGACTGATTTTATTTCAATAATGCTTGAAATGTCCTTAAATTGATAATATCGAATCGAAGCAATAGACTATCAGTTATGTGTATCCTTTATTATTTCCAAAGAAACATAAACTATTTTAATTTGTCTCAGGAACCATGCGTTGCGTCTGGAGAGTATGTTTTAATTAACATTTCAACAAAGCTACTACCTTACGAGCCATAACATACCAGTTTACGTCACACCCTATAGTACTGTTGAAAGAAAATTTATAGAACTTCGACAAAGAGAAAAAATAAGACAGTGTCAAAATTTAGTTTGCCCCAGTCAATCTAATTCAGAACGAAATAGCTTCTTCTCTTTGTATTTTAAATTTTTTTCTAATTAAATGAATATAATTCTGTAATATCTGAACTTGAAAATACTTTTTGAATTAACTGCACACAAATATTTTTATATGAGCTATTTTCTATTTGCACAAATTTCAAAATATGGAAAAACAAAGCAAATTCTCCTCTCTTCTAAGTCGGAACAGAATTGAAAGCAATAGTTGAATAATGTAAAACCAGACTTTACTAAACTCATTGATAAAGAAGTGTCTCTCATTGCTAGCCTTACTTACCATCTTTTACTGTCGGCTTTTACATTTTTTGTGTTGGCAGAAATTTATGTATAAAGAAATGTGTATTGTTAAGGTGTCAACATTAAAAAAAGTTTGATTCGCCGTAAAGTTTTTGATTTACAACAAATTTGATAAATATCCATACATATGTGTAGATAATATCAAAGAAGGTGTGTGTGAAAAGAGTATATTTAACCCTTATATTGAATATCTACCATATTCAATTTGTTTTGGGTTTAAACTTTAGAATAGTTACCCACGAATTATTTTGCAAGATTTGTAAAAGAGGAAAGGGGCATGCCAAACTTACAGAAAATACCCCGCCCCCAGTGTGGGACACCATAAAATTAACATACATATTTGTATCTTTACCAGGGTCGAGTTCGATATAGCGCCGCGTAAATTTCGTTTATTGTGGTTAAAAGCATATAAAAAATTGAAAAATTTAAATGCACTTAAATGAACTACAAAAAACTTTTGTTTTAATATCGTTTTGCAGAAATCCGTTCACAAATTTCAACACAATTTAACTTTAAAAATGATCTTTCTTTTGCAATTTTTCAAATATATGGTTTGTCATTTTCATTGACTGTTTTTACTGAGCAACTAATGTTTTAATTTTGGCACACGCATATTATTAATACATTGTTTTAGAAAGTAGTTCTGCAGGGAAAACACGCCTCCCTTATTCTCCGCTTACAATCCCCTTTTTATGCGGCACTATATTAAACATTCCCCTTTAAAATTATTGGAATTTTCATAGTTGTCCAATTAAATCTGATCACTCTCATTTTGAGAAACACTACAACACCAAATACATGTTATTTACCTTCCACCAATGTGTTTGGCGGAGCTTTTCTTACCATTTGTAGTCTGCGAGTTGCTTGGTTTCTGATGGAAAAAAAAGGTTTCCGATCCATATTCCACTTCTTACTTTCCATACTGTATATGAGTCGGCTCTATAGACGAACAGTTTGTCATGGTCGGAAAGGCCGTGTTTCCGCCTTTATTTGATGCCAGGACGGATGGAAGGACCAAGTTTCCATTCCGAGCCCTTACCGGATAGCTAATGTTTTTGATGGTCATACAGTAATTTCTTGAAAATATTGCAGTTTTTTATGTGCGATGGTAATTAATTAAAACACTTTAGCCCTTTATAAAAAATATTTCTTTTATACACTTCGGTTCTATAGAAGGGAAACCTAAAGCTGTTGTTCTCTCTTAGTAGGTATGAGTGGGTGTCGTTAATGTATCGAAGATTGTCACTCAAATAATCCGGAAGTCTGCCTTCTTTTATGTTAAACTCGAATTTCATAGCATGATAAAAAACTTGCTCAGCGATCATCTCCCGCGTGGGTGTATCGTAAGGCTTATTTAGTATAAAGCGCATAGCTCGGTTTTGATCTACTTGGGTATCGCTAACTTTGAAGAATATCGTTGGACAGTATATAAAGTGGGGTTCCACTATAGATCTATAGACTATGGTTTTGTATCTCCTTCCTAGATATTTACAAGATCTTTTTATAAAGGCAATTTTTTTAACTGCGTATTCAACATACTCATCCAATATTAATTTATTATCAATGTATATCCTTAAGTATTTAATGAGTTTAATTTTTTTAATAACTTCATCTTTAATATTTAGGCTGTAGTATCCGTTATTGACTGCCCTTGTTAATGCCATACACTTTGTCTTATTAACATTCAGTTTTAGTTTATTAGATCATAACCAGTTATATAAGGAATTCAGATCTTCTTGCTTTTTTTCAATCGCATTCTGCACTATCCTATCACTAACTGTTAGGAGTGTGTCATCATCGAACAATTTTATCTTACAATGTTTTAGCACCATATTAATATCATTGATATAAATATTGAAAAGAACTGGTGCTAACACCGATCCCTGTGGTAACCCAATGTTCACGGCTACTTTTTTGACACAGTTGACTCGATCACTGTTGCTGCATACGATCGGTAAGGTAGCTCCGAAACCAGTCAAGCTCTTTGTCTTTTATACCAATATGCTGAAGTTTTTTCAGCTTTCGATCCCTGTCAATAGTTTCAAAAGCCCTTTTGAGATCTATAAACACCGCTACGATATTCAACTTTGAATTAAGATCTTCCTTCCACTCACTTGAGTGCTTCTCCCGGAAACCTGATTGCTCTTTGATGAATATGTTATTAGTTTCAGTATGACACAACAATTGCGGTTTACCCACATTTTCTAGAATTTTTTCAATATTTGGAAGAGTGTTAATTGGCCTCATTTCTTCAAATTTTATAGTACCCTTAACTTTTTTTAACGGGGACTTTCGTCGAAATTTTCCACTCTTTAGGTACTATTTCTGTTTTAAGGCTCTTATTTATAAGTAAGGAGTAGAAGTGTCCCATCGACTCTACTGAGTCTTTAATAACACCCTCAGACAATAACTTTTTCCCTCCTATCTTCCTCTTAAACTTTCTTACGGTATGTACAATATCATTAGAGTTAATCTGGTTGAATTTAAACTTATTTACCTGGTTAGCCTGCGGTATAAAGTTACTGTTAATGTCTTTAATATTTCTGTTTATCTCCACTATACTGTCTACGGAGAAATCGTTTACGTTTTCTGCAATTTCTGCGCTGCTTTTGAATATTTTAGCCCTTATTAGTACTTCTGCAATTTTTTTTACTATCTGATTTATTAACCACTTGTTTTAAGTGTTTCCACATTAAAAGGCTATCATTTCTATTTGCTTCGACTTTCTGTTCCATGTAGCTAATTTTCTTAATTTTGATAATTTTTTTGTACTGCTTTTTTACCATGTTATATTCTGCCCAATCTCCTTTTAGCACTGCATTTTCATGTAATTTGAAATTCTTCTTGTTAACCTCAGCTAATTGCCTGTCATACCATTTGTTTCTAATCTTAATATAAATTTGTCGCTGACTGGTTAATAGGTGCATAGCCGACATCATACAATTGTTAATGAGCTCGAGCATCCCTTCAATATCAAGACTACTCATATAACTGAATTTATACTGTCTCAGCACATTAAGCAAATTATCAGGGGTATACAAGTTAATCAAACACAAACGGTTGACTTTAAAAAAATATATATTTGGGAGCTATGCTCCTTTATTCCTTCAACTCAAACTTAAAACTGAACTTTACATTTTATCATTCCTAATGCTGGCCCTAAATATGTCGCTACTGCTTCGTGACCAAAAGTGCTGATTCTGTGGTTCCCACCGTTTTTCTAGTTTATTCGGTTTGTGTTGCTGGCCGTCTGTTCCCATAGTCTGGAGTTGCACGTGCCGCAACGTCAGCGACTTTATTAGTTATGTATATGTCTGTTGGATGCCTATGCCTTTACATAATGAGGTGTTATGTTGCACTAATGAATGTTGTTGTAATAATATGCGTATCTTTACATATGTTAATATGTGTCGTGCTAACAGGCCTCCCCCTGAGATTCAAACGTCCTCGTTTGAACCTTTAGGCTTATTGAAAATCTGGTTAAGTCCTTCGACTGCGGTTTCTGTTAAATCGATGGACCGTTTTTGTCCTCCTTGGGTGATTGAACGGATTTTGCTAAGTATATGATAATGATTGGCAGTATGACTGTTAGAATAATATTTGTGGCATATTTGTGTGAGGCTTATTTCTTTTGTATTATCGATATTTAGTTGCTTCAGCATCTCTAAGGAAAGAATTTCCTCGCTTCTGTTTGATGTTGAGGGTGGTTGGAGTAGTGCAGGTAGGGGTTTACTTGTCGATCTTTCATTCAGGATCGTAGGATCTTCGTTTATGAGAACTTCTCCTTTAAATTTTTTTAGAAATAGTATTCCGGGTGATAATTCCTCGTAGTCTAAAATGTGTTGGCTGTGGGTCACTGTACAGTTTAGCAAACGACTATTTAGGAGATTACTTATGCAATAGTCATTACTTAAATTTAATAAGTTACTTCTTAAACATATTTGCAAGGAAATATATTGTTTACAATTGGTTTTTATTCCGAAAATATTCTTTTCACAGCTAAGAATTGAGTTAAAATTGATTTTATTGATCTTCTCGTTCCTTTTCACTGCTCTAATGTATATTGTTTTACAAATTTCTTCTTCTACTGTAGGTAAACTTATAATGTAAATTATTATTTTTCCATTAGTTGCTATTTTTATTTCAGAAAATTCTAATGCTTCGTCTTAGTTTATAAATGGAATATTATTGTAAAAAAACTGTTACACGCTTTAAGATTTGGCCTGGTCTTGCGACGGTTTCGGCTTATGGTTTAATACTAACTTGAGATTTCAATACAATTCATTTATGAACAACTTCAATAGTAAGATTGTGAATGTGTGTGTGAGTGTATAAAATAAAGTATGTGTAAATAAAGAATAATGTGATAAATAAGACTAAAGCATAGTTGCCAACGCTCATACATTTTTAACATCCTCGGGCCCGGCAATCGCTGACGAAATTTCGAGAGGGTAGAGTAACTGAATTGGCCTCTTAAGCACTTGTTGACCTTGCATGCGTACATCGCATACTCTAACACGCCCGTCTCGTCCTTGATACCTCGTCTGCACGACTCCTAGCTTCCACTGAAGTCGAGGCCTGTTGTCATCTTGCACCAAAACTATGTCACCAATCCTTATGCTGCGTGACGGTGCGCTCTTGTTGTGATGAATGGAGCGAAGTTATTGCAGATATTCGTCGCGCCATCTTTTCATATAGTGCCTCAGTAAAGCTTGACGGATCTGCCAGGCTTGTGAAAGCGCCGATGCGTCAGCTTGAAAATCTGTAGACACAACCACTGAATTGCAGTCGATTAGAAAATTCGACGGAGATAATGGCTCCAAGTCTTTCTCGTTATTCGTAATATAAGTTAGCGGTCTAGCATTTACTATACTCTCGACTTCGGTAAGCAAGGTTCTTAGCTCCTCTGATGTTAGCACCGCTCTGCCAATTGATGCCTTTAAAGCGTTTTTGACCGACCGCACCAAGCGTTCCCAAAAACCGCCCCACCATGCCGCTCTCTCTGGGATGTATTTCCATGTGATACTGTTGTGTGCAGCCAGCTGTAATACCTCCCTTTTCTTCACTAGTTCTTCAAGTTTGCGGGGCTCAAGGTCCGCTCTTTTGAAAGTTCTTGCATTATCGGAGATTATGATTTTGGGTGTACCTCGCCTGGCTATAAACCTGCGCAAAGCTTCGACAACTCTTGACGGTCATGTCAGCAACTAACTCCAAATGCACCGCGCGAATTGCAGCGCAAGTAAACAGCATTATATAGACCTTTCTCCGGCTGTCATCTCCATCGACTTTTACGTAGAGTGGGCCGGCGAAATCCACACCAGTGGTTTCAAAAACCCTTGTCGTAGTTATTCGTTCAGCTGGTAAAACCGTCCACGGTTCGGTGGCACTTTTCCCGTATAGGCGCTTGCATATTACACAACGCTGAATAATGTTTTTAATCAGTTGTCGACCCTGAACGACCCAATACTTCTTTCGAATATGCAACAAAACTGCGTTAACGCCGCCATGGATAGTTGCCTGGTGCGCCTCAATTATTACCAGCTGGCTGAAACGAGAGTATTTTGGATGAATAATTGGGTTAGTATGTATATTACCGTATTCAACACCATGCAATCTTCCTTTGAGCACCAGTACGCCATTCTCCAGCATTGGATTTAAAGTTAATATCTTGGAATCAGATGAAATTAACAACCCCCGCTGCAATGCGTCGATTTCTTTATTGTAAGTACTCCTTTGAGCATCGTTTATCCAGTAGCACTCGGTCTCTTTCAATTCGTTATGAGTCAGCTCGTCGACAACAGTCTTTGGCGCTTCTCTCCTGCATGTTTATTTTTGATAGAGTTCAGGAACCGGAGTATACGAGGTCACTCGTAGCAGACGCTTCATACTGCTGAAATCGTCGATTTGCAAAATAGGTTTGTACGTATCGCTATCGTCTGTTATTGTAACAGTTTCATTATTGTAACAGCTATCGTCTGTTATTGTAACAGTTGCCAAACACATCGGTCGCTCAACAATACAACTTGTTGGCCAGTATATTTGTTCTTCTAGCAGCCATGCTGGTCCGTACTTCCACAGGACTGATTCTGGTAACTGCTTGGCTTTAACACCTCTGGTAATCAAATCGGCGGGGTTTTTTCTCCCTTCGCAGTGGCGCCAATCATACATATTCGTCAGGTTGTTTATTTCGCTCACTCTCGCCTTGATATAAGGCTTCAACTGTTTGCCACAGCCTCTTATCCAGTTCAAGGCGATTGTAGAATCCGTCCACATGTATGTCGCTTCAATATCGCAATCGATAGCTTCAATTAGAAATACTTTGAATCTGGCCGCCATAAGTGCCGCGGTCAACTCCAGCTGAGTTCTTTTCAAGAGGCGCTACTTTATTTTTTGAGCAAATGAAGTTTGTAACTATTTCTCCATCAGCAGAAATTTGTCGCAGGTATGCTACGGTCCCATACGCTTTTGGGCCCGCATCAGCAAAAATGTGTATTTCGTTTTTTGCTCTGCTGTAAGCTGTGAGACTCCTCTTTATGGACATTCCACAGCTCGTCCTGCCAGCTTTGGAAGCTCGACAACAGATCTGCGTCCAAAGTTTGATCCCAGTCAAGATTCGCTTTCCACACATTTGGCAGCAATATTTTAATTCGAACGACAAAAGGGGCGAGCATTCCTAAAGGATCGTAGATCTTCGCCATCGACTTCATTACGTTCCGTTTGGTGCCTCTTAACGATTGTAAGTATTCAACACTTCCTGCCAGTTCAACGCTGAGCTCGTCCACAACTGTGCACCAATTTATTCCCAAAACCTTGGGTTTCGTAGACTCGTCACGCTTATCAACGGGAAAAGTAGATTTTAATAAACCGTCGTTAGTATTCCACCTTCGCAAGTTGAAATTTGCAGCGCTCATTATACTATTCGCCGCCATACGGTTCTGCACGCTAAGTACCAGATCGTCAACATAAAATGAAGCTTTCAATTTGTCGCTTATCACACTATGTTTGTCTTTACAGCTCTCTAAATGTTTCTGAATAGTCGCGGCCAGTAGAAAAGGACTCGAAGTTACGCCGAAGGTAACTCTAGCCATTCGATATTCGACTATTGATGGTAATATGCTATTGACGTTAGGAGTTGAGTCATACCAAAAAAAAACCGATGGCAGTCACGGTCACTCTCAGCTAGTGCTATTTGCAAAAACGCCTTTTTGATATCTGCTGTTAAAGCTATTGGGTTTGAGCGAAACTTTATCAGGGTAGATAACAAATTTGCCACCAAATTGTCGCCTGCGCTAAGATGGTCGTTTAGAGAAGAGAGACCGACCTCGTTGACGAAGCATCAAATGCTTTACGCATTTTCGTCGTAATTTTTTATTCTCGGTACACTGGTCTGTGCGGCATGTAGTAGATCGTTCCATTACAATTACTGCTATCAACAGCTTCAGCGATTCCATTCTGCAATAGCTCTCTAATTTCTGCATCACACTCGTAAAGTTTGTCGCTATGTTTTTGCAGCTGTGCCGTTAAGCTATGAAGTCGAGAGAGAGCAACTTGCATATTATCAGCTAATGCGCCGCTGCCCACACGCCATGGCAGGTTGACTATATAGCGGCCATTGATACGATTTATGCTTAACAGGGTTTTTTCAATAACAGCTTGGTCTTCGTTAGATTGGCATTTGGTAATACCGACCGATTCCAGTTTCCAAAAATCTGATATATCGAATGCGTGTTCCGCGCTATCGGATATTTTTAGCGCACAACTGTGTACAGCTAAATTATTACAACATCCTTGTATTGTCCACCCAAACAGTGTTTTTACCGCAACTAACTTTTCAGATATATGCTTACTTTCGGTCGTATTAAATTGCCAAAAGTGATCTTGACCTATTAATAAATTAATTCCGTCAACAAGATTTTCACCACTTATATTAATATCAGCTAATTCGAATTTTAAATATTTCAGTTTTTCACTTCTTAATTCAGGCACCGGCAAAACATCAATACAAATTTTAGACACAACGATAGCTGTTATGGTTTTTGTTTTTCCGCTGTATTGACTCTTAATATTAAGTTGTACAGTTTTAAAGTCATTCGGCCCAAAAGGGGAGCTAATTCTCAAATTTCCCATCGAATTTCTTTAACTCGAAAGATTTTAACCTAACGCCGTTACACTCGCGTAACTCTTCGAAGTTGGCTGTCTGCCCGTTTGGGGGTCTATTTCTTTCCTCAGAACTATCTTTGAAATGAGTACTTTACACGTGCTTCAATTGCGTAATAACCGTCACGGCCTTATGATCATATTCGATCACACTCTCACATTCCTTTTGAAAATCTTCAGCCTTAATGCTGTCGCGTATGGCATCGTCTGCACGCTTGAGATTTGCGTGTGCATTTTTCAAACGCTGCAAGTATGTAACCACCGTATTTTCTACCGTAGAAGCATCACTCGCGTCGGCGTATGCGCTTATTGTAGAAGCATTTAAATATTCGCTAATCGTGTTACATAATTTCGTAACCTGCGTTCTGCACGCCGCTCGATACACGCTGTCCATTTGTTCGCTTCCAAAACGTGTTAATAGTTCTTGAAAACGTTGGGTGTTAAACCGATATCACCCGAAAGCTAATTCGAAATCCGCGGTTTTACAATCAAAGAATTGCTACCGTCCCGGGTTTCAGCACCATTTAAAAAAAACTCTTACATGCTTTTCGATTTGGCCTGGTCTTGCGACGGTTTCGGCTTATGGTTTAATACTAACTTAAGATTTCAATACAATTCATTTATGAACAACTTCAATAGTAAGATTGTGAGTGTGTGTGTGAGTGTATAAAATAAAGTATGTGTAAATAAAGAATAAAGTGATAAATAAGACTAAATCATAGTTGCCAACGCTAATACATTTTGAACAATTATCTTTATCAAACATTTTTTTGGCGATGTCCGCTTCTTCGCTTGACATGATGTATGAATTTATTATATTGGCTTTTGCCCAATGTATTGCGCACGCAAAATTTACGGCCTCTTCTTTTATAATTTCTAATTTATACTTTAGCTTCAAAAATGATTATATTTCTTTGTTTTTATCATTTGTCAACTCTTTAATAATATGAATCGTTATGTTTGTAATTTCATTTACTTTTTCTATCGTTAGCTTGTTTATTAAAACTTGATTATTATTATTTTCTAGAACGTTATTCAATTTGTTTAACACTATTTCGTGATCTTCATGGTCTGGACTTCCTGCAATCCATTTCCACGCACTACCTAGAAAATTTAATGACCTTTTTGATTTACATCCAATTTTTAGATTATTTATATGAGCCTTAATTTGGGATATTAAAAGAGCAATGAAAGGATAGTTGGGGTTTCTATGAAGTGCGTCTGTTTTCGTCGTCATTTCAATATGTTCGAGGACTTCCGTGTATTTGTCAATGTCGATTTTATGTATTATTCTAAGCGTTCATGTCTGCAGTCTGGCCGATCCTTTTTCTATAGTCACTAATAGGGAATTCGAATAGTCTATGATTTGTACCTCTGCGAGGCATAATGGTAGGAGAAACCTGAAAAAAAAATGTTGGTATTTATCAGTTGCGTATCCTGCTTTTATGTATAGTTTGTCCTTTTTCGGTCAGGACCGTACTATTTCTATCTTCCTTAACTATTTCCTTACAGTAAGGTTTGTTTAACTTAGTTCCTAACCTTCTATTTTTCTTAACGTAAATGACCTGTCCTGGTAAATATGTTTTTCTTGTATGTCTATTTTTTTGTGATAACCAATATCCTTTCTCTGCTTTTCTGCTAATTTTTGTAAGTTATCTTGTCTTGTTTTTTCAATGTCCTCGGGAGTATGTGTCACATTCCTGCCAAAAAATATATCTACTGGCTTTTTCCGCGTCACCGAGTGGATCGTATGGTTATACTCTGAAACTGCTCTTTCTAATAACTCTTCGAAGTTTCTGTGGCCTCCATTATCCTTGATGCAGCGCATTATTTCGGCTAGGGTGGAGTGAAACCTCTCCACTTGGCCGTTCGCCTGACTTTTGTATGGGGGAGTAGTGTAAACTTCTATTCCTAGTTCGTCTTTTATCATAAATTTAATTGAGGTGGAATTAAACGCTAGCTCGTTGTCCATTACCATTAGCTTTGGTACGCCGAAAGAGAATATTACGTCTCTTAAGGGTCCTTTGACATCCTCTATGGCTCTACTACTTAATATTTTTGTTATGGCGTATTTACTAAACTTGTCTAATGCGGTCAAAAGTACCTTACCTTCGGTCAAATAAATATCAACGTGTACGGTGTGTCCTGGAAATGTGGGTAGCGGGATTGGTGCTAATATTGGCTGATTAGGGTGTATTTCATATTTATTCTCTTTACATACTGTGCAATTGGTTATTATTCGTTTAATTTGTTCATCATCCCAGGGAAGTAGCCTTTCTCTAGAATTTGTGCTTGATTTTCTGTTGCATTCCTATGGGCTCTTAAGTGTTCTTTTAGTATAATATTTTCCTGTTCCTGGTCGCTGCATATGTCGTCTACTAATTTGTGAGTGTATCTGCATTTATAACTGCTAAAGTTTTGAGGGTAAATATTTTGAATCAAGCCATTGTTCTTTCGTCTGTGAGTATTCCGTTAATAACGGACGGATTTACATAAATGTAGGAATGACTCAAGGAAGAACGACACGTAGTGGACAAAACTACTAACTACAAACCACTTTAAAATACAACCCTACTTACTTGACTAACAGACACCGAACTGAACGAAATGAACGAAGCGTTAGCTTGACTTGAGACGAACGGACAGTTGTATTATAACTTTGAATAAAGCAACATCAAATTGTTACATACAAAAATTTAAAAGCACCGACTTTCATTTTAAAACTCTACAGTTTTTGGGAACTCAACCGCGATGGAACATTTGAGCCAATAAAACGCGAGTTATTAGTGAAGTGCTTATATAGTATTAATTGCACGAAAAGAAAAAACTAATTGAAATACGAAAAGTTTTTATATATCGAAATTGGTGTTGCGGTTCAGAGAATTTTCTCGAACTCGAATATTTCAAAATTCCGGTTGTAATTTGAATTTCAACAAGCCGAGTAGCATATGAAACATGTACTTGGCTGAAAATCGGTGAAAATTTCACATATACATATGTACGTACATAGCGAAATTAGTGTTGCGGTTCGGAGAACGCGAATATTTCGAAGTGACCGTTGAAATTTGAATTTCAAAAAGCCGAGTAGCTTATGAAAAGTGAGTGGTACTATGAAAAAACATTGTGACAGACGAAAATCAAAAGCTAAAAGAGCACGCAAGATATCGAAAAATTAAAACTTTCGAAGATTGAGACAGAACCAGTATAAGCCGCACAGCAATCTAGACAGAGACAGCAGCAGTATAAGCTACACAGCAAAATACTGAAACAGAACCGTACTGAAGTAGCAGAAGAGACAGCAGCAGTATAAACCCCACAGCAACATACTGAAACAGCAGTAGTCGTACAACATATTGTACTATTGGAATAATTGTACGTGTTTTGATAACAGTGGGAAAAATAGCAGTGGAAACAACAGCAGTTTTATTAGCAATACTTCGACAGATTAAAGGAGACACCAGCAGTATTAGCAGTACAACGAACTTCTAAATATAGCGAAGTTAATGTTAAGAACAACAACTTCGCTGGTGAGGGTAGCAGCATCAATAGCAGAGATCAACAGAAGGTGATAGAATACACCTGTAGAAGAGTAAGAAGCAGACAGAAGGCGAGTATTTTAAGACAAAGTAGTATCAATAGAGTATCAGTAATAAGAATTAAAGTTAAAGAGAACAAAATCGAAATAAATAGCTTAACATTAATCGCAAAAAGATAGATAAGCAAAAAGGAAAAAAGAAGACAAAAGAGCATATTTTTAACTTTTACCAGAAAATGGTTCGAAGAATAATCTTAGCAAAACAAAAAGGATTTTTTTTTTATTGTATTAAATTACAGAACTTGAATTGCACAAACTTAATTTTAAACTATAAATACGTAAATCAACTTGAATGAATATTAATATACATGCATACCTGTTTAAACGATAATTAACTATCGTTTTGACTATAGCATAAGAACAGACAATCTGATATGTACATACATACGTGCATGATAAAAGAGTTTAAGCAACAACTACGTACTATTATTATTAACTTACTTTTATATTTAACATTATAAATAACTTTTATTACTTGTACTTATCGTAAATTTTGTAATACTCTGTAAGACTATGGACGCTCAGACGATTTTATCAATGAATGTGGAGACCTTAAAACTAAATTTGCGACAGGTCGGACTTAGCGTACAGGGACGAAAGAGTGAGCTTAGGGACAGACTTCTCCGACATCACGAACTTTTACAGAGCGAGGGTGAAGAAAGTGAAGAAGAGTCCACTTACGAGGAAGCAGTAAATCCTCAACCGCAAACTTTAGTTATGAAAAATACATTTACTTTAAAAGACATTGAAAACAGTTTGCCCTCATTTACTGGTACCGACACGTTAGACGTATATGATTTTATACAGGAATTTGAAGATAATGCCCTCACGTTAGGTTGGAGCGAACTCCAAAAATATGTATACGCGAAACAACTGCTGAAGGGAGCAGCAAAGCTCTTTTTGCGCAGCCAGACTGGTATAAGAAATTGGGATTCATTAAAATCCGCTATTAAAGAAGAATTCGGCACCAAACAGTCCTCACTAGATATTCATCGCATGCTACAAAATCGCCGGAAAAAGATTAGTGAGACTTTCAGGGAGTACTTGTATACCCTCATGGAAATAGCCAAGCCAATTAAGTTAGAAGAAGTTAGTTTGATAGGGTATTTTGTAGAGGGTATCCTAGATACCAGAGCTAATAAAACTATTCTTTACCAAGCAAAACCCATTAAAGAATTAAAGGAAAACTTAAAAGTTTACGAAAAAGTACATAGTTCGCGTCAGTCAACAAATAGATCGAACTAGGGACAGAGTACATACAATGCTTCAATTCCGCAAGGAAGTTCTGAAAACTTGAGGAAATGCTTCAAGTGTTCAGCTACAACGCACTTGGCGAAAGATTGTAAAAACGGAGACAAACAATATAAATGCTTTAAGTGTGGTCAAATAGGACAACGTAGTTTTGAGTGTAAAGCAAGTGGAGGAAAGCAAATCAAGATAGAAAATCGTACAGTCAATGCAATGTTAAACTCGACCGCGAATCAAAACAGTGGATTAATTTTTAAAGAGATTATGATAGGCGACATTAACGTTAATGCTTTAGTAGATACCGGTTCCGACCTGAGCTTACTTAGATATGACATTTTAAGAAAAATGAATTATCCACAATTAAGTGGCGAAATACGGAGCTTAGTAGGTATTAAAGAGAGCAAATTGAACACTATGGGAGGTATCCAGAAGGAAATTAGAGTGGACAGCTTATTTGTAGATATTACTTTCCATGTAATTAAAACTGATGAATTGCGTTACGAAGCTGTTCTAGGAAACGATATTCTAAAATGGGTAGATATATCGATTTCAGAAGGTACTGCGGAGTTCAGGCAAAAGCGTGGGAAGGAAACTGAAAATTGTTGTATCCGATAATATACCAGTTTATCAAACACCACGAAGAGTTTCGTACCCCGATCAACGCTTTATAGATGAGCAGGTCGGCGATTGGCTAAAACATGGCATACTACAGCCAAGCAATTCTGAATACTCAGCACCGGTAGTTCTAGTTTCTAAAAAAGATGGCACCAAGCGATTGTGTTGCGATTTTAGAAAGTTGAATGAAAAGATAGTACGGGACAATTTCCCAATGCCACTTATTGATGATGTTTTGGAAAGATTACAAGGAGCTCGGATATTTACAACGCTTGATTTAGCCAACGGATTTTTTCACGTTCCCGTTGAACCAAACTCAAAACGATACACATCGTTCGTTACGCACAGTGGCCAGTTTGAATTTAATTTCGTGCCTTTTGGAATTTGCAATTCCCCAGCCGTGTTTTGTCGGTACATCTCAGCCATATTCCGTGATCTAGTTCAGGAGGGAGTGATTGTCATTTACATGGTTGACTTGATTATTCCAGCACAAAGCGAAGACGATGGAATAGAGAAACTACAGGTTGTTTTAAATAGAGCAATGGGGCATGGTTTAAAAATTAAGTGGCAAAAATGTCAATTTTTAATGAAGACAATACAATTTCTTGGGTATATAATTGAAGAAGGAGGTATAAAACCATCACAATATAAGATAAATGCCGTGAAAATGTTTCCAATGCCACGAGACAAAAAATCTCTTCAAAGATTTTTAGGGCTAACTTCTTATTTTATAAGGTTTGTAGAGGGGTATGCCGTGATTGCCAAGCCATTGACCGATATGCTTAGAAAAGACAACGATTTTAAGATTAATGAAGAGCAGATCCTTGCATTTCAGGAGCTTAAACAATCGCTTATTAAAGCTCCTGTCTTAAAAATTTATAATCCTAATGCTGAAACAGAAGTACATACAGACGCTTCTATACTTGGCTATGGGGGGTGCTTCTGCAAAAAGACATGGATGATCAAATATTCCACCCTATACAATATATGAGTCGCAAAACGAGACCTGAAGAACAAAAATACCCATCATATGAGTTAGAAGTTCTTGCGATCGTAGAAGCTTTAAAAAAATGGCGAATATACTTGCTTGGAAAAAAGATAAAAATAGTTAGTGATTGTAACGCTTTTGCTTTAACGATAAAAAAAAGAGGTGCCACTTAGAGTTGCTTGTTGGGCTATGTACCTCCAAGAGTTCGATTACGTTATCGAACATAGACCAGCGACGAAGATGAAGCATGTTGATGCGCTAAGCCGCATGACCTGCATGCAAGTGGAAGACTCTTTAAGCTTTCGCTTAAAAGACGCACAGCAAAGAGATGATTGGGTGAAAGCAATCACGAAAGTTCTCGAAAACAATAATTACGAAGACTTTTACATGAAAAATGGCATTTTATACAAAGATCCGGTAAATGAGAGGGTAGTTGTTCCACAAGCAATGGAAGACGAAGTTATTCGTATGGCACATAGCCAGGGGCACTGGTCAACAAAAAAGACGCAAGATTACATTGAAAAATCATTTTATATACCACAAATCGGACCGAAAGTAGTAAAAATAGTGAAAAGTTGCGTTGAGTGCATTATTGCAGAAGCAAAGATGGGTAAAAAGGAAGGGCTGCTTTCTCCTATCGATAAAGAAGATAAACCCCTTGCGACATATCATCTGGATCACGTAGGCCCAATGGAATTGACACACAAGAAATGCAATCACTTACTTGTCGTAGTAGATGCGTTTAGCAAATTTGTCTGGCTATATCCTACAAAAAGTACTGATTCTGCTTCTGTTATAGATCGACTAGAGATACAGTCTTCGGTATTTGGTAACCCTAAAAGAATTGTAACAGACAGGGGGACGGCTTTTACAGCCAAAAACTTCGTTGACTATTGCAGTAGAGAAGGTGTACAGCATCTACTCATCGCAACCGGCGTGCCACGTGGAAACGGACAAGTTGAACGTATAAATCGAATCGTAATACAATTGCTGACAAAATTATGTTACAATAATCCAGGTAATTGGTACAAACACGTCGACACGTAGTGGACGGAACTACTAACTACAAACCACTTTAAAATACAACCCTACTTACTTGACTAACAGACACCGAACTGAACGAAATGAACGAAGCGTTAGCTTGACTTGGGACGATCGGACAGTTGTATTATAACTTTGAATAAAGCAACATCAAATTGTTACATACAAAAATTTAAAAGCACCGACTTTCATTTTAAAACTCTACATAAATGTCTTTTAAAAAACGCAGTAAGGTTCTGTAACTTGAACTATCGTCGCTATGGATAGTGAATGTAAGTGAATTCACTTGGTTCGATATCCTTGATGGTACATCTGCCACTACGTTTGATTTTCCGGGTTGGTAAACTAATTTATGATTATATTCCTCTAATATTGCTTTCCAACGCTTCATCTTACTGTTAGAGTTTTTATGGCTAAGAGCATATGTAAGCGGTTGGTGATCGGTTATTATTTTTATTCTTTTCGAACCATAGAGATAACTTCGTAATGTGTTGAGTGCCCATATTATGAAGAGCATTTCCTTTTCATAAGTAGCGTAGTGCTCCTCCGTTTTACTCAAGGTTCTTGATATGAAAGAGATTGGTCTGTTATTCTGTGATAACACACCGCCTATGGCATAGTCAGAGGTGTCAGTCGTCAGTTCGAAGTCTTTTTCAAAGTTTGGGTGCGCAAGCACGATGTCGATATTAATGTACTTTTAATTTTATTGAATGCTCTTAAAGCTTCTTCATCTAGTGTTATTTCCATCTTCCTTTATTTGTTTTTGGGGACGTTACCGGCTTCTCCTCGGAGAAGTGCCGTAAGTGGCTTGGCTAATTTGGAATAATCCCTAATAAATCGTCTATAATAACCCGACATTCCTAAAAATGACCTTAACTCTTTTAGGTTACGCAGAACTGGGGATTGAGCTATGGCTTCCACCTTTTTGGAGTTGTTTTTATTCTGGAATGGTAACTAAGTTGAGTTTCCTGTAGTCATACTTTTTTCGCCGGAAGCATCCATTTTTTTATCGACTATCTAAACAGGGGAGTTATATGGGGATTTCGATTGCCTTATTATAGGAGTAGAAGTGTCCCATCGACTCTACTGAGTCTTTAATAACACCCTCAGACAATAAATTTTTCACTCCTATCTTCCTCTTAAACTTTCTTACGGTATGTACAATATCATTAGAGTTAATCTGGTTGAATTTAAACTTATTTACCTGGTTAGCCTGCGGTATAAAGTTACTGTTAATGTCTTTTATATTTCTGTTTATCTTCACTATACTTTCTACGAAGAAATCGTTTACGTTTTCTGCAATTTCTGCGCTGCTTTTGAATATTTTAGCCCTTATTAGTACTTCTGCAATTTTTTTTTACTATCTGATTTATTAACCACTTGTTTTAAGTGTTTCCACATTAAAAGGCTATCATTTCTATTTGCTTCGACTTTCTGTTCCATGTAGCTTATTTTCTTAATTTTGATAATTTTTTTGTACTGCTTTTTTACCATGTTATATTCTGCCCAATCTCCTTTTAGCACTGCATTTTCATGTAATTTGAAATTCTTCTTGTTAACCTCAGCTAATTGCCTGTCATACCATTTGTTTCTAATCTTAATATAAATTTGTCGCTGACTGGTTAATAGGTGCATAGCCGACATCATACAATTGTTAATGAGCTCGAGCATCCCTTCAATATCAAGACTACCTACGTATGTAACTGAATTTATACTGTCTCAGCACATTAAGCAAATTATCAGGGGTATACAAGTTAATCAAACACAAACGGTTGACTTTAAAAAAATATATATTTGGGAGCTATGCTCCTTTATTCCTTCAACTCAAACTTAAAACTGAACTTTACATTTTATCATTCCTAATGCTGGCCCTAAATATGTCGCTACTGCTTCGTGACCAAAAGTGCTGATTCTGTGGTTCCCACCGTTTTTCTAGTTTATTCGGTTTGTGTTGCTGGCCGTCTGTTCCCATAGTCTGGAGTTGCACGTGCCGCAACGTCAGCGACTTTATTAGTTATATGTCTGTTGGATGCCTATGCCTTTACATAATGAGGTGTTATGTTGCACTAATGAATGTTGTTGTAATAATATGCGTATCTTTACATATGTTAATATGTGTCGTGCTAACAGGCCTCCCCCTGAGATTCAAACGTCCTCGTTTGAACCTTTAGGCTTATTGAAAATCTGGTTATGTCCTTCGACTGCGGTTTCTGTTAAATCGATGGACCGTTTTTGTCCTCCTTGGGTGATTGAACGGATTTTGCTAAGTATATGATAATGATTGGCAGTATGACTGTTAGAATAATATTTGTGGCATATTTGTGTGAGGCTTATTTCTTTTGTATTATCGATATTTACTTGCTTCAGCATCTCTAAGGAAAGAATTTCCTTGCTTCTGTTTGATGTTGAGGGTGGTTGGAGTAGTGCAGGTAGGGGTTTACTTGTCGATCTTTCATTCAGGATCGTAGGATCTTCGTTTATGAGAATTTCTCCTTTAAAATTTTTTAGAAATAGTATTCCGGGTGATAATTCCTCGTAGTCTAAAATGTGTTGGCTGTGGGTCACTGTACAGATTGGCAAACGACTATTTAGGAGATTACTTATGCAATAGTCATTACTTAAATTTAATAAGTTACTTCTTAAACATATTTGCAAGGAAATATATTGTTTACAATTGGTTTTTATTCCGAAAATATTCTTTTCACAGCTAAGAATTGAGTTAAAATTGATTTTATTTATCTTCTCGTTCCTTTTCACTGCTCTAATGTATATTGTTTTACAAATTTCTTCTTCTACTGTAGGTAAACTTATAATGTAAATTATTATTTTTCCATTAGTTGCTATTTTTATTTCAGAAAATTCTAATGCTTCGTCTTAGTTTATAAATGGAATATTATTGTAAAAAAACTGTTACACGCTTTAAGATTTGGCCTGGTCTTGCGACGGTTTCGGCTTATGGTTTAATACTAACTTGAGATTTCAATACAATTCATTTATGAACAACTTCAATAGTAAGATTGTGAATGTGTGTGTGAGTGTATAAAATAAAGTATGTGTAAATAAAAGCATAGTTGCCAACGCTCATACATTTTTAACATCCTCGGGCCCGGCAATCGCTGACGAAATTTCGAGAGGGTAGAGTAACTGAATTGGCCTCTTAAGCACTTGTTGACCTTGCATGCGTACATCGCATACTCTAACACGCCCGTCTCGTCCTTGATACCTCGTCTGCACGACTCCTAGCTTCCACTGAAGTCGAGGCCTGTTGTCATCTTGCACCAAAACTATGTCACCAATCCTTATGCTGCGTGACGGTGCGCTCTTGTTGTGATGAATGGAGCGAAGTTATTGCAGATATTCGTCGCGCCATCTTTTCATATAGCGCCTCAGTAAAGCTTGACGGATCTGCCAGGCTTGTGAAAGCGCCGATGCGTCAGCTTGAAAATCTGTAGACACAACCACTGAATTGCAGTCGATTAGAAAATTCGACGGAGATAATGGCTCCAAGTCTTTCTCGTTATTCGTAATATAAGTTAGCGGTCTAGCATTTACTATACTCTCGACTTCGGTAAGCAAGGTTCTTAGCTCCTCTGATGTTAGCACCGCTCTGCCAATTGATGCCTTTAAAGCGTTTTTGACCGACCGCACCAAGCGTTCCCAAAAACCGCCCCACCATGCCGCTCTCTCTGGGATGTATTTCCATGTGATACTGTTGTGTGCAGCCAGCTGTAATACCTCCCTTTTCTTCACTAGTTCTTCAAGTTTGCGGGGCTCAAGGTCCGCTCTTTTGAAAGTTCTTGCATTATCGGAGATTATGATTTTGGGTGTACCTCGCCTGGCTATAAACCTGCGCAAAGCTTCGACAACTCTTGACGGTCATGTCAGCAACTAACTCCAAATGCACCGCGCGAATTGCAGCGCAAGTAAACAGCATTATATAGACCTTTCTTCGGCTGTCATCTCCATCGACTTTTACGTAGAGTGGGCCGGCGAAATCCACACCAGTGGTTTCAAAAACCCTTGTCGTAGTTATTCGTTCAGCTGGTAAAACTGTCCACGGTTCGGACGCACTTTTCCCGTATAGGCGCTTGCATATTACACAACGCTGAATAATGTTTTTAATCAGTTGTCGACCCTGAACGACCCAATACTTCTTTCGAATATGCAACAATACTGCGTTAACGCCGCCATGGATAGTTGCCTGGTGCGCCTCAATTATTACCAGCTGGCTGAAACGAGAGTATTTTGGATGAATAATTGGGTTAGTATGTATATTACCGTATTCAACACCATGCAATCTTCCTTTGAGCACCAGTACGCCATTCTCCAGCATTGGATTTAAAGTTAATACCTTGGAATCAGATGAAATTAACAACCCCCGCTGCAATGCGTCGATTTCTTTATTGTAAGTACTCCTTTGAGCATCGTTTATCCAGTAGCACTCGGCCTCTTTCAATTCTTTATGAGTCAGCTCGTCGACAACAGTCTTTGGCGCTTCTCTCCTGCACGTTTATTTTTGATAGAGTTCAGGAACCGGAGTATACGAGGTCACTCGTAGCAGCTATCGTCTGTTATTGTAACAGTTTCATTATTGTAACAGCTATCGTCTGTTATTGTAACAGTTGCCAAACACATCGGTCGCTCAACAATACAACTTGTTGGCCAGTATATTTGTTCTTCTAGCAGCCATGCTGGTCCGTACTTCCACAGGACTGATTCTGGTAACTGCTTGGCTTTAACACCTCTGGTAATCAAATCGGCGGGGTTTTTTCTCCCTTCGCAGTGGCGCCAATCATACATATTCGTCAGGTTGTTTATTTCGCTCACTCTCGCCTTGATATAAGGCTTCAACTGTTTGCCACAGCCTCTTATCCAGTTCAAGGCGATTGTAGAATCCGTCCACATGTATGTCGCTTCAATATCGCAATCGATAGCTTCAATTAGAAATACTTTGAATCTGGCCACCATAAGTGCCGCGGTCAGCTCCAGCTGAGTTCTTTTCAAGAGGCGCTACTTTATTTTTTGAGCAAATGAAGTTTGTAACTATTTCTCCATCAGCAGAAATTTGTCGCAGGTATGCTACGGTTCCATACGCTTTTGGGCCCGCATCAGCAAAAATGTGTATTTCGTTTTTTGCTCTGCTGTAAGCTGTGAGACTCCTCTTTATGGACATTCCACAGCTCGTCCTGCCAGCTTTGGAAGCTCGACAACAGATCTGCGTCCAAAGTTTGATCCCAGTCAAGATTCGCTTTCCACACATTTTGCAGCAATATTTTAATTCGAACGACAAAAGGGGCGAGCATTCCTAAAGGATCGTAGATCTTCGCCATCGACTTCATTACGTTCCGTTTGGTGCCTCTTAACGATTGTAAGTATTCAACACTTCCTGCCAGTTCAACGCTGAGCTCGTCCACAACTGTGCACCAATTTATTCCCAAAACCTTGGGTTTCGTAGACTCGTCACGCTTATCAACGGGAAAAGTAGATTTTAATAAACCGTCGTTAGTATTCCACCTTCGCAAGTTGAAATTTGCAGCGCTCATTATACTATTCGCCGCCATACGGTTCTGCACGCTAAGTACCAGATCGTCAACATAAAATGAAGCTTTCAATTTGTCGCTTATCACACTATATTTGTCTTTACAGCTCTCTAAATGTTTCTGAATAGTCGCGGCCAGTAGAAAAGGACTCGAAGTTACGCCGAAGGTAACTCTAGCCATTCGATATTCGACTATTGATGGTAATATGCTATTGACGTTAGGAGTTGAGTCATACCAAAAAAAAACCGATGGCAGTCACGGTCACTCTCAGCTAGTGCTATTTGCAAAAACGCCTTTTTGATATCTGCTGTTAAAGCTATTGGGTTTGAGCGAAACTTTGCCACCAAATTGTCGCCTGCGCTAAGATGGTCGTTTAGAGAAGAGAGACCGACCTCGTTGACGAAGCATCAAATGCTTTACGCATTTTCGTCGTAATTTTTTATTCTCGGTACACTGGTCTGTGCGGCATGTAGTAGATCGTTCCATTACAATTACTGCTATCAACAGCTTCAGCGATTCCATTCTGCAATAGCTCTCTAATTTCTGCATCACACTCGTAAAGTTTGTCGCTATGTTTTTGCAGCTGTGCCGTTAAGCTATGAAGTCGAGAGAGATCAACTTGCATATTATCAGCTAATGCGCCGCTGCCCACACGCCATGGCAGGTTGACTACATAGCGGCCATTGATACGATTTATGCTTAACAGGGTTTTTTCAATAACAGCTTGGTCTTCGTTAGATTGGCATTTGGTAATACCGACCGATTCCAGTTTCCAAAAATCTGATATATCGAATGCGTGTTCCGCGCTATCGGATATTTTTAGCGCACAACTGTGTACAGCTAAATTATTACAACATCCTTGTATTGTCCAGCCAAACAGTGTTTTTACCGCAACTAACTTTTCAGATATATGCTTACTTTCGGTCGTATTAAATTGCCAAAAGTGATCTTGACCTATTAATAAATTAATTCCGTCAACAAGATTTTCACCACTTATTAGTATCAGCTAATTCGAATTTTAAATATTTCAGTTTTTCACTTCTTAATTCAGGCACCGGCAAAACATCAATACAAATTTTAGACACAACGATAGCTGTTATTGTTTTTGTTTTTCCGCTGTATTGACTCTTAATATTAAGTTGTACAGTTTTAAAGTCATTCGGCTGCCTCTGGGTGTTTTGGTCTCCAAACACTACAATTCCCATTTTTTCAATGCCGCTGGCGTGTAGTTTCAAGATGTTCGCTAATTTCTCACTTATGTAAGTGCGCTGACTACCATTGTCCATAACCCATCTGCTTAGTACCCGTTCGCTGTTAGTGATGTCACTAATGACCGCTTTTGCAGTTTGCAGAAAAATGTCAATTTGCCCTGCCGAAATGGTATTCAAGGTCGCTGTTCTGACTGTAGAGTGTGACAATGCAGCTTGGGCTTCTGTTACGCTGTTGTTATCTCCTTGTTTTTTAGTATCACTTCGCTCGCTCATTCGTAAATTTGTTCCAATTGTTCTGGTTCGCTCACACATAGGCGTAAGAAATCTGCCGCTACATACAGTGCACTTTATCCACTGCGCTCTGCAGAATTTGGAGCTGTGGTTCTTATTACCACATCGAAAGCATCTACTCTCCCTTCTTAGTAATTGCTTTCTTTGTTCGACGGTCATGTTGCTGGATTATCTTCTTTATGATGGGATCTGTCATTTTCAGCTGCGTTAACGTTATCAATCGCTGTGCTATTGATGTTGTTAGTCATTGTGGTACAAAGTGAACTTACAACCCCAACTCTGTGATATTGTATGCGCAGTCTTGTAGGTAAAACCTTCAGCAATACTGATTTTGCCACTATGTCATATTGATGAGATGGTACTCGCAGCGCGGTAAGTGATCGTACGATAGCACTAACTTCGTTATACAACTGGCGCAGTGCATGAACATCGTTAGAATTATGCACAAGCTTTAAATTAATCAGCTTCTGTAGGTATTTCTCTACGATTTTTTCGGTGTTGCCGTATTCTTCCAGGAGAAGGGATATAGCATCTGAATAACAAGATTCAGTTGGCGTAAATCCGGCTATCGTTGCTGCTGCTTGGCCAATCAATGCCCCGTTTAGGTAATTAAATTTAGTGGCTGGTGAGAATTTACGATTTTCATGTACTATGCGTTTAAACTGCTCCCAAAAGGGGAGCGAGTTCTCAAATTTCCCATCGAATTTCTTTAACTCGAAAGATTTTAACCCAACGCCGTTACACTCGCGGCACTTCTTGAAGTTGGCTGTCTGCCCGTTTGGGGGTCTATTTCTTTCCTCAGAACTATCTTTGAAATGAGTACTTAACACGTGCTTCAATTGCGTAATAACCGTCACGGCCTTATGATCATATTCGATCACACTCTCACATTCCTTTTGAAAATCTTCAGCCTTAATGCTGTCGCGTATGGCATCGTCTGCACGCTTGAGATTTGCGTGTGCATTTTTCAAACACTGCAAGTATGTAACCACCGTATTTTCTACCGTAGAAGCATCACTCGCGTCGGCGTATGCGCTTATTGTAGAAGCATTTAAATATTCGCTAATCGTGTTACATAATTTCGTAACCTGCGTTCTGCACGCCGCTCGATACACGCTGTCCATTTGTTCGCTTCCAAAACGTGTTAATAGTTCTTGAAAACGTTGGGTGTTAAACCGATATCACCCGAAAGCTAATTCGAAATCCGCGGTTTTACAATCAAAGAATTGCTACCGTCCCGGGTTTCAGCACCATTTAAAAAAAACTCTTACATGCTTTTCGATTTGGCCTGGTCTTGCGACGGTTTCGGCTTATGGTTTAATACTAACTTAAGATTTCAATACAATTCATTTATGAACAACTTCAATAGTAAGATTGTGAGTGTGTGTGTGAGTGTATAAAATAAAGTATGTGTAAATAAAGAATAAAGTGATAAATAAGACTAAAGCATAGTTGCCAACGCTAATACATTTTTAACAATTATCTTTATCAAACATTTTTTTGGCGATGTCCGCTTCTTCGCTTGACATGATGTATGAATTTATTATATTGGCTTTTGCCCAATGTATTGCGCACGCAAAATTTACGGCCTCTTCTTTTATAATTTCTAATTTATACTTTAGCTTCAAAAATGATTATATTTCTTTGTTTTTATCATTTGTCAACTCTTTAATAATATGAATCGTTATGTTTGTAATTTCATTTACTTTTTCTATCGTTAGCTTGTTTATTAAAACTTGATTATTATTATTTTCTAGAACGTTATTCAATTTGTTTAACACTATTTCGTGATCTTCATGGTCTGGACTTCCTGCAATCCATTTCCACGCACTACCTAGAAAATTTAATGACCTTTTTGATTTACATCCAATTTTTAGATTATTTATATGAGCCTTAATTTGGGATATTAAAAGAGCAATGAAAGGATAGTTGGGGTTTCTATGAAGTGCGTCTGTTTTCGTCGTCATTTCAATATGTTCGAGGACTTCCGTGTATTTGTCAATGTCGATTTTATGTATTATTCTAAGCGTTCATGTCTGCAGTCTGGCCGATCCTTTTTCTATAGTCACTAATAGGGAATTCGAATAGTCTATGATTTGTACCTCTGCGAGGCATAATGGTAGGAGAAACCTGAAAAAAAAATGTTGGTATTTATCAGTTGCGTATCCTGCTTTTATGTATAGTTTGTCCTTTTTCGGTCAGGACCGTACTATTTCTATCTTCCTTAACTATTTCCTTACAGTAAGGTTTGTTTAACTTAGTTCCTAACCTTCTATTTTTCTTAACGTAAATGACCTGTCCTGGTAAATATGTTTTTCTTGTATGTCTATTTTTTTGTGATAACCAATATCCTTTCTCTGCTTTTCTGCTAATTTTTGTAAGTTATCTTGTCTTGTTTTTTCAATGTCCTCGGGAGTATGTGTCACATTCCTGCCAAAAAATATATCTACTGGCTTTTTCCGCGTCACCGAGTGGATCGTATGGTTATACTCTGAAACTGCTCTTTCTAATAACTCTTCGAAGTTTCTGTCGCCTCCATTATCCTTGATGCAGCGCATTATTTCGGCTAGGGTGGAGTGAAACCTCTCCACTTGGCCGTTCGCCTGACTTTTGTATGGGGGAGTAGTGTAAACTTCTATACCTAGTTCGTATTTTATCATAAATTTAATTGAGGTGGAATTAAACGCTAGCTCGTTGTCCATTACCATTAGCTTTGGTACGCCGAAAGAGAATATTACGTCTCTTAAGGGTCCTTTGACATCCTCTATGGCTCTACTACTTAATATTTTTGTTATGGCGTATTTACTAAACTTGTCTAATGCGGTCAAAAGTACCTTACCTTCGGTCAAATAAATATCAACGTGTACGGTGTGTCCTGGAAATGTGGGTAGCGGGATTGGTGCTAATATTGGCTGATTAGGGTGTATTTCATATTTATTCTCTTTACATACTGTGCAATTGGTTATTATTCGTTTAATTTGTTCATCATCCCAGGGAAGTAGCCTTTCTCTAGAATTTGTGCTTGATTTTCTGTTGCATTCCTATGGGCTCTTAAGTGTTCTTTTAGTATAATATTTTCCTGTTCCTGGTCGCTGCATATGTCGTCTACTAATTTGTGAGTGTATCTGCATTTATAACTGCTAAAGTTTTGAGGGTAAATATTTTGAATCAAGCCCATTGTTCTTTCGTCTGTGAGTATTCCGTTAATAACGGACGGATTTACATAAATGTAGGAATGACTCAAGGAAGAACGACACGTAGTGGACAAAACTACTAACTACAAACCACTTTAAAATACAACCCTACTTACTTGACTAACAGACACCGAACTGAACGAAATGAACGAAGCGTTAGCTTGACTTGAGACGAACGGACAGTTGTATTATAACTTTGAATAAAGCAACATCAAATTGTTACATACAAAAATTTAAAAGCACCGACTTTCATTTTAAAACTCTACAGTTTTTGGGAACTCAACCGCGATTGAACATTTGAGCCAATAAAACGCGAGTTATTAGTGAAGTGCTTATATAGTATTAATTGCACGAAAAGAAAAAACTAATTGAAATACGAAAAGTTTTTATATATCGAAATTGGTGTTGCGGTTCAGAGAATTTTCTCGAACTCGAATATTTCAAAATTCCGGTTGTAATTTGAATTTCAACAAGCCGAGTAGCATATGAAACATGTACTTGGCTGAAAATCGGTGAAAATTTCACATATACATATGTACGTACATAGCGAAATTAGTGTTGCGGTTCGGAGAACGCGAATATTTCGAAGTGACCGTTGAAATTTGAATTTCAAAAAGCCGAGTAGCTTATGAAAAGTGAGTGGTACTATGAAAAAACATTGTGACAGACGAAAATCAAAAGCTAAAAGAGCACGCAAGATATCGAAAAAATTAAAACTTTCGAAGATTGAGACAGAACCAGTATAAGCCGCACAGCAATGTACTTATTAATCCCAGAAAACCGAGATTGATAGCAGCAGAGACAGCAGCAGTATTAGCCGCACAGCAACGTACTGGAATAGCAAAACGACATCGGTAGCAGAAGAAAGCAGCAGTATTAACCACACAGCAACATACTGAAACAGAAACATTCTGAAGTAGCAGAAAAGAAAGAAACAGTATTAGCCGCACAGCAACATACTTAGCCAACAGTAGTTATCCAGTAAATAGACATCGGTAGCAACAGAGACAGCAGCAGTATAAGCTACACAGCAAAATACTGAAACAGAACCGTACTGAAGTAGCAGAAGAGACAGCAGCAGTATAAACCCCACAGCAACATACTGAAACAGCAGTAGTCGTACAACATATTGTACTATTGGAATAATTGTACGTGTTTTGATAACAGTGGGAAAAATAGCAGTGGAAACAACAGCAGTTTTATTAGCAATACTTCGACAAATTAAAGGAGACACCAGCAGTATTAGCAGCACAACGAACTTCTAAATATAGCGAAGTTAATGTTAAGAACAACAACTTCGCTGGTGAGGGTAGCAGCATCAATAGCAGAGATCAGCAGAAGGTGATAGAATACACCTGTAGAAGAGTAAGAAGCAGACAGAAGGCGAGTATTTTAAGACAAAGTAGTATCAATAGAGTATCAGTAATAAGAATTAAAGTTAAAGAGAACAAAATCGAAATAAATAGCTTAACATTAATCGCAAAAAGATAGATAAGCAAAAAGGAAAAACGAAGACAAAAGAGCATATTTTTAACTTTTACCAGAAAATGGTTTGAAGAATAATCTATGCAAAACAAAAAGGATTTTTTTTTATTGTATTAAATTACAGAACTTGAATTGCACAAACTTAATTTTAAACTATAAATACGTATATCAAGTTGATTGAATGAATATTAATATACATGCATACCTGTTTAAACGATAATTAACTATCGTTTTGACTATAGCATAAGAACAGACAATCTGATATGTACATACATACGTGCATGATAAAAGAGTTTAAGCAACAACTACGTACTATTATTATTAACTTACTTTTATATTTAACATTATAAATAACTTTTATTACTTGTACTTATCGTAAATTTTGTAATACTCTGTAAGACTATGGACGCTCAGACGATTTTATCAATGAATGTGGAGACCTTAAAACTAAATTTGCGACAGGTCGGACTTAGCGTACAGGGACGAAAGAGTGAGCTTAGGGACAGACTTCTCCGACATCACGAACTTTTACAGAGCGAGGGTGAAGAAAGTGAAGAAGAGTCCACTTACGAGGAAGCAGTAAATCCTCAACCGCAAACTTTAGTTATGAAAAATACATTTACTTTAAAAGACATTGAAAACAGTTTGCCCTCATTTACTGGTACCGACACGTTAGACGTACATATATGATTTTATACAGGAATTTGAAGATAATGCCCTCACGTTAGGTTGGAGCGAACTCCAAAAATATGTATACGCGAAACAACTGCTGAAGGGAGCAGCAAAGCTCTTTTTGCGCAGCCAGACTGGCATAAGAAATTGCGATTCATTAAAATCCGCTATTAAAGAAGAATTCGGCACCAAACAGTCCTCACTAGATATTCATCGCATGCTACAAAATCGCCGGAAAAAGATTAGTGAGACTTTCAGGGAGTACCCTCATGGAAATAGCCAAGCCAATTAAGTTAGAAGAAGTTAGTTTGATAGAGTATTTTGTAGAGGGTATCCTAGATACCAGAGCTAATAAAACTATTCTTTACCAAGCAAAAACCATTAAAGAATTAAAGGAAAACTTAAAAGTTTACGAAAAAGTACATAGTTCGCGTCAGTCAACAAATAAATCGAACTAGGGACAGAGTACATACAATGCTTCAATTCCGCAAGGAAGTTCTGAAAACTTGAGGAAATGCTTCAAGTGTTCAGCTACAACGCACTTGGCGAAAGATTGTAAAAACGGAGACAAACAATATAAATGCTTTAAGTGTGGTCAAATAGGACACCGTAGTTTTGAGTGTAAAGCAAGTGGAGGAAAGCAAATCAAGATAGAAAATCGTACAGTCAATGCAATGTCAAACTCGACCGCGAATCAAAACAGTGGATTAATTTTTAAAGAGATTATGATAGGCGACATTAACGTTAATGCTTTAGTAGATACCGGTTCCGACCTGAGCTTACTTAGATATGACATTTTAAGAAAAATGAATTATCCACAATTAAGTGGCGAAATACGGAGCTTAGTAGGTATTAAAGAGAGCAAATTGAACACTATGGGAGGTATCCAGAAGGAAATTAGAGTGGACAGCTTATTAGTAGATATTACTTTCCATGTAATTAAAACTGATGAATTGCGTTACGAAGCTGTTCTAGGAAACGATATTCTAAAATGGGTAGATATATCGATTTCAGAAGGCACTGCGGAGTTCAGGCAAAAGCGTGGGAAGGAAACTGAAATGTTTGCGACAGGAGTTAGTAGCGTAGAACAAGTCGATGTCAATAGGGAAAGAGACGTGGATCAGGGGTATCTTTTAAGTGAGTTTACAGCTCTTTGTTTACAGGATGACCTAGTTAGTTTAAAGTGCGATCCACCTTTAAGCTTATCTCATTTGCCTGCAGATAAGTGTACTGCCGTAACCGCTTTAGTCGAACAATATCAGCCATTATCGAACTCCCAGTCTCCAGTCCAAATGAAAATTATTGTATCCGATGATATACCAGTTTATCAAACACCACGTAGAGTTTCGTACCCCGATCAACGCTTTATAGATGAGCAGGTCGGCGATTGGCTAAAACATGGCATACTACAGCCAAGCAATTCTGAATACTCAGCACCGGTAGTTCTAGTTTCTAAAAAAGATGGCACCAAGCGATTGTGTTGCGATTTTAGAAAGTTGAATGAAAAGATAGTACGGGACAATTTCCCAATGCCACTTATTGATGATGTTTTGGAAAGATTACAAGGAGCTCGGATATTTACAACGCTTGATTTGGCCAACGGATTTTTTCACGTTCCCGTTGAACCAAACTCAAAACGATACACATCGTTCGTTACGCACAGTGGCCAGTTTGAATTTAATTTCGTGCCTTTTGGAATTTGCAATTCCCCAGCCGTGTTTTGTCGGTACATCTCAGCCATATTCCGTGATCTAGTTCAGGAGGGAGTGATTGTCATTTACATGGATGACTTGATTATTCCAGCACAAAGCGAAGACGATGGAATAGAGAAACTACAGGTTGTTTTAAATAGAGCAATGGGGCATGGTTTAAAAATTAAGTGGCAAAAATGTCAATTTTTAATGAAGACAATACAATTTCTTGGGTATATAATTGAAGAAGGAGGTATAAAACCATCAGAATATAAGATAAATGCCGTGAAAATGTTTCCAATGCCACGAGACAAAAAATCTCTTCAAAGATTTTTAGGGCTAACTTCTTATTTTAGAAGGTTTGTAGAGGGGTATGCCGTGATTGCCAAGCCATTGACCGATATGCTTAGAAAAGACAACGATTTTAAGATTAATGAAGAGCAGATCCTTGCATTTCAGGAGCTTAAACAATCGCTTATTAAAGCTCCTGTCTTAAAAATGTATAATCCTAATGCTGAAACAGAAGTACATACAGACGCTTCTATACTTGGCTATGGGGGGTGCTTCTTCAAAAAGACATGGATGATCAAATATTCCACCCTATACAATATATGAGTCGCAAAACGAGACCTGAAGAACAAAAATACCCATCATATGAGTTAGAAGTTCTTGCGATCGTAGAAGCTTTAAAAAAATGGCGAATATACTTGCTTGGAAAAAAGATAAAAATAGTTAGTGATTGTAACGCTTTTGCTTTAACGATAAAAAAAAAGAGGTGCCACTTAGAGTTGCTTGTTGGGCTATGTACCTCCAAGAGTTCGATTACGTTATCGAACATAGACCAGCGACGAAGATGAAGCATGTTGATGCGCTAAGCCGCATGACCTGCATGCAAGTGGAAGACTCTTTAAGCTTTCGCTTAAAAGACGCACAGCAAAGAGATGATTGGGTGAAAGCAATCACGAAAGTTCTCGAAAACAATAATTACGAAGACTTTTACATGAAAAATGGCATTTTATACAAAGATCCGGTAAATGAGAGGGTAGTTGTTCCACAAGCAATGGAAGACGAAGTTATTCGTATGGCACATAGCCAGGGGCACTGGTCAACAAAAAAGACGCAAGATTACATTGAAAAATCATTTTATATACCACAAATCGGACCGAAAGTAGTAAAAATAGTGAAAAGTTGCGTTGAGTGCATTATTGCAGAAGCAAAGATGGGTAAAAAGGAAGGGCTGCTTTCTCCTATCGATAAAGGAGATAAACCCCTTGCGACATATCATCTGGATCACGTAGGCCCAATGGAATTGACACACAAGAAATGCAATCACTTACTTGTCGTAGTAGATGCGTTTAGCAAATTTGTCTGGCTATATCCTACAAAAAGTACTGATTCTGCTTCTGTTATAGATCGACTAGAGATACAGTCTTCGGTATTTGGTAACCCTAAAAGAATTGTAACAGACAGGGGGACGGCTTTTACAGCCAAAAACTTCGTTGACTATTGCAGTAGAGAAGGTGTACAGCATCTACTCATCGCAACCGGCGTGCCACGTGGAAACGGGCAAGTTGAACGTATAAATCGAATCGTAATACAATTGCTGACAAAATTATGTTACAATAATCCAGGTAATTGGTACAAACACGTCGACACGTAGTGGACGAAACTACTAACTACAAACCACTTTAAAATACAACCCTACTTACTTGACGAACAGACACCGAACTGAACAAAATGAACGAAGCGTTAGCTTGACTTGAGACGAACGGACAGTTGTATTATAACTTTGAATAAAGCAACATCAAATTGTTACATACAAAAATTTAAAAGCACCGACTTTTATTTTAAAACTCTACATAAATATCTTTTAAAAAACGCTGTAAGGTTCTGTAACTTGAACTATCGTCGCTATGGATAGTGAATGTAAGTGAATTCACTTGGTTCGATATCCTTGATGGTACATCTGCCACTACGTTTGATTTTCCGGGTTGGTAAACTAATTTATGATTATATTCCTCTAATATTGCTTTCCAACGCTTCATCTTACTGTTAGAGTTTTTATGGCTAAGAGCATATGTAAGCGGTTGGTGATCGGTTATTATTTTTATTCTTTTCGAACCATAGAGATAACTTCGTAATGTGTTGAGTGCCCATATTATGAAGAGCATTTCCTTTTCATAAGTAGCGTAGTGCTCCTCCGTTTTACTCAAGGTTCTTGATATGAAAGAGATCGGTCTGTTATTCTGTGATAACACACCGCCTATGGCATAGTCAGAGGCGTCAGTCGTCAGTTCGAAGTCTTTTTCAAAGTTTGGGTGCGCAAGCACGATGTCCTTCGATATTAATGTACTTTTAATTTTATTGAATGCTCTTAAAGCTTCTTCATCTAGTGTTATTTCCATCTTCCTTTATTTGTTTTTGGGGACGTTACCGGCTTCTCCTCGGAGAAGTGCCGTAAGTGGCTTGGCTAATTTGGAATAATCCCTAATAAATCGTCTATAATAACCCGACATTCCTAAAAATGACCTTAACTCTTTTAGGTTACGCAGAACTGGGGATTGAGGTATGGCTTCCACCTTTTTGGAGTTTGTTTTTATTCCTTCAAGCCTGACTACATATCCTAAGAATTCTACCTCCATCATTGCAAATTCACATTTATCTAATTGGATTTTCATGTTTGCTCTTTCCAAAGTTTCGAAAACCATTTCTAAATTTCTTAAATGTTCTTCTTCGTCTTTTCCGAATATAATTACGTCATCAATGTATACGTAGCAGCGAGTTCCAATGTGTTGGCGAAGGATATCGTCTAGTGCTCTTTGAAATGTGGACGGGGCATTTTTAAGCCCAAAGGGCAATCGGAGAAATTCGTATTTTCCGTTATTTACGGAAAATGCCGTTTTCTCTATGTCTGTTTCGCGGAGCGGTATTTGTTGGAATCCGCTTTTTAAGTCTATAACTGTAAATATTTTGTTATATCCGAGGTTTGAAAGGACTTCATTGATCTCAGGGATAGGATATCTGTCTGGAATGGTAACTAAGTTGAGTTTCCTGTAGTCATACTTTTTTCGCCGGAAGCATCCATTTTTTTATCGACTATCTAAACAGGGGAGTTATATGGGGATTTCGATTGCCTTATTATTCCATTGGCAAGGAGTTCTTCGATTTAACGTTCGATTTCTTCCTTTAAAGAGAGATGCTGAAATGGTAACTAAGTTGAGTTTCCTGTAGTCAATGACCATACGATACTTTTTTCGCCGGAAGCATCCATTTTTTTATCGACTATCTGAACAGGGGAGTTATATGGGGATTTCGATTGCCTTCGCTGTTGTTCAGCATTTCAGCATTAGTGACTTCCTGGGACAGTCGTTGTTTTAGATGAATTACTATATTGGGAAAAATTGTCATAATGTTTTTATCGGTATGGATGGTGGCTTGTAGTTGCTTTAAGGTATCGTTACCCACTATTCCGTGGAATGATTTTAATGTAGGCAAGATGAAGAATTTTATCTTTCCTACGTCGGGTCCAAATATATCTACAAAGGTGTGGTGTGTAAATTCTATGGATCCAGCCACTGAATTGACTTTAAACGATTTTTCATTTGGTATGGGATTCCTGATCCTAGTAGATTGTATATAGTTTTTGTTAGATCCTGTATCTATTAGAAAGTCTAGGGCGTCTCCACTTCTTGCCACGAATTCGTAATAAGGTAGTGAGGACGGCGTTAATCTAAAAAATGAATGGTATCGGGTTCGTAATAGTCCTGATCGTCCTGTTGCGGTTCGTTGTTATTAATGAAATTAATATTTCCCTCTGATAGTTGATTTGGTTCGTTTTCTTCTATGTGTTCGTTAGGGTAGGTGCTGTTTTCAAAAATTTGGTTGGGATCAGCTGGTATTTGGTATTTGTTGACTGTTGGTTCGGTATCCGCATAAAAATTTCTTTGTATTTTATTCGGTGGGTGGACCTGTTGTGTAGAAAGTGGACGCTTCTGTGCGATGTAATTATTTTGGTTAGTATTGGGCCGGTTTTGGTAATTTACATTCCTGGACTGTATAGATTTATCTACATCCATTGGTATGGGTGGTTTTTGAGGTAGATTGGGTTTATTATTATTGTAAACGTTTGGTTGGTTACCGAATCCTGGAGAATTCATGCGGAAACCCTGGTTAAATTGTGGATGATTATAACTATTATAATTATAATTGTTAGGTAAAATAGCCTGTTGTTGAGGGCGATAATTTTGATGTGCGGTCTGTGGGTAGTGATTCAATGGTGGATTGAACGAATTTGTCCTTAGTCCGGGATTCTGCCTATATCCAGAGAAATAGGTAAGCTCGGGATAAAAGGGTCTGTTGTTATTAAATTTCATGTTCTGTCGAGGAGGTCGCGGTGGTGGGTTACTGGTTCTTTGCACGTTATGTGCATGATTCATTCTGAACGTCATATTGTCTAATTTTTGACATAAATGTAACGCCTGCGGTAAGGATGTTGGTTCGCGTATGCTAAGGAGGCGGGGAAGGTATCCGTTAAGTCCGCGAATAAATGTATGCAGAGCTTTTTCTCGATAAGTATAGTTTTGATTGATTATTCGTTCATATCGAGACAAGCGATTTTATCTAGTATCAGGGAGAGATGCTGGTAAACCTTCTGGTAAAAGGTGGGAATATCGTCGTGGCGCTGAGCCAGAGTTGTCAGTTGGTACTCGAGGGTACTGATGCCTCGTTTGTCCGAATAATGAAGCATCAGAAATTTTTTTATTTGTGTCCAGTCCAGTGGAGTTCGATAGGACTCCAGGGCCGTATCTGCATCGCCGACAATCTTATGTCGAGTGGTATGTAGGATTGCGAAATATCTTGGGGTGATCTGGAAGTTTTTGTCAACTTCTAGAATTCCGTCTACAGGCATTTAACCATGTCCGGTATTCTGTCAAGTTCGTTCACGTTAGTAGCATTCGCTGTCGTGCAATAATCCCTATACTCTGAGTCTGGTTTATGAGCCATGTGGTTCGCGACCTGTAGTGCTATCTCTCGTATAAATTCTTTATTCATAGGAACAGACTGGGAGGTAGAAGGTTCGGTACTTGGGTTTTCATTTAATCTAATCTGATTCAATTGGTTAATTAATTCTTCCTCCATTTTTCTTTTCAACTCTACAAAAAGAACTCTATTACAATTTCTAATCAAATCACTTTCCTTCTTAGAACTTCTTTTATTTCCTATAGTTATTTGGTTTACTTCGTATCTGTTCACACTAAAGTTTTATTTTTACTATTAAATAATAATATTATTATTTTTTTTTTTTTTTTTTGTATAAACTTTCTAGATAAGTAATACGGGTTTCGTTTTCACTAAAAATTTCCTTTCAATAACTATTATCGCTTAGACAAACGATTTCTTTAAATTAACGAATTTTCTTTTCAATAGAATTGACAAACAATGTTTTCGGTTCGATTTCTTTAAAAAGGTAATAATTTTCTTTTCGATAGAAATTTAGAATCAATATTCTTACTGCGGGATGATTTCCGCTTTCTTTAATTTTAATTACTCCGCACAATATAATTTCTAAATGATTGGTATATTTAACATTTGAAATTATTCCATTAATCAATATTTTACTATTTTTAAGCTATACTTTCTTTACGTCGTTGATATTTCTTTTGCTTACACAATGCTTTAATATATAAATTTTCACATTATCTTTTCCCTATATATTTACAATCAATTTAATTTAATTTTAGAAAGAAAAAAACATATTAAGGATAAACTTACAATAACCTATTCATGTCCAGCGCTGGGGCTCTGAGTTGATAAACGTTTCCAGATGAAACCCCTCCTAGTGTACTAAGGTCTTCGCCGTTATTATAGATCATTCCTCCTTGTCGCTAAGTATCCGCTCGCCTTGTCCTGCGTAGGGTCTTACTTTTGCTGTTCAGACTTTTTTTACTTTTTACAAACTCCCGGAGCCTTTTTTCGGTTTTAAGGCTTTCTACTTTTCCCCAAAACGCGGAGCCTTACTTTTTAGTTTCAGGCTATCTACTTTACGACGCGCAGGTCCCTGCTCGGGCGCCAGTTAATCGAACACAAACGGTTGACTTTAAAAAAATATATTTTTGGGAGCTATGCTCCTTTATTCCTTCAACTCAAATTTAAAACTGAACTTTACATTTTATCATTCTTAATGCTGGCCCTAAATGTTATGTTGCACTAATGAATGTTGGTGTAATAATATGTGTATCTTTACATATGTTAATATGTGTCGTGCTAACATACATATCCCAGGAAGTAAATTCTGACAGCTTTTTAACGGGATTAATTTCTTTTTATTAAATTGAAACATTATAGTTTCGTGATCCTGTGATCCTGTAAATTTTCACATAACACTTCCTTACTGTTAGAATACAACAAGTCTGTGAGTAATGCACAGTGCTCCGTAATCCGTGTATCAAAACTAATCAACGGTTTCATTGCTTGATTTGAGAAGATCTCGTTGAGTTTTTTACTATAAGTCGAAACTACTTTAATGTTTATGTTGAAATCACCAACAACAATAGTGTTTATTAAGTTATCAAATATTTCTGTTAGAATAGCCTCCATATATGTATGTAAGAAACTCGGCATCATTTGTTATTGGTGAATGGTATACCACCCTGATCTTCCATTTATTCTGGTTATTTTTTAGTTGGATGGCCATGCACCATACATTATTATTTACCGATTTGTTGACCTTTTTCTTGAACTCAAGAGTGTCACGTAAAATTATGATCACACCGCCTGTATGTCTACTGTGTGAATCGCACCTTATTACCTGGTATGTTAGAAAATTTATCTCCGAGTCATCTAATTCATCTGTAATACATGTTCCGGAGCATAGCATCATGTATGGATTAACAGATTCAATGAGCTTTTCAAGTTAAATTTTATTAGCCAATAAACTATTTATATTGAGATACACGCATATTAATGGACATTGGCGATCTTTGCTTACGTCTAGTTGCTAACAACCCACTCTCTCACTCTTTATAATAGAATCCCACGAATTTTGAAAATATTTGTATTACATAAGTGCACGCTTCTTTATACGAGTGCTTATGTGCATTTGGAAGAGAATTATGGATGAGTTAATTCAAATCAAGGCTACTTATCTAGATAACATTGCCCGTCTGTCAGCCCTTTTAAGTTCAACTTAAGTCGCCGAATTTCTCGTCTAAAACTGATCTTATCTCTGCGAATAGCTGATTATTGCTTGTCAAATAAAATTTTAAAGACCTAAATACAAATAATTGAAAAAACTAAAGAATTTTCGAAATGTGGAATTTGATTGGAGTAGTGATGAAGACAGTGACTTAGAGAACGAGGAAGTAATAAACATTTTTCTATTAAGGAGAACTAAAGAAATTTCAATTGTACGATGAGAAAGCTTTCGCGACAGATTTTGTTTCAATAATGCTTGAAGTGTCCTTTAATTGATAATATCAAATCGAAGCAATAGACTATTAGGTATGTGTATCCTTTATTATTTCCAAAGAAACATAAACTACTTTAATTTGTCTCAGGAACCATGCGTCGTGTCTAGAGAGTATGTTTTAATTAACATTTCAACAAAGCTACTACCTTACGAGCCATACCATACGAGTTTACGTCACACCCTATAGTACTGTGGAAATCCTTCCATTGGAAATGTTTCTGCGGATTTCTCAGCTAAAATTCTTACCTCACACCGTATGTAAATAATTGTATACAGCGGTTTTGGTTACAATAAATTGATTCAGAAAATATATTAAAGTTTCTAATTATTGCAGTTTGCGTGAAGTTGCAATCAGTAGCACGCGTGTTCATTCTACGAATATCCAAAAAAAGTGAAAGAAAAAGAGAATCATGTATATATGTACATACAAATTGACTTTCTAGAATGTTACAAGAATGACAATGTAAACAAAATATGGTGAACCGGTGCTACCAGATTCTATATAGAGAATACATATTAAATTAAATCGTAAAAACTAAGAAAACAAGGTGATTGCTTTATTTGACGCCACATCTACTCCCCCTTTAGAAACATCGTTAGATGAAGTCGTCGAATCGCCTCGGGAAACGCACTTTTCGTCCCGTTCGCGTTGTAGGTGTAGCACTTTTTCCGCTCGAAGGTTCTGATGTGGGTTTTAGAATGCTCTGATGTGGTGTCGATTGTCTTTGATGTGTTTGTTGTACTGCAGGATTTGCTTGATTGATGTTGTTGTTGCTGTCTTCGGATAGATGTGCCGACTTGAGTCGATCTAGGCTAATTCTTGCGACTCTATTATTTATTTCGATGTCGAAGTACTTTTCAAAACGGCGAACTACCTTGAATGGCCCATCATATTGCTGCTTGAGTGGTGGTCTTACCGAGTCATCGCGAACAAAAACATGCTTGCAGTTGTTGAGATCGCGTTGTACAAAAACTTTGTTTGCTGCATGATTGGAAGTCTGGACGGGTTTTAAGTTTGCCATTGCATTTTTTAAATAACCAAGAAATTCATAGTCTATGTCTTCGACGGTTTGGTTAGTAAAAAAGTCGCCAGGCAATTTTAAATTCTCACCGTATACCATTTCCGCTGGCGTGGCTCCCAAATCTTCTTTATAAGTTGTACGAAGTCCTAATAACGCAATAGGAAGGCTGTTGATCCAATTACTATCTGTGTGACATTTGATTGCTGTCTTGAGTGTCCTATGCATGCGCTCAATCAGGCCATTCGCTTGCGGATGGTAAGCAGCTGATCTGAAATGTTTGGCACATGTCTGTTGAAAGGCAAAGGTAAGCAGTTTGTGATCAGTGAGTATTGTGCATTGTCGGCCGTCGATAAGGTACTGGAAGTACTTAACGGACTGATAAATGGCGAGCAACTCCCGATCATACGTGCTTTGTCTTTTTTGGGTTTCCGACATGCGTTTGGAAAAACAACCTAATGGGCTTAACACACCATCTCTTAGCTCTTGGATTGCGGCACCTACACAATACTTACTAGCGTCTACATGAAGTACTAGCTTTGCATTTGGCGATGGGTGTACAAGTAGCGTTGCTTGTGCTAAGTCGCGTTTACACTGTTCAAATGCTTCCTCTGCCTCAGCGTCCCAGATGACTGGTGTTTTATCTTTCTTTTTATTTCCCTTTATAAGTTTGAGAAGTTTACCTTGCACCAAAGCAGCGTTTGGCAGCGAGCGACGATAAAAATTCAGCATAGCAACAAACTGTCTCAACTCGTGAGCTACGGTGGGCTTTTTGAAGTTAGCGATGGCTTCAACCTTGTCAGTTGGCGGTGCAATACCATCTTTTGATACTTTGTACCCAAGAAATATTACTTCAGATTTTGCGAAGTGGCATTTAGAAACATTTATTTTAAGGTTGTTATCACGCAGGCGCTGAAACACTGCTCGCAAGTGATTCGCATGCTCTTCCTCTGAAGCTGAAGCAATGCAAATGTCATCTATATAAACGACAACGTATTCCATGTCTTGAAATATATCGTTCATAAAACGTTGAAACGTTTGACTTGCATTGCGTAAACCGAATGTCATAACGTTAAATTCGTATAGACCGAAAGGTGTTATTATGGCAGTCTTCTCGCGATCTTCTTCGGCGATCGGAATCTGATGGTAAGCACGCTCCAAATCTATTACTGTGAATACGGATTTACCATATAACTTTTGCGCAAAATCCTGGATATATGGTATTGGATACCGATCAGGTTGAGTTATTGCATTAAGTCGGCGATAGTCGCCACAAGGACGCCATTTGCCTTGTTCTTTTTTGGGCACCAAGTGCAGTGGGCTTGCCCATTGACTGCTACTCGATCGACAGATGTTCTGCTTTAGCATGTAATCGAACTCGCTTTTTGCGATAGCATGCTTTTCGGGATCAAGTCTCCGCGGTTTACAAAAAATGGGAGGACCTGTTGTGACTATGTGATGCCTCACTTTTGTGTTGAGCGATACATTAGAAACAATAAAAGGTTTTGTTAAATCTTTATACTCACTTAGTATACGTTTGATTGGTTCAGGCAGATTCGGTGAAATTGTATAGATCTGCTCATGTGAAGCTGTACATACTAGTGCGCTTACCTCAATTTTTGTTGTTGTATCGACAAGTTTTTTTCTTCTCAAGTCAACCAGCAGCCCAAACTCGTGAAGAAAGTCCGCTCCGATAATCGGTCTGGTGACGTCCGCAACCACAAAGTTCCAGTCCATTGCTCTTCTTAACCCGAAGTCGACTTGTAGAATCTTTGCTCCGTATGTTTTGATCGGAGTTCCATTAGCTGCATATAGAGTGTGAATTAAGTCTGGCTTGTCGGAATGTTGCGGTGGAACTACAGAGAAATCGGCGCCAGTATCGATGAGAAATCGACGATTGGTTTTGCGATCATTTAGAAAAAGACGACGACTTTCAGTCAAACCAGCTCTGTGCGTCGTCTCTGCTAACAGAGCTTCTTCTAGTTTTCCGTCATGTTGAGCTTCTTGAACTGACATGGTTCGACGCACTTTTTTGCTTTTACACCAAACCGCCAGTGATATTTACAGAAAGGAAAACGTGGACGCGATCGGCTTCTGTCACGAGATTCTGATCTTTTATTCGTCTATTTGAGCCTGCAGCCGTTGTATTTGCTTCTCCAATGAGGACTCACCACGAATAGCTGCTACATTTGAAAAGTTAAGCATTTCCATCATCTGATCGGCTTGCTTTGCCATGTCGGTTGAATCACCAGTGCCGATTGATATAACCGCACGTACATTGTCAGGCAATCGCTCAAGCCATAGCGATTTTAGTACATCATCGCTAAGCTTATCCCTGGCCAATTCCTTCATGCGTTTCAGTAGCTGCGTAGGCTTTAGGTCGCCGAGCTCACTTTCTTTAATCAGCTTGCGTATTTTACGTTGATCAGAGTCCGCATATTCAGCAATGAGTGCTTTTTTTACGGCCTCGTATTTGTTTGTAGCTGGGGGGTTGCTTACAATGTCGGCAATTTGCATTATTGCTTCCGAATCTAATGAACTTATTACATAATGATATTTCGTATCGTCGCTTCTTACATGCGAAATCGCAAAATTCGATTCCATTTGAATGAAATATAACTCGGGTCGCTGCTTGCAGAATGCTGGTGGTCTGATGCCAATGTGCTGTAATTCACCTGTAATGCGATTTTGTTGAGGAGGGCTGATTTGGCCTACGCCGCTATCCTGTTGATTTTCTTCATCAGCCATCTTTGTACAAAAACGCCACGCGCTTTAAGATTCTCGCAAATTCTTTATCGGGGTCACCAATGTGGAAATCCTTCCATTGGAAATGTTTCTGCGGATTTCTCAGCTAAAATTCTTACCTCACACCGTATGTAAATAATTGTATACAGCGGTTTTGGTTACAATAAATTTATTCAGAAAATATATTAAAGTTTTTAATTATTGCAGTTTGCGTGAAGTTGCAATCAGTAGCACGCGTGTTCATTTTACGAATATCCAAAAAAAGTGAAAGAAAAAGAAAATCATGTATATACATACAAATTGACTTTCTAGAATGTTACAAGAATGACAATGTAAACAAAATATGGTGAACCGGTGCTACCAGATTCTATATAGAGAATACATATTAAATTAAATCGTAAAAACTAAGAAAACAAGGTGATTGCTTTATTTGACGCCACAGTACTGTTGAAAGAAAATGTATAAAACTTCGACAAAGAGAAAAAATAAGACAGTGTCAAAATTTAGTTTGCCCCAGATTACCCCCAAAGTCAATCTCATTCAGAACGAAATAGCTTCTTCTCTTTGTATTTTAAATTTTTTCTAATTAAATAAATATAATTCTGTAATATTTGCTTTGAAAATACTTTTTGAAATAACCGCACACAAATATTTTTATATGAGTTATTTTCTATTTGCAGAAATTTCAAAATATGGATGAGCAAAGCAAATTCTCCTCTCTTCTAAGTCGGAGCAGAATTGAAAGCAATAGTTGAATAATGTAAAACCAGACTTTACTAAACTCATTGATAAAGAAGTGTCTCTCTTTGCTAATCTTACTTACCATCTTTTATTGTCGGCTTTTACATTTTTTGTATTGGCTGAAATTTATGGATAAAGAAATGTGTATTGTTAAGGTGTCAACATCAAAAAAAGTGTGATTCGCCGTAAAGTTTTTGATTTACAACAAATTTGATAAATATCCATACATATGTGTAGATAATATCAAAGAAGGTGTGCGTGAAAAGAGTATATTTAACCCTTATATTGAATATCTACCATATTCAATTTGTTTTGGGTTTAAACTATAGAATAGTTACCCACGAATTATGTCGCAAGATTTGTAAAAGAGGAAAGGAACATGCCAAACTTACAGAAAATACCCCTCCCCCAGTGTGAGACACCATAAAATTAACATACATATTTGTATCTTTAACAGGGTCGGGTTCGATATAGCGCCGCGTGAATTTCGTTTTTTGTGGCTAAAAGCATACAACAAA
Source organism: Philophylla caesio (assembly GCA_963971545.1). Classification (NCBI taxonomy): domain Eukaryota; kingdom Metazoa; phylum Arthropoda; class Insecta; order Diptera; family Tephritidae; genus Philophylla; species Philophylla caesio. The sequence continues at coordinate 18,947,969 of OZ020605.1, forward strand.
TTGAAAAATTCAAATGCACTTAAATGCACTACTAAAAAACTTTTGTTTTAATGTCGTTTTGCAGAAATCCGTTCACAAATTTCAACACAATTTAACTTTAAAAATGATCTTTCTTTTGCAATTTTTCAAATATATGGTTTGTCATTTTCATTGACTGTTTTTACTGAGCAACTAATGTTTTAATTTTGGCACACGCATTTTATTAATACATTGTTTTAACTCTTTTTAGAATCAATAACCCTTTAAATACTTCGTTATCATTGAATAAAATGTTGAATTCTTAAGCACACATCAAAAAACTAAAATTTCTACCGAATGTTTCAGTCAAAATACCGAAAACAACGAACGAAAGGGAAACCAAAGGAAAATTTATATAACCCAGTAAGCTAAAAATACTGTTGATGGCGTAGACAGAGTTTGTCCGGTCAGGCTTATGTTTTTAAAGCGCGGCCGAAAGCCGCCCACGCGGAAAGTAGTTCTGCAGGGAAAACACGCCTCCCTTATTCTCCGCTTACAATCCCCTTTTTATGCGGCACTATATTAAACATTCCCCTTTAAAATTATTGGAATTTTCATAGTTGTCCAATTAAATCTGATCACTCTCATTTTGAGAAACACTACAATACCAAATACATGTTATTTACCTTCCACCAATGTGTTTGGCGGAGCTTTTCTTACCATTTGTAGTCTGCGAGTTGCTTGGTTTCTGATGGAAAAAAAGAGTTTCCGATCCATATTCCACTTCTTACTTTCCATACTGTATGTGAGTCGGCTCTATAGACGAACAGTTTGTCATGGTCGGAAAGGCCGTGTTTCCGCCTTTATTTGATGCCAGGACGGATGGAAGGACCAAGTTTCCATTCCGAGCCCTTACCGGATAGCTAATGTTTTTGATGGTCATACAGTAATTTCTTGAAAATATTGCAGTTTTTTATGTGCGATGGTAATTAATTAAAAGACTTTAGCCCTTTATAGCAAAAATTTCTTTTATACACTTCGGTTCTATAGAAGGGAAACCTAAAGCTGTTGTTCTCTCTTAGTAGGTATGAGCGGGTGTCGTTAATGTATCGAAGATTGTCACTTAAATAATCCGGAAGTCTGCCTTCTTTTATGTTAAACACGAATTTCATAGCATGATAAAAAACTTGCTCAGCGATCATCTCCCGCGTGGGTGTATCGTAAGGCTTATTTAGTATAAAGCGCATAGCTCGGTTTTGATCTACTTGGGTATCGCTAACTTTGAAGAATATCATTGGACAATATATAAAGTGGGGTTCCACTATAGATCTATAGACTATGGTTTTGTATCTCCTTGACGGTACGGACGCTTGTGTACTCGTCCCTTTTCTTCTCACCCCCTCATCTAAGGCGGAGCAGAATTGAAAGCAATAGTTGAATAATGTAAAACCAGACTTTATTAACTCATTGATAAAGAAGTGTCTCGTTGCTAGTCTTACTTACCATCTTTTATTGTCGGCTTTTACATTTTTTGTATTGGCTGAAATTTATGGATAAAGAAATGTGTATTGTTAAGGTGTCAACATCAAAAAAAGTGTGATTCGCCGTAAAGTTTTTGATTTACAACAAATTTGATAAATATCCATACATATGTGTAGATAATATCAAAGAAGGTGTGCGTGAAAAGAGTATATTTAACCCTTATATTGAATATCTACCATATTCAATTTGTTTTGGGTTTAAACTATAGAATAGTTACCCACGAATTATGTCGCAAGATTTGTAAAAGAGGAAAGGAACATGCCAAACTTACAGAAAATACCCCTCCCCCAGTGTGAGACACCATAAAATTAACATACATATTTGTATCTTTAACAGGGTCGGGTTCGATATAGCGCCGCGTGAATTTCGTTTTTTGTGGCTAAAAGCATACAACAAATTGAAAAATTCAAATGCACTTAAATGCACTACTAAAAAACTTTTGTTTTAATGTCGTTTTGCAGAAATCCGTTCACAAATTTCATCACAATTTAACTTTAAAAATTATCTTTCTTTTGCAATTTTTCACATATATGGTTTGTAATTTGCATTGACTGTTTTTACTGAGCAACTAATGTTTTAATTTTGGCAGACGCATATAATTAATACATCGTTTTAACTCTTTTTAGAATCAATAACCCTTTAAATACTTCGCTATCGTTAAATAAAATGTTGAATTCTTCAGCACAGATCAAAAAACTAAAATTTCTACAGAATGTTTCAATCAAACCACCGAAAACAACGAACGAAAGGGAAACCAAAGGAAAATTTATATAACCCAGTAAGCTAAAAATACTGTTGATGGCGTAGACAGAGTTTGTCCGGTCAGGCTTATGTTTTTAAAGCGCGGCCGAAAGCCGCCCCCGCGGAAAGGAGTTCTGCACGGAAAACACGCCTCCCTTATTCTCCGCTCATAATGTGAGTCGGATCTATAGACGAACAATTTGTCAAGGCCGGAAAGGCTGTGTTTCCGCCTTTATTTGATGCCAGGACGGATGAAAATACCAAGTTTCCATTCCGAGCCCTTACCGGATAGCTAATGTTTTACAATGCTCATACAGTAATTTCTTAAAAATACTAAAGTTAGTGCAGTTTTTTATGTGCGACGGTAATTAATTAAAACACTTTAGTCCTTTATAGAAAATATTTCTTTTATCCACTTCGGTTCTATAGCAGGGAATCCTAAAGTTGTTGTTCTATCTTAGTAGATATGAGTGGGTGTCGTTAATGTATCGAAGATTGTCACTCAAATAATCCGGAAGTCTGCCTTCTTTTATTTTAAATTTCATAGCATGATAAAAAACTTGCTCAATGATCATCTCCCGCGTGGGTGTATCGTAAGGCTTATTTAGTATAAAGCGCATAGCTCGGTTTTGCAGTTTATCTACTTGGGTATCGCTAACTATGAAGAATATCGTTGGACAGTATGAAAAGTGGTGTTCCACTATAGATCTATAGACTATGGTTTTGTATCTTCTTCCTAGATATTTACAAGATCTTTTTATAAAGCCCCTTTTTTTTGCAATTTTTTTAACAGCGTATTTAACATTCTCAACCAATTTTAATTTATTATCAATGTACACTCTAAGTATTTAATAAGTTTAACTTTTTTAATAACTTCATCTCTGATTTTTAGGTTGTAGTTTGAGCATCCGTTATTGACTGCCCTTGTTAAGACCATACACTGTGTCTTATTAACATTCATTTTTAGTTTATTAGAGCATAACGAGTTATATAAGCAATACAGATCTTGTTGCATTTTTTCAATCGCATTCTGCACTATCCTATCACTAACTGTTAGGAGTGTGTCATCATCGAACAATTTTATCTTACAATGTTTTAGCACGATATTAATATCATTGATATAAATATTGAAACGAACTGGTGGTAACACCGATCCCTGTGGTAACCCTATGTTCACGGCTACTTTTTTTGACACAGTTGACTCGATCACTGTTTGCTGCATACGATCGGTAAGGTAGCTCCGAAACCACTCAAGGTCCTTGTCTTTTATACCAATACGCTCTAGTTTTTTCAGCTTTCGATCCCTGTCAATAGTTTCAAAAGCCCTTTTGAGATCAATAAACACCGCTACGATATTCAACTTTGAATTAAGATCTTGCTTCCACTCACTTGAGAGCTTCTTTTGGCTTCATTTCTTTAGCTTTTGTAGTACCCTTTACTTTTTTAACGGGGACTATCGTCGAAATTTTCCACTCTTTAGGTACTATTCCTGTTTCAAGGCTCTTATTTATAAGAAAGGAGTAGAAGTGTCCCATATACTCTACTGAGTCTTTAATAACACCCTCAGACAATAAATTTTTCCCTCCTATCTTCCTCTTAAACTTTTTTACGGTATGTACAATATCATTAGAGTTAATCTGGTTGAATTAAAACATACATATATACCTGATTAGCCTGCGGTATAAAGTTACTGTTAATGTCTTTTATATTTCTGTTTATCTTCACTATACTTTCTACGAAGAAATCGTTTACGTTTTCTGCAAATTTTTCGCTGCTTTTGAATATTTTTGCCCTTATTAGTACTTCTGCAATTTTTTTTACTATCTGATTTATTAACCACTTGTTTTAAGTGTTTCCACATTAAAAGGCTATCATTTCTATTTGCTTCGACTTTCTGTTCAGCTACATGGAACTTTCTTAATTTTGATAATTTTTTTGTACTGCTTTTTTACCATGTTATATTCTGCCCAATCTCCTGTTAGCACTGCTTTTTCATGTAATTTGAACTTCTTCTTGTTAACCTCAGCTAATTGCCTGTCATACCATTTGTTTCTAATCTGAATATAAATTTGTCGTTGACTGGTTAATAGGTGCATAGCCGACATCGTACAATTGTTAATGTACTCAAGCATCCCTTCAACATCAAGACTACTGCAGTTATACAGTCTCAGCACATTAAGCAAATTCTTTATATTAAATCGAAACAGTATAATTTCGAGATCCGTTTTTTTGTGATCCTGTAAATTTTGACATAACACTTCCTTACTGTTAGAATACAACAAGTCTATGAGTGTTGCAGAGTGCTCCGTAATCCGTGTATCAATGCTAATAAATTGTTTCATTGCTTGATGTGAGAAGATCTCGTTGAGTTTTTTACTATAAGTCGAATCTCCTTTAATGTTTATAATGAAATCACCAACAACAATAGTGTTTATTAAGTTATCACATATTTCTGTTAGAATAGCCTCCATATATGTGAGAAGCTCGGCAACATTTGTGCTTGGTGAATGGTATACTATTCCGATCGTCCATTTAGTCTGGTTTAGTTGGATGACCATGCACCATACATTATTATATACCGATTTGTTGACCTTTATCTTGAACTAAAGAGTGTCACGTAAAATTATGATCACACCACCTGTATGTAAGTCTACTGTGTGAATCGCACCTTATTACCTGGTATGTTAGAAAATTTATCTCCCAGTTATCTATTTCATCTATAATACATGTCTCGGAGCATAGCACCATGTATGGGTTAACAGATTCCATGAGTCTTTCAAGTTCAATTTTATTAGCCAATAAACTATTTATATTGAGATACACGCATTTTAATGAACATTGGCGATCTTTGCTTACGTCTAGGGTCTAACATTACTTTCTCTCACTATTTATAATAGAATCCCACGAATTCTTAAAATATTTGTATTACATAAGTGCAGACTTCTTTATACGAGTACTTATGTGCATTTGGAAGAGGATTATGCGTGAGTTAATTCAAATCAAGGCTACTTATCTAGATAACGCGTACAGTCGTTGAGTTCAGACGTGTTTTCCGATCCAGCATATTTCTTTTGTTTTATAGCAATTTGGCTATTTTTGCACCGAGTGTATTGACATTCCTAAGCTCTTCGTAAGTCATACGACTCTACTTTGGCCTTGCAAAGGCTTAGTATTGACTTTTTATTAAGTGCATTTAATGCAAGTTTTAAAGACTTAACCGATAAAATTCAGAAATTATCCACGGACATTGAAAAAAAACAATGCTAAATGCTTTGAAGTGCTTAATGCTGAGATCAACTCACTCAAAAGTGTATTTAATACAACCGTTGCTACGGAAAAAATCGATAAGTTGTCTTTAGAAATGGAGCGAAAATTTAAAGCATCAAGTAACATCGAAAACAACAATGCTAAATGTTTACAAGTGCTCGTCATGAAGGTTAATTCACTCAAAAGTATTTTCAATGCATCCGCTACTGTAGGCAACGTTACAAAAGATAACAGCTGTTCTCATATTGCTTCGACACCAGCACCTGTTGCTACGATCATCTCTCCTCTACATGAGAGGACTTGGGCTCAATGCGTAAGCGATTACGTCCTATCTCCCTCTATATCATTTGCACCTTCGCCTAAAGCAAATAAAAAAAGCATAAAGTCTGCAAATGTGAGGTCATCGCACTGCTCAACAGCTGTTGTTGTTAATGCAGCCACTCAGTTACCTGGTTTGATCGTTGGCCCTGACAACTCGTCATTGCCTACTCGTCGAGTCGGCAATGCTGTTGTTGATAACACAGTTGACGATAAAGATGTTGATGTCAACGCCGCTCCTGCTACTATTTCAAATTATGTTGGTTCTAAGAGCAACTATATGTGCGCAACAGTTGCGAGCAAAAAAAATAATAATAATCTAAATCAAAAACAAACTCGCCTGACTTAGCTCTTAATGTATCAAGTACAACTTATTCGCTATATTATCATAATGTGGGCGGCCTACGCACAAAATCTTCCAAATTCTATCGTAATGTTATACTACATGAATATGACATATTAGCTTTAGCAGAGACATGGCTGAACGGAAATTTTTGTTCCAGCGAATACTTTTACAATTACTATCATGTTTATCGAAATGATCGCTGCTTACATACCACTGGTCTTTCAAGAGGTGGCGGTGTTCTTTTGGCAGTTAGAGCTGATTTACGTAGTGAAATTGTTAATCTTGATATATTGGATGGTGATGTAGAACAAATTTGTGTAAATGTTAAATTTTCCGACAATAAGTCTATTATCTTCTTATTGTCCTACATTCCTCCTGGCAGTGATTATATTCTTTACAAGAAGCACTTAGATAATGTAGTATCTATTTTTAATAGTATTAAGCCAAACACTGAAGTTATATATTTAGGCGACTTTAATCTATGTAACATAGCTTGGGTAGGTGAATGTAATAACATCCTACCAATCGGTCTTAAGACAGATACAGATTTTTTATTTGTAAGTACATTGCTTTCTTACGGAATTAAGCAACTTAATCCATATTCTAATAGTAATAGCAGATTCCTGGATCTTATATTTGGCTCTGCCGATTTAAGAATTTCTTGTACAGAATGCTTATCACCTATCTTAGTAAATAGCTTACACCATAACTCTTTAGCTGTTTATTTCGAATTTTATAAATTCGATAATGAGCCAGCTTTATCTGCGGTTGAATATAATTACTCAAAGGCAAATTGTTCAGCGATTAATGATTTTTTAGGAGGTAGTGATTGGTCGTTCCTCGACTCCTCAAATAAACCGGAGTCATCATACGATATTTTACGTCAGCATTTCTTGTCAGCTATCTCTAACTTTGTTCCCATGAAGGAAAATAAAATTTCGTGCAATAAACCACCCTGGTTTAACTATAAACTTAATAATCTAAAAAATGTTAAAAACAAAGCCCTGAAAAGGTATAAAAAAAGCAGTAGTGAAGTTGATCGCCATAGCTACCTTATTGTTAAGAAAAATTTTGATTGCCTTAATAAATTCCTTTTCAGAAAACATATGCTTAAAATCGAATCTCAACTAAAAACCAATCCGTCAAGCTTTTGGTATGTAATTAACTCAAAGAGACGTACTAATGGTTTTCCAACAACTATGCAATATGATGGTGAGACATCGGATAAAACATACGCAAGACGCTTGTAACTTGTTCGCTAAACTTTTCCAAAAAGTCTATACAAGGTACTCCAGCACTACAATTCCTAACATTCATTCAGCTTCCTTACCAGCTATTTCATTTTTCGAAATCTCGGAAGATGATGTTCTCATGTCAATTTCTAAGTTAAAATCTAGTGCAAAACCGGACACTGAAGGATTTGCTCCGATTTTTTTCAAAATCTGTTCGCTTAGCATTGCAAAACCTATTTCAAAACTCTTTCAAGAATGCTTAAAGAACGGGATATTTTTAATGGAAGCTTTGTTCTGTTGTCCCAATATATAAAAGTGGTGATCGCAAAGATATCTCCAACTATAGATCAATAGTCAAACAGAGTACTGTGCCTAAGCTATTCGATCATATACTTCACAAAAAATTATTTGATCATATTAATAATGCTATAGTTGATTGTCAACACGGATTCTGTCCAGGAAGATCAACGACCTTTAATCTAGCTTTGTTGACTAACCAAATAGTGAATGCTTTTGGTAATCACGCACACCTTGATGTACTTTACACAGACTTCTCAAAAGCGTTTGATAAAGTTGATCACTCAATTCTCCTGCTCAAGCTTAAATCATTCGGAATAAATGGTAGGCTTTTAGAACTGTTCTCTAGTTTTCTATCAAACAGGAAACTATTAGTGACAATTGGATCCAGTAAGTCATCAATACTTATCGATGCCTTGTCAGGAATTCCTCAAGGAACACATAGTGGACCCTTGCTTTTTCTCATTTTCATAAATGACTTACCCAATCAATTCAAATTTGCTAAATGTCTTATGTTTGCTGATGATGTAAAACTGTTTTCACAAATCGACACCATAAATGATTGCATAAACCTTCAACATGATTTAGACGCCCTCAGTAGGTGGTGCAATGACAATCACCTTTTTTTGAATGCAAATAAATGTTGTGTGGTTACTTACTCAAGGAAACCTAATATTACCTTTTTCAATTTTATGTTAAACAGTTGTTCACTACATCGATGTAGTGAACTGAAAGATCTGGGAGTAATTTTTGATTCTCGACTTTCTTTCTCTAACCATATTGATTACATTTGTGCTAAATCTTTCGCCATGATTGGTTTCATCAGACGTAATACTGAAGATTTTAAAGATCCTATGACCTTGAAGACGATTTTCGTTTCATTAGTTAGAAGCCGCCTTGAATATTGTTCAATAATTTGGAATCCGTACTACGATATTTACTCAAAAAAAATTTAGAGAGTTCAAAAAGTGTTTACAAAATATGCTGTAAATAAACTTAGATGGCCATTTGGCCTCTCAACATATATAAGTAGGCGTAAGCTGCTTGGTCTCCAAGCGCTGCATGATAGCAGGATTAGCTTTTCGTTAATTTTTGTTTTTAATATAATCAATGGCAATATAATTTCTCCACAGTTAACCAATTTATTCAGCCGATATATTCCTCCACGCGATCTTCGACGTTGTAAGTTATTTATTGAGGATAGGCATTCAACAAGCTATGCATTTAATGAGCCGATAGCAAAAACTATGCGGTTATCTAATCAATATTGCAATATTCTTAATTTTAACACAAGTTTGTATAGATTAAAGTTAGATTTGTTTGGTATCTTTAACTAGTCTGTAAAAAGTTATTACTTTGTAGACCGTATTAATTAAATAAATAAATAAACATTGCCCGTCTGTCAGCCCTTTTAAGTTCAACTTAAGTCGCCGAATTTCTCGTCTAAAACTGATCTTATCTCTGCGAATAGCTGATTATTGCTTGTCAAATAAAATTGTAAAGACCTAAATACAAATAATTGAGAAAACTAATGATTTTTCGAAATATGGAATTTGATAGGAGTAGTGATGAAGACAGTGACTTAGAGTACGAGGAAGTAATAAACATTTTTGTATTAAGGAGAACTAAATAAATTTAAATTGTACTACGAGAAAGATTTCCGCGACAGATTTTATTTCAATAATGTTTGAAATGTCCTTTAATTGATAATATCGAATCGAAGCATCAGGTATGTGTATCCTTTATTATTTCCAAAGAAACATAAACTACTTTAATTTGTCTCAGGAACCATGCGTTGTGTCTGTCATGCTTTGTTTTAATTAACATTTCAACAAAGCTACTACCTCACGAGCCATAACATACGAGTTTACGTCACACTCTATAGTACTGTTGAAAGAAAATTTATAAAACTTTAAAATTTAAAGACCTAAATACAAATAATTGAGAAAACTAAAGAATTTTCGAAATATGGAATTTGATTGGAGTAGTGATAAAGGCAGTGACTTAAGGAACGAGGAAGTTATAAACATTTTTGTATTAAGGAGAACTAAAGAAATTTCAATTGTACTATGAAAAAGATTTCCGCGACAGATTTTATTTCAATAATGTTTGAAATGTCCTTTAATTGATAATATTGATTAGAAGCTTCTTCTCTTTGTATTTTAAATTTTTTTTTTAATTAAATGAATATAATTCTGTAATATTTGAACTTGAAAATACTTTTTGAATTAACCGCACATAAATATTTTTATATGAGTTATTTTCTATTTGCACAAATTTAAAAATATGGAAAAACAAAGCAAATTCTTGTGGTGCTGCCATATTTCTGTATGAAATATTTTCAATACTTAAGTCTCCATTGTGAAACGCAAATGTGTGCAAAATCTTAAACTGGTCTTAGCTAAGATGTGTCCTAACTAGAACTTCAGTTCGACTTAAGATTGGATTGTAAAACCGGCCCTAAGGCGTTTAAAGCATCAGTATTTAAGTTGATAGTCTAAGCAAAATAATCGATTAATATTATTTGCTCGATCAATCATATATTTGATGGGTTTTACATTATTCAATTCGTTGAAGGGAATTCTTGCTCATTTCCTTATGTGCTGTTTTTTGTTTCAACTGAATTGAATTTAACTTTTGCGTTCTCTGTCAACAACAAATATGAGGAAAAAAGAGAAGATGTCAAAAGCAAACAACGAAACTCGAAAGTAATTGACGGTACGGACGCTTGTGTACTCGTCCCTTTGCTTCTCACCCCCTCTGTTCTAAGACGGAGCAGAATTGAAAGCAATAGTTGAATAATGTAAAACCAGACTTTACTAAACTCATTGATAAAGAAGTGTCTCTCATTGCTAATCTTACTTACCATCTATTATTGTCGGCTTTTACATTTTTTGTTTTGGCCGAAATTTATGGATAAAGAAATGTGTATTGTTAAGGTGTCAACATTAAAAAAAGTTTTATTCGCCGTAAAGTTTTTGATTTACAAAAAAATTTAATAAATATTCATACAAATGTGTCGAAAATATCAAAGGAGGTGTGTGTGAAAAGAGTATATTTAACCCTTATATTGAATATCTACCATATTCAATTTGTTTTGGGTTTAAGCTTTAGAATAGTTACCCACGAATTATGTTGCAAGATTTGTTAAAGAGGAAAGGGGCATTTGGTGTACTTCTGAAAATACGTTTATTCTTAAACACGAAAATGATATAACAATGAAAGGAATTGTAATTCGTTTTACTCCTTATTATTATCACGTTGAGATTTTTTACAAAAGATTATATTTGATATTTAAATTTGTTCGAAGAAAGGCATTCGGACTTGTCGCCACGAGATACGTTGAAAGAAGAGAGCGGTGAAAAAAAAAACAGTTTATTCCACGCTGGGTTGCATTGGTACATGTCGCTGCAGGCGTGTTGCCACAGTACTCCCGGTCCAGACGAAGCTACCTGTGCCGAAGTGGGAAGTTTACTCGTCTGCCACTCCGGGTAGATTTCGTCGATATTAGCTGCGGGGCCTGCGTTGGATCTTCTGGTTGTGCGGATCGCAGTGGAACTTCGGAATCTTCGTTGGCTAAGAATGCGGCCTTGAGGCAATCGATGCTGACGTTATTGTATCGCCCTCGAATGAGCAGTTTGAAAAACTTTGGCGACCGCTTTACGACGGGATACGGCCCGTCGAACGGATGAGTTAATGAAGGTTGAATCGAGTCATTCCGCACGAATACGTGGGATGCCCAGTGTAATGCAGGCGAGACAAACACTCTCGGAGTCAAATGATGGGCTGTCTGTGTAGGGCGAAGTCTTTGCATCGCTGATCGGAATTGTGATACTGCTGCCTCCGTCACTTCTTTAAAATTTGCTTCTCGGAAAAACTCGCCAGGTATCCGCAGCGTAGAGCCATAAACAAGCAAGGCGGGGCATGCGTGTATGCCAGGCTTATGAGCTACGCGGAGTGGTGTACCCACTGGTCAGGTCGTTGCACAAAATAGCACCTTTAAAGCTTCGATGAAACCTCTCAATAATACCGTTTGAATGCGGGTAGTATGGTGTTGTCCGAATATGTGTCGCGCCGATAGCTTTTACTAATTCGGCGAATACTGCGGAATCGAACTGTCGACCCTGGTCCGAAGAAATACGTGCTGGCACACCAAACCTTGCAATCCAGTGAAATAAAAACGCCTTCGCGACGGACTCTGCGGAGATATCCGGCATCGGAGCTACCTCAGGCCAGCGGGTATATCGGTCAATCATCGTAAGGCAATAACGTTGTAATTCGCAATATGGAAAAGGGCCGACAATGTCGATGTTAACTTGAGAGAAATGTTCGTTTGGCACTTCGAAGAATGCTGGTGCAGATCGTGTGTGTCGCCGAATTTTAGATCGTTGGCACGCCTCGCAGTTTCGTACGAATGTCGCTACGTCTTTTCTTATGCCGGGCCAAACGAATCTTGGTGTGAGCAGGTTTGCAGTTGCGCGGGTGTGACAAGTCGTGCGTCTTCGTTAGTAAAGTCCTGCGGAATTCGTGAGGCACGTAGGGTCGAATGTTAGTAGACGACGTGTCGCATACCAGTTGGACGTCACTGTTGGGGATCGAAAAATGTTTTAGCACTAGCGAACTACTCTGCGTGCCAGACTCGTTTTGCAACGATTGCAGATATTCATCGGTTTTTCGCGCTGCTGCGACTTTCTCGTAGTCAATTATCTCGTTAATCACCTGTATGCGTGAAAGCAGATCGGCTGTGACATTTTGCTTTCCAGGTGTATGGCGAATGTCGGTGGTAAATTGGCCGATGAAATCGAGTTGCCTTATTCGGCGAGGAGAGTCCCTGGCACGCGGCGGTCAGCTCGCGGTCGTATGTGCTGTAATTTCGTTGCGCGCTGGTCAGCTTTTTTGAGTAGAACCCGAGTGGCTCCAATTCCCCGTCCACGATTTGGTGTAAGGCGGCCCCAACGGCTACATCCGACGCGTCGACGTATAGAGCTAACTCTGCCCCTGGAACCGGGTGCACTAAAAATGTCGCATTGACCAACTCTGACTTGCAATGTTCGAATGCGGCTTCCGCCTCATTGTTCCACACTAGTCGCGTGCGATCATTTTTCTTGTTGCCCGTAATCAGCTGTAGTAGATGCGATTGGTAGGCGATAGCCCTCGGTAGGAATTTTCGATTAAAGTTTACCATAGCTATACAACTTTTTAACTCCTTAGCTATCGATGGTTTAGCGAAGCCGCGAATTGCTGTAATTCTCTCAGGTAAGGGGCGAATCCCTTTAGCGCTGATCAAATGGCCTAGAAAACTCAGTTCGCTGTTTCCAAATACGCATTTGGAAACATTGATTGTGAGTTTGTTTTTGCGGAGACGTTGCAGGATGGCACGAACATCTCGACGATGTTGCTGGATTGATGGCGATGCTATACAGATGTCGTCTATGTAAGGGAAAGCGCAATCTAGTCCTCGCAAGACCTGTTTGCTTGAAGCGGCGCGATAGCATCAACTATAATGTCGGCTATCTTCGTATACTCAGCCGCAGAACCACTTGAGGCCGCTACCACTGCTTGAGCAAACTCTGGAAGGCGTTTTATCCAGACTCTTGAGCGCCGTGTCGCCGAGCGTGTTGCCAGCGACGCGCCTCATTTCAAAAATGAATTCTGACGGCTTCCTGTCCCCTAAAGGCAACTCTGAGAGCACGCGGTTGAGGCGTCGCTGCTCGCTGTCAGCAAAGTGCTCAATTATTTTCTGCCTCACATAATCGAACCTGTCGAAATCGAACTTTGTCAATGTTGGTGCTGGTCATCTGTGGCACTGGTAGCCTGGCGTAAACTACCGCGATGGTATTAGCAGGCGGGACCGTTGCTGCGATCGGCAAGCCTGCTTCTGCCGTACCTTGTGGCAAGCCGCTGTCGTTCATTTTTGCCTTCAACTTAATGTTTGGTTATGCGATTGCACGTGCTTGTCGGGGTCACCACTTTTGGTGTACTTCTGAAAATACGTTTATTCTTAAACACGAGAATGATATAACAATAAAAGGAATTGTAATTCGTTTTACTCCTTTTTATTATCACGTTGAGATTTTTTACAAAAGATGATATTTGATATTTTAATTTGTTCGAAGAAAGGCATTCGGACTTGTCGCCACGAGATATGTTGAAAGGAGAGAGCGGTGAAAAAAATGTAATGCCAGATTTTTATTTTTAACAGTTTATTCCACGCTGGGTTGCATTAGTACATGTCGCTGCAGGCGTGTTGCCACAGGCATGCCCAACTTACAGAAAATACCCCTCCCCCCGTGTGGGACACCATAAAATTAACATATACATACATATATTTGTATCTTTAACAGGTTCGGGTTCGATATAGCGCCGCGTGAATTTCGTTTATTGTGGCTAGAAGCATACAACAAATTGAAAAATTCAAATGCCCTTAAATGATCTACAAAAAAACTTTTGTTTTAATGTCGTTTTTCAGTAATCCGTTCACAACTTTCATCACAATTTAACTTTAAAAATGATCTTTCTTTTGCAATTTTTCAAATATATGGTTTGTAATTTTCATTGACTGTTTTTACTGAGCAACTAACGTTTTTATTTTGGCACACGCATATTATTAATACATTGTTTTAACTCCTTTTAGAATCAATAACCCTTTAAATACTTTGCTATCGTTAAATAAAATGTTGAATTCTTAAGCACAGATCAAAAAACTAAAATTTCTACCGAATGTTTCAATCAAACCACCGAAAAAATCGAACGAACGGGAAACCAAAGGAAAATTTATATAACCCAGTAAGTTCTGCACGAAAAACACGCCTCCCTTATTCTCCGCTCACAATCCCCTTTTTATGCGGCACTATATTAAACATTCCCTTTTAAAAATATTGTCCAATTAAATCTGATCACTCTCATTTTGAGAAACACTACAATACCAAATACATGTTCTTTACCTTCCACCAATGTGTTTGGCCGAGCTTTTCTTACCATTTGTAGTCTGCGAGTTGCTTGGTTTCTGATGGAAAGAACGAGTTTGCAATCCATATACCACTTCTGACTTTCCATACTGTATGTGAGTCGGCTCTATAGACGAACAGTTTGTCATGGTCGGAAAGGCCGTGTTTCCACCTTTATTTGATCCCAGGACGGATGGAAAGACCAAGTTTCCATTCCGATCCCTTACCGGATAGCTAATGTTTTACAATGGTCATACAGTAATTTCTTGAAAATACTAAAGTTAGTGCAGTTTTTTATGTGCGACGGTAATTAAATAAAACACTTTAGCCCTTTATAGAAAATATTTCTTTTGTCCACTTCGGTTCTATAGAAGGGAAGCCTAATGCTGTTGTTCTCCCTTCGTAGGTATGAGTGGGTAACGTTAATGTATTGAAAGTTGTCACTCAAATAATCCGGAAGTCTGCCTTCTTTTATGTTAAACACGAATTTCATAGCATGATAAAAAACTTGCTGCTTCGCCCTCCGCCAATTCATATCAGCGATCATCTCCCGCGTGGGTGTATCGTAAGGCTTATTTAGTATAAAGTGCATAGCTCGGTTTTGCAGTTTATCTACTTGGGTATCGCTAACTATGAAGAATATCGTTGGACAGTATGAAAAATGGTGTTCCACTATAAATCTATAGACTATGGTTTTGTATCTTCTTCCTAGATATTTACAAGATCCTTTTATAAAACCAATTTTTTTTTGCAATTTTTTAACAGCGTATTTAACATTCTCAACCAATTTTAATTTATTATCAATGTACACTCTAAGTATTTAATAAGTTTAACTTTTTTAATAACTTCATCTCTGATTTTTAGGTTGTAGTTTGAGCATCCGTTATTGACTGCCCTTGTTAAGACCATACACTGTGTCTTATTAACATTCATTTTTAGTTTATTAGAGCATAACGAGTTATATAAGCAATACAGATCTTGTTGCATTTTTTCAATCGTATTCTGCACGTTTCTATCACTGACTGTTAGGAGTGTGTCATCATCGAACAATTTTTTCTTACAATGTTTTAGCACCATATTAATATCATTGATATAAATATTGAAAAGAACTGGTGCTCACACCGATTCCTGTTAAGGGGGAATGATGATCACATCCCACGTTATCTGGTCGCAACCGCAGTTGGGCCAAAAATCGAAGAAAAAGTGCAGACTTTATCGTCGTATAATGTCTTCCAAATTGAAAAGGGATTAAGACACATAAGCTCCGAATACGCCGAAGTAACCGAACTAAGATCCGGGGACCTTCTAATTAAAGCACGCAACATCAAAGCAGCCGAAAAATTCATAAAAGCCACCTATATCGATATAGTGCCCGTAAAGATTACGTCGCACAAATCGCTCAATTCAACACAAGGACGAATTTTCTCGAAAAACATCGTAAATCTCTCTGAAAAAGAGCTGGTTGAAGGGCTAGCCCAGGAAAATATCATTGAAGCCAGAAAGCTCTCGAAAAAAATTGACGGCAAAATAGTGTACACTGGTGGAGCAATAGTCACTTTCGACCTCATCCGTAGACCTGACAAGATAAAACTTGGCTGGGAAAGGGTAAATGTACAAGAGTACATTCCTAACCCGATGAGGTGCAGAAACTGCCAGAAACTTGGACACAAAAAAAACACGTGCAAAAATATTGAGCTATGTCAACAATGCGCCACTCCACCACCGCACGAGAAATGTTCAAGAACTTTCTGCATCAACTGCAACAACGAAACACATCGGTCAGATGACTCTACATGCCCAAGCTTTCTCAAACACAAATCGGTGAACAAAATTAAAGTTGAAAAGAGATGCACAATGCGCGAGGCCTGGAAGGTCTACAACAGCAATCCAGTAGCATATCAAATTGAACCCTTTAAGAAAAACACCATCAAAACAACGCTAGCACAAATAGTCAAAAATACCGTATTAGCAAATACAACAAACCAACGCAAAAAAGGAGAAGAAAACAACTATACCAAACTAACATCATCTCACTTAAATAAACACAACGAAATCGAGAAGGACAACAACAGAATAATTGAACAGCACAAAACAACAACTGAAAGCCCAAATCAAAACAATATACCAGCAACATCAAAAGATAAAATCAACACCCCAGAAGCATCAGACGAAACACCAACAAGCACATATGGAAAATTCAACACAAAAAGCCTCTGCAACGACACAGAGATGTCACCATGCACGCGAATATTCAACAAATTTCCACAACTAGAAGTAATCATATCACCAAACACCTACAGAAAAACTATTCAACACACAGACAAATAAGCACTAAATACCAATAAACAAACCAAACCAATCACACAATGGACACTGACATACACATAACTATACTCCAATGGAATATCCAAGGATTCATAAAAAACAAATTCGGTCTAGAGTGCCTAGTAGCAAAACATAACCCGGAAATCATCCTACTTCAAGAGACGCACATCGTAAGCAAGAACACACAATTTCTTCACCTTCCAAATTACAATATCTTTCAACACAACAAAAACTTTTCATACGCAAAGTCAGGAATTGCAATCCTTATAAAAAATTCAATAAACGCTACAAATCATATAACTTCAAGAAATGAACTGCTACACCAGACGATTACCATCCACGGAGTCAAAGATGATCTGTATATTACCAACATTTATAAAGAAACAGACGTCAACCTAACACCGAGCTTACTTGACGACATACCGAAAATAATCGCAAACCACCATTTAATAGCCGGGGACCTAAACGCCCAGAACATTCTTTGGGGATCGCAAAGGAACTCAAAAAGCGGTTTAAGGTGGGAACAGTTTGCAAACGATCGCAATCTGGCCATTTTAAATGACGGATCACCCACATTGCTCAGCACCAGAAATACGCTGACATCAGTAGACGTTACCATGGCGAGTGCTGAACTAGCTGCAACACTAACATGGAATTGCATTCCTGAGGCCATCGCAAGTGATCACTTTCCAATTATCTTCCACAATGCAGCTTCAAAAGGACAGGCAAAGTTCACGGGGAAATTCAAAGAAAGTAAAGCAAACTGGGGTATATTCGAGCAAAAAACTGAACATATAAATCTACTAACAGAACAATCAAACAACGTCAACAGAGAGGCAGCGCAAATAAAAAAGATAATACGCAGATCCGCAAACGAGTCGATGCCAACATCTAAGCAGCCGAAACAGAAAAACACACCGGTTTGGTTTAACGGCGAAATAAGCCGGCTAATAGACATAAAAAATAAAGCGTGGAAAAAATTCAAAAAAGTAAAGAACTACACAGTAATTCTTATTTACAAAAAAGCCTGCGCTCAAGTAAGAAGAGCTTGCAAGCACGCAAAGCAAGAGTCTTGGAAGAACTTTCTCAGCTCACTTAGCCCACACTTAGATACAAAAACACTTTGGGGTAAAGTAAAAAGAATCAATTCAAGAAACTTTCCTACATTCCCTCCAATATTTGAGAATGGAAAAGCGATAACCCACCCCATATCAATAGCAAACAATTTCGCAGAATTATGGAGTGGCATAGGTTCGAACAAACATCTAAGCACCCGACAAGTACAAGAAAAAGAAAATTTTCAACTCGAACACCTAAGAGGCCAAAGCACCGATCGCTGCAACATTCTGGAGGACGTAACACTACTGGAACTAAACATGACTCTAAAAAACGTAAAAGGAACGACACCTGGACACGACAAAATCACCTACAACATGGTAAAAAACTCATCATCCTCTCTAAAATGTAGATTGTGTAAACTCTACAGCCAAATACTCAAAACTGGAGTATACCCCCACGACTGGAAGCATGCGATTCTTGCACCAATACGAAAAGCAGGAAAAAACCAAAACTCCAACGAGGGATATCGCCCCATATCTTTATTACCAGTACTTTCGAAAATTCTGGACAAGATTCTCACAAGTAGACTTCTTAAAACTTACAGAGGAAAGATCATCAACATTCAGCACGCCTACACTGCAGGGCACGGTGTACACACTATTTGCCACCTACTGGAATCACATGTCAAAACAAACATCAGAAACCAAAATCATAATTTAATAATTTCTGAAGACTTAGAAAAGGCCTTCGACAGAGTCATATCCACCAAAGTCATACAAGAGCTCAATGAATGGGGCGTACCAAAAATAATGCTCAAACTAATACTCTCCTTTCTTACCTACAGAAGAATCACGGTGAAAATAGATGGATACTTTTCAAACACAGCAAAAATTGACAATGGAGTTCCACAAGGGTCCCCGCTTTCTGTACTGCTCTTCAATGCCTACACAAACACCTTAGCAAAAAGACTCACAGAAGAAAAAGTAGCTGGTATAAACTACGTGGGCATCTACGCCGATAACATTTTTGCCTTAGCCTCTGGGACGGCAGAGGAAGCGAGCAGAAGCCTAAATCAACTAGATAGCAAAATCCACGCATGGGCCTCAGAAACCGGAGCGATAGTGCCCGCCAGCAAAATAGAAGTGCTCCATATATGCAGAAAAAAAAGCTGTGACGCATCCAACATCACAATTAGGAATGTAAACATAAACTTAAAAACAAGCATGAGAGTACTAGGAGTCACATTCACAAGAAACCTTTTATGGAATGAGCACTCAAAGAAAATCGCAAACAGCTTAGGCAAAGTCCATAATCTATTAAAAGTCATCTGCACGAGAAAAAAAGGACCACATATAGACACCGCACTTTCCATATGTAAATCCCTTGCTGAAGGTGTCGTACAACAGTGTATTACGCTTTACGGCTGGACATCCAGAACAAACACCGACAAAATAAACTCAGCTTTAAATAAATGTTATCGTACGGCCGCTGGACTACTAACAGCTACACCTATTGACGCCACAAGAGTAGAAGCACGCTATGAAGATTTTAACTGGATCTTGCACTCTAGAGCTACGAAGCTAGCAGCAAAAGCGCTAACCACAACAACACACGCACTCCACAAAAAATTCTGGGAGCATATTCCGGAAAACAACAAGACAGGGAATAACATAAGGCAAACATCCAGCATACAACGCACACTGCAATACTTATCGAGCATAAACTCGCCAATACCAAAAAAACCACCAGACAAAAACGAAAATCCTTGGTATCCAACAATAGACATATCACTGAGCACACGAAACAAAAAAGACACATGTCACGAAGCTTTCAAACAGCAATTCATGGCGTATAAGGAAAACTTAACACCGGAAGTTGTCTACTTTACAGACGGGTCCTGTCTGGACGGAGCAGCATCCTACGCAGTGGTAAAACAAACGGGTGACTCATTCATCACAATCCATCAAGCTTTACTTCCACCTTACGCCGGAATCTACAATGCAGAACTGGCAGCAATAAAATTCGCAATTAAACACGCCGCACACGGAAAACAAAGCGCACTAATATGCTCAGACAGTCTCAGCGTTATCAAATCCCTTGAGCAGGACAGCACATCTCGATTTTTTGCACTGGGCGAAACGGTAGCCAACAAGCAAATAACAGTTGTATGGATACCAGGACACATTGGTATAACAGGCAACGAGCGAGCAGATGATGCAGCTAAGAAAGCCATTATTATGCCGCTCATAATGGAAGTGCCATGCTTAGAGACAACAATAACCAACTATCACAAAGCAGTAAAAAATATTCAACAATGCACTCTATGGCAATCCTCCACCTCTTTTTTAAAATCACACAACAACAAAAATCTTAGACCGCACTACAACAAACAATTCACAAGAGATGACTGCATCAAATTAGCACGGATGAGAGTTGGAGTAACAAAATTTACCATACAACACCACTTTAATGGAGGAAGACCAGCAGTTTGCACCCAGTGCAACACGACACTGTCTGTCAAACACATGATAAAGGACTGCACTCTATCGGGAAGCCAAACAAACATTAAAACAATACTCGACTGTAGCAAGCAAGATACAATTAAAAATATCAACGAAATCTTATCCAAACACAACATGCTCAATGATATATAAACCACCGGCGGGGCAAAATGGCCTAGTAGCCCAGCCCCCTTTGTATATTTTATAAATTTATTTGTAAAATATAATTAGAAATAAATAAATAAATAAATAAATAAATATTGAAAAGAACTGGTGCTAACACCGATCCCTGTGGTTACCCAATGTTCACGCCTATTTTTTTTGACACAGTTGATTAGAACACTGTTTGCTGCATACGATTGGTAAGGTTGCTCCGAAACCACTCAAGCTCCTTGTCTTTTATACCAATATGCTCAAGTTTTTTCAGCATTCGATCTCTGTCAATAGTTTCAAAAGCTCTTTTGAGATCAATAAACACCGCTACGATATTTAACTTTGAATTAACATCTTCCTTCCACTCACTCGAGTGCTTTTCCCGGAAACCTTATTGCTCTTTTATGAATATGTTATTAGTTTCAATATGACACAACAATTGCGTTTTAACTACAATTTTTAGAATCTATTCAATATTGGGAAGAGTGTTAATTGGCTTCATTTATTCAGCTTTTGTAGTATCCTTTACTTTTTTAACGGGGACTATCGTCGAAATTTTCCAATCTTTTGGTACTAATCCTGTTTCAAGGCTTTTATTTATCAGTAAGGAGTAGAAGTGTCCCATCGACTCTACTGAGTCTTTAATAACACCCTCAGACAATAAATTTTTCCCTCCTCTCTTCCTCTTAAAATTTTTTACGGTATGTACAATATCATTAGAGTTAATCTGGTTGAATTAAAGCTTATATACCTAATTAGCCTGCGGTATAAAGTTACTGTTAATGTCTTTTATATTTCTGGTTATCTTCACTATACTTTCTACGAAGAAATCGTTTACGTTTTCTGCAAATTTTTCGCTGCTTTTGAATATTTTTGCCCTTATTAGTACTTCTGCAATTTTTTTTTACTATCTGATTTATTAACCACTTGTTTTAAGTGTTTCCACATTAAAAGGCTATCATTTCTATTTGCTTCGACGTTCTGTTCAGCTACATGGAACTTTCTTAATTTTGATAATTTTTTTGTACTGCTTTTTTACCATGTTATATTCTGCCCAATCTCCTGTTAGCACTGCTTTTTCATGTAATTTGAACTTCTTCTTGTTAACCTCAGCTAATTGCCTGTCATACCATTTGTTTCTAATCTGAATATAAATTTGTCGTTGACTGGTTAATAGGTGCATAGCCGACATCGTACAATTGTTAATGTACTCAAGCATCCCTTCAACATCAAGACTACTGAAGTTATACAGTCTCAGCACATTAAGCAAATTCTTTATATTAAATCGAAACAGTATAATTTCGAGATCCGTTTTTCTGTGATCCTGTAAATTTTGACATATCACTTCCTTACTGTTAGAATACAACAAGTCTATGAGTGTTGCAGAGTGCTCCGTAATCCGTGTATCAATGCTAATAAATTGTTTCATTGCTTGATGTGAGAAGATCTCGTTGAGTTTTTTACTATAAGTCGAATCTCCTTTAATGTTTATAATGAAATCACCAACAACAATAGTGTTTATTAAGTTATCACATATTTCTGTTAGAATAGCCTCCATATATGTGAGAAGCTCGGCAACATTTGTGCTTGGTGAATGGTATACTATTCCGATCGTCCATTTAGTCTGGTTTAGTTGGATGACCATGCACCATACATTATTATATACCGATTTGTTGACCTTTATCTTGAACTAAAGAGTGTCACGTAAAATTATGATCACACCACCTGTATGTAAGTCTACTGTGTGAATCGCACCTTATTACCTGGTATGTTAGAAAATTTATCTCACAGTTATCTATTTCATCTATAATACATGTCTCGGAGCATAGCACCATGTATGGGTTAACAGATTCCATGAGTCTTTCAAGTTCAATTTTATTAGCCAATAAACTATTTATATTGAGATACACGCATTATAATGAACATTGGCGATCTTTGCTTACGTCTAGGGTCTAACATTACTTTCTCTCACTATTTATAATAGAATCCCACGAATTCTTAAAATATTTGTATTACATAAGTGCACACTTCTTTATACGAGTACTTTTGTGCATTTGGAATAGGATTATGCGTGAGTTAATTCAAATCAAGGCTACTTATCTAGATAACGCGTACAGTCGTTGAGTTCAGACGTGTTTTCCGATCCAGCATATTTCTTTTGTTTTATATGTTTCGTTATGAACGAATTTTGTGGTAAATGCAATAAAGCATTCGCAAGAAGTGATACTCTTATTGTGCCATGTATTGGCTTTTGTAAAAAGCGTTTCCACCGCGGCTGTTGCAAAGGACTTGTGTCTGAATATGACGTCGACTTTTTTAAGCGCAACCAGCAATTTGGCTATTTTTGCACCGAGTGTATTGACATTCCTAAGCTCTTCGTAAGTCATACGACTCTACTTTGGCCTTGCAAAGGCTTAGTATTGACTTTTTATTAAGTGCATTTAATGCAAGTTTTAAAGACTTAACCGATAAAATTCAGAAATTATCCACGGACATTGAAAAAAAACAATGCTAAATGCTTTGAAGTGCTTAATGCTGAGATCAACTCACTCAAAAGTGTCTTTAATACAACCGTTGCTACGGAAAAAATCGATAAGTTGTCTTTAGAAATGGAGCGAAAATTTAAAGCATCAAGTAACATCGAAAACAACAATGCTAAATGTTTACAAGTGCTCGTCATGAAGGTTAATTCACTCAAAAGTATTTTCAATGCATCCGCTACTGTGGGCAACGTTACAAAAGATAACAGCTGTTCTCATATTGCTTCGACACCAGCACCTGTTGCTACGATCATCTCTCCTCTACATGAGAGGACTTGGGCTCAATGCGTAAGCGATTACGTCCTATCTCCCTCTTTATCATTTGCACCTTCGCCTAAAGCAAATAAAAAAAGCCCGAGTTTTTCGTCTAAAACTGATCTTATCTCTGCGAACAACTGATTATTGCTTGTCAAATAAAATTGTAAAGACCTAAATACAAATAATTGAAAAAACTAAAGAATTTTCGAAATATCGAATTTGTTTGGAGTAGTGATGAAAACAGTGACTTAGAGAACAAGGAAGTAATAAACATTTTTGTATTAAGGAGAACTAAAGAAAATTCAATTGTACGATGAGAAAGCTTTTCGCGACAGATTTTATTTCAATAATGCTTGAAATGTCCTTAAATTGATAATATCGGATCGAAGCAATGGACTATCAGCTATGTGTATCCTTTATTATTTCCAAAGAAACATAAACTTCTTTAATTTGTCTCAGGAACCATGCGTTGTGTCTGGAGAGTATGTTTTAATTAACATTTCGACAAAGCTACTACCTCACGAGCCATAATATACGAGTTTACGTCACACCCTATAGTACTGTTGAAAGAAAATTTACAGCCCTATTCTAATGAAACCTCACAACTGAGTTGTGAGCAAAAATTTTTGAGGTTTCTTATGAGGTATATTTTGTGAGGTTATTCTTGGCCACACCTCATAAGAAAAAAGTTCAACAAAATCACCACGCGAGGTGAAAAGCGTTTTGCTGTCAAAAAGAAGCAAAAGACAATAGCATAAGCATAGGCGCAAACAAAGTGATTTGATGGTCCATGAGCAAATGGAGTTTGTTTTTGTTTGGTTCATTTTCGTAACCTCTATCAAAGAACGTAAATCTATAAGAAGCAACAACACGCTGAAATTTGGCGAGTGAATCCGTGCCATCCATCTCCAGGAGTTCACCACACGTCTTCACATCTTCTTTCGTCAAAATTCACCAGGCCGGTCCAGAATTCGCTGTCTATTTGCTTTTCGCTGCACCAAATTAAGAAGGAAGAAAGAAGATGGAATGAATGAAATTCATGGCCATTTTGAGATTTTGCATTGGAATGAGCGAAAATTTGCAAAAACTTCATATTTTATTAATTTTCCATTACACTTGCCTTAGAAGTGAAATATATTTGTACAATCGCAAATATTACAGATACGTATGAATATATTGATGTATGTATGTACATATGTACGTTGACATTTTCTAAAAAGTGCGTATCTGTTTTGCCGACGGCATTTCGCATGGGCATTAATATGAAAAAAGGTTTTTGTTTAAATATGCTTTAAAATGAATTCATATCTTCTGCTTACTTTACATTTGGGTAAAAATTTTAATTTGAGGGCATAAATATCACATATGGAATAATATGTACATATGTAAATAATACTAACATTAAGCAAAATACATATACATATGTATACACGTCGACGCCAAAAACTCTAAAATACTACAACCATTCCTAAATGCGGTTGTCTTTTCATTCAAAAATGCAAACCCAACTCCTCTCCCTTCGCACACAATCGCCATCCACATGCTAATTTCAGACTTTCACGACCAAGAATTTGAACAAATTTATGAAATTTGAGTCTTCCGTGCTCGCACCAAAAAGGAGGATCACTCTTGATTTTTTGGCCCAGTCCGGCATTAATGAAGTTGTGAACACATTTACTTAAAATATATCAGACATGCTACCCCGGCAAGATTTTTAATTTCTAAAATCATATCTAATATGAATATTCATATGTATATATTGTTAAACACAGTTTTGTTAAGTTTTATGAAAATAAATATTTAAATTCGATACGATTTCCCAAATAGGGCGTTAATTAAATCACGGCCTGTTCTCACCTTAATGCGCACTGCGTTCATATGTAAGCGCACATATATTTATGTAAATATGTCGCCGAATTTTGTCGCATTTGCCCACCAGTGTTTATCATCACTGCTATTGCACTAAATTCACGGGGCTTTGCCGCCGTGGTAGGAGTTCTACTACTTAACAAAAAGTAGTCACAAAAGTTAATACAAATTTTAGTTCCAGTGTACAATACAAACCTCTAACCTAGTTTAGTGTTTACTTATCACGTTAGTTCTTAGTGATTTTCTCGCAGATTTATGTATCAAAGTTCTTTTAGATACCTTTTTCTACAACTGCTATTTTTCATCAAATATACTACCAAATAAAAATTGGTTTCTCTGAACCCCATGGCATGGCGATGGCTTTTTAAGCTCGGCATGTTTGGAAACGCGCAGAAGTAGACGTATTGATACATTTATGCAAAAGTTTGCATATTTATTCATTTTCTTAATTTTTGATAATATTTTTGTACATAGATTTTTAGATATTTAGGCTTCATTAACACTATTTTAATATGGCTCCTCCATATTTCGATTTGATTATACTGATGACAACAAAACATAGTATATACAGAAATAAATAAATGCATAGGTTTCAGAACAACTGAATGCAATTTATATATTAAATGTACACTAGTTTTGTTAATTACACTTATGTATGTATTTGGCACCGACGTTCATGAACTCTGCAACACAAATTTATCACTAACCCACTACTCATGCCACATCATTTTTACACTAAATCACTCCAGAATATTCAAGATATGTTAAGATATTATTAAAACACTATTAGAACTACGCCAGCAAACCATAATATCATAATTTAATATAATTTTGCAAAATTTTTCGTGTATTCAAAGTTTTGGTTGACACTTGAATTTCGGCCACACTCAGTCTTTGGCACTTTACGCTTTAATACCGCCCTATTTTCACTCACAACTGATTAATATTGACACCACAATAAGTATAATACATTTATTATGCACATTTTTCACAATATTTAGGATTTTAATTGAATTTTTAATAAAAACAAGCAGCACTTAAAATTCCACTCTTGCTTTTATTTGTTATGATCGGAAACTAGCCGGCGAAAATATTTACTTCGCTTCTTTCGTGCGGACAGCGTATCAAAGCATGTGGTGAACTCCTGGTGTTTAGGTCCGTATACTAAATCCGCGGACAAATCGTACCACCCTAATGTTTTTGCTTTTACACTAACTAAACAGGCATTCACAATGACAGCTTTGCCTATCTCTTTCTCGTTGAACGGTCAGCTGGAAAATTTCCCATTTTCCCGCAAGCTGTTCAACGGGCCTTTCGTTGAAAATCGGAAAAAACTGTTTTTTCCTTTTTTTTTGCCACTTCACTTTGAAGAATCAAGGAGATCACATAGCCAGCCGCCACGCTTTATAACCGTTTAACAGGTAACCTAATTTTCACATCATAAATTGTATCTTTTGATCCATATGTTCAACCAATTGATATCAATAAATTATTAACATTAATTCAAATCATCTTTGTCGTTTCTTCATTTCAATACATCATCGGCGCGAGTGAGCTACATCTATTGGCAAGGTCGCGCGGATGAAGATGGTCCTTCGCAACCGTTGAAAGGCAACATTTAACATTTTTAATTCCCATCAGCATACCAGTGCACAAAGATAACCACTAACCATCAGCTATACACACTTCAACACAAACATATACATACATATATACAGTCCATTCTCACAACTATCAGCTATACGAAATCATCACAATCATCAATATACACATACATTTTATCAGTCACCCATCAACCAAGTAAGTGGTTCTGATTCATTTGCACAAAAAAAAACAATAAAAATTTAAGCTTAACTTCATTAAAAAAAAAACAACAACAGAATAAATTAAGTGAGTAAGTGCTGAGTACATACAGTGCGTTGACAATTTCTTTAAAATTGTTTTTGGCTGTGTCTGTCCGCGAGCACAAGAGTGCTCTTGTAATTCACATTCTTTCAAAATATTTCGTTCGAGTATTCACATTTGGCAAATAAAAATTGCAAAAAAAAAAAAAGGTTTTTTAAATTCAATTAGCGCATTCGTGTTGCAATAAGGTTGCGTTAATACAAACACTTGTGATTACCACGTCTGTCCGCCAGCAGGCAAACATAACCTCAAAAACCCGCACACCTTTCTATAAAAAACACAAATTCACTGAGCTCTTTGTATTGTTCATTCTCGCTGAGAAATTGTTTGCTCTTTGGTGCACTAATTTTAATTCGTTATTACAACTTATTTTGATTATTTTCGGTTTCGTATTGCAAGTAAGTCACGTTTGTACATATTGGCACAGCAACTTTGCTGTTTGTCATACCTCACATCAACGCACTGCTTTGTATATACACACATACATATTCACTTTGGTACACATTTTTTTTATTTTTGTTATTACTTTGGCAACATTGTTGTATTATTAAAGTTGCATAAGCTTTACATATATAATTTGCACAATTATTATTTATGTATATTAATCTGGGTGGCGAGCACTGAAAAAGAATTTTTTTTTTTTCTCATTAACTTATACATATATAAAAGACATACATTAATATAAATTGCGTAGAAAGATTTTAATCAATAAATTTGCATATACCTTATACCAATTAAACAAAATATATTTTACTCGTTATTATTGGCATTTGTGGTGGAATTTTTTCGGTTGGTCATTCTCTGATTCTCGCACATTTCAAATTAGTCCTTACTAAATGGATACCTTTATTCGTCTTGCTGATTCTGTGGCAGAATTTGAATCTGACTACAATATTGCGCCACAGTCAGATCACACTAAATTTACCCTTAACATCCAACAGGATGAACTAAAATGTATATGGGAAAAGACGAAAAAGGTATATGATGACCTCTTGAGTTCAGAGGGGCTATCAGCCAAAGATTTGGGCGCGATAAAGAAAAAGAATAAAAGTGCCTATTATTGCTATTTACGCTGCCAATCTAATATGGCTAAATTGGCTGAACAGTTGACAAAATGTGAAAAAGAAGTCGAAGATAGGTCGGTGCAAGAACACAATATCCGCCTTCCTCCTTGTGATACGGATGTGTTTAAAGGCGACTATTTATCATGGCCCACGTTCCGGGATATGTTTACGGCCATCTATATTTGGAATAAACGACTTTCCCCAGTAGAGAAACTTTTTCACCTAAACCAAAAAACGCTAGGGGAGGCCAAGGACATTGTTAAAAAATGCCCTTTAACAAACGAAGGTTTTGTGACAGCCTGGAAGAACCTCAGTGACAGATATGAAAATAAACGAATTTTGGTGAACGCGCAATTAAAAATACTTTTCAATTTAACTGCTATTGAAAACGAATGCGGTAGTTCCATCAAAAGACTGCAGAGTGATATTAATAATTGCATATCATCACTTCAAAGCCATAAGATTGATATATCTAACTGGGATGCAATAATTACATATCTTTGCTCCTCCAAACTTCCAGAGAGCACTCTGTCATTATGGGAACAATCAGTTGTGAACAAAACCGACATATCCAAATGGGAAGACATGGATAGGTTTCTGTCAAATAGATTTCAAACGTTAGAAACCGTGTCGGATTTAAAATGCAAAAAGGCCACGTCTAAGCCTCAGAAATACGACGTTGAAACGCCACACAAACGACTAGGCTCTTTTCAAACTAGTGTTTCCAAATACTCGTATGCGTGCAAAATGTGTAGAAGCAGTGAGCACAAACTGCATGCATGTACTAGATTCCGCAATCTGCCTGTTGCCAACAGGATAAGTTTTATCAAAGACAACAAGGGTTGCTTGAATTGTTTGTCTTCGGGACATGCGGTGTCGAGATGCACAAGCTCGTTTAACTGCAGCACCTGCCATGCTCGACACCATACGCTTTTGCACATTCAAACTTTTCAGCCAAAAGCAACAAATAAAGGAGAGAATCCTTCGGACGATACTCCTTCTACATCCAGTCAGGGGCGACAGCGGCGCGAGTCTGTAAAGAACAACCCAATTAGTTATGTTAAATCGCATTATTCTAATACTAGCAAAGGTGTATTACTGGGCACAGCAATAGTTCACATTCACTATAATGGCATAAACTATTCAGCTAGAGCTCTAATCGATTCCGGCTCTGAATGCTCTTTCATCACAGAACGACTCAGGCGCCGAATCAACTTGCCAACTAAAAAAATGCATGCCCAAGTTTCGGGCATTAACAACTCAGTTTCTGCGCAAGTAAAAGAGTCATGCTCCTTACAACTGCGGTCACCCACTGACCCATTAATAGAAATTCAAACAATTGCATTAATTTTGCCAAACCTTACTGGAAACCTGCCAACATGCCACATTAGCGAACAAACGCAGCAAGCCTTTCCAGATCTCGTGCTGGCAGATAAAAGATTCTTCATTAATGAGCAAGTGGATCTCGTTCTCGGTGGAGATATCTATCCACAAATAATATTGAGCGGCATTAAGAAAAATGTATTAAATACACTTCTTGCCCAGGAAACAGTGTTTGGCTGGATACTGACTGGTCATGCTGATACAGTACATCCAACAAACAAGCGCGTGTCGTTTTTTAATGAAGTAGCCTTGGATAGGCAGCTAAGCTCCTTTTGGGAGCTAGAAGACATTCCAAGGGGCAAAGTTCTAACACCAGAGGAAGTCCAGTGCGAGGAGCTCTACCGGAAAACTACAAAGCGAACCGAAGATGGAAGATACGTTGTATCTCTACCATTTAGAAAGAATTTCCCAGGGGAGATAGAATTAGGGCCCTCTTTAAAAATTGCGTGTGCCCAATTTTACAGAAATGAAACGCGCCTTAAGAAAAACACGCCATTGCAAAAGGAATATAACAGAGTTTTGATGGAGTATGAAGCTCTGGGTCATATGGAGAAGGTAACGACTAAAGTGTCGGCATATGCTGTAAACAACTACTATTTGCCTCACCATGCCGTAAGCAAAGAAGAAAGCACCTCTACAAAGGTGCGAGTAGTATTTAACGCCTCATCTCCTACGACTAATGGCATCAGTCTTAATGACGTACTGCTTCCAGGACCAGTGCTTCAAAATGATCTGCCAATTTTAATCCTCCGCTGGCGACTCTTCAGATACGTCTTTAGTAGCGATATTGAGAAGATGTACAGGCAAATTTTAGTAGATTCACAACATACCAAATATCAACGAATAGTTTATCGCTCTTGTCCGGACGACCCAGTAAGTCTTTACGAGTTGAAGACTGTAACGTTCGGTATAAACTGTGCTCCTTATCTCGCTATAAGGACACTACATAAATTAGCAGAAGACACCGAAAGCTCTTATCCAATAGCCTCCAATATTTTGCGCAAATGCATGTACGTTGATGATGTTCTCGCGGGAGGGCACACCATCGACGCTGCGATAAGAGCTAGGGACGAAATATCCAAAGTGCTACACTCAGCCAGTTTTCCTCTACGAAAGTGGACGTCGAACTGTGGAGAAATACTTCAAGGAATCCAAAAGTCACATTTATTTAGTGAAGAGTTTTTGGAGTTTGAAGATACCAGCAGCGTAAAGGCTCTGGGCATAAGGTGGAATGCCCACTCCGACTTGTTTTATTTTACAGCCAAGCCTTTAGAAAACAAGGAAACCTTCACTAAAAGATCAATACTGTCAGCTATCGCCAAACTCTTCGATCCATTAGGTTGGTTGGCACCAATAATAATCGTCGCGAAAATATTGATGCAAAACATCTGGTTAGAGGGAACCGGTTGGGACGAGACCGTATCTTCATTTACATTGAACAACTGGGAAATATTCATGGCTAATTACAAAGAAATTAACGATATACGGATACCGCGATGGGTAATTTTTTCGCCGACGGACAAAGTTGCAATTCATGGATTTTGTGATGCGTCCGAAAAGGCATATGCAGCAGCTATATATCTACGTGTGGAAAAAGAAAATAAGGTTTATGTTAATTTGCTACTTGCGAAAACCAGAGTAGCGCCAGTGAAAACGATTTCCCTACCACGATTGGAACTCTGCGGTGCCGTATTACTCGCGGAGGTCGTCGAGTCGGTGGTCAACAATCTGGACCTCGGCCACCTAAAAGTACATCTCTGGACTGATTCAACGATTGTCCTCGCTTGGATACAGAAACCTCCATGCTCATGGTCAACATTTGTGGCCCATCGAATAACAAAAATAGTCGAGACGGTGGGAAATTCGAACTGGTTGCATATAGATTCAGCCTCAAATCCAGCTGATCTAGCAAGTAGAGGTTTACAAGCACGTGAATTGCTCAACAACACTTTGTGGTGGCAGGGACCTTCTTGGTTGCAAGAAGATAATGCGAAATGGCCACCACAAGTCACGGCTTATAGGACGAACGTTGAGGAAAAAGGGATGAATATTCACGCAATGACCATAAGCAACGTGGACGATATTCTTGATCGATTTTCGAATTTACCGAGGGCTTTGAGAGTAATATCTTACGTTTTAAGATTCTCTGAAAGAACTCATCCGAAAACAAAAGCCTTTTTTAAATTAACGTCTTGTTTAGTTTCATCAGATGAAATTAAAGCAACGACTATACGCTTAATAACCATTTCTCAGAGGAAACATTACGGGAAAGAATTCGAAAGCCTTCAATCAAAAGAACTGATCGAATCCAAAAGTGAACTTTTACCTCATAATCCTTTTATAGATAAAGATGGAGTCATAAGAACAGGTGGTCGTCTTGGAGCATCTCACGACCTAGCTTATAACGAACGCCATCCAATTGTCCTACCGTATAATTGTAGATTATCACGCCTCATCGTTTTTTTTATCCACCAGATCTCATTGCACGGCGAGAATCAGCTCATGTTGCGCCTGATACGAACCCAATACTGGATACCTCGAGTGAAAAACATGATCCGGTCCACTATCTACAACTGCAAAATATGCACAGTCTATAAAAAACGCTCGCAAACGCAACTAATGGGTATCCTTCCTCCGGAACGAACCACATTTTCGCGAGCGTTTTCTAATACGGGAGTAGACTTTGCTGGGCCGTTTGATATTAAGAGCTTCCGCGGACGCGGATGCCGGGTTTCTAAGGGTTACGTTTGCCTATTTGTTTGCTTTGCTACGAAAGCCATTCATTTGGAGGCGACTAATGATTTGAGCACCCCATCCTTTTTAGCAGCATTTTCTAGATTTGTAGCCAGAAGAGGATGCCCAAAGAACATCTATTCCGACAACGGTACAAATTTTGTTGGAGCCTCGCGGTCACTGAAGATTGAATTCAAGGCCTTCATAAATGATGCCCGCAACAATACCTCTTCAAAATATGCTCATCAGATGCTTACGTGGCATTTTATACCAGCAGGTGCTCCCCACATGGGGGGACTGTGGGAAGCAGGCGTTAAGAGCTTTAAAAGCCACTTCAAGAAAATAGCCTCTGGTTTGAAATACACGTTTGAGGAGTTCAGCACGCTGCTCTGCCGGGTGGAGTCCTGTCTCAATTCGCGCCCCCTGAGCCCCTCTTCGAACGAGCCGTCGGACCTAGAGCCTTTAACTCCAGGCCACTTTTTAGTCGGCACCCATCTATTAGCTCCACCCGAGATAGATACCAAGGAAAATCCTGCCTCCATCGTAAACCGGTGGCAAAAATTAAGGGTGTTACATCAAATCTTCTGCAGAAGATGGACAAGTGAGTACCTCACTGAAATGCAAAAACGCAATAAATGGAAATATCCAAAAACCAATATACAGAATGGAGCGCTCGTGGTAATTAGAGAAGACAACCTACCGCCGAATGAATGGAGAATGGGAAGGGTTGTCAAAATACACGCAGGTTCCGATAACCTAGTCCGTGTAGTAGACCTAATGACCGAAAAGGGTCAAGTGACAAGACCGCTTGTCAAACTGGTACTTCTTCCACCTTATAGCGAAGAAAACCCAACAAGCGATAAGTAAACCACGACCTCTCCATTCCCCACCGTTCACTCCTCCCCACTCCTGGCAGTTCCAAGCCCCTCCATTGCAAGGAAAATCGTATTTATTTAACAACTTGTGTGTAAGTTCGTATGTGTACGTATGCCATTGTGCGGATTACGATATACTTAAGCATGTGAAGGTATACATACATATGTACATAGAAGAACGCAGATCTTTCGAAAAGTGCGTAAAAGAATAACAAAGAAGTAAAGAAAAGTGTAGAAGAGATAAAGAGAAGCCAAACTACCTCTAAATATTTGAAACCAGTGTATAACTTAAAATTTATTTTAACGAGTTATGCCAAGTGATTTGAATACTGTGATCTATTTTGTTTATCTGAATATATGTACATATGTATGTAAGTACATATGTACATAAAAATCATTGTGGAGTGAACATATGTATCTATCCCAGCAAAACTACTTTTTTGAGAGCAAAACTACTTTTTAGGAACGCAAAAAGCGCTAAATACTACAAAATGTATCCTTTCGGTACCCCAACTGTATTGCCTGCTCAAAGCTTTGACCCAGTAAAAGATGCACACGATTTGCGCAAGGCTATGAAGGGTTTTGGCACCGATGAAGATGCTCTGATTAATATCATATGTCGGCGTTCCAATGAGCAGCGGCTGGAGATTCAACGCCAATTCAAAACACATTTCGGCAAGGATCTTATCGAAGGATATTAAATCTGAGACCACTGGCAATTTCGAAAAATTACTTGTCGGACTTTTGCGTCCAATAGTTGACTTTTATTGTGCCGAATTGAATGATGCGATGGGTGGCATCGGCACAGATGAAGAAGTCCTAATCGAAATACTATGCACGTTGTCGAACGTTGAAATACACACAATTAAGAATCAGTATTTGCGCTTGTATGGCGCCCACTTGGAGTCTGAATTGAAATCGGAAACATCCGGCAATTTTAAGCGTCTGTTAGTCTCACTCTGCTCGGCATCACGGGATGAGAGTGGACAAGTGGATCCAGTGGCAGCGCAAGCTGATGCACGTGAGCTGCTGAAGGCAGGAGAATTGCGAGTAGGCACCGATGAGAGCATGTTCAATATGATTTTGTGCCAACGAAATTATCAACAGTTGCGAATGATATTCCAAGAGTATGAGAAAATGACTGGTCATACATTGGAAAAAGCCATACGCAAAGAATTCTCAGGTGACAAACTAAGCATCTGAGTGCTCGAATATGTCTAGGTATACGTATGCATATACATACATACATTACAATTTCAAATATGTGTAGTATAGGCATTAAACTATCCGCTTTACTATTATTCATACTTACGTTTCATATTCAGAACCATATTAAATGTATGCTGCTTAAACACACACAAAAATTAATTAATGAGAGTGTTTGTGTGTGTATAATTAAAATTTTGTATTCTATTTTATATTGGTTATTGGAAACCATTGGGAATCTCAGCCAAATTAGAATAATATATTCTATTTTATATATGTATGTACTTGTCTTGTAATAATGATAATGTCAATATGCATTTAATTGTTGAAAATCACCTAATGTTTATTAAACAAATACACAACATTTAATTGTTGTATAAATACCGATGTCATTTAAAAATTACATAAGTGTCTTAAATAAAATATAATTTTACAGAATGCAATCCTATACATACATATAGTATACGCATTTCTTTATCTTTGTACATGCACATGTATGTGTATGTTTTAAAAAAAAAAAAAATTAATTATTGCTGAACTTTTAAACTGTAAAGTTATATTATATTTATTATGAAGTTTGGGACTTGGGTTTTACATAGTTTTTTGTGCTAGAAAAAGAAGTGTGTCGCGTATTCATCGATTTTTATATTTGGAGACATACCTTTGCAAAGTTATACAAATTACTTTAAAAGGTATTTTGGTTTCACCTAAACGTTCGTGATTGGCAGAGGAACTTATCCCACTCTATCTTCAGTGGGAAATTCTTAGTTGCCAATTGCCATCCTTTATTATCGCTTTCGCAACTGACCATTCAACTAAAGTTTGATTGCTTTCGATAATCGGCCCATAATATCGATTCACTGCTAAATTTTTTTCAAATCAAAAGGTAGTTGGAACATAACAATTTATGTAAAAGAGGAAACAACAATGTCAGTCCCTTACCACTTCATGAATATTTAAATGAAGTCTACTTGCCTACTTTGGAGTGAGTCGGCATCAGTTTTGCTGGCTTGGTTTAGCTATTACCATAGATCTTTAAAAATTTATTCGCCAATGCGTTGCGCATTTTTTGAAGGAAATAGTTGTACTGCATTGGAATAGATAATGAACCTTTATGCGATTTCACTTAAGATTAACAATTCACAAGGCAAGGTAAACTTCTAGTTTAGAATTATTTATACATATGAAGTTCTTTCAAGCTCAAATGTCAGCAAATTTTAAAGCCCGAGTTGAACTTACATTTTAACTCTAAACCCCTAGTTGCATGATAACCTATGCTTAAAACATTGAATTCAAGTACAAAATTTAGCGATTGAAATTAGTTTCGCTGATGTGCGGAATGCAGATGTATGTACATACATAGGTGTATGTTTAAATGTCCACTTATGTGGGCACTTGGAGCTCCATATGTACACATACATACATAAATATGCATATATACAGGCTTTGCCAACCCAAAAACTCAACGATAAGAGTGATGCTGTAGAAGCCTACCTTTTGCTCGTGAATAATGGTGGATTTTTAGCAAACATTCAAATTTAAGTATAAAAACTCAGGGCAGATCTCCCACATGTAACTATGTATGTATAAATGTGAATAGAGCATATTACACAAATGAGATTCTTCATATTGCACCATAAGACACATTTATTTGAAATCATGTGTTTTTTGTCTGTCTAAATGGATTACATACATAATTAGGTTTATTTCAATTGATTTAATGCCAGCTTTATCAAACAACGAACAGACCAAATAAGCAGCCTAATCGCGTTTTGCACATAGAATGCACATACAAAAGGCTTTTTATCTTAAAACTATACATGGTTATATGCTGTTTTATGAATGTATTTATGTTATCTATACAACTGCTATGAATAATAACACTAAGAACGGATAGAAAATCTTGGGTTGGGGCACTGCACACGCCAATATCAGGAAAGTCATTCCCAAACATGTTAGAAATGCACAAATCAACAATGCTTTCAAAGCTGCCATTTTACGAATTATTTGTTCAATTTAAGCACATTTTTAAGCGAAATACCTTTGTGTGTGTTTACGAAAATTATGCTGTAGAAGCCTACCTTTTGCTCGTGAATAATGGTGGATTTTTAGTTGGATGCTCTCCGCAGTGATGATGTCGTTGACTTGTTGCAGTGCTGTCGTTGCTGCATTTGCATTTGTTGTCGATTCAATGCATGCAGGTGCTGACAAGGGGTTTGCAGGACCTCAAAATGTGTCATTGGATTCGCTGTTTGAATATCATAGTGGAGATGACGCGTTATCAGCGCACCCAGACGCCGGAGCATATCTGTAAAAGTTTTTTGTCCTTTCGTATCCACGGCCGGCGATCATCTTGTGCCTGGTATGGCGTCAGATGCGCATGAATTTTCATACCCGCCCTTGTGAGAGTTTCTAGGAGGCTTCTGGGCGGTATCCATGTATTATTCTGGCCGCCGTGCCCACCATATAGTCAATACATGTCTTCGATGCGTCGGATGCTAAAAAGGAGAAATTTCAATTAATTGGTTTGTTAACAATTACAAACTAATTTTCTACACTCACCGCATGTTTAATGAATGAAAGTTGACAGCCATTCACGGAAATGGTTTTCACTTATGGCCCACAAAAATACCACACTTGCTTTCCACAATGGAAGTGTAAGAAAAGCAAATTAATTTTAGGGTGGTTACACACCATGGCTAAACGCTCGTTTTGACATCTTTTCAGATACGCATTTCGAAAATCAAAATGAACGCACCCATTAGACGCACATATTCGATATATATTTTTTTATCTCTGCAAAAAAAAAAGGTCGATGCTCTTTTTCTTGGTGCGGAATATTTTCGGACTTAATTTCTTGGGCTGCCAGGCCATACTGCAACATAGAAGCCATATTGCAACGTAAAAATATTGCAACATAAAAATAACTCATTCGCGACATTCAATAGTTGCAGAGATATATATTTTTTATCAACTTAATCTAGCGCGAAGTGAATTCCCTCATCGGCGAATTCACAAATATACCTAAGCCATAGATGGCGCTGCTAGTTTCCTTCCATCACATCCCACATAAGGTCAGGTCAACACCAGCAACTATGTTTGCGGCAATGAGCGAACATAATGCCCAGTTTACACCAATGTATTCGTAAAAGATAAAATACTCAGCGAATATATGTAAACCTAAAAATATATATATGACGCATTTATTCCCTACCTATCTCTTCACAAAAAAAAAATAATTAATCACTGACAGCTGAATGGAACTGCCTACTGAATTCCACCATGAATTGCAAACCAGATTGTAGCCATGAGTCGATGTGTCGTGCTCAATTATTATGCCGGGTACACAAAAAAAAAAAAAAAAAAACAAGGTATAAATAGCAAAGGGTATAGTACTCATATGAAATGTGTTAATGTATGTCGATGTCCGTCAAAAAAAAATGTTGCTCGTCACCCAAACATATTAGTTCGAAATGGGCAACATATCAACCTCTTTTAGGCAGAATGACACCATATACCGCTATGCGCAAGAAGGCTGAGGCGAACCCCGCTCGATACCCACAGCCCTGCAAATTGTGCGACAAGAGGCACCCGCTACGCTTGTGCCCAACATTTCGAGCAAAGAGTCCAGAAGAACGACTACGTGCCATCTTGATGTTCCGGTACTGCGCGAACTGCCTCTCGATGGCCCACCGTGCAGTGGAGTGTACAAGCGAGAGCACATGTAAACGGTGCAGCGAGCAACACCACACGATGCTGCATATCAATGACGGCGAGAAACCCAATCGGGTTCGACGGGCAATATTAGGGCCGATACCAGAAGAGGATGATCTGGTGTCACTCGATGCGTCAGATGTGGAAGCGGAACTTATGCCATTCCGCTCCAACCAAGAGGTGGGGGAAGTGCTACAAAACGGAGCGGAAACTAGTTCTTTCCCCCCGAATAGCTCGACGAGCGTGGAGCCTCGGCCTCTCCACATTGGCTACGCAAGCGGATCGGAATCACGGCGCTTCCGACCGCTTCTAACACACGAGCGACTACAGCAGCGTGGATTGGAAGTCCAGCCCTACCAACCACCAAGGCGAAGGCATCCTCCCCAAACTCGACGCCAACGAAGCCACCCATACCAGCCGCAACGCAGCGCGGCCTTGGAATCTAGGCCATTCCAACCGTCGATGCGACGCGTTTTTCGGTCTGGATTGGTACAGCCGGCGTTTTCACTCCCATTGCCAATGCAATGTCTTACTCCGGTAGCCCCAACAGCGGTGGTAAGGATTGAAGCAGGAGGACGCCTGCACGCGGCGCGCGCGTTACTTGACCCGTGCGCAACAACATCTCTCATCGCCGAGGATCTCGTACGAGAGTTAAGACTGGTCACAACGAAAATTAACCACCAGCACGGATGCTTTTTAAGGATGCGCGGTAAGCATGGTCAAACCACTATCGTGACAACCCATGCCGTCATCATCCGTAACTACCGAAAGGTTACGCCGATCGCCTCCGTTGAGTCCACGATTGCCGCCTCGTATGCCAACTTGAAGCTGGCAGATCCGAAGTTCCACATCGCCGCGCCTGTCCGGCTTGTACTCGGCGCGGACGTCGTCCCAAAGGTTCTGCTGGGCGCTATTCCAGCTGGCACAATGGGCCCCTTACTAGCCCAAAACACGATTTTTGGCTGGGTCCTTTCAGGAGCCTGCTAGTATCGACTAGCATTATTATATATATATATATGGTTTATCTTACCTATATAGTGTATCTTATATATACAGTAGGTCGTACTTTTTAAACCATTTGAAATAAAAAAAAATAAAAATAAAAATAAAAAAAAAATAAAAAAAAGAAACCGAGAAATAAAGCTGAATTACTATTCTCAAAAGTGCAAATGAAATTAGAACCATTTATTTCCTTTCAATCCTCTCTTCCAGATAGATACTCAAATCTCAACACTGGTGGCGGAGACATAAATTTAGTTAACTTTAAGTCATACTTTTAAGATAAAGCTGGTGGCTGCCCCTTTCAAATTGATCGTTGCTTATCGCAAGGGGGCCGGTATGTTTAGGTCCGTATACTAAATCCGCGGACAAATCGTACCACCCTAATGTTTTTGCTTTTACACTAACTAAACAGGCATTCACAATGACAGCTTT
Organism: Philophylla caesio; assembly: GCA_963971545.1. NCBI lineage: Eukaryota > Metazoa > Arthropoda > Insecta > Diptera > Tephritidae > Philophylla > Philophylla caesio. Next base: position 18,987,636 of record OZ020605.1, read on the forward strand.
GCCTATCTCTTTCTCGTTGAACGGTCAGCTGGAAAATTTCCCATTTTCCCGCAAGCTGTTCAACGGGCCTTTCGTTGAAAATCGGAAAAAACTGTTTTTTCCTTTTTTTTTGCCACTTCACTTTGAAGAATCAAGGAGATCACATAGCCAGCCGCCACGCTTTATAACCGTTTAACAGGTAACCTAATTTTCACATCATAAATTGTATCTTTTGATCCATATGTTCAACCAATTGATATCAATAAATTATTAACATTAATTCAAATCATCTTTGTCGTTTCTTCATTTCAATACATCATCGGCGCGAGTGAGCTACATCTATTGGCAAGGTCGCGCGGATGAAGACCTGGAGATGGACGGCACCATACGGTCTCAGAAATCTTTGAAATTTTTCATTTCAGCGTGTTGTCGCTTCTTATAGATTTACGTTCTTTGCCTCTATGTAGCATAATTAGACATAAGGCGTTACTTAAAAATGTAATAAAAAAGCGAATGAAATATGAATATTAATAAAAAAGCAATAAAAAATTTTAATTTAAATTCATCACTATTATTTCTCATGAAAGACTAAACATTTTAACTAAAAGCTATAGCTACTTAACCAGCTGTTCGGCTTGGTTCAAATGGTTCAACGATTTTTAACTATGTACATACATTGTAGGCATCAATAAAATCCATATAAAAATATGCGTCATATACGATTATTATTTAAGAAATAAAAGGTATTTTTTTTATTAAAATACATTAATTGTAATGAAAATAAAAATACAATATTTTTTAGTATTTAAAAGCTGTAGATTCTAAGGGGATGTTATAACTCTTACATCCTCTCTTGCATTATCTTCACTACCTCCTCTTGCTCCTTCAATACTGCTGCACAAACAAGCAATAACTCCGCCATTCCTGAATATTTTTTTATTTAAAAAAAATCAACACTCGACGCTGATAGCGAACGAAAATTAACAAAATATTGTAATAATTGCTCAATCAAAATCAGCTGCTTTCGTATTGTGAGGCTGTCGTTCGCACATCACAACTTTCCTGACAGTTATGAGCATTTGAGCTTTTGAATTTACGCCAGCATAAGGGTAAACTCACAATAGTCAGGAACCACACAACAGTCAGTTAGGTCAGTTTTGTGAGGGTATTACAGCCCTATTCTAATGAAACCTCACAACTGAGCTGTGAGCAAAAATTTGTGAGGTTTCTTATGAGGTATATTTTGTGAGGTTATTCTTGGCCACACCTCATAAGAAAAAAGTTCAACAAAATTACCACGCGAGGTGAAAAGCGTTTTGCTGTCAAAAAGAAGCAAAAGACAATAGCATAAGCATAGGCGCAAACAAAGTGATTTGATGGTCCATGAGCAAATGGATTTTGTTTTTGTTTGGTTCATTTTCGTAACCTCTATCAAAGAACGTAAATCTATAAGAAGCAACAACACGCTGAAATTTGGCGAGTGAATCCGTGCCATCCATCTCCAGGAGTTCACCACACGTCTTCACATCTTCTTTCGTCAAAATTCACCAGGCCGGTCCAGAATTCGCTGTCTATTTGCTTTTCGCTGCACCAAATTAAAAAGGAAGAAAGAAGAGGGAATGAATGAAATTTATGGCCATTTTGAGATTTTGCATTGGAATGAGCGAAAATTTGCAAAAACTTCATATTTTAATAATTTTCCATTACACTTGCCTTAGAAGTTAAATATATTTGTACAATCGCAAATATTACAGATACGTATGAATATATTGATGTATGTTGACATTTTCTAAAAAGTGCGTATCTGTTTTGCCGACGGCATTTCGCATGGGCATTAATATGAAAAAAGGTTTTTGTTTAAATATGCTTTAAAATGAATTCATATCTTCTGCTTACTTTACATTTGGGTAAAAATTTTAATTTGAGGGCATAAATATCACATATGGAATAATATGTACATATGTAAATAATACTAACATTAAGCAAAATACATATACATATGTATACACGTCGACGCCAAAAACTCTAAAATACTACAACCATTCCTAAATGCGGTTGTCTTTTCATTCAAAAATGCAAACCCAACTCCTCTCCCTTCGCACACAATCGCCATCCACATGCTAATTTCAGACTTTCACGACCAAGAATTTGAACAAATTTATGAAATTTGAGTCTTCCGTGCTCGCACCAAAAAGGAGGATCACTCTTGATTTTTTGGCCCAGTCCGGCATTAATGAAGTTGTGAACACATTTACTTAAAATATATCAGACATGCTACCCCGGCAAGATTTTTAATTTCTAAAATCATATCTAATATGAATATTCATATGTATATATTGTTAAACACAGTTTTGTTAAGTTTTATGAAAATAAATATTTAAATTCGATACGATTTCCCAAATAGGGCGTTAATTAAATCACGGCCTGTTCTCACCTTAATGCGCACTGCGTTCATATGTAAGCGCACATATACATATATATGTAAATATGTCGCCGAATTTTGTCGCATTTGCCCACCAGTGTTTATCATCACTGCTATTGCACTAAATTCACGGGGCTTTGCCGCCGTGGTAGGAATTCTACTACTTAACAAAAAGTAGTCACAAAAGTTAATACAAATTTTAGTTCCAGTGTACAATACAAACGTATTTACCTCTAACCTAGTTTAGTGTTTACTTATCACGTTAGTTCTTAGTGATTTTCTCGCAGATTTATGTATCAAAGTTCTTTTATATACCTTTTTCTACAACTGCTATTTTTCATCAAATATACTACCAAATAAAAATTGGTTTCCCTGAACCCCATGGCATGGCGATGGCTTTTTAAGCTCGGCATGTTTGGAAACGCGCAGAAGTAGACGTATTGATACATTTATGCAAAAGTTTGCATATTTATTCATTTTCTTAATTTTTGATAATATTTTTGTACATAGATTTTTAGATATTTAGGCTTCATTAACACTATTTTAATATGGCTCCTCCATATTTCGATTTGATTATACTGATGACAACAAAACATAGTATATACAGAAATAAATAAATGCATAGGTTTCAGAACAACTGAATGCAATTTATATATTAAATGTACACTAGTTTTGTTAATTACACTTACATATGTATGTATTTGGCACCGACGTTCATGAACTCTGCAACACAAATTTATCACTAACCCACTACTCATGCCACATCATTTTAACACTAAATCACTCCAGAATATTCAAGATATGTTAAGATATTATTAAAACACTATTAGAACTACGCCAGCAAACCATAATATCATAATTTAATATAATTTTGCAACATTTTTCGTGTATTCAAAGTTTTGGTTGACACTTGAATTTCGGCCTCACTCAGTCTTTGGCACTTTACGCTTTAATACCGCCCTATTTTCACTCACAACTGATTAATATTGACACCACAATAAGTATAATACATTTATTATGCACATTTTTCACAATATTTAGGATTTTAATTGAATTTTTAATAAAAACAAGCAGCACTTAAAATTCCACTCTTGCTTTTATTTGTTATGATCGGAAACTAGCCGGCGAAAATATTTACTTCGCTTCTTTCGTGCGGACAGCGTATCAAAGCATGTGGTAAACTCCTGGAGATGGAAGGCACCATACGGTCTCAGAAATCTTTGAAATTTTTCATTTCAGCGTGTTGTCGCTTCTTATAGATTTACGTTCTTTGCCTCTATGTAGCATAATTAGACATAAGGCGTTACTTAAAAATGTAATAAAAAAGCGAATGAAATATGAATATTAATAAAAAAGCAATAAAAAATTTTAATTTAAATTCATCACTATTATTTCTCATGAAAGACTAAACATTTTAACTAAAAGCTATAGCTACTTAACCAGCTGTTCGGCTTGGTTCAAATGGTTCAACGATTTTTAACTATGTACATACATTGTAGGCATCAATAAAATCCATATAAAAATATGCGTCATATACGATTATTATTTAAGAAATAAAAGGTATTTTTTTTATTAAAATACATTAATTGTAATGAAAATAAAAATACAATATTTTTTAGTATTTAAAAGCTGTAGATTCTAAGGGGATGTTATAACTCTTACATTCTCTCTTGCATTATCTTCACTGCCTCCTCTTGCTCCTTCAATACTGCTGCACAAACAAGCAATAATTCCGCCATTCCTGAATATTTTTTTATTTAAAAAAAATCAACACTCGACGCTGATAGCGAACGAAAATTAACAGAATATTGTAATAATTGCTCAATCAAAATCAGCTGCTTTCGTATTGTGAGGCTGTCGTTCGCACATTACAACTTTCCTGACAGTTATCAGCATTTAAGCTTTGAATTTACGCCAGCATAAGGGTAACCTTACAATAGTCAGGAACCTCACAACAGTCAGTTAGGTGAGTTTTGTGAGGGTATTAGAATAGGGCTGTTATTAAACTTCGACAAAGAGAAAAAATAAGACAGTGTCAAAATTTAGTTTGCCCCATATTACCCCCCAAGTCAATCTCATTCAGAACGAAATAGCTTCTTCGCTTTGTATTTTCGAATTTTTTCTAATCAAATGAATATAATTCTGTGATATTTGGCTTGAAAATACTTTTTGAATTAACCGCACACAAATATTTTTATATCAGTTATTTTCTATTTGCACAAATTTCAAAATATGGGAAAACAAAGCAAATTCTTGTGGTGCTACCATATTTCTGTATGAAATATTTTCCATACTTAAGTCTCCATTGTGAAACGCAAATGTGTGCAAAATCTTAAACTGGTCTTAGCTAAGATGTGTCCTAACTAGAACTTCAGTTCGACTTAAGATTGGATTGTAAAACCGGCCCTAAGGCGGTCAATCACACATTTGTCTGGTTTTACATTATTCAATTCGTTGAAGGGAATTCTTGCTCATTTCCTTTTGTGCTGTTTTTTGTTTCAACTGAATTGAATTCAACTTTTGCGTTTTCAGTTTTCTCACAACAACAAATATGAGGAAAAAAGAGAAGATGTCAAAAGCAAACAACGAAACTCGAAAGTAATTGACGTTACGGACGCTTGTGTACTGGTCCCTTTGCTTCTCACCCCCTCTGTTCTAAGACGGAGCAGAATTGAAAGCAATAGTTGAATAATGTAAAACCAGACTTTATTAAACTCATTGATAAAGAAGTGTCTCTCATTGCTAATCTTACTTACCAGATATTATTGTCGGCTTTTACATTTTTTGTATTGGCAGAAATTTATGGATAAAGAAATGCGTATTGTTAAGGTGTCAACATTAAAAAAAGTTTTATTCGCCGTAAAGTTTTTGATTTACAAAAAAATTTAATAAATATCCATACAAATGTGTAGATATCAAAGGTGTGTGTGAAAAGAGTATATTTAACCCTTATATTGAATATCTACCATATTCAATTTGTTTTGGGTTTAAACTATAGAATAGTTACCCACGAATTATGTCGCAAGATTTGTAAAAGAGGAAAGGGGCATGCCAAACTTACAGAAAATACCCCTCCCCCAGTGTGGGACACCATAAAATTAACATACATATTTGTACCTTTAACAGGGTCGGGTTCGATATAGCGCCGCGTGAATTTCGTTTATTGTGGCTAAAAGCATATAACAAATTGAAAAATTCAAATGCACTTAAATGAGCTACAAAAAAACTTTTGTTTTAATGTCGTTTTGCAGAAATCCGTTCACAAATTTCATCACAATTTAACTTTAAAAATGATCTTTCTTTTGCAATTTTTCAAATATATGGTTTGTGATTTTCATTGACTGTTTTTACTGAGCAACTAATGTTTTAATTTTGGCACACGCATATTATTAATACATTGTTTTAACTCTTTTTAGAATCAATAACCCTTTAAATACTTCGCTGTCGTTAAAAAGAATGTTGAATTCTTAAGCACAGATCAAAAAACTAAAATTTCCACCGAATGTTTCAATCAAACCACCGAAAACAACGAACGAAAGGGAAACCAAAGGAAAATTTATATAACCCAGTAAGCTAAAAATACTGTTGATGGCGTAGACAGAGTTTGTCCCGTCAGGGTTATGTTTTTAAAGCGCGGCCGAAGGCCGCCCACGCGGGAAGGAGTTCTGCACGAAAAACACGCCTCCCTTATTCTCCGCTCACAATCCCCTTTTTATGCGGCACTATATTAAACATTCCCTTTTAAAAATATTGTCCAATTAAATCTGATCACTCTCATTTTGAGAAACACTACAATACCAAATACATGTTCTTTACCTTCCATCAATGTGTTTGGCCGAGCTTTTCTTACCATTTGTAGTCTGCGAGTTGCTTGGTTATTGATGGAAAGAACGAGTTTCCGATCCATATTCCATTTCTGACTTTCCGTACTGTATGTGAGTTGGCTCTATAGACGAACAGTTTGTCATGGTCGGAAAGGCTTTATTTGATGCCAGGACGGATGGAAAGACCAAGTTTCCATTCCGAGCCCTTCCCGGATAGCAAATGTTTTACAATGGTCATACAGTAATTTCTTGAAAATACTAAAGTTTGTGCAGTTTTTTATATGCGACGGTAATTAATTAAACCACTTTAGCCCTTTATAGAAAATATTTCTTTTGTCCACTTCGGTTCTATAGAAGGGAAGCCTAATGCTGTTGTTCTCCCTTAGTAGGTATGAGTGGGTATCGTTAATGGATTGAAAATTGTCACTAAATAATCCGGAAGTCTGCCTTCTTTTATGTTAAACACGAATTTCATAGCATGATAAAAAACTTGCTGCTTCACCCTCCGCCAATTCATATCAGCGATCATCTCCCGCGTGGGTCTATCGTAAGGCTTATTTAGTACAAAGTGCATAGCTCGGTTTTGCAGTTTATCTACTTGGGTATCGCTAACTATGAAGAATATCGTTGGACAGTATGAAAAGTGGTGTTCCACTATAGATCTATAGACTATGGTTTTGTATCTTCTTCCTAGATATTTACAAGATCTTTTTATAAAGCACCTTTTTTTTTGCAATTTTTTTAACAGCGTATTTAACATTCTCAACCAATTTTAATTTATTATCAATGTATATCTCTAAGTATTTAATAAGTTTAACTTTTTTAATAACTTCATCTCTGATTTTTAGGTTGTAGTTTGAGCATCCCTTATTGACTGCCCTTGTTAAGACCATACACTGTGTCTTATTAACATTCATTTTTAGTTTATTAGAGCATAACCAGTTATATAAGCAATACAGATCTTGTTGCATTTTTTCAATCGTATTCTGCACGTTCCTATCACTGACTGTTAGGAGTGTGTCATCATCGAACAATTTTATCTTACAATGTTTTAGCACCATATTAATATCATTGATATAAATATTGAAAAGAACTGGTGCTAACACCGATCCCTGTGGTTACCTAATGTTCACGACTACTTTTTTGACACAGTTGATTCGAACACTGTTTGCTGCATACGATTGGTAAGGTAGCTCCGAAACCAGTCAAGCTCCTTGTCTTTTATACCAATATGCTCAAGTTTTTTCAGCATTCGATCCCTGTCAATAGTTTTAAAAGCTCTTTTGAGATCAATAAACACCGCTACGATATTTAACTTTGATTTAAGATCTTCCTTCCACTCACTCAAGTGCTTTTCCCGGAAACCAGATTGCTCTTTTATGAATATGTTATTAGTTTCAATATGACACAACAATTGCGTTTTAACCACATTTTCTAGAACTTTTTCAATATTTGGAAGAGTGTTAATTGGCTTCATTTCTTCAGCTTTTATAGTATCCTTTATTTTTTTTAACGGGGACTATCGTCGAAAGTTTCCAATCTTTAGGTACTATTCCTGTTTCAAGGCTCTTATTTATCAGTAACGAGTAGAAGTGTCCCATATACTCTACTGAGTCTTTAATAACACCCTCAGACAATCAATTTTTCGCTCCTATCTTCCTCTTAAATTTTTTTACGGTATGTACAATATCATTAGAGTGCATCTGCGGTATAAAGTTACTGTAAATGTCTTTTATATTTCTTTTTATCTCCACTATACTTTCTACGAAGAAATCGTTTACGTTTTCTGCAATTTCTGCGCTGCTTTTGAATATTTTACACCTTATTAGTACTTCTGCAATTCTTTCTTTACTATCTGATTTATTAACCACTTGTTTTAAGTGTTTCCACATTAAAAGGCTATCATTTCTATTTGCTTCGACTTTCTGTTCCATGTAGCTAATTGTCTTAATTTTAATAATTTTTTTGTACTGCTATTTTACCATATTATATTCTGCCCAATCTCCTGTTAGCACTGCTTTTTCATGTAATTTGAACTTCTTCTTGTTAACCTCAGCTAATTGCCTGTCATACCATTTGTTTCTAATCTTAAAATAAATTTGGTGCATAGCCGACATCAAACAATTGTTAATATACTCGAGCATCCCTTCAACATCAAGACTACTTATGTAACTGAAGTTATACTCTCTCAGCACATTAAGCAAATTATCAGGGGTTTACATATCCCAGGAAGTAAATTCTGACAGCTTTTTTAACGGGATTAATTTCTTTATATTGAATCGAAACAGTATAGTTCCGTGATCCTTTTCACATAACACTTCCTTACTGTTAGAATACAACAAGTCTATGAGTCTTGCAGAGTGCTCCGTAATCCGTGTATCAAAAATAATCAACTGTTTCATTGCTTTGTGTAAGAAGATCTCGTTGAGTTTTTTACTATAAGTCGAAACTACTTTAATGTTTATGTTGAAACCACCAACAACAATAGTGTTGTTTAAGTTATCAGATATTTCTGTTAGAATAGCCTCCATATATGTGAGAAGCTCGGCATCATTAGTGCTTGGTGAATGGTATACCATCCCGATCTTCCATTTAGTCTAGTTATTTTTTAGTTGGATGACAATACACCATACATTATTATATACCGATTTGTTGACCTTTATCTTTGTTGCATCAAACCCTTAATCAATATCAATATATTATTATTTTTATATACTTGAAATACATGTTGGTTAATTATCGATTTACAATCATACATATACACATACTTACCATTGTACACCCAACATATTCACATACTTACCATTGTACACTTTACATATATACATATAATATCACTATACTTACCATACCTTATACTTACCTTATATACACATAACATACATACCAACATCTTCTCCTTTTGTGTACACAGTTAGCTCTAAGCCGTTAGTTTAAGTCTTAGGCTAAGTGCACTGAAATGTTTAAATAAAAACTTCACTTGAAAAGTAACAGTTGAATCGCGAACATCTTTGCATTCTAATCCAAGGCATTGTTGTTGCTGTCGTGCACTCTCAAATTTTAAAGTATAAAAAAAAGTAAACTAGAAAAAAATGTATTTCTTAAAAACTATTAAGAATTGTCATGGCGCCCGAGCAGGGACATAGTGCGTGACTTAATTAAAAATAAAACCAAATAAACATTTTAAAAATAAAAATAAAAACAAAACTTGATTTCTTATTTTGCATATATTGTACATAAACAATACAGTCTATATTTCGCAACAACAATTGCCCGCGTATTCTTGCACTAAAATTTTTGCTTGCATGTCCGATTTCGCGCCGAGTGTCGTGTTTTAACCAAGTAAAAGACAATAGACCTGTGCGCAAACCTAAATAAAAAGTGGTGGTGACAAATTTTAAAACTTATTTACCCAAAAATAACATATATTGTGAACACATAAACAATAAAAACGAGTACATAATTGTAATTTCGGGGTCATTTGCCCAAAAAAGTCGCCGCTACTTACCGTTTTTGGATCATCGTCGCAGTCTCCTGTGGTTTTCAGCCAACGTTGCTGATCATCTGCCGCTGTTGTCGTTGCCGTCGCTGCTGCCGCCACTGCTGCCATCGCTTGGAATGAGTTGCAATTTTTTTGTTGTTTTTTTACTCCGACAAGGTTGAAAGTTGATGTATTTTGGAACGATTTTCCGTCGATCCTTGTCAAATTTGGTTTTGAAACAATTGCCTGATTTGCCAGAGGGAAGTGAGAGCAGGCAAAAAGCCTACGCATTCACATAAGGTAACGAGTGCGAACAATTGAAAGTTGTGTTGTTTAATTGAAATATTAAAATTTGTAATAAAAAATAAATTAAAGCAATACCAAAATATTGGTTATCACACTTTCAATTATTGGCATCTCCTTGTTCACTTTATTATACTCGTACATACAAACATACGTATATGTAATTGTCTATGTACAACCATTCGTACACATACATACATTAGTGTACATAGCAAACTTACAGTGGAAGTGAAACAAGGGTACATTGGGATCTTGCTCATAAAGGGTGTGACAATTAAGTTAAAATAAAGGGTGTACCAACAGTGACGCGAAATCGTAATATTAAAATTTTATCTTGTTCGTAAATTAAATTTTATTTTCGACATACATATGAGTAAAAATAAATTTGTGTTTATAATTTGGTCAATAATAATAAGTTAAATATTCAAATTAAATACAAATTTCTCGCTTTTTGTGGAATTATTTTGCATTGGTGTTTGTGCTTGCTCATATTCTTGCGCATTAACCACTGCTTGGCGTGATAGCTATTTTTCGAAGAGCAGGTGAGATTTGTGAAGATTTTAAATAAATTTTAGTTTCATCTTTTCGACTACAAATTCTCCCAGTTTTTAATTTTTTCGTGAATTAACTAATTCAAGTAATTCAAATGAGCAAGCCAAAATCAACTATTTTTAGTTTCTCTCCAAGTAAGGAGATGAGTGAACTAAAGCGCCAACGAACTGTTGCGAAGAACAGTATACTCCGCATAAAAACGGGCCTCCTCGAGAAAACCATGTCGCTGGATCCAATCGAGTTGGAATGTCGACTTGACATATTAAATTCCCATAGCGAAAAGCTAATGAAATGTCAGTCGAAAATAGAAGAGATTGACGAAGAAGACATGGCCCGTGGGGAGTTAGAGGACATAATTGTGGAAACAAAATCCATTATTAAATCAATTTTAGCCAAAAATAGACCCTCAATTGCCGAAGCTTCCTTCATAGCGCCTCACAGCTCTAGGCTCCCTAAAATGAATTTGCCAAAATTTAAAGGGCAATATTCGGAGTTCAAAAACTTTATGAGTTTGTTCGAGAGCCTAGTCCATAATGATCCTACTATTCCAGATATTGAGAAATTCAATCACTTAGTGAACTGTCTATCTGGTGAAGCTCTGGGAACGGTAAAGGCCTTTCAAATGTCGGACGAAAATTACCCGAAGGCTTTGGCGAGTCTCAAAAAAGTTTATGACAACAAATGCCTTATATTTTTCGACACCATTTCCAAACTTTTTGAGCTGCCAAATATTCCAAAACCATCTGCGCTTTCATTGCGTACGATGATTGATACTGTGTCAGCTGTTTATTAATCATTGCTGTCGTTGGGTGACGAAAAAAATATCACAAACGCAATCATAATTCACCTGGTAATGTCAAAGGTTGACCCCATTACTCGGTCAAAATGGGAAGAACAGCTGGATTATGACAAATGCCATTATGGCGAGATTGCGAGACAGCATTAAACAAGCGCTACCAGCATTTATCTGCCGATGAAGCTTCAACCTCAAGATTAAAGGCATCCATCAGCGCTAATATCCAAAAACCCCACCCTCATATGGACAAGACAAAGTCCGCTTTAGTTACTTCTAACAAACAGTCGGTGTGTTCACACTGTAAATCTAAAGATCATAACATTTCCGCGTGTCCTACGTTCAAAACTCTCTCTGCACAGCAGAGATTTGAGTTTACGAAATCAGTTCCCTTATGCATAAATTGCTTGCGAAAGGGCCACACTGTTTCAAAGTGCAGAGCGGATAGGTGTCGTGTATGCAATCGCTCGCATCACACGTTACTTCACCAGTATCCGATATCTTTCGAAACTGCACCTCAACCTTCGACCTCGCATGCCATGCACACAGCGAGTATGCCAGATCGTGTTATGTTGGCTACAGCCGTGGTAAACATAAAAAGCATTTCCGGAGAGTACCTGCCTGCGCGAGCTTTATTGGATTCTGGATCTCAAGTAAACTTTATGACCGAGGAGTTGGCGCAGAAATTAAGGATTCGTCGTCAAGCTTCATCATTATACGTCATTGGCATCGGTAATGCGAGAAAGAAAGTAAGGACAAAATTAAACGCGTTTGTGAAATCGAGGGTTAATAATCACGAATTTTCGGCAGAATTCTGGATAATGCGATCAATTTCCGCTGATCACCCAGATCACAATGTAAACGTTAATGAGTGGAAAATACCTAAAAACATAATTTTGGCTGATCCAGACTTTCACAAGTCCCAAAAAATTGATCTTCTCTTAGGTGCTGAAACATTTTTTGAACTTCTAGCGGTAGGCCAGATTAAAACAGGTCAAAATCACCCAATCCTACAAAAAACGCTGTTAGGTTGGGTTGTGTCTGGCAAATACGTCACTAACCAATGTCCTCCTCCCACTGTCAGTAGTACACTATGCCAAACTGAAGATAAATTGTCGTTAATAGATTCTGTAGTCCAAAGGTTCTGGGCGATGGAAGAATTACCGTCAGAAACAAATTCCACAAAATTCACACCTGAACAAAGAGAGTGTGAAGAGTTTTTCGCCAAAACCACCCAAGTTTTGCCGTCAGGAAGGCTTCAAGTCAGAATGCCGTTTAAAGCTGATCGTAAATTGCTGGGTCATTCATATGAAACTGCAACTAGGCGTTTTCAGGCATTGGAGAGAAAAACATTGAAAGATCCAGAACTTCGTAAAATGTATCTGGATTTCATGAATGAATATATTGACTTGGGTCACATGAGCCCAACAAATAATAAGATCCCGAGTGAGCCACACTACTTCATTCCGCACCAATGTATTCTTCGGCCTGAAAGTACGACAACAAAGTTACGAGTCGTTTTTGACGCGTCGAGTCGCACTTCGACTCAAATTGCGTTGAATGAAATATTGTTGGTTGGGCCGACTATCCAGGAAGAGCTGTATTCCACTCTTCTTCGTTTTCGTCTGCATAAATTTGCACTTACGGCAGACATTACTAAAATGTATCGCCAAATTCTCATGCACGAAGAAGATAGAAACTTTCTGCTTGTAGTGTGGAGAAGGCATCCCGCTGAGCAACTTCAAATTTTTCGCCTCAACACCGTAACATACGGCACTGCGCCTGCTCCATTTCTCGCGACACGGTGTTTACAAATGCTCAGCGATGCCAATACGACTAAGTATCCACTCGGTTCAAAGGCTATTAAAGAAGATTTCTATGTTGATGACCTTCTTACAGGATCAGAAAATTTGGAGTCGCTAGATCTTATTAGAAGTGAGGTAATTACAATACTAAGTTCGGCAGGATTAAAATTAACCAAGTGGTTTTCAAACCATCCATTATTGTTCGAAAGTGAGAGTTCTGAAAAGTCATTAAATTTCAATGACACAGATTCCACAAAAACACTTGGAATCCACTGGATGCCGAAAGAGGATTTGTTTCGATTCGTATTGGACGATATTTTACAGATTTACGAGCTACAAAACGAAACATTTTATCGGTTTCGGCTCGTCTTTTCGATCCTCTTGGTTTACTAGCCCCACTAGTCACCAAAGCAAAAATTTTACTGCAAGAGCTTTGGCTTCAGAAACTAGATTGGGATGAGTCGATTCCATTGCACCTTAACACTAGCTGGCAAAGTTTCAAAGCCAACTTACTGCATCTTTCGTCAATTAGCATTCCTCGGTATGTTAACACAGAGTCGAGTGCAAACTGCCAAGTTCATGGCTTCGCCGACGCCTCAATGAGAGCGTACGGCTGCTGCGTATATTTGCGCTGCAAATCCGCTAGTGGTACGAAATGCATGGTGCTGACTGCAAAATCTAGAGTGGCTCCGCTAAAGACGAAATCTCTTCCGCGTTTAGAGCTCTCGGCAGCACATCTTCTGGCCAAACTATGGTCGAGAATTGCACAAATGTTGAGTCGACCAATTGAAAATGTAAACTTCTGGACAGACTCGGAGATCGTTATGCACTGGATAAAAACACATCCATCTGCCTTGCAGACCTTTGTTGCAAATAGAGTGTCCGAAATCCAAGAGTTGACTGATAAGGCTGTTTGGCGGCATGTGCCAACGAAACAAAATCCTGCGGATCAAGTGTCTCGGGGTTGTAACGTGGACGAATTAAACAATTCTATTTGGTTTAGCGGTCCACAGTTCCTCTTAGAAGACTCCGCTCAATGGCCTACAAATTCCCACTTCCAACTCTCTCCAGAAGACGAAGCATTAGAGAAGAAGAAGAGTGCTGTAGCTTTAGTAGCTCATACTAATGAACGCAACTCGATTATAGATCATATTGATAACTTTTCTTCTCACCAAAAACAGCTTCGGATTGTCGCTTATATTTTAAGGTGGGTCCGGCGCATTAAGGACCCCACAGCGATCTTTACAAACGAACTGACGGCAGAAGAGTTAAACACGAGTTTCTTAAAAATTGTTGAAATGGTTCAACAGTCAGAATTTAGTGAAGAAATTCTGAAACTCAGAAAAGGTGTCACACTACCCGCTAGCTTACAAAAACTCAATCCGTTTTTACAAGACTACTCGGAGCGTTCTTTTTCGTTTAATTTGCTCCGAGTAGGAGGCCGTTTATTAAACGCGCCTCTCCCATACGATGCCAAGTTCCCATTGCTCTTAAGCAAGAACTCGCACTTCGTTAAGACATATTTACGGTACCTACATTTTCGTAACCACCATGCTGGAGCAAAAGCATTGGTAGCGCTTCTTCGAGAACGAATGTGGCTGACCAACGCTCGAGAAGCCTGTAGCCGTACCGTCCGAAACTGCACGCACTGCTTTCATTATAAGCCGAAGCTGCAAACCCAAATAATGGGAAACTTGCCTGCCGATAGACTTCGCGCTTTACGACCTTTTCTTATATGTGGAGTAGATTTTTGCGGTCCCGTATACACTACACTTAAAATACGCGGTCGATCGCCGGTTAAAAAATATATCGCAGTGTTTGTTTGTTTCACTTCCAAAGCAGTACATTTAGAATTGGTATCAGACTTGTCTTCTAATTGTTTTATTTTCGCCCTAAAAAGGTTCTTTGGACGCCGAGGGATGCCGCAGAAGGTGTACAGCGACAACGCCACCAATTTCGTCGGCGCCGACCGCAAGCTGCGCGAGCTGAGAGACGCGTTCATGGCCCAACAAACGGAAGTGGAGAGATTCGCGGCGGAAGAAGGGTTCAACTTCGCCTTTATACCACCCAGGGCACCGCACTTCGGCGGGTTGTGGGAGGCGGCAGTGAAGTCCGCCAAGCACCTTCTCGTGCGCGCAATCGGCAACGCGCTGCTCACCGTCGAAGAACTGCAAACGCTGCTCGCCGAGATCGAGGCAATTCTGAACTCGCGCCCTCTAGCACCGCTGAGCCAAGATCCGAACGATGGCGAGGCTCTAACGCCAGCACATCTCCTGATTGGGTGTCCACTACGAGCGCTACCACCAGCGCAAGTGCCGGCGGACCCAATTCGCTGTTGCGACAGATGGCAACTTGTTTGTTGTCTCAAGCAACAGTTTTGGCGACAGTGGTCCAAGAGTTACCTGACGGGCCTTCAAGAGCGGAACAAGTGGATCCATCCGCAGCGCAACTATGTACCCAACGACCTCGTCTTAGTTCAGGAGGACAACGTTCCGCCCCAACAGTGGGTGCTCGGTCGCGTCGCCGCAATCGTCCCAGGAAAAGACGGCAACGTGCGAGTGGCAGACGTCGCAACTAAGACGGGAGTTATTAAACGCCCAATACACAGGCTTGCCTTGCTACCTATTGAAGGATGATGATCCTGTCAAGGTGGCCGGTGTTGCATCAAACCCTTAATCAATATTATTTTTATATACTTGAAATACATGTTGGTTAATTATCGATTTACAATCATACATATACACATACTTACCATTGTACACCCAACATATTCACATACTTACCATTGTACACTTTACATATATACATATAATATCACTATACTTACCATACCTTATACTTACCTTATATACACATAACATACATACCAACATCTTCTCCTTTTGTGTACACAGTTAGCTCTAAGCCGTTAGTTTAAGTCTTAAGGCCATGCCACATAAGACTTCAGCTTCGCTTTACGTCAGAGTTTAGCTTTGACAGCAAAGATGAATACATGCAATTATACGGAATTGCCCACATAGGCAACACCGTCGCCAAAGCGAAGCGAAATCTTGGGCAACTCTCATCTTTTCGCTGACTTTGACAGTTCGCTCATTACCAATTTCGTTTATTTCTGACATTTGTCTCTTAACGGTCGACGTAAATTTTAAAATTTTCCTACAAAATCAAGGTAAATATAAAATTTAACTGAAATAAATGCTGAGTACACAGTTTTTTTTTACTTTTAGCAAAAGAAATGGAGGAAAAGCTAATCGAAGCGGTGAAAGTGCAGCCAAGCATCTTCGACAAAAGCTCCCACCTATTCCGGAATAAATACCTAAAGGATCGGGCATGGCAGGCAGTTGCTGCTTTTGTAGGAGTTTCTGGTACGTGTATTTTATTGTACATATATAAATATATTTATGTATATATGTGATGATTTACTAAAGGCTTTTTCTTTTATAATAGAGGAGCATTGCAGAGCACGGTGGAAATCACTTCGTGACCGGTTCGTGCGGGAGGTGGCAGCAAATCGTCCACGTTCAGGAGAAGCTGCAGGCGAGAAGCCGGAGTGGTGCTACATGGAAGCAATGCGCTTCCTAGCAAAACACGTTGCGCCAAGAAAGTAAGCTAAATACACACTTCCCTACATATTACTTGTATGCATATACACACTCGTACGTGCACACATTTTTGTAATAATAGAGTAATAGTGGTATTTTAGAGTATTTGTCTTTCTTTAAACTAAAACCTGTATACTAATATGTTGTATTATATCTCAAAACTATTCGTACATAAGTATATCCTAAAACTAAAAACATCTAAATAAACAGCAAAACGCATTTAGATATTCTCACTCATGTGCATCCAAATGACCAAGGTAATATTGGCCGTTAAGTGCGTCTTAAGGAAAACCCTTGAGTAGCATGTTTTGTTTTCCTTCCTTAAGAGTTTAACAATTATGTATACTGGATGCTTACAAATAGATAAACAATGGTACCTAGGCACACCAAAGTATGTATATGTACATTCATAAAAAATTCAAAAATATTCAGAAACATGTATGTATGTACATATGTAGGTATGTACATACGTCTAGGCAAATATGTATGTATAGATATGCGTGTTGCTGTTTAAAAGAATTAACAAGTAGTTAATTACTATGTATGCTACTATATTAATTTTTACTTCTTTTCTTTACAGAACATTTACCAATTTGATGTTTGATGATGAACAGCCATCGTGCAGCAACTCTTCACAAACGCCGGAAATAGACGGTGGCGAAACGATGGAGGATTTGGTAGAGGTGATTGAAGAGTCACCAAATTCAAGCACTCCTGCAGGAAGGAAGCGAAAGCGCTTCGACGAATCTCACGAGCGGTTCGATCGATTGTGTGGAACCAAAGAACATAAATGTATAAGAAGGGACAACACGTTACTTTAAGCAACGAGTGAATCTCCAGGGGCTTGCTTTCTCTTTTGCTCAAATGAATTTTTTGATTGGCTAGAGTAAGAAAGCATGCCCCTGGAGATTCACTCGTTGCTAATAATAACGTGTTGTCCATTCTTATACATTTATGTTCTTTGGTGGAACTATAGAGTCTGTTATGGCCAAGAAAGTTTCATACACCGAGTCGGAAAATAGCGCCTTCCTGCAGATGCTGGACGAGTGCTTGCAAAAGAAGCCCGAACACGTGCGCGATAGGCTCAAAATTGAGCTTCTCAACCACGCGTACAACAGCAACTAAAAGTGTCTTTTTTCTAGCTTTGTATATATGTATTTATCTTTTTTGTTTTGTTTTTATGTATATATTTATATAAATTAAGTATTTATGTACCTAAATACGTACCTGTTAAAAAATAAATGGACTGAATTATTTATAAATTGTAATTCTTATTCTTCAGAAATATAGGTAGTGATTTGTTACACTGGTTTTGCTCAACATAAATATCTAATTTGTGTTTACATATGGTTTTCGTTTTTCTTGCAGGCAATGCGGCTAACAAATGCGTATGAATGTATGTACATACGTAGTGTTATCGACAAAAATTTATACAACTGGATCACCCTAAATGATCTATCTATACTACATACATACGTATACTCGTATGCTTGTACATGCTCATAACTTATATTCACATATTAACCACTGTTGATTGTTTGCTTGATCATTGCTTTGTAAATTACATATTTATTTATACCTACTTATGTACATAAATACCATTTCTTATTATACATATGTGTACGATACACCTATTGTTATAGTTGAAATGACCTAAATGTAATGTCACGCCAGATTTCTACTATTTTTAGTATAAATATGGGTTGTATGAGCTTCTTATGTTACAGTTGTAAAAGAGAAGGTTGAAATACAATTAATTTTTAAGCGTGATTCCACATGCTACGGAAACTTGTGTTTTTTTTTTACTTTAACTATAGACAACTGCGGCGCGAAATCTTGAGCGCAACATGTAGATAGGTATACGTATTAATAAACAAATGTACATATCTGCGTTCGTATGGAAGAGTAGCTTAACAATTAAGTAATCGCAAAAAGATGACCTTACATTTACATACATAAGTATGTATATTCATGTGCAGTTACATACATATACATGCACTTCCATTATATGTAGGTTCACTACTTGCATATTTGCATGATTTTAGATCTATATTATACAAATAAATTCGATTTTTAAAAAATGTTTAATGAAACTTGAACTGAATTTGATTAATTGTATACATATCTCTGTATAAGCACTCATGTGTTACGTATGTATGTATGTACAAATGTACATTCTAGTACATATATAAAATAATTTAGCGGACATCGTTAAAATACAGGAGTTTAAATCAAAAGAAGAGTCTGTAAGGGAAAAAAAAACTGAAATGATAATGAGAATACATAAATAGTACTTCATAGCACTTACTTAAATTGGGTTGGACACGATGTAGTCTTTCAATTTGTCCCTTAGAGCAAATGCACCTCTCGTTGCATTGTTGCAAGTCATGCGTCCATGGTTTCGTAACGGTGTTGAAACATCATTTCTCCACAGACGATTTACGATTTCTTCGCCATCATATCTGATAATCTGCGGGACAGTAACTACCATCGTTGAACTTTACAAAGTTGTGGAGAACCACTGTCGCTTTCACAACTTTTTCTGCTGTTTGTGGATGCATAAACAATGGTGAAAGAAGAACTCTCCACCGAGCGCACAAAATTCCAAAAGCGTTTTCTATAACTCTCCTCGCGCGGGATAAACGCTTGTTGAATATATCTCGATCAAATGGCAAACGTAATCCTAAATGCGAAAAAATGTAAAATTGTATATTAAATATGTTTATATATATGTATGTATATAAGTATGTATATTGAAATTAGTATTTACAAACCTGGATATGGTCGCATGATACAATTTTTTAGCGGAAACGCAGCGTCACCAACCATAAAATGGGGGAATTTTATGTCCGTCCCAGGCAGATAGTCGTCCTCCGGTAGATCCAGTGTGCCATTCAATATTCGCTGCCCAAAGCCGGAATTCCAAAGTACTCCGCCAGCACTTTGAGAACCATATGCCCCGATATCGACGGTCGTAAAAGTATAATTGGCGTCACAAGTCGCCAGGAGCACAATGGAGTAATTGCCCTTATAATTATAATATAAAGAGCCGGAATTGGGGGGGCATGATATCGTTATATGCTTTCCGTCTACTGCACCAACGCAATTCGGAAAATTCCACATATTATTGAAATCAATCGCAATACGCTTCCACTCGTATTTATTTGGAACTGATAGATAGATGCCCCCCAATTCCTCCCAAATTGCTTCACACACCTCGCTTATGATAGCTGCTACAGTGGAGCGGCCCATTTTAAATGCCGTGGCAAGTGTTTGCTTGCTGTCTCCGTGAGCCAGATATCTATAAATGGAATGAATAGTGTATAGATGTTTTATTAAATGCATTTTAAGTCACTTACGTTAATGTTAAAAAAAGTCGGCACTGTGATGATATCGACGGTCTGTTGGATATTTTTGTGAGACGTTGCTGCAATAGTTGATGCAACAGGTTAAAAACCTCACAATTCATTCGAACACTCTTCTTAAATTGCTCCGGATCTCTCTGAAACATTTTGTCGAAAGCAGCCGCGAACAGGCCCGCCTTGTCACGATCTTGGTACAATTCCCTTACCCACATTTTCCGCCTTGATATGTTTTCTAAACATAATAAGGCTTCGTGTAGTAAAAGAACTATTAACAAAACTTCCATAATGTCCATAATTATGCCGAATGTATGTTAATAAGTTTATAAAGTTCCGTGCGATTTTCACAACTCACAATAAACAAACGAAAAGTATGTATTGTCAAAGTTTTATTGTGGCATACCTTTCGCGTTTATCGCTTTTCTGACAAAGTTACAAATGTCACGTAAAGCGAAGCAAGTCTTATGTGGCATGACCTTTAGGCTAAGTGCACTGAAATGTTTAAATAAAAACTTCACTTGAAAAGTAACAGTTGAATCGCGAACATCTTTGCATTCTAATCCAAGGCATTGTTGTTGCTGTCGCGCACTCCCAAATTTGTAAAGTATAAAAAAAAGTAAACTAGAAAAAAGTGTATTTCTTAAAAACTATTAAGAATTTTCAATCTTGAACTCAAGAGTGTCACGTAAAATTATGATCACACCGCCTGTATGTATGTCTACTGTGTGAATCGCACCTTATTACCTGGTGTGTTAGAAAATGTATCTCCCAGTCATCTATTTCATCTGTAATACATGTCTCGGAGCATAGCACCATGTATGGTTTAACAGATTCCATGAGTCTTTCAAGTTCAATTTTATTAGCCAATAAACTATTTATATTGAGATACACGCATTTTAATGAACAGTGGCGATCTTTGCTTACGTCTAGGGTCTAACATCCCTTTCTCTCACTCTTTATTATAGAATCCCACGAATTCTTAAAATATTTGTATATATAAGTGCACGCTTCTTTATACGAGTGCTAATGTGCATTTGGAAGAAGATTATGCATGAGTTAATTCAAATCAAAGCTACTTATCTAGATAACATTGCCCGTCTGTCAGCATTTTTAAGTTCAACTTAAGTCGCCGAATTTCTCGTCTAAAACTGATCTTATCTCTGCGAATAGCTGATTATTGTTTGTCAAATAAAATTGTAAAGACCTAAATACAAAAAATTTAAAAAACTAAAGAATTTTCGAAATATGGAATTTGATTGGAGTAGTGATTAAGATAGTGACTTAGAGAATAAGGAAGTAATAAACATTTTTGTATTAAGGAGAACTAAAGAAATTTCAATTGTACGATGAGAAAGATTTCCGCGACAGATTTTATTTCAATAATCCTTGAAATGTCCTTAAATTGATAATATCGAATCGAAGCAATATACTATCAGGTATGTGTATCCTTTATTATTTCCAAAGAAACATAAACTACTTTAATTTGTCTCAGGAACCATGCGTTGTGTCTGGAAATATGTTTTAATTAACATTTCGACAAAGCTACTACCTTACGGCCATAACATACGAGTTTACGTCACACCCTATAGTACTGTTGAAAGAAAATTTATAAAACTTCGACAAAGAGAAAAAATAAGACAGTGTGAAAATTTTGTTTGCCCCATATTACCCCCCAAGTCAATCTCATTCAGAACGAAATAGTTTCTTCGCTTTGTATTTTCGATTTTTTTCTAATTAAATGAATGTAATTCTGTAATATGTGAACTTGAAAATACTTTTTGAATTAACCGCACACAAATATTTTTATATGAGTTATTTTCTATTTGCACAAATTTCAAAATATGGGAAAACAAAGCAAATTCTTGTGGTGCTACCATATTTCTGTATGAAATATTTTCCATACTTAAGTCTCCATTGTGAAACGCAAATGTGTGCAAAATCTTAAACTGGTCTTAGCTAAGATGTGTCCTAACTAGAACTGCAGTTCGACTTAAGATTGGATTGTAAAACCGGCCCTAAGGCGTTTAAAGTATCAGTATTAAAGTCGATAGTCTAAGCAAAATAATCGATTAATATTATTTGCTCGATCAATCATACATTTGTCTGGTTTTACATTATTCAATTCGTTGAAAGCAATTCTTGCTCATTTCCTTAGATAGATAGATAGATATGAATGTGAAGTTAGCACTGCGACCGATGGGTCTATTGTGCCCTCATGTACTTTACAGCACCTCACCCAGCCCCAGCATCTCCAGGAATCGAAAGATCGATCCTGGGGATAGGGATTGTATGTGCTCCTCCTATGGCAATATTAACGACACTGGTCGTTCGACCAGATCCCCCTCTGGTGCATGTGGCCTTTCAGTCTACAATGTCCTGTCAGAATGCCTGTTAGGATACGGAGTTTGACCTTAAGGAGGTTTATCAGTAGTTTGTACCTTTTGTTATTATACCCCCCTAGCAGTCTCTTTGCCTGGACCAGTCCAGGTATGTCTTTCCAGTGTAGATCCCTTATGTCTTTCCAGTGTAGATCCCTTAATCTCTCACACTCTTTCCTCAGCACCTCCTTCACCGTGTGTGAGCCCACCGCGAGGAATGGCTCCGGACCTATGGGGGTTGAGGCAGCCGCCTTCCTTGCTAGATTGTCTGCTTCCTCATTGCCCTCGATACCTGCTTGTCCTGACACCCATAGGAGTGTGACAACGTTCTTTTCAGACAGTGTGTTAAGCTTCTCAATGCATTCCAAGACCAGCGAGGACTTTACCTCAAAAGATAAGAGGGCTTTGAGAGCTGCCTGGCTGTCGCTAAGGATAAGGATGTTTTCTCCTTTATATCCCCTGTTAATGTTAACATCAGTGCACCTGCTGATGACATACACCTCCGCTTGGACTATACTGGGGAAGTCCCCCAGTGGCTCCGAGATCTTAGCTCTCGGACCGTAGACTCCCGCCCCAATGCCTTCCGGGGTTTTTGAGCCATCCGTGTACCACTGTAAAGTGCTCGTTAGAATTATTTTTTTCAAAATGGAAATGTAGTATAACTACAAAGTTTCTTACGAAGGTAGTTATCTTGTGCCTGTCATCTCTTGTTAGGAGTGTTAGTGGGAGCTTTGACCCTATTTTGTCCTTGGACCTGGATGTCAAAACTCTTCCTCTGCCAAAGCCTTCTCTCGCAAAGTTTAGCAGGGTTCGCTTTGCGGCCTGTTCTATGTGGATATGGAGCGGTTCCAGCTCGATCATAACCTCCAGCGCGGCCGTTGGGCATGTTCTCATCGCCCCCGTTATGCACACGCATGCAAGACGTTGAATCTTGGCAGGGATATTCCTCCCCGTTGTGAGTGCCGCTATCGAGGCCCACGCAACCGCTCCATATGACACCATTGGTCTAACAATCATGGTGTACATCCACCTCAGGATCTTCGGGGAGCTTCCCCAAGATTTACCTGCCAGGCGCCTGCACACTATTATGGCCCTTGTTGCTTTGGAGGTGGTTGACTCTAAATAGGTGTTCCACCTCAGTCTGGAGTCCAGGATGAGACCCAGATACTTGACTTCACTGGAGGGTTCAATTCTGACCCCTCCCACCTTAATGTCCTTCATATTCTGTATCTTCTTTTTACTGGTGAAGAGTATGAGGGGTTGATATTAAGTTCCACCTTCGTGCACCATCTCTTTGCCAGATTAAGACCCCTCTGGACCACGTCGCACAGAGTGCTGGCGAACTTTCCTTCTGCAAAAACGACGATGTCATCCGCATAGCCTTGGCAGCGGATTCCATTGTCCGTCAGAGTCTGTAGGAGTTCATCCACTACCTTGTGGGCATCCTCCTGTTGTTCTTAGCTGCTCTGTACTGTTTCCAGTTACAGTTTCAGCAATCCTAGTATTTAGTAGCGCCGCTATCCACCTGCGTATAGTTAGCTGGATTCCTCTTTTCTCCAGTGCTTTGTCCACGCTTCCGTGAGAGGTGTTGTCGAACGCCCCGTCGATGTCTAGGAAAGCGCAGAGCACAGATTCTCCACATTTAAAGGCCTCCCGGATCTCCCCTGTCAGAGCGTACAGCGCAGTATCCGTAGATCTGCCTACCCTATACGAGTGCTGGTCAGGGTGCTGGGGGAAAGCTTCAAGGTGTTGGCCCTATATCATGGTCGATGATTTTCTCCATTGCATTTAACACAAAGGAGGTGAGGCTAATCGACCTGAATGATTTAGCTAGGGAGTAATCTTTCTTCCCTACCTTTGGGATGAAGATGACTCGGGCTCTACGCCACACCTCTAGGATGTGAGCTAGTGCTAGACTGTCCCTCATTATTTTGATCAGGTGAGGGATGAGTAACTCTCCACCCGGTCTGATGCCGTCTACCACAGGGGCTTTGTAAGGTTCAAAGGAGCCGATGGCCCAAACGACAGACCTCCAGGTGATCAGTCTTCTTGATTCTGACCATTCTGTCGAAGGCCTAGGGCTCCTAAGCACCACAGCCCGAGGGGCCGCCCCAGCATCCGGAAAATGCGCCCTAAGCAGGGCCAGCGATCTTTCTCTTTCTGATCCCGTGTACGTGCCATCAGGTAGTCTTATTGCTGACCTGATATCTGGGCTTCCTTTCGCTAGGCCTTTGTGAAGCCTAGCGGCCTCCGGAGTTGCCTGAATGCCTTCACAGAACAACCTAAAACTGTCACGCTTAGCTTTTCTGATTTCTTTGCTATACTTCGTTAGTTTGGCTGAGTACTCGTCCCAGTGCCCATCGAAGAGCCGTCTCACTTGTTTTCTGAGCACCCCAAGCTCCCGAGACCTCCATGGGGCTTGTGACCTCCCCATTGGTTTTGTCTCGGGACAGCTATGGTTAAATGCGTCAACCATGAAATCATTTAGATCGTTTACCCTAGCCTCTAACTCCATACAGCGACCTTTATTGTGCCTGGAATCTGCTCTATGCAGATTCAATCTTAAAACATCTCTATACCTATCCCAGTTTGCCCTTTTTGGGTTCCTGCCTGGGAAACCTATTGGGACTTCCACCCCCAGCTCGAATCTGATAATCCTATGGTCCGACAGTGACGGCTCCGGTGAGACCCGCCACTGAGAGGCCGCAGGAAAAGGCAGTCCCCAGCTGAGTGTGATGTCAAGTACCTTCTCTCTGGCCCTTGTGACAAATGTAGGCTTATTACCAAAATTATGTATACTTATGTCTTCGCTAATGATGAATTCTAATAATGACTCACCCCTGCGGTTCGTGTCCTTGCTGCCCCACTCCTCGTTGTGTGCGTTTGCGTCGCAACCAATGATGACGGGTAGCTTCTTACCTCTGCAGTAGTGCACCAGCGCTTGTGTCTCGCGGGTTGGGACATTGGAGTTGTCTCCAGGAAAATAGGCCGAGGCCACTACCACCTCTATGCACCTGCCGTTCACCGCTACCGTAGCTTGCACTGCAACTAAGTCCTACGTCAAGAATTCTGTAATGCAGAAGTAGTTAATTTCCTTCTTCAGCCTCTCACAGGAGAGGTCCCAAATTACCTGGTTTTTATTATGGTTGAGGCCCCTTACCTGGCCTCTGGTCCACGGTTCCTGTATTTGTAACACGCCCAGGTTCTCCGTGCAAACCTGCCAGCGATGACCGCCAAGGCAGCTATCGCGTGGTGCAGGTTGACCTGCGCTACTGATATATTCGACTTGCCTAGAGCTGCGGTTCGTCGAAGTCAGCAAAGTCGGAGAGATCTGGATCGCCCTCCCCTTGCACGTCAAGCTCTAGTCTCCTGAGGTCTATCCCTTCCAGAAGCTCCTGCGTTGAGGGTAAGCGCTCACGCGGGCTTAGCTCTGCCACTTCAAACACTGGAGCTGTGGTCTGTTGCGGAGGGGCCGGCTGCAGGCTCGACCGCTCGGCCGCGGAAGCCGTCGGCGCCTGGGACCCATCCAGGTCCGTCGCCACAGCATCGCACCATGAGCCTTGAGCCGCCGAAACCTTGCTGCCCGCCGCTTTGTACCTCCACGGCCTTACGGAGATAACGCTGTATAGGAAGTTCACTATGAAGCCGACCCTCCGTAGACTCTCAAAGGACGCCTCGTCAATACATAGATTGACTCTGATCCCGTTGTCTAGTGCGCTCTTGGACCCTTGCTGCCCGCCGCTTTGTACCTCCACGGCCTTACGGAGATAACGTTGTATCGGAAGTTCACTATGAAGCCGACCCTCCGTAGACTCTCAAAGGACGCCTCGTCAATACATAGATTGACTCTGATCCCGTTGTCTAGTGCGCTCTTGGCCAGTACTCTCCACGCGGTGGTGTGTAGCCCACCATTTTGCGCTTTGAGCAAGTCCATGGCGTGGTTTAGAGACTCCATGTCTGCCCTTGGAAGGAAAATGGAGACTTTGTGGAGCGGGGGTATGTCGTCTCCCATTCTAGTGCTTAGCACAAGTCCTTCCCAGCGCTCAAGCGTTGGTATGGGGGTGGCAAACCTGCCAGCGATGACCGTCTGCAGCTCCTGGACCTTCTTCTGCTAGCAGAGTGACGTTGGCTGCTGGACCTGTTACGACCTGGGGTCTGATGTCGGCTACTGTGCCTCCTTCTGTCTTCTTCGCTAACTCTACTTTCGTACCTGCAAGTAGACATGCCGGGTCAGTGCAGCGACCGATCTTTATCCGTACAGGCCTTCTCTCGACGAATTTCGCTGCTGGTGCTCGGCTCGTCATCCCTCGCGTGTTCTTCGAAAAGGGCCGCTTCTTCTTCAGTCAGCTTTTCAAGGAAGCTGCCTGCGCGTTTGGAGGTTTTCACACAGCTACTCACCCCCAATACCGCCGCATACGAGGACCAGGATTTCGTTTGGTGCCATTCCTGTAGCAGCTGACGTTGCAGCTTTCGTTGTTGTTGTTGTTGTTGTTGTTGTTGTGTTGTTTTTGGCCATCTTGTTCTTACGACCGCCTGCCCGGCTTATGCAAGGCATAGCAGTCTATTTATTTTATTGGGGAATTATACAGTTCGCCGCGCCAGCTCCCCTTGTCGCAGTAAGGCCTTCGCTACTCCTCAAGGCGGCGCGGTATCGAGGAGGCGCCGTACTAATACAGCCGGTTGTCCTCCTGGCTGCAAACCACCCAATGGGCACGGTGTTGCGTAACACCCTGGATTAGGAGGTGGCGGTTCTTGGTCAGCGCCCCCACTTAGAGTCGGCATAGAGATAGAAAAACAATTTTATCATCGTCACACCGCTACATGCTCGTCTCCTGGTGGGGAACGCCTAATCCCCTGCACCTGCGCCAAGGTGACCGCCCTCGCAGGGGTGCTCAAAAGATGTCAAAAGCAAACAACGAAACTTGAAAGTAATTGACGGTACGGACGCTTGTGTACTCGTCCCTTTGCTTCTCAACCCCTCTGTTCTAAGACGGAGCAGAATTGAAAGCAATAGTTGAATAATGTAAAACCAGACTTTACTAAACTCATTGATAAAGAAGTATCTCTCATTGCTAATCTTACTTATCATCTATTATTGTCGGCTTTTACATTTTTTGTATTGGCAGAAATTTATGGATAAAGATATGTGTATTGATAAGGTGTCAACATTAAAAAAAGTTGTATTTGCCGTAATATTTTTGATTTACAAAAAAATTTAATAAATATCCATACAATTGTGTAGATAATATCAAAGAAGGTGTGCGTGAAAAGAGTATATTTAACCCTTATATTGAATATCTACCATATTCAATTTGTTTTGGGTTTAAACTATAGAATAGTTACCCACGAATTATGTCGCAAGATTTGTAAAAGAGGAAAGGAACATGCCAAACTTACAGAAAATACCCCTCCCCCAGTGTGAGACACCATAAAATTAACATACATATTTGTATCTTTAACAGGGTCGGGTTCGATATAGCGCCGCGTGAATTTCGTTTTTTGTGGCTAAAAGCATACAACAAATTGGAAAATTCAAATGCACTTAAATGCACTACTAAAAAACTTTTGTTTTAATGTCGTTTTGCAGAAATCCGTTCACAAATTTCATCACAATTTAACTTTAAAAATTATCTTTCTTTTGCAATTTTTCAAATATATGGTTTGTAATTTTCATTGACTGTTTTTACTGAGCAACTAATGTTTTAATTTTGGCACACGCATATTATTAATACATTGTTTTAACTCTTTTTAGAATCAATAACCCTTTAAATACTTCGCTATCGTTAAAAAGAATGTTGAATTCTTAAGCACAGATCAAAAAACTAAAATTTCTACCGAATGTTTCAATCAAACCACCGAAAACAACGAACGAAAGGGAAACCAAAGGAAAATTTATATAACCTAGTAAGCTAAGAATACTGTTGATGGCGTAGACAGAGTTTGTCCCGTCAGGGTTATGTTTTTAAAGCGCGGCCGAAGGCCGCCCACGCGGGAAGGAGTTCTGCACGAAAAACACGCCTCCCTTATTCTCCGCTCACAATCCCCTTTTTATGCGGCACTATATTAAACATTCCCTTTTAAAAATATTGTCCAATTAAATCTGATCACTCTCATTTTGAGAAACACTACAATACCAAATACATGTTCTTTACCTTCCACCAATGTGTTTGGCCGAGCTTTTCTTACCATTTGTAGTCTGCGAGTTGCTTGGTTTTTGATGGAAAGAACGAGTTTCCGATCCATATTCCATTTCTGACTTTCCATACTGTATGTGAGTCGGCTCTATAGACGAACAGTTTGTCATGGTCGGAAAGGCTTTATTTGATGCCAGGACGGTTGGAAAGACCAAGTTTCCATTCCGAGCCCTTACCGGATAGCAAATGTTTTACAATGGTCATACAGTAATTTCTTGAAAATACTAAAGTCAGTGCAGTTTTTTATGTGCGACGGTAATTAATTAAACCACTTTAGCCCTTTATAGAAAATATTTCTTTTGTCCACTTCGGTTCTATAGAAGGGAAGCCTAATGCTGTTGTTCTCTCTTCGTGTCGTTAATGTATCGAAGATTGTCACTCAAATAATCCGGAAGTCTGCCTTCTTTTATTTTTAACACGAATTTCATAGCATGATAAAAACCTTGCTCTCTGATCATCTCCCGCGTGGGTGTATCGTAAGGCTTATTTAGTATAAAGCGCATAGCTCGGTTTTGCAGTTTATCTACTTGGGTATCGCTAACTATGAATAATTTCGTTGGACGTACATATATAAAGTGGGGTTCCACTATAGATCTATAGACTATGGTTTTGTATCTCCTTCCTAGATATTTACAAGATCTTTTATAAACACATCCAAACCAATATGTGCGTGGTGTTTGGTTGAGTGTGTACAAAGAACATAAATGTATAAGAATTGACAACACGTTATTATTAGCAACGAGTGAATCTCCAGGGGCATGCTTTCTTACTCTAGCCAATCAAAAAATTCATTTGAGCAAAAGAGAAAGCATGCCCCTGGAGATTCACTCGTTGCTTAAAGTAACGTGTTGTCCCTTCTTATACATTTATGTTCTTTGGTGTGTAGTAGTGGTGGTTAACACAGTGCAGCACTGTGTTACCCACCACTAGTTTGTAGCGTGAATAGACGTTCATTTTATTGCATAATTTTAGGCGGGAAAATTTAAGTAGAGTAAAGGCAGAGAAAGCGCTGCCAACTACTGCAAAATAACAATGGTGATTGATGCTGTTTGACAACAGCTGAAAGTTAACGTTTAGTATATTAAAAAATATAAATCACGCTTCATTACTGAGATCATTCCGTTCCATTTGCCAATATGCCATAGAATTGGGAAGCGATTTCAGTGAAGGGGTTTCAATTTCTTCGCGAGTCACATTTACTAATCCAACATGATTATGATTTAAAAACATATTTATCCTATTTTTCCTATCATAAGCCTATATTCTCAAAAGTAACTTTCAAATAATCAAATAGATTTGGGTCTGTTATTTATCATTTATCTTTACTATTAATAACTACCAATGACTTTGTTTTTGCGAGAAATTTAATTGATAATTTAAAAACATTTGTATCCTATTTTCCTATCATAAGCTTATGTATATCATCAAAAGTAACTATCAAATAAAGAAATTCATTTGCTTGTATTATTTATCATTATAAATTATCATTATACATATGTCTTCTGTCTTATCGGATGGCGTATTCTACGTTAAACTTAATGGCCGTGTCTCTGACACAGCCTCCTTCTTTTTTTTTAACTGCGTATTCAACATGCTCATCCAATTTTAATTTATTATCAATGTATATCCCTAAGTATTTAATGAGTTTATCTTTTTAATAACTTCGTATTTGATTTTTAGGCTGTAGTTTGAGCATCCGTTATTGACTGCCCTTGTAAGGACCATAAACTGTGTCTTATTAACAATCATTTTTAGTTTATTAGAGCATAACCAGTTATATAAGGAATTCAGATCTTCTTGCATTTTTTCAATCGTATTCTGCACGTTCCTATCACTGACTGTTAGGAGTGTGTCTTCATCGAACAATCTTACAATCTTACAATGTTTTAGCACCATATTAATTTCATTGATATAAATATTGAAAAGAACTGGTGCTAACACCGATCCCTGTGGTAACCCAATGTTCACGGCTACTTTTTTTGATAAGGTAGCTCCGAAACCAGTCAAGCTCCTTGTCTTTTATACCAATATGCTCAAGTTTTTTTAGCATTCGATCCCTGTCAATAGTTTCAAAAGCTCTTTTGAGATCAATAAACACCGGTACGATATTCAATTTTGAATTAAGATCTTCCTTTCACTCACTCGAATGCTTTTCCCGGAAACCTGATTGCTCTTTTATGAATATGTTATTAGTTTCAATATGACACAACAATTGCGTTTTAACCACATTTTCTAGAAGTTTTTCAATATTTGGAAGAGTGTTAATTGGCTTCATTTCTTCAGCTTTTATAGTACCCTTTACTTTTTTAACGGCTCTTATTTATCAGTAACGAGTAAAAGTGTCCCATATTCTCTACTGAGTCTTTAATAACACCCTCAGACAATCAATTTTTCTCTGCTATCTTCCTCTTAAATTTTTTTACGGTATGTACAATATAATTAGAGTGCATCTGCGGTATAAAGTTACTGTTAATGTCTTTTATATTTCTTTTTATCTCCACTATACGTTCTACGAAGAAATCGTTTACGTTTTCTGCAATTTCTGCGCTGCTTTTGAATATTTTACACCTTATTAGTACTTCTGCAATTCTTTCTTTACTATCTGATTTATTAACCACGTGTTTTAAGTGTTTCCACATTAAAAGGCTATCATTTCTATTAGCTTCGACTTTCTATTCCATCTAGCTAATTTCCTTAATTTTCATCATTTTTTTGTACTGCTTTTTTACCATGTTATATTCTGCCCAATCTTCTGTTAGCACTGCTTTTTCATGTAATTTGAACTTCTTCTTGTTAACCTCAGCTAATTGCTAGTCATACCATTTGTTTCTAATCTTAATATAAATTTGGTGCATAGCCGACATCATACAATTGTTAATGTACTCGAGCATCCCTTTAACATCAAGACTACTTATGTAACTGAAGTTATAATGTCTCGGCACATTACGCAAATTTTTTTATATTATATCGAAACAGTATAGTTTCGTGATCTGTTGTTCTGTGATCCTGTAACTTTTGACATAACACTTTCTTACTGTTAGAATACAACAAGTCTATGAGTCTTGCGTAGTGCTCCGTAATCCGTGTATCAAAGCTAATCAACTGTTTCATTGCTTGGCGTGAGAAGATCTCGTTTAGTTTTTTACTATAAGTTGTAAATACTAATTTGATTGTAAGTCATCTGAAACACCACCAAACTTGTTAAAGTAAATTTTAGATATTAAGATACATATATGAAGTACCCTGTTAGATCTGTCAAGTCGACCATCTTGTCTTTCTCTTTTTCTGGTGGATGGTGAACGAGACAGACGTGAAAGACTACGTTTGAGAATATAATTCGCGATTTCCAAAGGAATCATTTGAAATAATAAAAGGATAACAACATTCAGATTTGGGGTGTGTAACTCACTACCTTCCTGAGAAATAATTTTTAACGAAATGCCTTTAACACGATTAAACAACACTGCGAAAGTGAACACCGTTGTCGATGTCACCGACGTGTCATCTTTTGCTGGAAAAATCGCTGCCATCACCGCTGAAAAGACCACCACCGCCAAGAAGACTACCATTGCTGAAAAGACTGACGCAGAGCACACCGCTGAAAATATGTACGCTGTTCCTGCCGCACACGGATTGCCTTTGACCGCTGCAAGCGATAGCACCGCTGTAATACAAAGCCAACCGGTAACTACAACGACCGCTGCCCCGATCAGCTATTCCATTGTCGACGTGGCTCCCAGTTCAGCTGCATTCGAGACTGTATCACAACATATGATGGGCTCCGCTGGTACATCTTGTGGAAGTACCAACCCGTCGAATCTAACTGATGAATCAATTCAATTAGAGGAGCGACTCAAAATTTTAAAACTGCGCCGCGAAATAGCTGAGCTGGAAAGCCAGGGTCATTACGAACCACAAAGGCCTCGAATAAGATTTGAGGAACTCGATGCTGCCGTGCCTAAGTTTAGTGGTGATGATCACCGTGACGTCAATAAGTGGTTCATTCAACTCGAGGACTACGTCGAAGCAAACAACCTTAGTGAGAGACATAAGTGCCTGGCCCTCCGGCGTTGTGTGACGGGTACAGCCAAGGAGTGCGTTTTTAACTACGGCCTTACCGATTACTGCAGTTTAAAAACGTTAATGCAAACGATGTTCCACCGTGTCGTCACTCGGCAAGAAATATATCGCCAACTGCGGTCACGCAGATGGAAGTCGTCTGAATCCTGTATTGCTTACGTAGTGACTATGCAATCCATTGTCAGTCTAAGATGGACATCGACGAAACCGAACTGGTCGATATTATCATCGATGGCATACCAGATAGCAGCAACAACATATCTCTTTTATATGGTGCAAATTCGATCAAGGAACTTATCAGACGGATGGATCGATACGAACAACGGCGTTATTTGTTCTCTGCTTCCAGATCTGCTGCTCAGTTCGTTCCACGCAACGTCGTTCCAAAGCCTACAACTGCTGTCTCCGGAGATCTAACCACAGTTCGCTGCTACAACTGCTCACAATTCGGCCATTATCAGAGAAGCTGCCCAAAGCCGACCAGACCTCCAGGATCTTGCTTCTCCTGCCACCAAATGGGTCACCAGCACAGTAACTGCCCCAAGAAGAAGAACCGCCTTACGCAGTAGCAGCTGTGTCCGAAGAGATTCCGAACGATGATGTTTACGTAGATGTTAGACAATGGGTAAGTGTGGCCTTATGCAAATCGAATCCAATCAGAAACACAGGTTTTACAAATATTTATTCTCTAATTGATTCCGCTAGTCCGATTAGTTTGATTCAAAAATCAAACGCCCCGCAATGTGGCAAATCAGCGCTTAATAAATTCCCAACAAGATTTATCGGTGTCGGCAACCGTAGAATATATTCGTTTGGTACATCGTTGTGCGCCGTCAGATTTCAGAACAAAACTCGATTTATTCAACTGATGATAGTACCAGATAGCACAATAACAACACCTCTGATACTTGGCCGAGACTGTATGAAAACATTTAACATACATTTGAAACAATTGAATAAAAGAGATAAACACGTATTACAAAATAATTTTTGTTCAAAACCTGAATTAAATAAAGTTGATTTTTGTTCTAATATAAAACGCGGTGTTTCTGATTCGATAATAGTTAAATTATCTGACGTTAATTGTGAGGATGGGTCGCAAAGTTGTGAAAATAAAACGGATGAGGTCCTTAGAGGTGGTATCAACATGGTCCAAGTACGCGGGAATAGAATACAATATTTAGGTAGCGAAACCGATGAAAACCCTGATGAATATACCGCGGTATTAAATGAACTAAGGGCGATTGACTCGGAACCAGAACCAGACGTAGATATAGGGCCCGAGCTAGATCAGGTTAAGCGACAAGCTATAATGACGGTTTTAGCTACTTCGTTAGTGGCACCCTCAGTCTTAGAAAAGAAACCCAACGAATATAAAATGAAAATTCATCTAACCGATGATGCACCCTTTTACTGTTTACCGAGGCGGCTATCATTTCAGGATCGGGCAGTGGTCCAAAATATTATTTATGACCTTTTGAAGAGACAAGTCATACGACCCAGCAGCTCTCTTTATGCTTCTGCCATCGTGCTAGTGAAGTAGAAAAATGGTGAAACACGAATGTGTATTGATTATAGGGCTCTCAATAAAAAAACGATTCGAGACAACTTTCCCTTGCCTTTAATAGAAGACTGCATCGAGTACATGTCAGGAAAGAGGTGGCTCACTCAACTAGACTTAAAGGATGGTTCAACCAAGTGACTATGGACCCGGATTCCATTCCGTTGACGTCTTTCGTCACTCCACACGCTCAGTTGGAATACTGCCGTATGCCTTTCGGATTAAAGAACGCACCGGCGAATTTTCAGAGATTTGTTTATGGTATTTTTCGTGATTTGATAGACGCAAAAGAAATTGTAGTATATATTGACGATATACTAATAGCGACGGCTGATTTCGAAAGTCATATTCGTACCGTAGAAAAGGTGCTAAAGAGAATTTATGAAAGAGGCTTAGAACTTAAATTAAAAAAATGCAAGTTTGGTTACAATAAAATATAATACTTAGGATATCTTGTCGGTCCAAAAGGAATACAGCCATCTGATACTCATGTTCGCGCGATCGCTAATTACCCTGTTCCGAAGATACATAAAGAACTTCGCTCATGCCTTGGCCAGTTCTCATACTTCCGAAAATGTGTACCATTGTATTCAAAAACAGCTAAGCCACTTTTAGACCTCCTACGTAAGGAAGCGGTATTCGAGACCATTTGGTTAGGGCCCCGGTGCTAGCAATTTATGATCGTACGCGTGAAACGGAATTGCATTGCGATGCCAGCAGTCACGGGTTTGGTTCTGTCCTACTTCAAAGGCAAGATGACAAGAAGTTACATCCGACCGCCTACGTTTCAAAAACGACGACGGGAGCTGAGTCCAGGTACCATAGCTTTGAGTTGGAAACCCTATCTATTATCTATGCTTTCAGAAGGTTTAGAGTTTATTTAGAAGGGATACCCTTCACAATCGTTACGGATTGCAATTCTCTCACCTTGACCCTTAGCAAGAAACAGGTAAATC
Organism: Philophylla caesio; assembly: GCA_963971545.1. Classification (NCBI taxonomy): domain Eukaryota; kingdom Metazoa; phylum Arthropoda; class Insecta; order Diptera; family Tephritidae; genus Philophylla; species Philophylla caesio. Next base: position 19,022,928 of record OZ020605.1, read on the forward strand.
CTTGAATAGCACGTTGGGTCCTAGAACTAGAAAACTTCAATTTCTCAATCCGACACAGGGGTTAACCTTGGTCATGTAGATGCACTAAGCCGCTCCCCTCTGCCCCCGAATACCGAGAATGATGTTAATATGCTTTCAACCGTGGTGCACTTAAGGGAAAGAGGTAGCTCAGAAGATGATGGAGGCCTGTCCGAAGTCTTTACGATGGGCGAGCGCGGGCATGAGGGTAGATGCGAGGGAATTGCTGTCATTGGCCACGATGACTTGGATTTTCATATCCAAATTGCCCAGAACCGGGACGCGCTACTCAAAGAGCGACTGAACGAATTAGAAAAAGGAGAAGTGGTGGGTTACGAGCTTATAGACGGACTAGTTTTCCGCAGGTTGGGACACGATTCCTTATTGTGCGTGCCAGTCGAGATGGAAGACAACGTTATCCGTATGGTGCACGAAAAAATAGGACATTTAGGCGTAGATAAGTGCTATGATCAAATACGTAAAAACTACTGGTTTGCCCATATGCGCGATAAAGTTGAGCGATTCATTCGTAACTGCATTAAGTGCATACTATATTCAGCCCCTACACGCAGTTATGAGCACAACATGTTCTGCATACCAAAAATACCAATTCCATTCGACACTCTTCATCTCGACCATTTTGTCCCTTTGTCAGCTATTAAATCAAAACGCAAACATATATCGGCAAACGCTTTCACCAAGTTCGGGAAATTATACCCAGTCAATTCAACCAGCACCAAGGAGGTTTGCTGTGCCTTAGAAAAATACTTTAGGTATTATAGTCGTCCAAGGCAAATTAAAACAGATAGGGGATCGTGCTTTACGTCACTCGACTTTAGCAATTTTCTTCTGACGAGAAATATCAACCACGTTAAAGTTGCAGTGGCGTCTCCACAAGCCAATGGTCAAGTCGAACGGGTTAATCGCGTCGTTAAAGCGATGTTAAGCAAGCTAGCCGATCCATTCGAACATTCAGACTGGCCAGCGAGACTCTCGCAAGTAGAATATGCCATAAACAATACGGTTCATAGCACCACCAAATATACACCTAGCGAATTGCTATTCGGTGTGACTCAGAGGGGCAGTGTAGTAGACGGCTTAACCGAATTTCTAGAAAGTAAGTTATTACATGACGCGCCTAGGGATCTAGGGACGATGCGAGAGAATGCTCTAAAGAAAGTAGAGAAATCCCAAGAGTATAGCCTACAATACTTTCTCAAAAATAGTGTGCCTGCTAAGAAATATTCGGTCGGAGAATTCGTAGTAATTCGACATGTTGGTACTTCAGCTGGAACGAATAAGAAGCTCATCCAAAAATACCGGGGCCCCTATGTAGTACACAAAGTTCTACCGCATGATCGATACGTTATAAGAGACATTGACAACTGTCAGCTAACGCACTTGCCTTACGATGGAATAGTCGAAGCTATAAAAATTCGAAGATGGGTATCACCGATTAATGATAGCCATCATCCTCACAGTCATCGTTGCACATAGGCCATGCTGCTCCATGTATTAAATGTAAATCATTGATTGAGGCCAATCAAATTGGTCAGATTGGCCGAGATGTAAATACTAATTTGATTATAAGTCATCTGAAATACCCGTTGTTAAAGTAAATTTTAGATATTAAGATATATGAAGTACCCTGTTAGATCTGTCAAGTCGACCATCATGTTTTTTTTTTTTTTTCTGATGGATGGTAAACGAGACAGACGTGAAAGACTACGTTTGAGAATATAATCCGCGATTTCCAAAGAAATCATTTGAAATAATAAAAGGATAACAAAGTCGAAACTACTTTAATGTTTATGTTGAAATCACCAGCATCAATAGTGTTTATTAAGTTATCAGATATTTCTGTTTGAATAGCCTCCATATATGTGGAAAACTCGGCATCATTTGTGCTTGGTGAATGGTATAACACCCTGATCTTCCATTTAGTCTGGTTATTTTTTAGTTGGATGACCATGCACCATACATTATTATTTAATGATTTGTTGACCTTTATCTTGAACTCAAGAGTGTCACGTAAAATTATGATCATACCGCCTGTAGTATGTCTACTGTGTGAATCGCACCTTATTACCTGGTATGTTAGAAAATGTATCTCCGAGTCATCTATTTCATCTGTAATACAAGTCTCGGAGCATAGCACCATGTATGGGTTAACAGATTCCATGAGTCTTTCAAGTTCAATTTTATTAGCCAATAAACTATTTATATTGAGATACACGCATTTTAATGAACAGTGGTGATCTTTGCTTACGTCTAGGGTCTAACATCCCACTCTCTCACTCTTTATAATAGAATCCCACGAATTTTTGTATTAAGGAGAACTAAAGAAATTTCAATTGTACGATGAGAAAGATTTTCGCGACAGATTTTATTTTAATAATGCTTGAGATGTCCTTAAATTGATAATATCGAATCGAAGCAATAGACTCAGGTATGTGTGGCGATCTTTGCTTACGTCTAAGGTCTAACTTCCCACTCTCTCACTCTTTATAATAGAATCCCACGAATTCTTAAAATATTTGTATTAAATAAGTGCACGATTCTTTATACGAGTGCTTATGTGCATTTGGAAGAGGATTATGCATGAGTTAATTCAAATCAAGGCTACTTGTCTAGATAACATTGCCCGTCTGTCAGCCCTTTTAAGTTCAACTTAAGTCGCCGAGTTTCTCGTCTAAAACTGATCTTATCTCTGCGAACAACTGATTATTGCTTGTCAAATAAAATTGTAAAGACCTAAATACAAATAATTGAAAAAATCTAAAGAATTTTCGAAATATGGAATTTGATTGGAGTAGTGATGAAGATAGTGACTTAGAGAACAACGAAGTAATAAACATTTTTGTATTAAGGATAACTAAAGAAATTTCAAATGTACGATGAGAAAGATTTTCGCGACAGATTTTATTTCAATAGTGCTTGAAATGTCCTTAAATTGATAATATCGAATCGAAGCAATATACTAACAAGTATGTGTATCCTTTATTATTTCCAAAGAAACATAAACTACATTAATTTCCATGCGTTGTGTCTGGAGAGTATGTTTTAATTAACATTTCGACAAAGCTACTACCTCACGAGCCCTACCAAAGGAGTTTACGTCACACCCTATAGTACTGTTGAAAGAAAGTGTATGAAACTTCAACAAAGAGAAAAAATAAGACAGTGTCAAAATTTAGTTTGCCCCAGTCTATCTTATTCAGAACGAAATAGCTTCTTCTCTTTATATTTTCAATTTTTTTATAATTAAATAATTATAATTCTGCAATATTTGAACTTGAAAATACTTTTTGAATTAACCGCACACAAATATTTGTATATGAGTTATTTTCTTTTTGCACAAATTTCAAAATATTGAAAAACAAAGCAAATTCTTGTGGTGCTACCATATTTCTGTATGAAATATTTTCCATACTTAAGTCTCCATTGTGAAACGCAAATGTGTGCAAAATCTTAAACTGGTCTTAGCTAAGATGTGTCCTAACTAGAACTGCAGTTCGACTTAAGATTGGATTGTAAAACCGGCCCTAAGGCGTTTAAAGCATCAGTATTTAAGTCGCAATATAATCGATTAATATTATTTGCTCGATCAATCATACCCATTGTGTATAAAAAAAATTGAGATATATCTTCGATAAACGTCAAAATTTGGAACAGCTGAGATCACCTGTGTTTGCAAAGTAAATTCGCAACCCTGGCGTTCATCGTATATTTTACCCGAGTGCAGGGACGGATACTGTGGAGGGGTTCTGGGTGTCTGGATTCCCCCCAAAAAATCGGTAGTCTCAGAAAATTTGAACTGTGTTTTCAAATTCATAGCACAAACAAAAACTCACTCTATACAATACACACCCATATACCGAATTATTCAAATCAGTGTTACGTTGCCATTCACGGTGGCTGCGAGTGAACGGTCCTTTTCTATTTTACGGAGATTGAAGACGTATCTCGAGATATTGATTTTACTAGTGACCTAGATATTTTGGCAAAGAAAAAGAGGAGAATCGATGAAGCACTTTAAACCCCTGACGTTTTATGATTCTACTGATTCAAATGATATCATACCCTATCGATGGCTTTATAAAAATGCATTCAACATTTTACCCAATATTATTATATCTATGTTTAAAATGGATATTAATCGAATATCTCAAAATATGTAAAATATCCTAAAAAATTGAAACCCCCCCCAAAATATTTTCAGATCAGCTTTTTCCATCTTCGGGCCATTCGTAATTGTCGACATATTGGCGGCCAGCTTAGGTATCCTGTCAAACGCCATCTTAGGTATCCTGTCAAAAGCAACTGTCAAATAAGATATCTCACTTGTTGTTATACACAATGATCATACCTTCTGGTTTTACATTATTTAATTCGTTGAAAGCAATTCTTGCTCATTTCCTTATGTGCTTTTTTTGTTTCAACTGAATTGAATTCAACTTATGCGTTTTCTGATCCCTTACAACAACAAATATGAGGAAAAAGAAGAAAATGTCAAAAGCAAACAACGAAACTTGAAAGCAATTGACGGTACGGACGCTTGTGTACTCGTCCCTTTGCTTCTCACCCCCTCTCTTCTAAGTCGGAGCAGAATTGAAAGCAATAGTTGAATAATGTAAAATCAGACTTTACTAAACTCATTGATAAAGAAGTGTCTCTCATTGCTAATCTTACTTACCATCTTTTACTGTCGGCTTTTACATTTTTTGTATTGGCAGAAATTTATGGATAAAGAAATGTGTATTGTTAAGGTGTCAACATTAAAAAAAGTTTTATTCGCCGTAAAGTTTTTGATTTACAAAAAAAATTTAATAAATATCCATACAAATGTGTAGATAATATCAAAGAAGGTGTGCGTGAAAAGAGTATATTTAACCCTTATATTTAATATCTACCATATTCAATTTGTTTTGGGTTTAAACTTTAGAATAGTTACCCACGAATTATGTTGCAAGATTTGTAAAAGAGGAAAGGGGCATGCCAAACTTACAGAAAATACCCCTCCCCCAGGGTGAGACACCATAAAATTAACATACATATTTGTATCTTTAACACTTAAATGAACTACAAAAAAACTTTTGTTTTAATATCGTTTTGCAGAAATCCGTTCACAAATTTCATCACAATTTAACTTTAAAAATGATCTTTCGTTTGCAATTTTTCAAATATATGGTTTGTAATTTTCATTGACTGTTTTTACTGAGCAACTAATGTTTTAATTTTGGCACACGCATATTATTAGTACATTGTTTTAACTCTTTTTAGAATCAATAACCCTTTAAATACTTTGCTATCGTTAAATAAAATGTTGAGTTCTTAAGCACATATCAAAAAACTAAAATTTCTACCGAATGTTTCAATCAAACCACCGAAAACAACGAACGAAAGGGAAACCAAAGGAAAATTTATATAACCCAGTAAGCTAAAAATACTGTTGATGGCGTAGACAGAGTTTGTCCCGTCAGGGTTATGTTTTTAAAGCGCGGCCGAAGGCCGCCCATGCGGGAAGGAGTTCTGCACGAAAAACACGCCTCCCTTATTCTCCGCTCAAAATCCCCTTTTTATGCGGCACTATATTAAACATTCCCTTTTAAAAATATTGTCCAATTAAATCTGATCACTCTCATTTTGAGAAACACTACAATACCAAGTACATGTTCTTTACCTTCCACCAATGTGTTTGGCCGAGCTTTTCTTACCATTTGTAGTCTGCGAGTTGCTTGGTTTCTGATGGAAAGAACGAGTTTCCGATCCATATTCCACTTCTGACTTTCCATACTGTAAGGGAGTCGGCTCTATAGACGAACAGTTTGTCATGGTCGGAAAGGCCGTGTTTCCGCCTTTATTTGATGCCAGGACGGACGGAAAGACCAAGTTTCCATTCCGAGCCCTTACCGGCTAATGTTTTACAATGGTCATTCAGTAATTTCTTGAAAATACTAAAGTAAGTCCAGTTTTTTATGTGCGACGGTAATTAATTAAAACACTTTAGCCCTTTATAGAAAATATTTCTTTTATCCACTTCGGTTCTATAGAAGGGAAGCCTAAAGTTGTTGTTCTCTCTTCGTGTCGTTAATATATCGAAGATTGTCACTCAAATAATCCGGAAGTCTGCCTTCTTTTATTTTTAACACGAATTTCATAGCATGATAAAAAACTTGCTCACTGATCATCTCCCGCGTGGGTGTATCGTAAGGCTTATTTAGTATAAAGCGCTTAGCTCGGTTTTGCAGTTTATCTACTTTGGTATCGCTAACTATGACTAATTTCGTTGGACAGTATGTGAAGTGGGGTTCCACTATAGATCTATAGACTATGGTTTTGTATCTCCTTCCTAGATATTTACAAGATCTTTTTATAAAGGCAATTTTTTTGGCAATTTTTTTAACTGCGTATTCAAAATGCTCATCCAATTTTAATTTATTATCAATGTATATCCCTAAGTATTTAATGAGTTTAACTTTTTAATAACTTCGTCTTTGATTTTTAGGCTGTAGTTTGAGCATCCGTTATTGACTGCCCTTGTTAAGACCATAAACTGTGTTTTATTAACAATCATTTTTAGTTTATTAGAGCATAACCAGTTATATAAGGAATTCAGATCTTCTTGCATTTTTTCAATCGTATTCTGCACGTTCCTATCACTGACTGTTAGGAGTGTGTCTTCATCGAACAATTTTATCTTACAATGTTTTAGCACCATATTAATATCATTGATATAAATATTGAAAAGAACTGGTGCTAACACCGATCCCTGTGGTAACCCATTGTTCACGGCTACTCTTTTTGATAAGGTAGCTCCGAAACCAGTCAAGCTCCTTGTCTTTTATACCAATATGCTCAAGTTTTTTTAGGCATTCGATCCCTGTCAATAGTTTCAAAAGCTCTTTTGAGATCAATAAACACCGGTACGATATTCAACTTTGAATTAAGATCTTCCTTCCACTTACTCGAGTGCTTTTCCCGGAAACCTGATTGCTCTTTTATGAATATGTTATTAGCTTCAATATGACACAACAATTGCGTTTTAACCACATTTTCTAGAAGTTTTTCAATATTTGGAAGAGTTTTAATTGGCTTCATTTCTTCAGCTTTTATAGTACCCTTTACTTTTTTAACGGGGACTATCGTCGAAATTTTCCAATCTTTGGGTACTATTCCTGTTTCAAGGCTCTTATTTATCAGTAACGAGTAGACGTGTCCCATATTCTCTACTGAGTCTTTAATAACACCCTCAGACAATCAATTTTTCTCTCCTATCTTCCTCTTAAATTTTTTTACGGTATGTACAATATCATTAGAGTGCATCTGCGGTATAAAGTTACTGTTAATGTCTTTTATATTTGTTTTTATCTCCACTATACTTTCTACGAAGAAATCGTTTACGTTTTCTGCAATTTCTGCGCTGCTTTTGAATATTTTACACCTTATTAGTACTTCTGCAATTCTTTCTTTACTATCTGATTTATTAACCACTTGTTTTAAGTGTTTCCACATTAAAACGCTATGATTTCTATTTGCTTCGACTTTCTGTTCCATGTAGCTAATTTCCTTAATTTTCATCATTTTTTTTGTACTGCTTTTTTACCATGTTATATTCTGCCCAATCTCCTGTTAGCTCTGCTTTTTCATGTAATTTGAACTTCTTCTTGTTAACCTCAGCTAATTGCCTGTCATACCATTTGTTTCTAATCTTAATATAAATTTGGTGCATAGCCGACATCATACAATTGTTAATGTACTCGAGCATCCCTTCAACATCAAGACTACTTATGTAACTGAAGTTATACTGTTTCAGCACATTAAGCAAATTATCAGGGGTTTACATATCCCAGGAAGTAAATTCTGACAGCTTTTTTAACGGGATTAATTTCTTTATATTAAATCAAAACAGTATAGTTTCGTGATCCGTTTCTTTGTGATTCTGTAAATTTTGACATAACACTTCCTTACTGTTAGAATACAACAAGTCTATGAGTGTTGCAGAGTGCTCCGTAATCCGTGTATCAAAGCTAATAAACTGTTTCATTGCTTGATGTGAGAAGATCTCGTTGAGTTTTTTACTATAAGTCGAGACTACTTTAATGTTTATGTTGAAATCACCAACAACAATAGTGTTTATTAAGTTAACAGATATTTCTGTTAGAATAGCCTCCATATATGTGAGAAAGTCGGCATCATTTGTGCTTGGTGAATGGTATACCATCCCGATCTTCCATTAAGTCTGGTTATTTTTTAGTTGGATGACAATGCACCATACATTATTATATACCGATTTGTTGACCTTTCTCTTGAACTCAAGAGTGTCACGTAAAATTATGATCATACCGCCTGTATGTATGTCTACTGTGTGAATCGCACCTTATTATCTGGTATGTTAGAAAATGTATCTCCGAGTCATCTATTTCATTTGTAATACATGTCTCGGAGCATAGCACCATGTACGGGTTAACAGATTCCATGAGTCTTTCAAGTTCAATTTAATTAGCCAATAAGCTATTTATATTGAGATACACGCATTTTAATGAACAGTGGTGATCTTTGCTTACGTCTAAGGTCTAACATCCCACTCTCTCACTCTTTATAATAGAATCCCACGAATTCTTAAAATATTTGTATTACATAAGTGCACGCTTCTTTATGCGAGTGCTTATGTGCATTTGGAAGAGGATTATGCATGAGTTTATTCAAATCAAGGGTACTTATGTAGATAACATTGCCCGTCTGTCAGCCCTTTTAAGTTCAACTGAAGTCGCCGAATTTCTCGTCTAAAACTGATCTTATCTGTGCGAACAGCTGATTATTGCTTGTCAAATAAAATTGTAAAGACCTAAATACAAATAATTGAAAAAACTAAAGAATTTTCGAAATATGGAATTTGGTTGGAGTAGTGATGAAGATAGTGACTTAGAGAACAACGGAGTAATAAACATTTTTGTATTAAGGATAACTAAAGAAATTTCAATTGTACGATGAGAAAGATTTTCGCGACAGATTTTATTTTAATAATGCTTGAAATGTCCTTAAATTGATAATATCGAATCGAAGCAATAGACTATCAGGTATGTGTATCCTTTATTATTTCGAAAGAAACATAAACTACTTTAATTTGTCTCTGGAGAGTATGTTTTAATTAACATTTCGACAAAGCTACAACCTCACGAGCCCTACCAAAGGAGTTTACGTCACACCCTATAGTACTGTTGAAAGAAAGTGTATGAAACTTCAACAAAGAGAAAAAATAAGACAGTGTCAAAATTTAGTTTGCCCCAGTCTATCTTATTCAGAACGAAATAGCTTCTTCTCTTTGTATTTTCAAGTTTGTTCTAATTAAATGAATATAATTCTGTAATATCTGAACTTGAAAATACTTTTTGAATTAACCGCACACAAATGTTTTTATATGAGTTATTTTCTTTTTGCACAAATTTCAAAATATTGAAAAACAAAGCAAATTCTTGTGGTGCTACCATATTTCTGTATGAAATATTTTCCATACTGTAAAGCAGCTAATACAACACTGCTTCTATCTAGACGAATATCACATCTCTTTACTTAAAACATCTCTGTATTATCAAGTAAATGCAACCGTGTAGAATAAGGGAATGTAGTAAAAAGAAAAGATGATGGCCACTTCCTTTTTGGTTACCGAGACAACCGGCCGTGTTCTTAGTCAAGTGATTTAAATCGATAATTTCTGGACGGTTAAAGTGACATCAAGTCAAATTTACTTCTCAGGTGTGATCGCCGAACCACGAACCTCAAGCTAAGAGTATATTTAATTTAAAAACAATCACGATGACTGATAAATTTGCAATTGCAAATTCACTTAGAGAAATGGGTGTGGATTTTCCATCCGCAGCCACAACTTCTCAGCTACGCCGTTTATTGGACAACATTATTGGTGCCGGGGATAGTTCCCAAGCAGGATCGTTGGATGAAGGCCTTATGGACAACTGTGCATTCAGCACCAATTTGACTGAAAATCGCACAACCAACGTTGCCGATGATAGTGAAAATTTCGCCATCACTACAGCTGCTACAACTGACGTACCAATATATACTGCCGCTTTAAGCAAGGTCACGGGAACCAACGCCCTAGTAGACACCGCCGACATTGCCACTTTCGTGAACACCGCCGCAACCTCCAATACTGCCGCTATCAATTCCGCCGCCTCCAATGCTGCCGCAACCAATTCTGCCGTTACCAATTCTGCCGTTACCAATTCTGCCGTTACCAATTCTGCCGCTACCAATTCTGCCGCTACCAACTCGGCTACTGCCGTTCACGCTATTAAAGCCGCTGCCGCCGGAATGAATGTAATACAAAACGCTGACATAGGTAAGCAAACACAACTTCAGCTAGACGAAGAACTCGCAGCTCTACGCAAACGCGTAGAAATGTTGAAGCTGATGAAAGAAATTGAAGAAATGCAACGAAGCCCCTCTTCAACTCAACAACGTCGACTAGACTTTTCCGAAGTAGAACATGCAATTCCAAAATTTAGCGGTGACGACGTGACCATCACCGTCAAAAATTTTCTTCATGACTTCGAAGAAGTGATGGAATCATCTGGCGCTGACGAATGCTTCAAGCTACTAGCCCTCCGGCGTTGCCTCACCGGGGCAGCGCGTATTTTTCTAACAACAACAACAGCTCTGTGCTACACGGATTTGAAAAAAGCGCTGGAACTTGAATTCGGGATACATATTACCCGGAGGAGATTTATAAAATTCTGGCACAGCGGCGCTGGGACAAAAAACACGAATCTTTACATAGTTATGTGTTAACCATGCAGGCATTGGCAAAACGTGCAAATTTAAATGAAACCGAAGTTATTGACCTTATCATCGACGGCATCGGAAGTGCGGTTCCAAACATACAATTGCTGTTATCCGCCAAGACGCTGGATGAATTGAAAGCATTGATTGCGCGCTTTCAAAGAAAATACTTTGTGGCAGAAGCAACACAAATCGGAGCAACAACAACAACAACAAACGTCAACCCAAAATGCTACAATTGTTGGCGAAATGGACATATAAAGCCGAATTGTCCATACCCACTGCGGCCAAATGGTTCTTGCTTCCGCTGTTGGCGTATGGGGCACGAACACCGCGCATGTCCCAATCCAGCAAAATTCCTAAAGCGACGCAACGTTGTTGGAGCTGTGTCAGGTGATCTCAATTACGAGCCAGATGACGTCAACGCATTCAACTTAGTGAGTATTACGTTTAAGACAGACAGAGAATCAATATCTGAAACTGTTTTCTCTTTATTTGATACCGGCAGCCCGGTTAGCTTTATGCAAGAATCACTGGTCCCAAAACAGTTGGCGCCGAAACATACGTAAAAAAATAACCTCAAATACAGAGGCGTTGGAGGCAAAAATATTAACATTCTTTTCAAAATACAATGTTTTATAAAATTTTCTGAATTAACCAATAAAATTGAAATAAATGTTTTACGAGATGAAGATATGATGTTACCAATTATTCTGGGACGTGATTTCCTTAAAATATTTAACATTAAATTAAAAAGTGTTATACACAAATACCATAAGGAAAAATTGTTAGATATAAGAAATAATATTAAGACAGATATCAAAGCACCAACATTTGTAACCGGTTCTGACACATACGTTTTTAAAACAATATCAAAATCAACTACTAATGAATACTATCAGAGAAATGACACTGCCGAAAACTGCCGGGTGTCTGAAAGCTCCACTGCCGTCTGCCTACCAGACATTTTTCACATCGATATTTCTTGTGACGAAAACAACATCGATATAGACTGTAAACTTAACAATGTTCAGCGAAATGAGTTAAGGCAAATCTTTAATAACGCTTACCTTAATCCTAACCGAGTGCTTTTCCCGGAAACCTGATTGCTCTTTTATGAATATGTTATTAGCTTCAATATGACACAACAATTGCGTTTTAACCACATTTTCTAGAAGTTTTTCAATATTTGGAAGAGTGTTAATTGGCTTCATTTCATCAGCTTTTATAGTACCCTTTACTTTTTTAACGGGGACTATCGTCGAAATTTTCCAATCTTTAGGTACTATTCCTGTTTCAAGGCTCTTATTTATCAGTAACGAGTAGAAGTGTCCCATATACTCTACTGAGTCTTTAATAACACCCTCAGACAATCAATTTTTCTCCCGTATCTTCCTCTTAAATTTTTTTACGGTATGTACTATATCATTAGAGTGCATCTGCGGTATAAAGTTACTGTTAATGTCTTTTATATTTCTTTTTATCTCCACTATACTTTCTACGAAGAAATCGTTTACGTTTTCTGCAATTTCTGCGCTGCTTTTGAATATTTTACACCTTATTAGTACTTCTGCAATTCTTTCTTTACTATCTGATTTATTAACCACTTGTTTTAAGTGTTTCCACATTAAAACGCTATGATTTCTATTTGCTTCGACTTTCTGTTCCATGTAGCTAATTTCCTTAATTTTCATCATTTTTTGTACTGCTTTTTTACCATGTTATATTCTGCCCAATCTCCTGTTAGCTCTGCTTTTTCATGTAATTTGAACTTCTTCTTCTTAACCTCAGCTAATTGCCTGTCATACCATTTGTTTCTAATCTTAATATAAATTTGGTGCATAGCCGACATCATACAATTGTTAATGTACTCGAGCATCCCTTCAACATCAAGACTACTTATGTAACTGAAGTTATACTGTTTCAGCACATTAAGCAAATTATCAGGGGTTTACATATCCCAGGAAGTAAATTCTGACAGCTTTTTTAACGGGATTAATTTCTTTATATTAAATCAAAACAGTATAGTTTCGTGATCCGTTTCTCTGTGATCCTGTAAATTTTGACATAACACTTCCTTACTGTTAGAATACAACAAGTCTATGAGTGTTGCAGAGTGCTCCGTAATCCGTGTATCAAAGCTAATAAACTGTTTCATTGCTTGATGTGAGAAGATCTCGTTGAGTTTTTTACTATAAGTCGAGACTACTTTAATGTTTATGTTGAAATCACCAACAACAATAGTGTTTATTAAGTTAACAGATATTTCTGTTAGAATAGCCTCCATATATGTGAGAAACTCGGCATCATTTGTGCTTGGTGAATGGTATACCATCCCGATCTTCCATTAAGTCTGGTTATTTTTTAGTTGGATGACAATGCACCATACATTATTTTATACCGATTTGTTGACCTTTATCTTGAACTCAAGAGTGTCACGTAAAATTATGATCATACCGCCTGTATGTATGTCTACTGTGTGAATCGCACCTTATTATCTGGTATGTTAGAAAATGTCTCTCCGAGTCATCTATTTCATTTGTAATACATGTCTCGGAGCATAGCACCATGTACGGGTTAACAGATTCCATGAGTCTTTCAAGTTCAATTTAATTAGCCAATAAGCTATTTATATTGAGATACACGCATTTTAATGAACAGTGGTGATCTTTGCTTACGTCTAAGGTCTAACATCCCACTCTCTCACTCTTTATAATAGAATCCCACGAATTCTTAAAATATTTGTATTACATAAGTGCACGCTTCTTTATGCGAGTGCTTATGTGCATTTGGAAGAGGATTATGCATGAGTTTATTCAAATCAAGGGTACTTATGTAGATAACATTGCCCGTCTGTCAGCCCTTTTAAGTTCAACTGAAGTCGCCGAATTTCTCGTCTAAAACTGATCTTATCTGTGCGAACAGCTGATTATTGCTTGTCAAATAAAATTGTAAAGACCTAAATACAAATAATTGAAAAAACTAAAGAATTTTCGAAATATGGAATTTGGTTGGAGTAGTGATGAAGATAGTGACTTAGAGAACAACGGAGTAATAAACATTTTTGTATTAAGGATAACTAAAGAAATTTCAATTGTACGATGAGAAAGATTTTCGCGACAGATTTTATTTTAATAATGCTTGAAATGTCCTTAAATTGATAATATCGAATCGAAGCAATAGACTATCAGGTATGTGTATCCTTTATTATTTCGAAAGAAACATAAACTACTTTAATTTGTCTCTGGAGAGTATGTTTTAATTAACATTTCGACAAAGCTACAACCTCACGAGCCCTACCAAAGGAGTTTACGTCACACCCTATAGTACTGTTGAAAGAAAGTGTATGAAACTTCAACAAAGAGAAAAAATAAGACAGTGTCAAAATTTAGTTTGCCCCAGTCTATCTTATTCAGAACGAAATAGCTTCTTCTCTTTGTATTTTCAAGTTTGTTCTAATTAAATGAATATAATTCTGTAATATCTGAACTTGAAAATACTTTTTGAATTAACCGTACACAAATATTTTTATATGAGTTATTTTCTTTTTGCACAAATTTCAAAATATTGAAAAACAAAGCAAATTCTTGTGGTGCTACCATATTTCTGTATGAAATATTTTCCATACTGTAAAGCAGCTAATACAACACTGCTTCTATCTAGACGAATATCACATCTCTTTACTTAAAACATCTCTGTATTATCAAGTAAATGCAACCGTGTAGAATAAGGGAATGTAGTAAAAAGAAAAGATGATGGCCACTTCCTTTTTGGTTACCGAGACAACCGGCCGCGTTCTTAGTCAAGTGATTTAAATCGATAATTTCTGGACGGTTAAAGTGACATCAAGTCAAATTTACTTCTCAGGCGTGATCGCCGAACCACGAACCTCAAGCTAAGAGTATATTTAATTTAAAAACAATCACGATGACTGATAAATTTGCAATTGCAAATTCACTTAGAGAAATGGGTGTGGATTTTCCATCCGCAGCCACAACTTCTCAGCTACGCCGTTTATTGGACAACATTATTGGTGCCGGGGATAGTTCCCAAGCAGGATCGTTGGATGAAGGCCTTATGGACAACTGTGCATTCAGCACCAATTTGACTGAAAATCGCACAACCAACGTTGCCGATGATAGTGAAAATTTCGCCATCACTACAGCTGCTACAACTGACGTACCAATATATACTGCCGCTTTAAGCAAGGTCACGGGAACCAACGCCCTAGTAGACACCGCCGACATTGCCACTTTCGTGAACACCGCCGCAACCTCCAATACTGCCGCTATCAATTCCGCCGCCTCCAATGCTGCCGCAACCAATTCTGCCGTTACCAATTCTGCCGTTACCAATTCTGCCGTTACCAATTCTGCCGCTACCAATTCTGCCGCTACCAACTCGGCTACTGCCGTTCACGCTATTAAAGCCGCTGCCGCCGGAATGAATGTAATACAAAACGCTGACATAGGTAAGCAAACACAACTTCAGCTAGACGAAGAACTCGCAGCTCTACGCAAACGCGTAGAAATGTTGAAGCTGATGAAAGAAATTGAAGAAATGCAACGAAGCCCCTCTTCAACTCAACAACGTCGACTAGACTTTTCCGAAGTAGAACATGCAATTCCAAAATTTAGCGGCGACGACGTGACCATCACCGTCAAAAATTTTCTTCATGACTTCGAAGAAGTGATGGAATCATCTGGCGCTGACGAATGCTTCAAGCTACTAGCCCTCCGGCGTTGCCTCACCGGGGCAGCGCGTATTTTTCTAACAACAACAACAGCTCTGTGCTACACGGATTTGAAAAAAGCGCTGGAACTTGAATTCGGGATACATATTACCCGGAGGAGATTTATAAAATTCTGGCACAGCGCCGCTGGGACAAAAAACACGAATCTTTACATAGTTATGTGTTAACCATGCAGGCATTGGCAAAACGTGCAAATTTAAATGAAACCGAAGTTATTGACCTTATCATCGACGGCATCGGAAGTGCGGTTCCAAACATACAATTGCTGTTATCCGCCAAGACGCTGGATGAATTGAAAGCATTGATTGCGCGCTTTCAAAGAAAATACTTTGTGGCAGAAGCAACACAAATCGGAGCAACAACAACAACAACAAACGTCAACCCAAAATGCTACAATTGTTGGCGAAATGGACATATAAAGCCGAATTGTCCATACCCACTGCGGCCAAATGGTTCTTGCTTCCGCTGTTGGCGTATGGGGCACGAACACCGCGCATGTCCCAATCCAGCAAAATTCCTAAAGCCACGCAACGTTGTTGGAGCTGTGTCAGGTGATCTCAATTACGAGCCAGATGACGTCAACGCATTCAACTTAGTGAGTATTACGTTTAAGACAGACAGA
Source organism: Philophylla caesio (assembly GCA_963971545.1). Taxonomy (NCBI): domain Eukaryota; kingdom Metazoa; phylum Arthropoda; class Insecta; order Diptera; family Tephritidae; genus Philophylla; species Philophylla caesio. The sequence continues at coordinate 19,039,121 of OZ020605.1, forward strand.
GAATCAATATCTGAAACTGTTTTCTCTTTATTTGATACCGGCAGCCCGGTTAGCTTTATGCAAGAATCACTGGTCCCAAAACAGTTGGCGCCGAAACATACGTAAAAAAATAACCTCAAATACAGAGACGTTGGAGGCAAAAATATTAACATTCTTTTCAAAATACAATGTTTTATAAAATTTTCTGAATTAACCAATAAAATTGAAATAAATGTTTTACGAGATGAAGATATGATGTTACCAATTATTCTGGGACGTGATTTCCTTAAAATATTTAACATTAAATTAAAAAGTGTTATACACAAATACCATAAGGAAAAATTGTTAGATATAAGAAATAATATTAAGACAGATATCAAAGCACCAACATTTGTAACCGGTTCTGACACATACGTTTTTAAAACAATATCAAAATCAACTAATAATGAATACTATCAGAGAAATGACACTGCCGAAAACTGCCGGGTGTCTGAAAGCTCCACTGCCGTCTGCCTACCAGACATTTTTCACATCGATATTTCTTGTGACGAAAACAACATCGATATAGACTGTAAACTTAACAATGTTCAGCGAAATGAGTTAAGGCAAATCTTTAATAACGCTTACCTTAATCCTAACCGAGTGCTTTTCCCGGAAACCTGATTGCTCTTTTATGAATATGTTATTAGCTTCAATATGACACAACAATTGCGTTTTAACCACATTTTCTAGAAGTTTTTCAATATTTGGAAGAGTGTTAATTGGCTTCATTTCATCAGCTTTTATAGTACCCTTTACTTTTTTAACGGGGACTATCGTCGAAATTTTCCAATCTTTAGGTACTATTCCTGTTTCAAGGCTCTTATTTATCAGTAACGAGTAGAAGTGTCCCATATACTCTACTGAGTCTTTAATAACACCCTCAGACAATCAATTTTTCTCCCGTATCTTCCTCTTAAATTTTTTTACGGTATGTACTATATCATTAGAGTGCATCTGCGGTATAAAGTTACTGTTAATGTCTTTTATATTTCTTTTTATCTCCACTATACTTTCTACGAAGAAATCGTTTACGTTTTCTGCAATTTCTGCGCTGCTTTTGAATATTTTACACCTTATTAGTACTTCTGCAACTCTTTCTTTACTATCTGATTTATTAACCACTTGTTTTAAGTGTTTCCACATTAAAACGCTATGATTTCTATTTGCTTCGACTTTCTGTTCCATGTAGCTAATTTCCTTAATTTTCATCATTTTTTTGTACTGCTTTTTTACCATGTTATATTCTGCCCAATCTCCTGTTAGCTCTGCTTTTTCATGTAATTTGAACTTCTTCTTCTTAACCTCAGCTAATTGCCTGTCATACCATTTGTTTCTAATCTTAATATAAATTTGGTGCATAGCCGACATCATACAATTGTTAATGTACTCGAGCATCCCTTCAACATCAAGACTACTTATGTAACTGAAGTTATACTGTTTCAGCACATTAAGCAAATTATCAGGGGTTTACATATCCCAGGAAGTAAATTCTGACAGCTTTTTTAACGGGATTAATTTCTTTATATTAAATCAAAACAGTATAGTTTCGTGATCCGTTTCTCTGTGATTCTGTAAATTTTGACATAACACTTCCTTACTGTTAGAATACAACAAGTCTATGAGTGTTGCAGAGTGCTCCGTAATCCGTGTATCAAAGCTAATAAACTGTTTCATTGCTTGATGTGAGAAGATCTCGTTGAGTTTTTTACTATAAGTCGAGACTACTTTAATGTTTATGTTGAAATCACCAACAACAATAGTGTTTATTAAGTTATCAGATATTTATGTTAGAATAGCCTCCAAATATGTGAGAAGCTCGGCATCATTTATGCTTGGTGAATGGTATACCATCCCGATCTTCCATTTAGTCTGGTTATTTTTTAGTTGGATGACAATGCATTATACATTATTATATACCGATTTGTTGACCTCTATCTTGAACTCAAGAGTGTCACGTAAAATTATGATCATACCGCCTGTATGTATGTCTACTGTGTGAATCGCACCTTATTATCTGGTATGTTAGAAAATGTCTCTCCGAGTCATCTATTTCATTTGTAATACATGTCTCGGAGCATAGCACCATGTATGGGTTTACAGATTCCATGAGTCTTTCAAGTTCAATTTTATTAGCCAATAAACTATTTATATTGAGATACACGCATTTTAATGAACAGTGGTGATCTTTTCTTACGTCTAGGGTCTAACATCCCACTCTCTCACTCTTTATAATAGAATCCCACGAATTTTTGTATTAAGGAGAACTAAAGAAATTTCAATTGTACGATGAGAAAGATTTTCGCGACAGATTTTTATTCAAATCAAGGGTACTTATGTAGATAACATTGCCCGTCTGTCAGCCCTTTTAAGTTCAACTGAAGTCGCCGAATTTCTCGTCTAAAACTGATCTCATCTGTGCGAACAGCTGATTATTGCTTGTCAAATAAAATTGTAAAGACCTAAATACAAATAATTTAAAAAACTAAAGAATTTTCGAAATATGGAATTTGGTTGGAGTAGTGATGAAGATAGTGACTTAGAGAACAACGAAGTAATAAACATTTTTGTATTAAGGATAACTAAAGAAATTTCAAATGTACGATGAGAAAGATTTTCGCGACAGATTTTATTTCAATAGTGCTTGAAATGTCCTTAAATTGATAATATCGAATCGAAGCAATAGACTATCAGGTATGTGTATCCTTTATTATTTCGAAAGAAACATAAACTACTTTAATTTGTCTCTGGAGAGTATGTTTTAATTAACATTTCGACAAAGCTACTACCTCACGAGCCCTACCATACGAGTTTACGTCACACCCTATAGTACTGTTGAAAGAAAATGTATGAAACTTCAACAAAGAGAAAAAATAAGACAGTGTCAAAATTTAGTTTGCCCCAGTCTATCTTATTCAGAACGAAATAGCTTCTTCTCTTTGTATTTTCAAGTTTGTTCTAATTAAATGAATATAATTCTGTAATATCTGAACTTGAAAATACTTTTTGAATTAACCGCACACAAATATTTTTATATGAGTTATTTTCTTTTTGCACAAATTTCAAAATATTGAAAAACAAAGCAAATTCTTGTGGTGCTACCATATTTCTGTATGAAATATTTTCCATACTGTAAAGCAGCTAATACAACACTGCTTCTATCTAGACGAATATCACATCTCTTTACTTAAAACATCTCTGTATTATCAAGTAAATGCAACCGTGTAGAATAAGGGAATGTAGTAAAAAGAAAAGATGATGGCCACTTCCTTTTTGGTTACCGAGACAACCGGCCGCGTTCTTAGTCAAGTGATTTAAATCGATAATTTCTGGACGGTTAAAGTGACATCAAGTCAAATTTACTTCTCAGGCGTGATCGCCGAACCACGAACCTCAAGCTAAGAGTATATTTAATTTAAAAACAATCACGATGACTGATAAATTTGCAATTGCAAATTCACTTAGAGAAATGGGTGTGGATTTTCCATCCGCAGCCACAACTTCTCAGCTACGCCGTTTATTGGACAACATTATTGGTGCCGGGGATAGTTCCCAAGCAGGATCGTTGGATGAAGGCCTTATGGACAACTGTGCATTCAGCACCAATTTGACTGAAAATCGCACAACCAACGTTGCCGATGATAGTGAAAATTTCGCCATCACTACAGCTGCTACAACTGACGTACCAATATATACTGCCGCTTTAAGCAAGGTCACGGGAACTAACGCCCTAGTAGACACCGCCGACATTGCCACTTTCGTGAACACCGCCGCAACCTCCAATACTGCCGCTATCAATTCCGCCGCCTCCAATGCTGCCGCAACCAATTCTGCCGTTACCAATTCTGCCGTTACCAATTCTGCCGCTACCAACTCGGCTACTGCCGTTCACGCTATTAAAGCCGCTGCCGCCGGAATGAATGTAATACAAAACGCTGACATAGGTAAGCAAACACAACTTCAGCTAGACGAAGAACTCGCAGCTCTACGCAAACGCGTAGAAATGTTGAAGCTGATGAAAGAAATTGAAGAAATGCAACGAAGCCCCTCTTCAACTCAACAACGTCGACTAGACTTTTCCGAAGTAGAACATGCAATTCCAAAATTTAGCGGTGACGACGTGACCATCACCGTCAAAAATTTTCTTCATGACTTCGAAGAAGTGCTGGGATCATCTGGCGCTGACGAATGCTTCAAGCTACTAGCCCTCCGGCGTTGCCTCACCGGGGCAGCGCGTATTTTTCTAACAACAACAACAGCTCTGTGCTACACGGATTTGAAAAAAGCGCTGGAACTTGAATTCGGGATACATATTACCCGGCAGGAAATTTATAAAATTCTGGCACAGCGGCTCTGGGACAAAAAACACGAATCTTCACATAGTTATGTGTTAACCATGCAGGCATTGGCAAAACGTGCAAATTTAAATGAAACCGAAGTTATTGACCTTATCATCGACGGCATCGGAAGTGCGGTTCCAAACATACAATTGCTGTTATCCGCCAAGACGCTGGATGAATTGAAAGCATTGATTGCGCGCTTTCAAAGAAAATACTTTGTGGCAGAAGCAACACAAATCGGAGCAACAACAACAACAACAAACGTCAACCCAAAATGCTACAATTGTTGGCGAAATGGACATATAAAGCCGAATTGTCCATACCCACTGCGGCCAAATGGTTCTTGCTTCCGCTGTTGGCGTATGGGGCACGAACACCGCGCATGTCCCAATCCAGCAAAATTCCTAAAGCCACGCAACGTTGTTGGAGCTGTGTCAGGTGAACTCAATTACGAGCCAGATGACGTCAACGCATTCAACTTAGTGAGTATTACGTTTAAGACAGACAGAGAATCAATATCTGAAACTGTTTTCTCTTTATTTGATACCGGCAGCCCGGTTAGCTTTATGCAAGAATCACTGGTCCCAAAACAGTTGGCGCCGAAACATACGTAAAAAAATAACCTCAAATACAGAGGCGTTGGAGGCAAAAATATTAACATTCTTTTCAAAATACAATGTTTTATAAAATTTTCTGAATTAACCAATAAAATTGAAATAAATGTTTTACGAGATGAAGATATGATGTTACCAATTATTCTGGGACGTGATTTCCTTAAAATATTTAACATTAAATTAAAAAGTGTTATACACAAATACCATAAGGAAAAATTGTTAGATATAAGAAATAATATTAAGACAGATATCAATGCACCAACATTTGTAACCGGTTCTGACACATACGTTTTTAAAACAATATCAAAATCAACTAATAATGAATACTATCAGAGAAATGACACTGCCGAAAACTGCCGGGTGTCTGAAATCTCCACTGCCGTCTGCCTACCAGACATTTTTCACATCGATATTTCTTGTGACGAAAACAACATCGATATAGACTGTAAACTTAACAATGTTCAGCGAAATGAGTTAAGGCAAATCTTTAATAACGCTTACCTTAATCCTAACCGAGTGCTTTTCCCGGAAACCTGATTGCTCTTTTATGAATATGTTATTAGCTTCAATATGACACAACAATTGCGTTTTAACCACATTTTCTAGAAGTTTTTCAATATTTGGAAGAGTGTTAATTGGCTTAATTTCATCAGCTTTTATAGTACCCTTTACTTTTTTAACGGGGACTATCGTCGAAATTTTCCAATCTTTAGGTACTATTCCTGTTTCAAGGCTCTTATTTATCAGTAACGAGTAGAAGTGTCCCATATACTCTACTGAGTCTTTAATAACACCCTCAGACAATCAATTTTTCTCCCGTATCTTCCTCTTAAATTTTTTTACGGTATGTACTATATCATTAGAGTGCATCTGCGGTATAAAGTTACTGTTAATGTCTTTTATATTTCTTTTTATCTCCACTATACTTTCTACGAAGAAATCGTTTACGTTTTCTGCAATTTCTGCGCTGCTTTTGAATATTTTACACCTTATTAGTACTTCTGCAATTCTTTCTTTACTATCTGATTTATTAACCACTTGTTTTAAGTGTTTCCACATTAAAACGCTATGATTTCTATTTGCTTCGACTTTCTGTTCCATGTAGCTAATTTCCTTAATTTTCATCATTTTTTTGTACTGCTTTTTTACCATGTTATATTCTGCCCAATCTCCTGTTAGCTCTGCTTTTTCATGTAATTTGAACTTCTTCTTCTTAACCTCAGCTAATTGCCTGTCATACCATTTGTTTCTAATCTTAATATAAATTTGGTGCATAGCCGACATCATACAATTGTTAATGTACTCGAGCATCCCTTCAACATCAAGATTACTTATGTAACTGAAGTTATACTGTTTCAGCACATTAAGCAAATTATCAGGGGTTTACATATCCCAGGAAGTAAATTCTGACAGCTTTTTTAACGGGATTAATTTCTTTATATTAAATCAAAACAGTATAGTTTCGTGATCCGTTTCTCTGTGATCCTGTAAATTTTGACATAACACTTCCTTACTGTTAGAATACAACAAGTCTATGAGTGTTGCAGAGTGCTCCGTAATCCGTGTATCAAAGCTAATAAACTGTTTCATTGCTTGATGTGAGAAGATCTCGTTGAGGTTTTTACTATAAGTCGAGACTACTTTAATGTTTATGTTGAAATCACCAACAACAATAGTGTTTATTAAGTTAACAGATATTTCTGTTAGAATAGCCTCCATATATGTGAGAAACTCGGCATCAGTTGTGCTTGGTGAATGGTATACCATCCCGATCTTCCATTAAGTCTGGTTATTTTTTAGTTGGATGACAATGCACCATACATTATTATATACCGATTTGTTGACCTTTATCTTGAACTCAAGAGTGTCACGTAAAATTATGATCATACCGCCTGTATGTATGTCTACTGTGTGAATCGCACCTTATTATCTGGTATGTTAGAAAATGTCTCTCCGAGTCATCTATTTCATTTGTAATACATGTCTCGGAGCATAGCACCATGTATGGGTTTACAGATTCCATGAGTCTTTCAAGTTCAATTTTATTAGCCAATAAACTATTTATATTGAGATACACGCATTTTATTGAACAGTGGTGATCTTTGCTTACGTCTAGGGTCTAACATCCCACTCTCTCACTCTTTATAATAGAATCCCACGAATTTTTGTATTAAGGAGAACTAAAGAAATTTCAATTGTACGATGAGAAAGATTTTCGCAACAGATTTTTATTCAAATCAAGGGTACTTATGTAGATAACATTGCCCGTCTGTCAGCCCTTTTAAGTTCAACTGAAGTCGCCGAATTTCTCGTCTAAAACTGATCTTATCTGTGCGAACAGCTGATTATTGCTTGTCAAATAAAATTGTAAAGACCTAAATACAAATAATTGAAAAAACTAAAGAATTTTCGAAATATGGAATTTGGTTGGAGTAGTGATGAAGATAGTGACTTAGAGAACAACGAAGTAATAAACATTTTTGTATTAAGGATAACTAAAGAAATTTCAAATGTACGATGAGAAAGATTTTCGCGACAGATTTTATTTCAATAGTGCTTGAAATGTCCTTAAATTGATAATATCGAATCGAAGCAATAGACTATCAGGTATGTGTATCCTTTATTATTTCGAAAGAAACATAAACTACTTTAATTTGTCTCACGAGCCCTACCATACGAGTTTACGTCACACCCTATAGTACTGTTGAAAGAAAATGTATGAAACTTCAACAAAGAGAAAAAATAAGACAGTGTCAAAATTTAGTTTGCCCCAGTCTATCTTATTCAGAACGAAATAGCTTCTTCTCTTTGTATTTTCAAGTTTGTTCTAATTAAATGAATATAATTCTGTAATATCTGAACTTGAAAATACTTTTTGAATTAACCGCACACAAATATTTTTATATGAGTTATTTTCTTTTTGCACAAATTTCAAAATATTGAAAAACAAAGCAAATTCTTGTGGTGCTACCATATTTCTGTATGAAATATTTTCCATACTGTAAAGCGGCTAATACAACACTGCTTCTATCTAGACGAATATCACATCTCTTTACTTAAAACATCTCTGTATTATCAAGTAAATGCAACCGTGTAGAATAAGAGAATGTAATAAAAAGAAAAGATGATGGCCACTTCCTTTTTGGTTACCGAGACAACCGGCCCTTCTTAGTCAAGTGATTTAAATCGATAATTTCTGGACGGTTAAAGTGACATCAAGTCAAATTTACTTCTCAGGTGTGATCGCCGAACCACGAACCTCAAGCTAAGAGTATATTTAATTTAAAAACAATCACGATAACTGATAAATTTGCAATTGCAAATTCACTTAGAGAAATGGGTGTGGATTTTCCATCCGCAGCCACAACTTCTCAGCTACGCCGTTTATTGGACAACATTATTGGTGCCGGGGATAGCTCCCAAGCAGGATCGTTGGATGAAGGCCTTATGGACAACTGTGCATTCAGCACCAATTTGACTGAAAATCGCACAACCAACGTTGCCGATGATAGTGAAAATTTCGCCATCACTACAGCTGCTACAACTGACGTACCAATATATACTGCCGCTTTAAGCAAGGTCACGGGAACCAACGCCCTAGTAGACACCGCCGACATTGCCACTTTCGTGAACACCGCCGCAACCTCCAATACTGCCGCTATCAATTCCGCCGCCTCCAATGCTGCCGCAACCAATTCTGCCGTTACCAATTCTGCCGTTACCAATTCTGCCGCTACCAATTCTGCCGCTACCAACTCGGCTACTGCCGTTCACGCTATTAAAGCCGCTGCCGCCGGAATGAATGTAATACAAAACGCTGACATAGGTAAGCAAACACAACTTCAGCTAGGCGAAGAACTCGCAGCTCTACGCAAACGCGTAGAAATGTTGAAGCTGATGAAAGAAATTGAAGAAATGCAACGAAGCCCCTCTTCAACTCAACAACGTCGACTAGACTTTTCCGAAGTAGAACATGCAATTCCAAAATTTAGCGGTGACGACGTGACCATCACCGTCAAAAATTTTCTTCATGACTTCGAAGAAGTGATGGAATCATCTGGCGCTGACTAATGCTTCAAGCTACTAGCCCTCCGGCGTTGCCTCACCGGGGCAGCGCGTATTTTTCTAACAACAACAACAGCTCTGTGCTACACGGATTTGAAAAAAGCGCTGGAACTTGAATTCGGGATACATATTACCCGGCAGGAAATTTATAAAATTCTGGCACAGCGGCTCTGGGACAAAAAACACGAATCTTCACATAGTTATGTGTTAACCATGCAGGCATTGGCAAAACGTGCAAATTTAAATGAAACCGAAGTTATTGACCTTATCATCGACGGCATCGGAAGTGCGGTTCCAAACATACAATTGCTGTTATCCGCCAAGACGCTGGATGAATTGAAAGCATTGATTGCGCGCTTTCAAAGAAAATACTTTGTGGCAGAAGCAACACAAATCGGAGCAACAACAACAACAACAAACGTCAACCCAAAATGCTACAATTGTTGGCGAAATGGACATATAAAGCCGAATTGTCCATATCCACTGCGGCCAAATGGTTCTTGCTTCCGCTGTTGGCGTATGGGGCACGAACACCGCGCATGTCCCAATCCAGCAAAATTCCTAAAGCCACGCAACGTTGTTGGAGCTGTGTCAGGTGATCTCAATTACGAGCCAGATGACGTCAACGCATTCAACTTAGTGAGTATTACGTTTAAGACAGACAGAGAATCAATATCTGAAACTGTTTTCTCTTTATTTGATACCGGCAGCCCGGTTAGCTTTATGCAAGAATCACTGGTCCCAAAACAGTTGGCGCAGAAACATACTGCAAAAAATAACCTCAAATACAGAGGCGTTGGAGGCAAAAATATTAACATTCTTTTCAAAATACAATGTTTTATAAAATTTTCTGAATTAACCAATAAAATTGAAATAAATGTTTTACGAGATGAAGATATGATGTTACCAATTATTCTGGGACGTGATTTCCTTAAAATATTTAACATTAAATTAAAAAGTGTTATACACAAATACCATAAGGAAAAATTGTTAGATATAAGAAATAATATTAAGACAGATATCAAAGCACCAACATTTGTAACCGGTTCTGACACATACGTTTTTAAAACAATATCAAAATCAACTAATAATGAATACTATCAGAGAAATGACACTGCCGAAAACTGCCGGGTGTCTGAAAGCTCCACTGCCGTCTGCCTACCAGACATTTTTCACATCGATATTTCTTGTGACGAAAACAACATCGATATAGACTGTAAACTTAACAATGTTCAGCAAAATGAGTTAAAGCAAATCTTTAATAACGCTTACCTTAATCCTAACCGAGTGCTTTTCCCGGAAACCTGATTGCTCTTTTATGAATATGTTATTAGCTTCAATATGACACAACAATTGAGTTTTAACAACATTTTCTAGAAGTTTTTCAATATTTGGAAGAGTGTTAATTGGTTTCATTTCATCAGCTTTTATAGTACCCTTTACTTTTTTAACGGGGACTATCGTCGAAATTTTCCAATCTTTAGGTACTATTCCTGCTTCAAGGCTCTTATTTATCAGTAACGAGTAGACGTGTCCCATATTCTCTACTGAGTCTTTAATAACACCCTCAGACAATCAATTTTTCTCTGCTATCTTCCTCTTAAATTTTTTTACGGTATGTACTATATCATTAGAGTGCATCTGCGGTATAAAGTTACTGTTAATGTCTTTTATATTTCTTTTTATCTCCACTATACTTTCTACGAAGAAATCGTTTACGTTTTCTGCAATTTCTGCGCTGCTTTTGAATATTTTACCCCTTATTAGTACTTCTGCAATTCTTTCTTTACTATCTGATTTATTAACCACTTGTTTTAAGTGTTTCCACATTAAAACGCTATGATTTCTATTTGCTTCGACTTTCTGTTCCATGTAGCTAATTTCCTTAATTTTCATCATTTTTTTGTACTGCTTTTTTACCATGTTATATTCTGCCCAATCTCCTGTTAGCTCTGCTTTTTCATGTAATTTGAACTTCTTCTTGTTAACCTCAGCTAATTGCCTGTCATACCATTTGTTTCTAATCTTAATATAAATTTGGTGCATAGCCGACATCATACAATTGTTAATGTACTCGAGCATCCCTTCAACATCAAGACTACTTATGTAACTGAAGTTATACTGTTTCAGCACATTAAGCAAATTATCAGGGGTTTACATATCCCAGGAAGTAAATTCTGACAGCTTTTTTAACGGGATTAATTTCTTTATATTAAATCAAAACAGTATAGTTTTGTGATCCGTTTTTCTGTGATCCTGTAAATTTTGACATAACACTTCCTTACTGTTAGAATACAACAAGTCTATGAGTGTTGCAGAGTGCTCCGTAATCCGTGTATCAAAGCTAATAAACTGTTTCATTGCTTGATGTGAGATCTCGTTGAGTTTTTTACTATAAGTCGAGACTACTTTAATGTTTATGTTGAAATCACCAACAACAATAGTGTTTATTAAGTTATCAGATATTTCTGTTAGAATAGCCTCCATATATGTGAGAAACTCGGCATCATTTGTGCTTGGTGAATGGTATACCATCCCGATCTTCCATTTAGTCTGGTTATTTTTTAGTTGGATGACAATGCACCATACATTATTATATACCGATTTGTTGACCTTTATCTTGAACTCAAGAGTGTCACGTAAAATTATGATCATACCGCCTGTATGTATGTCTACTGTGTGAATCGCACCTTATTATCTGGTATGTTAGAAAATGTATCTCCGAATCATCTATTTCATCTGTAATACATGTCTCGGAGCATAGCACCATGTATGGGTTTACAGATTCCATGAGTCTTTCAAAATCAATTTTATTAGCCAATAAACTATTTATATTGAGATACACGCATTTTAATGAACAGTGGTGATCTTTGCTTACGTCTAGGGTCTAACATCCCACTCTCTCACTCTTTATAATAGAATCCCACGAATTTTTGTATTAAGGAGAACTAAAGAAATTTCAATTGTACGATGAGAAGGATTTTCGCGACAGATTTTATTTCAATAATGCTTGAAATATCCTTAAATTGATAATATGGAATCGAAGCAATATACTCAGGTATGTGTGGCGATCTTTGCTTACGTCTAAGGTCTAACATCCCACTCTCTCACTCTTTATAATAGAATCCCACGAATTCTTAAAATATTTGTATTACATAAGTGCACGCTTCTTTATACGAGTGCTTATGTGCATTTGGAAGAGGATTATGCATGAGTTTATTCAAATCAAGGGTACTTATGTAGATAACATTGCCCGTCTGTCAGCCCTTTTAAGTTCAACTTAAGTCGCCGAATTTCTCGTCTGAAACTGATCTTATCTGTGCGAACAGCTGATTATTGCTTGTCAAATAAAATTGTAAAGACCTAAATACAAATATTTGAAAAAACTAAAGAATTTTCGAAATATGGAATTTGGTTGGAGTAGTGATGAAGATAGTGACTTAGAGAACAAGTAATAAACATTTTTGTATAAAGGATAACTAAAGAAATTTCAATTGTACGATGAGAAAGATATTCGCGACAGATTTTATTTTAATAATGCTTGAAATGTGCTTAAATTGATAATATCGAATCGAAGCAATAGACTATCAGGTATGTGTATCCTTTATTATTTCGAAAGAAACATAAACTACTTTAATTCGTCTCTGGAGAGTATGTTTTAATTAACATTTCGACAAAGCTACTACCTCACGAGCCCTACCATACGAGTTTACGTCACACCCTATAGTACTGTTGAAAGAAAATGTATAAAACTTCAACAAAGAGAAAAAATAAGACAGTGTCAAAATTTAGTTTGCCCCAGTCTACCCCCCAAGTCAATCTCATTCAGAAGAAAATAGCTTCTTCTCTTTGTATTTTCAATTTTTTTATAATTAAATAATTATAATTCTGCAATATTTGAACTTGAAAATACTTTTTGAATTAACCGCACACAATATTTGTATATGAGTTATTTTCTTTTTGCACAAATTTCAAAATATTGAAAAACAAAGCAAATTCTTGTGGTGCTACCATATTTCTGTATGAAATATTTTCCATACTTAAGTCTCCATTGTGAAACGCAAATGTGTGCAAAATTTTAAACTGGTCTTAGCTAAGATGTGTCCTAACTAGAACTTCAGTTCGACTTAAGATTGGATTGTAAAACCGGCTCTAAGGCGTTTAAAGCATCAGTATTTAAGTCGATAGTCTAAGCAAAATAATCGATTTATATTATTTGCTCGATCAATCATACCTTCTGGTTTTACATTATTTAATTCGTTGAAAGCAAATCTTCCTCATTTCCTTATGTGCTTTTTTTGTTTTAACTGAATTGCATTCAACTTTTGCGTTTTCTGATTTCTCGCAACAACAAATATGAGGAAAAAGAAGAAAATGTCAAAAGCAAACAACGAAACTTGAAAGCAATTGACGTTACGGACGCTTGTGTACTCGTCCCTTTGCTTCTCACCCCCTCTCTTCTAAGACCGAACAGAATTGAAAGCAATAGTTGAATAATGTGAAATCAGACTTTACTAAACTCATTGATAAAGAAGTGTCTCTCATTGCTAATCTTACTTACCATCTTTTACTGTCGGCTTTTACATTTTTTGTATTGGCAGAAATTTATGGATAAAGAAATGTGTATTGTTAAGGTGTCAACATTAAAAAAAGTTTTATTCGCCGTAAAGTTTTTGATTTACAAAAAAATTTAATAAATGTCCATACAAATGTGTAGATAATATCAAAGAAGGTGCGTGTGAAAAGAGTATATTTAACCCTTATATTGAATATCTACCATATTCACCCTCGTGAGGCCCTAGGGAAGCCTTTGAAAATGGGCAAAAATCCAACTTTTCTATACAAAAGGGAGACAAAGTTACCCAGTAAACATTTTTTATTAAATTCTAGACAAAATGTGAGTTCATTACATATGTTTAAATGCGCGATTTTGAATAACAAATTTATAATATATTACGAAATATATATTTATTAGTGAAAAGCGCCGCAGGCGAAAATTTGTAATAAAAAAATCGCGCGACTTTTAATTACAAATTTTCAATATATAGCAAAATATATATTTAAAAATCGCGCGATTTTTAATTACAAAATTTTTAATATATCACGAAATATTTATTTTTGAAAAATGCCACAGACCTTAATTGTGGTGTATATACTTTTGAAACGTATCTCACAACTACTTTCCGCGTTCTTTTAGCTTACTGGGTTATATTAATTTCCGTTTTGTTTCTCCTTCGCTCGTTGTTTTCAGTAGTTTGACAGATGAATTTGGCAAGAATTTTAGCCTTTTGTACGGGGCTTAAAAATGCAAACTATTTATTTAAGGAATGCAAAGTATTTAAAAAGTTTTAGTCTCTAAAAACAGTAAAAGCTGATAGCACAATGTGTTAGTAATATGTGTGTGCCAAAATGAATGCATTAAGGTGGAGGCCCAATGGTAGCGTACTTTGCTTACCTTGCTTGCACAACTGTCAAAAACAATTAGAAATGTAAGAAAATGTATGAAAGTTGGCCTAGTGGCAACTTTGCTTCAAGCGCATAAAGTGCTTCAAAGTTGTGAATAGCACCATATTCTATTTGACAGCACTTTGAAAGCATTTGACATTTCGATTTCTCCCAGCGCGTTTGACATTTGACACTTCGTTTTTCTCGCGGCGATCGGTTGTTGTTGTTGTTGTTGTAGCGGCTAGCTACACCCCACTGGGTTGGCGGACACCCTCAATCGTTATCGTCAAGCTCAACTAACGAAAGGTCCAGGAAACGCGCGGCACTTCCACAACAGTCGGTTCTACGCTACCGAAGTGACTCGGATTTCATCCGACCAAGGACTGTTTTTTCGGCGACCTAACCCCACTTAGGCTGCCGGACACCCCCAATCTTATCTCCCCCTGGGTGCAATACCTTGCAGCAGGATTGCTACTCATACTTCTGGCCAGGGCGGGCGTCGAGCCTAACCCTGGCCCAGAAACCTACTTCTGCTGCATCTGCCAGAGAAGGCTCCATCCGAATTCCACGTCGGTGAGGTGTAATTCGTGCAACGGATGGTGCCATCTTAAGGTCTGCTCAGGCCTTAAGAAAACTAGGGAGTGGTCCACATCCTATGTGGGCCAGTGTTGCTCGCGCACTCAAGCGCCCCAAGCCTCCACGGCATCCCCCCTTGCGCCCCCCGCGCCGGTGCCTTAGAGCACCCCTCCTGCCGCTACGGCCCCCCGGAGCTCACAGCAACACCAAAACCTCCCCACCGCCCCCTCGCTCCACCACACGTGGCGCCAACCAGCAACTACTGGTTGCCCCCACCATCTGCTGTGTATGCCGGGCCAGAGTGCACCGGAATGCCTGCTCCGTCGGGTGTAATGCCTGCCAGGGCTGGTGCCACTTCCGGGCGTGCTCTGGCCTACGCACCACAAGGAACTGGTCCGTGAGCTTTACCGCTTCCTGCTGCCGCAACAACCCCCCGCTAGTGTCGCTCACGACACCGCCCACAACAACCGTTGGGCCTTTACAACCACAGCGGGATGCACAGCCGGGACGGGCCGGCCCTCGGATCCAGTCCCTCACCCCCCTCAACGCGACAACCTTACCGAGACAGACGAGACTCCTACAGTTCAACTGCAACGGACTCGCGAGCAAGATCTCGGAGGTGGTTGCCTTCATGGCTCGGCACGGGCTGTTAATAGCTGCGGTCCAAGAAACGAAGCTACGTCGCAGCTCAACGTTAACGAACTGCGACGGTTACAACGTGCTTCGTAGAGATCGCGAGCGAGATAATGGTGGAGGCCTAGCCTTCATTCTACACAACACCGTGCAGTATCGTCTCATCGATGTAGACTTCGACCCAAGGGACAGCACCTTAGAATGTCAGAGATTGCTGTCCGGTCAGGCGATGTCGAGCTCGAAATATTTAACATATATATACCCCCAGTCTCCTGCTGCCCCGCTGGATATCACCCTGACATAGGTGCGCTCCTCAGTGGTGAAAACCGTTTGGTAGTCGGAGACTTTAATGCGCATCACGATCTTTGGTTCTCAAGCCTATCAAATGATCGTAGGGGAAATATTTTGGCAGAGCAGATAGACGATTCGACATTCTGCACCATGAACGACGAAGCCCCCACCAGGATTGTGGGTAGTTGCAGCAGCTCGCCAGATCTAACAATAGCTAGCGCAGGTCTGATAAATAGCATAACGTGGCGACCTATGCTATCGCTTGCATCAGACCACCTACCCATAGTCATCTCGATTGACAGACCTGCCAACTATGTTGCCTCGGACCGCCACACTTATGTCAACTTCAAAAAAGCTGACTGGGAGCGGTTCGAGGACTTCACTGAAGACGCCTTCAGTGCTCTCTCAACTCCAACCGACGTTCGCGTAGGCGAGCGCTTGTTCCGCAGGGTGGTGAAGTCCGCTGCAGCCCGTTTCATTCCGGCAGGGAGGATCCCTGTGATCCGTCCTGACTTCCCGGGTGAGGCGGTGTCTCTAGCGGATGAACGCGACCATCTCCGGCAGGCGGACCCCGGTAATCCCCGTATTAGGCAACTAAACGGGGAGATCCAACGCCTGGTCAACGTTCATAAGCGGAACAAGTGGAGGGAGCACCTGAAGTCCTGCAACCTCGGTGCCGGAGTGGGCAAATTATGGTCGACCGTGAGGTCCCTGTCTAACCCGACGAGGCGTGATGATCGAACAGAAATCTCCTTTGGAGACCACGCCTCGTCGGACCCGACGCGATGCGCGAACTATTTTAGTCGACAATTCACATTGCATCCTTCGGCCGACAGAACCAAAGGGTCAGTCACCAGAAGGCTGCGCAAGTCAACACCAAGCGCACCAATTGTCCTCTCCACCACTGAGGTGAAGGAAGCCATCGGGAAGGCGAAAGCCTCCAACTCCATTGGCCCAGACGGGTTAAGTATGTTGATGCTGAAAAAATTGGGCACCGCGGGAGTAGCATATCTCACCAGGGTCCTCAATCTGTCGCTATGCACCTCGGTCATTCCAGATATCTGGAAGACCAGTAGGGTGATACCACTGCTGAAACCAGGGAAACCGGCCGGCCAAGGCGAGTCCTATCGGCCGATCTCCCTGCTTTCTCCAGTGGTTAAGACACTTGAGGCCCTGCTGCTCCCGCATTTCAACCACCACCTCAGCCCGGCGAAGCATCAACACGGCTTCCGGAAAGTGCATAGCACCACAACGGCACTTAACGCTATAAACACTCAGGTTAATCGTGGTCTCAACGGCAACCGCCCCTGTGAGAGAACCGTCCTCGTGGCTTTGGACTTGTCGAAGGCCGAAGTGGCTACTCCATCTTGCTGAAGGACGTGGAGGCCTCACCTCTCCCAGCGGCGTTGAAGCGATGGACCGTGAACTACCTGTGTGGTCGTCAAGCGTCGGTGTGCTACCGTGACTCAGTGTCAAAAGCGAGAAGAATTAAGCAGGGGGTACCACAGGGTGGCGTCCTATCCCCCCTACTATTCAACTTCTATATCTCGCGACTCCCTTCCCCGCCAGAGGGAGTCACACTGGTCTCGTATGCCGACGACTGCACGATAATGGCTACCGGCTATGGAATTGATGGCTTGTGCTCCAAAGTGAACAGCTACCTCCCAGACCTTGCTCACTACTTTACAGTACGGAATTTGACGCTGTCTCCTGCTAAGTCCACGGCGACCCTTTTTACATCTTGGACGAAGGAGGTCAGGCTCACCCTCGATACCCACATCGAGGGGACCCCCATTCCGACGGTTAACCACCCGAAGATCCTGGGAGTCACCCTCGACAGCCTGGTCTCCTTCTCAGCGCATACAACCGCAATCGTCAACAAGGTACAGAGCCGCAACAAAGTCCTCAAGTCGCTCGCCGGCAGCACTTGGGCCAAAGACAAAGAAACGTTGTTGGCAACATACAAGGCGATTGGCCGGCCGGTTCTAAATTATGCCGCGCCAATTTGGTCGCCTGGAACTAGCAGGACTCAGTGGTCAAGACTAGAGACCTGTCAGAACGCCGCACTCAGGACAGTGACGGGATGTCTCCTGATGACGCCTGTGGATCACCTCTACCATGAGGCTAACGTGCTCCCAGTACAGGAGCACAACATTATGCTCACAAAGCAGTTTCTACTGGGATGCCACCGTCCGGGGCACCCCAATAGAGACCCCAGGCACATCAGGGGACATCTCTCACAACTGACGGACGAGGTCCAGACATACGTACACCGACCGCTGGACCCAAGGACGTACCGACAGGCTCTGGACAGCATCCACAGGGAGTCGGTGTCCAAATACATCGACACCCGCCCTGCGAGTGCAGTCCTGGGAGTCCAACTACCACCCATTGCAGCTGAGGAGCTCCAGCTGCCTCGTGAGACCCGCGTTACTCTGGCCCAGCTCAGATCTGGATATTGTAGCAGGTTAAACTCCTACCTATCCAGGATCAACCCCGACACCCCCAACACGTGCCCGGCATGTGAAGAGTCTCCGCACGACACCAATCACCTATTCACATGCCCGACCAAACCTACTCAACTAACACCCCTCTCCCTATGGTCCGCGGCGATTGGTATTTTGTTTTGGTGTCGATTTTGCAGTATTCCAGCCTATTTTTGGTAATATACATATTATTTAAACATTATTTATAAATAATTAAACATTTTTCAACAGTTTTTGTGAAAATAAGTAGTTTCCCGTTCCCGCTCGGACGTAGTTGCACAATTGTGTGCTCTTGTGTACCACCAACATTTCGTTCGCTTCCGTCAGCCGTAATCCAGTAGTTGAGGTAATATACATATTATTTAAACATTATTTATAAATAATTAAACATTTTCCAACAGTTTTTGTGAAAATAAGTGGTTTCCCGTTCCCGCAATTCCCCAAAATGTTTGAGGAAGTATTGATTGGCGAAATAGAAAAGCACACCTGCTTGTGGGACAAGAGAGAGCTGTGCTACCGCGATCGAGTGAAGAAGGATTTAGCTTGGCGGAATATAGCTGCTGTTGTTGGATATATAGTGCTTTTTAGTTATCAGGCGGTAGTTTACCTACATTAATTTCATTTATTTGTTTGTTATAAATGTTTTACCCGCAACATTTTTACCTTTCCTCCATAGAGGAAAACTGCCGAAAGCGATGGAAATCGCTAAGGACCGGTACGGGATTGAGCTAAAGGTGCAACATCAGCCAAGCGGTAGTGCTGCGACCCATAAGCGAGGCTGGGCGTACTTTGATGCCATGTCATTTTTAAAAGCCACGGTTACTCCCAGACAGTAAGTATTCTTTCATGTGCATAATAATTTCGTGATTTACAGAGGCGGAAAAATATATAGGGACACTACATTTTGACAAGTTCGGAATATTTTAGTTTGCATGTTGGGTGTTTATTATATTTTTCTTAAAATATACTTCGTTATCTTACAAACTTGGTCTTTGTTGTACTTTAATTTAATGGAACAAAAGTGCATACTAACATTTTTACTTAAAATTGTTCTTAAAAAGTTTTTGGAATAACTTTGAGATTTGGATTTTATTGGTTCTCGTTAGCTAATGAGCTATATTAAAAATATTTATTAAAAACATTCAACAAGCAAACTGAAAATAGTTCGAACTTGTCAAACTGTAGTGTCCCTATATATTTTTCGTCGCTGTTTGTTTGCAACATAGCTACGAAATTTTGTTTAGAAATAATAGTTTAGTTCTGAAAATTGTTTCCTAATAAATGTACAATTAATTGAATAAACTACTACCAATTATTAATGTTGAAAATTTCAATTAATTGAAACTAATCAGTTATTTTGGTGTAACAAGGAAAATAAACTTATTAAAAAACATTCCGATTAATAATCTTTATCCCCCAGCTATGGTTTGCAATTCTAATTTATATGCACATACTTCCAGGACGACCACAAATATAACTTTAGTAACGCCAGACGTTTGGAACGAGCAGCACGACACTCTCGACGCTTCGTTTGGGTTCGCAATTAGCGACAGTGGAGCCATAGAAATAACCGAGCCGGAAGCCATTGCACCAACCCCGGCTAAGCGGCAGAAAAAAAAAAGCCGATGATAATGCCGCCTTAACCGATCTAGTCAGCGATGTGAGTACATTTGTGGAGACACAAAAAACAAAGACGGACGACCATTTTTTGGGTGCGATTGGCGAAGTCTTTGATAAGGTGCCAGAAGAGAGGCGACTGGATTTTAAAATGGACGTACTTTTGTATGACCATGGTCAATTGAAGAAATTGTAAAAACCAATTTTTGAATGAATTCAAGTATATGTACTTGAGTTTAATGAGTATTTTTTAAATATGCCACACCTACATACGTACCTTAAAAAAACGAATGTAAATAAATATGTACCATGTGCATGCACATATAACGTAGAATTAATATAAAAGACTGAATATTTAGGTCTTACCTGGAATACTTATGTACCTCAACAATAAACAAATTAAATAAAAGAGTGGAAATGATTGAATATAAAGTTCATGTATTAAATTTTATTGTTGAGAATATATGTTTTCAAAGTATTTCTTAAATCGTAGCTATTTGAACTACATCGGTTTGATGAGACCCTACTTATTGATGGTAATGGAATCACCTCATTACGCCATGCACCAGCGATGGTAGTTTCCCCTTCGTAGCGATCAACAAAATCCCTTGCTACGTAATTTGAAGTCGAAAGCTTAATAAAATTATGTAAAACAATACAAGCATTCCCTATGTGCTCTGCATTTTGCGGGGCCATGCATAGCGTCGTTCTTAAAATTCTCCATTTGGCCGTGAGTATCACAAACGCATTTTCAATAATTCTTCTTGCACGAGAGAGTCTTTTATTGAAATACTCTTGGTCTTCAGGAATACCCCTACCGGGGTATGGTCGCATTACGTAACGCCTTAATGGAAAAGCTGCATCCCAAACTAAATAGTGTGGAAATGGATCGATTTCTCCCGGCAGAGGCTGATCATATGGAATTTCGAGACGATTGCTTTCAATAGCATCTGCCATTTTTGAAAAGTGGTACACACCACCATCACTTTGACTTCCATATGCTCCGATGTCAACGCACGTAAATGTATAGTCCGCGTCACATACTGCTAAAAGCACAATACTATAATTGCCTTTGTAGTTATAGTACATCGAACCAGAATTTGAAGGACAAGTAATATTGATGTGCTTTTCGTCGATGGCACCGATGCAGTTAGGCATATTCCATAGCGTCTCGAATTCGTTACAAATACGTACCCGTTCCGTTTCCGACGGAATCGCCACATAAAGGTCAGCTAACATATCCCACAAAACCTTACACGTTTCTAACGTGATCCTCCTAAGGGTTGTCAGTCCGATCCTGTGAACTAGTGTGTGAAATTGCCGAGTGCCACCGTGAGCCAAATATCTGAAAGAAAAAAGGAAATCAGATATGACATACATATATGGAAAATTGTGCGTATAGTTAAAACGAAGTTCACTTACATCAGGGTAATGAATAATCTGCAGCGACTCGATATATGTGTCCTGATCGAATATTTTGTTAGTGAATCCTTCAAAAATTCGTGGAGCACATTAAATAACAAATACGGCATTCTCAGTGTCTTGTGAAATTGCTCCACGTCTGCAGCCAAGGTTCTTAATGAACTTTCAAACAATCCATATTTTTGTCGAGTTAAATACAGCTTCCGAACCCAGAATCGGCGATTTGGTTTCACCCGTCCTTTTAATTAGGAAAATTCTTAACACTTTTTCAGCACTTCTAGTCAACATTTTGTAAACGTCAATCAATAACTTTGACAGCTTTTAAAGCCCCCATTTGGCCATAGAAGCTTTCAAAGTCAAGCAAAGCAAGTAAAAGCAAGCAAGGTAAGCAAAGTCAGCTGCCATTGGACCTCCACCTTTAGTGGCTCGATATTAAGTGCAGTGAATGAAATTCCAACACCATATACATATGTACATATGTGAAGAATGCAAAAAAAAGAGCATTTTTAAAGTAAAATTCTGTTAAAATTCATCTATGTGCATTGGAATTTTTCAATTTGGTTTACGCGTTTAGCCACAGTAAACCAAACTTATGCGGCGCTATATCGAATCCCACCCAAATACTTTGTGATCGTTAAATAAAATGTTGAATTCTTAAGCACAGATCAAAAAACTAAAATTTCTACCGAATATTTCAATCAAACCACCGAAAACAACAAACGAAAGGGAAACCAAAGGAAAATTTATATAACCCAGTAAGCTAAAAATACTGTTGATGGCGTAGACAGAGTTTGTCCCGTCAGGGTTATGTTTTTAAAGTGCGGCCGAAGGCCGCCCACGCGGAAAGGAGTTCTGCACGGAAAACACGCCTCCCTTATTCTCCGCTCACAATCCCCTTTTTATGCGGCACTATATTAAACATTCCCTTTTAAAAATATTGTCCAATTAAATCTGATCACTCTCATTTTGAGAAACACTACAATACCAAGTACATGTTCTTTACCTTCCACCAATGTGTTTGGCCGAGCTTTTCTTACCATTTGTAGTCTGCGGGTTGCTTGGTTTCTGATGGATAGAACGAGTTTCCTATCCATATTCCACTTCTTACTTTCCATACTGTATGTGAGTCGGCTCTATAGACGAACAGTTTGTCATGGTCGGAAAGGCCGTGTTTCCGCCTTTATTTGATGCCAGGACGGACGGAAAGACCAAGTTTCCATTCCGAGCCCTTACCGGAAAGCTAATGTTTTACAATGGTCATACAGTAATTTCTTGAAAATACTAAAGTTAGTGCAGTTTTTTATGTGCGACGGTAATTAATTAAAACATTTTAGCCCTTTATAGAAAATATTTCTTTTATCCACTTCGGTTCTATAGAAGGGCAGCCTAAAGTTGTTGTTCTCTCTTCGTGTCGTTAATGTATCGTAGATTGTCACTCAAATAATCCGGAAGTCTGCCTTCTTTTATTTTAAACACGAATTTCATAGCATGATAAAGAACTTGCTCAGCGATCATCTCCCGCGTGGGTGTATCGTAAGGCTTATTTAGTATAAAGCGCATAGCTCGGTTTTGCAGTTTATCTACTTGGGTATCGCTAACTATGAATAATTTCGTTGGACAGTATATAAAGTGGGGTTCCACTATAGATCTATAGACTATGGTTTTGTATCTCCTCCCTAGATATTTACAAGATCTTTTTATAAAGGCAATTTTTTTAACAGCGTATTCAACATGCTCATCCAATTTTAATTTATTATCAATGTATATCCCTAAGTATTTAATGAGTTTAACTTTTTAATAACTTCGTCTTTGATTTTTAGGCTGTAGTTTGAGCATCCGTTATTGACTGCCCTTGTTAAGACCATAAACTGTGTGTTATTAACATTCATTTTTAGTTTATTAGAGCATAACCAGTTATATAAGGAATTCAGATCTTCTTGCATTTTTTCAATCGTATTCTGCACGTTCCTATCACTGACTGTTAGGAGTGTGTCTTCATCGAACAATTTTATCTTACAATGTTTTAGCACCATATTAATATCATTGATATAAATATTGAAAAGAACTGGTGCTAACACCGATCCCTGTGGTAACCCATTGTTCACGGCTACTTTTTTTGATAAGGTAGCTCCGAAACCAGTCAAGCTCCTTGTCTTTTATACCAATATGCTCAAGTTTTTTTAGGCATTCGATCCCTGTCAATAGTTTCAAAAGCTCTTTTGAGATCAATAAACACCGGTACGATATTTAACTTTGAATTAAGATCTTCCTTTCACTTACTCGAGTGCTTTTCCCGGAAACCTGATTGCTCTTTTATGAATATGTTATTAGTTTCAATATGACACAACAATTGCGTTTTAACCACATTATCTAGAAGTTTTTCAATATTTGGAAGAGTGTTAATTGGCTTCATTTCTTCAGCTTTTATAGTACCCTTTACTTTTTTAACGGGGACTATCGTCGAAATTTTCCAGTCTTTAGGTACTATTCCTGTTTCAAGGCTCTTATTTATCAGTAACGAGTAGACGTGTCCCACATTCTCTACTGAGTCTTTAATAACACCCTCAGACAATTAATTTTTCTCTCCTATCTTCCTCTTAAATTTTTTTACGGTATGTACTATATCATTAGAGTGCATCTGCGGTATAAAGTTACTGTTAATGTCTTTTATATTTCTTTTTATCTCCACTATACTTTCTACGAAGAAATCGTTTACGTTTTCTGCAATTTCTGCGCTGCTTTTGAATATTTTACACCTTATTAGTACTTCTGCAATTCTTTCTTTACTATCTGATTTATTAACCACTTGTTTTAAGTGTTTCCACATTAAAACGCTATGATTTCTATTTGCTTCGACTTTCTGTTCCATGTAGCTAATTTCCTTAATTTTCATCATTTTTTTGTACTGCTTTTTTACCATGTTATATTCTGCCCAATCTCCTGTTAGCTCTGCTTTTTCATGTAATTTGAACTTCTTCTTGTTAACCTCAGCTAATTGCCTGTCATACCATTTGTTTCTAATCTTAATATAAATTTGGTGCATAGCCGACATCATACAATTGTTAATGTACTCGAGCATCCCTTCAACATCAAGACTACTTATGTAACTGAAGTTATACTGTTTCAGCACATTAAGCAAATTATCAGGGGTTTACATATCCCAGGAAGTAAATTCTGACAGCTTTTTTAACGGGATTAATTTCTTTATATTAAATCAAAACAGTATAGTTTCGTGATCCGTTTCTCTGTGATTCTGTAAATTTTGACATAACACTTCCTTACTGTTAGAATACAACAAGTCTATGAGTGTTGCAGAGTGCTCCGTAATCCGTGTATCAAAGCTAATAAACTGTTTCATTGCTTGATGTGAGAAGATCTCGTTGAGTTTTTTACTATAAGTCGAGACTACTTTAATGTTTATGTTGAAATCACCAACAACAATAGTGTTTATTAAGTTATCAGATATTTATGTTAGAATAGCCTCCAAATATGTGAGAAGCTCGGCATCATTTATGCTTGGTGAATGGTATACCATCCCGATCTTCCATTTAGTCTGGTTATTTTTTAGTTGGATGACAATGCATTATACATTATTATATACCGATTTGTTGACCTCTATCTTGAACTCAAGAGTGTCACGTAAAATTATGATCATACCGCCTGTAGTACGTCTACTGTGGGAATCGCACCTTATTACCTGGTATGTTAGAAAATGTATTGTGGCGATATTTCAAAACACGAATGACATACGAAAGAGAAACCGAGAAAGAGATAGAAACGTCGAGAAAAAGCAAATAGAACAATCGCAATCGAGAACTTTCGATAACGATCGATAATGTTCTAGAGCTGCCACAGTGTACGCAGCTCGGAGTATAAAAAGGCGTTGCCACGCCGTTAGGTAATTCAGTTTGTAAATAAACCTTGAAGAGTAAAGTTGTAAAGTTGTAAGCTAAGGGTGTTAAAGTTGCAAGTGCGCAGGTACAAGTGTCCGTGAATTAAATAGCGTTGTTAAGTGTTGTCAATTATTTGTAAACAAATAAAGTTAGCATTAAGGAAATCCGAGCGTGTTTTATTTAACAATCCAGTGGTCGAACCTGAAGGATTTAGGAAATCATCGGCGTTTCAGGGTAAAAACGTAACAATTGGTGTCAGAAGTGGGATTGTTAAATAAATCCTAAAGGATAATAGCGGAGAAAATGACAAAGATTCAGGATCTGAAGATTGAAGAGCTCAAGCAGGAGCTGGAAAAACGTAATTTAGCAACTTCCGGGAGAAAAGCTGAATTAGTATCACGCTTGTGGGAAGCTATGAAGCAGGAAGGAGTTGAAGTTGGCAACCACGAATTCAAAGGTAAACCTGAGGATACGGAAGACGAACGCAGGATGGTTGAAGAAAAGGACAATGCTGCTAATGGATCAACAGCTTTAAACATGAACATGTTATTAGCTAGCATTTCACAGATATCATCGCAGATATCCACACAATCATTGCAACAGTCTTCGGAAATTTCAGCACTATGGGAGCATTTAAGCAACAATAATGCAGTACTTAAGGAGAAGCAGGATCAACTCGAGGAGCGGCAGGATACAGTTGAGGCTAAGTTAGATGAGATTGAGGGTCGTATTCGTAATATGCAGCTGAGTCGTGCAGCTATTTCAGTGAACGGTCCTAAGGTAAAAACTCCATCTTTTGATGGTACAATTCCTTTCCAGGTTTTCAAGCTCCAATTTGAAAAAACGGCTTCGGCAAACAATTGGAGCATGGAAGACTAGACTGCCGCACTATTTGTAGCACTAAAAGGACCGGCAGCTGAGATCCTACAAACTGTTCCCGAGCGTGAAAGGGATAACTACGATGCGTTAATGGGTGCCGAAGAAAGACGTTACGGTAGCGAGCATAGGAGACAAATTTACCAGATGAAGCTGGAGAATCGCTTCCAGAAAACGAACGAGACTTTTCAAGAATTTGCTCCGAAATTGAGAGGTTGGCTCATTTGGCTTTTGGAGATACATCTGGAGAATACCTCGAAAGAGTAAAAATGCAGAAGTTTGTCAATGGAATACGTGACACATATACAAAGAGAGCAACATATGCGAACCCGAGAACAACGTTTGCTGAAACTGTCTCATATGCCCAAACCCAGGAAACAGCAGCGCTCTTAAGTGGTCCGGCATATAAAGCACACCGAGTAGAAGTAGAATCAGCGGATGTAATGAATGAAATGCTCAAAACACTTAAGGCGATCGCAGGTAAAATCAGTCCTGATTCAACAGGAAAAGAGATTGGCACTGGAAAATGCTTCAGATGCGGAGAAGCTGGCCATTTTGCACGCGAGTGCAAGACAGCTTATGACAGACGTAAGAATTCAGCAGGCTGTATACGCAGAGCTGAAGACGAACAGATTCCTAACCAGTCCTTAAACTAAAACGAGCCAGCCAGAGAGGGCGTAGGCTGGCTCCTGCAATTGAATGCCCTAGAATCGATACGCCTCGAATTGGCAGGACAGCAAACAACATCACTGTTTGCGGGTATGTGGACGGACATAAGCGAGTACTAAGTGTGGATACGGGAGCATCACATTCCATCATTCGGTCAGATCTGGTCACAAAGGAGGTTAGATCCTTATCTGGAGCAAAGTTGAGGACAGTAACTGGTGAGGACACGCGAGTTATAGGCGAAGTAATCTGCAAAGTTGCGATTGGGAATGTGGTAGTAGTACACAAGTTTATCGTGGCGGATATTTTCGACGAAGTCATATTGGGTATGGACTTCCTTATGAGTCAGGGAATGAACATCGACTTGGGCAAACGGATGATGACGAATAACAACGTGAAAGTACCACTTCGCTTTGGGCATGACGGCCTATTCAGCAGTAAGCAAGTGGTCTTGGAAGGTAGTTCTGAGCGGGCTTTTAGCTGTCGCAGATCGGAAGCGAACCCTGCGGATAAGTGGGAAGTAAACCAATTGAGGAAGTGCCAGCAGAAAGATCGGCATTTGAGAGTTGTAATGCATGGGTTGTACATGGGTACACGGCCAACCAAAGAACAAATGGCAGCGAAAAGTTCAATCGCAAAGGCGTATTGGGCGCAATGGAACAGATTAAGGTTAATATCTGGATGTTTGTATAGGACTTGGGAGAGCGGGGATGGCCAATTTTCTCGAAATCTCATAGTTGTCCCAAGGGTAATAATTCCCGATGTTCTCAAAGAATTCCACAATGGACCGAGTGGAGGACACTTGGGAATCACGAAAACCATGGAGAGAATCAAACAGAAGTTCTATTGGGTTAGATGTCGACGATCGGTAGCAGAGTGGATCGGCAAATGCACGGGGTGTGTTGCATCTAAGGCACCGAAATCACGAAGTCATGGTCAGACAAAGTTTAAGCGTATTACGACGAATGTGTCCAAACCATTTCCTACGAGTAAATTAGGGAGTAGGTCAGCAGTACACGAAACAACGGATAAAAGTCCTGCAAAGGTAATTTTTGGCAGTGAACTTCGGTTACCAAGCTATCCAAAGTTTGGTGATGCGCGCAAGAATGGTAGGGAAACGTCCAACACCCTGGAGGAGGAGTTGCGAGAAGTGCATGATCTTGTTAGGCAGCGTACACAAATTATGAGTGATAAGATGAAGGCCAGGTATGACAAGGCAATGAATTCTGAAGGATTCCACGAAGGAAATTTGGTGCTGTTGTATAAACCACAACGAAAGAAAGGTTTGTCCCCAAAATTGCAGTGCAACTGGGAAGGTCCGTACAAGGTCATAAAACGGCTAAATGATGTGGTTTATCGAATCCAGACAGTTGGGAGACCTAGGAACAAAATGAAGGTAGTTCATTTGGAAAGGCTTGCGTCATTTGGAACAGTTAGTGTGTCTGATCGGGACGATCGGGTTCACAGATTCCATGAGTCTTTCAAGTTCAATTTTATTAGCCAATAAACTATTTATATTGAGATACACGCGTTTTAATGAACAGTGGTGATCTTTGCTTACGTCTAGGGTCTAACATCCCACTCTCTCACTCTTTATAATAGAATCCCACGAATTTTTGTATTAAGGAGAACTAAAGAAATTTCAATTGTACGATGAGAAAGATTTTCGCGACAGATTTTATTTCAATAATGCTTGAAATGTCCTTAAATTGATAATATCGCATCGAAGCAATAGACTCAGGTATGTGTGGCGATCTTTGCTTACGTCTAAGGTCTAACATCCCACTCTCTCACTCTTTATAATAGAATCCCACGAATTCGTAAAATATTTGTATTACATAAGTGCACGATTCTTTATACGAGTGCTTATATGCATTTGGAAGAGGATTATGCATGAGTTAATTCAAATCAAGGCTACTTATCTAGATAACATTGCATGTCTGTCAGCCCTTTTAAGTTCAACTTAAGTCGCCGAATTTCTCGTCTAAAACTGATCTTATCTCTGCGAACAGCTGATTATTGCTTGTCAAATAAAATTGTAAAGACCTAAATAAAAATAATTGAAAAAACTAAAGAATTTTCGAAATATGGAATTTGATTGGAGTAGTGATGAAGATAGTGACTTAGAGAACAAGGAAGTAATAACATTTTTGTATTAAGGATAACTAAAGAAATTTCAATTGTACGATGAGAAAGATTTTCGCGACAGATTTTATTTTAATAGTGCTTGAAATGTCCTTAAATTGATAATATCGAATCGAAGCAATAGACTCTCAGGTATGTGTATTCTTTATAATTTCGAAAGAAACATAAACTACTTTAATTTGTCTCTGGAGAGTATGTTTTAATTAACATTTCGACAAAGCTACTACCTCACGAGCGCTACCATACGAGTTTACGTCACACCCTATAGTACCTACTGTTGAAAGAAAATTTATAAAACTTCGACAAAGCGAAAAAATAAGACAGTGTCAAAATTTAGTTTGCCCCAGATTACCCCCCCAAGTCAATCTTATTCAGAACGAAAAAGCTTATTTCTTTGTATTTTCAATTTTTTCTAATTGAATAAATATAGGTAATTCTGTAATATCTGAACTTGAAAATGCTTTTTGAATTAACAAAAGGGAGACAAAGTTACCCAGTAAACATTTTTTATTAAACTCCAGACAAAATGTGAGTTCATTACATATGTTTAAATGCGCGATTTTGAATAACAAATTTGTAATATATTACGAAACATATATTTATTAGTGAAAAGCGCCGCAGGCGAAAATTTGTAATAAAAAATCGCGCGATTTTTAATTACAAATTTTCAATATATAGCAAAATATATATTCAAAAATCGCGCGATTTTTAATTACAAAATTTTTAATATATCACGAAATATTTATTTTTGAAAAATGCCACAGACCTTAATTGTGGTGTATATACTTTTGAAACGTATCTCACAACTAATTTCCGCGTTCTTTTAGCTTACTGGGTTATATTAATTTCCGTTTTGTTTCTCCTCCGCTCGTTGTTTTCAGTAGTTTGACAGATGCATTTGGCAAGAATTTTAGTCTTTTGTACGGGGCTTAAAAATGCAACTATTTATTTAAGAAATGCAAAGTATCTAAATAGTTTTAGTTTCTAAAAACAGTAAAAGCTGATAGCACAATGTGTTAGTAATATGTGTGTGCCAAAATGAATGCATACGTGGCTCGATATTAAGTGCAGTGAATGAAATTCCAACACCATATATGTATGTGAAAAATGCAAAAAAAAGAGCATTTTTAAAGTAAAATTCTGTTAAAATTTGTGGACGGATTTTTGCAAAAAGATAGTTAAACAAAAGTTTATTTTGTTGTTCATCTATGTGCATTGCGAACAGCTGATTATTGCTTGTCAAATAAAATTGTAAAGACCTAAATATAAAAAATTGAAAAAACTAAAGAATTTTCGAAATATGGAATTTGATTGGAGTAGTGATGAATATAGTGACTTAGAGAACAAGGAAGTAATAACATTTTTGTATTAAGGATAACTAAAGAAATTTCAATTGTACGATGAGAAAGATTTTCGCGACAGATTTTATTTTAATAGTGCTTGAAATGTTCTTAAATTGATAATATCGAATCGAAGCAATAGACTCTCAGGTATGTGTATCCTTTATAATTTCGAAAGAAACATAAACTACTTTAATTTGTCTCTGGAGAGTATGTTTTAATTAACATTTCGACAAAGCTACTACCTCACGAGCCCTACCATACGAGTTTACGTCACACCCTATAGTACTGTTGAAAGAAAATTTATAAAACTTCGACAAAGAGAAAAAATAAGACAGTGTCAAAATTTAGTTTGCCCCAGATTACCCCCCAAGTCAATCTCATTCAGAACGAAATAGCTTCTTCTCTTTGTATTTTCAATTTTTTTATAATTAAATAATTCTAATTCTGCAATATTTGAACTTGAAAATACTTTTTGAATTAACCGCACACAAATATTTGTATATGAGTTATTTTCTTTTTGCACAAATTTCAAAATATTGAAAAACAAAGCAAATTCTTGTGGTGCTACCATATTTCTGTATGAAATATTTTCCATACTTAAGTCTCCATTGTGAAACGCAAATGTGTGCAAAATCTTAAACTGGTCTTAGCTAAGATGTGTCCTAACTAGAACTGCAGTTCGACTTAAGATTGGATTGTAAAACCGGCCCTAAGGCGTTTAAAGCATCAGTATTTAAGTCGCAATATAATCGATTAATATTATTTGCTCGATCAATCATACCCATTGTGTATAAAAAAAATTGAGAAATCTCTTCGATAAACGTCAAAATTTGGAACAGCTGAGATCACCTGCTTTTGCAAAGTAAATTCGCAACCCTGGCGTTCCTCGTATATTTTACCCGAGTGCAGGGACGGATACTGGGGAGGGGTTCTGGGTGTCTGGATTCCCCCCAAAAAATCGGTAGTCTCAGAAAATTTCAACTGTGTTTTCAAATTCATAGCACAAACAACAACTCACTCTATACAAAAAAATTAAAAATTATTACCCAGTAACTGGAATACAAAGAATGCTTTTTTGCCGAAAAGTATATTTTATTCTAAAAGTTTATGACTTATCAAACCGCCTTTGTGATATGCAATTTTACAAACACATATACCGAATTTTTCAAATCAGTGTTACGTTGCCATTCACGGTGGCTCCGAGTGAACGGTCCTTTTCTATTTTACGGAGATTGAAGACGTATCTCGAGATATTGAGGTTACTAGTGACCTATATATTTTGGCAAAGAAAAAGAGGAGAATCGATGAAGCACTTTAAACCCCTGACGTTTTATGATTCTACTGATTCAAATGATATCATAGCCTATCGATGGCTTTATAAAAATGCATTCAACATTTTACCCAATATTATTATATCTATGTTTAAAATGGATATTAATCGAATATCTCAAAATATGTAAAATATCCTAAAAAATTGAAACCCCCCCCAAAATATTTTCAGATCAGCTTTTTCCAACTTCGGGCCATTCGTAATTGTCGACATATTGGCGGCCAGCTTAGGTATCCTGTCAAACGCCATCTTAGGTATCCTGTCAAAAGCAACTGTCAAATAAGATATCTCACTTGTTGTTATACACAATGATCATACCATCTGATTTTACATTATTTAATTCGTTGAAAGCAATTCTTGCTCATTTCCTTATGTGCTTTTTTTGTTTCAACTGAATTGAATTCAACTTATGCGTTTTCTGATTCCTCACAACAACAAATATGAGGAAAAAGAAGAAAATGTCAAAAGCAAACAACGAAACTTGAAAGCAATTGACGCTTGTGTACTCGTCCCTTTGCTTCTCACCCCCTCTCTACTAAGACGGAGCAGAATTGAAAGCAATAGTTGAATAATGTAATATCAGACTTTACTAAACTCATTGATAAAGAAGTGTCTCTCATTGCTAATCTTACTTACCATCTTTTACTGTCGGCTTTTACATTTTTTGTATTGGCAGAAATTTATGGATAAAGAAATGTGTATTGTTAAGGTGTCAACATTAAAAAAAGTTTTATTCGCCGTAACGTTTGTGATTTACAAAAAAATTTAATAAATATCCATACAAATGTGTAGATAATATCAAAGAAGGTGTGCGTGAAAAGAGTATATTTAACCTTTATATTCAATATCTACCATATTCACCCTCGTGAGGCCCTAGGGAAGCCTTTGAAAATGGGCAAAAATCCAACTTTTCCATACAAAAGGTAGTTAAACAAAAGTTTATTTTGTTGTTCATCTATTTGCATTGGAATTTTTCAATTTGGTTTACGCGTTTAGCCACAGTAAACCAAACTTATGCGGCGCTATATCGAATCCCACCCAAATACTTTGCTATCGTTAAATAAAATGTTGAATTCTTAAGCACACATCAAAAAACTAAAATTTCTACCGAATGTTTCAATCAAACCACCGAAAACAACAAACGAAAGGGAAACCAAAGAAAAATTTATATAACCCAGTAAGCTAAAAATACTGTCGATGGCGTAGACAGACTTTGTCCCGTCAGGGTTATGTTTTTAAAGCGCGGCCGAAGGCCGCCCACGCGGGAAGAAGTTCTGCGCGGAAAACACGCCTCCCTTATTCTCCGCTCACAATCCCCTTTTTATTTGATGCCAGGACGGATGGAAAGACCAAGTTTCCATTCCGAGCCCTTACCGGATAGCTAATGTTTTACAATGATCATACAATATGTTCTTGAAAATACTAAAGTTAATACAGTTTTTTATGTGCGACGGTAATTAATTAAATCACTTTAGCCCTTCATAGAAAATATTTATTTTATCCACTTCGGTTCTTAGGCTTCCCTTCTGCCTAAAGTTGTTGTTCTCTCTTCGTGTCGTTAATGTATCGTAGATTGTCACTCAAATAATCCGGAAGTCTGCCTTCTTTTATTTTTAACACGAATTTCATAGCATGATAAAAAACTTGCTCACTGATCATCTCCCGCGTGGGTGTATCGTAAGGCTTATTTAGTATAAAGCGCATAGCTCGGTTTTGCAGTTTATCTACTTGGGTATCGCTAACTTTGAATAATTTCGTTGGACAGTATATAAAGTGGGGTTCCACTATAGATCTATAGACTATGGTTTTGTATCTCCTTCCTAGATATTTACAAGATCTTTTTATAAAGGCAATTTTTTTTTACAATTTTTTTAATTTTCCAATCTTTAGATACTATTCCTGTTTCAATGCTCTTATTTATCAGTAAGGAGTAGAAGTGTCCATATTAGAGCTAATATAGTTGAAATAAAACTTATATACCTGATTAGCTTGCGGTATAAAGTTACTGTTAATGTCTTTTATATTTCTGTTTATACTTTCTACGAAGAAATCGTTTACGTTTTCTGCAAATTTTTCGCTGCTTTTGAATATTTTACCCCTTATTAGTACTTCTGCACTTTTTTTTACTATCTGATTTATTAACCACTTGTTTTAAGTGTTTCCACATTAAAAGGCTATCATTTCTATTTGCTTCGACTTTCTGTTCCATGTAACTAATTTTCTTAATTTTGATAATTTTTTTGTACTGCATTTTTACCATGTTATATTCTGCCCAATCTTCTGTTAGCACTGCTTTTTCAAGTAATTTGAACTTCTTCTTGTTAACCTCAGCTAATTGCCTGTCATACCATTTGTTTCTAATCTTAATATAAATTTGTCGCTGACTGGTTAATTGGTGCGTAGCCGACATCATACAATTGTTAATGTGCTCGAGCATACTGTTTCAGCACATTAAGCGAATTCTTTATATTAAATCGAAACAGTATAGTTTCGTGATCGATTGTTCTGTGATCTTGTAAATTTTCACATAACACTTCCTTACTGTTAGAATACAACAAGTCTATGAGTCTTGCAGAGTGCTCCGTAATCCGTGTATCAAAGCTTTTCAACTGTTTCATTGCTTGGTGTGAGAAGATCTCGTTGAGTTTTTTACTATAAGTCGAAACTGCTTTAATGTTTATGTGCGAGAGCCGAAGTCGAAGGAGATTATTGTCGGGGACAACGGACGCCTCAACGTGGAATGCGCTGGAGATTGTCATATGACAATATCAACGAACGATAAGCAAGCCACCGTAAAAGACGTTCTGTGCATACCAAACATTTGTGCTAACTTACTGTCCGTAAGCCAAATGGCAAAAAATGGTAAAACATTAGTATCCAACGACAACAACTGCCGTGTTTTCAACGAAAATTACGAATTGTTAGCTACCGCTCCGCTTGTTGGTGATTTATATAAACTCAATTGTACGATGCAACGTAATGCAGGGGCGTTAACTGCGAGAGCAAATAGGAATTTGTGGCATCGGCGCATGGGCCATGCGTGTGACAGCAATTTAAATCGTATAAAATCATCGGTTGCAGGCTTCGATATATCAAATGATGCTTTGGATCCTTGCACAGTATGCTCGGAAGGGAAGCAGTCGCGTACATCGTTCAGGCAAAGTGGTAACCGTGCAACAGAAGTCTTGCAAATAATCCACACTGATGTCTGCGGCCCGATGTCAACTGGATCGTTCAGTGAATGTCGTTATTTATTGACATTTGTGGAAGATTTTAGCCGAAAAGTGTTTGCTTACCCAATGAAGCGTAAAAGCGAGACATTCAATCTTTTTGTAAAATTTAAGAAATTGGTCGAAAATCAACAAAAGTCTACAATCAAAATATAAAGATCTGACAACGGGAAAGAGTTTTGTAACCATTCATTTAAAACATTCGTAGATGAGCATGGAATAATACATCAGCTTACGGCACCTTACACGCCTGAGCGTCATCGATACATCGAACAGTCAAAAGCGTACAGGCTGTTCAACCAAAAGACGAAGCAGACAATTGTGAGTCGTGACGTCACATTTTTCGAAAATCAAAATAAAAAGGTAAGCACTAGCCATCATTCTGCTAATAATTCCAGTATGCTACCGAAACCACGAAGTTCTACGCGCCTGCTTGGTTCTATTATCGACGATAAAAATTGTTCAAGCGACGATGACGACATACCTGAATTCAGTGAGAGTTCAGTGCGCGCAATGAAAGAGCGCAACTCCGTGAACACCGTTCTTAATGTAGACCACACTCAATACGAAGGACAGTCGCATCTACCGACAAAGCAGTCTACTCCACGAAATGAAAACAATGAAACTGAAATATGTCAGTCGAATCATTTTACGGATTCAGTGAGGGCGAAGGGGATAGTAGTCCTGGGAATCCGCCAAATGATTTAATCCGTAATGTTGGTTTTGAAGGTTGTGCATCTAAAATGTCACCTACGAACACATCCTATGATGGAAGCAATAGCAACAATGCAGCGAACGACGCACATCTGGGACTTTTAGCAGCAATAGCTGAATGCAACGAGCCAGAAACAGTTCAGGAAGCATTGAACAGCAGTGACAGCAAGGAATCGACCGATGCAATGTTATTTGAGTACAACGCTTTAATACAAAATGGAACTTGGGAGTTGACTGGTTTGCCCCCGGGGAGGAAGGCTATAGATTGCAAATGGGTATTTAAAGTAAAAAGGAACGCCGAAGGTGCCATCCATCGATACAAAGCGCGACTGGTTGTCAAGGGCTTCTCGCAAGTCAAGGGCGTTGATTACGACGAAACCTACTCTCCAGTTGCTCGTTATACATCAATACGTTTTCTTTTGGCTACTGCCGTTAAACCTGATTTGGCAGTTCACCAAATGGACGCAATAACCGCATTCCTCCAAGGGGAATTGGAAGAAGAAATTTACATGCGCCAACCGCAGTGCTTTGCGGATGGAACTAAACGAGTTTGCCGTTTACGCAAATCCTTGTACGGCTTGAAGCAATCGAGTAGAATGTGGAACATCAACCTTAACTCCGTTTTGACACAACAGCTTGGTTTTACAAGATCGACGGTTGACCAATGCGTTTATTTTAAGCCTTCGACTCACAGTATTATCATACTGGCAGTATACGTAGACGATATTTTGATCTTTGGCAACAACAATACAATGATATCGCAACTCAAAAGGAATCTGTCCACATACTTTAAAATGAAGGACATGGGAGCTGCTACGTCCGTGCTTGGGATGAACATCACTCGAAACAATTATGGATTGATTTGCATTGACCAAAAGCGGTACTTATCAGACATCCTACGTCGATTTAATATGGAAGATAGCAGTTCGGTTTCTACCCCAATGGACCCAAATCAACGTTTATCAAAGGATATGTGTCCAAAAACCGAAAAGGAGAAGCAGGCGATGTCGGTGATGCCGTATCAAGAAGCGATTGGTTGCATAATGTACGCTGCTCAAATCAGCCGTCCCGATATCGGATTTGCGGTGAGTTCACTCAGCCGATACAATACATGCTATGGAAAAGCGCATTGGGTTGCAGTCAAACGAGTGCTTCGCTACTTAAAAGGTACAATTGACTTTAAGCTGACCTATCGAAAATATAGCGCTGGACAATTAATTGGCTACTGCGATGCGGACTGGGCTGGTGACCAAGATGAACGTCGTTCAACAACTGGCTATGTCTTTCGATTACAAGGAGGTGCTATTTCGTGGGGCACACGTAAGCAACCAGGCCATGTCACATAAGACTTGCTTCGCTTTACGTGACATTTGTAACTTTGTCAGAAAAGCGATAACCGCAAAAGGTATGCCACAATAAAACTTTGACAATACATACTTTTCGTTTGTTTATTGTGAGTTGTAAAAACCGCACGGAACTTTATAAACATATTTACATACATTCGGCATAATTATGGACATTATGGAAGTGGTGTTAATAGTTCTTTTACTCCACGAAGCCTTATTATGTTTAAAAAACATATCAAGGCGGAAAATGTGGGTAAGGGAATTATATCTTTGCTTCCACCTCCTGCAAGAACCGGTCACGAAGTGACTTCCACCGGGCTCTGCAATGCTCCTCTATTATAAAAGAAAAATCCTTTAGTAAATCATCACATATGTATATACATCCATATATGTATATTTAATCATTTAGTTCAGTTAAATTTTATATTTATGTCAGAAATAAACAAAATTGGTAAGAGCGAACTGTCAAAGTCAGCGAAAAGATGAGAGTTGCCCAAGATTTCGCTTCGCTTTGGCGACGGTGTTGCCTATGTGGGAAATTTCGTATAATTGCATGTATTCATCTTTGCTGTCAAAGCTAAACTCTGACGTAAAGCGAAGCAGAAATCTTATGTGGCATGGCCTTACGATTGCCTTGTCTTCAACGGAAGCTGAATTTATGTCGCTGGTTGCAGCAATACAAGAAGCTCTCTGGCTTAAACGCTTTGAGAGAGAACTTATTAAGGACGCCCATAGGTCGATACAACTTTACTGCGATAATCAGGGTCATTGTGTATAACAACATGTGAGATATCTTATTTGTCAGTTGCTTTTGACAGGATACCTAAGATGGCGTTTGACAGGGTACCTAAGCTAGCCGCCAATATGTCGACAATTACGAATGGCCCGAAGTTGGAAAAAGCTGATCTGAAAATATTTTAGGGGGGTTCAATTTTTTAGGATATTTTACATATTTTGAGATATTCGATTCATATCCATTTTAAACATAGATATAATAATATTGGGTAAAATGTTGAATGCATTTTTATAAAGCCATCGATAGGCTATGATATAATTTGAATCAGATGAATCATAAAACGTCAGGGGTTTAAAGTGCT
This sequence comes from Philophylla caesio, assembly GCA_963971545.1. NCBI lineage: Eukaryota > Metazoa > Arthropoda > Insecta > Diptera > Tephritidae > Philophylla > Philophylla caesio. The sequence goes on from OZ020605.1 coordinate 19,077,268, forward strand.
TCATCGATTATCCTCTTTTTCTTTGCCAAAATATCTAGGTCACTAGTAACCTCAATATCTCGAGATACGTCTTCAATCTCCGTAAAATAGAAAAAGACCGTTCACTCGGAGCCACCGTGACTGGCAACGTAACACTGATTTGAAAAATTCGGTAAATGTGTTTGTAAAATTGCATATTACGAATGCGTTTGATAAGTCATAAACTTTTAGAATAAAATATACTTTTCGGCAAAAAATCATTTCTTTGTATTCCAGTTACTGGGTAATAATTTTTAATTTTTTTGTCTAGAGTGAGTTTTTGTGTGTGCTACGAATTTGAAAACACGGTTGAAATTTTCTGAGACTACCGATTTTTTGGGGGGAATCCAGACACCCAGAACCCCTCCCCTGTATCCGTCCCTGCATTCGGGTAAAATATACGAGGAACGCCAGGGTAGCGAATTTACTTTGCAAAAACAGGTGATCTCAGCTGTTCCAAATTTTGACGTTTATCGAAAAGATATCTCACTTGTTAATATACACAATGATCAGGGTGCTTTGAAGCTGGCTATGAACAACAACTTTCACGCACGAACCAAACACATTGACGTGAATAACCACTTCATACGCGAGAATATTGCAGGAGGGTTGATCAAATTAAATTATATCAGTACAAACGCCATGATCGCTGATAGCATGACTAAACCTGTAAATAGTTATAAGTTGTCTCAATTTATTGGGCAATATGGTTTATCATAATATTTGAATTTTAAGTATAACTTTTGAGTGAGGGTGTTGTTTATATATTGCTATCGATAACTTAAAACTGTAATGTATATCGGTTGACAAAAGCTTATCACTATTAAATCTCTCTCTGCACATAACTAATATAGAAGCAAGACGTTTTATTTTCTGCAGCTATAAATATATTTACAACAAAAATGTTGAATTTTTAAGCACAGATCAAAAAAATAAAATTTCTACCTAATGTTTCTGTCACACTACACTTTAGCCCTTTATAGATAATATTTCTTTTATCCACTTCGGTTCTATAGAAGGGAAGAATAAAGCTGTTGTTCTCTCTTAGTAGGTATGAGTGGGTGTCGTTAATGTATCGGAGTCTGCCTTCTTTTATGATAAATACAAATTTCATAGCATGATAAAAAAACTTGCTCGCCGATCATCTCCCGCGTGGGTGTATCGTAAGGCTTATTTAGTATAGAGCGCATAGCTCGGTTTTGCAGTTTATCTACTTGGGTATCGCTAACTATGAAGAATATCGTTGGACAGTATAAAAAGTGGGGTTCCACTATAGATCTATAGACCATGGTTTTGTATCTCCTTCCTAGATATTTACAAGATCTTTTTATAACGCCAATTTTTTTTGTTGCAATTTTTTTAACTGCGTATTCAACATGCTCATCCAATTTTAATTTATTATCAATGTATATCCCTAAGTATTTAATGAGTTTAACTTTTTTAATAACTTCATCTTTTATTTTTAGGCTGTAGTTTGAGCATCAGTTATTGACTGCCCTTGTTAAGACCATAAACTGTGTGTTATTAACATTCATTTTTAGTTTATTAGAGCATAACCAGTTATATAAGGAATTCAGATCTTCTTGCATTTTTTTAATCGCATTCTGCACGTTCCTATCACTGACTGTTAGGAGTGTGTCATCATCGAACAATTTTATCTTACAATGTTTTAGCACCATATTAATATCATTGATATAAATATTGAAAAGAACTGGTGCTAACACCGATCCCTGTGGTAACCCAATGTTCACGGCTACTTTTATTGACACAGTTGACTCGATCACTCTTTGCTGCATACGATCGGTAAGGTAGCTCCGAAACCACTCTAGCTCCTTCTCTTTTATACCAATACGCTCAAGTTTTTTCAGCTTTCGATCACTGTTAATAGTTTCAATAGTTTTCCACTCTTTAGGTACTATTCCTGTTTCAAGGCTCTTATTTATAAGAAAGGAGTAGAAGTGTCCCATATACTCTATTGAGTCTTTAATAACACCCTCAGACAATACATTTTTCCCTCCTATCTTCCTCTTAATTTTTTTTACGGTATGTACAATATTATTAGAGTTAATCTGGTTGTATTTAAACTTATTTACCTGATAAGCCTGCGGTATAAAGTTACTGTTAATATCTTTTATATTTCTGTTTATCTCTATCTGCTTTTAAGTATTTTACCCCTTATTAGTACTTCTGCAATTTATTTTTATCTGATTTATTAACCACTAGTTTTAAGTGTTGCCACGTTAAAAGGCTATCATTTCTATTTGCTTCGACTTTCTGTTCCATGTAGCTAATTTTCTTAATTTTGATGCTTTTTGTGTACTGCTTTTTACCATGTGATATTCTGCCTAATCTCCTGTTAGCACTACTTTTTCATGTAAATTGAACTTCTTCTTGTTAACCTCAGCTAATTGCCTGTCATGCGATTTGTTTCTTATCTTAATATGAATTTGTCGCTGACTGGTTAATTGGTGCATAGAGCCGACATCATACAATTGTTAATGTGCTCGAGCATCCCTTCAACATCAAGACTACTTATGTAACTGAAGTTATACTGTCTCAGCACATTAAGCAAATAATCAGGGTTGTACATATCCCAGAAAGTAAATTCTGACAGCGTTTTTAAGGAAACATTATAGTTTCGTGATCCGTTGTTCTGTGATCCTGTAAATTTTCACATAACACTTCCTTACTGTTAAAATACAACAAGTCTATGAGTGTTGCAGAGTGCTCCGTAATCCGTATATCAAAGCTAATCAACTGTTTCATTACTTGGTGTGAGAAGATCTCGTTGAGTTTTTTACTATAAGTCGAAACTATTTTAATGTTTATGTTGAAATCACCAACACCAATAGCGTTAATTAAGATATTTATCAGATATTTCTATTAGAATAGCCTCCATATATGTGAGAAACTCGGCATTATTTGTGCTTGGTGAATGGTATACCATCCCGATCTTCCATTTAGTTTGGTTTTATTTTAGTTGGATGACCATGCACCATACATTATTATTTACCGATTTGTTGACCTTTATCTTGAACTGAAGAGTGCCACGTAAAGTTATGATCACACCGCCTGTATGTCTACTGTGAGAATCGCACCTTATTACCTGGAAAGTTAGAAAATGTATCTCTGAGTCATTTATTTCATCTGTAATACATGTCTCGGAGCATAGCACCATGTATGGGTTAACAGATTCCATGAGTCTTTCAAGTTCAATTTTATTAGCCAATAAACGTTTTATATTGAGATACACGCATTTTAATGAACATTGGCGATCTTTTCTTACGTCTAGTTGCTAACATCCCACTCTCTCACTCTTTATAATAGAATCCCACGAATTTTAAAAATATTTGTATTGCATAAGTGCACGCTTCTTTATACGAGTGCTTTTGTGCATTTGGAAGAGGATTATGCATGAGTTAATTCAAATCAAGGCTTCTTATCTAGATAACATTGCCCGTCTGTCAGCCCTTTTAAGTTCAACTTAAGTCGCCGAATTTCTCGTCTAAAACTGATCTTATCTCTGCGAACAACTGATTATTGCTTGTCAAATAAAATTGTTAAGACCTAAATACAAATAATTGAAAAAATCTAAAGAATTTTCGAAATATGGAATTTGATTGGAGTAGGGATGAAGACAGTGACTTAGAGAACGAGGAAGTAATAAACATTTTTGTATTAAGGATAACTAAAGAAATTTCAATTGTACGATGAGAAAGATTTTCGCGACAGATTTTATTTCAATAGTACTTGAAATGTCCTTAAATTGATAATATCGAATCGAAGCAATATACTAACAAGTATGTGTATCCTTTATTATTTCCAATGAAACATAAACTACATTTTTCTCAGGAACCATGCGTTGTGTCTGGAGAGTGTTTTAATTAACATTTCGATAAAGCTACTACCTCACGAGACATAACATACGAGTTTACGTCACACCCTATAGTACTGTTCAGAGAAAATTTATAAAACTACGACAAAGAGAAAAAATAAGACAGTGTCCAAATTTAGTTTGTCCCAGATTACCCTCCCAAGTCAATCTCATTCAGAACGAAATTGTTTATTCTCTTTGTATTTTCAATTTTTTTATAATTAAATAATTATAATTCTGTAATATTTGAACTTGAAAATACTTTTTGAATTATCCGCACACAAATATTTTTATATGAAGTATTTTCTATTTGCAGAAATTTCAAAATATGGAAAAACAAAGCGAATTCTTGTGGTGCTACCATATTTCTGTATGAAATATTTTCCATACTTAAGTCGGGTCGTGTTTAGTATAGTGCCGCATAAATTTTGTTTACTGTGGCTAAACGCGTTTATCAAATTGAAAAATTCAAATGCACATAGATGAACAACAAAATAGACTTTTGTTTAACTATCATTTTGCAAAAATCCGTCTACAAATTTTATTAGAATTTAACTTTGAAAATGCTCTTTTTTGGCATTTTTCACATATAGAGTGTTTGATTTTCATTCACTGCACTTAATATAGAGCCACTAATGCATTCATTTTGGCGCACACATATTATTAATACATTGTGCTATCAATTTTCAACGTTTTTAGAATCAACAAATGCTTAAATACTTCGCAATTATTAAATAAAAAGTTGCATATTTAAGCCCCGGACAAAAAACTAAATATAATGCCAAATGCATCTGTCAAACTACTGAAAACAACGAGCGCAAGAGAAAACAAAGCAATTTGATATAACCCAGTAACTTAAAAGTACGCGGAAAAGAGTTCTGCAATACACAATTAAGGCATATGGCAGTTTTCTTAACTAAATCAATACCTTGTAATAATTTTGCCACGCCCCCTCCTTCACCGCCCACCAGCCCATTTTTATGCGGCACTATACTAAACATTTCCCCTTAAGTCTCCATTGTGAAACTTAAATGTGTGCAAAATCTTAAACAGGTCTTAGCTAAGATTTGTCCTAATTAGAACTTCAGTTCGAGTTAAGATTGGATTGTAAAACCGGCCCTAAGGCGTTTAAAGCATCAGTATTTAAGCCGATAGTCTAAGCAAAATAATCGATTAATATTATTTGCTCGATCAATCATACCTTGAAAGCGATTGACGGTACGGACGCTTGTGTACTCGTCCCTTTGCTTCTCACGCCATCATATTCATAAGTCGGAGCAGAATTGAAAGCAAAAGTTGAATAATGTAAAACCAGACTTTACTAAACTCATTTGATAAAAAGTGTCTCTCATTGCTAGCCTTACTTACCATCTTTTATTGTCGGCTTTTACATTTTTTGCATTGGCTGAAATTTATGGATAAAGAAATGTGTATTGTTAAGGTGTCAACATCAAAAAAAGTGTGATTCGCCGTAAAGTTTTTGATTTACAACAAATTTGATAAATATCCATACATATGTATGTGTAGATAATATCAAAGAAGGTGTGTGTAAAAAGAGTATATTAAACCCTTATTTTGAATATCTACCATATTCAATTTGTTTTGGGTTTAAACTTTAGAATAGTTACCCACGAATTATGTTGCAAGATTTGTAAAAGAGGAAAGGGGGGCATGACAAACTTACAGAAAATACCCCTCCCCCAGAGTGGGACTCCTTAAAACTAACATACATACATATTTGTATCTTTAACAGGGTCGGGTTTGATATAGCGCCGCGTGAATTTCGTTTATTGTGGCTAAAAGCATATAACAGTTGAAAAATTCAAATGCACATATGTAAATGAACTACAAAAAAACTTTTGTTTAATTGTCTTTTTGCAGAAATTCGTTCACAAATTTCATCACAATTTAACTTTAAAAATGATCTTTCATTTGCAATTTTTCAAATATATGGTTTGTGGTTCTCATTGACGGTTTTAACGGGGCAACAACTGTTTTTATTTTGGCACACGCATATTATTAATTCATTGTTTTAACTCTTTTTAGAATTAATAACCCTTTAAATACTATCGTACTAAAATGTTGAATTTTTAAGCACAGATCAAAAAACTAAAATTACTACCTAATGTTTCTGTCAAACTACACTTTAGCCCTTTATAGAAAATATTTCTTTTATCCACTTCGGTTCTATAGAAGGGAAGCATAAAGCTGTTTTTCTCTCTTAGTAGGAATGAGTGGGTGTCGTTAATGTATCGAAGAATGTCACTCAAATAATCCGGAAGTCTGCCTTCTTTTATGATAAATACAAATTTCATAGCATGATAAAAAAACTTGCTCGCCGATCATCTCCCGCGTGGGTGTATCGTAAGGCTTATTTAGTATAAAGCGCATAGCTCGGTTTTGCAGTTTATCTACTTGGGTATCGCTAACTATGAAGAATATCGTTGGACAGTATAATAAGTAGGTTTCCACTATAGATCTATAGACCATGGTTTTGTATCTCCTTCCTAGATATTTACACGATCTTTTTATAACGCCAATTTTTTTTGTTGCAATTTTTTTAACTGCGTATTCAACATGCTCATCCAATTTTAATTTATTATCAATGTATATCCCTAAGTATTTAATGAGTTTAACTTTTTTAATAGCGTAGCACAGCATTTAGCGTGTTGGCTTTGCAACTCCGAGCTCCTTGGTTCATAGCCTTGGAGAAATGGTTATGAAGAATTAAATTAAAAATTAATTTAATTTAATAATCAAAAAAAGAAGTCTGATGAGGAAATGTGGTGATTTCCGAAATAGTACTATAACTTCTACCATTTTAAAACTGTTGTTATTTTTCCAATAAAATCTTCCATAAACTGGCCTCGAGCTCAATAAAATTGTCAATTACTTTTTTAATAACTTCATCTTTTATTTTTAGGCTGTAGTTTGAGCATCCGTCATTGACTGCCTTTGTTAAGACCATAAACTATCTTATTAACATTCAGTTTAAGTTTATTAGAGCATAACTAGTTATATAAGGAATTCAGATCTTCTTGCATTTTTTCAATCGCATTCTGCACGTTCCTATCACTGACTGTTAGGAGTGTGTCATCATCGAAAAATTTTATCTTACAATGTTTTAGCACCATATTAATATCATTGATATAAATTTTGAAAAGAACTGGTGCTAACACCGATTCCTGTTAAGGGGGAATGTTTAATATAGTGCCGCATAAAAAGGGGATTGTGAGCGGAGAATAAAGCAATTGACGGTACGGACGCTTGTGTACTCGTCCCTTTTCTTCTCACCCCCTCATCTAAGGCGGAGCAGAATTGAAAGCAATAGTTGAATAATGTAAAACCAGACTTTATTAACTCATTGATAAAGAAGTGTCTCGTTGCTAGTCTTACTTACCATCTTTTATTGTCGGCTTTTACATTTTTTGTATTGGCAGAAATTTATGAATAAAGAAAAGTGTATTGTTAAGGTGTCAACATCAAAAAAAGTGTGATTCGCCGTAAAGTTTTTGATTTACAACAAATTTGATAAATATCCATACATATGTGTAGATAATATCAAAGAAGGTGTGTGTAAAAAGAGTATATTAAACCCTTATACTGAATATCTACCATATTCAGTTTGTTTTGAGGTTAAACTTTTGAATAGTTACCCACGAATAATATTGCAAGATTTGTAAAAGAGGAAAGGGGGGCATGCCAAACTTACAGAAAATTCCCCTCCCCCAGTGTGGGACACCATAAAATTAACATACATACATATTTGTATCTTTAACAGGGTCGGGTTCAATATAGCGCCGCGTGAATTTCGTTTATTGTGGCTAGAAGCATATACATAACAAGTTGAAAAATTGATAATTGTCTTTTTGCAGAAATTCGTTCGGTTAATATTCGGTATAGCGCCGCATAAAAAGGGGGAGGTTGGCGGTGAAGGAGGGGGCGTGGCACCACCCCCAGTACACCGTTAGAAAGGGGAAAGAATAAACTTATCCATGAGCCCCCTCTGGTTCCTCTAGACCCTCGGTGAGGCCCTAGGGAAGCCTTTGAAAATGGGCAAAAATCCAACTTTTTCCATACAAAAGGGAGACAAAGTTACCCAGTAAACATTTTTTATTAAACTCCAGACAAAATGTGAGTTCATTACATATGTTAAAATGCGCGATTTTGAATAACAAGTTTTTAATATATTACGAAATATATATTTATTAGTGAAAAGCGCCGCAGGTGAAAATTTGTAATAAAAAATCGCGCGATTTTTAATTACAAATTTTCAATATTTAGCGAAATATATATTTATTAGTGAAAAGCGCCGAGGGCGAAAATTTGTAATAAAAAATCGCGCGATTTTTAATTACAAATTTTCAATATATAGCGAAATATATATTTAAAAATCGCGCGATTTTTAATTACAAAATTTTCAATATATCACGAAATATTTATTTTTGAAAAATCCCACAGACCTTAATTGTGGTGTATATACTTTTGAAACGTATCTCACAACTACTTTCCGCGTACTTTTAGCTTACTGGGTTATATTAATTTCCGTTTTGTTTCTCCTTCGCTCGTTGTTTTCAGTAGTTTGACAGATGCATTTGGCAAGAATTTTAGTCTTTTGTGCGGGGCTTAAAAATGCAACTATTTATTTAAGAAATGCAAAGTATTTAAATAGTTTTAGTTTCTAAAAACAGTAAAAGCTGATAGCACCATGTGTTAGTAATATGTGTGTGTCAAAATGAATGCATTAGTGGCTCGATATTAACTGCAGTGAATGAAATTCCAACACCATATATGTGAAAAATGCAAAAAAAGAGCATTTTTAAAGTTAAATTCTGTTAAAATTTGTGGACGGATTTTTGCAAAAAGATAGTTAAACAAAAGTTTATTTTGTTGTTCATCTATGTGCATTGGAATTTTTCAATTTGGTTTACGCGTTTAGCCACAGTAAACCAAACTTATGCGGCGCTATATCGAATCCCACCCATTCGTTCACAAATTTCATCACAATTTAACTTTAAAAATGATCTTTCTTTTGCAATTTTTCAAATATATGGTTTGTGGTTCTCATTGACGGTTTTAACGGGGCAACTACCGTTTTTATTTTGGCACACGCTTATTATTAATTCATTGTTTTAACTCTTTTTAGAATTAATAACCCTTTAAATACTATCGTTAAATAAAATGATGAATTTTTAAGCACAGATCAAAAAACTAAAATTACTACCTAATGTTTCTGTCAAACTACACTTTAGCCCTTTATAGAAAATATTTCTTTTATCCACTTCGGTTCTATAGAAGGGAAGCATAAAGCTGTTGTTCTCTCTTAGTAGGTATGAGTGGGTGTCGTTAATGTATCGAAGATTGTCACTCAAATAATCCGGAAGTCTGCCTTCTTTTATGTTAAACACGAATTTCATAGTATCATAAAAAAACTTGCTCGCCGATCATCTCCCGCGAGGGTGTATCGTAAGGCTTACTTAGAATAAAGCGCATAGCTCGGTTTTGCAGTTTATCTACTTGGGTATCGCTATCTATGAAGAATATCGTTGGACAGTATAAAAAGTGGGGTTCCACTATAGATCTATAGACCATGGTTTTGTATCTCCTTCCTAGATATTTACAAGATCTTTTTATAACGCCAATTTTTTTTGTTGCAATTTTTTTAACTGCGTATTCAACATGCTCATCCAATTTTAACTAATTATCAATGTATATCCCTAAGTATTTAATGAGTTTAACTTTTTTAATAACTTCCACCCCTATGCTGGAATCCGTCGTACGTTCGATTAGGCTACGAATCGTAGAATTCGTATGCTTAAATCCGCCTTTCGTAATCGTAAATTCGAAATTCGTAGACTGTTTTCGCAATTTGTAATATCGGTATGCCAGAATCCGTCGGAGCTGTCAATTGCGGAATTTTTGTACGAACAGTTACTGGTGTCGGGGCGAAATAAATTTTAGAAAAATTAGACGTGTATAAATGCAAAAATAAGCAAATATGTATGCTTGTTTGTATACACATGTGTACATTTGTATTTATGTACATATGTAATATAAACTATGCAAGGAAAATGAGATTTATTACCAGACACAATGTGTACATATGTATGTATGTATATATGCGGAGATCATAAACAAATCGTACGCAAGTTTTTTGTAAGAATGCTTCTTTGTTGAGGCGAAAACTCGTCACAAATCTTTCATTAAACCTTAATATATCAGAGCAATGAATTTCATCATTTAAGAAGTCTGTATTTAGATCATCTCTTAACAATGTTCATACATACAATGAATTTTCATACAATTCTGCCTTTAATTAACAAAAACTTCTTATCAAATGGCTTACAATATTGATATTAAACTTCACTCTTCACTTGCAATATTATCGGTATATGTATATTTCTGCCAATATGTCAATTTAAGAACTTCGAAATTCTTATTTTTGGTTGGCAACGCGGTTTATAGTTACGATCGGATTTCAGCATACCAATTTTCGAACTTTCGGAACGGAGCTACGAATTCGTAACTACGAACATTCGGATTACAGCATAGGGGTGTTCATCTTTTATTTTTAGGCTGTAGTTTGAGCATCCGTCTGAGGAATTCAGATCTTCTTGCATTTTTTCAATCGCATTCTGCACGTTCCTATCACTGACTGTTAGGAGTGTGTCCTCATCGAAAAATTTTATCTTACAATGTTTTAGCACCATATTAATATCATTGCTATAAATTTTGAAAAGAACTGGTGCTAACACCGATTCCTGTTAAGGGGGAATGTTTAATATAGTGCCGCATAAAAAGGGGATTGTGAGCGGAGAATAAGGGGGGCGTGTTTTCCGCGCAGAACTCCTTTTGCTCATTTCCTTTCATTTATTTGTTTTTGTTGCGTTTTCTGTTTTCTCACAAGAACAAATATGAGGAAAAAAGGGAAGATGTCAAAAGCAAACAACGAAACTTGAAAGCAATTGACGGTACGGACGCTTGTGTACTCGTCCCTTTTCTTCTCACCCCCTCATCTAAGGCGTAGCAGAATTGAATAATGTAAAACCAGACTTTAATAAACTCATTGATAAAGAAGTGTCTCGTTGCTAGTCTTACTTACCATCTTTTATTGTCGGCTTTAGATTTTTTGTATTGGTAGGAATTTTTGGATAAAGAAATGTGTATTGTTAAGGTGTCAACATCAAAAAAAGTGTGATTCGCCGTAAAGTTTTTGATTTACAACAAATTTGATAAATATCCATACATATGTGTAGATAATATCAAAGAAGGTGTGTGTAAAAAGAGTATATTAAACCCTTATACTGAATATCTACCATATTCAATTTGTTTTGAGTTTAAACTTTTGAATAGTTACCCACGAATAATATTGCAAGATTTGTGAAAGAGGAAAGGGGCATGCCAAACTTACAGAAAATACCCCTCCCCCCAGTGTGGGACACCATAAAATTAACATACATACATATTTGTATCTTTAACAGGGTCAGGTGCGATATAGCGCCGCGTGAATTTCGTTTATTGTGGCTAAAAGCATATTACAAATTGAAAAATTCAAATGCACATAAATGAACTACAAAAAACTTTTGTTTAAATGTCGTTTTACTGAAATCCGTTCACAAATCTCATCACAATTCAACTTTAAAAATTATCTTTCTTTTGCAATTTTTCAAATATATGGTTTGGGGTTCTCATTGACTGTTTTTACTGAGCAACTACCGTTTTTATTTTGGCACACGCATATTATTAATTCATTGTTTTAACGCTTTTTAGAATCAATAACCCTTTAAAAGCTGAAGGCCGCCCACGCGGAAAGGAGTTCTGCGGGGAAAACACGCCCCCCTTATTCTCCGCTCACAATTCCCTTTTTATGCGGCACTATATTAAACATACAACAAAGAACGAGTTTCCGATCCATACTCCACTTCTTACTTTCCATACTGTACGTGAGTCGGCACTTTAGCCTTTTATAGAAAATATTTCCTTTATCCACTTCGGTTCTATAGAAGGGAAGCCTAAAGCTGTTGTTCTCTCTTAGTAGGTATGAGTGGGTGTCGTTAATGTATCGAAGATTGTCACTCAAATAATCCGGAAGTCTGCCTTCTTTTATGTTAAACACGAATTTCATAGTATCATAAAAAAACTTGCTCGCCGATCATCTTCCGCGTGGGTGTATCGTAAGGCTTACTTAGAATAAAGCGCATAGCTCGGTTTTGCAGTTTATCTACTTGGGTATCGCTAACTATGAAGAATATCGTTGGACAGTATAAAAAGTGGGGTTCCACTATAGACCTATAGACTATGGGTTTGTATCTCCTTCCTAGATATTTACAAGATCTATTTATAAAGGCAATTTTTTTAACTGCGTATTCAACATGCTCATCCAATTTTAATTTATTATCAATGTATATCCCTAAGTATTTAATGAGTTTAACTTTTTTAATAACTTCATCTTTGATTTTTAGGCTGTAGGTTGAGCATCACTTATTGACTGCCCTTGTTAAGACCATAAACTGTGTGTTATTAACATTCATTTTTAGTTTATTAGAGCATAACTAGTTATAAAAGGAATTCAGATCTTCTTGCATTTTTTTAATCGCATTCTGCACGTTCCTATCACTGACTGTTAGGAGTGTGTCCTCATCGAAAAATTTTATCTTACAATGTTTTAGCACCATATTAATATCATTGATATAAATTTTGAAAAGAACTGGTGCTAACACCGATTCCTGTTAAGGGGGAATGTTTAATATAGTGCCGCATAAAAAGGGGATTGTGAGCGGAGAATAAGGGGGGCGTGTTTTCCGCGCAGAACTCCTTTTGCTCATTTCCTTTCATTTATTTGTTTTTGTTGCGTTTTCTGTTTTCTCACAAGAACAAATATGAGGAAAAAAGAGAAGATGTCAAAAGCAAACAACGAAACTTGAAAGCAATTGACGGTACGGACGCTTGTGTACTCGTCCCTTTTCTTCTCACCCCCTCATCTAAGGCGTAGCAGAATTGAATAATGTAAAACCAGACTTTAATAAACTCATTGATAAAGAAGTGTCTCGTTGCTAGTCTTACTTACCATCTTTTATTGTCGGCTTTAGATTTTTTGTATTGGTAGAAATTTATGGATAAAGAAATGTGTATTGTTAAGGTGTCAACATCAAAAAAAGTGTGATTCGCCGTAAAGTTTTTGATTTACAACAAATTTGATAAATATCCATACATATGTGTAGATAATATCAAAGAAGGTGTGTGTGTAAAAAGAGTATATTAAACCCTTATACTGAATATCTACCATATTCAATTTGTTTTGAGTTTAAACTTTTGAATAGTTATCCACGAATAATATTGCAAGATTTGTGAAAGAGGAAAGGGGCATGCCAAACTTACAGAAAATACCCCTCCCCCCAGTGTGGGACACCATAAAATTAACATACATACATATTTGTATCTTTAACAGGGTCAGGTGCGATATAGCGCCGCGTGAATTTCGTTTATTGTGGCTAAAAGCATATTACAAATTGAAAAATTCAAATGCACATAAATGAACTACAAAAAACTTTTGTTTAAATGTCGTTTTACTGAAATCCGTTCACAAATCTCATCACAATTCAACTTTAAAAATTATCTTTCTTTTGCAATTTTTCAAATATATGGTTTGGGGTTCTCATTGACTGTTTTTACTGAGCAACTACCGTTTTTATTTTGGCACACGCATATTATTAATTCATTGTTTTAACTCTTTTTAGAATCAATAACCCTTTAAAAGCTGAAGGCCGCCCACGCGGAAAGGAGTTCTGCGGGGAAAACACGCCCCCCTTATTCTCCGCTCACAATTCCCTTTTTATGCGGCACTATATTAAACATACAACAAAGAACGAGTTTCCGATCCATACTCCACTTCTTACTTTCCATACTGTACGTGAGTCGGCACTTTAGCCTTTTATAGAAAATATTTCCTTTATCCACTTCGGTTCTATAGAAGGGAAGCCTAAAGCTGTTGTTCTCTCTTAGTAGGTATGAGTGGGTGTCGTTAATGTATCGAAGATTGTCACTCAAATAATCCGGAAGTCTGCCTTCTTTTATGTTAAACACGAATTTCATAGTATCATAAAAAAACTTGCTCGCCGATCATCTTCCGCGTGGGTGTATCGTAAGGCTTACTTAGAATAAAGCGCATAGCTCGGTTTTGCAGTTTATCTACTTGGGTATCGCTAACTATGAAGAATATCGTTGGACAGTATAAAAAGTGGGGTTCCACTATAGACCTATAGACTATGGGTTTGTATCTCCTTCCTAGATATTTACAAGATCTATTTATAAAGGCAATTTTTTTAACTGCGTATTCAACATGCTCATCCAATTTTAATTTATTATCAATGTATATCCCTAAGTATTTAATGAGTTTAACTTTTTTAATAACTTCATCTTTGATTTTTAGGCTGTAGGTTGAGCATCACTTATTGACTGCCCTTGTTAAGACCATAAACTGTGTGTTATTAACATTCATTTTTAGTTTATTAGAGCATAACTAGTTATAAAAGGAATTCAGATCTTCTTGCATTTTTTTAATCGCATTCTGCACGTTCCTATCACTGACTGTTAGGAGTGTGTAATCATCGAACAATTTTATCTTACAATGTTTTAGCACCATATTAATATCATTGATATAAATATTGAGAAGAACTGGTGCTAACACCGATGTTCACGGCTACTTTTATTGACACAGTTGACTCGATCACAGTTTGCTGCATACGATCGGTAAGGTAGCTCCGAAACCACTCAAGCTCCTTGTCTTTTATAACACTTTGCTCAAATTTTTTCAGCTTTCGATCACTGTTAATAGTTTCAAAAGCTCTTTTGAGATCAATAAACACCGCTACGATATTCAACTTTGAATTAAGATCTTCCTTCCACTCACTTGAGTGCTTCTCCCTGATTGCTCTTTTATGAATATGTTATTAGTTTCAATATGACATAACAATTGCGTTTTACCCACATTTTCTAGAATTTTTTCAAGATTTGGAAGAGTGTTAATTGGCCTCATTTCTTCAGCTTTTATAATTTTAACGGATACTATCGTCGAAATTTTCCACTCTTTAGGTACTATTCCTGTTTCAAGGCTCTTATTTATAAGAAAGGAGTAGAAGTGTCCCATATACTCTATTGAGTCTTTAATAACACCCTCAGACAATACATTTTTCCCTCCTATCTTCCTCTTAATTTTTTTTACGGTATTTACAATATTATTAGAGTTAATCTGGTTGTATTTAAACTTATTTACCTGATTAGCCTGCGTATAAAGTTACTGTTAATATCTTTTATATTTCTGTTTATCTCCACCATACTTTCTACGAATAAATTGTTTACGTTTTCTGCAATTTCTTCGCTGCTTTTGAATATTTTACCCCTTATTAGTACTTCTGCAATTTATTTTTATCTGATTTATTAACCACTTGTTTTAAGTGTTTCCACATTAAAAGGCTATCATTTCTATTTGCTTCGACTTTCTGTTCCATGTAGCTAATTTTCTTAATTTTGATCCTTTTTGTGTACTGCTTTTTTACGATGTTATATTCTGCCTAATCTCCTGTTAGCACTACTTTTTCATGTAATTTGAACTTCTTCTTGTTAACCTCAGCTAATTGCCTGTCATACCATTTGTTTCTTATCTTAATATAAATTTGTCGCTGACTGGTTAATTGGTGCATAGCCGACATCATACAATTGTTAATGTGCTCGAGCATCCCTTCAACATCAAGACTACTTATGTAACTGAAGTTATACTGTCTCAGCACATTAAGCAAATAATCAGGGTTGTACATATCCCAGAAAGTAAATTCTGACAGCGTTTTTAAGGAAACATTATAGTTTCGTGATCCGTTGTTCTGTGATCCTGTAAATTTTCACATAACACTTCCTTACTGTTAAAATACAACAAGTCTATGAGTGTTGCAGAGTGCTCCGTAATCCGTATATCAAAGCTAATCAACTGTTTCATTACTTGGTGTGAGAAGATCTCGTTGAGTTTTTTACTATAAGTCGAAACTATTTTAATGTTTATGTTGAAATCACCAACACCAATAGTGTTAATTAAGATATTTATCAGATATTTCTATTAGAATAGCCTCCATATATGTGAGAAACTCGGCATTATTTGTGCTTGGTGAATGGTATACCATCCCGATCTTCCATTTAGTCTGGTTTTATTTTAGTTGGATGACCATGCACCATACATTATTATTTACCGATTTGTTGACCTTTATCTTGAACTCAAGAGTGCCACGTAAAGTTATGATCACACCGCCTGTATGTCTACTGTGTGAATCGCACCTTATTACCTGGAAAGTTAGAAAATGTATCTCTGAGTCATCTATTTCATCTGTAATACATGTCTCGGAGCATAGCACCATGTATGGGTTAACAGATTCCATGAGTCTTTCAAGTTCAATTTTATTAGCCAATAAACGTTTTATATTGAGATACACGCATTTTAATGAACATTGGCGATCTTTTCTTACGTCTAGTTGCTAACATCCCACTCTCTCACTCTTTATAATAGAATCCCACGAATTTTAAAAATATTTGTATTGCATAAGGGTGCGTACAGAGTGGCCGCTTGTTGCCGAGCCGAGCCGACTGACGCTTATTGCGAGAACTTGTTCATGCGAGAAACAAGTTTGAGTGTGCATAGTGGATGCGAGAATCAGCTCTGATATTTTATCTATTATTTGTGTTTTATGTATGTTTGTATGCATTTGGGTTTGTTGCTCATTCGTGTTTGTGAAATTGAAGTGAAAAGATATGGATTCGTCAGATGATGAGTATTTAGCTTCGGCTACTGTTTTAAAGTATTTTATCAATAAAAAATGATTATCAATAAAAAATGCCATTAAATGATGAATGACAGCATATAATTTTTGATTTCACTTTTTCCAAAGAATTTTATGTCCAAAACTAGCTTTTCGCAGAGTAAACAATGTTTTCGGCGCTGAAATACGCTTTGGAACTGTTTTCTCGCATTCAATCAGCTTTGCGCTCTGACCAGCTCGGCGCCCACTATGACCTGTTCGCGCTTATTTGTACTAATTTGTATAGTACCAGTTTTCTCGCATTGGTTCTCGCAATAAGCGTCAGTCGGCTCGGCTCGGCAACAAGCGGCCACTCTGTACGCACCCTAAGTGCACGCTTCTTTATACGAGTGCTTTTGTGCATTTGGAAGAGTATTATGCATGAGTTATGTAATTCAAATCAAGGCTTCTTATCTAGATAACATTGCCCGTCTGTCAGCCCTTTTAAGTTCAACTTAAGTCGCCGAATTTCTCGTCTAAAACTGATCTTATCTCTGCGAACAACTGATTATTGCTTGTCAAATAAAATTGTTAAGACCTAAATACAAATAATTGAAAAAATCTAAAGAATTTTCGAAATATGGAATTTGATTGGAGTAGGGATGAAGACAGTGGCTTAGAGAACGAGGAAGTAATAAACATTTTTGTATTAAGGATAACTAAAGAAATTTCAATTGTACGATGAGAAAGATTTTCGCTACAGATTTTATTTCAATAGTACTTGCAATGTCCTTAAATTGATAATATCGAATCGAAGCAATATACTAACAAGTATGTGTATCCTTTATTATTTCCAAAGAAACATAAACTACATTTTTCTCAGGAACCATGCGTTGTGTCTGGAGAGTATGTTTTAATTAACATTTCGATAAAGCTACTACCTCACGAGACATAACATACGAGTTTACGTCACACCCTATAGTACTGTTCAGAGAAAATTTATAAAACTACGACAAAGAGAAAAAATAAGACAGTGTCCAAATTTAGTTTGTCCCAGATTACCCTCCCAAGTCAATCTCATTCAGAACGAAATTGTTTATTCTCTTTGTATTTTCAATTTTTTTATAATTAAATAATTATAATTCTGTAATATTTGAACTTGAAAATACTTTTTGAATTATCCGCACACAAATATTTTTATATGAAGTATTTTCTGTTTGCAGAAATTTCAAAATATGGAAAAACAAAGCGAATTCTTGTGGTGCTACCATATTTCTGTATGAAATATTTTCCATACTTAAGTCGGGTCGTGTTTAGTATAGTGCCGCATAAATTTTGTTTACTGTGGCTAAACGCGTATATCAAATTGAAAAATTCAAATGCACATAGATGAACAACAAAAAAGACTTTTGTTTAACTATCATTTTGCAAAAATCCGTCTACAAATTTTATCAGAATTTAACTTTAAAAATGCTCTTTTTTGGCATTTTTCACATTTTTCATTCACTGCACTGAATATAGAGCCACTAATGCATTCATTTTGGCACACACATATTATTAATACATTGTACTATCAATTTTCAACGTTTTTAGAATCAACAAATGCTTAAATACTTCGCAATTATTAAATAAAAAGTTGCATATTTAAGCCCCGGACAAAAAACTAAATATAATGCCAAATGCATCTGTCAAACTACTGAAAACAACGAGCGCAAGAGAAAACAAAGCAATTTGATATAACCCAGTACACAATTAAGGCATATGGCGGTTTTCTTAACTAAATCAATACCTTGTAATAATTTTGTCACACCCCCTCCTTCACCGCCCACCAGCCCATTTTTATGCGGCACTATACTAAACATTTCCCCTTAAGTCTCCATTGTGAAACTCAAATGTGTGCAAAATCTTAAACTGGTCTTAGCAAAGATTTGTCCTAACTAGAACTTCAGTTCGAGTTAAGATTGGATTGTGAAACAGGCCCTAAAGGGCCGTACACATAAGACTTTCGCTTTGCTTTGCTTCAGAGTTTCGCTTTGACAGATAAGTTAAAGTACTGATGTTATATGAGTGCTGCTAAATACAAGGCGAGAAAAGTAAAGCAAAGCAAAAAGAAGCAAAATCATGGCGAACTCTGAACTTTTGTACACTTTGACAACCAACTGTTTGCATTTCCATTTTATTGTGCGTGCATATACACACAATTTAGAAAATTTACTAGTATTTCATAGTTTTTGCGTGTATAATTACTTTTAAAAAGATAAAAAAAGGGAAATATTAATAAATAGCAAACAAAACACCTCTTTGATCGGTGTTTATTTATCTTGTCGAAATATGCTCGGCCTGAATATAGTTTATTACACTCGCGACTTTGAAACATACATAAGTAGCATAACTACCGCTTAATTATATAAGTAAAACTCATTTCCTAGTATTTTATTGAACAAAATATTTGGAATAGACACAAATAACAATTGAAAACAAACCACTAACGTAGAAACTGTCAAAGCGTTCTATGTAGCAAACCTTCTACACCTCATGCTTTGTTGTTAAATTTCGAATTGTCAAGTAAAGCGAGGAAAGTTGTATGTGTACGGCCCTTAAGGCGTTTAAAGCATCAGTATTTACTTGCGGTCTTCACCTGCTTTCAACGCTCGCTTACTTCTGAAAGCAAGCGACGTGTCGCACGTGAAGACCGCAAAAAGTTGAAAGTATGCTTCGTCTAGCAAACCGTTCGGTAAGCGAGCGCTCGCTTGCTTTCAACTGTCATTTTTGTAGTTTGACAGCCATTTTCGCATTTCGTAGCATCTTTCATTGTGGCAACATCGTTTATCATAGGCTCTTCGAGCACAAAAAAGCCTTTTAATAGTATATATTGATAAAATCGAGTGTCGCGTTACTGATCTTTGTAAATTAATTAATTTATACCGACAATATGAGTGGGTTTGGAGTTTGAATAGCACGCAGGGCACGAACCTTCTTGCTCTACGACATGTTGCAAATGAAAACGTATGCTTTCAAAATGCCCAGTGAACAAATCTCTCTCTCGCTTGCGACGACAAAAAGCAGAAAGCAACCTAGCATTGAAAGCAGGTGAAGACCGCCCGTTAAGCCGATAGTCTAAGCAAAATAATCGATTAATATTATTTGCTCGATCAATCATACCTTGAAAGCGATTGACGGTACGGACGCTTGTGTACTCGTCCCTTTGCTTCTCACGCCATCATATTCATAAGTCGGAGCTGAATTGAAAGCAAAAGTTGAATAATGTAAAACCAGACTTTACTAAACTCATTTGATAAAAAGTGTCTCTCATTGCTAGCCTTACTTACCATCTTTTATTGTCGGCTTTTACATTTTTTGCATGCCAAACTTACAGAAAATTCCCCTCGCCCAGTGTGGGACACCATAAAATTAACATACATACATATTTGTATCTTTAACAGGGTCGGGTTCGATATAGCGCCGCGTGAATTTCGTTTATTGTGGCTAGAAGCATATAACAAGTTGAAAAATTGATAGTTGTCTTTTTGCAGAAATTCGTTCGGTTAATATTCGGTATAGCGCCGCATAAAAAGGGGGAGGTTGGCGGTGGAGGAGGGGGCGTGGCACCACCCCCAGCACACCGTTAGAAAGGGGAAAGAATAAACTTTTCCATGAGCCCCCTCTGGTTCCTCTAGACCCTCGGTGAGGCCCTAGGGAAGCCTTTGAAAATGGGCAAAAATCCAACTTTTTCCATACAAAAGGGAGACAAAGTTACCCAGTAAACATTTTTTATTAAACTCCAGACAAAATGTGAGTTCATTACATATGTTAAAATGCGCGATTTTGAATAACAAATTTTTAATATATTACGAAATATATATTTATTAGTGAAAAGCGCCGCAGGCGAAAATTTGTAATAAAAAATCGCGCGATTTTTAATTACAAATTTTCAATATTTAGCGAAATATATATTTATTAGTGAAAAGCGCCGAGGGCGAAAATTTGTAATAAAAAATCGCGCGATTTTTAATTACAAATTTTCAATATTTAGCGAAATATATATTTATTAGTGAAAAGCGCCGAGGGCGAAAATTTGTAATAAAAAATCGCGCGATTTTTAATTACAAATTTTCAATATATAGCGAAATATATATTTAAAAATCGCGCGATTTTTAATTACAAAATTTTCAATATATCACGAAATATTTATTTTTGAAAAATCCCACAGACCTTAATTGTGGTGTATATACTTTTGAAACGTATCTCACAACTACTTTCCGCGTACTTTTAGCTTACTGGGTTATATTAATTTCCGTTTTGTTTCTCCTTCGCTCGTTGTTTTCAGTAGTTTGACAGATGCATTTGGCAAGAATTTTAGTCTTTTGTGCGGGGCTTAAAAATGCAACTATTTATTTAAGAAATGCAAAGTATTTAAATAGTTTTAGTTTCTAAAAACAGTAAAAGCTGATAGCACAATGTGTTAGTAATATGTGTGTGCCAAAATGAATGCATTAGTGGCTCGATATTAACTGCAGTGAATGAAATTCCAACACCATATATGTATGTGAAAAATGCAAAAAAAGAGCATTTTTAAAGTTAAATTCTGTTAAAATTTGTGGACGGATTTTTGCAAAAAGATAGTTAAACAAAAGTTTATTTTGTTGTTCATCTATGTGCATTGGAATTTTTCAATTTGGTTTACGCGTTTAGCCACAGTAAACCAAACTTATGCGGCGCTATATCGAATCCCACCCATTCGTTCACAAATTTCATCACAATTTAACTTTAAAAATGATCTTTCTTTTGCAATTTTTCAAATATATGGTTTGTGGTTCTCATTGACGGTTTTAACGGGGCAACTACCGTTTTTATTTTGGCACACGCATATTATTAATTCATTGTTTTAACTCTTTTTAGAATTAATAACCCTTTAAATACTATCGTTAAATAAAATGATGAATTTTTAAGCACAGATCAAAAAACTAAAATTACTACCTAATGTTTCTGTCAAACTACACTTTAGCCCTTTATAGAAAATATTTCTTTTATCCACTTCGGTTCTATAGAAGGGAAGCATAAAGCTGTTGTTCTCTCTTAGTAGGTATGAGTGGGTGTCGTTAATGTATCGAAGATTGTCACTCAAATAATCCGGAAGTCTGCCTTCTTTTATGTTAAACACGAATTTCATAGTATCATAAAAAAACTTGCTCGCCGATCATCTCCCGCGAGGGTGTATCGTAAGGCTTACTTAGAATAAAGCGCATAGCTCGGTTTTGCAGTTTATCTACTTGGGTATCGCTATCTATGAAGAATATCGTTGGACAGTATAAAAAGTGGGGTTCCACTATAGATCTATAGACCATGGTTTTGTATCTCCTTCCTAGATATTTACAAGATCTTTTTATAACGCCAATTTTTTTTGTTGCAATTTTTTTAACTGCGTATTCAACATGCTCATCCAATTTTAACTAATTATCAATGTATATCCCTAAGTATTTAATGAGTTTAACTTTTTTAATAACTTCCACCCCTATGCTGGAATCCGTCGTACGTTCGATTAGGCTACGAATCGTAGAATTGGTATGCTTAAATCCGCTTTTCGTAATCGTAAATTCGAAATTCGTAGACTGTTTTCGCAATTTGTAATATCGGTATGCCAGAATCCGTCGGAGCTGTCAATTGCGGAATTTTTGTACGAACAGTTACTGGTGTCGGGGCGAAATAAATTTTAGAAAAATTAGACGTGTATAAATGCAAAAATAAGCAAATATGTATGCTTGTTTGTATACACATGTGTACATTTGTATTTATGTACATATGTAATATAAACTATGCAAGGAAAATGAGATTTATTACCAGACACAATGTGTACATATGTATGTATGTATATATGCGGAGATCATAAACAAATCGTACGCAAGTTTTTTGTAAGAATGCTTCTTTGTTGAGGCGAAAACTCGTCACAAATCTTTCATTAAACCTTAATATATCAGAGCAATGAATTTCATCATTTAAGAAGTCTGTATTTAGATCATCTCTTAACAATGTTCATACATACAATGAATTTTCATACAATTCTGCCTTTAATTAACAAAAACTTCTTATCAAATGGCTTAAAATATTGATATTAAACTTCACTCTTCACTTGCAATATTATCGGTATATGTATATTTCTGCCAATATGTCAATTTAAGAACTTCGAAATTCTTATTTTTGGTTGGCAACGCGGTTTATAGTTACGATCGGATTTCAGCATACCAATTTTCGAACTTTCGGAACGGAGCTACGAATTCGTAACTACGAACATTCGGATTACAGCATAGGGGTGTTCATCTTTTATTTTTAGGCTGTAGTTTGAGCATCCGTCATTGACTGCCTTTGTTAAGACCATAAACTATCTTATTAACATTCAGTTTAAGTTTATTAGAGCATAACTAGTTATATAAGGAATTCAGATCTTCTTGCATTTTTTCAATCGCATTCTGCACGTTCCTATCACTGACTGTTAGGAGTGTGTCCTCATCGAAAAATTGTATCTTACAATGTTTTAGCACCATATTAATGTCATTGCTATAAATTTTGAAAAGAACTGGTGCTAACACCGATTCCTGTTAAGGGGGAATGTTTAATATAGTGCCGCATAAAAAGGGGATTGTGAGCGGAGAATAAGGGGGGCGTGTTTTCCGCGCAGAACTCCTTTTGCTCATTTCCTTTCATTTATTTGTTTTTGTTGCGTTTTCTGTTTTCTCACAAGAACAAATATGAGGAAAAAAGAGAAGATGTCAAAAGCAAACAACGAAACTTGAAAGCAATTGACGGTACGGACGCTTGTGTACTCGTCCCTTTTCTTCTCACCCCCTCATCTAAGGCGTAGCAGAATTGAATAATGTAAAACCAGACTTTAATAAACTCATTGATAAAGAAGTGTCTCGTTGCTAGTCTTACTTACCATCTTTTATTGTCGGCTTTAGATTTTTTGTATTGGTAGAAATTTATGGATAAAGAAATGTGTATTGTTAAGGTGTCAACATCAAAAAAAGTGTGATTCGCCGTAAAGTTTTTGATTTACAACAAATTTGATAAATATCCATACATATGTGTAGATAATATCAAAGAAGGTGTGTGTAAAAAGAGTATATTAAACCCTTATACTGAATATCTACCATATTCAATTTGTTTTGAGTTTAAACTTTTGAATAGTTACCTACGAATAATATTGCAAGATTTGTGAAAGAGGAAAGGGGCATGCCAAACTTACAGAAAATACCCCTCCCCCCAGTGTGGGACACCATAAAATTAACATACATACATATTTGTATCTTTAACAGGGTCAGGGCGATATAGCGCCGCGTGAATTTCGTTTATTGTGGCTAAAAGCATATAACAAATTGAAAAATTCAAATGCACATAAATGAACTACAAAAAACTTTTGTTTAAATGTCGTTTTACTGAAATCCGTTCACAAATCTCATCACAATTCAACTTTAAAAATTATCTTTCTTTTGCAATTTTTCAAATATATGATTTGGGGTTCTCATTGACTGTTTTTACTGAGCAACTACCGTTTTTATTTTGGCACACGCATATTATTAATTCATTGTTTTAACTCTTTTTAGAATCAATAACCCTTTAAATACTTCGCTATCGTTAATTAAAATGTTGAATTTTTAAGCACAGATCAAAAAACTAAAATTTCTACCTAATGTTTCTGTCAAACTACCGAAAAAAGGAACGAAAGGGAAACCAAACGAAAATTTATATAACCCAGTAAGCTAAAAATACTATTGATGGCGTAGACAGAGTTTGTCCCGTCAGGGTTATGTTTTTAAAGCGCGGCTGAAGGCCGCCCACGCGGAAAGGAGTTATGCGGGGAAAACACGCCCCCCTTATTCTCCGCTCACAATTCCCTTTTTATGCGGCACTATATTAAACATACAACAAAGAACGAGTTTCCGATCCATACTCCACTTCTTACTTTCCATACTGTACGTGAGTCGGCACTTTAGCCTTTTATAGAAAATATTTCCTTTATCCACTTCGGTTCTATAAAAGGGAAGCCTAAAGCTGTTGTTCTCTCTTAGTAGGTATGAGTGGGTGTCGTTAATGTATCGAAGATTGTCACTCAAATAATCCGGAAGTCTGCCTTCTTTTATGTTAAACACGAATTTCATAGTATCATAAAAAAACTTGCTCGGCGATCATCTTCCGCGTGGGTGTATCGTAAGGCTTACTTAGAATAAAGCGCATAGCTCGGTTTTGCAGTTTATCTACTTGGGTATCGCTAACTATGAAGAATATCGTTGGACAGTATAAAAAGTGGGGTTCCACTATATACCTATAGACTATGGGTTTGTATCTCCTTCCTAGATATTTACAAGATCTATTTATAAAGGCAATTTTTTTAACTGCGTATTCAACATGCTCATCCAATTTTAATTTATTATCAATGTATATCCCTAAGCATTTAATGAGTTTAACTTTTTTAATAACTTCATCTTTGATTTTTAGGCTGTAGGTTGAGCATCACTTATTGACTGCCCTTGTTAAGACCATAAACTGTGTGTTATTAACATTAATTTTTAGTTTATTAGAGCATAACCAGTTATATAAGGAATTCAGATCTTCTTGCATTTTTTTAATCGCATTCTGCACGTTCCTATCACTGACTGTTAGGAGTGTGTCATCATCGAACAATTTTATCTTACAATGTTTTAGCACCATATTAATATCATTGATATAAATATTGAGAAGAACTGGTGCTAACACCGATCCCTGTGGTAACCCAATGTTCACGGCTACTTTTATTGACACAGTTGACTCGATCACTGTTTGCTGCATACGATCGGTAAGGTAGCTCCGAAACCACTCAAGCTCCTTGTCTTTTATAACACTTTGCTCAAGTTTTTTCAGCTTTCGATCACTGTTAATAGTTTCAAAAGCTCTTTTGAGATCAATAAACACCGCTACGATATTCAACTTTGAATTAAGATCTTCCTTCCACTCACTTGAGTGCTTCTCCCTGATTGCTCTTTTATGAATATGTTATTAGTTTCAATATGACATAACAATTGCGTTTTACCCACATTTTCTAGAATTTTTTCAAGATTTGGAAGAGTGTTAATTGGCCTCATTTCTTCAGCTTTTATAATTTTAACGGAGACTATCGTAGAAATTTTCCACTCTTTAGGTACTATTCCTGTTTCAAGGCTCTTATTTATAAGAAAGGACTAGAAGTGTCCCATATACTCTATTGAGTCTTTAATAACACCCTCAGACAATACATTTTTCCCTCCTATCTTCCTCTTAATTTTTTTACGGTATTTACAATATTATTAGAGTTAATCTGGTTGTATTTAAACTTATTTACGTGATTAGCCTGCGTATAAAGTTACTGTTAATATCTTTTATATTTCTGTTTATCTCCACTATACTTTCTACGAATAAATTGTTTACGTTTTCTGCAATTTCTTCGCTGCTTTTGAATATTTTACCCCTTATTAGTACTTCTGCAATTTATTTTTATCTGATTTATTAACCACTTGTTTTAAGTGTTTCCACATTAAAAGGCTATCATTTCTATTTGCTTCGACTTTCTGTTCCATGTAGCTAATTTTCTTAATTTTGATCCTTTTTGTGTACTGCTTTTTTACGATGTTATATTCTGCCTAATCTCCTGTTAGCACTACTTTTTCATGTAATTTGAACTTCTTCTTGTTAACCTCAGCTAATTGCCAGTCATACCATTTGTTTATTATCTTAATATAAATTTGTCGCTGACTGGTTAATTGGTGCATACAGACTAGTATCAAGACTACTTATGTAACTGAAGTTATACTGTCTCAGCACATTAAGCAAATAATCAGGGTTGTACATATCCCAGAAAGTAAATTCTGACAGCGTTTTTAAGGAAACATTATAGTTTCGTGATCCGTTGTTCTGTGATCCTGTAAATTTTCACATAACACTTCCTTACTGTTAGAATACAACAAGTCTATGAGTGTTGCAGAGTGCTCCGTAATCCGTATATCAAAGCTAATCAACTGTTTCATTACTTGGTGTGAGAAGATCTCGTTGAGTTTTTTACTATAAGTCGAAACTATTTTAATGTTTATGTTGAAATCACCAACACCAATAGTGTTAATTAAGATATTTATCAGATATTTCTATTAGAATAGCCTCCATATATGTGAGAAACTCGGCATTATTTGTGCTTGGTGAATGGTATACCATCCCGATCTTCCATTTAGTTTGGTTTTATTTTAGTTGGATGACCATGCACCATACATTATTATTTACCGATTTGTTGACCTTTATCTTGAACTCAAGAGTGCCACGTAAAGTTATGATCACACCGCCTGTATGTCTACTGTGTGAATCGCACCTTATTACCTGGAAAGTTAGAAAATGTATCTCTGAGTCATCTATTTCATCTGTAATACATGTCTCGGAGCATAGCACCATGTATGGGTTAACAGATTCCATGAGTCTTTCAAGTTCAATTTTATTAGCCAATAAACGTTTTATATTGAGATACACGCATTTTAATGAACATTGGCGATTTTTTCTTCCGTCTAGTTGCTAACAATCCCACTCTCTCACTCTTTATAATAGAATCCCACGAATTTTAAAAATATTTGTATTGCATAAGTGCACGCTTCTTTATACGAGTGCTTTTGTGCATTTGGAAGAGGATTATGCATGAGTTAATTCAAATCAAGGCTTCTTATCTAGATAACATTGCCCGTCTGTCAGCCCTTTTAAGTTCAACTTGAGTCGCCGAATTTCTCGTCTAAAACTGATCTTATCTCTGCGAACAACTGATTATTGCTTGTCAAATAAAATTGTTAAGACCTAAATACAAATAATTGAAAAAATCTAAAGAATTTTCGAAATATGGAATTTGATTGGAGTAGGGATGAAGACAGTGGCTTAGAGAACGAGGAAGTAATAAACATTTTTGTATTAAGGATAACTAAAGAAATTTCAATTGTACGATGAGAAAGATTTTCGCTACAGATTTTATTTCAATAGTACTTGAAATGTCCTTAAATTGATAATATCGAATCGAAGCAATATACTAACAAGTATGTGTATCCTTTATTATTTCCAAAGAAACATAAACTACATTTTTCTCAGGAACCATGCGTTGTGTCTGGAGAGTATGTTTTAATTAACATTTCGATAAAGCTACTACCTCACGAGACATAACATACGAGTTTACGTCACACCCTATAGTACTGTTCAGAGAAAATTTATAAAACTACGACAAAGAGAAAAAATAAGACAGTGTCCAAATTTAGTTTGTCCCAGATTACCCTCCCAAGTCAATCTCATTCAGAACGAAATTGTTTATTCTCTTTGTATTTTCAATTTTTTTATAATTAAATAATTATAATTCTGTAATATTTGAACTTGAAAATACTTTTTGAATTATCCGCACACAAATATTTTTATATGAAGTATTTTCTATTTGCAGAAATTTCAAAATATGGAAAAACAAAGCGAATTCTTGTGGTGCTACCATATTTCTGTATGAAATATTTTCCATACTTATGTAAGTCGGGTCGTGTTTAGTATAGTGCCGCATAAATTTTGTTTACTGTGGCTAAACGCGTATATCAAATTGAAAAATTCAAATGCACATAGATGAACAACAAAATAGACTTTTGTTTAACTATCATTTTGCAAAAATCCGTCTACAAATTTTATCAGAATTTAACTTTGAAAATGCTCTTTTTTGGCATTTTTCACATATAGAGTGTTTGATTTTCATTCACTGCACTTAATATAGAGCCACTAATGCATTCATTTTGGCGCACACATATTGTTAATACATTGTGCTATCAATTTTCAACGTTTTTAGAATCAACAAATGCTTAAATACTTCGCAATTATTAAATAAAAAGTTGCATATTTAAGCCCCGGACAAAAAACTAAATATAATGCCAAATGCATCTGTCAAACTACTGAAAACAACGAGCGCAAGAGAAAACAAAGCAATTTGATATAACCCAGTAACTTAAAAGTACGCGGAAAAGAGTTCTGCAATACACAATTAAGGCATATGGCAGTTTTCTTAACTAAATCAATACCTTGTAATAATTTTGCCACGCCCCCTCCTTCACCGCCCACCAGCCCATTTTTATGCGGCACTATACTAAACATTTCCCCTTAAGTCTCCATTGTGAAACTTAAATGTGTGCAAAATCTTAAACTGGTCTTAGCTAAGATTTGTCCTAACTAGAACTTCAGTTCGAGTTAAGATTGGATTGTAAAACCGGCCCTAAGGCGTTTAAAGCATCAGTATTTAAGCCGATAGTCTAAGCAAAATAATCGATTAATATTATTTGCTCGATCAATCATACCTTGAAAGCGATTGACGGTACGGACGCTTGTGTACTCGTCCCTTTGCTTCTCACGCCATCATATTCATAAGTCGGAGCAGAATTGAAAGCAAAAGTTGAATAATGTAAAACCAGACTTTACTAAACTCATTTGATAAAAAGTGTCTCTCATTGCTAGCCTTACTTACCATCTTTTATTGTCGGCTTTTACATTTTTTGCATTGGCTGAAATTTATGGATAAAGAAATGTGTATTGTTAAGGTGTCAACATCAAAAAAAGTGTGATTCGCCGTAAAGTTTTTGATTTACAACAAATTTGATAAATATCCATACATATGTATGTGTAGATAATATCAAAGAAGGTGTGTGTAGAAAGAGTATATTAAACCCTTATTTTGAATATCTACCATATTCAATTTGTTTTGGGTTTAAACTTTAGAATAGTTACCCACGAATTATGTTGCAAGATTTGTAAAAGAGGAAAGGGGGGCATGACAAACTTACAGAAAATACCCCTCCCCCAGAGTGGGACTGCTTAAAATTAACATATGTACATACATATTTGTATCTTTAACAGGGTCGGGTTTGATATAGCGCCGCGTGAATTTCGTTTATTGTGGCTAAAAGCATATAACAAGTTGAAAAATTCAAATGCACATAAATGAACTACAAAAAAACTTTTGTTTAATTGTCTTTTTGCTGAAATTCGTTCACAAATTTCATCACAATTTAACTTTAAAAATGATCTTTCTTTTGCAATTTTTCAAATATATGGTTTGTGGTTCTCATTGACGGTTTTAACGGGGCAACTACCGTTTTTATTTTGGCACACGCATATTATTAATTCATTGTTTTAACTCTTTATAGAATTAATAACCCTTTAAATACTATCGTTAAATAAAATGTTGAATTTTTAAGCACAGATCAAAAAACTAAAATTACTACTAGTGGGGTTCCACTATATATGTACCTATAGACCATGGTTTTGTATCTCCTTCCTAGATATTTACAAGATCTTTTTATAACGCCAATTTTTTTTGTTGCAATTTTTTTAACTGCGTATTCAACATGCTCATCCAATTTTAATTTATTATCAATGTATATCCCTAAGTATTTAATGAGTTTAACTTTTTTAATAACTTCCACCCCTATGCTGGAATCCGTCGTACGTTCGATTAGGCTACGAATCGTAGAATCGGTATGCTTAAATCCGCTTTTCGTAATCGTAAATTCGAAATTCGTAGACTGTTTTCGCAATTTGTAATATCGGTATGCCAGAATCCGTCGGAGCTGTCAATTGCGGAATTTTTGTACGAACAGTTACTGGTGTCGGGGCGAAATAAATTTTAGAAAAATTAGACGTGTATAAATGCAAAAATAAGCAAATATGTATGCTTGTTTGTATACACATGTGTACATTTGTATTTATGTACATATGTAATATAAACTATGCAAGGAAAATGAGATTTATTACCAGACACAATGTGTACATATGTGTGTACATATGTATGTACATATGTATATATGCGGAGATCATAAACAAATCGTACGCAAGTTTTTTGTAAGAATGCTTCTTTGTTGAGGCGAAAACTTGTCACAAATCTTTAAACCATTAAACCTTAATATATCAGAGCAATGAATTTCATCATTTAAGAAGTCTGTATTTAGATCATCTCTTAACAATGTTCATACATACAATGAATTTTCATACAATTCTGCCTTTAATTAACAAAAACTTCTTATCAAATGGCTTACAATATTGATATTAAACTTCACTCTTCACTTGCAATAATATCGGTATATGTATATTTCTGCCAATATGTAAATTTAAGAACTGCGAAATTCTTATTTTTGGTTGGCAACGCGGTTTATAGTTACGATCGGATTTCAGCATACCAATTTTCGAACTTTCGGAACGGAGCTACGAATTCGTAACTACGAACATTCGGATTACAGCATAGGGGTGTTCATCTTTTATTTTTAGGCTGTAGTTTGAGCATCCGTCATTGACTGCCTTTGTTAAGACCATAAACTATCTTATTAACATTCAGTTTAAGTTTATTAGAGCATAACTAGTTATATAAGGAATTCAGATCTTCTTGCATTTTTTTCAATCGCATTCTGCACGTTTCTATCACTGACTGTTAGGAGTGTGTCCTCATCGAAAAATTTTATCTTACAATGTTTTAGCACCATATTAATATCATTGATATAAATTTTGAAAAGAACTGGTGCTAACACCGATTCCTGTTAAGGCGGAATGTTTAATATAGTGCCGCATAAAAAGGGGATTGTGAGCGGAGAATAAGGGGGGCGTGTTTTCCGCGCAGAACTCCTTTTGCTCATTTCCTTTCATTTATTTGTTTTTGTTGCGTTTTCTGTTTTCTCACAAGAACAAATATGAGGAAAAAAGAGAAGATGTCAAAAGCAAACAACGAAACTTGAAAGCAATTGACGGTACGGACGCTTGTGTACTCGTCCCTTTTCTTCTCACCCCCTCATCTAAGGCGTAGCAGCATTGAATAATGTAAAACCAGACTTTAATAAACTCATTGATAAAGAAGTGTCTCGTTGCTAGTCTTACTTACCATCTTTTATTGTCGGCTTTAGATTTTTTGTATTGGTAGAAATTTATGGATAAAGAAATGTGTATTGTTAAGGTGTCAACATTAAAAAAAGTTTGATTCGCCGTAAAGTTTTTGATTTACAACAAATTTGATAAATATCCATACATATGTGTAGATAATATCAAAGAAGGTGTGTGTAAAAAGAGTATATTAAACCCTTATACTGAATATCTACCATATTCAATTTGTTTTGGGTTTAAACTTTTGAATAGTTACCCACGAATAATATTGCAAGATTTGTAAAAGAGGAAAGGGGCATGCCAAACTTACGCATATTATTAATTCATTGTTTTAACTCTTTTTAGAATCAATAACCCTTCAAATACTTCGCTATCGTTAATTAAAATGTTGAATTTTTAAGCACAGATCAAAAAACTAAAATTTCTACCTAATGTTTCTGTCAAACTACCGAAAAAAGGAACGAAAGGGAAACCAAACGAAAATTTATATAACCCAGTAAGCTAAAACTACTATTGATGGCGTAGACAGAGTTTGTCCCGTCAGGGTTATGTTTTTAAAGCGCGGCTGAAGGCCGCCCACGCGGAAAGGAGTTCTGCGGGGAAAACACGCCCCCCTTATTCTCCGCTCACAATTCCCTTTTTATGCGGCACTATATTAAACATACAACAAAAAACGAGTTTCCGATCCATACTCCACTTCTTACTTTCCATACTGTACGTGAGTCGGCACTTTAGCCTTTTATAGAAAATACAGAATATAGAAAGGACAGAATAAAAAGTGGGGTTCCACTATAGACCTATAGACTATGGGTTTGTATCTCCTTCCTAGATATTTACAAGATCTATTTATAAAGGCAATTTTTTAACTGCGTATTCAACATGCTCATCCAATTTTAATTTATTATCAATGTACATATATCCCTAAGTATTTAACGAGTTTAACTTTTTTAATAACTTCATCTTCGATTTTTAGGCTGTAGGTTGAGCATCAGTTATTGACTGCCCTTGTTTAGACCATAAACTGTGTGTTATTAACATTCATTTTTAGTTTATTAGAGCATAACCAGTTATATAAGGAATTCAGATCTTCTTGCATTTTTTTAATCGCATTCTGCACGTTCCTATCACTTACTGTTAGGAGTGTGTCATCATCGAACAATTTTATCTTACAATGTTTTAGCACCATATTAATATCATTGATATAAGGAATTCAGATCTTCTTGCATTTTTTTAATCGCATTCTGCACGTTCCTATCACTGACTGTTAGGAGTGGCTGTGCGTCAGATCGCCCAAAACCTAATCGCCCAAAACCGAAATATGTCAAATCGCCCAAATGACAGATCACCCAAATGACAGATCGCCCAAATGTCTAATCACCCAAATGTCAAATCGCCCAAAAATGCAAAAAACTTCTTGTCAACTTCTGTAAAAGGGAAAATGGTTAGTTCTTTGAAAATTTTTAAATCTAATTTTCCCTTTTACAAAATGCATAGGCCCGGTTGTTTGACTGCCGCTTGAGCCTAAGCTTGTTCTTAAGCAGTGTTTTCAGTTGTTTGACATTTTCTTGCTTAAGCAAACCTTTGCCCTGTCTTGAGCTCGGCTAACTAACCCTTCCACGAATTTCAATGTCTCATTCTATAACATTTCAGTTTATAATTTTAATTCTTTTGTAATATATGGATGTCTGTGGGTTGCATGCATGTTCTATTTATTTTAGTAGAACTATATTTTTACTGTTTTAGCCAAAAAGGTACTACCTTTTGATTTTTGATAATTTTCCCTTTTACAAAATGTTTACTTCTTCATGCCAACATATTGTAAAAGGGTGAATTAATAATTCTCCTCTATAATTCTCCCTTTTACAAAATGTTTACTTCTGTAAAATGAAATATTAGTAAAATACATAATTATAATGCTAATTAATCTTAATTTATATTTTGCTACATATTTATTCACACAACTTCATAACATAACCCCTAACATAGAGCTATACAACCCCTAAAACCCCCCACTTACTACGATACTGAAAGTAAAAGGGAAAAAAAAATCTGAGAGGGTATTGCTTTTAGTTGATTTATTTACCGTACTTTTATTTTATTATTTTGACAAATTTGCTAAAAACAGAAAATGTCAAATCGCCCAAATGTCAAATCGCCCAAATGTCTCACTGCACAAATGACAGATCGCCCAAATGTCTAATCGCCCAAAAAGTTGGGCGATTTGACATATGTCTAATTGCCCAAATGACAGATCGCCCAAATTTTTTTTTGGGCGATTTGACATTTTTGCTTTTGGGCGATTAGGTTTTGGGCGATCTGACGCACAGCCGTTAGGAGTGTGTCATCATCGAACAATTTTATCTTACAATGTTTTAGCACCATATTAATATCATTGATATAAATATTGAAAAGAACTGGTGCTAACACCGATCCCTGTGGTAACCCAATGTTCACGGCTACTTTTATTGACACAGTTGACTCGATCACTGTTTGCTGCATACGATCGGTAAGGTAGCTCCGAAACCACTCAAGGTCCTTGTCTTTTATACCAATACGCTCTAGTTTTTTCAGCTTTCGATCACTGTTAATAGTTTCAAAAGCTCTTTTGAGATCAATAAACACCGCTACGATATTCAACTTTGAATTAAGATCTTCCTTCCACTCACTTGAGTGCTTCTCCCTGATTGCTCTTTTATGAATATGTTATTAGTTTCAATATGACATAACAATTGCGTTTTACCCACATTTTCTAGAATTTTTTCAAGATTTGGAAGAGTGTTAATTGGCCTCATTTCTTCAGCTTTTATAATTTTAACGGAGACTATCGTAGAAATTTTCCACTCTTTAAGTAATATTCCTGTTTCAAGGCTCTTATTTATAAGAAAGGAGTAGAAGTGTCCCATATACTCTATTGAGTCTTTAATAACACCCTCAGACAATACATTTTTCCCTCCTATCTTCCTCTTAATTTTTTTTACGGTATTTACAATATTATTAGAGTTAATCTGGTTGTATTTAAACTTATTTACCTGATTAGCCTGCGTATAAAGTTACTGTTAATATCTTTTATATTTCTGTTTATCTCCACTATACTTTCTACGAATAAATCGTTTACGTTTTCTGCAATTTCTTTGCTGCTTTTGAATATTTTACCCCTTATTAGTACTTCTGCAATTTATTTTTATCTGATTTATTAACCACTTGTTTTAAGTGTTTCCACATTAAAAGGCTATCATTTCTATTTGCTTCGACTTTCTGTTCCATGTAGCTAATTTTCTTAATTTTGATCCTTTTTGTGTACTGCTTTTTTACCATGTTATATTCTGCCTAATCTCCTGTTAGCACTACTTTTTCATGTGATTTGAACTTCTTCTTGTTAACCTCAGCTAATTGCCTGTCATACCATTTGTTTCTTATCTTAATATAAATTTGTCGCTGACTGGTTAATTGGTGCATAGCCGACATCATACAATTGTTAATGTGCTCGAGCATCCCTTCAACATCAAGACTACTTATGTAACTGAAGTTATACTGTCTCAGCACATTAAGCAAATAATCAGGGTTGTACATATCCCAGAAAGTAAATTCTGACAGCGTTTTTAAGGAAACATTATAGTTTCGTGATCCGTTGTTCTGTCATCCTGTAAATTTTCACATAACACTTCCTTACTGTTAGAATACAACAAGTCTATGAGTGTTGCAGAGTGCTCCGTAATCCGTATATCAAAGCTAATCAACTGTTTCATTACATGGTGTGAGAAGATCTCGTTGAGTTTTTTACTATAAGTCGAAACTATTTTAATGTTTATGTTGAAATCACCAACACCAATAGTGTTAATTAAGATATTTATCAGATATTTCTATTAGAATAGCCTCCATATATGTGAGAAACTCGGCATTATTTGTGCTTGGTGAATGGTATACCATCCCGATCTTCCATTTAGTCTGGTTTTATTTTAGTTGGATGACCATGCACCATACATTATTATTTACCGATTTGTTGACCTTTATCTTGAACTCAAGAGTGCCACGTAAAGTTATGATCACACCGCCTGTATGTCTACTGTGTGAATCGCACCTTATTACCTGGAAAGTTAGAAAATGTATCTCTGAGTCATCTATTTCATCTGTAATACATGTCTCGGAGCATAGCACCATGTATGGGTTAACAGATTCCATGAGTCTTTCAAGTTCAATTTTATTAGCCAATAAACGTTTTATATTGAGATACACGCATTTTAATGAACATTGGCGATTTTTTCTTCCGTCTAGTTGCTAACAATCCCACTCTCTCACTCTTTATAATAGAATCCCACGAATTTTAAAAATATTTGTATTGCATAAGTGCACGCTTCTTTATACGAGTGCTTTTGTGCATTTGGAAGAGGATTATGCATGAGTTAATTCAAATCAAGGTTTCTTATCTAGATAACATTGCCCGTCTGTCAGCCCTTTTAAGTTCAACTTGAGTCGCCGAATTTCTCGTCTAAAACTGATCTTATCTCTGCGAACAACTGATTATTGCTTGTCAAATAAAATTGTTAAGACCTAAATACAAATAATTGAAAAAATCTAAAGAATTTTCGAAATATGGAATTTGATTGGAGTAGGGATGAAGACAGTGGCTTAGAGAACGAGGAAGTAATAAACATTTTTGTATTAAGGATAACTAAAGAAATTTTAATTGTACGATGAGAAAGATTTTCGCGACAGATTTTATTTCAATAGTACTTGAAATGTCCTTAAATTGATAATATCGAATCGAAGCAATATACTAACAAGTATGTGTATCCTTTATTATTTCCAAAGAAACATAAACTACATTTTTCTCAGGAACCATGCGTTGTGTCTGGAGAGTATGTTTTAATTAACATTTCGATAAAGCTACTACCTCACGAGACATAACATACGAGTTTACGTCACACCCTATAGTACTGTTCAGAGAAAATTTATAAAACTACGACAAAGAGAAAAAATAAGACAGTGTCCAAATTTAGTTTGTCCCAGATTACCCTCCCAAGTCAATCTCATTCAGAACGAAATTGTTTATTCTCTTTGTATTTTCAATTTTTTTATAATTAAATAATTATAATTCTGTAATATTTGAACTTGAAAATACTTTTTGAATTATCCGCACACAAATATTTTTATATGAAGTATTTTCTATTTGCAGAAATTTCAAAATATGGAAAAACAAAGCGAATTCTTGTGGTGCTACTATATTTCTGTATGAAATATTTTCCATACTTAAGTCGGGTCGTGTTTAGTATAGTGCCGCATAAATTTTGTTTACTGTGGCTAAACGCGTATATCAAATTGAAAAATTCAAATGCACATAGATGAACAACAAAATAGACTTTTGTTTAACTATCATTTTGCAAAAATCCGTCTAAAAATTTTATCAGAATTTAACTTTGAAAATGCTCTTTTTTGGCATTTTTCACATTTTCATTCACTGCACTTAATATAGAGCCACTAATGCATTCATTTTGGCGCACACATATTGTTAATACATTGTGCTATCAATTTTCAACGTTTTTAGAATCAACAAATGCTTAAATACTTCGCAATTATTAAATAAAAAGTTGCATATTTAAGCCCCGGACAAAAAACTAAATATAATGCCAAATGCATCTGTCAAACTACTGAAAACAACGAGCGCAAGAGAAAACAAAGCAATTTGATATAACCCAGTAACTTAAAAGTACGCGGAAAAGAGTTCCGGCCCTAAGGCGTTTAAAGCATCAGTATTTAAGCCGACAGTCTAAGCAAAATAATCGATTAATATTATTTGCTCGATCAATCATACCTTGAAAGCGATTGACGGTACGGACGCTTGTGTACTCGTCCCTTTGCTTCTCACGCCATCATATTCATAAGTCGGAGCAGAATTGAAAGCAAAAGTTGAATAATGTAAAACCAGACTTTACTAAACTCATTTGATAAAAAGTGTCTCTCATTGCTAGCCTTACTTACCATCTTTTATTGTCGGCTTTTACATTTTTTGCATTGGCTGAAATTTATGGATAAAGAAATGTGTATTGTTAAGGTGTCAACATCAAAAAAAGTGTGATTCGCCGTAAAGTTTTTGATTTACAACAAATTTGATAAATATCCATACATATGTATGTGTAGATAATATCAAAGAAGGTGTGTGTAGAAAGAGTATATTAAACCCTTATTTTGAATATCTACCATATTCAATTTGTTTTGGGTTTAAACTTTAGAATAGTTACCCACGAATTATGTTGCAAGATTTGTAAAAGAGGAAAGGGGGGCATGACAAACTTACAGAAAATACCCCTCCCCCAGAGTGGGACTGCTTAAAATTAACATATGTACATACATATTTGTATCTTTAACAGGGTCGGGTTTGATATAGCGCCGCGTGAATTTCGTTTATTGTGGCTAAAAGCATATAACAAGTTGAAAAATTCAAATGCACATAAATGAACTACAAAAAAACTTTTGTTTAATTGTCTTTTTGCTGAAATTCGTTCACAAATTTCATCACAATTTAACTTTAAAAATGATCTTTCTTTTGCAATTTTTCAAATATATGGTTTGTGGTTCTCATTGACGGTTTTAACGGGGCAACTACCGTTTTTATTTTGGCACACGCATATTATTAATTCATTGTTTTAACTCTTTATAGAATTAATAACCCTTTAAATACTATCGTTAAATAAAATGTTGAATTTTTAAGCACAGATCAAAAAACTAAAATTACTACCTAATGTTTCTGTCAAACTACACTTTAGCCTTTTATAGAAAATATTTCTTTTATCCACTTCGGTTCTATAGAAGGGAAGCATAAAGCTGTTTTTCTCTCTTAGTAGGTATGAGTGGGTGTCGTTAATGTATCGAAGATTGTCACTCAAATAATCCGGAAGTCTGCCTTCTTTTATGATAAATACAAATTTCATAGCATGATAAAAAAACTTGCTCGCCGATCATCTCCCGCGTGGGTGTATCGTAAGGCTTTGCAGGTTATCTACTTGGGTATCGCTATCTATGAAGAATATCGTTGGACAGTATAAAAAGTGGGGTTCCACTATATACCTATAGACCATGGTTTTGTATCTCCTTCCTAGATATTTACAAGATCTTTTTATAACGCCAATTTTTTTTGTTGCAATTTTTTTAACTGCGTATTCAACATGCTCATCCAATTTTAATTTATTATCAATGTATATCCCTAAGTATTTAATGAGTTTAACTTTTTTAATAACTTCCACCCCTATGCTGGAATCCGTCGTACGTTCGATTAGGCTACGAATCGTAGAATCGGTATGCTTAAATCCGCTTTTCGTAATCGTAAATTCGAAATTCGTAGACTGTTTTCGCAATTTGTAATATCGGTATGCCAGAATCCGTCGGAGCTGTCAATTGCGGAATTTTTGTACGAACAGTTACTGGTGTCGGGGCGAAATAAATTTTAGAAAAATTAGACGTGTATAAATGCAAAAATAAGCAAATATGTATGCTTGTTTGTATACACATGTGTACATTTGTATTTATGTACATATGTAATATAAACTATGCAAGGAAAATGAGATTTATTACCAGACACAATGTGTACATATGTGTGTACATATGTATGTATGTATATATGCGGAGATCATAAACAAATCGTACGCAAGTTTTTTGTAAGAATGCTTCTTTGTTGAGGCGAAAACTTGTCACAAATCTTTAAACCATTAAACCTTAATATATCAGAGCAATGAATTTCATCATTTAAGAAGTCTGTATTTAGATCATCTCTTAACAATGTTCATACATACAATGAATTTTCATACAATTCTGCCTTTAATTAACAAAAACTTCTTATCAAATGGCTTACAATATTGATATTAAACTTCACTCTTCACTTGCAATAATATCGGTATATGTATATTTCTGCCAATATGTAAATTTAAGAACTTCGAAATTCTTATTTTTGGTTGGCAACGCGGTTTATAGTTACGATCGGATTTCAGCATACCAATTTTCGAACTTTCGGAACGGAGCTACGAATTCGTAACTACGAACATTCGGATTACAGCATAGGGGTGTTCATCTTTTATTTTTAGGCTGTAGTTTGAGCATCCGTCATTGACTGCCTTTGTTAAGACCATAAACTATCTTATTAACATTCAGTTTAAGTTTATTAGAGCATAACTAGTTATATAAGGAATTCAGATCTTCTTGCATTTTTTTCAATCGCATTCTGCACGTTTCTATCACTGACTGTTAGGAGTGTGTCCTCATCGAAAAATTTTATCTTACAATGTTTTAGCACCATATTTATATCATTGATATAAATTTTGAAAAGAACTGGTGCTAACACCGATTCCTGTTAAGGCGGAATGTTTAATAGAGTGCCGCATAAAAAGGGGATTGTGAGCGGAGAATAAGGAGGGCGTGTTTTCCGCGCAGAACTCCTTTTGCTGATTTCCTTTCATTTATTTGTTTTTGTTGCGTTTTCTGTTTTCTCGAAAGAACAAATATGAGGAAAAAAGAGAAGATGTCAAAAGCAAACAACGAAACTTGAAAGCAATTGACGGTACGGACGCTTGTGTACTCGTCCCTTTTCTTCTCACCCCCTCATCTAAGGCGTAGCAGCATTGAATAATGTAAAACCAGACTTTAATAAACTCATTGATAAAGAAGTGTCTCGTTGCTAGTCTTACTTACCATCTTTTATTGTCGGCTTTAGATTTTTTGTATTGGTAGAAATTTATGGATAAAGAAATGTGTATTGTTAAGGTGTCAACATTAAAAAAAGTTTGATTCGCCGTAAAGTTTTTGATTTACAACAAATTTGATAAATATCCATACATATGTGTAGATAATATCAAAGAAGGTGTGTGTAAAAAGAGTATATTAAACCCTTATACTGAATATCTACCATATTCAATTTGTTTTGAGTTTAAACTTTTGAATAGTTACCCACGAATAATATTGCAAGATTTGTAAAAGAGGAAAGGGGCATGCCAAACTTACGCATATTATTAATTCATTGTTTTAACTCTTTTTAGAATCAATAACCCTTCAAATACTTCGCTATCGTTAATTAAAATGTTGAATTTTTAAGCACAGATCAAAAAACTAAAATTTCTACCTAATGTTTCTGTCAAACTACCGAAAAAAGGAACGAAAGGGAAACCAAACGAAAATTTATGTAACCCAGTAAGCTAAAACTACTATTGATGGCGTAGACAGAGTTTGTCCCGTCAGGGTTATGTTTTTAAAGCGCGGCTGAAGGCCGCCCACGCGGAAAGGAGTTCTGCGGGGAAAACACGCCCCCCTTATTCTCCGCTCACAATTCCCTTTTTATGCGGCACTATATTAAACATACAACAAAAAACGAGTTTCCGATCCATACTCCACTTCTTACTTTCCATACTGTACGTGAGTCGGCACTTTAGCCTTTTATAGAAAATATTTCCTTTATCCACTTCGGTTCTATAGAAGGGAAGCTGTTATTCTCTCTTAGCAGGTATGAGTGGGTGTCGTTAATGTATCGAAGATTGTCACTCAAATATTCCGGAAGTCTGCCTTCTTTTATGTTAAACACGAATTTCATAGTATCATAAAAAAACTTGCTCGGCGATCATCTTCCGCGTGGGTGTATCGTAAGGCTTACTTAGAATAAAGCGCATAGCTCGGTTTTGCAGTTTATCTACTTGGGTATCGCTAACTATGAAGAATATCGTCGGACAGAATAAAAAGTGGGGTTCCACTATATACCTATAGACTATGGGTTTGTATCTCCTTCCTAGATATTTACAAGATCTATTTATAAAGGCAATTTTTTAACTGCGTATTCAACATGCTCATCCAATTTTAATTTATTATCAATGTACATATATCCCTAAGTATTTAACGAGTTTAACTTTTTTAATAACTTCATCTTCGATTTTTAGGCTGTAGGTTGAGCATCAGTTATTGACTGCCCTTGTTTAGACCATAAACTGTGTGTTATTAACATTCATTTTTAGTTTATTAGAGCATAACCAGTTATATAAGGAATTCAGATCTTCTTGCATTTTTTTAATCGCATTCTGCACGTTCCTATCACTTACTGTTAGGAGTGTGTCATCATCGAACAATTTTATCTTACAATGTTTTAGCACCATATTAATATCATTGATATAAGGAATTCAGATCTTCTTGCATTTTTTTAATCGCATTCTGCACGTTCCTATCACTGACTGTTAGGAGTGGCTGTGCGTCAGATCGCCCAAAACCTAATCGCCCAAAACCGAAATATGTCAAATCGCCCAAAATGTTGGGCGATTGGAAATAATGTCTAATTTCCTAAATGACAGATCGCCCAAAAAGTTGGGCGATTAGACATATGTCTAATAGCCCAAATGACAGATCGCCCAAAAAGTTGGGCGATTGGAAATAATGTCTAATTTCCTAAATGACAGATCGCCCAAAAAGTTGGGCGATTAGACATATGTCTAATTGCCCAAATGACAGATCGCCCAAATGTCTAATCACCCAAATGTCAAATCGCCCAAAAATGCAAAAAACTTCTTGTCAACTTCTGTAAAAGGGAAAATGGTTAGTTCTTTGAAAATTTTTAAATCTAATTTTCCCTTTTACAAAATGCATAGGGCCGGTTGTTTGACTGCCGCTTGAGCCTAAGCTTGTTCTTAAGCAGTGTTTTCAGTTGTTTGACATTTTCTTGCTTAAGCAAACCTTTGCCCTGTCTTGAGCTCGGCTAACTAACCCTTCCACGAATTTCAATGTCTCATTCTATAACATTTCAGTTTATAATTTTAATTCTTTTGTAATATATGGATGTCTGTGGGTTGCATGCATGTTCTATTTATTTTAGTAGAACTATATTTTTACTGTTTTAGCCAAAAAGGTACTACCTTTTGATTTTTGATAATTTTCCCTTTTACAAAATGTTTACTTCTTCATGCCAACATATTGTAAAAGGGTGAATTAATAATTCTCCTCTATAATTCTCCCTTTTACAAAATGTTTACTTCTGTAAAATGAAATATTAGTAAAATACATAATTATAATGCTAATTAATCTTAATTTATATTTTGCTACATATTTATTCACACAACTTCATAACATAACCCCTAACATAGAGCTATACAACCCCTAAAACCCCCCACTTACTACGATACTGAAAGTAAAAGGGAAAAAAAAATCTGAGAGGGTATTGCTTTTAGTTGATTTATTTACCGTACTTTTATTTTATTATTTTGACAAATTTGCTAAAAACAGAAAATGTCAAATCGCCCAAATGTCAAATCGCCCAAATGTCTCACTGCACAAATGACAGATCGCCCAAATGTCTAATCGCCCAAAAAGTTGGGCGATTTGACATATGTCTAATTGCCCAAATGACAGATCGCCCAAATTTTTTTTTGGGCGATTTGACATTTTTGCTTTTGGGCGATTAGGTTTTGGGCGATCTGACGCACAGCCGTTAGGAGTGTGTCATCATCGAACAATTTTATCTTACAATGTTTTAGCACCATATTAATATCATTGATATAAATATTGAAAAGAACTGGTGCTAACACCGATCCCTGTGGTAACCCAATGTTCACGGCTACTTTTATTGACACAGTTGACTCGATCACTGTTTGCTGCATACGATCGGTAAGGTAGCTCCGAAACCACTCAAGGTCCTTGTCTTTTATACCAATACGCTCTAGTTTTTTCAGCTTTCGATCACTGTTAATAGTTTCAAAAGCTCTTTTGAGATCAATAAACACCGCTACGATATTCAACTTTGAATTAAGATCTTCCTTCCACTCACTTGAGTGCTTCTCCCTGATTGCTCTTTTATGAATATGTTATTAGTTTCAATATG
The DNA here is from genome assembly GCA_963971545.1 of Philophylla caesio. NCBI lineage: Eukaryota > Metazoa > Arthropoda > Insecta > Diptera > Tephritidae > Philophylla > Philophylla caesio. Next base: position 19,120,685 of record OZ020605.1, read on the forward strand.
ACATAACAATTGCGTTTTACCCACATTTTCTAGAATTTTTTCAAGATTTGGAAGAGTGTTAATTGGCCTCATTTCTTCAGCTTTTATAATTTTAACGGAGACTATCGTAGAAATTTTCCACTCTTTAAGTACTATTCCTGTTTCAAGGCTCTTATTTATAAGAAAGGAGTAGAAGTGTCCCATATACTCTATTGAGTCTTTAATAACACCCTCAGACAATACATTTTTCCCTCCTATCTTCCTCTTAATTTTTTTTACGGTATTTACAATATTATTAGAGTTAATCTGGTTGTATTTAAACTTATTTACCTGATTAGCCTGCGTATAAAGTTACTGTTAATATCTTTTATATTTCTGTTTATCTCCACTATACTTTCTACGAATAAATCGTTTACGTTTTCTGCAATTTCTTTGCTGCTTTTGAATATTTTACCCCTTATTAGTACTTCTGCAATTTATTTTTATCTGATTTATTAACCACTTGTTTTAAGTGTTTCCACATTAAAAGGCTATCATTTCTATTTGCTTCGACTTTCTGTTCCATGTAGCTAATTTTCTTAATTTTGATCCTTTTTGTGTACTGCTTTTTTACCATGTTATATTCTGCCTAATCTCCTGTTAGCACTACTTTTTCATGTGATTTGAACTTCTTCTTGTTAACCTCAGCTAATTGCCTGTCATACCATTTGTTTCTTATCTTAATATAAATTTGTCGCTGACTGGTTAATTGGTGCATAGCCGACATCATACAATTGTTAATGTGCTCGAGCATCCCTTCAACATCAAGACTACTTATGTAACTGAAGTTATACTGTCTCAGCACATTAAGCAAATAATCAGGGTTGTACATATCCCAGAAAGTAAATTCTGACAGCGTTTTTAAGGAAACATTATAGTTTCGTGATCCGTTGTTCTGTCATCCTGTAAATTTTCACATAACACTTCCTTACTGTTAGAATACAACAAGTCTATGAGTGTTGCAGAGTGCTCCGTAATCCGTATATCAAAGCTAATCAACTGTTTCATTACATGGTGTGAGAAGATCTCGTTGAGTTTTTTACTATAAGTCGAAACTATTTTAATGTTTATGTTGAAATCACCAACACCAATAGTGTTAATTAAGATATTTATCAGATATTTCTATTAGAATAGCCTCCATATATGTGAGAAACTCGGCATTATTTGTGCTTGGTGAATGGTATACCATCCCGATCTTCCATTTAGTCTGGTTTTATTTTAGTTGGATGACCATGCACCATACATTATTATTTACCGATTTGTTGACCTTTATCTTGAACTCAAGAGTGCCACGTAAAGTTATGATCACACCGCCTGTATGTCTACTGTGTGAATCGCACCTTATTACCTGGAAAGTTAGAAAATGTATCTCTGAGTCATCTATTTCATCTGTAATACATGTCTCGGAGCATAGCACCATGTATGGGTTAACAGATTCCATGAGTCTTTCAAGTTCAATTTTATTAGCCAATAAACGTTTTATATTGAGATACACGCATTTTAATGAACATTGGCGATTTTTTCTTCCGTCTAGTTGCTAACAATCCCACTCTCTCACTCTTTATAATAGAATCCCACGAATTTTAAAAATATTTGTATTGCATAAGTGCACGCTTCTTTATACGAGTGCTTTTGTGCATTTGGAAGAGGATTATGCATGAGTTAATTCAAATCAAGGCTTCTTATCTAGATAACATTGCCCGTCTGTCAGCCCTTTTAAGTTCAACTTGAGTCGCCGAATTTCTCGTCTAAAACTGATCTTATCTCTGCGAACAACTGATTATTGCTTGTCAAATAAAATTGTTAAGACCTAAATACAAATAATTGAAAAAATCTAAAGAATTTTCGAAATATGGAATTTGATTGGAGTAGGGATGAAGACAGTGGCTTAGAGAACGAGGAATTAATAAACATTTTTGTATTAAGGATAACTAAAGAAATTTTAATTGTACGATGAGAAAGATTTTCGCGACAGATTTTATTTCAATAGTACTTGAAATGTCCTTAAATTGATAATATCGAATCGAAGCAATATACTAACAAGTATGTGTATCCTTTATTATTTCCAAAGAAACATAAACTACATTTTTCTCAGGAACCATGCGTTGTGTCTGGAGAGTATGTTTTAATTAACATTTCGATAAAGCTACTACCTCACGAGACATAACATACGAGTTTACGTCACACCCTATAGTACTGTTCAGAGAAAATTTATAAAACTACGACAAAGAGAAAAAATAAGACAGTGTCCAAATTTAGTTTGTCCCAGATTACCCTCCCAAGTCAATCTCATTCAGAACGAAATTGTTTATTCTCTTTGTATTTTCAATTTTTTTATAATTAAATAATTATAATTCTGTAATATTTGAACTTGAAAATACTTTTTGAATTATCCGCACACAAATATTTTTATATGAAGTATTTTCTATTTGCAGAAATTTCAAAATATGGAAAAACAAAGCGAATTCTTGTGGTGCTACTATATTTCTGTATGAAATATTTTCCATACTTAAGTCGGGTCGTGTTTAGTATAGTGCCGCATAAATTTTGTTTACTGTGGCTAAACGCGTATATCAAATTGAAAAATTCAAATGCACATAGATGAACAACAAAATAGACTTTTGTTTAACTATCATTTTGCAAAAATCCGTCTACAAATTTTATCAGAATTTAACTTTGAAAATGCTCTTTTTTGGCATTTTTCACATATAGAGTGTTTGATTTTCATTCACTGCACTTAATATAGAGCCACTAATGCATTCATTTTGGCGCACACATATTGTTAATACATTGTGCTATCAATTTTCAACGTTTTTAGAATCAACAAATGCTTAAATACTTCGCAATTATTAAATAAAAAGTTGCATATTTAAGCCCCGGACAAAAAACTAAATATAATGCCAAATGCATCTGTCAAACTACTGAAAACAACGAGCGCAAGAGAAAACAAAGCAATTTGATATAACCCAGTAACTTAAAAGTACGCGGAAAAGAGTTCCGGCCCTAAGGCGTTTAAAGCATCAGTATTTAAGCCGACAGTCTAAGCAAAATAATCGATTAATATTATTTGCTCGATCAATCATACCTTGAAAGCGATTGACGGTACGGACGCTTGTGTACTCGTCCCTTTGCTTCTCACGCCATCATATTCATAAGTCGGAGCAGAATTGAAAGCAAAAGTTGAATAATGTAAAACCAGACTTTACTAAACTCATTTGATAAAAAGTGTCTCTCATTGCTAGCCTTACTTACCATCTTTTATTGTCGGCTTTTACATTTTTTGCATTGGCTGAAATTTATGGATAAAGAAATGTGTATTGTTAAGGTGTCAACATCAAAAAAAGTGTGATTCGCCGTAAAGTTTTTGATTTACAACAAATTTGATAAATATCCATACATATGTATGTGTAGATAATATCAAAGAAGGTGTGTAGAAAGAGTATATTAAACCCTTATTTTGAATATCTACCATATTCAATTTGTTTTGGGTTTAAACTTTAGAATAGTTACCCACGAATTATGTTGCAAGATTTGTAAAAGAGGAAAGGGGGGCATGACAAACTTACAGAAAATACCCCTCCCCCAGAGTGGGACTGCTTAAAATTAACATATGTACATACATATTTGTATCTTTAACAGGGTCGGGTTTGATATAGCGCCGCGTGAATTTCGTTTATTGTGGCTAAAAGCATATAACAAGTTGAAAAATTCAAATGCACATAAATGAACTACAAAAAAACTTTTGTTTAATTGTCTTTTTGCTGAAATTCGTTCACAAATTTCATCACAATTTAACTTTAAAAATGATCTTTCTTTTGCAATTTTTCAAATATATGGTTTGTGGTTCTCATTGACGGTTTTAACGGGGCAACTACCGTTTTTATTTTGGCACACGCATATTATTAATTCATTGTTTTAACTCTTTATAGAATTAATAACCCTTTAAATACTATCGTTAAATAAAATGTTGAATTTTTAAGCACAGATCAAAAAACTAAAATTACTACCTAATGTTTCTGTCAAACTACACTTTAGCCTTTTATAGAAAATATTTCTTTTATCCACTTCGGTTCTATAGAAGGGAAGCATAAAGCTGTTTTTCTCTCTTAGTAGGTATGAGTGGGTGTCGTTAATGTATCGAAGATTGTCACTCAAATAATCCGGAAGTCTGCCTTCTTTTATGATAAATACAAATTTCATAGCATGATAAAAAAACTTGCTCGCCGATCATCTCCCGCGTGGGTGTATCGTAAGGCTTATTTAGTATAAAGCGCATAGCTCGGTTTTGCAGTTTATCTACTTGGGTATCGCTATCTATGAAGAATATCGTTGGACAGTATAAAAAGTGGGGTTCCACTATAGATCTATAGACCATGGTTTTGTATCTCCTTCCTAGATATTTACAAGATCTTTTTATAACGCCAATTTTTTTTGTTGCAATTTTTTTAACTGCGTATTCAACATGCTCATCCAATTTTAATTTATTATCAATGTATATCCCTAAGTATTTAATGAGTTTAACTTTTAATAACTTCCACCCCTATGCTGGAATCCGTCGTACGTTCGATTAGGCTACGAATCGTAGAATCGGTATGCTTAAATCCGCTTTTCGTAATCGTAAATTCGAAATTCGTAGACTGTTTTCGCAATTTGTAATATCGGTATGCCAGAATCCGTCGGAGCTGTCAATTGCGGAATTTTTGTACGAACAGTTACTGGTGTCGGGGCGAAATAAATTTTAGAAAAATTAGACGTGTATAAATGCAAAAATAAGCAAATATGTATGCTTGCTGGTATACACATGTGTACATTTGTATTTATGTACATATGTAATATAAACTATGCAAGGAAAATGAGATTAATTACCAGACACAATGTGTACATATGTGTGTACATATGTACATATGTATGTATATATGCGGAGATCATGAACAAATCGTACGCAAGTTTTTTGTAAGAATGCTTCTTTGTTGAGGCGAAAACTTGTCACAAATCTTTAAACCATTAAACCTTAATATATCAGAGCAATGAATTTCATCATTTAAGAAGTCTGTATTTAGATCATCTCTTAACAATGTTCATACATACAATGAATTTTCATACAATTCTGCCTTTAATTAACAAAAACTTCTTATCAAATGGCTTACAATATTGATATTAAACTTCACTCTTCACTTGCAATAATATCGGTATATGTATATTTCTGCCAATATGTCAATTTAAGAACTTCGAAATTCTTATTTTTGGTTGGCAACGCGGTTTATAGTTACGATCGGATTTCAGCATACCAATTTTCGAACTTTCGGAACGGAGCTACGAATTCGTAACTACGAACATTCGGATTACAGCATAGGGGTGTTCATCTTTTATTTTTAGGCTGTAGTTTGAGCATCCGTCATTGACTGCCTTTGTTAAGACCATAAACTATCTTATTAACATTCAGTTTAAGTTTATTAGAGCATAACTAGTTATATAAGGAATTCAGATCTTCTTGCATTTTTTTCAATCGCATTCTGCACGTTTCTATCACTGACTGTTAGGAGTGTGTCCTCATCGAAAAATTTTATCTTACAATGTTTTAGCACCATATTAATATCATTGATATAAATTTTGAAAAGAACTGGTGCTAACACCGATTCCTGTTAAGGCGGAATGTTTAATATAGTGCCGCATAAAAAGGGGATTGTGAGCGGAGAATAAGGGGGGCGTGTTTTCCGCGCAGAGCTCCTTTTGCTCATTTCCTTTCATTTATTTGTTTTTGTTGCGTTTTCTGTTTTCTCACAAGAACAAATATGAGGAAAAAAGAGAAGATGTCAAAAGCAAACAACGAAACTTGAAAGCAATTGACGGTACGGACGCTTGTGTACTCGTCCCTTTTCTTCTCACCCCCTCATCTAAGGCGTAGCAGAATTGAATAATGTAAAACCAGACTTTAATAAACTCATTGATAAAGAAGTGTCTCGTTGCTAGTCTTACTTACCATCTTTTATTGTCGGCTTTAGATTTTTTGTATTGGTAGAAATTTATGGATAAAGAAATGTGTATTGTTAAGGAGTCAACATTAAAAAAAGTTTGATTCGCCGTAAAGTTTTTGATTTACAACAAATTTGATAAATATCCATACATATGTGTAGATAATATCAAAGAAGGTGTGTGTAAAAAGAGTATATTAAACCCTTATACTGAATATCTACCATATTCAATTTGTTTTGGGTTTAAACTTTTGAATAGTTACCCACGAATAATATTGCAAGATTTGTAAAAGAGGAAAGGGGCATGCCAAACTTACGCATATTATTAATTCATTGTTTTAACTCTTTTTAGAATCAATAACCCTTCAAATACTTCGCTATCGTTAATTAAAATGTTGAATTTTTAAGCACAGATCAAAAAACTAAAATTTCTACCTAATGTTTCTGTCAAACTACCGAAAAAAGGAACGAAAGGGAAACCAAACGAAAATTTATATAACCCAGTAAGCTAAAACTACTATTGATGGCGTAGACAGAGTTTGTCCCGTCAGGGTTATGTTTTTAAAGCGCGGCTGAAGGCCGCCCACGCGGAAAGGAGTTATGCGGGGAAAACACGCCCCCCTTATTCTCCGCTCACAATTCCCTTTTTATGCGGCACTATATTAAACATACAACAAAAAACGAGTTTCCGATCCATACTCCACTTCTTACTTTCCATACTGTACGTGAGTCGGCACTTTAGCCTTTTATAGAAAATATTTCCTTTATCCACTTCGGTTCTATAGAAGGGAAGCTGTTATTCTCTCTTAGTAGGTATGAGTGGGTGTCGTTAATGTATCGAAGATTGTCACTCAAATAATCCGGAAGTCTGCCTTCTTTTATGTTAAACACGAATTTCATAGTATCATAAAAAAACTTGCTCGGCGATCATCTTCCGCGTGGGTGTATCGTAAGGCTTACTTAGAATAAAGCGCATAGCTCGGTTTTGCAGTTTATCTACTTGGGTATCGCTAACTATGAAGAATATCGTCGGACAGAATAAAAAGTGGGGTTCCACTATAGACCTATAGACTATGGGTTTGTATCTCCTTCCTAGATATTTACAAGATCTATTTATAAAGGCAATTTTTTTAACTGCGTATTCAACATGCTCATCCAATTTTAATTTATTATCAATGTATATCCCTAAGTATTTAACGAGTTTAACTTTTTTAATAACTTCATCTTCGATTTGTAGGCTGTAGGTTGAGCATCAGTTATTGACTGCCCTTGTTTAGACCATAAACTGTGTGTTATTAACATTCATTTTTAGTTTATTAGAGCATAACCAGTTATATAAGGAATTCAGATCTTCTTGCATTTTTTTAATCGCATTCTGCACGTTCCTATCACTTACTGTTAGGAGTATGTCATCATCGAACAATTTCATCTTACAATTTTTTAGCACCATATTAATATCATTGATATAAGGAATTCAGATCTTCTTGCATTTTTTTAATCGCATTCTGCACGTTCCTATCACTGACTGTTAGGAGTGGCTGTGCGTCAGATCGCCCAAAACCTAATCGCCCAAAACCGAAAAATGTCAAATCGCCCAAAATGTTGGGCGATTGGAAATAATGTCTAATTTCCTAAATGACAGATCGCCCAAAAAGTTGGGCGATTAGACATATGTCTAATTGCCCAAATGACAGATCGCCCAAATGACAGATCGCCCAAATGTCTAATCACCCAAATGTCAAATCGCCCAAAAATGCAAAAAACTTCTTGTCAACTTCTGTAAAAGGGAAAATGGTTAGTTCTTTGAAAATTTTTAAATCTAATTTTCCCTTTTACAAAATGCATAGGGCCGGTTGTTTGACTGCCGCTTGAGCCTAAGCTTGTTCTTAAGCAGTGTTTTCAGTTGTTTGACATTTTCTTGCTTAAGCAAACCTTTGCCCTGTCTTGAGCTCGGCTAACTAACCCTTCCACGAATTTCAATGTCTCATTCTATCACATTTCAGTTTATAATTTTAATTCTTTTGTAATATATGGATGTCTGTGGGTTGCATGCATGTTCTATTTATTTTAGTAGAACTATATTTTTACTGTTTTAGCCAAAAAGGTACTACCTTTTGATTTTTGATAATTTTCCCTTTTACAAAATGTTTACTTCTTCATGCCAACATATTGTAAAAGGGTGAATTAATAATTCTCCTCTATAATTCTCCCTTTTACAAAATGTTTACTTCTGTAAAATGAAATATTAGTAAAATACATAATTATAATGCTAATTAATCTTAATTTATATTTTGCTACTTATTTATTCACACAACTTCATAACATAACCCCTAACATAGAGCTGTACAACCCCTAAAACCCCCCACTTACTACGATACTGAAAGTAAAAGGGAAAAAAAATCTGAGAGGGTATTGCTTTTAGTTGATTTATTTACCGTACTTTTATTTTATTATTTTGACAAATTTGCTAAAAACAGAAAATGTCAAATCGCCCAAATGTCAAATCGCCCAAATGTCTCACTGCACAAATGACAGATCGCCAAAAAAGTTGGGCGATTGGACATATGTCACATCGCCCAAATGTCTAATCGCCCAAAAAGTTGGGCGATTTGACATATGTCTAATTGCCCAAATAACAGATCGCCCAAATTTTTTTTTGGGCGATTTGACATTTTTGCTTTTGGGCGATTAGGTTTTGGGCGATCTGACGCACAGCCGTTAGGAGTGTGTCATCATCGAACAATTTTATCTTACAATGTTTTAGCACCATATTAATATCATTGATATAAATATTGAAAAGAACTGGTGCTAACACCGATCCCTGTGGTAACCCAATGTTCACGGCTACTTTTATTGACACAGTTGACTCGATCACTGTTTGCTGCATACGATCGGTAAGGTAGCTCCGAAACCACTCAAGGTCCTTGTCTTTTACACCAATACGCTCTAGTTTTTTCAGCTTTCGATCACTGTTAATAGTTTCATAAGCTCTTTTGAGATCAATAAACACCGCTACGATATTCAACTTTGAATTAAGATCTTCGTTCCACTCACTTGAGTGCTTCTCCCTGATTGCTCTTTTATGAATATGTTATTAGTTTCAATATGACATAACAATTGCGTTTTACCCACATTTTCTAGAATTTTTTCAAGATTTGGAAGAATGTTAATTGGCCTCATTTCTTCAGCTTTTATAATTTTAACGGAGACTATCGTAGAAATTTTCCACTCTTTAGGTACTATTCCTGTTTCAAGGCTCTTATTTATAAGAAAGGAGTAGAAGTGTCCCATATACTCTATTGAGTCTTTAATAACACCCTCAGACAATACATTTTTCCCTCCTATCTTCCTCTTAATTTTTTTTACGGTATTTACAATATTATTAGAGTTAATCTGGTTGTATTTAAACTTATTTACCTGATTAGCCTGCGTATAAAGTTACTGTTAATATCTTTTATATTTCTGTTTATCTCCACTATACTTTCTACGAATAAATCGTTTACGTTTTCTGCAATTTCTTTGCTGCTTTTGAATATTTTACCCCTTATTAGTACTTCTGCAATTTATTTTTATCTGATTTATTAACCACTTGTTTTAAGTGTTTCCACATTAAAAGGCTATCATTTCTATTTGCTTCGACTTTCTGTTCCATGTAGCTAATTTTCTTAATTTTGATCCTTTTTGTGTACTGCTTTTTTACCATGTTATATTCTGCCTAATCTCCTGTTAGCACTACTTTTTCATGTGATTTGAACTTCTTCTTGTTAACCTCAGGTAATTGCCTGTCATACCATTTGTTTCTTATCTTAATATAAATTTGTCGCTGACTGGTTAATTGGTGCATAGCCGACATCATACAATTGTTAATGTGCTCGAGCATCCCTTCAACATCAAGACTACTTATGTAACTGAAGTTATACTGTCTCAGCACATTAAGCAAATAATCAGGGTTGTACATATCCCGAAAGTAAATTCTGACAGCGTTTTTAAGGAAACATTATAGTTTCGTGATCCGTTGTTCTGTGATCCTGTAAATTTTCACATAACACTTCCTTACTGTTAGAATACAACAAGTCTATGAGTGTTGCAGAGTGCTCCGTAATCCGTATATCAAAGCTAATCAACTGTTTCATTACATGGTGTGAGAAGATCTCGTTGAGTTTTTTACTATAAGTCGAAACTATTTTAATGTTTATGTTGAAATCACCAACACCAATATTGTTAATTAAGATATTTATCAGATATTTCTATTAGAATAGCCTCCATATATGTGAGAAACTCGGCATTATTTGTGCTTGGTGAATGGTATACCATCCCGATCTTCCATTTAGTCTGGTTTTATTTTAGTTGGATGACCATGCACCATACATTATTATTTACCGATTTGTTGACCTTTATCTTGAACTCAAGAGTGCCACGTAAAGTTATGATCACACCGCCTGTATATCTACTGTGTGAATCGCACCTTATTACCTGGAAAGTTAGAAAATGTATCTCTGAGTCATCTATTTCTTCTGTAATACATGTCTCGGAGCATAGCACCATGTATGGGTTAACAGATTCCATGAGTCTTTCAAGTTCAATTTTATTAGCCAATAAACGTTTTATATTGAGATACACGCATTTTAATGAACATTGGCGATCTTTTCTTACGTCTAGTTGCTAACATCCCACTCTCTCACTCTTTATAATAGAATCCCACGAATTTTAAAAATATTTGTATTGCATAAGTGCACGCTTCTTTATACGAGTGCCTTTGTGCATTTGGAAGAGGATTATGCATGAGTTAATTCAAATCAAGGCTTCTTATCTTATCAGCCCTTTTAAGTTCAACTTAAGTCGCCGAATTTCTCGTCTAAAACTGATCTTATCTCTGCGAACAACTGATTATTGCTTGTCAAATAAAATTGTTAAGACCTAAATACAAATAATTGAAAAAATCTAAAGAATTTTCGAAATATGGAATTTGATTGAAGTAGGGATGAAGACAGTGGCTTAGAGAACGAGGAAGTAATAAACATTTTTGTATTAAGGATAACTAAAGAAATTTCAATTGTACGATGAGAAAGATTTTCGCGACAGATTTTATTTCAATAGTACTTGAAATGTCCTTAAATTGATAATATCGAATCGAAGCAATATACTAACAAGTATGTGTATCCTTTATTATTTCCAAAGAAACATAAACTACATTTTTCTCAGGAACCATGCGTTGTGTCTGGAGAGTATGTTTTAATTAACATTTCGATAAAGCTACTACCTCACGAGACATAACATACGAGTTTACGTCACACCCTATAGTACTGTTCAGAGAAAATTTATAAAACTACGACAAAGAGAAAAAATAAGACAGTGTCCAAATTTAGTTTGTCCCAGATTACCCTCCCAAGTCAATCTCATTCAGAACGAAATTGTTTATTCTCTTTGTATTTTCAATTTTTTTATAATTAAATAATTATAATTCTGTAATATTTGAACTTGAAAATACTTTTTGAATTATCCGCACACAAATATTTTTATATGAAGTATTTTCTATTTGCAGAAATTTCAAAATATGGAAAAACAAAGCGAATTCTTGTGGTGCTACCATATTTCTGTATGAAATATTTTCCATACTTAAGTCGGGTCGTGTTTAGTATAGTGCCGCATAAATTTTGTTTACTGTGGCTAAACGCGTATATCAAATTGAAAAATTCAAATGCACATAGATGAACAACAAAATAGACTTGTTTAACTATCATTTTGCAAAAATCCGTCTACAAATTTTATCAGAATTTAACTTTGAAAATGCTCTTTTTTGGCATTTTTCACATATAGAGTGTTTGATTTTCATTCACTGCACTTAATATAGAGCCACTAATGCATTCATTTTGGCGCACACATATTGTTCATACATTGTGCTATCAATTTTCAACGTTTTTAGAATCAACAAATGCTTAAATACTTCGCAATTATTAAATAAAAAGTTGCATATTTAAGCCCCGGACAAAAAACTAAATATAATGCCAAATGCATCTGTCAAACTACTGAAAACAACGAGCGCAAGAGAAAACAAAGCAATTTGATATAACCCAGTAACTTAAAAGTACGCGGAAAAGAGTTCTGCAATACACAATTAAGGCATATGGCAGTTTTCTTAACTAAATCAATACCTTGTAATAATTTTGCCACGCCCCCTCCTTCACCGCCCACCAGCCCATTTTTATGCGGCACTATACTAAACATTTCCCCTTAAGTCTCCATTGTGAAACTTAAATGTGTGCAAAATCTTAAACTGGTCTTAGCTAAGATTTGTCCTAACTAGAACTTCAGTTCGAGTTAAGATTGGATTGTAAAACCGGCCCTAAGGCGTTTAAAGCATCAGTATTTAAGCCGATAGTCTAAGCAAAATAATCGATTAATATTATTTGCTCGATCAATCATACCTTGAAAGCGATTGACGGTACGGACGCTTGTGTACTCGTCCCTTTGCTTCTCACGCCATCATATTCATAAGTCGGAGCAGAATTGAAAGCAAAAGTTGAATAATGTAAAACCAGACTTTACTAAACTCATTTGATAAAAAGTGTCTCTCATTGCTAGCCTTACTTACCATCTTTTATTGTCGGCTTTTACATTTTTTGCATTGGCTGAAATTTATGGATAAAGAAATGTGTATTGTTAAGGTGTCAACATCAAAAAAAGTGTGATTCGCCGTAAAGTTTTTGATTTACAACAAATTTGATAAATATCCATACATATGTATGTGTAGATAATATCAAAGAAGGTGTGTGTAGAAAGAGTATATTAAACCCTTATTTTGAATATCTACCATATTCAATTTGTTTTGGGTTTAAACTTTAGAATAGTTACCCACGAATTATGTTGCAAGATTTGTAAAAGAGGAAAGGGGGGCATGACAAACTTACAGAAAATACCCCTCCCCCAGAGTGGGACTGCTTAAAATTAACATATGTACATACATATTTGTATCTTTAACAGGGTCGGGTTTGATATAGCGCCGCGTGAATTTCGTTTATTGTGGCTAAAAGCATATAACAAGTTGAAAAATTCAAATGCACATAAATGAACTACAAAAAAACTTTTGTTTAATTGTCTTTTTGCTGAAATTCGTTCACAAATTTCATCACAATTTAACTTTAAAAATGATCTTTCTTTTGCAATTTTTCAAATATATGGTTTGTGGTTCTCATTGACGGTTTTAACGGGGCAACTACCGTTTTTATTTTGGCACACGCATATTATTAATTCATTGTTTTAACTCTTTATAGAATTAATAACCCTTTAAATACTATCGTTAAATAAAATGTTGAATTTTTAAGCACAGATCAAAAAACTAAAATTACTACCTAATGTTTCTGTCAAACTACACTTTAGCCTTTTATAGAAAATATTTCTTTTATCCACTTCGGTTCTATAGAAGGGAAGCATAAAGCTGTTTTTCTCTCTTAGTAGGTATGAGTGGGTGTCGTTAATGTATCGAAGATTGTCACTCAAATAATCCGGAAGTCTGCCTTCTTTTATGATAAATACAAATTTCATAGCATGATAAAAAAACTTGCTCGCCGATCCTCTCCCGCGTGGGTGTATCGTAAGGCTTATTTAGTATAAAGCGCATAGCTCGGTTTTGCAGTTTATCTACTTGGGTATCGCTATCTATGAAGAATATCGTTGACAGTATAAAAAGTGGGGTTCCACTATAGATCTATAGACCATGGTTTTGTATCTCCTTCCTAGATATTTACAAGATCTTTTTATAACGCCAATTTTTTTTGTTGCAATTTTTTTAACTGCGTATTCAACATGCTCATCCAATTTTAATTTATTATCAATGTATATCCCTAAGTATTTAATTAGTTTAACTTTTTTAATATCTTCCACCCCTATGCTGGAATCCGTCGTACGTTCGATTAGGCTACGAATCGTAGAATCGGTATGCTTAAATCCGCTTTTCGTAATCGTAAATTCGAAATTCGTAGACTGTTTTCGCAATTTGTAATATCGGTATGCCAGAATCCGTCGGAGCTGTCAATTGCGAAATTTTTGTACGAACAGTTACTGGTGTCGGGGCGAAATAAATTTTAGAAAAATTAGACGTGTATAAATGCAAAAATAAGCAAATATGTATGCTTGTTTGTATACACATGTGTACATTTGTATTTATGTACATATGTAATATAAACTATGCAAGGAAAATGAGATTTATTACCAGACACAATGTGTACATATGTGTGTACATATGTATGTATGTATATATGCGGAGATCATAAACAAATCGTACGCAAGTTTTTTGTAAGAATGCTTCTTTGTTGAGGCGAAAACTTGTCACAAATCTTTAAACCATTAAACCTTAATATATCAGAGCAATGAATTTCATCATTTAAGAAGTCTGTATTTAGATCATCTCTTAACAATGTTCATACATACAATGAATTTTCATACAATTCTGCCTTTAATTAACAAAAACTTCTTATCAAATGGCTTTCAATATTGATATTAAACTTCACTCTTCACTTGCAATAATATCGGTATATGTATATTTCTGCCAATATGTCAATTTAAGAACTTCGAAATTCTTATTTTTGGTTGGCAACGCGGTTTATAGTTACGATCGGATTTCAGCATACCAATTTTCGAACTTTCGGAACGGAGCTACGAATTCGTAACTACGAACATTCGGATTACAGCATAGGGGTGTTCATATTTTATTTTTAGGCTGTAGTTTGAGCATCCGTCATTGACTGCCTTTGTTAAGACCATAAACTATCTTATTAACATTCAGTTTAAGTTTATTAGAGCATAACTAGTTATATAAGGAATTCAGATCTTCTTGCATTTTTTTCAATCGCATTCTGCACGTTTCTATCACTGACTGTTAGGAGTGTGTCCTCATCGAAAAATTTTATCTTACAATGTTTTAGCACCATATTAATATCATTGATATAAATTTTGAAAAGAACTGGTGCTAACACCGATTCCTGTTAAGGCGGAATGTTTAATATAGTGCCGCATAAAAAGGGGATTGTGAGCGGAGAATAAGGGGGGCGTGTTTTCCGCGCAGAACTCCTTTTGCTCATTTCCTTTCATTTATTTGTTTTTGTTGCGTTTTCTGTTTTCTCACAAGAACAAATATGAGGAAAAAAGAGAAGATGTCAAAAGCAAACAACGAAACTTGAAAGCAATTGACGGTACGGACGCTTGTGTACTCGTCCCTTTTCTTCTCACCCCCTCATCTAAGGCGTAGCAGAATTGAATAATGTAAAACCAGACTTTAACCCAGATATCCCTAATGTGCTATATGTAGTACACCAAAATCATGTCCAATCATGCACTTGCGCGAGTGCTAACTAATAACGCTGATTCATTTTTATGTGCAGTAAAGATTGCTCAACTGCGTTAGTAAGGGTTTTGTCTTTCTTTTGCAATAGAAGTGTGCTGTATTTGATTTAGAAATTAGTGAAATTTAAATGATGCAAAATTATAGCATCCGCTTGGAAAGGTAAGTTAATTTTAGTATGATGAGATTAAATTTTTGTTTCTGTTATTTTCTGAAATTAAAGGGAAATACGTGTATTTTCTTATGTATATATTGATATCCAATAATTTTGTATATTTATTGCTAATTTCAATGAACAAGTGTTAGTGTACTATATATAGTACATCAGGGGAATCCACGTCTACATGGGTTTTTTTATAACAGAGGTTTTTCGCTTCATAAGGCTCTTGCTTTATTGGAAGACGATGGAGAAAGTGTAACTGAAGTCGATGAAGTAATTTTATTTCCTCCGTTAAATGCAAATGGCAATATTTCTGATGAAGATTCTGGTCCTGAAGAAGCTTTTGATGTACATAAATAATTTTTCCTGTTCACAATTGCAACTGGTTCGAACCATATCAAAGAGCTTCGACTAACATAAGTACGGAATTTGCGCACCTAGGCGTTGGTGCCGGCGTAGTGCTCGAATATGCTCAATCTTCACGTACCAAATGGCCTGACTTGAAGTTCCATCTATTTTTCGATAACTTTTTCAGATCAGTTGCTTTGATCGAAAAACTTACAGAATGGAATCTTTATGAAACGGGAACAATAAGATAGAATCGGCTGAAAGGAGCATCTCTAACATATTTTATTAATATGAAAAAAAAAATACCGTGGCTATGCAAAAATAAGTGACCAAAATAGTATTGCTGTAAAATGGAATGATAACAACGTTGTGTGCCTTATTTCCAATTTCGCGGGGGTTTGCACCTATTCATTCAGTGAAGCGTTATTCACAGAAAGAAAGGATAAACATACAAGTAGAACAGCCACATTTAATTTACTTGTATATTTCCAACATGGGAGGAGTTGGCCGTTCTGACCAAAATATAAGCCTGTATAGAACTTCAATCAGAGGCAAAAAATGGTACTTTGCTTTGCTGGTTCACTGCATCGATAGAGCGATTCAGAACGCTTTGGCATATACATCGCGAACAAGGAGGCCTTCTTGATCAGCTGAGTTTCAGACGAGCAATTGCTACAACGTTACTGACAACTAATCCAAAGCCACCAACATATTAGAAAGGTCGACCAAACAGCTCGAAAGGATTAGAAACTCCTTACGATCGACTGGACCATTTTGTAGTACCACAGGAAAAACAAACCCGTTGTGGATTTTGTCATCAGAAGACCACTTCCAGATGCTTGAAATGTGATATAGGAGTGCTCACCAAGTGTTTTGTTGATTTTCATACTAATGAATAATAAGTTTGTTTACACCGTTTATTGTCCTGATGTACTACATAAAGGACAGTTAAAAAAATATAGATTTAAAAATTTGTCTTTGGTTTAAAGCTTTAAAATATCTTCTTATATAAGTTTTAAGTAGGTCGACATTAAGAAAGTAAAAAAAAATGCGCTAAATAACTTTTAGGGTTATCTGGGTTAATAAACTCATTGATAAAGAAGTGTCTCGTTGCTAGTCTTACTTACCATCTTTTATTGTCGGCTTTAGATTTTTTGTATTGGTAGAAATTTATGGATAAAGAAATGTGTATTGTTAAGGAGTCAACATTGATTTACAACAAATTTGATAAATATCCATACATATGTGTAGATAATATCAAAGAAGGTGTGTGTAAAAAGAGTATATTAAACCCTTATACTGAATATCTACCATATTCAATTTGTTTTGGGTTTAAACTTTTGAATAGTTACCCACGAATAATATTGCAAGATTTGTAAAAGAGGAAAGGGGCATGCCAAACTTACGCATATTATTAATTCATTGTTTTAACTCTTTTTAGAATCAATAACCCTTCAAATACTTCGCTATCGTTAATTAAAATGTTGAATTTTTAAGCACAGATCAAAAAACTAAAATTTCTACCTAATGTTTCTGTCAAACTACCGAAAAAAGGAACGAAAGGGAAACCAAACGAAAATTTATGTAACCCAGTAAGCTAAAACTACTATTGATGGCGTAGACAGAGTTTGTCCCGTCAGGGTTATGTTTTTAAAGCGCGGCTGAAGGCCGCCCACGCGGAAAGGAGTTCTGCGGGGAAAACACGCCCCCCTTATTCTCCGCTCACAATTCCCTTTTTATGCGGCACTATATTAAACATACAACAAAAAACGAGTTTCCGATCCATACTCCACTTCTTACTTTCCATACTGTACGTGAGTCGGCACTTTAGCCTTTTATAGAAAATATTTCCTTTATCCACTTCGGTTCTATAGAAGGGAAGCTGTTATTCTCTCTTAGTAGGTATGAGTGGGTGTCGTTAATGTATCGAAGATTGTCACTCAAATAATCCGGAAGTCTGCCTTCTTTTATGTTAAACACGAATTTCATAGTATCAAAAAAAAACTTGCTCGGCGATCATCTTCCGCGTGGGTGTATCGTAAGGCTTACTTAGAATAAAGCGCATAGCTCGGTTTTGCAGTTTATCTACTTGGGTATCGCTAACTATGAAGAATATCGTCGGACAGAATAAAAAGTGGGGTTCCACTATAGACCTATAGACTATGGGTTTGTATCTCCTTCCTAGATATTTACAAGATCTATTTATAAAGGCAATTTTTTTAACTGCGTATTCAACATGCTCATCCAATTTTAATTTATTATCAATGTATATCCCTAAGTATTTAACGAGTTTAACTTTTTTAATAACTTCATCTTCGATTTGTAGGCTGTAGGTTGAGCATCAGTTATTGACTGCCCTTGTTTAGACCATAAACTGTGTGTTATTAACATTCATTTTTAGTTTATTAGAGCATAACCAGTTATATAAGGAATTCAGATCTTCTTGAATTTTTTTAATCGCATTCTGCACGTTCCTATCACTTACTGTTAGGAGTGTGTCATCATCGAACAATTTTATCTTACAATGTTTTAGCACCATATTAATATCATTGATATAAGGAATTCAGATCTTCTTGCATTTTTTTAATCGCATTCTGCACGTTCCTATCACTGACTGTTAGGAGTGGCTGTGCGTCAGATCGCCCAAAACCTAATCGCCCAAAACCGAAAAATGTCAAATCGCCCAAAATGTTGGGCGATTGGAAATAATGTCTAATTTCCTAAATGACAGATCGCCCAAAAAGTTGGGCGATTAGACATATGTCTAATAGCCCAAAAAGTTGGGCGATTGGAAATAATGTCTAATTTCCTAAATGACAGATCGCCCAAAAAGTTGGGCGATTAGACATATGTCTAATTGCCCAAATGACAGATCGCCCAAATGACAGATCGCCCAAATGTCTAATCACCCAAATGTCAAATCGCCCAAAAATGCAAAAAACTTCTTGTCAACTTCTGTAAAAGGGAAAATGGTTAGTTCTTTGAAAATTTTTAAATCTAATTTTCCCTTTTACAAAATGCATAGGGCCGGTTGTTTGACTGCCGCTTGAGCCTAAGCTTGTTCTTAAGCAGTGTTTTCAGTTGTTTGACATTTTCTTGCTTAAGCAAACCTTTGCCCTGTCTTGAGCTCGGCTAACTAACCCTTCCACGAATTTCAATGTCTCATTCTATCACATTTCTGTTTATAATTTTAATTCTTTTGTATATATGGATGTCTGTGGGTTGCATGCATGTTCTATTTATTTTAGTAGAACTATATTTTTACTGTTTTAGCCAAAAAGGTACTACCTTTTGATTTTTGATAATTTTCCCTTTACAAAATGTTTACTTCTTCATGCCAACATATTGTAAAAGGGTGAATTAATAATTCTCCTCTATAATTCTCCCTTTTACAAAATGTTTACTTCTGTAAAATGAAATATTAGTAAAATACATAATTATAATGCTAATTAATCTTAATTTATATTTTGCTACATATTTATTCACACAACTTCATAACATAACCCCTAACATAGAGCTGTACAACCCCTAAAACCCCCCACTTACTACGATACTGAAAGTAAAAGGGAAAAAAAAATCTGAGAGGGTATTGCTTTTAGTTGATTTATTTACCGTACTTTTATTTTATTATTTTGACAAATTTGCTAAAAACAGAAAATGTCAAATCGCCCAAATGTCAAATCGCCCAAATGTCTCACTGCACAAATGACAGATCGCCAAAAAAGTTGGGCGATTGGACATATGTCACATCGCCCAAATGTCTAATCGCCCAAAAAGTTGGGCGATTTGACATATGTCTAATTGCCCAAATGACAGATCGCCCAAATTTTTTTTTGGGCGATTTGACATTTTTGCTTTTGGGCGATTAGGTTTTGGGCGATCTGACGCACAGCCGTTAGGAGTGTGTCATCATCGAACAATTTTATCTTACAATGTTTTAGCACCATATTAATATCATTGATATAAATATTGAAAAGAACTGGTGCTAACACCGATCCCTGTGGTAACCCAATGTTCACGGCTACTTTTATTGACACAGTTGACTCGATCACTGTTCGCTGCATACGATCGGTAAGGTAGCTCCGAAACCACTTGTCTTTTATACCAATACGCTCTAGTTTTTTCAGCTTTCGATCACTGTTAATAGTTTCAAAAGCTCTTTTGAGATCAATAAACACCGCTACGATATTCAACTTTGAATTAAGATCTTCCTTCCACTCACTTGAGTGCTCTTCCCTGATTGCTCTTTTATGAATATGTTATTAGTTTCAATATGACATAACAATTGCGTTTTACCCACATTTTCTAGAATTTTTTCAAGATTTGGAAGAGTGTTAATTGTTAATTGGCCTCATTTCTTCAGCTTTTATAATTTTAACGGAGACTATCGTAGAAATTTTCCACTCTTTAGGTACTATTCCTGTTTCAAGGCTCTTATTTATAAGAAAGGAGTAGAAGTGTCCCATATACTCTATTGAGTCTTTAATAACACCCTCAGACAATACATTTTTCCCTCCTATCTTCCTCTTAATTTTTTTTACGGTATTTACAATATTATTAGAGTAAATCTGGTTGTATTTAAACTTATTTACCTGATTAGCCTGCGTATAAAGTTACTGTTAATATCTTTTATATTTCTGTTCATCTCCACTATACTTTCTACGAATAAATCGTTTACGTTTTCTGCAATTTCTTTGCTGCTTTTGAATATTTTACCCCTTATTAGTACTTCTGCAATTTATTTTTATCTGATTTATTAACCACTTGTTTTAAGTGTTTCCACATTAAAAGGCTATCATTTCTATTTGCTTCGACTTTCTGTTCCATGTAGCTAATTTTCTTAATTTTGATCCTTTTTGTGTACTGCTTTTTTACCATGTTATATTCTGCCTAATCTCCTGTTAGCACTACTTTTTCATGTGATTTGAACTTCTTCTTGTTAACCTCAGCTAATTGCCTGTCATACCATTTGTTTCTTATCTTAATATAAATTTGTCGCTGACTGGTTAATTGGTGCATAGCCGACATCATACAATTGTTAATGTGCTCGAGCATCCCTTCAACATCAAGACTACTTATGTAACTGAAGTTATACTGTCTCAGCACATTAAGCAAATAATCAGGGTTGTACATATCCCAGAAAGTAAATTCTGACAGCGTTTTTAAGGAAACATTATAGTATCGTGATCCGTTGTTCTGTGATCCTGTAAATTTTCACTTAACACTTCCTTACTGTTAGAATACAACAAGTCTCTGAGTGTTGCAGAGTGCTCCGTAATCCGTATATCAAAGCTAATCAACTGTTTCATTACTTGGTGTGAGAAGATCTCGTTGAGTTTTTTACTATAAGTCGAAACTATTTTAATGTTTATGTTGAAATCACCAACACCAATAGTGTTAATTAAGATATTTATCAGATATTTCTATTAGAATAGCCTCCATATATGTGAGAAACTCGGCATTATTTGTGCTTGGTGAATGGTATACCATCCCGATCTTCCATTTAGTCTGGTTTTATTTTAGTTGGATGACCATGCACCATACATTATTATTTACCGATTTGTTGACCTTTATCTTGAACTCAAGAGTGCCACGTAAAGTTATGATCACACCGCCTGTATGTCTACTGTGTGAATCGCACCTTATTACCTGGAAAGTTAGAAAATGTATCTCTGAGTCATCTATTTCTTCTGTAATACATGTCTCGGAGCATAGCACCATGTATGGGTTAACAGATTCCATGAGTCTTTCAAGTTCAATTTTATTAGCCAATAAACGTTTTATATTGAGATACACGCATTTTAATGAACATTGGCGATCTTTTCTTACGTCTAGTTGCTAACATCCCACTCTCTCACTCTTTATAATAGAATCCCACGAATTTTAAAAATATTTGTATTGCATAAGTGCACGCTTCTTTATACGAGTGCCTTTGTGCATTTGGAAGAGGATTATGCATGAGTTAATTCAAATCAAGGCTTCTTATCTAGATAACATTGCCCGTCTGTCAGCCCTTTTAAGTTCAACTTAAGTCGCCGAATTTCTCGTCTAAAACTGATCTTATCTCTGCGAACAACTGATTATTGCTTGTCAAATAAAATTGTTAAGACCTAAATACAAATAATTGAAAAAATCTAAAGAATTTTCGAAATATGGAATTTGATTGGAGTAGGGATGAAGACAGTGGCTTAGAGAACGAGGAAGTAATAAACATTTTTGTATTAAGAATAACTAAAGAAATTTCAATTGTACGATGAGAAAGATTTTCGCGACAGATTTTATTTCAATAGTACTTGAAATGTCCTTAAATTGATAATATCGAATCGAAGCAATATACTAACAAGTATGTGTATCCTTTATTATTTCCAAAGAAACATAAACTACATTTTTCTCAGGAACCATGCGTTGTGTCTGGAGAGTATGTTTTAATTAACATTTCGATAAAGCTACTACCTCACGAGACATAACATACGAGTTTACGTCACACCCTATAGTACTGTTCAGAGAAAATTTATAAAACTACGACAAAGAGAAAAAATAAGACAGTGTCCAAATTTAGTTTGTCCCAGATTACCCTCCCAAGTCAATCTCATTCAGAACGAAATTGTTTATTCTCTTTGTATTTTCAATTTTTTTATAATTAAATAATTATAATTCTGTAATATTTGAACTTGAAAGTACTTTTTGAATTATCCGCACACAAATATTTTTATATGAAGTATTTTCTATTTGCAGAAATTTCAAAATATGGAAAAACAAAGCGAATTCTTGTGGTGCTACCATATTTCTGTATGAAATATTTTCCATACTTAAGTCGGGTCGTGTTTAGTATAGTGCCGCATAAATTTTGTTTACTGTGGCTAAACGCGTATATCAAATTGAAAAATTCAAATGCACATAGATGAACAACAAAATAGACTTGTTTAACTATCATTTTGCAAAAATCCGTCTACAAATTTTATCAGAATTTAACTTTGAAAATGCTCTTTTTTGGCATTTTTCACATATAGAGTGTTTGATTTTCATTCACTGCACTTAATATAGAGCCACTAATGCATTCATTTTGGCGCACACATATTGTTAATACATTGTGCTATCAATTTTCAACGTTTTTAGAATCAACAAATGCTTAAATACTTCGCAATTATTAAATAAAAAGTTGCATATTTAAGCCCCGGACAAAAAACTAAATATAATGCCAAATGCATCTGTCAAACTACTGAAAACAACGAGCGCAAGAGAAAACAAAGCAATTTGATATAACCCAGTAACTTAAAAGTACGCGGAAAAGAGTTCTGCAATACACAATTAAGGCATATGGCAGTTTTCTTAACTAAATCAATACCTTGTAATAATTTTGCCACGCCCCCTCCTTCACCGCCCACCAGCCCATTTTTATGCGGCACTATACTAAACATTTCCCCTTAAGTCTCCATTGTGAAACTTAAATGTGTGCAAAATCTTAAACTGGTCTTAGCTAAGATTTGTCCTAACTAGAACTTCAGTTCGAGTTAAGATTGGATTGTAAAACCGGCCCTAAGGCGTTTAAAGCATCAGTATTTAAGCCGATAGTCTAAGCAAAATAATCGATTAATATTATTTGCTCGATCAATCATACCTTGAAAGCGATTGACGGTACGGACGCTTGTGTACTCGTCCCTTTGCTTCTCACGCCATCATATTCATAAGTCGGAGCAGAATTGAAAGCAAAAGTTGAATAATGTAAAACCAGACTTTACTAAACTCATTTGATAAAAAGTGTCTCTCATTGCTAGCCTTACTTACCATCTTTTATTGTCGGCTTTTACATTTTTTGCATTGGCTGAAATTTATGGATAAAGAAATGTGTATTGTTAAGGTGTCAACATCAAAAAAAGTGTGATTCGCCGTAAAGTTTTTGATTTACAACAAATTTGATAAATATCCATACATATGTATGTGTAGATAATATCAAAGAAGGTGTGTGTAGAAAGAGTATATTAAACCCTTATTTTGAATATCTACCATATTCAATTTGTTTTGGGTTTAAACTTTAGAATAGTTACCCACGAATTATGTTGCAAGATTTGTAAAAGAGGAAAGGGGGGCATGACAAACTTACAGAAAATACCCCTCCCCCAGAGTGGGACTGCTTAAAATTAACATATGTACATACATATTTGTATCTTTAACAGGGTCGGGTTTGATATAGCGCCGCGTGAATTTCGTTTATTGTGGCTAAAAGCATATAACAAGTTGAAAAATTCAAATGCACATAAATGAACTACAAAAAAACTTTTGTTTAATTGTCTTTTTGCTGAAATTCGTTCACAAATTTCATCACAATTTAACTTTAAAAATGATCTTTCTTTTGCAATTTTTCAAATATATGGTTTGTGGTTCTCATTGACGGTTTTAACGGGGCAACTACCGTTTTTATTTTGGCACACGCATATTATTAATTCATTGTTTTAACTCTTTATAGAATTAATAACCCTTTAAATACTATCGTTAAATAAAATGTTGAATTTTTAAGCACAGATCAAAAAACTAAAATTACTACCTAATGTTTCTGTCAAACTACACTTTAGCCTTTTATAGAAAATATTTCTTTTATCCACTTCGGTTCTATAGAAGGGAAGCATAAAGCTGTTTTTCTCTCTTAGTAGGTATGAGTGGGTGTCGTTAATGTATCGAAGATTGTCACTCAAATAATCCGGAAGTCTGCCTTCTTTTATGATAAATACAAATTTCATAGCATGATAAAAAAACTTGCTCGCCGATCCTCTCCCGCGTGGGTGTATCGTAAGGCTTATTTAGTATAAAGCGCATAGCTCGGTTTTGCAGTTTATCTACTTGGGTATCGCTATCTATGAAGAATATCGTTGGACAGTATAAAAAGTGGGGTTCCACTATAGATCTATAGACCATGGTTTTGTATCTCCTTCCTAGATATTTACAAGATCTTTTTATAACGCCAATTTTTTTTGTTGCAATTTTTTTAACTGCGTATTCAACATGCTCATCTAATTTTAATTTATTATCAATGTATATCCCTAAGTATTTAATTAGTTTAACTTTAGGCTGTAGTTTGAGCATCCGTCATTGACTGCCTTTGTTAAGACCATAAACTATCTTATTAACATTCAGTTTAAGTTTATTAGAGCATAACTAGTTATATAAGGAATTCAGATCTTCTTGCATTTTTTTCAATCGCATTCTGCACGTTTCTATCACTGACTGTTAGGAGTGTGTCCTCATCGAAAAATTTTATCTTACAATGTTTTAGCACCATATTAATATCATTGATATAAATTTTGAAAAGAACTGGTGCTAACACCGATTCCTGTTAAGGCGGAATGTTTAATATAGTGCCGCATAAAAAGGGGATTGTGAGCGGAGAATAAGGGGGGCGTGTTTTCCGCGCAGAACTCCTTTTGCTCATTTCCTTTCATTTATTTGTTTTTGTTGCGTTTTCTGTTTTCTCACAAGAACAAATATGAGGAAAAAAGAGAAGATGTCAAAAGCAAACAACGAAACTTGAAAGCAATTGACGGTACGGACGCTTGTGTACTCGTCCCTTTTCTTCTCACCCCCTCATCTAAGGCGTAGCAGAATTGAATAATGTAAAACCAGACTTTAATAAACTCATTGATAAAGAAGTGTCTCGTTGCTAGTCTTACTTACCATCTTTTATTGTCGGCTTTAGATTTTTTGTATTGGTAGAAATTTATGGATAAAGAAATGTGTATTGTTAAGGAGTCAACATTAAAAAAAGTTTGATTCGCCGTAAAGTTTTTGATTTACAACAAATTTGATAAATATCCATACATATGTGTAGATAATATCAAAGAAGGTGTGTGTAAAAAGAGTATATTAAACCCTTATACTGAATATCTACCATATTCAATTTGTTTTGGGTTTAAACTTTTGAATAGTTACCCACGAATAATATTGCAAGATTTGTAAAAGAGGAAAGGGGCATGCCAAACTTACGCATATTATTAATTCATTGTTTTAACTCTTTTTAGAATCAATAACCCTTCAAATACTTCGCTATCGTTAATTAAAATGTTGAATTTTTAAGCACAGATCAAAAAACTAAAATTTCTACCTAATGTTTCTGTCAAACTACCGAAAAAAGGAACGAAAGGGAAACCAAACGAAAATTTATATAACCCAGTAAGCTAAAACTACTATTGATGGCGTAGACAGAGTTTGTCCCGTCAGGGTTATGTTTTTAAAGCGCGGCTGAAGGCCGCCCACGCGGAAAGGAGTTATGCGGGGAAAACACGCCCCCCTTATTCTCCGCTCACAATTCCCTTTTTATGCGGCACTATATTAAACATACAACAAAAAACGAGTTTCCGTTTCATACTCCACTTCTTACTTTCCATACTGTACGTGAGTCGGCGCTTTAGCCTTTTATAGAAAATATTTCCTTTATCCACTTCGGTTCTATAGAAGGGAAGCTGTTATTCTCTCTTAGTAGGTATGAGTGGGTGTCGTTAATGTATCGAAGATTGTCACTCAAATAATCCGGAAGTCTGCCTTCTTTTATGTTAAACACGAATTTCATAGTATCATAAAAAAACTTGCTCGGCGATCATCTTCCGCGTGGGTGTATCGTAAGGCTTACTTAGAATAAAGCGCATAGCTCGGTTTTGCAGTTTATCTACTTGGGTATCGCTAACTATGAAGAATATCGTCGGACAGAATAAAAAGTGGGGTTCCACTATAGACCTATAGACTATGGGTTTGTATCTCCTTCCTAGATATTTACAAGATCTATTTATAAAGGCAATTTTTTTAACTGCGTATTCAACATGCTCATCCAATTTTAATTTATTATCAATGTATATCCCTAAGTATTTAACGAGTTTAACTTTTTTAATAACTTCATCTTCGATTTGTAGGCTGTAGGTTAAGCATCAGTTATTGACTGCCCTTGTTTAGACCATAAACTGTGTGTTATTAACATTCATTTTTAGTTTATTAGAGCATAACCAGTTATATAAGGAATTCAGATCTTCTTGAATTTTTTTAATCGCATTCTGCACGTTCCTATCACTTACTGTTAGGAGTGTGTCATCATCGAACAATTTTATCTTACAATGTTTTAGCACCATATTAATATCATTGATATAAGGAATTCAGATCTTCTTGCATTTTTTTAATCGCATTCTGCACGTTCCTATCACTGACTGTTAGGAGTGGCTGTGCGTCAGATCGCCCAAAACCGAAAAATGTCAAATCGCCCAAAATGTTGGGCGATTGGAAATAATGTCTAATTTCCTAAATGACAGATCGCCCAAAAAGTTGGGCGATTAGACATATGTCTAATAGCCCAAATGACAGATCGCCCAAAAAGTTGGGCGATTGGAAATAATGTCTAATTTCCTAAATGACAGATCGCCTAAAAAGTTGGGCGATTAGACATATGTCTAATTGCCCAAATGACAGATCGCCCAAATGACAGATCGCCCAAATGTCTAATCACCCAAATGTCAAATCGCCCAAAAATGCAAAAAACTTCTTGTCAACTTCTGTAAAAGGGAAAATGGTTAGTTCTTTGAAAATTTTTAAATCTAATTTTCCCTTTTACAAAATGCATAGGGCCGGTTGTTTGACTGCCGCTTGAGCCTAAGCTTGTTCTTAAGCAGTGTTTTCAGTTGTTTGACATTTTCTTGCTTAAGCAAACCTTTGCCCTGTCTTGAGCTCGGCTAACTAACCCTTCCACGAATTTCAATGTCTCATTCTATCACATTTCAGTTTATAATTTTAATTCTTTTGTAATATATGGATGTCTGTGGGTTGCATGCATGTTCTATTTATTTTAGTAGAACTATATTTTTACTGTTTTAGCCAAAAAGGTACTACCTTTTGATTTTTGATAATTTTCCCTTTTACAAAATGTTTACTTCTTCATGCCAACATATTGTAAAAGGGTGAATTAATAATTCTCCTCTATAATTCTCCCTTTTACAAAATGTTTACTTCTGTAAAATGAAATATTAGTAAAATACATAATTATAATGCTAATTAATCTTAATTTATATTTTGCTACATATTTATTCACACAACTTCATAACATAACCCCTAACATAGAGCTGTACAACCCCTAAAACCCCCCACTTACTACGATACTGAAAGTAAAAGGGAAAAAAAATCTGAGAGGGTATTGCTTTTAGTTGATTTATTTACCGTACTTTTATTTTATTATTTTGACAAATTTGCTAAAAACAGAAAATGTCAAATCGCAAAAATGTCAAATCGCCCAAATGTCTCACTGCTCAAATGACAGATCGCCAAAAAAGTTGGGCGATTGGACATATGTCACATCGCCCAAATGTCTAATCGCCCAAAAAGTTGGGCGATTTGACATATGTCTAATTGCCCAAATGACAGATCGCCCAAATTTTTTTGGGCGATTTGACATTTTTGCTTTTGGGCGATTAGGTTTTGGGCGATCTGACGCACAGCCGTTAGGAGTGTGTCATCATCGAACAATTTTATCTTACAATGTTTTAGCACCATATTAATATCATTGATATAAATATTGAAAAGAACTGGTGATAACACCGATCCCTGTGGTAACCCAATGTTCACGGCTACTTTTATTGACACAGTTGACTCGATCACTGTTCGCTGCATACGATCGGTAAGGTAGCTCCGAAACCACTTGTCTTTTATACCAATACGCTCTGGTTTTTTCAGCTTTCGATCACTGTTAATAGTTTCAAAAGCTCTTTTGAGATCAATAAACACCGCTACGATATTCAACTTTGAATTAAGATCTTCCTTCCACTCACTTGAGTGCTTCTCCCTGATTGCTCTTTTATGAATATGTTATTAGTTTCAATATGACATAACAATTGCGTTTTACCCACATTTTCTAGAATTTTTTCAAGATTTGGAAGAGTGTTAATTGGCCTCATTTCTTCAGCTTTTATAATTTTAACGGAGACTATCGTAGAAATTTTCCACTCTTTAGGTACTATTCCTGTTTCAAGGCTCTTATTTATAAGAAAGGAGTAGAAGTGTCCCATATACTCTATTGAGTCTTTAATAACACCCTCAGACAATACATTTTTCCCTCCTATCTTCCTCTTAATTTTTTTTACGGTATTTACAATATTATTAGAGTTAATCTGGTTGTATTTAAACTTATTTACCTGATTAGCCTGCGTATAAAGTTACTGTTAATATCTTTTATATTTCTGTTTATCTCCACTATACTTTCTACGAATAAATCGTTTACGTTTTCTGCAATTTCTTTGCTGCTTTTGAATATTTTACCCCTTATTAGTACTTCTGCAATTTATTTTTATCTGATTTATTAACCACTTGTTTTAAGTGTTTCCACATTAAAAAGCTATCATTTCTATTTGCTTCGACTTTCTGTTCCATGTAGCTAATTTTCTTAATTTTGATCCTTTTTGTGTACTGCTTTTTTACCATGTTATATTCTGCCTAATCTCCTGTTAGCACTACTTTTTCATGTGATTTGATCTTCTTCTTGTTAACCTCAGCTAATTGCCTGTCATACCATTTGTTTCTTATCTTAATATAAATTTGTCGCTGACTGGTTAATTGGTGCATAGCCGACATCATACAATTGTTAATGTGCTCGAGCATCCCTTCAACATCAAGACTACTTATGTAACTGAAGTTATACTGTCTCAGCACATTAAGCAAATAATCAGGGTTGTACATATCCCAGAAAGTAAATTCTGACAGCGTTTTTAAGGAAACATTATAGTATCGTGATCCGTTGTTCTGTGATCCTGTAAATTTTCACTTAACACTTCCTTACTGTTAGAATACAACAAGTCTCTGAGTGTTGCAGAGTGCTCCGTAATCCGTATATCAAAGCTAATCAACTGTTTCATTACTTGGTGTGAGAAGATCTCGTTGAGTTTTTTACTATAAGTCGAAACTATTTTAATGTTTATGTTGAAATCACCAACACCAATAGTGTTAATTAAGATATTTATCAGATATTTCTATTAGAATAGCCTCCATATATGTGAGAAACTCGGCATTATTTGTGCTTGGTGAATGGTATACCATCCCGATCTTCCATTTAGTCTGGTTTTATTTTAGTTGGATGACCATGCACCATACATTATTATTTACCGATTTGTTGACCTTTATCTTGAACTCAAGAGTGCCACGTAAAGTTATGATCACACCGCCTGTATGTCTTCTGTGTGAATCGCACCTTATTACCTGGAAAGTTAGCAAATGTATCTCTGAGTCATCTATTTCTTCTGTAATACATGTCTCGGAGCATAGCACCATGTATGGATTAACAGATTCCATGAGTCTTTCAAGTTCAATTTTATTAGCCAATAAACGTTTTATATTGAGATACACGCATTTTAATGAACATTGGCGATCTTTTCTTACGTCTAGTTGCTAACATCCCACTCTCTCACTCTTTATAATAGAATCCCACGAATTTTAAAAATATTTGTATTGCATAAGTGCACGCTTCTTTATACGAGTGCCTTTGTGCATTTGGAAGAGGATTATGCATGAGTTAATTCAAATCAAGGCTACTAATCTAGATAACATTGCCCGTCTGTCAGCCCTTTTAAGTTCAACTTAAGTCGCCGAATTTCTCGTCTAAAACTGATCTTATCTCTGCGAACAACTGATTATTGCTTGTCAAATAAAATTGTTAAGACCTAAATACAAATAATTGAAAAAATCTAAAGAATTTTCGAAATATGGAATTTGATTGGAGTAGGGATGAAGACAGTGGCTTAGAGAACGAGGAAGTAATAAACATTTTTGTATTAAGGATAACTAAAGAAATTTCAATTGTACGATGAGAAAGATTTTCGCGACAGATTTTATTTCAATAGTACTTGAAATGTCCTTAAATTGATAATATCGAATCGAAGCAATATACTAACAAGTATGTGTATCCTTTATTATTTCCAAAGAAACATAAACTACATTTTTCTCAGGAACCATGCGTTGTGTCTGGAGAGTATGTTTTAATTAACATTTCGATAAAGCTACTACCTCACGAGACATAACATACGAGTTTACGTCACACCCTATAGTACTGTTCAGAGAAAATTTATAAAACTACGACAAAGAGAAAAAATAAGACAGTGTCCAAATTTAGTTTGTCCCAGATTACCCTCCCAAGTCAATCTCATTCAGAACGAAATTGTTTATTCTCTTTGTATTTTCAATTTTTTTATAATTAAATAATTATAATTCTGTAATATTTGAACTTGAAAATACTTTTTGAATTATCCGCACACAAATATTTTTATATGAAGTATTTTCTATTTGCAGAAATTTCAAAATATGGAAAAACAAAGCGAATTCTTGTGAAATATTTTCCATACTTAAGTCGGGTCGTGTTTAGTATAGTGCCGCATAAATTTTGTTTACTGTGGCTAAACGCGTATATCAAATTGAAAAATTCAAATGCACATAGATGAACAACAAAATAGACTTGTTTAACTATCATTTTGCAAAAATCCGTCTACAAATTTTATCAGAATTTAACTTTGAAAATGCTCTTTTTTGGCATTTTTCACATATAGAGTGTTTGATTTTCAATCACTGCACTTAATATAGAGCCACTAATGCATTCATTTTGGCGCACACATATTGTTAATACATTGTGCTATCAATTTTCAACGTTT
Organism: Philophylla caesio; assembly: GCA_963971545.1. Taxonomy (NCBI): domain Eukaryota; kingdom Metazoa; phylum Arthropoda; class Insecta; order Diptera; family Tephritidae; genus Philophylla; species Philophylla caesio. Next base: position 19,152,173 of record OZ020605.1, read on the forward strand.
TTAGAATCAACAAATGCTTAAATACTTCGCAATTATTAAATAAAAAGTTGCATATTTAAGCCCCGGACAAAAAACTAAATATAATGCCAAATGCATCTGTCAAACTACTGAAAACAACGAGCGCAAGAGAAAACAAAGCAATTTGATATAACCCAGTAACTTAAAAGTACGCGGAAAAGAGTTCTGCAATACACAATTAAGGCATATGGCAGTTTTCTTAACTAAATCAATACCTTGTAATAATTTTGCCACGCCCCCTCCTTCACCGCCCACCAGCCCATTTTTATGCGGCACTATACTAAACATTTCCCCTTAAGTCTCCATTGTGAAACTTAAATGTGTGCAAAATCTTAAACTGGTCTTAGCTAAGATTTGTCCTAACTAGAACTTCAGTTCGAGTTAAGATTGGATTGTAAACCCGGCCCTAAGGCGTTTAAAGCATCAGTATTTAAGCCGATAGTCTAAGCAAAATAATCGATTAATATTATTTGCTCGATCAATCATACCTTGAAAGCGATTGACGGTACGGACGCTTGTGTACTCGTCCCTTTGCTTCTCACGCCATCATATTCATAAGTCGGAGCAGAATTGAAAGCAAAAGTTGAATAATGTAAAACCAGACTTTACTAAACTCATTTGATAAAAAGTGTCTCTCATTGCTAGCCTTACTTACCATCTTTTATTGTCGGCTTTTACATTTTTTGCATTGGCTGAAATTTATGGATAAAGAAATGTGTATTGTTAAGGTGTCAACATCAAAAAAAGTGTGATTCGCCGTAAAGTTTTTGATTTACAACAAATTTGATAAATATCCATACATATGTATGTGTAGATAATATCAAAGAAGGTGTGTGTAGAAAGAGTATATTAAACCCTTATTTTGAATATCTACCATATTCAATTTGTTTTGGGTTTAAACTTTAGAATAGTTACCCACGAATTATGTTGCAAGATTTGTAAAAGAGGAAAGGGGGGCATGACAAACTTACAGAAAATACCCCTCCCCCAGAGTGGGACTGCTTAAAATTAACATATGTACATACATATTTGTATCTTTAACAGGGTCGGGTTTGATATAGCGCCGCGTGAATTTCGTTTATTGTGGCTAAAAGCATATAACAAGTTGAAAAATTCAAATGCACATAAATGAACTACAAAAAAACTTTTGTTTAATTGTCTTTTTGCTGAAATTCGTTCACAAATTTCATCACAATTTAACTTTAAAAATGATCTTTCTTTTGCAATTTTTCAAATATATGGTTTGTGGTTCTCATTGACGGTTTTAACGGGGCAACTACCGTTTTTATTTTGGCACACGCATATTATTAATTCATTGTTTTAACTCTTTATAGAATTAATAACCCTTTAAATACTATCGTTAAATAAAATGTTGAATTTTTAAGCACAGATCAAAAAACTAAAATTACTACCTAATGTTTCTGTCAAACTACACTTTAGCCTTTTATAGAAAATATTTCTTTTATCCACTTCGGTTCTATAGAAGGGAAGCATAAAGCTGTTTTTCTCTCTTAGTAGGTATGAGTGGGTGTCGTTAATGTATCGAAGATTGTCACTCAAATAATCCGGAAGTCTGCCTTCTTTTATGATAAATACAAATTTCATAGCATGATAAAAAAACTTGCTCGCCGATCCTCTCCCGCGTGGGTGTATCGTAAGGCTTATTTAGTATAAAGCGCATAGCTCGGTTTTGCAGTTTATCTACTTGGGTATCGCTATCTATGAAGAATATCGTTGACAGTATAAAAAGTGGGGTTCCACTATAGATCTATAGACCATGGTTTTGTATCTCCTTCCTAGATATTTACAAGATCTTTTTATAACGCCAATTTTTTTTGTTGCAATTTTTTTAACTGCGTATTCAACATGCTCATCCAATTTTAATTTATTATCAATGTATATCCCTAAGTATTTAATTAGTTTAACTTTTTTAATATCTTCCACCCCTATGCTGGAATCCGTCGTACGTTCGATTAGGCTACGAATCGTAGAATCGGTATGCTTAAATCCGCTTTTCGTAATCGTAAATTCGAAATTCGTAGACTGTTTTCGCAATTTGTAATATCGGTATGCCAGAATCCGTCGGAGCTGTCAATTGCGGAATTTTTGTACGAACAGTTACTGGTGTCGGGGCGAAATAAATTTTAGAAAAATTAGACGTGTATAAATGCAAAAATAAGCAAATATGTATGCTTGTTTGTATACACATGTGTACATTTGTATTTATGTACATGTGTAATATAAACTATGCAAGGAAAATGAGATTTATTACCAGACACAATTCTTATTTTTGGTTGGCAACGCGGTTTATAGTTACGATCGGATTTCAGCATACCAATTTTCGAACTTTCGGAACGGAGCTACGAATTCGTAACTACAAACATTCGGATTACAGCATAGGGGTGTTCATATTTTATTTTTAGGCTGTAGTTTGAGCATCCGTCATTGACTGCCTTTGTTAAGACCATAAACTATCTTATTAACATTCAGTTTAAGTTTATTAGAGCATAACTAGTTATATAAGGAATTCAGATCTTCTTGCATTTTTTCAATCGCATTCTGCACGTTCCTATCACTGACTGTTAGGAGTGTGTCCTCATCGAAAAATTTTATCTTACAATGTTTTAGCACCATATTAATATCATTGATATAAATTTTGAAAAGAACTGGTGCTAACACCGATTCCTGTTAAGGGGGAATGTTTAATATAGTGCCGCATAAAAAGGGGATTGTGAGCGGAGAATAAGGGGGGCGTGTTTTCCGCGCAGAACTCCTTTTGCTCATTTCCTTTCATTTATTTGTTTTTGTTGCGTTTTCTGTTTTCTCACAAGAACAAATATGAGGAAAAAAGAGAAGATGTCAAAAGCAAACAACGAAACTTGAAAGCAATTGACGGTACGGACGCTTGTGTACTCGTCCCTTTTCTTCTCAACCCCTCATCTAAGGCGTAGCAGAATTGAATAATGTAAAACCAGACTTTAATAAACTCATTGATAAAGAAGTGTTTCGTTGCTAGTCTTACTTACCATCTTTTATTGTCGGCTTTAGATTTTTTGTATTGGTAGAAATTTATGGATAAAGAAATGTGTATTGTTAAGGAGTCAACATTAAAAAAAGTTTGATTCGCCGTAAAGTTTTTGATTTACAACAAATTTGATAAATATCCATACATATGTGTAGATAATATCAAAGAAGGTGTGTGTAAAAAGAGTATATTAAACCCTTATACTGAATATCTACCATATTCAATTTGTTTTGAGTTTAAACTTTTGAATAGTTACCCACGAATAATATTGCAAGATTTGTAAAAGAGGAAAGGGGCATGCCAAACTTACGCATATTATTAATTCATTGTTTTAACTCTTTTTAGAATCAATAACCCTTCAAATACTTCGCTATCGTTAATTAAAATGTTGAATTTTTAAGCACAGATCAAAAAACTAAAATTTCTACCTAATGTTTCTGTCAAACTACCGAAAAAAGGAACAAAAGGGAAACCAAACGAAAATTTATATAACCCAGTAAGCTAAAAATACTATTGATGGCGTAGACAGAGTTTGTCCCGTCAGGGTTATGTTCTTAAAGCGCGGCTGAAGGCCGCCCACGCGGAAAGGAGTTCTGCGGGGAAAACCAGCCCCCCTTATTCTCCGCTCACAATTCCCTTTTTATGCGGCACTATATTAAACATACAACAAAAAACGAGTTTCCGATCCATACTCCACTTCTTACTTTCCATACTGAACGTGAGTCGGCACTTTAGCCTTTTATAGAAAATATTTCCTTTATCCACTTCGGTTCTATAGAAGGGAAGCTGTTATTCTCTCTTAGTAGGTATGAGTGGGTGTCGTTAATGTATCGAAGATTGTCACTCAAATAATCCGGAAGTCTGCCTTCTTTTATGTTAAACAGGAATTTCATAGTATCATAAAAAAACTTGCTCGGCGATCATCTTCCGCGTGGGTGTATCGTAAGGCTTACTTAGAATAAAGCGCATAGCTCGGTTTTGCAGTTTATCTACTTGGGTATCGCTAACTATGAAGAATATCGTTGGACAGAATAAAAAGTGGGGTTCCACTATAGACCTATAGACTATGGGTTTGTATCTCCTTCCTAGATATTTACAAGATCTATTTATAAACGCAATTTTTTTAACTGCGTATTCAACATGCTCATCCAATTTTAATTTATTATCAATGTATATCCCTAAGTATTTAACGAGTTTAACTTTTTTAATAACTTCATCTTCGATTTTTAGGCTGTAGGTTGAGCATCAGTTATTGACTGCCCTTGTTAAGACCATAAACTGTGTGTTATTAACATTAATTTTTAGTTTATTAGAGCATAACAAGTTATATAAGGAATTAAGATCTTCTTGCATTTTTTTAATCACATTCTGCACGTTCCTATCACTGACTGTTAGGAGTGTGTCATCATCGAACAATTTTATCTTACAATGTTTTAGCACCATATTAATATCATTGATATAAATATTGAAAAGAACTGGTGCTAACACCGATCCCTGTGGTAACCCAATGTTCACGGCTACTTTTATTGACACAGTTGGCTCGATCACTGTTTGCTGCATACGATCGGTAAGGTAGCTCCGAAACCACTCAAGCTCCTTGTCTTTTATAACACTTTGCTCAAGTTTTTTCAGCTTTCGATCACTGTTAATAGTTTCAAAAGCTCTTTTGAGATCAATAAACACCGCTACGATATTCAACTTTGAATTAAGATCTTCCTTCCACTCACTTGAGTGCTTCTCCCTGATTGCTCTTTTATGAATATGTTATTAGTTTCAATATGACATAACAATTGCGTTTTACCCACATTTTCTAGAATTTTTTCAAGATTTGGAAGAGTGTTAATTGGCCTCATTTCTTCAGCTTTTATAATTTTAACGGAGACTATCGTAGAAATTTTCCACTCTTTAGGTACTATTCCTGTTTCAAGGCTCTTATTTATAAGAAAGGAGTAGAAGTGTCCCATATACTCTATTGAGTCTTTAATAACACCCTCAGACAATACATTTTTCCCTCCTATCTTCCTCTTAATTTTTTTTACGGTATTTACAATATTATTAGAGTTAATCTGGTTGTATTTAAACTTATTTACCTGATTAGCCTGCGTATAAAGTTACTGTTAATATCTTTTATATTTCTGTTTATCTCCACTATACTTTCTACGAATAAATCGTTTACGTTTTCTGCAATTTCTTTGCTGCTTTTGAATATTTTACCCCTTATTAGTACTTCTGCAATTTATTTTTATCTGATTTATTAACCACTTGTTTTAAGTGTTTCCACATTAAAAGGCTATCATTTCTATTTGCTTCGACTTTCTGTTCCATGTAGCTAATTTTCTTAATTTTGATCCTTTTTGTGTACTGCTTTTTTACCATGTTATATTCTGCCTAATCTCCTGTTAGCACTACTTTTTCATGTAATTTGAACTTCTTCTTGTTAACCTCAGCTAATTGCCTGTCATACCATTTGTTTCTTATCTTAATATAAATTTGTCGCTGACTGGTTAATTGGTGCATAGCCGACATCATACAATTGTTAATGTGCTCGAGCATCCCTTCAACATCAAGACTACTTATGTAACTGAAGTTATACTGTCTCAGCACATTAAGCAAATAATCAGGGTTGTACATATCCCAGAAAGTAAATTCTGACAGAGTTTTTAAGGAAACATTATAGTTTCGTGATCCGTTGTTCTGTGATCCTGTAAATTTTCACATAACACTTCCTTACTGTTGGAATACAACAAGTCTATGAGTGTTGCAGAGTGCTCCGTAATCCGTATATCAAAGCTAATCAACTGTTTCATTACTTGGTGTGAGAAGATCTCGTTGAGTTTTTTACTATAAGTCGAAACTATTTTAATGTTTATGTTGAAATCACCAACACCAATAGTGTTAATTAAGATATTTATCAGATATTTCTATTAGAATAGCCTCCATATATGTGAGAAACTCGGCATTATTTGTGCTTGGTGAATGGTATACCATCCCGATCTTCCATTTAGTCTGGTTTTATTTTAGTTGGATGACCATGCACCATACATTATTATTTACCGATTTGTTGACCTTTATCTTGAACTCAAGAGTGCCACGTAAAGTTATGATCACACCGCCTGTATGTCTACTGTGTGAATCGCACCTTATTACCTGGAAAGTTAGAAAATGTATCTCTGAGTCATCTATTTCATCTGTAATACATGTCTCGGAGCATAGCACCATGTATGGGTTAACAGATTCCATGAGTCTTTCAAGTTCAATTTTATTAGCCAATAAACGTTTTATATTGAGACACACGCATTTTAATGAACATTGGCGATCTTTTCTTACGTCTAATTGCTAACATCCCACTCTCTCACTCTTTATAATAGAATCCCACGAATTTTAAAAATATTTGTATTGCATAAGTGCACGCTTCTTTATACGAGTGCTTTTGTGCATTTGGAAGAGTATTATGCATGAGTTAATTCAAATCAAGGCTTCTTATCTAGATAACATTGCCCGTCTGTCAGCCCTTTTAAGTTCAACTTAAGTCGCCGAATTTCTCGTCTAAAACTGATCTTATCTCTGCGAACAACTGATTATTGCTTGTCAAATAAAATTGTTAAGACCTAAATACAAATAATTGAAAAAATCTAAAGAATTTTCGAAATATGGAATTTGATTGGAGTAGGGATGAAGACAGTGGCTTAGAGAACGAGGAAGTAATAAACATTTTTGTATTAAGGATAACTAAAGAAATTTCAATTGTACGATGAGAAAGATTTTCGCGACAGATTTTATTTCAATAGTACTTGAAATGTCCTTAAATTGATAAGTATGTGTATCCTTTATTATTTCCAAAGAAACATAAACTACATTAATTTTTCTCAGGAACCATGCGTTGTGTCTGGAGAGTATGTTTTAATTAACATTTCGACAAAGCTAGTACCTCACGAGCCATAACATACGAGTTTACGTCACACCCTATAGTACTGTTGAGAGAAAATTTATAAAACTTCGACAAATAGAAAAAATAAGACAGTGTCAAAACTTAGTTTGCCCCAGATTACCCTCCCAAGTCAATCTCATTCAGAACGAAATGGTTTATTCTCTTTGTATTTTCAATTATTTTATAATTAAAAAATTATAATTCTGTAATATTTGAACTTGAAAATACTTTTTGAATTTGAACAAATATTTTTATATGAAGTAATTTCTATTTGCAGAAATTTCAAAATATGGAAAAACAAAACAAATTCTTGTGGCGCTACCATATTTCTGTATTAAATATTTTCCAAACTTAAGTCTCCATTGTAAAACGCAAATGTGTGCAAAATCTTAATCTGGTCTTAGCGAAGATTTGTCTTAACTATAAATTAATTTCGACTTAAGATTGGGTTGTAAAACCGGCCCAAAAAGCCATGCCACATAAGACTTGCTTCGCTTTACGTGACATTTGTAACTTTGTCAGAAAAGCGAAAAACGCAAAAGGTATGCGACAATAAAACTTTGACAATACATACTTATCGTTTGTTTATTATGAGTTGCGAAAATCGCACGGAACTTTATAAACATATTATTATATATTATATCTTTGCTGCCACCTCCCGCACGAACCGGTCACGAAGTGACTTCCACCGTGCTCTGCAATGCTCCTCTATTATAGAAGAAAATGCCTTTAGTAAATCATCACATATGTATGTATATACATACATATATTTATATATAATAAAATACACGTACCAAAAACTCCCACAAAAGCCGCAACTGCCTGCCATGCCCGATCCTTTATGTATTTATTGCGGAAGAGGTGGCAGCTTTTGTCATAGATGCTTGGCTGCATTTTCACCGCTTCAATTAACTTTTCCTCCATTTCTTTTGCTAAATAAAAAAAAAATTTATATTTAAGCATTTATTTCAGTTAAATTTTATATTTACCTTGTTTTTGTGGGAAAATTTTCAAATATACTTCGACCGTTAACAGACGAATGTCAGAAATAAACAAAATTGGTAAGAGCGAACTGTCAAAGTCAGCGAAAAGATGAGAGTTGTCCAAGACTTCGCTTGGCTTTGGCGACGGTGCTACCTATGTGGGAAATTTCGTATAATTGCATGTATTCAGCTTTGCTGTCAAAGCTAAACTCTGACGTAAAGCGAAGCAGAAGTTTTATGTGGCATGGCCTTAAGGCGTTTAAAGCATCAGTATTTAAGTCCATAGAGCAACACCTCTCAATTGTGAAAAAAGTCCAGCAGAGCTTTATTTAAATAGACGCGTTCGCATCAGACTAGATGCAATGAGACCTGCGACGAAAGGTGATATAACTAAAGCCGCACCCGGTGTGCGTCAAATAAGCGTGGGAGAAAGAGTACAGACACTACACAGTGATTATAGTAAAAAAGTCTGGAAAATAGGAATTATTCTACGAAAATACGGACGACTGCGCTATTTAGTAAAACTCGACGACGGTTACACTTTAAAACGCCATATCGACCAACTCAAAATAAGTAGAGTCCAGAAACAGGGAGTTAGATTTGATTTAAATATTGTAAGTTCAAGCGGACCACCAGCATGCAATGTCGAAGCACCAGAGTTAAAAAACCGATACAACGTCGAGCCATCAACACTACTAAACTACCCGGGTGCTGAACCATCGAATGTTAAAAATCAAAGCAACGTCGAACCACATACACCACGAAGGCAAGAAGATCCGGGGAATACGGGAATACGGAAATGGAAACGCCTAATACTCAAGAACAAGAACTTCAAAACTCTCAGCGAAATCAAGAACCTGTTATGCGCAGATCAGAACGTGTACGCCAGAAACCGACACATTTACGAGATTATATAACTTGATAAATAATAGAAATTCACGGTAACAACTTCCCCGTTATATTATGAAAAGAAAATGAATTAAGTCAAACATAATAAGCGTGGTAGACTGTTGTAACCCAGATATTATTTGTAGATATTATGCCAATATGGCATCACCGTAATATAAGTGACAAAGCATTGTTAGGTTAAGATATTAAATATTTATGATGAAATAAAAAGACAAGTCAGCATCTAACCGCGTGCTAAGCAATATTCATTTCCTTCGATTTATAATTTCAAACACGACAACTACCGTTTTTATTTTGCCACACGCATCAAAAATTCAAGCAATTACCAATATGCCACGTCCAACTTCTGTTGACGAAATCAGGAGATTTTTAGGCATGGTAACATATTACGCCAGGTTTATACCGAATTTGTCGTCTATAACATACCCATTACGTCAATTACTTAAGAAAAACGTAAAGTATAATTGGTTTTCGACTTGCGAAGCAACGTTTTTAAAATTGAAAAATATTATCTCCAGCGAAAAAGTCTTAGTACCTTTCGATCCGGAGTTGCCAATTATTGTTGCCTGCGATGCAAGCCCAACAGGAATTGCAGGGGTATTATCGCACAAAGCTGGCGACGCAGAACGTCCTGTCGCATATGCCTCCAGATCGTTAACATCGGCTGAACAAAACTATAGTCAGCAAGATCGCGAAGCATTAGCAATTTTATTCACTGTCAACTACTTTTTTATGTACCTTTACGGGAGGAAATTCCAACTGGTCACTGACAATAGGCCATTAACGCGAATCTTCCATCAGAACAACAAACTCCCGGCCATGACATCAGCAAGGTTGTTGAGGTATGCCGAGTTCTTGTCAAGCTTCGACTACGAAATTGTTTATAAGAAAGGTTCAGACCACATAAATGTCGACTGCCTCTCCAGAGCAACAGAAGCTGTGGGAAAAGTAACCACAGATAAACTCATCAACGAAGAAGTAAATGAACTATGCTACTTATCAATTTTCGAAATTTCAAATAAAAGTATAAATGCCGACTTATTAGCGCAAGAAACGGCAAAAGACCCTGACCTTTCCAAAACTTTATATAATTTACTTAATAACGACGAAAACGAAAACAGTTATACCCTTTACAATGGAATAGTATTCAAAGGCCAAAGAATTTTGATTCCCAAGAATATACAACCACACAGTTTACGTGAACTCCACCGTACGCATCCAGGCATTACAAAAATGAAACAACTGGCGAGAAGATATTGCTACTGGAAGGGAATCGATCGCGACATCGAGAGAATGGTAAGATCGTGTGAGGCGTGCAAACAGGTCCAATCAAGACCCGCTAAAGTTCAATTTCATCATTGGGATGAACCAACCGGAAATTGGGAAAGAGTACACATTGACTACGCCGGTCCGTTCCAAAACCATCAATTCCTAATAGTTGTCGATGCAAAATCGAAATGGGTTGAGTTTCGAGCTATACGACAGTCAACAACCACGCAAACAACAAAAGGCCTTCTCTCAGATATTTCTTACCTTACGGTATGGGCACCCATGTCAGATTGTTATTGTTGTAATCTCTATTTCTTTAATTATACGGAAACGGCGATATAAATTGTTTTAAAAATTTTTTTTGTAGTCAAATGAAGATGTTACCTTTCGTTTGACATACATTTCATATTGGTTGATATCTTCCTAATATTTAAATTTCTCAAATGAAAATTTTATAAACCCATCCAAACAAATATGTGTGTGGTGTTTGGTTGAGTGTGTAGTAGTGGTGAATAGACGTTCATTTTATTGCATAATTTTAGGCGGGAAAATTTAAGTAGAGTAAAGGCAGAGAAAGCGCTGCCAACTACTGCTTGTTGGTGGTGATTTTAACACAGAAATCACTTCAAATACTAGATTGGCGAAATTTATGAGCGATACGTTTAATTTGGATTATATTCGAAATGATGCTCCCACAACTATTGATCACTCAACCATTGACTTAGTTTTTGCGAGAAATTTAAATGTTAATTATATATCCTATTTTTCCTATCATAAGCCTATATTCTCAAAAGTAACTTTCAAATAATCAAATAGATTTGGGTCTGTTATTTATCATTTATCTTTACTATTGATAACTACCATTGACTTCGTTTTTGCGAGAAATTTAATTGATAATTTAAAAACATTTTTATCCTATTTTCCTATCATAAGCTTATGTATATCATCAAAAGTAACTATCAAATAAAGAAATTCATTTGCTTGTATTATTTATCATTATAAATTATCATTATACATACATACATATGTTTTCTGTCTTATCGGATGGCGTATTCTACGTTAAACTTAATGGCCGTGTCTCTGACACAGCCTCCTTCTTTTTTTTTTAACTGCGTATTCAACATGCTCATCCAATTTTAATTTATTATCAATGTATATCCCTAAGTATTTAATGAGTTTAACTTTTTTAATAACTTCATCTTTGATTTTTAGTCTGTAGTTTGAGCATCCGTTATTGACTGCCCTTGTTAAGACCCTAAACTGAGTCTTAGAGCATAACCAGTTATATATGGAATTCAGATCTTCTTGCATTTTTTCAATCGCATTCTGCACGTTCCTAGCACTGACTGTTAAGAGTGTGTCATCAGCGAACAATTTTATCTTACAATGTTTTAGCAGCATATTAATGTCATTGATATAAATATTGGTGCTAACACCGATCCCTGTGGTTCACGGCTACTTTTTTTGACACAGTTTACTCGATAACTGTTTACTGCATACGATCGGTTAGGTAGCTCCGAAACCACTCAAGCTCCTTGTCTTTTATACCAACATGGTCAAGTTTTTTCAGCTTTCGATCCCTGTCAATAGTTTCAAAAGCTCTTTTGAGATCAATAAACACCGCTACGATATTCAACTTTGAATGAAGATCTTCCTTCCACTCACTTGAGTGCTTCTCCCGGAAACCTGATTGCTCTTTTATGAATATGTTATTAGTTTCAATATGACACAACAATTGCGTTTTAACCACATTTTCTAGAATTTTTTCATGATTTGGGAGAGAGTTAATTGGCCTCATTTCTTCAAATTTTATAGTACCCTTAACTTTTTTAACGGAGACTATCGTCGAAATTTTTCAATCTTTAGGTACTATTCCTGTTTCAAGGCTCTTATGTATTAGTAAGGAGTAGAAGTGTCCCATATACTCTATTGAGTCTTTAATAAAACCCTCAGATAATAAATTTTTCCCTCCTATCTTCCTCTTAAATTTTTTTACGGTATGTACAATATCATTAGAGCTAATCTGGTTGAATTTAAACTTATTTACCTGATTAGTCTCGGTATAAAGTTACTGTTAATGTCTTTTATATTTCTGTTATCTCCTCTATACTTTCTACGAAGAAATCGTTTACGTTTTCTGCAATTTCTTCGCTGCTTTTAAATATTTTACCTCTTATTAGTACTTCTGAAATTTTTTTTTATCTGATTTATTAACCACTTGTTTTAAGTGTTTCCACATTAAAAGGCTATCATTTCTATTTGCTTCGACTTACTGTTCCATGTAGCTAATTTTCTTAATTTTGATCATTTTTTTGTACTGCTTTTTTACCATGTTACATTCTGCCCAATCTCCTGTTAGCACTACTTTTTCATGTAATTTGAACTTCTTCTTGTTAACCTCAGCTAATTCATACCATTTGTTCCTAATCTTAATATAAATTTGTCGCTGACTAGTTAATTGGTGCATAGCCGAAATCATACAATTGTTATTGTGCTCAAGCATCCCTTCAACATCAAGGCTACTTATTTAACTGAAGTTATACTGTCTCAACACATTAAGCAAATTATCAGGGGTATACATATCACAGGAAGTAAATTCTGACAGCTTTTTTAACGGGACTTATTTCTTTATATTAATTCGAAACAGTATAGTTTTGTGATCCATTTTTCGTCGAAACTACTTTAATGTTTATGTTGAAATCGCCAACAACAATAGTGTTTATTAAGTTATCAGATATTTCTGTTAGAATAGCCTCCATATATGTGAGAAACTCGGCATCATTTGTGCTTGGTGAATGGTATATCACCCTGATCTTTCATTTAGTCTGACAATTTTTCAGTTGGATGACCATGACAACGCCTGTATGTCTACTGTGTGAATCGCACCTTATTACCTGGTATGTTAGCAAATTTATCTCTGAGTCATCTATTTCATCTGTAATACATGTCTCGGAGCATAGCACCATGTATGGGTTAACAGATTCCATGAGTCTTTCAAGTTCAATTTCAATAGCCAATAAACTATTTATATTGAGATACACGCATTTTAATGAACATTGGCGATATTTTCTTACGTCTAGTTGCTAACATCCCACTCTCCCTTTATAATACAATCAAACGAATTTTTAAAATATTTGTATTGCATAAGTGCACGCTTCTTCATACGAGTGCTAATGTGCATTTGGAAGAGGATTATGCATGAGTTAATTCAAATCAAGGCTACTAATCTAGATAACATTGCCCGTCTGTCAGCCCTTTTAAGTTCAACTTACGTCGCCGAATTTCTCGTCTAAAACTGATCTTGTCTCTGCGAACAACTGATTATTGCTTGTCAAATAAAATTGTAAAGACCTAAATACAAATAATTGAAAAAATCTAAAGAGTAGGGATGAAGACAGTGGCTTAGAGAACGAGGAAGTAATAAACATTTTTGTATTAAGGAGAACTAAAGAAATTTCAATTGTACGATGAGAAAGATTTTCGCGACAGATTTTATTTCAATAATGCTTGAAATGTCTTTAAATTCATAATATCGAATCGAAGCAATATACTAACAAGTATGTGTATCCTTTATTATTTCCAAAGAAACACAAACTACTTTAATTTGGCTCAGGAACCATGCATTGTGTCTGGAGAGTATGTTTGAATTAACATTTCGACAAAGTTACTACCTCACGAGCCATAACATACGAGTTTACGTCACACCCTATAGTACTGTTCAGAGAAAATTTATAAAACTACGACAAAGAGAAAAAATAAGACAGTGTCAAAATTTAGTTTGTCCCAGATTACCCTCCCAAGTCAATCTCATTCAGAACGAAATTCTGGATTGTGAGCGGAGAATAAGAGGGGCGTGTTTTCCGCGCAGAACTCCTTTTGCTCATTTACTTTCTTTTATTTGTTTTTGTTGCGTTTTCTGTTTTCTCACAACAACAAATATGAGGAAAAAAGAGAAGATGTCAAAAGCAAACAACGTAACTTGAAAGCAATTGACGCTTGTGTACTCGTCCCTTTTCTTCTCACCCCTCATCTAAGGCGGAGCAGAATTGAAAGCAATAGTAGAATAATGTAAAACCAGACTTTACTAAACTCATTGATAAAGAAGTGTCTCGTTGCTAGTCTTACATCCATCTTTTATTGTCGGCTTTAGATTTTTTGTATTGGTAGAAATTTATGGATAAAGAAATGTGTATTGTTAAGTTGTCAACATTAAAAAAAGTTTTATTCGCCGTAAAGTTTTTGATTTACAACAAATTTGATAAATATCCATACATATGTGTAGATAATATCAAAGAAGGTGTGTGTAAAAAGAGTATATTAAACCCTAATATTGAATATCTACCATATTAAATTTGTTTTGGGTTTAAACTTTAGAATATTTACCCACGAATTATGTTGCAAGATTTGTAAAAGAGGAAAGGGGGGCATGACAAACTTACAGAAAATACCCCTCCCCCAGAGTGGGACTCCTTAAAATTAACATACATACATATTTGTATCTTTGACAGGGTCGGGTTTGATATAGCGCCGCGTGAATTTCGTTTATTGTGGCTAAAAGCATATAACAAGTTGAAAAATTCAAATGCACATAAATGAACTACAAAAAAGCTTTTGTTTAATTGTCTTTTTGCAGAAATTCGTTCACAAATTTCATCACAATTTAACTTTAAAAATGATCTTTCTTTTGCAATTTTTCAAATATATGGTTTGTGGTTCTCATTGACTGTTTTTACTGAGCAACTACTGTTGTAACCCAGATATTATTTGTAGATGTAATGCCCATATGGCATCAGCGTAATATAAGTGACAAAGCATTGTTAGGTTAAGAAATTAAATATTGATGATGAAATAAAAAGACAAGTCAGCATCTAACCGCGTGCTAAGCAATATTCATTTCCTTCGACATATAATTTCAAACACGACAAGTGGCGACGAGAAAACCAGGCCAGCGATAAATTGCGTAACAAATCTTCGAAAATGAATGCCGACCAATTTCAACAACTATTGAATGCTTTCAGTAAAGCACAACATGATCTACTTCAACAGGTCTGCACAAATCAGACTTCACAGCAAACGCAGCAACAACCAAATGTGCAGCCATTACAGGTGCTTCTGCCGCCATTTGAAAATTTCGACAGCAAAAAAAAAAAGTTTCTTACTTTGCCGACAAAGGTTTGAAAATAAAATAAAACAATGTGTCACCAAATGTTCATCAACTCTATCGGCGCGACACATTTCAAACTCTTGGTTTCATTGATTGCTCCTAAAAATATCTGCGAAATCGAGTATCAAGACTTAATCAAGAAGCTCGAAGTACATCTATGCCCCAAGAAAAATGTGTTTGTAAGTCAACACCGATTCCTCTCGACATACCAGAATGAAGAACAATCCGTTGCTGAATATGTGGCAGTGCTCCGTCAAGTTATAAGTGACTGCAATTTTATATCGACGTGTGAGTGCAAAGCTGACATCTCTAATATATTTTTACGAGCGCAATTTATTCGAGGCCTCAGGTACAATACAATTAGAGAACAACTCTTACAATCAGAAGAAGCGGAATTAGCCAAAATCATGGGGAAAGCATTGTCATTGGAAGCCTCAAAAATCGACAGCCGTGAACTTGACATGAAGTCCACTTACAACAGGTAAAGGAAACCATTTACGCCGAAGGTCACAACACGTTCTTAATCAAAAATCAACTTCAGCAAGCTAGGAATTGACCATCTATGCATCCGGTGTGGAAGAGAAAATCATAAGACAAACGATTGTCGCACTAACCCGAAGAAATTGAAATGTAATTCGTGTGGTAAGTCAGACCACGTAAAACAGGTATGTCTCAAAAAGTTGCTTAATTCAACAAACAATAAATCCTTTTCGAAAAACGATGAATGCGACTATTCTATTCACCAAACTTACGGTATAAATCAAACAATCGACATTCATTCCAACCAACATTCCACAAATGATATGAAAAGTTTTACGTAAACGTGGAAATAAACGGACAGCGCCAAGAATTTGAGGTCGACTCAGGTGTTGGATTCACATTAATACCTCGAAATCAATTCAGACGTCTCAATACTAAATCTAAAATGCAGCCTTCAACCATCGCTTTTCGATCGTACACCAAAAATATAGTAGTCCCTGAAAGTCCGAGAAAGAGTCGAAAAAGAATTATTTGATTTAGAAGCCTGCGGAATTATCTCTAAGTGCGAACGAAGTGACTGGGGGTCTCCCCTAGTTATAGTACCAAAGCCAGACGGGGGTATAAGACTTTGCGTCGACTACAAAATGGGAGTCAACCCACAATTAGTATCTTTAAACTACCCGATACGCCAAATTGACGAAATACTACATACTCTTAAGGGGTCTACATTTTTTTGTCGACTCGATCTTTTTAAAGCGTATCTGCATTTGCACTATGCCCAGAATCGAGTGAAATACAGACGATATCGACACATAAGGGCACCTTCAGGGTAAATCGCCTGTCGTTTGGAATTAAAACCGCCCCTTCAGAATTCAACCGTATCATCGAACAAATATTGTCAGGATTGAAAAATACAATGTCATATTTCGATGACATTATTGTACACGGAGCTACGAAAGCAGAATGTAAAGAAAACTTGATTAATTGCCTTCAACGATTAAAACAGTATAATCTACACCTTAATCAAAACAAATGTTCCCTTTTTCAAACACGCGTAGAATATCTTGGCTACGTAGTTCAATCCAATGAAATTTCGAAGTCTCCATCAAAAATTCAAGCAATTGCCAATATGCCACGTCCAACTTCTGTTGACGAAATCAGGAGATTTTTAGGCATGGTAACATATAACGCCAGGTTTATACCGAATTTGTCGTCTATAACATACCCATTACGTCAATTACTTAAGAAAAACGTAAAGTATAATTGGTCTTCGACTTGCGAAGCAACGTTTTTAAAATTGGAAAATATTATCTCCAGCGAAAAAGTCTTAGTACCTTTCGATCCGGAGTTGCCAATTATTGTTGCCTGCAATGCAAGACAGGAATTGCAGGGGTATTATCGCACTAAGTTGACGACGCAGAACGTCCTGTCGCATATGGCTCCAGATCGTTAACATCGGCTGAACAAAACTATAGTCAGCTAGATCGCGAAGCATTAGCAATTTTATTCACTGTCAACTACTTTTTTATGTACCTTTACCTTTTTATGTACCAACTGGTCACTGACAATAGGCCATTAACGCGAATCTTCCATCAGAACAACAAACTCCCGGCCATGACATCAGCAAGGTTGTTGAGGTATGCCGAGTACTTGTCAAGCTTCGACTACGAAATTGTTTATAAGAAAGGTTCAGACCACATAAATGTCGACTGCCTCTCCAGAGCAACAGAAGCTGTGGGAAAAGTAACCACAGATAAACTCATCAACGAAGAAGTAAATGAACTATGCTACTTATCAATTTTCGAAATTTCAAATGAAAGTATAAATGCCGACTTATTAGCGCAAGAAACGGCAAAAGACCCTGACCTTTCCAAAACTTTATATAATTTACTTAATAACGACGAAAACGAAAACAGTTATACCCTTTACAATGGAATAGTATTCAAAGGCCAAAGAATTTTGATTCCCAAGAATATACAACCACACAGTTTACGTGAACTCCACCGTACGCATCCAGGCATTACAAAAATGAAACAACTGGCGAGAAGATATTGCTACTGGAAGGGAATCGATCGCGACATCGAGAGAATGGTAAGATCGTGTGAGGCGTGCAAACAGGTCCAATCAAGACCCGCTAAAGTTCAACTTCATCATTGGGATGAACCAACCGGAAATTGGGAAAGAGTACACATTGACTACGCCGGTCCGTTCCAAAACCATCAATTCCTAATAGTTGTCGATGCAAAATCGAAATGGGTTGAGTTTCGAGCTATACGACAGTCAACAACCACGCAAACAACAATAGGCCTTCTCTCAGATATTTCTTACCTTACGGTATGGGCACCCATGTCAGATTGTTATTGTTGTAATCTCTATTTCTTTAATTATAAGGAAACGGCGATATAAATTGTTTTAAAAATTTTTTTTGTAGTCAAATGAAGATGTTACCTTTCGTTTGACATACATTTCATATTGGTTGATATCTTCCTAATATTTAAATTTCTCAAATGAAAATTTTATAAACCCATCCAAACAAATATGTGTGTGGTGTTTGGTTGAGTGTGTAGTAGTGGTGAATAGACGTTCATTTTATTGCATAATTTTAGGCGGGAAAATTTAAGTAGAGTAAAGGCAGAGAAAGCGCTGCCAACTACTGCTTGTTGGTGGTGATTTTAACACAGAAATCACTTCAAATACTAGATTGGCGAAATTTATGAGCGATACGTTTAATTTGGATTATATTCGAAATGATGCTCCCACAACTATTGATCACTCAACCATTGACTTAGTTTTTGCGAGAAATTTAAATGTTAATTATATATCCTATTTTTCCTATCATAAGCCTATATTCTCAAAAGTAACTTTCAAATAATCAAATAGATTTGGGTCTGTTATTTATCATTTATCTTTACTATTGATAACTACCATTGACTTCGTTTTTGCGAGAAATTTAATTGATAATTTAAAAACATTTTTATCCTATTTTCCTATCATAAGCTTATGTATATCATCAAAAGTAACTATCAAATAAAGAAATTCATTTGCTTGTATTATTTATCATTATAAATTATCATTATACATACATACATATGTTTTCTGTCTTATCGGATGGCGTATTCTACGTTAAACTTAATGGCCGTGTCTCTGACACAGCCTCCTTCTTTTTTTTTTAACTGCGTATTCAACATGCTCATCCAATTTTAATTTATTATCAATGTATATCCCTAAGTATTTAATGAGTTTAACTTTTTTAATAACTTCATCTTTGATTTTTAGTCTGTAGTTTGAGCATCCGTTATTGACTGCCCTTGTTAAGACCCTAAACTGAGTCTTAGAGCATAACCAGTTATATATGGAATTCAGATCTTCTTGCATTTTTTCAATCGCATTCTGCACGTTCCTAGCACTGACTGTTAAGAGTGTGTCATCAGCGAACAATTTTATCTTACAATGTTTTAGCAGCATATTAATGTCATTGATATAAATATTGGTGCTAACACCGATCCCTGTGGTTCACGGCTACTTTTTTTGACACAGTTTACTCGATAACTGTTTACTGCATACGATCGGTTAGGTAGCTCCGAAACCACTCAAGCTCCTTGTCTTTTATACCAACATGGTCAAGTTTTTTCAGCTTTCGATCCCTGTCAATAGTTTCAAAAGCTCTTTTGAGATCAATAAACACCGCTACGATATTCAACTTTGAATGAAGATCTTCCTTCCACTCACTTGAGTGCTTCTCCCGGAAACCTGATTGCTCTTTTATGAATATGTTATTAGTTTCAATATGACACAACAATTGCGTTTTAACCACATTTTCTAGAATTTTTTCATGATTTGGGAGAGAGTTAATTGGCCTCATTTCTTCAAATTTTATAGTACCCTTAACTTTTTTAACGGGGACTATCGTCGAAATTTTTCAATCTTTAGGTACTATTCCTGTTTCAAGGCTCTTATGTATTAGTAAGGAGTAGAAGTGTCCCATATACTCTATTGAGTCTTTAATAAAACCCTCAGATAATAAATTTTTCCCTCCTATCTTCCTATTAAATTTTTTTACGGTATGTACAATATCATTAGAGCTAATCTGGTTGAATTTAAACTTATTTACCTGATTAGTCTCGGTTTAAGTTACTGTTAATGTCTTTTATATTTCTGTTATCTCCTCTATACTTTCTACGAAGAAATCGTTTACGTTTTCTGCAATTTCTTCGCTGCTTTTAAATATTTTACCTCTTATTAGTACTTCTGCAATTTTTTTTTATCTGATTTATTAACCACTTGTTTTAAGTGTTTCCACATTAAAAGGCTATCATTTCTATTTGCTTCGACTTACTGTTCCATGTAGCTAATTTTCTTAATTTTGATCATTTTTTTGTACTGCTTTTTTACCATGTTACATTCTGCCCAATCTCCTGTTAGCACTACTTTTTCATGTAATTTGAACTTCTTCTTGTTAACCTCAGCTAATTCATACCATTTGTTCCTAATCTTAATATAAATTTGTCGCTGACTAGTTAATTGGTGCATAGCCGAAATCATACAATTGTTATTGTGCTCAAGCATCCCTTCAACATCAAGGCTACTTATTTAACTGAAGTTATACTGTCTCAACACATTAAGCAAATTATCAGGGGTATACATATCACAGGAAGTAAATTGTGACAGCTTTTTTAACGGGACTTATTTCTTTATATTAATTCGAAACAGTATAGTTTCGTGATCCATTTTTCGTCGAAACTACTTTAATGTTTATGTTGAAATCGCCAACAACAATAGTGTTTATTAAGTTATCAGATATTTCTGTTAGAATAGCCTCCATATATGTGAGAAACTCGGCATCATTTGTGCTTGGTGAATGGTATATCACCCTGATCTTTCATTTAGTCTGACAATTTTTCAGTTGGATGACCATGACAACGCCTGTATGTCTACTGTGTGAATCGCACCTTATTACCTGGTATGTTAGCAAATTTATCTCTGAGTCATCTATTTCATCTGTAATACATGTCTCGGAGCATAGCACCATGTATGGGTTAACAGATTCCATGAGTCTTTCAAGTTCAATTTTAATAGCCAATAAACTATTTATATTGAGATACACGCATTTTAATGAACATTGGCGATATTTTCTTACGTCTAGTTGCTAACATCCCACTCTCCCTTTATAATACAATCAAACGAATTTTTAAAATATTTGTATTGCATAAGTGCACGCTTCTTCATACGAGTGCTAATGTGCATTTGGAAGAGGATTATGCATGAGTTAATTCAAATCAAGGCTACTAATCTAGATAACATTGCCCGTCTGTCAGCCCTTTTAAGTTCAACTTACGTCGCCGAATTTCTCGTCTAAAACTGATCTTGTCTCTGCGAACAACTGATTATTGCTTGTCAAATAAAATTGTAAAGACCTAAATACAAATAATTGAAAAAATCTAAAGAGTAGGGATGAAGACAGTGGCTTAGAGAACGAGGAAGTAATAAACATTTTTGTATTAAGGAGAACTAAAGAAATTTAAATTGTACGATGAGAAAGATTTTCGCGACAGATTTTATTTCAATAATGCTTGAAATGTCTTTAAATTCATAATATCGAATCGAAGCAATATACTAACAAGTATGTGTATCCTTTATTATTTCCAAAGAAACACAAACTACTTTAATTTGGCTCAGGAACCATGCATTGTGTCTGGAGAGTATGTTTGAATTAACATTTCGACAAAGCTACTACCTCACGAGCCATAACATACGAGTTTACGTCACACCCTATAGTACTGTTCAGAGAAAATTTATAAAACTACGACAAAGAGAAAAAATAAGACAGTGTCAAAATTTAGTTTGTCCCAGATTACCCTCCCAAGTCAATCTCATTCAGAACGAAATTCTGGATTGTGAGCGGAGAATAAGAGGGGCGTGTTTTCCGCGCAGAACTCCTTTTGCTCATTTACTTTCTTTTATTTGTTTTTGTTGCGTTTTCTGTTTTCTCACAACAACAAATATGAGGAAAAAAGAGAAGATGTCAAAAGCAAACAACGTAACTTGAAAGCAATTGACGAAACGGACGCTTGTGTACTCGTCCCTTTTCTTCTCACCCCTCATCTAAGGCGGAGCAGAATTGAAAGCAATAGTAGAATAATGTAAAACCAGACTTTACTAAACTCATTGATAAAGAAGTGTCTCGTTGCTAGTCTTACTTCCATCTTTTATTGTCGGCTTTAGATTTTTTGTATTGGTAGAAATTTATGGATAAAGAAATGTGTATTGTTAAGGTGTCAACATTAAAAAAAGTTTTATTCGCCGTATAGTTTTTGATTTACAACAAATTTGATAAATATCCATACATATGTGTAGATAATATCAAAGAAGGTGTGTGTAAAAAGAGTATATTAAACCCTAATATTGAATATCTACCATATTAAATTTGTTTTGGGTTTAAACTTTAGAATAGTTACCCACGAATTATGTTGCAAGATTTGTAAAAGAGGAAAGGGGGGCATGACAAACTTACAGAAAATACCCCTCCCCCAGAGTGGGACTCCTTAAAATTAACATACATACATATTTGTATCTTTAACAGGGTCGGGTTTGATATAGCGCCGCGTGAATTTCGTTTATTGTGGCTAAAAGCATACAACAAGTTGAAAAATTCAAATGCACATAAATGAACTACAAAAAAGCTTTTGTTTAATTGTCTTTTTGCAGAAATTCGTTCACAAATTTCATCACAATTTAACTTTAAAAATGATCTTTCTTTTGCAATTTTTCAAATATATGGTTTGTGGTTCTCATTGACTGTTTTTACTGAGCAACTACTGTTGTAACCCAGATATTATTTGTATATGTAATGCCCATATGGCATCAGCGTAATATAAGTGACAAAGCATTGTTAGGTTAAGAAATTAAATATTGATGATGAAATAAAAAGACAAGTCAGCATCTAACCGCGTGCTAAGCAATATTCATTTCCTTCGACATATAATTTCAAACACGACAAGTGGCGACGAGAAAACCAGGCCAGCGATAAATTGCGTAACAAATCTTCGAAAATGAATGCCGACCAATTTCAACAACTATTGAATGCTTTCAGTAAAGCACAACATGATCTACTTCAACAGGTCTGCACAAATCAGACTTCACAGCAAACGCAGCAACAACCAAATGTGCAGCCATTACAGGTGCTTCTGCCGCCATTTGAAAATTTCGACAGCAAAAAAAAAAAGTTTCTTACTTTGCCGACAAAGGTTTGAAAATAAAATAAAACAATGTGTCACCAAATGTTCATCAACTCTATCGGCGCGACACATTTCAAACTCTTGGTTTCATTGATTGCTCCTAAAAATATCTGCGAAATCGAGTATCAAGACTTAATCAAGAAGCTCGAAGTACATCTATGCCCCAAGAAAAATGTGTTTGTAAGTCAACACCGATTCCTCTCGACATACCAGAATGAAGAACAATCCGTTGCTGAATATGTGGCAGTGCTCCGTCAAGTTATAAGTGACTGCAATTTTATATCGACGTGTGAGTGCAAAGCTGACATCTCTAATATATTTTTACGAGCGCAATTTATTCGAGGCCTCAGGTACAATACAATTAGAGAACAACTCTTACAATCAGAAGAAGCGGAATTAGCCAAAATCATGGGGAAAGCATTGTCATTGGAAGCCTCAAAAATCGACAGCCGTGAACTTGACATGAAGTCCACTTACAACAGGTAAAGGAAACCATTTACGCCGAAGGTCACAACACGTTCTTAATCAAAAATCAACTTCAGCAAGCTAGGAATTGACCATCTATGCATCCGGTGTGGAAGAGAAAATCATAAGACAAACGATTGTCGCACTAACCCGAAGAAATTGAAATGTAATTCGTGTGGTAAGTCAGACCACGTAAAACAGGTATGTCTCAAAAAGTTGCTTAATTCAACAAACAATAAATCCTTTTCGAAAAACGATGAATGCGACTATTCTATTCACCAAACTTACGGTATAAATCAAACAATCGACATTCATTCCAACCAACATTCCACAAATGATATGAAAAGTTTTACGTAAACGTGGAAATAAACGGACAGCGCCAAGAATTTGAGGTCGACTCAGGTGTTGGATTCACATTAATACCTCGAAATCAATTCAGACGTCTCAATACTAAATCTAAAATGCAGCCTTCAACCATCGCTTTTCGATCGTACACCAAAAATATAGTAGTCCCTGAAAGTCCGAGAAAGAGTCGAAAAAGAATTATTTGATTTAGAAGCCTGCGGAATTATCTCTAAGTGCGAACGAAGTGACTGGGGGTCTCCCCTAGTTATAGTACCAAAGCCAGACGGGGGTATAAGACTTTGCGTCGACTACAAAATGGGAGTCAACCCACAATTAGTATCTTTAAACTACCCGATACGCCAAATTGACGAAATACTACATACTCTTAAGGGGTCTACATTTTTTTGTCGACTCGATCTTTTTAAAGCGTATCTGCATTTGCACTATGCCCAGAATCGAGTGAAATACAGACGATATCGACACATAAGGGCACCTTCAGGGTAAATCGCCTGTCGTTTGGAATTAAAACCGCCCCTTCAGAATTCAACCGTATCATCGAACAAATATTGTCAGGATTGAAAAATACAATGTCATATTTCGATGACATTATTGTACACGGAGCTACGAAAGCAGAATGTAAAGAAAACTTGATTAATTGCCTTCAACGATTAAAACAGTATAATCTACACCTTAATCAAAACAAATGTTCCCTTTTTCAAACACGCGTAGAATATCTTGGCTACGTAGTTCAATCCAATGAAATTTCGAAGTCTCCATCAAAAATTCAAGCAATTGCCAATATGCCACGTCCAACTTCTGTTGACGAAATCAGGAGATTTTTAGGCATGGTAACATATTACGCCAGGTTTATACCGAATTTGTCGTCTATAACATACCCATTACGTCAATTACTTAAGAAAAACGTAAAGTATAATTGGTTTTCGACTTGCGAAGCAACGTTTTTAAAATTGAAAAATATTATCTCCAGCGAAAAAGTCTTAGTACCTTTCGATCCGGAGTTGCCAATTATTGTTGCCTGCGATGCAAGCCCAACAGGAATTGCAGGGGTATTATCGCACAAAGCTGGCGACGCAGAACGTCCTGTCGCATATGCCTCCAGATCGTTAACATCGGCTGAACAAAACTATAGTCAGCAAGATCGCGAAGCATTAGCAATTTTATTCACTGTCAACTACTTTTTTATGTACCTTTACGGGAGGAAATTCCAACTGGTCACTGACAATAGGCCATTAACGCGAATCTTCCATCAGAACAACAAACTCCCGGCCATGACATCAGCAAGGTTGTTGAGGTATGCCGAGTTCTTGTCAAGCTTCGACTACGAAATTGTTTATAAGAAAGGTTCAGACCACATAAATGTCGACTGCCTCTCCAGAGCAACAGAAGCTGTGGGAAAAGTAACCACAGATAAACTCATCAACGAAGAAGTAAATGAACTATGCTACTTATCAATTTTCGAAATTTCAAATAAAAGTATAAATGCCGACTTATTAGCGCAAGAAACGGCAAAAGACCCTGACCTTTCCAAAACTTTATATAATTTACTTAATAACGACGAAAACGAAAACAGTTATACCCTTTACAATGGAATAGTATTCAAAGGCCAAAGAATTTTGATTCCCAAGAATATACAACCACACAGTTTACGTGAACTCCACCGTACGCATCCAGGCATTACAAAAATGAAACAACTGGCGAGAAGATATTGCTACTGGAAGGGAATCGATCGCGACATCGAGAGAATGGTAAGATCGTGTGAGGCGTGCAAACAGGTCCAATCAAGACCCGCTAAAGTTCAACTTCATCATTGGGATGAACCAACCGGAAATTGGGAAAGAGTACACATTGACTACGCCGGTCCGTTCCAAAACCATCAATTCCTAATAGTTGTCGATGCAAAATCGAAATGGGTTGAGTTTCGAGCTATACGACAGTCAACAACCACGCAAACAACAATAGGCCTTTTCTCAGATATTTTTTCCACACACAGGTTTCCATCAATAATAGTATCGGATACTGCGACTATTTTTACTAGTGAGACGTTCAAAGCATATTGCAAGGAAAATGGTATCTTCCAAAAACTTATTGCTCCAGGACATCCAAGCACTAATGGACTAGCTGAAAGGAATGTACAAACATTGAAAAACAAGCTGAAAACCATGACATTCGACCCGGGATCCATTCAATCAAAGCTCTACGAAATCTCGCAAATATATAGAGCAACACCTCTCAATTGTGAAAAAAGTCCAGCAGAGCTTTATTTAAATAGACGCATTCGCATCAGACTAGATGCAATGAGACCTGCGACGAAAGGTGATATAACTAAAGCCGCACCCGGTGTGCGTCAAATAAGCGTGGGAGAAAGAGTACAGACACTACACAGTGATTATAGTAAAAAAGTCTGGAAAATGGGAATTATTCTACGAAAATACGGACGACTGCGCTATTTAGTAAAACTCGACGACGGTTACACTTTAAAACGCCATATCGACCAACTCAAAATAAGTAGAGTCCAGAAACAGGGAGTTAGATTTGATTTAAATATTGTAAGTTCAAGCGGACCACCAGCATGCAATGTCGAAGCACCAGAGTTAAAAAACCGATACAACGTCGAGCCATCAACACTACTAAACTACCCGGATGCTGAACCATCGAATGTTAAAAATCAAAGCAACGTCGAACCACATACACCACGAAGGCAAGAAGATCCGGGGAATACGGAAATGGAAACGCCTAATACTCAAGACAAGAACTTCAAAACCCTCAGCGAAATCAAGTACCTGTTATGCGCAGATCAGAACGTGTACGCCAGAAACCGACGCATTTACGAGATTATATAACTTGATAAATAATAGAAATTCACGGTAACAACTTCCCCGTTATATTATGAAAAGAAAATGAATTAAGTCAAACATAATAAGCGTGGTAGACTGTTGTAACCCAGATATTATTTGTAGATATAATGCCAATATGGCATCACCGTAATATAAGTTACAAAGCATTGTTAGGTTAAGATATTAAATATTTATGATGAAATAAAAAGACAAGTCAGCATCTAACCGCGTGCTAAGCAATATTCATTTGCTTCGATATATAATTTCAAACACGACAACTACCGTTTTTAATTTGCCACACGCATATTATTAATTCATTGTTTTAACTCTTTTTAGAATCAATAACCCTTTAAATACTTTGCTATCGTTAAATAAAATGTTGAATATTTAAGCACAGATCAAAAAACTAAAATTTCTACCTAATGTTTCTGTCTAACTACCGAAAAAAAAGAACGAAAGGGAAACCAAAGGACAAATTATATAACCCAGTAATACTAAAAATACTATATTAAACATTCCCCCTTAAAAATATTGGAAAGAACGAGTTTCCGATCCATACTCCACTTCTTACTTTCCATACTGTACGTGAGTCGGCACTTTAGCCTTTTATAGAAAATATTTCTTTATATCCACTTCGGTTCTATAGAAAGGAAGCCTAAAGCTGTTGTTCTCTCTTAGTAGGTATGAGTGGGTGTCGTTAATGTATCGAAGATTGTCACTCAAATAATCCGGAAGTCTGCCTTCTTTTATGTTAAACACGAATTTCATAGTATCATAAAAAAACTTGCTCGGCGATCATCTTCCGCGTGGGTGTATCGTAAGGCTTACTTAGAATAAAGCGCATAGCTCGGTTTTGCAGTTTATCTACTTGGGTATCGCTAACTATGAAGAATATCGTCGGACAGAATAAAAAGTGGGGTTCCACTATAGACCTATAGACTATGGGTTTGTATCTCCTTCCTAGATATTTACAAGATCTATTTATAAAGGCAATTTTTTAACTGCGTATTCAACATGCTCATCCAATTTTAATTTATTATCAATGTACATATATCCCTAAGTATTTAACGAGTTTAACTTTTTTAATAACTTCATCTTCGATTTTTAGGCTGTAGGTTGAGCATCAGTTATTGACTGCCCTTGTTTAGACCATAAACTGTGTGTTATTAACATTCATTTTTAGTTTATTAGAGCATAACCAGTTATATAAGGAATTCAGATCTTCTTGCATTTTTTTAATCGCATTCTGCACGTTCCTATCACTTACTGTTAGGAGTGTGTCATCATCGAACAATTTTATCTTACAATGTTTTAGCAGCATATTAATGTCATTGATATAAATATTGGTGCTAACACCGATCCCTGTGGTAACCCAATGTTCACGGCTACTTTTATTGACACAGTTGACTCGATCACTGTTTGCTGCATACGATCGGTAAAGTAGCTCCGAAACCACTCAAGCACGTTGTCTTTTATACCAATATGCTCAAGTTTTTTTAGCATTCGATCCCTGTCAATAGTTTTAAAAGCTCTTTTGAGATCAATAAACACCGCTACGATATTCAACTTTGAATTAAGATCTTCCTTCCACTCACTTGAGTGCTTCTCCCTGATTGCTCTTTTATGAATATGTTATTAGTTTCAATATGAAATAACAATTGCGTTTTACCCACATTTTCTAGAATTTTTTCAAGATTTGGAAGAGTGTTAATTGGCCTCATTTCTTCAGCTTTTATAATTTTAACGGAGACTATCGTAGAAATTTTCCACTCTTTAGGTACTATTCCTGTTTCAGGCTCTTATTTATAAGAAAGGAGTAGAAGTGTCCCATATACTCTATTGAGTCTTTAATAACACCCTCAGACAATACATTTTTCTCTCCTAACTTCCTCTTAATTTTTTTTACGGTATTTACAATATTATTAGAGTTAATCTGGTTGTATTTAAACTTATTTACCTGATTAGCCTGCGTATAAAGTTACTGTTAATATCTTTTATATTTCTGTTTATCTCCACTATACTTTCTACGAATAAATCGTTTACGTTTTCTGCAATTTCTTCGCTGCTTTTGAATATTTTACCCCTTATTAGTACTTCCGCAATTTATTTTTATCTGATTTATTAACCACTAGTTTTAAGTGTTGCCACGTTAAAAGGCTATCATTTCTATTTGCTTCGACTTTCTGTTCCATGTAGCTAATTTTCTTAATTTTGATCCTTTTTGTGTACTGCTTTTTTACCATGTTATATTCTGCCTAATCTCCTGTTAGCACTACTTTTTCATGTAATTTGAACTTCTTCTTGTTAACCTCAGCTAATTGCCTGTCATACCATTTGTTTCTTATCTTAATATAAATTTGTCGCTGACTGGTTAATTGGTGCATAGCCGACATCATACAATTGTTAATGTGCTCGAGCATCCCTTCAACATCAAGACTACTTATGTAACTGAAGTTATACTGTCTCAGCACATTAAGCAAATAATCAGGGTTGTACATATCCCAGAAAGTAAATTCTGACAGCGTTTTTAAGGAAACATTATAGTTTCGTGATCCGTTGTTCTGTGATCCTGTAAATTTTCACATAACACTTCCTTACTGTTGGAATACAACAAGTCTATGAGTGTTGCAGAGTGCTCCGTAATCCGTATATCAAAGCTAATCAACTGTTTCATTACTTGGTGTGAGAAGATCTCGTTGAGTTTTTTACTATAAGTCGAAACTATTTTAATGTTTATGTTGAAATCACCAACACCAATAGTGTTAATTAAGATATTTATCAGATATTTCTATTAGAATAGCCTCCATATATGTGAGAAACTCGGCATTATTTGTGCTTGGTGAATGGTATACCATCCCGATCTTCCATTTAGTCTGGTTTTATATTAGTTGGATGACCATGCACCATACATTATTATTTACCGATTTGTTGACCTTTATCTTGAACTCAAGAGTGCCACGTAAAGTTATGATCACACCGCCTGTATGTCTACTGTGTGAATCGCACCTTATTACCTGGAAAGTTAGAACATGTATCTCTGAGTCATCTATTTCATCTGTAATACATGTCTCGGAGCATAGCACCATGTATGGGTTAACAGATTCCATGAGTCTTTCAAGTTCAATTTTATTAGCCAATAAACGTTTTATATTGAGATACACGCAGTTTAATGAACATTGGCGATCTTTTCTTACGTCTAGTTGCTAACATCCCACTCTCTCACTCTTTATAATAGAATCCCACGAATTTTAAAAATATTTGTATTGCATAAGTGCACGCTTCTTAATACGAGTGCTTTTGTGCATTTGGAAGAGTATTATGCATGAGTTAATTCAAATCAAGGCTTCTTATCTAGATAACATTGCCCGTCTGTCAGACCTTTTAAGTTCAACTTAAGTCGCCGAATTTCTCGTCTAAAACTGATCTTATCTCTGCGAACAACTGATTATTGCTTGTCAAATAAAATTGTTAAGACCTAAATACAAATAATTGAAAAAATCTAAAGAATTTTCGAAATATGGAATTTGATTGGAGTAGGGATGAAGACAGTGACTTAGAGAACGAGGAAGTAATAAACATTTTTCTATTAAGGATAATTAAAGAAATTTAAATTGTACGATGAGAAAGATTTTCGCGACAGATTTTATTTCAATAGTGCTTGAAATGTCCTTAAATTGATAATATCGAATCGAAGCAATATACTAACAAGTATGTGTATCCTTTATTATTTCCAAAGAA
Organism: Philophylla caesio; assembly: GCA_963971545.1. Taxonomy (NCBI): domain Eukaryota; kingdom Metazoa; phylum Arthropoda; class Insecta; order Diptera; family Tephritidae; genus Philophylla; species Philophylla caesio. The sequence goes on from OZ020605.1 coordinate 19,182,587, forward strand.
ACATAAACTACATTAATTTGTCTCAGGAACCATGCGTTGTGTCTGGAGAGTATGTTTTAATTAACATTTCGACAAAGCTACTACCTCACGAGCCATAACATACGAGTTTACGTCACACCCTATAGTACTGTTGAGAGAAAATTTATAAAACTTCGACAAAGAGAAAAAATAAGACAGTGTCAAAACTTAGTTTGCCCCAGATTACCCTCCCAAGTCAATCTCATTCAGAACGAAATGGTTTATTCTCTTTGTATTTTCAATTATTTTATAATTAAAAAATTATAATTCTGTAATATTTGAACTTGAAAATACTTTTTGAATTATCCGCACACAAATATTTTTATATGAAGTAATTTCTATTTGCAGAAATTTCAAAATATGGAAAAACAAAACAAATTCTTGTGGCGCTACCATATTTCTGTATTAAATATTTTCCAAACTTAAGTCTCCATTGTAAAACGCAAATGTGTGCAAAATCTTAATCTGGTCTTAGCGAAGATTTGTCTTAACTATAAATTAATTTCGACTTAAGATTGGGTTGTAAAACCGGCCCAAAAAGCCATGCCACATAAGACTTGCTTCGCTTTACGTGACATTTGTAACTTTGTCAGAAAAGCGAAAAACGCAAAAGGTATGCGACAATAAAACTTTGACAATACATACTTATCGTTTGTTTATTATGAGTTGCGAAAATCGCACGGAACTTTATAAACATATTATTATATATTATATCTTTGCTGCCACCTTCCGCACGAACCGGTCACGAAGTGACTTCCACCGTGCTCTGCAATGCTCCTCTATTATAGAAGAAAATGCCTTTAGTAAATCATCACATATGTATGTATATACATACATATATTTATAACGGGTGTTTTTTTAGGGGTATAGAACTTCGAATTGAAATAAAACACAAGAAACTCGTTTTAAGGTCCATCAATTTGGCTTTATTGGAAGGATAATTTTATGCCATTAATGTCTAAATTTGATTTCGGGCATGTGGCCGCCGCGGCTGGCTCGAATAAAGCCAATTCTACAGGTCCAATTTTCAACCACTTTTTCGAGCATATGGGGCCGTATGTCGGCAATAACGCCACGAATGTTGGCTTCCAATTCCCCTAACGTTTCTGGTTAGTTGGTGTAGACGAGCGACTTCACATATCCCCAAAGAAAATAATCCAATGGTGTCAAATCACACGATCTTGGTGGGCTCAGCGAATGTTTCCTTCAATAAATCGATTGTGACGTGCGCTGTGTGGCATGTAGCGCCGTCTTGTTGGAACCACAACTCATCCACATTCATGCCATCCAATTCGGGAACAAAATAGTCGGTTATCATGGCTCTATAGCGGTCTCCATTAACGGTAACTGCCTCTCCACCATTATTGCGGAAGAAGTATGGCCCAATGACTCCACCAGCCCATAGAGCACACCAAACAGTCAGTTTTTGTAGATGTAATGGCGTTTCAAGGGTCTCATGTGGATTCTCTTCACTCCAAATGCGGCAATTTTGCTTGTTGACGTAGCCATTCAACCAAAAATTAGCCTCATCACTGAACAAAATTTTGCGATTATGTCGACCATAAAATGGACGGAGCTCACGGTAAACTTCGCGAACTGAACCATTATTTTCGAAATAAATTTGCACGATTTGCAAGCGTTGTTCTTTTGTCAACCTGTTCATGATGAAATGGCAAACCAAACTGAACATAAATGACATTAGAGTTGCCAGATTTGACCACAAAATGCCAGTTTTATCTTTATTCGAAAAACAAACCTGTAAAAAAAACACCCTTTATATAATAAAATACACGTACCAAAAACTCCCACAAAAGCCGCAACTGCCTGCCATGCCCGATCCTTTAGGTATTTATTGCGGAAGAGGTGGCAACTTTTGTCATAGATGCTTGGCTGCATTTTCACCGCTTCAATTAACTTTTCCTCCATTTCTTTTGCTAAATTAAAAAAAAATGTATATTTAAGCATTTATTTCAGTTAAATTTTATATTTACCTTGTTTTTATATACTTCGACCGTTAACAGACGAATGTCAGAAATAAACAAAATTGGTAAGAGCGAACTGTCAAAGTCAGCGAAAAGATGAGAGTTGTCCAAGACTTCGCTTGGCTTTGGCGACGGTGCTACCTATGTGGGAAATTTCGTATAATTGCATGTATTCAGCTTCGCTGTCAAAGCTAAACTCTGACGTAAAGCGAAGCAGAAGTTTTATGTGGCATGGCCTTAAGGCGTTTAAAGCATCAGTATTTAAGTCCATAGTGTAAGCAAAATAATCGATTAATATTATTTGCTCGATCAATCATACCTTGAAAGCGATTGACGGTACGGATGCTTGTGTACTCGTCCCTTTGCTTCTCACGCCCTCTTCTAAGTCCGAGCAGAATTGAAATCAATAGTTGAATAATGTAAAACCAGACTACTAAACTCATTGATAAAAAGTGTCTCTCATTGCTAGCCTTACTTACCATCTATTATTGTCGGCTTTTACATTTTTGGTATTGGTAGAAATTTATGGATAAAGAAATTGTTAAGGTGTCATCATTAAAAAAAGTTTTATTCGCCGTAAAGTTTTTGATTTACAAAAAAATTTAATAAATATATATACATACAAATGTGTAGATAATATCAAAGAAGGTTTGTGTGAAAAGAGTATATTTAACCCTTATATTGAATTTCTACCATATTCAATTTGTTTTGGGTTTAAACTTTAGAATAGTTACCTACGAATTATGTTGCAAGATTTGTAAAAGAGGAAAGGGGCATGCCAAACTTACAGAAAATACCCCTCCCCAGTGTGGTCACCATAAAATTAACATACATACATACATATTTGTATCTACAATTTTATCTTACAATGTTTTAGCACCATATTAATGTCATTGATATAAATATTGGTGCTAACACCGATCCCTGTGGTAACCCAATGTTCACGGCTACTTTTTTTGACACAGTTGACTCGATAACTGTTTGCTGCATACGATCGGTTATGTAGCTCCGAAACCACTCAAGCTCCTTGTCTTTTATACCAATATGGTCAAGTTTTTTCAGCTTTCGATCCCTGTCAATAGTTTCAAAAGCTCTTTTGAGATCAATAAACACCGCTACGATATTGAACAAACGCGTACAGTCGTTGAGTTCAGACGTGTTTTCCGATCCAGCATATTTCTTTTGTTTTATTTGTTTCGTTATGGACGAATTTTGTGGAAAATGCGATAAAGCATTTGCAAGAAGTGATACTCTTATTGTGCCATGTATTGGCTTTTGTAAAAAGCGTTTCCACCGCGGCTGTTGCGAAGGTCTTGTGTCTGAATATGACGTCGATTTTTTTAAGCGCAACCAGCAATTTGGCTATTTTTGCACCGAGTGTATTGACATTCCTAAGCGTCTTCGTAAGTCATACGACTCTATTTTGGCCTCGCAAAAGCTTAGTATTGACTTTTTATTAAGTGCATTTAATGCAAGTTTTAAAGACTTAATTGATAAAATTCAGAAATTATCCACGGATCAACTCACTCAAAAGTGTCTTTAATACAACCGTTGCTAAGGAAAAAATCGATAAGTTGTCTTCAGAAATGGAGCGAAAATTTAAAGCATCAAGTAACATCGAAAACAACAATGCTAAATGTTTACAAGTGCTCGTTATGGAGGTTAATTCACTGAAAAGTATTTTCAATGCATCCGCTACTGTGGGCAACGTTACAAAAGATAACAGCTGTTCTCATATTGCTTCGACACCAGCACCTGTTGCTACGATCATCTCTCCTCTACATGAGAGGACTTGGGCTCAATGCGTAAGCGATAACGTCCTATCTCCCTCTATATCATTTGCACCTTCGCCTAAAGCAAATAAAAAAGGCATAAAGTCTGCAAATGTGAGGTCATCGCACTACTGTTGTTAATGCAGCCACTCAGTTACCTGGTTTGATCGTTGGCCCTGACAACTCGCCATTGCCTACTCGTCGAGTCGGCAATGCTGTTGTTGATAACACAGTTGACGATAAAGATGTTGATGTCAACGCCGCATCCGAGTGGTAGGATCTAGCGAATGCAATGATCTAGGTGTAATTACACGCTTCAAGTGGCTACATTTGTCATCGTTCCAACCAACAGTTTCAGCTGACAACATATTAGATTATGTGGCAAAACATGCCAGTATCGATAAGAAGAACATGTCATGCTTCAAACTCGTAAAAAAAGACTCAAATTTCGATTCGGGGAGCATCTTTATAATCGACTGATGAAGCCAGAGTTATGGGCTACCCATGTATCCGTTAGACCGTTCCGTTTTTTTAGAAAAAGCAGAAAAACAAACTCGCCTGACTTAGCTTTTAATGTATCAAGTACAACTTATTCGCTATATTATCATAATGTGGGCGCCCTACGCACAAAATCTTCCAAATTCTATCGTAATGTTATACTACATGAATATGACATATTAGCTTTAGCAGAGACATGGCTGAACGGAAATTTTTGTTCCAGCGAATACTTTGACAATTACTATCATGTTTATCGAAATGATAGCTGCTTACATACCACTGCTCTTTCAAGAGTTGGCGGAGTTCTTTTGGCAGTTAGAGCTGATTTACGTAGTGAAATTGTTAATCTTGATATATTGGATGGTGATGTAGAACAAATTTGTGTAAATGTTAAATTTTCCGACAATAAGTCTATTATCTTCTTATTGTCCTACATTCCTCCTGGCAGTGATTATATTCTTTACAAGAAGCACTTAGATAATGTAGCATCTATTTTTAATAGTATTAAGCCAAACACAGGAGTTATATATTTAGGCGTCTTTAATCTACATATGTAACATAGCTTGGGTAGGTGAACGTAATAACATCCTACCAATCGGTCTTAAGACAGATACAGATTTTTTATTTGAGGGTACATTGCTTTCTTACGGAATTAAGCAACTTAATCCATATTCTAGCAGTAATAGCAGATTCCTGGATCTTATATTTGGCTCTGCCGATTTAAGAATTTCTTGTACAGAATGCTTATCACCTATCTTAGTAAATAGCTTACACCATAACTCTTTAGCTGTTTATTTCGAATTTTATAAATTCGATAATGAACCAGCTTTATCTGCGGTTGAATATAATTACTGAAAGGCAAATTGTTCAGCGATTAATGATTTTTTAGGAGGTAGTAATTGGTCGTTCCTCGACTCCTCAAATAAACCGGAGTCATCATACGATATTTTACGTCAGCATTTCTTGTCACCTATCTCTAACTTTGTTCCCATGAAGGAAAATAAAATTTCGTGCAATAAACCACCCTGGTTTAACTATAAACTTAATAATCTAAAAAATGTTAAAAACAAAGCCCTGAAAAGGTATAAAAAAAGCAGTAGTGAAGTTGATCGCCATAGCTACCTTATTCTTAAAATTTCGTGCAATAAACTTAATAATCTAAAAAATGTTAAAAACAAAGCCCTGAAAAGGTATAAAAAAAGCAGTAGTGAAGTTGATCGCCATAGCTACCTTATTCTTAAGACAAATTTTGATTGCCTTAATAAATTCCTTTTCAGAAAACATGTGCTACAAATCGAATCTCAACCAAAAACCAATCCGTCAAGCTTTTGTTATGTAATTAACTCAAAGAGACGTACTAATGATTTTCCAACAACTATGCAATATGATGGTGAGACATCGGATAATACGCAAGACGCTTTTAACTTGTTCGCTAAACTTTTCCAAAAAGTCTATACAAGGTACTCCAGCGCTACAATTCCTAACTTTCATTCAGCTTCCTTACCAGCTATTTCATTTTTCGAAATCTCGGAAGATGATGTTCTCATGTCAATTTCTAAGTTAAAATCTAGTGCAAAACCGGACACTGAAGGATTTGCTCCGATTTTTTTCAAAATCTGTTCGCTTAGCATTGCAAAACCTATTTCAAAACTCTTTCAAGACTGCTTAAAGAACGGGATATTTTTAAACGCATGGAAGCTTTGTTCTGTTGTCCCAATATATAAAAGTGGTGATCGCAAAGATATCTCCAACTATAGACCAATAGTCAAACAGAGTACTGTGGCTAAGCTATTCGATCATATACTTCACAAAAAATTATTTGATCATATTAATAATGCTATAGTTGATTGTCAACACGAATTCTTACCAGGAAGATCAACGACCTCTAATCTAGCTTTGTTGACTAACCAAATACTGAATGCTTTTGGTAATCACGCACAGCTTGATGTACTTTACACAGACTTCTCAAAAGCGTTTGATAAAGTTGATCACTCAATTCTTCTGCTCAAGCTTTAATCATACGGAATAAATGGTAGGCTTTTAGAACTGTTCTCTAGTTTTCGATCAAACAGGAAACTATTAGTGACAATTGGATCCAATAAGTCATCAATACTTATCGATGCCTTGTCAGGAATTCCTCATGGAACACATAGTGGACCCTTGCTTTTTCTCATTTTCATAAATGACTTACCCAATCAATTCAAATTTGCTAAATGTCTTATGTTTGCTGATGATGTAAAACTGTTTTTACAAATCCACACCATAAATGATTGCATAAACCTTCAACATGATTTAGACGCCCTCAGTAGATGGTGCAATGACAATCACCTATTTTTGAATGCAAATAAATGTTGTGTGGTTACTTACTCAAGGAAACCTAATATTACCTTTTTCAATTTTATGTTAAACAGTTGTTCACTACATCGATGTAGTGAACTGAAAGATCTGGGATTAATTTTTGATTCTCGACTTTCTTTCTCTAACCATATTGATTACATTTGTGCTAAATCTTTCGCCATGATTGGTTTCATCAGACGTAATACTGAAGATTTTAAATATCCTATGACCTTGAAGACGATTTTCGTTTCATTAGTTAAAAGCCGCCTTGAATATTGTTCAATAATTTGGAATCCGTACTACGATATTTACTCCAAAAAAATTGAGAGAGTTCAAAAAGTGTTTACAAAATATGCTGTAAATAAACTTAGATGGCCATTTGGCCTCCCACCATATATAAGTAGGCGTAAGCTTCTTGGTCTCCAAGCTCTGCATGATAGAAGGATTAGCTTTTCGTTAACTTTTGTTTTTAATATAATCAATGGCAATATAATTTGTCCACAGTTAACCAATTTATTCAGCCGATATATTCCTCCACGCGATCTTCGACGTTGTAAGTTATTTATTGAGGATAGGCATTCAACAAGCTATGCATTTAATGAGCCGATAGCAAGATCTATGCTGTTATCTAATCAATATTGCAATATTCTTAATTTTAACACTAGTTTGTATAGATTTAAAGTAGATTTGTTTGGTATCTTTACCTAGTCTGTAAAAAGATATTACTTTGTAGACCGTATTAATTAAATAAATAAATAATATTGCAATATTCTTAATTTTAACACTAGTTTGTATAGATTTAAGTTAGATTTGTTTGGTATCTTTACCTAGTCTGTAAAAAGTTATTACTTTGTAGACCATATTAATTAAATAAATAAATAAAATTAAGATCTTCCTTCCACTCACTTGAGTGCTTCTCCCGGAAACCTGATTGCTCATTTATGAATATGTTATTAGTTTCAATATGGCACAACAATTGCGTTTTAACCACATTTTCTAGCATTTTTTCAAGATTTGGGAGAGTGGTAATTGGCTTCATTTCTTCAAATTTTATAGTACCCTTTACTTTTTTAACGGGGACTATCGTCAAAATTTTTCAATCTTTAGGTACTATTCCTGTTTCAAGGCTCTTATATATTAGTAAGGAGTAAAAGTGTCCCATATACTCTTCTGAGTCTTTAATAACACCCTCAGACAATAAATTTTTCCCTCCTATCTTCTTCTTAAATTTTTTTACGGTATGTACAATATCATTAGAGTTAATCTGGTTGAATTTAAACTTATTTACTTAATTAGTCTCGGTTTAGTCTCGGTATGAAGTTACTGTTAATGTCTTTTATATTTCTGTTATCTCCTCTATACTTTCTACGAAGAAATCGTTTACGTTTTCTGCAATTTCTTCGCTGCTTTTAAATATTTTACCTCTTATTAGTACTTTTGCAATTTTTTTTTATATGATTTATTAACCACTTGTTTTAAGTGTTTCCACATTAAAAGGCTATCATTTCTATTTGCTTCGACTTACTGTTCCATGTAGCTAATTTTCTTAATTTTGATAATTTTTTTGTACTGTGGAAATATGATTTTATTGAAAATAGGGTTTATTTGCACGTGAAGTGGGTACAGAGTAGAAACCTTAAAGATATTTAAAATTTAAGAGTACAGAGTGTGTTTATTAATAAGTAAGAGACCAGATTTTCTCTGTTCATTTCAACTCGTATCATAAAGCTTGCAACGACTAGAGACCGGCTTGCGCTGTTCATCTAAGTAACTGCTTGCACTACAACAACATACATACATACATATATGTTATTACTAGGGAAAGAGACCAGCTTTGCGCCAATTAGCAATAACACCTAACTACTAAATAAAGCTTACCTCTTGAGCGGACGCCTTCAGCCAAATGAGACGATCACTCAGAGGAACATGCCCTCTTATAGGCGAAAGATCAAGCTGAAGTGGGACATGTTTTGCAAAATGTGGACCTTAAGCTATATAGTGGACTGTAAGCTGTGGACTACAATTTATACAGCGCTGCCAGATCCTTTAAATAATTAGCATATAAACTATAAAATTATACATATGTTTGCTTATGCCTATGTTTGTGTATTAAGAATATTTGAAAATTATTGAAGTATAAGTACGTATACTACAGTCTCCCCCTTGACGAGCGATGAGTGTTGGGACGATTCGGGCGTCAATCATCTATTGAGTTTTCCTTGGTCTTCCTCTCTTACGAATTGATTGCACAGGATTCGGATGTTCATTGGTGTTGCTGCCTCTATAGAGGGTCAGAGCGGAAGAGTGGTAGGCTCCAAGTGGCACATCCAGTTTAGCTTTGGACCTACCCGTCGTCAGTTTTGGGAAGTGGGCCAAAAAGATCTATAGCCATTACTTCAAAACGTTGTTTATCCACGATTACACCATAAGGTGACGTTTTCATCATTATCTTCTATAGGCTTAATTATGTGCTTTAAATAGTCATCTTCAAGTTGCCTCGTTCTTAGCTCGCTTGAATTTTTACGTGGTAAGTCCACATGAAAAGTGCAAATACAGTTTGGAGAACTATGACTGGTTTCGGGACAAGGTGGTCGTGAAAGCATATCAGCTACCGAGTTACTCTTACCAGGCGTATAGTCGATTTTAAAATTATACGGCTGCATTTGAAGCGCCCATCTTGCCAAACGACCGGATGGTGATTTTATAGTTAGCAACCATTTAAGCGGTTGGTGGCCCGTCATGCATGCCCATACTATAGCAAGTGCTTCCCGTTCCGTCGTTGAGTAATTACGCTCAGCTGAGGTTAACAAACGGCTTGTGCATACTCAATAGGGTGCTCATGATCTCTCTCCCCCTGCAGTAACACTGCTCCTAAAGCATACGCGCTTGCATCAGTTTTAATAATAAACGATGCATTATCTTCTGCTTGCTTCAGAATTGGTGGATTAACGAGCATTTCTTTAAGTTTGTTGAATGCTTCGATTTGCGGTTCCCGCCATTGCCAAACAGCACTTTTCTTTGTAAGGTCTGTAAGCGGCCTAGCAATTTTTGCATACTGATCGATAAAACGCCGGTACCACGAACAAGTTTGAATGAACGACATCAGCTCTTTAAGGTTACGAGGCGCTTTTCGTTCTGCAATCGCCATAGTTTTCTCTGGGTCGACTTTAATACCCTCGGCTGTGAGAAAATGTCCAAGATACCTCACACTTGCGCAGCATTTGTATTGTTAACGCGCAATTTGAACTTTTCAAGCTTCTCAAATACTATGTTCAGATATTTTAAACGATTGAAAAATTAAGGTGAACAAATGATAATATCATCAAGATATGCAAGGATTTGATGATTTGGTAACGCTGTCTTAAAACGGCCAATCAGACGTAGAAATGTTGCCGGAGCGTTTCGAAGACCGAAAGGCATACGCTGGAAGCGGTATGTGCCAAACGGCGTAATGAGACATGTCTTGTCTCGATCCTTTTCTGCAACAGCGATTTGGTGATACCCACATTGTAAATCTAAAGTTGTCATGAACTTGGTACTTTTAGCAGCATGTAGTAAATCGTCCATGCGGGGTAGTGGATACCTGTCAGGCTTCGTTATTGCATTTAGTCTACGATAACCTATACATACGCGTGTACTTCCGTCCCGTTTTGGTACCATAACAACCGATGATGACCACGCATAATCGCATTCTTCGATGATATCGTTCTCGATCATTTTGTGTATTTCCGACTTCAGCTCTTGAAGCTTTGGAAACGATAACCGGTATGGTGGTAGTGCGATAGGTTCATTATTGCCAGCGTCGATATAATGTTGTGCGTAGGGAGTAGGCTCGTGTGAAGCGCTAAAAATGCTAGAGTGCGCTTGCAATGCGTCATCAAGTTGCACCTTTTGAATTTCTGTTAACTCGGTGGCGTCGGTTTCCTTAAGGAAACGGAAATCAATAGAAAGCAAATCTGTTGAGCGCTGTTTGTTGATGGCACCATTAAACACCCCAGCGTCATAACTTCTTTCGGGTGTTATCTCGTTAGGTGGAAGGGAATCTCTGAAAATGTCCTGAATTGTATGCGGCGAATAGGTATTTGGAACTTCTGGTCCGTAATATTCGAATTCGGATATATAAACTTTTGGTTGTACTGCCAACGATGCATCTTCTTGCTTTCGCTTACCAATAGGATCGCTTACTTTAACTATTTCAACCAAATTCAATTCAATCGGTAACTGATCAGCAAAATCAAAGTGCTCTGTTGGTTCACTTTCGGAAAACAAATAACGTTGACCCATGTTCAACACAATCCCTGCTTGCTCCATAAAGTCTGCGCCGATCAAGTTTCTATTGTTTTTCGCATGCGGCAACACAATAAAATTTATGTCAAGAATGCGTCCACCTATGGTTATCTTGCACACTGTTGACAAGCACCTTTCGAATGAGGTACTGCCATCAGCCAGAGTTATCTCACATCTAACGTTCTTGAACATATAGCCTTTAAAGTTCATTATGCGTTTTAGGTTAGCACTCGCAAAATTTGTTCGTGCACCTGAGTCAAAGTACGCTTGACCCGGAACTCCAAATATTTGTATATTGGCAATTGGGATTTCTCGACCAATTGTAGCATATAATGAATTGAAACTTGGGATTTCTTGACCAATTGTAGCATTAAATGTATTGAAGCTAACTGCGGTTGGCTTAGCAATCTCAGTTTTTATGCAATTAGGCCAGTTCGCGCGTGTTACCCCTGGCGCATTGCAACCGTTACATGCAAATTTAGGCCTAAGGGATTGTACTTGCGCTAGCTGTGCGGTGTGCGCTTCATGTGCCTCACTATTTTTCTTTTTAAAGCACATTTCAACACTGTGCCCCTTTTTGCGGCAGAATCCACAACGCGCTGGACCACTAGATTTTTGCGAATCATCAGTGTTCACAACAAGCGATTTGCGTTCTTGCATACATAATTCAGCTTCTCGAGCTTCCTTAAGCAAATTATCAAAGCTTGTAATTCTTTGTCGGCTTACCTTATCCCGAATTTGTATGTATATGCAACAGCCCAAACAAAAGATCGATTTGGTCAGCTTCGGCTGGCTCTTTCGCCAATTGGGAAAATAGTGCACGTTTCTTACGAATAAAGGTATCAGTTGCCTAATTTTTTTGCTGTTTTAGTTCGAATATATCAACATAAATACGCCACGATGGTTTTGGAGGGGAAAACGCTTCACGCAGCATACGTATGACGTCAACAAAAGTAATGGCTTTTGATTTCACGCCTCGCCACCATTCTGCTGCGTCGCCCTCAAGTACCATTGGCATACCGCTTATTGCGTCGGTATCGCTTACTTTTTTTTCTGTTTTAAAAGTCAGAATTGCAGCAATAAACTCCTCAACTTTCGCGAAGCTACGTTCACCGCCATAGCGAGCAGTGCAGCGGCTAAACGTGCCAGGCCTTTCATTGACTTGACCTACCGCTTGCATAAGTCTATCAAATTGTTCATTAGTAAATGTAAATCTCCTGTTAGCACTCAACATAAATACGTCACGATGGTTTCGGAGGGGAAAACGCTTCACGCAGCATACGTATGACGTCAGCAAAAGTAATGGCTTTTGATTTCACGCCTCGCCACCATTCTGCTGCGTCGCCCTCAAGTACCATTGGCATACCGCTTATTGCGTCCGTATCGCTTACTTTTTCGACTGTTTTAAAAGTCAGAATTGCAGCAATAAACTTCTCAACTTTCGCGAAGCTACGTTCACCGCCATAGCGAGCAGTGCAGCCGCTAAACGAGCCAGGCCTTTCATTGACTTGACCTACCGCTTGCATAAGTCTATCAAATTGTTCATTAGTAAATGTAGCCATTGAATGATTTTTAATGCGTTGGCTTCGGCGAATCGAAGTTGGCGTGTTACTCAAAAGGTTTGCCACGATGTTGGGCGCCAATTGTAAATATGATTTTATTGAAAATATGGTTTATTTGCACGTGAAGTGGGTACAGAGTAGAAACCTCTTGAGCGGACGCCTTCAGCCAAATGAGACGATCACTCAGAGGAACATGCGCTCTTATAGGCGAAAGATCAAGCTAAAGTGGAACATGTTTTGCAAAATGTGGACCTTAAGCTATATAGTGGACTGTAAGCTGTGGACTACAATTTATACAGCGCTGCCAGATCCTTTAAATAATTAGCATATAAACTATAAAATTATGTCTATGTTTGTGTATTAACAACATTTGAAAATTATTAAAGTATAAGTACGTATACTACAACTGCTTTTTTACCATGTTACATTCTGCCCAATCTCCTGTTAGCACTACTTTTTCATGTAATTTGAACTTCTTCTTGTTAACCTCAGCTAATTGTCTGTCATACCATTTGTTTCTAATCTTAATATAAATTTGTCGCTGACTGGTTAATTGGTGCATAGCCGACATCATACAATTGTTAATGTGCTCGAGCATCCCTTCAACATCAAGACTAGTTATGTAACAGAAGTTATACTATCTCAGCACATTAAGCAAATAATCAGGGTTGTACATATCCCAGGAAGTAAATTCTGACAGCTTTTTTAAGGAAACATTATAGTTTCATGATCCGTTGTTCTGTGATCCTGTAAATTTTCACATAACACTTCCTTACTGTTAGAATAAAACAAGTCTATGAGTGTTGCAGAGTGCTCCGTAATTCGTGTATCAAATTGATTTAAACAGTACATCGAGCAGAGCAGACGTGTTTTTCTTCGCTCTGCACACTAGGTCAAATGAGCATTTTTTCTGTGCAAAAGTGATAAGAATCAAAGTGCCGTTTTACTTTTGTTGTTGTTGTTTTTTAATTGGCAATACTCCAAAACAAAGACGCGTGATTTTTGTTTGTGCTAAATATAGAGTACCGTTACACACGTGTGCGTCAAAGTCAATCGATGCAAGTCTTTCAACAAATGTGATTGCAAGTTCAGTAGTGGTTGGTCATCTTTAAGAGTGTGTTTATCGAATTGTGTTGGTAATAATTCATTAGTGAAAAATGGAAAATAAAGCTACAAGTAAGAATATATGTATTTAATTAACACTGGTTTATATGTATGTCGCTATACTTGATAATAATTCATTAGTCTACATAACCTTAAAACTGTAGAATTTATCTAAAACTTTGACTTCTGTAAGCCTTTAAAAATGTTGACCCCATTTGACCCCTTTCAAATTGATAATATAAATAAAGTAATAAATAATGAGTTATTTGCATTTTGTTTAAACCGCTATTCTTTGCGTTTAACGAGTATTATCTATTTTTGTTTAGGAAACCTCTGCATAAAAAAAGCTGATTTGTTTGATAAATGGCGAAAAGAATGCACAAAAAAAGGAAACTTTGATGTTAATATTTAAACAAATTTTGTGTTATATGACATTTCTAAAAAAGCACCACCTACCACTGTTGGACGTCCACGTCTGCCATTCAGCGCCAAATCAGATTTCGGAAAAGAAAAGAAGCCGCAGACTTATCAGCTGAAAAGCTGATACTAATCTTCTAGTTCGTGCAGCAGCAACATCGGCTCGTACACAAAGTGATACTGATCTGGCTGCAGTCCTGAAAGAAAGCATGGAAAGTCCAACAAGGCCATCAAAAATGCGAATATGTTAACGAGGATCCCAAAAAGCCAATTCCTTATTCAGCGGATGAGGCTTTAGCTTTCCTTCAAAAGCGCAGTATAATGCAATACGCGATGGAAGCAAAAAAAGGAACAGCGACATATATCCTCATTATAGCAAAACTACAGCCGCAAAATTAAAATGTCGACCTGAGGGTATAGAAGCAAGTGAGACCCTAGCCAAAGTTCCGTTGCGAATAAAATTAATTGTTTTCTTAAATGGCTGCAAAAGGAGTAATTTTAAATTTTGGTCGTTAGAGGGTTAATTTCCACTTTTTATAATACAGTTACTCCTGCTTCTGAAAGCCTTACAGGTTTTGGTTTGAATAGCATAATTTTGTAATCGTTATTAATTTTGCACAGAAAAAGTGGTCATTTGACCTATAGTGTTCTGTGAAGTTTTTAATACAACGTGTAATTTTGTCGTATAAGATCCTAAAAACAGTGTTAAAAGATCCATTTACACATTAAGTACGTCATTTTTGGTTCCTGCCACAAATTAAGTGTTGTCGTTGGCCTAATTGTTCTTTATTTGTGCACAAACATCACTTCTGTAGCCGTTTCTGCATTTTTGCCTGCTCTGTCACTGTCGAAGCTGCCGCTGTCGCTGTCGCCATTCACACTCACACTATCGTCACTAACGTTTGCTGAATTAGATAAAGTTGCTGTTTTTTTGCTCTCACTCCTTTGATTCCTGTTGTTGTCGTCTGTACGGTGCATTCGCTTGCTTTACTTTACTTGTACTTGCTTTGTTTGGTAGTTTCGTGTAAGCATGTCAACTCGTACTAAATCTGCGCGCCTGATCAGCACCTCGCCATCAAAGCCAACTACGCCTCAACTCAAAGTAGGTAAAGACGAGACTTGCCCTCCGCCTGTATGGATTACACGTCTTGAAGCGAAAATTGAGAACGTAATGGAACAGATAACTGCACGGCTGAAGGCATCTGAAGAGCAGGTGCTAACTAGAATAAGCGAGATGACAGCTGACCTGTCCAATATTAAGCGGATTATGAGTGACTTTGCAGTAAGGCTCGTGAAAGTCGAGAGTGAATGCACGCAGCTCGAACAACTGCGTAAAGATATGTGTGAGCTCAAGGCAGAACTTGCAGTACACAACAACAACAGTGTTTCTGCTGATATCATTGTTACCTCTCCACAAATGACTATGTCATTTTGCATACTCTAGTTTTCTCGTATTTATATCAGTATCGATTTTAGTGTTAAGTAAAATTTGTGAATTTCTCTATTTATGTCTCTCTTTTTCTCTCCTCTTTCTACACTACTTAAACTTTCTCTTAACTATTGCTCTATTACTAACTATTGTTCTAACTCTAACGTTCGGTAATGTTTGCTCTTTAATGTCTCTTAAGTGCAATGTTCACTTATGTCACTTATGTACTTACTTTAATAATGACTAGTAAAGATACATACCATTCCAAGGACAGAGATACTACCTTTAATATAATTCGCATATTGAGTAAGCTAAAGTCGGGATTAAAAATATGTCATATTTATGCTCAGAGCCTGCCACCTAAAATTTATGAATTTAGATATATCTTTGAGTCTTCAAATGTAGATGTTGTGTGTGTATCTGAGACATGGTGGCATAATGATGCCTCGTTTTGTGTTATTGGTTACACAATTTTCCGCTTGGATAGAGTTAGGCATGGTGGTGGTGTTGCTGTGTTTGTTAGAAGTAGCCTGTCTTGCTCCCTTAAGTGCAATTCAGGAACTTCTAGCTTAATTGAATACATTTTCATTGAAATAATATTTAAGTATGATAAAATCCTTATTGGTTGTGTGTACAGACCAAACAGGCACATTGCCTACGCCCCATTTGTTGACTTTATAGAAAACTTGACCCTTGAGTATAACAACATTGTTATAGCAGGGGATTTTAACAGTGACCTACTTTGTGAAAGTAAGTTTGCGTTAGCCATGCAGAACCTGGGTTTATACCCTGCTAACAACTCATTGCCCACACATTTCACACAAACAAGTAGCACTTTGTAGGATTTGTTTTTTGTGAATGACACTACAAAAATACTTCTTTTCGACCAACTGTCTACCCCACTTTTTTCTAAGCACGACTTAATTTTTTTGACATTTGACTTCCAATCGACTTATAACATTAGCTCCCATTCATATCGAGACTTTTTACATATTGACTATAAGCATCTGGAAGAAGCTGTAGATAAGGTTGACTGGGGATCTATTCGCAACTTGACATCCAGTGATGATCAAATTAATTTTCTTGAAGCAAACATTACTTCACTTTTTGACCAGTTTGTACCAATTGTTTACAAAGCAGACAAGGATATAAAACGACCTTGGTTCAACACCCATATTAAATTTTAAATTCACAAGCGCAACAATGCGTATCGCAAATGGAAACGATTTAAAGGTGTAGAAAACTACAATATCTTCAAGGCTTGCAGACGTGATGTTACCCGATCAATAAAATCACGAAAACTGCAATATTACGAGCAACAGTTCAGTATGGCGGTTGGTTCGAAGCAGACTTGGAAGAGAATACGTGAGATCGGAATTGGCAACATAAACCACTCTGTCTCTGAATCAATTAATGTAAATATGTTAAATGAGCAATTTGTGAGTATGCCTAATCCTGTGAATAATGTGTGCTATGACAGTAACAGTTTCAATCCAAATGTTGTGATGTCCAGTTTTGGTTTTAAATGTGTCGACGACTGTGAAGTGGTTCAGTCCATACTTAGTGTCAAATCAAATGCAGCTGGTCTTGATGGTGTACACCCCAAGTTTCTCAAATGCTTACTACCAAAAATCTTACCATATCTTACTTACGCTCTGAATACCATTTTGACCACGTCAAATTTTCCAATTTCTTGGAAGAGGGCTAAGATTAAGATTTTTCAACGTCTGCAACAACTCTTGTGAAATCATACCTAAGTGATCGTTTGCAAGCAGTATGTGCTGGCAACGCTATGTCCGATTACCTACCTACAACTAGAGGTGTCCCTCAAGGTTCAATTCTTTGTCTTGTATATTAATGACCTGTTCAGTGTGCTTAAATATACCCAATAAACATTTAGGCTTGAGCTCAACTTGAGGTTAAGTTGAGAACTAAGGTGCTTCTCAAACCTCCAACGTTGTTTCTCAAGTGCATCTCAAGTTGAGAATCATAGCGTTCTCAACAAAAAGGGCATTTTTTTTGTATGGCAATAATTATGATTCTCAAGTTGAGAAAAAGTTAGTTCTCAACTTGATCTCAAATGTGATTCTCCAATTGGTCTCAAACGTTTAGTAGCAGTACTGAAATAAAAATCGAAAATATATTTTCTTCCTTTTGAATTTAAAACACCGTGAATAAATGTATGTAAATTCATTATACTCGTACTTTATTGCTTTTGATAGTCATATGAAAATACCAGAAAAATGATAAGAGTTGTAGAAATACGTTGGATATCAACTTGAGAACTATGAATTTCTCAAAGGTTTGAGAAAATTGGAGAAATACGTTGGATATCAACTTGAGAACTATGAATTTCTCCAAGGTTTGAGAAATTTGGAGAAATACGTTGGATATCAACTTGAGAACTATGAATTTCTCCAAGGTTTGAGAAATATTTTTTTAATGTTTGTTGGGTAGTGATATCCATGTTTATGTAGATGATGTTCAATTATATGTAAGTTGTCCCCTTGACTCCATTGATGTCTGTATTAACAATTTAAATACTGATTTGAAACTTATAAGCAGCTGGGCTTCTGACAACGGATTAATCCTTAATCCAGATAAATCCCAGTGTATTCCAATATATAAGAAAACTTTCAAACTCGGCGACTGTTCGGACGTTAAACTAAATAATGCTGTAATTAAATATACTGACACTGTCAAAAATTTAGGGGTTATATTTAATAGAACCCTGACGTGGAGTAACCACATTTTTAGTACTGTAGGCAAGGTATATGGTATGCTCCGAAACTTATGGACTACTCAACACTTTACACCAGTGAAAATTCGACTGATTCTTGCTAAGACATATTTGTTGCCG
The DNA here is from genome assembly GCA_963971545.1 of Philophylla caesio. Taxonomy (NCBI): domain Eukaryota; kingdom Metazoa; phylum Arthropoda; class Insecta; order Diptera; family Tephritidae; genus Philophylla; species Philophylla caesio. The sequence goes on from OZ020605.1 coordinate 19,200,853, forward strand.
AAGTTACTATACGGTTGTGAATTGTATACTAATTGTGATAGTGTGTCTCGTAGTAAACTCAATGTATTATACAATAATATCGCTAGATACATCTACTTTAAAAAACGTAATGACCACATATCTGTGTTTGCAAAGCAAATTGCGTCTGTATCTTTTGACAATTTACAACTACCGTTTTAATTTTGGCACACGCATATTATTAATACATTGTTTTAACTCTTTTTAGAATCAATAACCCTTTATGGCCGCTATGGTCGAGTTGGTAGCGGTGCGTGCTATAACTTGATATGCCGGTGAGTTCGAGGTTCGAATCTCAGTCAGGGCAAGCAAAATCTTAATAATAGAAAAAGTTTTTTCTAATAGCGGTCACCACTCGGCAGGCAATGGCAAACCTCCGAGGGTATTTCTGCCATGAAAAAGCTTTTCATTAAATACATCTGCCGTTCGGAGTCGGCACAAAACAGTAGGTCCCTCCATTTGTGGTATAATATAAAGACGCACACCACAAATGATAGGAGAATCTCGGCCAAACATTGAGCTATATAGTGTACGCGCCAAAATTATATTATTATATTATAACCCTTTAAATACTTCGCTATCATTAAATAAAATAATGAATTCTTAAGCACAGTTAAAAAAACTAAAATTTCTACCGAAAAAACGAGCGAAAGGGAAACCAAAGGAAAATTTATATAACCCAGTAAGCTAAAAATACGGTTGATGGCATAGACAGAGTTTGTCCCGTCAGGGTTGTTTTTAAAGCATACACGCCCTCCTTATTCTCCGCTCACAATCCCCTTTTTATGCGGCACTATATTAAACATTCCCCCTTAAAAATATTTGAATTTCCATAGTTGTCCAATTAAATCTTATCACTCTCATTTTGAGAAACACTACAATACCAAATACATGTTCTTTACCTTCCACCAATGTGTTTGGCCGAGCTTTTCTTACTATTTGTAGTCTGCGAGTTGCTTGGTTTCTGATGGAAAGAACGAGTTTCCGATCCATATTCCACTTCTCACTTTCCATACTGTATGTGAGTCGGCTCTATAGACGAACAGTTTGTCATGGCCGGAAAGGTCGTGTTTCCGCCTTTATTTGATGCCAGGACGGATGGAAAGACCAAGTTTCCATTCCATTTGCTTCGACTTACTGTTCCATGTAGCTAATTTTCTTAATTTTGATCATTTTTTTGTACTGCTTTTTTACCATGTTACATTCTGCCCAATCTCCTGTTAGCACAACTTTTTCATGTAATTTGAACTTCTTCTTGTTAACCTCAGCTAATTTCCTGTCATACCATTTGTTCCTAATCTTAATATAAATTTGTCGCTGACTAGTTAATTGGTGCATAGCCGAAATCATACAATTGTTATTGTGCTCAAGCATCCCTTCAACATCAAGGCTACTTATTTAACTGAAGTTATACTGTCTCAACACATTAAGCAAATTATCAGGGGTATACATATCACAGGAAGTAAATTCTGACAGCTTTTTTAACGGGATTAATTTCTTTATATTAATTCGAAATCGTGATCGTGATCAATTTTTCGTCGAAACTACTTTAATGTTTATGTTGAAATCGCCAACAACAATAGTGTTTATTAAGTTATCAGATATTTCTGTTAGAATAGCCTCCATATATGTGAGAAACTCGGCATCATTTGTGCTTGGTGAATGGTATATCACCCTGATCTTCCATTTAGTCTGACAATTTTTCAGTTGGATGACCATGACAACGCCTGTATGTCTACTGTGTGAATCGCACCTTATTACCTGGTATGTTAGCAAATTTATTTAATAGAACCCTGACGTGGAGTAACCACATTTTTAGTACTGTAGGCAAGGTATATGGTATGCTCCGAAACTTATGGACTACTCAACACTTTACACCAGTGAAAATTCGACTGATTCTTGCTAAGACATATTTGTTGCCGAAGTTACTATACGGTTGTGAATTGTATACTAATTGTGATAGTGTGTCTCGTAGTAAACTCAATGTATTATACAATAATATCGCTAGATACATCTACTTTAAAAAACGTAATGACCACATATCTGTGTTTGCAAAGCAAATTGCGTCTGTATCTTTTGACAATTTACAACTACCGTTTTAATTTTGGCACACGCATATTATTAATACATTGTTTTAACTCTTTTTAGAATCAATAACCCTTTATGGCCGCTATGGTCGAGTTGGTAGCGGTGCGTGCTATAACTTGATATGCCGGTGAGTTCGAGGTTCGAATCTCAGTCAGGGCAAGCAAAATCTTAATAATAGAAAAAGTTTTTTCTAATAGCGGTCACCACTCGGCAGGCAATGGCAAACCTCCGAGGGTATTTCTGCCATGAAAAAGCTTTTCATTAAATACATCTGCCGTTCGGAGTCGGCACAAAACAGTAGGTCCCTCCATTTGTGGTATAATATAAAGACGCACACCACAAATGATAGGAGAATCTCGGCCAAACATTGAGCTATATAGTGTACGCGCCAAAATTATATTATTATATTATAACCCTTTAAATACTTCGCTATCATTAAATAAAATAATGAATTCTTAAGCACAGTTAAAAAAACTAAAATTTCTACCGAAAAAACGAGCGAAAGGGAAACCAAAGGAAAATTTATATAACCCAGTAAGCTAAAAATACGGTTGATGGCATAGACAGAGTTTGTCCCGTCAGGGTTGTTTTTAAAGCATACACGCCCTCCTTATTCTCCGCTCACAATCCCCTTTTTATGCGGCACTATATTAAACATTCCCCCTTAAAAATATTTGAATTTCCATAGTTGTCCAATTAAATCTTATCACTCTCATTTTGAGAAACACTACAATACCAAATACATGTTCTTTACCTTCCACCAATGTGTTTGGCCGAGCTTTTCTTACTATTTGTAGTCTGCGAGTTGCTTGGTTTCTGATGGAAAGAACGAGTTTCCGATCCATATTCCACTTCTCACTTTCCATACTGTATGTGAGTCGGCTCTATAGACGAACAGTTTGTCATGGCCGGAAAGGTCGTGTTTCCGCCTTTATTTGATGCCAGGACGGATGGAAAGACCAAGTTTCCATTCCATTTGCTTCGACTTACTGTTCCATGTAGCTAATTTTCTTAATTTTGATCATTTTTTTGTACTGCTTTTTTACCATGTTACATTCTGCCCAATCTCCTGTTAGCACAACTTTTTCATGTAATTTGAACTTCTTCTTGTTAACCTCAGCTAATTTCCTGTCATACCATTTGTTCCTAATCTTAATATAAATTTGTCGCTGACTAGTTAATTGGTGCATAGCCGAAATCATACAATTGTTATTGTGCTCAAGCATCCCTTCAACATCAAGGCTACTTATTTAACTGAAGTTATACTGTCTCAACACATTAAGCAAATTATCAGGGGTATACATATCACAGGAAGTAAATTCTGACAGCTTTTTTAACGGGATTAATTTCTTTATATTAATTCGAAATCGTGATCGTGATCAATTTTTCGTCGAAACTACTTTAATGTTTATGTTGAAATCGCCAACAACAATAGTGTTTATTAAGTTATCAGATATTTCTGTTAGAATAGCCTCCATATATGTGAGAAACTCGGCATCATTTGTGCTTGGTGAATGGTATATCACCCTGATCTTCCATTTAGTCTGACAATTTTTCAGTTGGATGACCATGACAACGCCTGTATGTCTACTGTGTGAATCGCACCTTATTACCTGGTATGTTAGCAAATTTATCTCCGAGTCATCTATTTCATCTGTAATACATGTCTCGGAGCATAGCACCATGTATGGGTTAACAGATTCCATGAGTTTTTCTAGTTCAATTTTAATAGCCAATAAACTATTTATATTGAGATACACGCATTTTAATGAACATTGGCGATATTTTCTTACGTCTAGTTGCTAACATCCCACTCTCTCACCCTTTATAATAGAATCCCATGAGTTTTTAAAATATTTGTATTACATAAGTGCACGCTTCTTTATACGAGTGCTAATGTGCATTTGGAAGAGGATTATGCATGCGTTAATTCAAATCAAGGCTACTTATCTAGATAACATTGCCCGTCTGTCAGCCCTTTTAAGTTCAACTTAAGTCGCCGAATTTCTCGTCTAAAACTGATCTTATCTCTGCAAACAACTGATTATTGCTTGTCAAATAAAATTGTAAAGACCTAAATACAAATAATTGAAAAAATCTAAAGAGTAGGGATGAAGACAGTGGCTTAGAGAACGAGGAAGTAATAAACATTTTTGTATTAAGGAGAACTAAAGAAATTTCAATTGTACGATGAGAAAGATTTTAGCGACAGATTTTATTTCAATAATGCTTGAAATGTCTTTAAATTGATAATATCGAATCGAAGCAATATACTAACCGGTATGTGTATCCTTTATTATTTTCAAAGAAACATAAACTACTTTAATTTGTCTCTGGAACCATGCGTTGTGTCTGGAGAGTATGTTTGAATTAACATTTCGACAAAGCTACTACCTCACGAGCCATAACATACGAGTTTACGTCACACCCTATAGTACTGTTGAGAGAAAATTTATAAAACTTCGAAAAGAGAAAAAATAAGACAGTGTCAAAATTTAGTTTGCCCCAGATTACCCTCCCAAGTCAATCTCATTCAGAACGAAATTGTTTATTCTCTTTGTATTTTCAATTTTTTTATAATTAAATAATTATAATTCTGTAATATTTGAACTTGAAAATACTTTTTGAATTATCCGCACACAAATATTTTTATATGAAGTATTTTCTATTTGAAGAAATTTCAAAACATGGAAAAACAAAGGGAATTCTTGTGGTGCTACTATATTTCTGTATGAAATATTTTCCATACTTAAGTCTCCATTGTAAAACTCAAATGTGTGCAAAATCTTAAACTGGTCGTAGCTAAGATTTGTCCTAACTAGAACTTCAGTTCGAGTTAAGATTGGATTGTAAAACCGGCCCTAAGGCGTTTAAAGCATCATTATTTAAGTCGATAGCCTAAGCAAAATAATCGATTAATATTATTTCACTTCCACAACAGTCGGTTCTACGCTACCGAAGTGACTCGGATTTCATCCGACCAAGGACTGTTGTTTCGGCGACCTAACCCCACTTAGGCTGCCGGACACCCCCAATCTTATCTCCCCTTGGGTGCAATACCTTGCAGCAGGATTGCTACTCATACTTCTGGTCAGGGCGGGCGTCGAGCCTAACCCTGGCCCAGAAACCTACTTCTGCTGCATCTGCCAGAGAAGGCTCCATCCGAATTCCACGTCGGTGAGGTGTAATTCGTGCAACGGATGGTGCCATCTTAAGGTCTGCTCAGGCCTTAAGAAAACTAGGGAGTGGTCCACATCCTATGTGGGCCAGTGTTGCTCGCGCACTCAAGCGCCCCAAGCCTCCACGGCATCCCCCCTTGCGCCCCCCGCGCCGGTGCCTCAGAGCACCCCTCCTGCCTCCACGGCCCCCCGGAGCTCAGAGCAACACCAAACCTCCCCACCGCCCCCTCGCTCCACCACACGTGGCGCCAACCAGCAACTACTGGTTGCCCCCACTATCTGCTGTGTATGCCGGGCCAGAGTGCACCGGAATGCCTGCTCCGTCAGGTGTAATGCCTGCCAGGGCTGGTGCCACTTCCGGGCGTGCTCTGGCCTACGCACCACAAGGGACTGGTCCGTGAGCTTTACCGCCTCCTGCTGCCGCAACAACCCCCCGCCAGTGTCGCTCACGACACCGCCCACAACAACCGCTGGGCCTTTACTACCACAGCGGGATGCACAGCCGGGGCGGGCCGGCCCTCGGATCCAGTCCCTCACCCCCCTCAACGCGACAACCTTACCGAGACAGACGAGACTCCTACAGTTCAACTGCAAGGGACTCTCGAGCAAGATCTCGGAGGTGGTTGCCTTCATGGCTCGGCACGGGCTGTTAATAGCTGCGGTCCAAGAAACGAAGCTACGTCGCAGCTCAACGTTAACGAACTGCGACGGATACAACGTGCTTCGTAGAGATCGCGAGCGAGATAATGGTGGAGGCCTAGCCTTCATTCTACACAACACCGTGCAGTATCGTCTTATCGATGCAGACATCGACCCAAGGGACAGCACCTTAGAATGTCAAGGGATTGCTGTCCGGTCAGGCGATGTCGAGCTCGAAATATTTAACACATATATACCCCCTGTCTCCTGCTGCCCCGCTGGATATCACCCTGACATAGGTGCGCTCCCCAGTGGTGAAAACCGTTTGGTAGTCGGAGACTTTAATGCGCACCACGATCTTTGGTTCTCAAGCCTATCAAATGATCATAGGGGAAATATTTTGGCAGAGCAGATAGACGATTCGACATTCTGCACCATGAACGACGAAGCCCCCACCAGGATTGTGGGTAGTTGCAGCAGCTCGCCAGATCTAACAATAGCTAGCGCAGGTCTGATAAATAGCATAACGTGGCGCCCTATGCTATCGCTTGCATCAGACCACCTACCCAACTATGTTGCCTCGGACCGCCACACCTATGTCAACTTCAAAAAAGCTGACTGGGAGCGGTTTGAGGATTTCACTGAAGACGCCTTCAGTGCTCTCTCAACTCCAACCGACGTTCGCGTAGGCGAGCGCTTGTTCCGCAGGGTGGTGAAGTCCGCTGCAGCCCGTCTCATTCCGGCAGGGAGGATCCCTGTGATCCGTCCTGACTTCCCGGGTGAGGCGGTGTTTCTAGCGGATGAACGCTCAGTCACCAGAAGGCTGCGCAAGTCAACACCAAGCGCACCAATTGTCCTCTCTAGCACTGAGGTGAAGGAAGCCATCGGGAAGGCGAAAGCCTCCAAATCCATTGGCCCAGACGGGTTAAGCATGTTGATGCTGAAGAAATTGGGCACCGCGGGAGTAGCATATCTCACCAGGGTCCTCAATCTGTCGCTATCCACCACGGTCATTCCGGATATCTGGAAGACCAGTAGGGTGATACCACTGCTGAAACCAGGGAAACCGGCCGGCCAAGGCGAGTCCTATCGGCCGATCTCCCTGCTTTCTCCAGTGGTTAAGGCACTTGAGGCCCTGCTGCTCCCGCATTTCAACCACCACCTCAGCCCGGCGAAGCATCAAAACGGCTTCCGGAAAGTGCATAGCACCACAACGGCACTCAGGTTAATCGTGGTCTCAACGGCAACCGCCCCTGTGAGAGAACCGTCCTCGTGGCTTTGGACTTGTCGAAGGCCTTCGACACAGTCAGCCACTCCATCTTGCTGAAGGACGTGGAGGCCTCACCTCTCCCAGCGGCGTTGAAGCGATGGACCGCGAACTACCTGTGTGGTCGTCAAGCGTCGATGTGCTACCGTGACTCAGTGTCAAAAGAGAGAAGAATTAAGCAGGGGGTACCACAGGGTGGCGTCCTATCCCCCCTATTATTCAATTTCTACATCTCGCGACTCTCTTCCCCGCCAGAGGGAGTCACACTGGTCTCGTCCGCCGATGACTGCACGATAATGGCTACCGGCAATGGAATTGATGGCCTGTGTTCCAAAGTGAACAGCTACCTCCCAGACCTTGCTCACTACTTTACAGGACGGAATCTGACGCTGTCTCCTGCTAAGTCCACGACGACCCTTTTCACATCTTGGACGAAGGAGGTCGGGCTCACCCTCGACATCCACATCGAGGGGCCCCCATTCCGACGGTTAACCACCCGAAGATCCTGGGAGTCACCCTCGACAGCCTGGTCTCCTTCTCAGCGCATACAACCACAATCGTCAATAAGGTACAGAGCCGCAACAAAGTCCTCAAGTCGCTCGCCGGCAGCACTTGGAGCAAAGACAAAGAAACGTTGTTGGCAACATACAAGGCGATTGGCCGGCCGGTTCTAAATTATGCCGCGCCAATTTGGTCGCCTGGAACTAGCAGGACTCAGTGGTCAAGACTAGAGACCTGTCAGAACGCCGCACTCAGGACAGTGACGGGATGTCTCCTGATGACGCCTGTGGATCACCTCTACCATGAGGCTAACGTGCTCCCAGTGCAAGAGCACAACATTATGCTCACAAAGCAGTTTCTACTGGGATGCCACCGTCCGGGGCACCCCAATAGAGACCTGCTCGCGCTGGAGCCGGCACCCAGGCACATCAGGGGACATCTCTCACAACTGACGGACGAGGTCCAGACAGACATACATACACCGACCGCTGGACCCAAGGACGTACCGACAGGCTCTGGACAGCATCCACAGGGAGTCGGTGTCCAAACACATCGACACCCGCCCTGTGAGAGCAGTCCTAGGAGTCCAACTACCACCCATTGCAGCTGAGGAGCTCCAGCTGCCTCGTGAGACCCGCGTTACTCTGGCCCAGCTCAGATCTGGATATTGTAGCAGGTTAAACTCCTACCTATCCAGGATCAACCCCGACACCCCCAACACGTGCCCGGCATGTGAAGAGTTCCCGCACGACACCAATCACCTATTCACATGCCCGGCCAAACCTACTCAACTAACACCCCTCTCCCTATGGTCCGACCCTGTTGAAACAGCTCGTTTCCTGGACCTTTCGTTAGTTGAGCTTGACGATAACGATTGAGGGAGACCGCTACCCCAGTGGGGTGTAGCTAGCCGCTACAACAACAACAACAACAACATTAATATTATTTGCTCGATCAATCATAACTTGAAAGCGATTGACGGTACGGATGCTTGTGTACTCGTCCCTTTGCTTCTCACGCCCTCATATTCATAAGTCGGAGCAGAATTGAAAGCAATAGTTGAATAATGTAAAACCAGACTTTACTAAACTCATTGAAGAAGTGTCTCTCATTGCTAGCCTTACTTACGATCTTTTATTGTCGGGTTTTACATTTTTTGTATTGGCAGAAATTTTTGGATGAAGTGATGTGTATTGTTAAGGTGTCAAAATCCAAAAAAAGTGTGACTCGCCCTAAACTTTTTGATTTACAACAAATTTGATAAATATCCATACATATGTGTAGATAATATCAAAAAAGGTGTGTGTAAAAAGAGTATATTAAACCCTTATATTGAATATCTACCATATTAAATTTGTTTGGGGTTTAAACTTTAGAATAGTTACCCACGAATTATGTTGCAAGATTTGTAAAAGAGGAAAGGGGGGCATGCCAAACTTACAGAAAATACCTTTCCCCCCAGTGTGGGACACCATAAAATTAACATACATACATATTTTTATCTTTAACAGGGCCGGGTTTGATATAGCGCCGCGTGAATTTCGTTTATTGTGGCTAAAGGCATATAACAAATAGAAAAATTCAAATGCAATTTAACTTTAAAAATTATCTAACTTTTGCAATTTTTCAAATATATGGTTTGTGATTTTCATTGACTGTTTTTACTGAGCAACTAACGTTTTTATTTTGGCACACGCATATTATTAATTCATTGTTTTAACTCTTTTTAGAATCAATAACCCTTTAAATACTTCGCTATCGTTAAATAAAATGTTGAATTTTTAAGCACATATCAAAAAACTTAAATTTCTACCTAATGTTTCTCTCAAACTACACTTTACCCTTTATAGAAAATATTTCTTTTATCCACTTCGGTTCTATAGAAGGGAAGCCTAAAGCTGTTGTTCTCTCTTAGTAGGTATGAGTGGGTGTCGTTAATGTATCGAAGATTGTCACTCAAATAATCCAGAAGTCTGCCTTCTTTTATGATAAATACAAATTTCATAGCATGATAAAAAAACTTGCTCGCCGATCATCTCCCGCGTGGGTGTATCGTAAGGCTTATTTAGTATAAAGCGCATATACATACACCATAGTTTTGTATCTCCTTCCTAGATATTTACACGATCTTTTTATAACGCCAATTTTTTTTGTTGCAATTTTTTTAACTGCGTATTCACATGCTCATCCAATTTTAATTTATTATCAATGTATATCCCTAAGTATTTAATGAGTTTAACCTTTTTAATAACTTCATCTTTGATTTTTAGGCTGTAGTTTGAGCATCTGTCATTGACTGCCCTTGTTAAGACCATAAACTATGTCTTATTAACATTCAGTTTAAGTTTATTAGAGCATAACTAGTTATATAAGGAATTCAGATCTTCTTGCATTTTTTCAATCGCATTCTGCACGTTCCTATCACTGACTGTTAGGAGTGTGTCATCATCGAAAAAATTTATCTTACAATGTTTTAGCACCATATTAATATCATTGATGTAAATTTTGAAAAGAACTGGTGCTAACACCGATTCCTGTTAAGGGGGAATGTTTAGTATAGTGCCGCATAAAAAGGCGATTGTGAGCGGAGAATAAGGGGGCGTGTTTTCCGCGCAGAACTCCTTTTGCTCATTTGCTCGTGATCCATTTTTCGTCGAAACTACTTTAATGTTTATGTTGAAATCGCCAACAACAATAGTGTTTATTAAGTTATCAGATATTTCTGTTAGAATAGCCTCCATATATGTGAGAAACTCGGCATCATTTGTGCTTGGTGAATTGGATACCACCCCGATCTTCCATTTAGTCTGGCAGTTTTTCAGTTGGATGACCATGCACCATACATTATTATTTACCGATTTGTTGACCTTTATCTTGAACTCAAGGGTGTCACGTAAAATTATGATCATACCGCCTGTGTGAATCGCACCTTATTACCTGGTATGTTAGAAAATGTATCTCTGAGTCATCTATTTCATCTGTAATACATGTCTCGGAGCATAGCTCCATGTCTGGGTTTACAGTTTCCATGAGGCTTTCAAGTTCAATTAAATTAGCCAATAAACTATTTATATTAAGATACACGCATTTTAATGAACATTGGCGATCTTTTCTTACGTCTAGTTGCTAACATCCCACTCTAACTCTTTCAGGGCTCTCTCCTCTTATGAAGTAAAATCAGCACTAGTTCTTCAGTGCATAGAGAGACTGAACACCCTGGCTGAGAAAAACCGGATTCTTCTCCTATGGGTACCGGGACACATGGGGGTGGATGGCAACGAAGCAGCCGACCTGCTTGCCAGGGAATCGGCGGCCTCAACCCCCGTGGGACCTGAACCGTTTCTCGCGGTGGGACCTGGTGCCATAAGAGAGGAGCTTAGGAAAGAGACAAATAGGCTGAGGAACCAACACTGGCACAATATCGCTGGCCTCAGACAGTCAAAGAGCCTTCTTGGGGGGTATAGCCGGAAGAGATACAGGCTTCTGATAGACCTTCCCAGGAATAAACTGAGGATCATTGCAGGCTTCCTGACGGGTCACTGCAGACTGAGGGGCCACCTACATAAACTAGGGATCTCGTCGGGCGACCTTTGTCGCTTTTGTGACTCGGCAGAGGAGACTCCGCAGCACCTGCTCATGGAGTGTGTGGCTGTGGCGCGCAGACGGGGAACCACCCTGGGACGGCCATGGCCGGAAGAGCAATACATACACACCCTAACCCCGGCGACCATCCTGAGTTTTCTGGAGGTCTTGGGGCTAGCTGAAGTGTTGTAATGAGCTTTGAGGGCACAATAGACCGATCGGTCGCAGTGCATACCTCTACTTATATCTATCTATCTATCTAGTCCCAGGCGACCAGATTCGAGCTGCGTAGTTCAGAACCGACCGCCAATCGCTTTGTACGTTACCAGCAACGTTTCTTTGTCTTTGCCCAAAGTGCTGCCGGCTAGCGACTTGAGGACCTTTTTGAGGTCATCAACTCCACTGCCGGTAGCCAATATCGTGCAGTCGTCGGTATATAAGATGAGTTGACCCCTCTGGGGAAGAAGGGAGCCATGAGACATAAAATTTCATCAGTAGCGGGGATAGGAGGCCACCCTGTGCTACCCCCTGCTAATCCTTCTCGTTTTAGATTTTGCGACTCGGAAGCATACCGACTCCTGACGGCCACCCAGAAAGTTCATTCCGATTCCGACCACATTTTTTGAAATCGAAATGTAGAACAGGCCCTTAAAACAAGCTTTTAATCATATGTACATTATAAAAACTATGTAGTGCCTTACAACGCAGATGGAAATAACGTAGGATAAGATACAGAATAAATCGGAAGTGCTTATTTTTTATTGCTTGAAATTTCATTATGCAACTTGTTACCATACAATTATTGTTTTAATAATGATGCCAAAAATAATCGTAAAAAATATTCATTCTTATATAGATCGAATGCATAAGGAAAATCAGTGACACAACAGAGTTTGTACGAGACTTAAATAACATCACATACAAAATTATGCCAAACTTTCAATATAATACGTTTAGCCTTCAAGTGGCTCAAGACTACTTTGCTCATATAAATCCGTTAGCTCAACGTATTTCATCTGATATAAGCGCAACGAAATCGTGCTATGGTCAGTTGTGGTGCTCACTGAAGCCGAGCGAACAAAACGATATATTAAATGAAACTCTTATAAAACCGGAAATATCTTTAAAATATTTTGACAGCTTTTCATCATCTGTAGCGTCGTTATCATCAGACTTATCTGCCCCTTCGGTCAGTTCGTCTTCTGCTGCTTTAATCACTTCTAGTGCTGAAAATGTTTTACAAAATTTGTCAAAAAACAGAGAACAGAAAAATTATATTACTGCCAGTTGCAATGCTTCAACGAATTCATTAATAGATGCTCTCATAAATCAGACTCAAAGTTTACTCTCAAGTACCATGGATACTCGTGGTCAACATACAGCAAAGTCGCAGCTTCATGTAAAACTGAAACCACCATCATCTCCACCGCCACCACCGCCAAATGGTTTACCAATAATGTCGAATACATTGCCTACAGCTGAAACCAAATCAATTTTGGGATTATCCAAAAAGTCAGTTAATAAGCATGCGAATGAAACAAACAATATTGAAACATATTATGGCTTTGATGAGCGTTATCTTCGCACGTTCGTCGCACAGAAAGTTGCTCTTAAAAGTGTTTATGATGATGTAATGGGTGCATACAAAGATGAACATTCCAGGCCTTTCAGTTATCGAACAAACTCACAAACTGATTTGCAAGAAAGGTGTAAACAAGCTGATTTGGGTGATATAACCCTGAAAGACACAGGCGATGAAATATATCTACTTCCCAAAGAGACTGGTAATGGAAATACTATTGAAAGAAGAGTTGCTACGATAACCTTTAAACAGTGGCAGCACGAGCTAAAGAAAACATTGAATATTCCATCAAAGAATACTCGAAATGACTCTTTCAATATCAACACTTCCGATAACATTATTCATAAACGTATTTCTGATAATAATACAAATAATTACAATATAAATAATTATTCCACATGCACATCACAACATGAATCTCCTGCTAAGGTGGCTCAGTTGAATATATTGCGAAAAGCAAATTTATGTGGAAGTGAACTGAAAAATATCGTTATTGCGAAGGATACAGCGGGCAACGAATATCTAATAAACAACACCCCAAAGAAGCCAACCCAAACTTATGCAGTGTACATAGATGCTTATTGCGAAGATAGTGAATCTGCAACTCTAATGAACAATTGCAGCAACAGCGGAGTGTGGGCTCCTTCTTCGAACTCCTTAACAACATCCGATGAAGAACATACAAATTACAACTATGATGATGATGAAAAAACTGTGTGCGAAGATATTCGACTTTTGGAGAACGATATAAATCTTCGCAGATGCTTCGATTTTCTTAATAATTGGTAGTGTTTTTTGTGCTATTTACACATTAATGCTCGTATATATAAATATCAAGGGTGCCTCGTATATAAATGATAAATCCAGTTTTGAAGATCCTGTGAATTAAACACTTATTTCACTTAATAAAAATAAAATATTTTGATTTGATTATGTGCATGTAGAGTGTGCCGGTCACGACAGTCTTTTGAAGTACAATCTCAAATGTCGAAATAGAATTTTGCAAAAAAAAAGGAATCATCGTGTTTATACCTGACACCACAGATATGCATACATAAATAGCTGCATAGATTATAAACACAAATTATTTACTTACATTCCGGGCGCTCCTCTCCAATAATTTTTGTAAGAAAAAATTAGGACAATTTTTCGATATAGAGTGGGATCACTAAAATTGCAACTTCTGAACCCATGTTCAAAAATGAATGCCATGTACTTTGGGTAAGTAATAAATAATAAAATGTCAAAATTTCTTAAAAGAAGCCAAGCTGAGTAAAGTCGAATTTTTTAAATTCGCCAGAAAGTTTGTTTCTTCATGATAAAAAACATAAGGGGTAAATCCTTGTCCGCGACCACGGTTCTGTCAACAAGCTAGTTTGCAAGATTGAGTGTGTCTTTAAAATTATAACGCGAGCGATTTGAATATTTAGGAGTTTTACTTATTTAGACGTTTAATTAAAATTTTTTTAGAGCTACAACGCAATTTTTTTGTAATATTTTAAAGTATTAAGTGATTCGCCAATAAAAATTAAGTTTGCGGTACTAAATTGCACCACTGTGGACTCCGTACAGCGGAAAATTTAATGCAATTTTGCTGGCAAAACAAGGAATATGATTTCAGAACATCTTATATATGTATGAACTATTTTGCATTATGTAATTATTAAAATGCAGTTTAAACCGTCGATCCAGATGCTAATTTGGACCGTTTGCAGCGAGCTCACCGTCGGCTATAAAAAACTCATTGTCGATAGTGAAGCATGTGCATTACGTATAGGTGGAATTTGTTGTAAGTTGAAAATATCATAATTTTTACAAGATTTTTAGTTAAACTCAGTTTAAATTTAAACAAAACGAAGTAGTCAGCACACAGCTGATAAGTAAAGCTAAGTTTAACCGTGCGCGATCGGCAGTTTAAACTCCGTTTAAAGTTCACTGAAAAACTCCATACTGAGTTTAAACTTACATACCTCAATGAATCGTATATTGTACACTTGAGACACTGAAAGGTAATTGATTTATAATTTAAGACTTAGGGCCGTTTGCACCATCTTCGGTTAAAATTACTGGCGGTTAGCTACAACTCAGCTTATAATTCAGCGCTTACTTATCTGATGGATGGTCTTAATCAGCGCTTTTAGTTCCGATTAAGCGCTTAACCGGAGATGGTGCAGCGATCCTTAATGTTTCCAAAATAAATGACAAACTTGATTATAAATAGAGACTTTGAATAAACATTCATATCAACGGAAATGATTGACGATTTCAAACTTCACGTACGAAAAATAAATCACAAACTCATAATATATACAAATACAAATTTCTCAAATAAATGTATATAATAATAATAATTTGGCGCTTACACTATATAGCTCAGTGTTTCGCCGAGCTTCTCCTACCATTTGTGGTGTGCGTCTTTATATTATACCACAAATGGAGGGACCTACAGTTTTGTGCCGACTCTAAACGGCAGATGAATTTAATGAGAAGCTTTTTCATGGCAGAAATACCCTCGGAGGTTTGACATTGCCTGCCGAGGGGTGACCACTAATAGAAAAAAACTTTTCTATGATTTAGATTTTACTTGCCCTGGCTGGAATTTTTTTTTTTTAATAAATCGCCTCTTATAAGAATTACTCATTTTGTTTTGTTTTGCTAGCAAAATTTTACAAACGACTATTAATTTTGACAGACTAGTGTTGTAAAGTGTATTCAAAATATAAGAGAGTTGATTATAAGCGAGTTGGACGTTCTTTTGCTAGTCGCTTACCAAAGAAGACGACTATGGCCCTTGAGGCCCTGCTGCTCCCGCATTTCAATCACCACCTCAGCCCGGCGAAGCATCAACACGGCTTCCGGAAAGTGCATATCACCACAACGGCACTTAACGCCATAAACACTCAGGTTAATCGTGGTCTCAACGGCAACCGCTCCTGTGAGAGAACCGTCCTCGTGGCTTCGACACAGTCAGCCACTCCATCTTGCTGAAGGACGTGGAGGCCTCACCTCTCCCAGCGGCGTTGAAGCGATGGACTGCGAACTACCTGTGTGGTCGTCAAGCGTCGATGTGCTACCGTGACAGTGTCAAAAGAGAGAAGAATTAAGCAGGGGGTACCACAGGGTGGCGTCCTATCCCCCCTATTATTCAACTTCTACATCTCGCGACTCCCTTCCCCGCCAGAGGGAGTCACACTGGTCTCGTATTCCGACGACTGCACGATAATGGCTACCGGCAATGGAATTGATGGCTTGTGCTCCAAAGTGAACAGCTTCCTCCCAGACCTTGCTCACTACTTTACGGGACGGAATTTGACGCTGTCTCCTGCTAAGTCCACGGCGACCCTCTTTACATCTTGGACGAAGGAGGTCGGGCTCACCCTCGACATCCACATCGAGGGGACCCCCATTCCGACGGTTAACCACCCGAAGATCCTGGGAGTCACCCTCGACAGCCTGGTCTCCTTCTCAGCGCATACAACCGCAATCGTCAACAAGGTACAGAGCCGCAACAAAGTCCTCAAGTCGCTCGCCGGCAGCACTTGGGGCAAAGACAAAGAAACGTTGTTGGCAACATACAAGGCGATTGGCCGGCCGGTTCTAAATTATGCCGCGCCAATTTGGTCGCCTGGAACTGGCAGGACTCAGTGGTCAAGACTAGAGACCTGTCAGAACGCCGCACTCAGGACAGTGACGGGATGTCTCCTGATGACGCCTGTGGATCACCTCTATCATGAGGCTAACGTGCTTCCAGTGCAGGAGCACAACATTATGCTCACAAAACAGTTTCTACTGGGATGCCACCGTCCGGGGCACCCCAATAGAGACCTGCTCGCACTGGAGCCGGCACCCAGGCACATCAGGGGACATCTCTCACAACTGACGGACGAGGTCCAGACATACATACAGCTACCGCTGGACCCAAGGACGTACCGACAGGCTCTGGACAGCATCCACAGGGAGTCGGTGTCCAAATACATCGACACCCGCCCTGTGAGTGCAGTCCTGGAGTCCAACCACCACCCATTGCAGCTGAGGAGCTCCAGCTGCCTCGTAAGACCCGCGTCACTCTGGCCCAACTCAGATCTGGATATTGTAGCAGGTTAAACTCCTACCTATCCAGGATCAACCCCGACACCCCCAACACGTGCCCGGCATGTGAAGAGTCTCCGCACGACACCAATCACCTATTCACATGCCCGGCCAAACCCACTCAATTAACACCCCTCTCCCTATGGTCCGACCCTGTTGAAACGGCTCGTTTCCTGGACCTTTCGTTAGTTGAGCTTGACGATAATGATTGAGGGAGTCCGCCAACCCTGTGGGGTGTAGCTAGCCGCTACAACAACAACAACAACAACTATGGTTAATTTTTTATGAACTCGACTGAACATGGGAAAAATTATAAAATTATTTAATTGAGTTCGTCTTCGGGGATAGCGACATCTTCGATTTCAATTCTCGCGGCCCGGCCGACTTTATTCTAAAAAAAAAATTTACTAAGTGCAGAATAAAACTGGAGAAGTTTCTTATTGGAATTAATGTAAAATCTTCAATTATACATATGTGTACTGCCGAGGATATCATGGTCCCCGCTGAAACCATTTCCAAAATCGAGTCGCGTAGTTGGCGTTTGATTTCGATTATTTCTGAACAGATTTCCAAGGCATTGGAAGCATTCTGCTTTAAATATATTAGTGTTTATGGCAGCAAGATAAAATTGCCTAAACAAATAATATACATCCGTTCCACATCCCAGAATTCGTCGACTGTAATGTTGTCATTAGGAGATACAAACTCCTTAGGTAGCGGTGTTGATATGTTATTATCACTTTCTATACAAGAACAAAACTATTTAAAATTAATTACATTGTAAACTAATTGAACGATAAATTAAATTATATATGGAACTGTAAATTCTTTACCTTCGTTTTCACCATGAAGACAATTTCGTGTTGTACAATTATTACAGCGAGCGGAGCCGCGGGTTCATGCTAGTTATTAATATGAATATGAACACCAATTGATGTATTTCAATATTTTGTAGACTATACTCATATATTTTTGTAAGGATGTATATAACTGGTAACTGCATTGGTTCAAGTTTCTTCTAAGTGGCTCGAAGCGCTGAAACAAACCTCAATGATTTTGGAACGGTTTGCAGCCCTGATAACGCTTTTTCAGAAATTTGACTTTAGTTTTATGTAAGTGCATAGAAAAGGACACCAATGGGATTCTTTTACTTTAAAAATCACGTTTACCTTCATTGCTTGTGTCAATCAAGATGCATGAAATTAAAGATAACGTCGATCCAGGGTTCCACTAGTCCGAGTAGGCCGAATTTGACAGAATCAGCTTTCATTGGCTTGCATTCGATTTATTTTTATTTTTCCTTCACACTTCAGTATACATTAAATTCAGAATTTGGTTTTTGCATCTTACAACAACAAACATAATGAAAAAAAAGAAAATGGAAATTTTAAACGCAATCAAATTTTTCATGTTTTCAGCCTAAGCTATCGCCACAAGGTTGTAGTTGGCTTAATCTTGTAGGTATATTATATTTCTTGCAAGTGGGTCATTTCATCTCAAATCGTCCGGGCAGTTAGGGTTAGGTCTTTTTTTTTCAATAAATCTTTTTTTATTGTTTCTACATCCAAATCCATAAGACATGTATTTTTTATTTTTACTTGATTTTGAGTTCATTCGTCGTGGGGAATATTTGAAAATTTTTCTGAAATCTCGATTTTGCTCTATTGGTACATGTTAATTTTTTTGAAAATTCGATAACTTTGCGAAAAATTACCAATTTTTTTTCTGTTTGTAGGTAAAGGGTTTCTCTAAAAGTACTAGCCAAACTCTTCGAGAAACTGGTCTTTCCCCAACTCTCCGAGGCTTTCAAGGACACTATCTCTGTCAGGCAACACGGATTCGTTGGTGGCAGATCGACCTCATCTAATCTCTTCATTTATGTCAACTATATACTGAACGCAATGAACAACAGTCTTAGGACACATACAATATACACAGACTTCAGCAAAGCTTTTGATCGAGTTAACCATGAGGTGCTAATAAAAAAACTGCATGATTACGGTGTGGAGGGAAAAGCACTGAGTTGGCTCTGCTTATATTTAGCAGATAGGCGCCTTCAGGTTAGGATTGACGGGCATCTTTCGACTGAATACGAAGTAACATCCGGTGTCCCACAGGGGTCCCACTTAGGTCCACTTCTTTTCAACATCTACGTCAATGACATCGGGAATAACCTTCACTCCGAATACCTGCTCTACGCGGACGACCTGAAAATATTCAGGACAATCGCTAACGATTCGGATCTTCTGCTTCTACAGCGGGACATTGACGAGCTATCAGCATGGTGTACTGCTAACAAACTGGATCTGAATATCAACAAGTGTGCTGTTGACATACAAGTGTGCCGGCTGAATATAAACTTAATGGCCAAAGATTACAAGAAGTTGATTGCATCAAGGACCTGGGGATTACAATCGATAACAAGTTATCTTTCGCGAAACATGTTGACAAAGTCACCCTACAGGCTTTCAGAGTTCTCGGTGTGGTCACAAGAATGGGGAGAGAGTTCTCTAACCCATATTCTATGGTGAATCTCTACTCAGCGCTAGTCCGGCCTATTCTCGAATATGGTACCGTTATCTGGTCACCTTTCACAGATACCCTTGTTAAGAGAATTGAGAGGATTCAAGACAATTTCTGCAAAACTCTGGCTTTTCACCCTACCTTAAGAGCATATTCTCTTTCCAATGATGAAATTCGCTCCCGATACAAAATTGATGACCTCGAGTCTCGTCGCAAGGTCGCTGACCTGGCGTTTTTTATAAGGTATCAAATGGTTATATCGATGCTTCGGACGTACTCAGCAGTTTTGAGTTCGCTCCGACTGGGCTCGCGCTCAGGCGTCATCGTCTGTTATAAACTATTAAAACCCAGAAGAACTACGTTGCTCATGGACCGCATAACAGAATTGCCAATCTGGTTAATCTTCACCACGGCGACGTCGACTTCTATGGCGGCTCATACCCTGTGGTTAAGCGAGCGCTACAAACCCTGCACATATTACCTCTCTTCATAACTACTTGGATTATTTAACTTTGGATTTTTTATATTTACTTATGTAACAATTGCATTCTACATTTGTGTATGTAACCCTTTGGATTTATAAGCGTCGCAAATATGTACCTGTAATTATACATACTCATCTCTTTCTATGAACACCCTTAAAATGCGTTCGAGATAGTTGGCAACGCGTGCGCTAGTTATTTGACATACTACTCGCTCGCTGCTTTCTGTAATTTTTCGCTTGTTTTTGACAGGTACATATCTGCGCGCGAATATATATAAGTTTGGTGTATTGCAATTTGCAAGTACAGAATTTTGGTTGTGCTATATTCTTAACCTTTTGTGTAAAAAACAAAAATCTCTATTTTTATCACTTTATCGGTAACGAAAGTAATTTTGTAAACGAATATCGATTGTGCGCCGCAGTGAATTAAAGGCATATTCAAAAAAAACCATTGAGGGTTTTATTTAACAAAGTGAAGGCTTTAACCAAAAAATAAGCGTTTAGACACTCGCGTCGTGGTATCAGCCACAAAATTCCTCCAAGCCGTCGCCGGATCGTCTGTGTCCGCGTTCCAGTTTACGTTTGCGCCGTACCAGTGCCCCGTGGTCAACATCAGCTTGGTGAGCACGTTGCCCCGGTCCAGTGCCCCATCACCACGTCCAACCGCCGCAAGCCGAGCGATCATCGCAACCCGGGATCCGCCGGCAGCCAGCACCGAACTGTCACCCCAAAAGGAAGAGAACTGCTCAACGATTTGTCGGACTACGCATATCAAGCCGTGAGTCCAACTAATGGTCCTTCGACGCCCTCGAGTGAATAATACACCAGCGAAAGAAAATCAAGTAAAAATTGCACATATCATCACAGCCGTAAGTAATAAACATCGGCATACAAGCACATTTTCTCAGATTTCAAACTTTGAAGCCACATTCAAATATACAGAGCTAAAGTTTCCCGCGCAAAAAATATATAGAACTTAAATTTCCCGCGAAAATACAAAGCGGTATTTTTCCTTACATATATGTATGTATGTATGTACATATTTGCAGTACCCATATCGGTAATCACATAAGTGGTTATACATATATGTATTTACACATCTTTCTCTCATTTGAATATTTTCGCAGTTACATACATATATAGTATGCATATGTACATACAAAATTTGAGTAAATTCTGTTAAAGTACATACATATATACATACTAGCTCAATTATCGGTACACATACACATACATAAATAAAGAGAAAATAAAAGGCTTAAAAGCAAAAGTTTTGATACAACTTCAAACAGCTGATAACGAATATTATAAACACTCGCTTCTCAATCTCCTATATTCCTACGAGCTACATATAAATATTAATAACTATAAAATATAATTGGTAAATATACCAAACTTTTCCAGTGCACAAAACATCCCGTGCATAAATCAGTACATAGATATTACAAACACACCGTCATACATACGTGTACACAAACCGGTACAGTGGTACGAGACAATTAAGTTGCGTAGCAAAATAATCTTTTTCATCTCGATTTTTGCCTTTTAAACAACAGATTACAATTTATATCGAATTATCTTTGAAACTCGTTAACATTCTTGATTTTTACCAACTCTCGCAACAAATCTCGCCGCGTTTATTTGTTTATTCGATATATTATTATTATTTATCAATTTGCTTATTCATATACATATATATTTATATATCTTGTTTATTTATATCTCTCTGAAATTCCCTTAAGTGGAATTGTAAAACTCTTGAATACTTCCGAATTTTTGAATTAAAATTTTCTGTAGATTCACTAAGTCAATCATTTTAAATTCTCAAAATCCATAACTCTCAAATCTTTCACGAATTTAAAGTACCAAGTCATTATCATTGTGTTGCTCAAACCCATTTCACTCTCGAATACCCATTCTCGATTTCGTCTATTCAGTCACCTTTCTATAAACACAGGAAAGACTTAAAATGAGTAGTGACGAGGATAAATCCCAAGGTACTACTACCGATTTTCAACGCTTAACGCGTTCAAGTACCAAAAAGGCAAAACAACCGTTAATCTCGGCTAAGTTTATCTCGGAAACGGATAACTTTATGGATTACTGTACTCGATTTAGGTCCTCGGCAATCCAAGACAACACGGAGTCGGCATTAAAAATAAAAAACAAAAATATAGATAACTTTTGGAATCGAGTTCAAGACTCATATGACAAAGTCGTAGAAACCGAGGATCAGGGCCTACCCGAAGAATTCAAGCCATCCGCTTACAATAAATACAGGTCCTGCCTCATAACTTATGAGGACACGAAAGCTCAAATTGGAGATCAACTCCAACTTCTCGAATTGAGTATTCATGCGCCTACTCCCAGTGTATCGCAACCCAGAGATGAAGGTTGTATTGACTTAAAGGTGCCACCTTGCGATACAGATGTATTTTACGGGAGTTATGATCAATGGCCGTCCTTCCGTGACATGTTTACGGCGGTTTACATAAACCACCCTAAACTCTCCCAAGCCCAAAAGTTGTACCACCTCAGGTACAAAACTCAAGGCAAAGCCGGCCAAATTGTTAAGCAATTCACTCTGAGCGATGACAATTTTAACCTAGCTTGGGAAGCCCTACGATCTCGGTATGAAAACAAAAGAGTACTCGTAGATAACCAAATACGCATTCTGATGAATTTAAAGCCAATCTCAATTGAAAACAGTGAGGACATACAGAGATTGCAGTCCTCTGTAAACAACAGCCTACAAATTCTCGCAACCCAGCATATCTCTACGGAAAGCTGGGACCCAATCTTAATATATCTTGTTACCTCAAAGCTGCCTGAGAACACGGTATCTCTGTGGGAACAATCCCTTAATTCCAGAAAAGAACTTCCAAACTGGTCTCAAATGAACCAGTTCCTAACCACTCGGTACGAGGTGGTCGAACGAGTTGATCAATGGCGCCCGGCCAAATCATAACCCACCTCTCACAACAATATAAACTTCTCTCGACCACATCCCTCGAATAACAAGCTCAATTTTAAACCCTCCAACCAACAATACTCTCACAATAGGTCTATGTCTCAGGTCTATTCTCATATGACAGAACAGCGAACAATGCACAAATGTTCAATGTGCAAAACATCAACCCATTCGCTTTGGAGCTGTCTTAAGTTCAAAAAGCTACCTATTGGAGACCGCAGACAATTCATAAAAGATCACAATATGTGTAGCAACTGTCTCTCCCAGTCGCACACACTAAAAGAATGCCCAAGCACTCAGACCTGCTTCCATTGCCGAGATCGCCACAATTCAGTGCTGCACGACAATACAACTCAGAAAAGACATCAATATAAAGCTCAAAAAACCTCATCTCAAGTGGCAACGACAACGCCTACGGTACTAACCCCACCATCTCCAGATAAGACGGAAAGCGAGGACGAGCAACCCTCGTGCTCGCGCACCACAAGGGTACAATCCTTTTACTCGGAAAACGAAAGCAGGGTCATTCTCCCCACGGCAATAGTGCCGGTAGAACACAGGGGAGAGATCTTTAAACTCAGAGCCCTTATTGATCAGGGGTCGGAAAGGAGCTTCATTTCCTCAAAAGCTCAAACCAAACTAAGACTACCATTCCAAACTTCAAATTTCGAAATCTCAGGCATGGGCGGAAATGTGGTTCAAACTTCGAACAAATTATGTTCTCTAGTCTTACTTTCGGCTGATTTAACTACAAAAATAAAAGCTCAAGCAATTGTCTTACATCAATTAACAAAAATGCTTCCAAAGTTCCAGCCTACTCACGAACAACGCAAAAAATGGTCTCATCTTACCCTAGCTGACCCAAACTGCCACTCCCCATCTCAAATCGATTTAGTCATCGGCAGTGACCTCATCCCACAAATAATTCTCGAAGGAGTTGAAAAACTCTCGAAAAATTTTCTCGCCCAAAACACAATATTTGGCTGGATTTTGAGTGGTCAAGCACCCGAAAAAGTAACCTGTTTCTCAACTCAAGTAGAACAGATCACGAATGAAACCCTTGATTCCCAACTCCGAAAGTTTTGGGAGCTAGAGGAAGTTCCAATACCAAAACTAGTTACTCCCGAAGATGAGATTTGTGAGAATCTGTACAAATCCACAACCACAAGAACTCGTGATGGTCGTTACGTGGTCCGGCTCCCCTTTAAGCCAAGCTTTCCGGATCAAATCGCTTTAGGCCATTCTCGAACCTCAGCTCTTCAGCAGTTTCTCAGCATGGAGAGAAACCTTACCAAAAAAGGCGATCTCAAAACGTTGTACGATAATGTGTTAGAAGAATACGCCACTCTCAACCATATGACAGCGACAAACTCCTATGAAAGTTCCTCTGAAGGCAAAGTTTGGTCGTTTTATCTCCCTCACCATGCCGTAGTAAAACCCGAAAAGAAAACGACAAAAGTACGAGTCGTCTTCAATGCATCAAAGAATTCACGCTCCGGTTATTCTCTGAATGATGTTCTCTGTACCGGACCAACCCTTCAACCCGACTTGATGCTATTGATTCTCAAATGGCGGACGTATAAATTTGTTTTCAACGGCGACGTGGAAAAGATGTATCGCCAAATACTTCTTCACGAAGACCACCAAGACTATCAAAGAATTGTATTTCGGTCAGATCCAAATACTCCCATTCGCGATTACAAGTTAAAAACAGTCACCTTCGGTGTAAATTGTGCGCCATATCTCGCAATACGCACCTTGCACCAACTCGCAGAAGACCTGAAAACGGTGTACCCCAAAGCAGTTCCCATATTAAGGAAGGAGACTTATGTGGATGATGTTCTATCTGGCAGTCACGATCTCCTTACAGCAGAAGAATCCCTCTCACAAGTCGTCCAAGCTCTCAATTCGGCAGGCTTCCCCCTGAGGAAAATCACAGCCAACAATCCTAAAATTCTCAAAAATGTTAAAGCGGATGACTTGCTTGATACCCATTTTCTCCAATTTGAAAAAGCAAGCACCACCAAAACGCTAGGAATTCAATGGAATGCTACCTCAGACACATTCTCATACACCGTGGATTCCATCCCAGCGTCATCCGCTAGTACAAAGCGACAGATTCTCTCGTCTGTTGCGAAACTTTTTGACCCCGCAGGATGGCTTACGCCGATAATGATTCAAGCCAAAGTCCTCCTGCAGGAACTATGGCTGGACGGAACTGATTGGGATGACCAGGTTAAACCTCTCCGTCTGATTAAATGGATGCAATTTGCAAACAATCTTGAAGCCATCTCAAGCATCCAAATACCTCGATGGGTCAGATATATCCCCGACCAACAGGTCGAAATACATGGCTTTTGTGACGCCTCCGAAAAGGCGTACTGCGCCACCATCTATGTTCGAACTACGATTAATGATAGTATTTCCTCTCACCTTCTGGTCTCCAAAGGCAAAGTAGCCCCTCTTCGAACTATTAGCCTACCACGACTTGAATTGTGTGGCGCCCTTCTCCTAGCCAAATTAGTCGCAGTCGTCCAATCCCATCTCGACCTCTCTAATCGGAAATTGACCTTGTGGTCCGACTCCGAAATTGTGTTAGCCTGGCTCGAGAAGCCACCACACATGTGGAAGACCTTTGTCTCCAACCGAACCGCGCAAATAATTGATCTGGTCGGAAACGCCACTTGGCGGCATGTACGCAGTCAGGACAATCCCGCTGACATGGGTACCAGAGGATGCAAACCCCTTGACCTGGCAGCTTCGTCTCTATGGTGGAATGGCCCGGACTGGCTAATAAACCCCCCCGAATCTTGGCCAAAATCGTCACATCGAGACATCAATCCTCCGGACGTACGCCGAGTCGAAGCCTTCCATACAACTGAAGAAACGCCCGACCTTCTGGATCGATTTTCCTCCTACTCTCGCGCCCTAAAGGTCATGACATATGTTTTCAGATTTATCAGTAACCTGAGAAGTAAACTAAACGGCGTGGAGGATGTTCCGCACCATTCCCTAACACACGACGCCCTGCGTACCACAAAACAACGTCTCATAGCTGTGACTCAAACCCGATATTTCGGCCAAGAAAAAGCAAGGTTATCTAACTCGGTTCCAATCGGCAAACGGAGCTCAATTATCTCCCTCAATCCGTTTCTCGACAAGGCAGGATTACTCCGTGTCAATGGTAGGTTAGCTCATTCCACGTTGAGCTACAATGAGCGACATCCAGTCATTATCCCCGAAAAATATCAGTTTGCCGCCCTGTATATTCGTTTTACACATGAACTTCTGTTGCATGCGGAACCTCGTCTAATGCAGCAAGTGGTAAGGCAAGAATTTTACATACCAAGGCTCAAGCCTCTCATTAAAAAATGCATATATCAATGCAAACCGTGCACTGTCCAGAAGCAGCAAATGCGTTCGCAAATCATGGCAGCCCTGCCCCCTGAGAGGTGTACATACGCTCCGCCCTTCACAACCACCGGTGTCGATTTTGCTGGACCTTTTCATATAAAGGCCTCATTGCTAAGATCGCACACCTTTGTAAAGGGCTATGTGGCTCTCTTTGTATGTTTTTCCACAAAGGCAGTTCACCTGGAGCTGTGCTCCGATCTTACGACCAACGCTTTTCTCGCCGCATTTGCTCGCTTTGTTGGACGTCGTGGTTATCCCGCAACCATGATGAGCGATAATGGTACAACTTTCGTTGGAGCCAAAAGAGCCACGGAAAAGGAGTTCCTAGCCTGTCTCAACGAGGCATCACAAGAAGTTGTTATGAAATACTCGCCTCAAGGCATTAACTGGAAATTCATTCCGCCCGGCGCACCCCATATGGGTGGTTTATGGGAATCAGCAGTCAAGAGCTTCAAAATGCACTTTAAACGTACAGCAGGATCCCACAAATTCACGTTCGAAGAGTTTGCAACGCTCCTCATAAGGATAGAAGCGGTCCTAAACTCGAGACCCATATCCGCACTCTCCCAAAATCCATCGGATTTCACCGCCCTTACCCCCGGGCACTTTCTCAGGGGAGCTCCCTTGCTATCAATTCCTGAGGCAAACCACGAACATCTCTCTCTCGTTAACCGATGGGAAAAGGTCAAAGTTCTTCACCACCAGTTTAGCAAGCGCTGGAAAGAAGATTATCTGAAAGACCTCCAGAAGCGGTATCGATGGAGAGACACTCAAATTGCGCCGAAAATTGGTGAGTGCGTGTTAATTCACGATGATACTCTGCCTCCAACGGAATGGCGTCTCGGACGCATCGAAAAGGCATATCACGGGTCCGATGGACACATACGAGTGGTGGATGTTCGCACTCAATCTGGCACCCTCACTCGGCCAATAGTTAAATTGTGTTTTTTGCCCTTTGCCGTTAATCCCGTCCCGCTCACTGACGAGGATTGACCTCGTATGAAATATAAGTTAAGTTATCCGACTCCTTTCACTACTACTAGTCATTCAATAGCTTGTTGTTCTCGCTCTCTCGCACCGATCCCCTGTTTCCACTATAAACACACATCCCATACTCACAGTAGCCCAAATTGTTGCATGTTACTAAATTATGTGTTCAATACTTCATTTACAGACAAACATGGATCGCCCCCCCCAACCAGCTCCGCGTTTGTCCCTCCGGTCTAAGGTGGTCGCGACCAGAAATACCGAAGATGAAGCGCACGAACGAAAGGATTTCCAACGGTGCCGGTTGTGCACCCGTAATCACGCACTACGAAAGTGCGCCGTCTTCAGAAGCATGCAGCCTCAGCAGCGGTACCTCCTGGCCCGAGCACACCATTATTGTACCAATTGCCTCGCCCTGTCTCATCCGACGAGCGAGTGCACCTCAGCTGGTACGTGTCGAATCTGCGCCCTACCACATCATTCATTGTTGCATAGAGAGCTGCCGTACGCCGCCAATCGCCCACCGCCGCCACGTCCGCAGCAATATACTCGTACCCCTCGGTCTCAACCAGCATCCCTTACGCCGCATCGCCACCCACCCCGCCAGGTGGTTGCTGAGCGTCAGCGCTACAACCCGCTGGCTAAACCAGCGGAAAGTCGATTGGTCAAATGCACCGCCCAAGGATTGCGGACGGCATCCTACAGAGGAAAGGTGACCAAGTTGTTGGTCCACGAAGCACTTCGGACATTACGCGAATTAAAAGAGGCTCTATCCGCTTAACGCGGCTAGGGCGGGCAGGATGGTTAAGCGAGCGCTACAAACCCTGCACATATTACCTCTCTTCATAACTACTTGGATTATTTAACTTTGGATTTTTTATATTTACTTATGTAACAATTGCATTCTACATTTGTGTATGTAACCCTTTGGATTTATAAGCGTCGCAAATATGTACCTGTAATTATACATACTCATCTCTTTCTATGAACACCCTTAAAATGCGTTCGAGATAGTTGGCAACGCGTGCGCTAGTTATTTGACATACTACTCGCTCGCTGCTTTCTGTAATTTTTCGCTTGTTTTTGACAGGTACATATCTGCGCGCGAATATATATAAGTTTGGTGTATTGCAATTTGCAAGTACAGAATTTTGGTTGTGCTATATTCTTAACCTTTTGTGTAAAAAACAAAAATCTCTATTTTTATCACTTTATCGGTAACGAAAGTAATTTTGTAAACGAATATCGATTGTGCGCCGCAGTGAATTAAAGGCATATTCAAAAAAAACCATTGAGGGTTTTATTTAACAAAGTGAAGGCTTTAACCAAAAAATAAGCGTTTAGACACTCGCGTCGTGGTATCAGCCACAAAATTCCTCCAAGCCGTCGCCGGATCGTCTGTGTCCGCGTTCCAGTTTACGTTTGCGCCGTACCAGTGCCCCGTGGTCAACATCAGCTTGGTGAGCACGTTGCCCCGGTCCAGTGCCCCATCACCACGTCCAACCGCCGCAAGCCGAGCGATCATCGCAACCCGGGATCCGCCGGCAGCCAGCACCGAACTGTCACCCCAAAAGGAAGAGAACTGCTCAACGATTTGTCGGACTACGCATATCAAGCCGTGAGTCCAACTACCCTGTATTTTTTAACAATATTAAAAAACTACTACTTCCCTATCGTTAATTTAATTCAATTTAATTTAGACCTGTTCACTAGTGGACTTATCTCTGTTATTTAGTATTATTTTATATAAATTATTTATTCTCAACGATGTATGTATACTGCCGATTGGCGTTTTCAATTAAATAAATAAATAAATTAAATTAAAATGTGTGAAACATGATATATTTAAAAATAAAAATTTTATATCGTCATTATAAAAAAATATCAAAAAATTTAGTCATATATATCAACTATATTATATAGCAGCCTCTACTAGCCTAAATTCTTTGTTTAGGAATTTTGATTAACTCGATTTTGCTCATTATGTGTATGTAGAGTGTGCAGCTGACGATAGTATCAAAAGTCTTTTGAAGTACAATCTCAAATGTCGAAATATAATTTCTGTTATTTTTCTGTTGGCCTAGTAAATATTAATAATTTACAATTTTATTGAGCTCAAGGCCAGTTTATGAGAGATGTTTTTTTTTGTAAAAAAAAACAGTTTTTAATGGTAGAAGTTAGAGTACTATTTCAGAAATCACCACATTTCCTCATCAGACTTAAATTAAATAAATGTATTTTTCATAACCACTTCTCCCAGGCTTTGAACCCGGGAGCTCGAAGTTGCAGAGCCAACACGCTACCTGTTGTGCTACGCTAGCCGAATTGGCTGAATATGCTTGGCCCCGAGCGCCCGAAGTCGTAGCTACGCCACTGCTTTGATAATTTTTGTATTCAACTGACCAATAATGAATGGACCATAATCATACTCAAGTTAAAGTCGACTCTAAACTAAGTAAAAGCTTTTTGACATACTTTTCGATGAGATATCTGCCAAAAAAAACGTATGCTAACTTTACAGTCGACTTTAACTTGGCTATGAATATGGCGCATTATTTTTATTATATATTTAGTAATTTAGACCCATGAGAGCTACGTTGTGAGATAGGAAGAAAGAGGAGTTTGATGATTTGGAGTGAGACGGTCTGGAAAATTTATCCGGCTCTATATGCCACAGGTTTCGCGATGGTATACCTAGCACCTCCCTTCAAACTCGCCCCAATACATCAATCTCATGGGCAAACCAATTGAGCGAGGGTGCTTTAGCGATACCTAGTGATAGTATTTTCCTTAAACTAAATGGGGATAGTCTTTTGATAACCTCAGACTTTGTTAAAAAGCATATTAAACTCGACACAAAAATAAAAAAGTTTTTTTTTCAGAGCTCGTATGTATACTAAAATAAGAAACTTAAATAAAAAGATTGTTGAAAATGCTCGCAAACGCAAACGAAAATATACAATAGCATTGACGTAAATAAATTAGTTAAATATTTTTAAATGGCGGAAATAATATTTATTTGATATTTCTCTGAATTAACATTTTAATTATTTTAATGACAATATATAGATATATGTAACGATTGCATTTACTTTACAAATTATCAAAGTCAAATATTCAATAATTGTTTGTATTCTGAATAAAAAAATTCTTGTGAGAGTATCAATGCATGCATGTATATGTACATATATCATTTATCATTTTCTTTTAAAATCCATATTTTAAATTAATTCAGTAGATTACTCAAAATAACCTAGCAGAAATTAAATAAAAAAGTTAAACAAAGCGAATCTACATTTTAATACACTTCAAGTTTGGGATGGGAAGTTACACATGCCATTTTGAGTACTGGAAACTCACGTACGCCATATACATACGAGTATATATTCCAGTGTTTTACCACAGCGGAATCATGTAACAAACTGAAACAACATCAACAACGACTCCGAACAGCAGCTGTATTTAATGAGAAGCTTTTTCATGGCAGAAATATCCTCGGAGGTTTGCCATTGCCTGCCGAGGAGTGACCGCTATTAGAAAAAACGTTTTCTATGATTAAGATTTTGCTAGCCCTGACTGAGACTCGAACCTCGAAATCACCGGCATATCGAGTTATAGCACGCACCGCTACCAACTCGACCACAGCGGCCAAAATATACAACATACCCGTACACAATATAACTTTGTTCGCATAACGGTAGTTTGTAACAGCAAAAAATAATCGAGATAGATATAGACATATATATACTAAAATGATCAGAATGAAAAGAGGAATCGATTTAGCCCTGACTGTCTATTCGTCCGTCCGTCCGTCTGTCCGCGGTTACAATAACTTGAGTACAAATTGAGATATCTCAATGAAATTTGGTACATAGATTGCTCTTTGGACAGGGTAGGTTGTTATTGAAAATGGTCAAGATCGGTCAATGGCCACGCCCACCTCCCATATAACGGAAGTTTTTAAAAAATGCTAAAACTAGCATCACCGTCTATAATTTTTGAAATCGGACCATAACCACACCCAACTTCCATATAACGCAAATTTTTAAAAATTCAAAAAACTTTGTTTTTTAGTATTTATTGGAAGAAATTGAGTAAAGTTTAATACTAGCAGCGATTTGGAACAAAGAAACGAGGTTTTTATGAAATAATGGACACCGCCCATACAAAAATACATCGCGAGGGTATATAAAAGTCGGTTTCGCCCAAATTTAGCTTGTCTTGTTTCTTTTGTAGTTACTGGTGGTGCATTTGAACCTAGCTTAATAGCTTCGGAATTTGTTGTAGACTAGATTTCGAATACTGCACCATCAATGACTTCATTTTAATACCTGTTTTCATATTCAGCAAATGTCTTTATTTTTGATTATATAAGTAGAATTGCCTAAATCGTTTTTGCTTACAAATTATATGCGAGTTTGAAATATCTTGGTATTTGTTTTATGTTTTTTAATATCGTATTGATAATGTAAGGTGCATGCCCAGATCGTAAATTTTGCTTTGATATTTACCGGCGCAATATTTGTTACATCAAAAAAAAAAATTCTTAAGAGGAAAGCACCGATGTTACTTCCATAGGCGGGGAGTAGCACGGAGTCTCACTATTAACTTATGCATCTCAAAGAAACCTTCCTCGTTAGGGGGTTTCCTTTGTCTCATATGTCGACGATTGGACGATATTAGCTTCAGGCAATGGAAATAATGGTCTAAGCTCGAAGGTGACCAGTTGACTGCTAGACCTTTCGAGTTTCTTTGCCGGTAAAAATCCAAGCTCAAGCAAGGTTCTCCAATCGGTCGGTCGGTTATAAGTTACGCTGCGCCTCTGTGATCTCCTAAAGAAAGTGTGACACAGATTATTAAACTCCTGACATGCAAAAATTATGCCGATTTGAACTCTTATGTAGATGCAGGCACCGAAAGTTTTTTCGGAGGGTTCCGAAAATCCGTGCATTTCAACGCATTGGTTTATTTGTTTATTCCATTTGGTTAGAGCGCCTGGTTTAATAGCTTTATCCCATTCTGTTCATTCTATCGTTAGTTGTTGATAAAGGACCTTCGCCATGCTTCACCATGTTCTTAAAAGCTGCAAGGCTTCCAAGATTCGGATTTGTATTTTGGTAGCTTTCCAAACATTATCCATATTTTTGTACATCTGTACATCTGTTAAACATGCATAAGCAACTGCCGCAACTCGGCAACTCTTGTACACGGCTGTATTCAATCCCGACTCTTACTTCTACGTTCGTGCAACCTAGGCAACGCGAGCAACGCATGTGCGAGATGAGGTGGGCAGCCTTGGGTCGGACATATTCGGTTTAAGTAAAGTCCCCAGCGACTGTTCATCATGAAGTGTGGCTGCAAGCCGGCGTCTGTCTGGGATAAATCGGCTAGCTATATAAACATTAAAACCAATTTTTAACTAGGAGTTCGTTGGCGCCTAGGGGAAACATACAAGCGCCGATATATGAAATCGTGATTGGTGACTTGAACACTAAGGTGGGCAAAAAAGCAATTTCTGGCCAAACAATCGGTCAGGCTTTGTGAGAACACCCCTGGCAACAGAGAGAGGCCGCGGCGAATCATGGTAGTGAGTAGAACCAGACATCGAAGCGTTCACAAAGTCCCCTGATCAAAGAACGCGAAACCAAATTGATCACGTTGTGATAGACGCGAGATACGGATCGTTACTTTGAAACAGCAAAGCTCCGCATGCGCCTCTCTGTACTAAAGATCGCTCACCAAGCGTCGAGACGAAAGTTCGACGTCGAAAAGCTGTAAACGCCACGAACAATTGAGAATTTTCAATCTCGGCTCTTAATCCTGCTTAGGCAAACAGCTTCTCATAGCTCCAACATCAACTATCAATGGTATAACATCTCCCAATCTACTACCAGCCACGAATAAACATTTGGTATGACGAGTGCCGCGTCGCTGCTGCAGAGAAATACTGCCACCCAGCAGCCAATTACTACGCGTACAACAATCGAGCGATACCAGTAGAAGAGGAGGGAAGATAAATGTCTTTTCAGGAGAATGAAATGAGAGGAGGAAAGCGTGAGTGCGGAGAGCTTGAGATGGTAGCAAGCCGGAATGCCAGATGTTAAGCCCAATTTTGTCAGACGAGTACACCAGCCATAAGATTGGAATATCAGTTTACTTCGATGAATCCAAGCTTTCTAAAAATCGCATAGAAAGTCCTATCGAGATACTCTGTTGGACCATATCATTGTGTCTTCAGTCTTGGTAAATTCACCAATGACCAGATATTTCCAGATTATAACAGCACGAATATAAGCTGCCTGTACGACGCCATGGCTAAATTAGGAATCCCTTAACTAATACGACTATGTAGAGTGACGTTGATCACAACTTTAGCTCCGTCCAAGTTGGAAAGTAGCTCTTCGAGCTGTTCGACACCAAACGAGGCTTTAGCCAAGGCGACTAACTTTTGGTAACTTCTTTAATATGAAGCTGGCAGTGAACGAGAACAAAGCCAAGTACCGTGTGGCAATAGACAATAAGTTCTCGCGTGTTGTGATCCACGTCCCTGTTGTCGATTACAATTTTAAAGTAGTTAAGTTTTGTACCTGGTATCCAGAATAAAAACCACCAATAATTTCAGCCTCGAAATAAAGCGAAGAATAACACTTGCCAACAGCTGGTTTTGGGCTCGGTAGGCAATTGAAAAGCAGTGCCCTCCCTTGACGAACAAAAATCTCGCTATACAAATCCCTCATCATGCCCGTCCTTTGATAAGGCGCAGCAACATGGACAATGTTGATCAGCTATATGAAGGCTTCATGATGGTCCGGTAAAAACTCATTCGAAACGGGACCCAAGGGAGAGGGAACTGGCAAAGTTTTTTGGCCTCAGCCCAAACTGACAAACGGTTGTAGTGCCATACCTCACCTCTTTTATCGGCATCTTCCTACCGATACGAATGAAGGTCCAAAACAATCAATCTCGGTGTACGTGAAGGGCAGTTCAAATGTGGCAAGTCGGTCTACTGGCAGCCCTGCTTTCCGTTTTCTGGCGTTGTTTTTAACATTTAAATGCAATTGGAAATGGAGACGATTGTGGTACCAGTGGCTTAGAGAAGCTTAATTCCATGATTTTGAGGAATATGTTGTCTTTGTGTTAACGTCAGCTGGGTATACGGTAGACGCCACCCATTTCCACACATCAAGGTTTTCTTGGATTTCGCCTATTCCACGCTTAACAAATTATAGAAAACCTGTAGGTTTCAAACAGAGCAATAGGCAAAAAATCCCACTAAGCTTCTCAACTGTTTCTAAAGCTTTTGGCTTTGGCTCTGCTGAATCCGAAGCTGAGGTCAGAATTTTCGGGTTACCCTAGGTTTCTCTACATTACTTGGTTTGACCGAAACCAGCATTTGTAAGAAAAATTAAAAAATTTTATTTTTAATCCTTGAACAAGTGTAACTTAAAGATATTTTGGTCAATGAATCATAATATCATAATAATCACCCTTATTGTGAGTGTCGTTTCGCCTGAAATATTTCACTTTTCACTGTTCGCTTATTATAAATTTCGGGCGGAAATTTTCCATTTTCGAGCATTGTTTCCAGTTATCGGCAACACTTATTTCCGGCGGAAAAAGTTTTGCGGATTAGTTGAATTTTTTCCCTATTTTTTCAGAGTCGAAAAATTTCGCGGATTTAAAATGTAAGTAACTTTATTTAAATTTTTTTTACATAAGATCGCCTATTCCAGGAACAAGAGAGTAAACAAAGTTTAAAGAGGGATAATATTTGGTGGACTGCAGGAAAATCCGGATATTGCAAGAGGATTTGTCAAAGAAAACAAGGAAAATGTAGTTGAGTTATGAAAACAGCTAAGGATAAGGCTTCATAGTTTAGGGCCTGCAATTAAAATTTAGTCCGAATGGAAAGGAGTAAACAATTTATATTAAAATGTGCGCATACATAAAAATTTGTTATGCAAAATAGACAATAGACAAAATTGGACTGACCAAAAGCGTTATGTATATCAGCATAATCTGACTAAAAGACGATTGCGCCAGCCCAATTTCAAAACTGTTACCTACACCTTTTTAGTAGCCACCTTCAGCGAAAAATCGCAGGCACGCTTCCCAACTGGTGGGATTAGCCAATTGTAGTCGTGCTGGTGGTATTGAAGAGGTTAGCACATATCTAATAAATACTTCTTTATTATTTGTTTTTAATGAGCTAAAGGCCAATTTTTATTGGAAAATTTTATAGACTTTTATGTTTCAAAGATCTGGAAAGTTGATGAATTTTGTCATCATTACTATTAAATTTGAATTATTTGATAATTTTACACTTAAAGAATACACATTTCAGAGTTGTTATTTCCATGTTTGAATTTTCGAAGCGAAATTTATTCCGGGTGAAACTCAGAATAGGCGGATTCAATCCGGGCGAATGAAAAAATTTCGGGTGAAACTCACGATAAGGGTGAATATCTATTTTTAGATTTTACCGCATACCGTACTGTAGAGAAAGCCTAAGGTGATCCGAAAAATCTGACTTCAGATTCGGTTTCAGCAAACCCAAAAGCTTTAGAAACCGTTGAGAAACCCGGGGAATATTAAAAATCTTAAATTTTGTTGGACCGTGTAATCAGCATTTTTCTGCATTTCTATTGCGTTCCCGCATTTCGCTCCACAGCCATTCAGATTTGGTATTCTGAGCTATGATTGAATCGAAAGAAAAATAGACCTTTACAGCTTACAAAAACGTAACTATGATCGCAATTTGTAATACATAAAATTGTATATTTTGAAGATTGATAAAAACGCAGAATATAAAAATTTGCAAACTCGAAAAATTGCTATTCGAGTCGAAATGCAAAAATGGGCGGAAAAATGTTTACAATTATTGACTAAAAAATTGTACCTGCAAACATGCAAGACTTATTAAAACAATTCTATAGCGAATTATGCATAAGTATATACAAACCGAAAATCTATTTTTTTATTTATTCATTGAGTCTATTGAACAATAATTTCCTTACAGACTATTAACAATATTATGCTTAATAACTAAGAAAAGAAAATTTCAAAATCTAAAAAGTTGAATCCAAAAGATTTTTAAAAACATTTTTTGCATAAGAAAAATCTAATAATACCTTGTTCGATATCATATTAAATTCACCAATGGCACGGGCAATAGGGGCATTACGAGCATATTCAGTTTTGTAATTAACACCATAAAACGGCAAAAAATTTCGTAAGCTTCGCTGAGGAATGTTAAAATTAAGTTTTACTAATAAAATGGGGCAATCAATAGCGCCATTAACCAAATTAAAAATAAAAGACAAAGAGAGTATGGATCTTCTAGAATACAACGATTTCAAATTTATTAAAATTAGGCGTGAACTATAGGAAGGTACTGTTTCCGTAAAATTTAAAGAGCGTAAAGCAAACTTAAGGAATACTTTTTGGGCACGTTCAATTCTGTTTATTAAATTGGCATGGTATGGTCTCCAAATGATCGTTGCATATTCTAAGTTAGAGCGTACAAAAGACGTATATAATAATTTAAGCGTGTAGGGATCAGAAAATTTCGTGCTATTACGCCCCACAAAACCTAACATCGCATAAGACTTTGCAACAATATGAGAAATATGACTGTTAAAAGTAAAATTAGAAGAAAAAATTACGCCAAGATCCTTGATTTCATTGAGAGATTCTAAGACAGATGAAGCAATACTATAACACGTAGGCACAATATTGTGAATTTTAGCAAAAGTGACTTTAAAGCATTTGGTAATATTCAAAGGAAGGCGGGATTTAATGCACCAGCATTGCAGCTTGTCTAAATCAGCCTGAAGCTTAATTGCATCAGCTGAGCTTTTTATAACCGAAAATACTTTTAAATCATCAGCGTACAGCAGAAAATTAGCAAATGTGAAGCAATTGGTAATGGCATTTATAAATAGCACAAAGAGCAAAGGACCTAAAATACTCCCCTGAGGAACCCCAGAAGACGCTATAAAAGGATTAGATGTTGCACCATCTACCATGACTACACAGCGTCTATTCAGCAAATAAGATTTAATCCACTGCAAAAAATTAGAATGGAAGCCCATGCAAGATAACTTGCTAACTAAGATCCAATGAGAAACTTTATCAAAAGCCTTGGAGAAATCTGTATAGACACAATCAACTTGAAAACCATCCAAAAAGGAATTAATACAGTACTCACTAAAGACCGCTAGATTAGACGCAGTCGACCGATAACTTTGAAATTGGCCTAAAATTGCACACATCACTTTTATTCCCGCTTTTGAAAAGCGGAGTAATAGAAGTCAATTGCCAATCGTCGATAAAAACCCCTGAAGCTAATGACTTATTAAAAATGAGTTGCAATGGGAGCACTAAAGCTGGGCAATTCCTTAGCAAAATGCCTGACAAACCATCAACATCGGCCTTAAAAGACGGTTTCAATTTGGAGATACCATTAGCAACGTCTTCGAGGGACAAATTTAAGGATCCAAAACTAAAAGAGGAATTCACCATGAAATCATAATCAAGTGGCGATGCGCCCACATCACTGGTGAAGTTCGAACTGAAAAATGTAGCAAACATATTGAAAACGTCAGCTGGGCAACGTGCAAATTTACCTTGAAAGAAAACTGATGAAGGTATATTGGCACTTGAATTCTTAGACTTTATAAACTGCCAAACGGTCTTCGGATTTGATTTAAATTCAGACTCTACATCAAGAATGTAGTTTCTGTAAAGAAATTTGTCTAAGCAATTAAATTGCTTCTGATAGGCTTCATATTTAAGACGAAAGAACTGGTTCCTAGTTGACTTAAATTTCTTAAAAAAAATATTTCTGAGGTTTTTTAGTTTTTTTAACTCCCGATTGTACCAAGGTTGCTTATAAGGTCTTTTTTTTAAGACTGGAATATTGTTAATACATAAATCGATTAAAAGCGTTTTAAAAATTAAGAAAGATTTTGCAACGTCAGAGCCATCAAAAACTTCTTCCCAATCAATGTCGGATATTAAATCATTAAATTTAGAGTAATCACAGGCTGAGTAGTTAAAGCCAACTATTTCAGCGGACTGATTAACTGAAAATTTGTAAAACTCAAATTTTAGAACCAAGGGTACATGATGTTTATCACAAACCGATATTGGAAAGTAACATTCCTCAACATTGCAACTTATATTATCACTTATAAATATGAGATCAAGAACTCTATTCAGTTGATTAACAAAATTATTAATTTGCAATAAATTAAGACTTAAAAGATTGTCAAGCAGATACGTCTCAAAAGAGGCAGTAACATTTATTGGCGTAAGACCAAAATTTGAAAATGAACCGCACCATGTCATGTTGGATAAGTTAATGTCGCCTAAGACACACAAATGGTTATCGCCTAGCTTATTTAAAACTAAAGATATTATATTATCAGCATGCGCACGATAAAGGTCACCATTGCCATTTGGAGGGATATAAGATACCAATAAAAAAAGAGAGCCCTTAGAAGAGGACCCACGAACACAAATACAGAGTTGATCGATAACAGAATCATTATTAGCTAATTCCACGAAATGAGCGCATATCTTTCGTTGAACTGCGTTAAGAACTCCACCACCTCTCATACATCCAGTTTTCGTCGCATCTCTGTCCTTACGATATACACTGTACAAAGTGCAGTCAAAAAATTCCTCGTCACGGAAATCCGGATTAAGCCAAGTCTCAACAATAACAAAGATGTCATAATCCAACTGAGAGCTAAATGAACGAACAGCTTCTGATTTTGTTCGAAGGCCAGAAATATTCTGGAAATACACCTTCAAATCACAATTTCCGCCAATAGGCTTGTTAACAATTACCCGACTCTCTGTTGCAACTCCTCCTTTCGAAAAAAACGAAAAGGGCGTAAATTAACATTGGCAGGCCAAATCTGAGGTGAAAGCAAGTTGTTGTACAGCGCCGCAGACACTCCTAACTTAAAATTAACATGATTAATTTTAGCAGACGGAGTTTGTTTCTAAACTAATGCATAACAAGACAGATTATTTCTGGCAATACCAGTGTGCTTGTTAACATAGTCTATTATGTTATCTGCGGATACGGTGGGGAGGAATGATGATAAGTGAAACCATTTCTTCACGTCTGCCACCTCTAAATCAGAGTTAGTGCTCATACCAGAAACACTCATTTGTTTGCGCCGTTTGTTATTCACCACTTTCTTCCAATCCGCATGGGTGGGTAATACAGATGATGTATTATGTCCACTAGCCACTGCTGAATGTAAACTCCATGCGCGGAAATTGTTAAGTTAATCCCCCTTATTATGAGTTTTGTTTTCGCCCGTAATAGTTAACTTTTCACTGTTCGATTATTATAAATCTATTTATTTATTTATTTATTGAGTCTATTGAACAATAATTTCCTTACAGACTATTAACAATATTATGCTTAATAACTATGAAAAGAAAATTTCAAAATCTAAAAAGTTGAATCCAAAAGATTTTTAAAAACATTTTTTGCATAAGAAAAATCTAATAATACCTTGTTCGATATCATATTAAATTCACCAATGGCACGGGCAATAGGGGCATTACGAGCATATTCAGTTTTGTAATTAACACCATAAAACGGCAAAAAATTTCGTAAGCTTCGCTGAGGAATGTTAAAATTAAGTTTTACTAATAAAATGGGGCAATCAATAGCGCCATTAACCAAATTAAAAATAAAAGACAAAGAGAGTATGGATCTTCTAGAATACAACGATTTCAAATTTATTAAAATTAGGCGTGAACTATATGAAGGTACTGTTTCCGTAAAATTTAAAGAGCGTAAAGCAAACTTAAGGAATACTTTTTGGGCACGTTCAATTCTGTTTATTAAATTGGCATGGTATGGTCTCCAAATGATCGTTGCATATTCTAAGTTAGAGCGTACAAAAGACGTATATAATAATTTAAGCGTGTAGGGATCAGAAAATTTCGTGCTATTACGCCTCACAAAACCTAACATCGCATAAGACTTTGCAACAATATGAGAAATATGACTGTTAAAAGTAAAATTAGAAGAAAAAATTACGCCAAGATCCTTGATTTCATTGAGAGATTCTAAGACAGATGAAGCAATACTATAACACGTAGGCACAATATTGTGAATTTTAGCAAAAGTGACTTTAAAGCATTTGGTAATATTCAAAGGAAGGCGGGATTTAATGCACCAGCATTGCAGCTTGTCTAAATCAGCCTGAAGCTTAATTGCATCAGCTGAGCTTTTTATAACCGAAAATACTTTTAAATCATCAGCGTACAGCAGAAAATTAGCAAATGTGAAGCAATTGGTAATGGCATTTATAAATAGCACAAAGAGCAAAGGACCTAAAATACTCCCCTGAGGAACCCCAGAAGACGCTATAAAAGGATTAGATGTTGCACCATCTACCATGACTACACAGCGTCTATTCAGCAAATAAGATTTTATCCACTGCAAAAAATTAGAATGGAAGCCCATGCAAGATAACTTGCTAACTAAGATCCAATGAGAAACTTTATCAAAAGCCTTGGAGAAATCTGTATAGACACAATCAACTTGAAAACCATCCAAAAAGGAATTAATACAGTACTCACTAAAGACCGCTGGATTAGACGCAGTCGACCGATAACTTTGAAATTGGCCTAAAATTGCACACATCACTTTTATTCCCGCTTTTGAAAAGCGGAGTAATAGAAGTCAATTTCCAATCGTCGATAAAAACCCCTGAAGCTAATGACTTATTAAAAATGAGTTGCAATGGGAGCACTAAAGCTGGGCAATTCCTTAGCAAAATGCCTGACAAACCATCAACATCGGCCTTAAAAGACGGTTTCAATTTGGAGATACCATTAGCAACGTCTTCGAGGGACAAATTTAAGGATCCAAAACTAAAAGAGGAATTCGCCATGAAATCATAATCAAGTGGCGATGCGCCCACATCACTGGTGAAGTTCGAACTGAAAAATGTAGCAAACATATTGAAAACGTCAGCTGGGCAACGTGCAAATTTACCTTGAAAGAAAAGTGATGAAGGTATATTGGCACTTGAATTCTTAGACTTTATAAACTGCCAAACGGTCTTCGGATTTGATTTAAATTTAGACTCTACATCAAGAATGTAGTTTCTGTAAAGAAATTTGTCTAAGCAATTAAATTGCTTCTGATAGGCTTCATATTTAAGACGAAAGAACTGGTTCCTAGTTGACTTAAATTTCTTAAAAAAAATATTTCTGAGGTTTTTTAGTTTTTTTAACTCCCGATTGTACCAAGGTTGCTTATAAGGTCTTTTTTTTAAGACTGGAATATTGTTAATACATAAATCGATTAAAAGCGTTTTAAAAATTAAGAAAGATTTTGCAACGTCAGAGCCATCAAAAACTTCTTCCCAATCAATGTCGGATATTAAATCATTAAATTTAGAGTAATCACAGGCTGAGTAGTTAAAGCCAACTATTTCAGCGGACTGATTAACTGAAAATTTGTAAAACTCAAATTTTAGAACCAAGGGTACATGATGTTTATCACAAACCGATATTGGAAAGTAACATTCCTCAACATTGCAACTTATATTATCACTTATAAATATGAGATCAAGAACTCTATTCAGTTGATTAACAAAATTATTAATTTGCAATAAATTAAGACTTAAAAGATTGTCAAGCAGATACGTCTCAAAAGAGGCAGTAACATTTATTGGCGTAAGACCAAAATTTGAAAATGAACCGCACCATGTCATGTTGGATAAGTTAATGTCGCCTAAGACACACAAATGGTTATCGCCTAGCTTATTTAAAACTAAAGATATTATATTATCAGCATGCGCACGATAAAGGTCACCATTGCCATTTGGAGGGATATAAGATACCAATAAAAAAAGAGAGCCCTTAGAAGAGGACCCACGAACACAAATACAGAGTTGATCGATAACAGAATCATTATTAGCTAATTCCACGAAATGAGCGCATATCTTTCGTTGAACTGCGTTAAGAACTCCACCACCTCTCATACATCCAGTTTTCGTCGCATCTCTGTCCTTACGATATACACTGTACAAATTGCAGTCAAAAAATTCCTCGTCACGGAAATCCGGATTAAGCCAAGTCTCAACAATAACAAAGATGTCATAATCCAACTGAGAGCTAAATGAACGAACAGCTTCTGATTTTGTTCGAAGGCCAGAAATATTCTGGAAATACACCTTCAAACCACAATTTTCGCCAATAGGCTTGTTAACAATTACCCGACTCTCTGTTGCAACTCCTCCTTTCGAAAAAAACGAAAAGGGCGTAAATTAACATTGGCAGGCCAAATCTGAGGTGAAAGCAAGTTGTTGTACAGCGCCGCAGACACTCCTAACTTAAAATTAACATGATTAATTTTAGCAGACGGAGTTTGTTTCTTAAGGTTCAATTAGAGGTACCATACCATAACGCCATAACCATAATCGTAGTCATAACCATAACCATATTTAAGCAATCGATTAGTGGTGCCATAACCATAAACAGCTGATATTTGCAATAAACTGAAAGTAAATAAAAATTTAGTAAAGTATGTAAAACGCGGACGCAAAATATAAACTAAAACTCATCAAAACAAAATAAACTGCACACGAAGAACAAAAATATCACAATAAACAAGGCGAATCAGCAATCATTTGTTTATGGTTACGGCAAAAACCAAAATTCAGTTGGTCGCTATGGTTATGGTTATGGTTATGGCGTTATGGTATGGCACCACTAATCGATTACAGTGTAACCCATAAGGTTGGTTGGATCAGCTGTTTTCTATGGTTATGGTTATGGCACCTCTAATTGAACCTTTAACTAATGCATAACAAGACAGATTATTTCTGGCAATACCAGTGTGCTTGTTAACATAGTCTATTATGTTATCTGCGGATACGGTGGGGAGGAATGATGATAAGTGAAACCATTTCTTCACGTCTGCCACCTCTAAATCAGAGTTAGTGCTCATACCAGAAACACTCATTTGTTTGCGCCGTTTGTTATTCACCACTTTCTTCCAATCCGCATGGGTGGGTAATACAGATGATGTATTATGTCCACTAGCCACTGCTGAATGTAAACTTCATGCGCGGAAATTGTTAAGTTAATCCCCCTTATTATGAGTTTTGTTTTCGCCCGTAATAGTTAACTTTTCACTGTTCGATTATTATAAATCTATTTATTTATTTATTTATTGAGTCTATTGAACAATAATTTCCTTACAGACTATTAACAATATTATGCTTAATAACTATGAAAAGAAAATTTCAAAATCTAAAAAGTTGAATCCAAAAGATTTTTAAAAACATTTTTTGCATAAGAAAAATCTAATAATACCTTGTTCGATATCATATTAAATTCACCAACGGCACGGGCAATAGGGGCATTACGAGCATATTCAGTTTTGTAATTAACACCATAAAACGGCAAAAAATTTCGTAAGCTTCGCTGAGGAATGTTAAAATTAAGTTTTACTAATAAAATGGGGCAATCAATAGCGCCATTAACCAAATTAAAAATAAAAGACAAAGAGAGTATGGATCTTCTAGAATACAACGATTTCAAATTTATTAAAATTAGGCGTGAACTATATGAAGGTACTGTTTCCG
The DNA here is from genome assembly GCA_963971545.1 of Philophylla caesio. NCBI lineage: Eukaryota > Metazoa > Arthropoda > Insecta > Diptera > Tephritidae > Philophylla > Philophylla caesio. The sequence goes on from OZ020605.1 coordinate 19,244,814, forward strand.
TAAAATTTAAAGAGCGTAAAGCAAACTTAAGGAATACTTTTTGGGCACGTTCAATTCTGTTTATTAAATTGGCATGGTATGGTCTCCAAATGATCGTTGCATATTCTAAGTTAGAGCGTACAAAAGACGTATATAATAATTTAAGCGTGTAGGGATCAGAAAATTTCGTGCTATTACGCCTCACAAAACCTAACATCGCATAAGACTTTGCAACAATATGAGAAATATGACTGTTAAAAGTAAAATTAGAAGAAAAAATTACGCCAAGATCCTTGATTTCATTGAGAGATTCTAAGACAGATGAAGCAATACTATAACACGTAGGCACAATATTGTGAATTTTAGCAAAAGTGACTTTAAAGCATTTGGTAATATTCAAAGGAAGGCGGGATTTAATGCACCAGCATTGCAGCTTGTCTAAATCAGCCTGAAGCTTAATTGCATCAGCTGAGCTTTTTATAACCGAAAATACTTTTAAATCATCAGCGTACAGCAGAAAATTAGCAAATGTGAAGCAATTGGTAATGGCATTTATAAATAGCACAAAGAGCAAAGGACCTAAAATACTCCCCTGAGGAACCCCAGAAGACGCTATAAAAGGATTAGATGTTGCACCATCTACCATGACTACACAGCGTCTATTCAGCAAATAAGATTTTATCCACTGCAAAAAATTAGAATGGAAGCCCATGCAAGATAACTTGCTAACTAAGATCCAATGAGAAACTTTATCAAAAGCCTTGGAGAAATCTGTATAGACACAATCAACTTGAAAACCATCCAAAAAGGAATTAATACAGTACTCACTAAAGACCGCTAGATTAGACGCAGTCGACCGATAACTTTGAAATTGGCCTAAAATTGCACACATCACTTTTATTACCGCTTTTGAAAAGCGGAGTAATAGAAGTCAATTTCCAATCGTCGATAAAAACCCCTGAAGCTAATGACTTATTAAAAATGAGTTGCAATGGGAGCACTAAAGCTGGGCAATTCCTTAGCAAAATGCCTGACAAACCATCAACATCGGCCTTAAAAGACGGTTTCAATTTGGAGATACCATTAGCAACGTCTTCGAGGGACAAATTTAAGGATCCAAAACTAAAAGAGGAATTCACCATGAAATCATAATCAAGTGGCGAAGCGCCCACATCACTGGTGAAGTTCGAACTGAAAAATGTAGCAAACATATTGAAAACGTCAGCTGGGCAACGTGCAAATTTACCTTGAAAGAAAACTGATGAAGGTATATTGGCAATTGAATTCTTAGACTTTATAAACTGCCAAACGGTCTTCGGATTTGATTTAAATTTAGACTCTACATCAAGAATGTAGTTTCTGTAAAGAAATTTGTCTAAGCAATTAAATTGCTTCTGATAGGCTTCATATTTAAGACGAAAGAACTGGTTCCTAGTTGACTTAAATTTCTTAAAAAAAATATTTCTGAGGTTTTTTAGTTTTTTTAACTCCCGATTGTACCAAGGTTGCTTATAAGGTCTTTTTTTTAAGACTGGAATATTGTTAATACATAAATCGATTAAAAGCGTTTTAAAAATTAAGAAAGATTTTGCAACGTCAGAGCCATCAAAAACTTCTTCCCAATCAATGTCGGATATTAAATCATTAAATTTAGAGTAATCACAGGCTGAGTAGTTAAAGCCAACTATTTCAGCGGACTGATTAACTGAAAATTTGTAAAACTCAAATTTTAGAACCAAGGGTACATGATGTTTATCACAAACCGATATTGGAAAGTAACATTCCTCAACATTGCAACTTATATTATCACTTATAAATATGAGATCAAGAACTCTATTCAGTTGATTAACAAAATTATTAATTTGCAATAAATTAAGACTTAAAAGATTGTCAAGCAGATACGTCTCAAAAGAGGCAGTAACATTTATTGGCGTAAGACCAAAATTTGAAAATGAACCGCACCATGTCATGTTGGATAAGTTAATGTCGCCTAAGACACACAAATGGTTATCGCCTAGCTTATTTAAAACTAAAGATATTATATTATCAGCATGCGCACGATAAAGGTCACCATTGCCATTTGGAGGGATATAAGATACCAATAAAAAAAGAGAGCCCTTAGAAGAGGACCCACGAACACAAATACAGAGTTGATCGATAACAGAATCATTATTAGCTAATTCCACGAAATGAGCGCATATCTTTCGTTGAACTGCGTTAAGAACTCCACCACCTCTCATACATCCAGTTTTCGTCGCATCTCTGTCCTTACGATATACACTGTACAAATTGCAGTCAAAAAATTCCTCGTCACGGAAATCCGGATTAAGCCAAGTCTCAACAATAACAAAGATGTCATAATCCAACTGAGAGCTAAATGAACGAACAGCTTCTGATTTTGTTCGAAGGCCAGAAATATTCTGGAAATAAAGGGTGTTTTTTTAGGGGTATAGAACTTCGAATTGAAATAAAACACAAGAAAATCGTTTTAAGGTCCATCAATTTGGCTTTATTGGAAGGATAATTTTATGCCATTAATGTTTAAATATGATTTCGGGCATGTTGCCGCCGCGGCTGGCTCGAATAAAGCCAATTCTACAGGTCCAATTTTCAACCACTTTTTCGAGCATATGGGGCCGTATGTCGGCAATAACGCCACGAATGTTGGCTTCCAATTCCCCTAACGTTTCTGGTTTGTTGGTGTAGACGAGCGACTTCACATATCCCCAAAGAAAATAATCCAATGGTGCCAAATCACACGATCTTGGTGGCCAATTGACAGGTCCATTCCGCGAAATTATGCGCTCAGCGAATGTTTCCTTCAATAAATCGATTGTGACGTGCGCTGTGTGGCATGTAGCGCCGTCTTGTTGGAACCACAACTCATCCACATTCATGCCATCCAATTCGGGAACAAAATAGTCGGTTATCATGGCTCTATACCGGTCTCCATTAACGGTAACTGCCTCTCCAGCATTATTGCGGAAGAAGTATGGCCCAATGACTCCACCAGCCCATAGAGCACACCAAACAGTCAGTTTTTGTGGATGTAATGGCGTTTCAAGGGTCTCATGTGGATTCTCTTCACTCCAAATGCGGCAATTTTGCTTGTTGACGTAGCCATTCAACCAAAAATGAGCCTCATCACTGAACAAAATTTTGCGATGAAAATCAGCATCGAGATCAATCTCATTTTCGGCCCATACACCAAAATCACGACGCATTGCATGGTCTCGCGGCTTTAATTCTTGCACAAGCTGGATCTTGTAAGGTCGCAAGCCAAGATCTTTGCGCAAAATCTTCCATAAAGTTGATGGACAAAGCTCCAATTGCTGTGCACGGTGGCGAATCGATTCATTCGGGTCCTCTTCAACACTTTGCTCTACAGCGGCAATTGTCTCTTCGGTGCGCACTGTTCGACGTCTCTGCGGATGCGTATTATCACATAGAGTAAACGTAGTGCGAAAACGATCCATGGTTATCCGAATTAATTGCTCTGATGGACGATTATGTCGACCATAAAATGGACGGAGCTCACGGTAAACTTCGCGAACTGAACCATTATTTTCGAAATAAATTTGCACGATTTGCAAGCGTTGTTCTTTTGTCAACCTGTTCATGATGAAATGGCAAACCAAACTGAACATAAATGACATTAGAGTTGCCAGATTTGACCACAAAATGCCAGTTTTATCTCTATTCGAAAAACAAACCTGTAAAAAAAACACCCTATACACCTTCAAACCACAATTTCCGCCAATAGGCTTGTTTACAATAACCCGACTCTCTGTTGCAACTCCTCCTTTCGAAAAAAACGAAAAGGGCGTAAATTAACATTGGCAGGCCAAATCTGAGGTGAAAGCAAGTTGTTGTACAGCGCCGCAGACACTCCTAACTTAAAATTAACATGATTAATTTTAGCAGACGGAGTTTGTTTCTTAACTAATGCATAACAAGACAGATTATTTCTGGCAATACCAGTGTGCTTGTTAACATAGTCTATTATGTTATCTGCGGATACGGTGGGGAGGAATGATGATAAGTAAAACCATTTCTTCACGTCTGCCACCTCTAAATCAGAGTTAGTGCTCATACCAGAAACACTCATTTGTTTGCGCCGTTTGTTATTCACCACTTTCTTCCAATCCGCATGGGTGGGTAATACAGATGATGTATTATGTCCACTAGCCACTGCTGAATGTAAACTTCATGCGCGGAAATTGTTAAGTTAATCACCCTTATTATGAGTTTTGTTTTCGCCCGTAATAATTAACTTTTCACTGTTCGATTATTATAAATTTCGGGCGGAAATTTTCCACTTTCGAACATTGTTTCGCCTTATCGGCAACACTAATTTCGGGCGGAAATAGTTGGTAGATTAATTAAATTAATTCACTATTTGAGAGGCGAAAAATATACGCCGATTCAAAATGTTAATAAGTAAATTTTTTTACATAAAATCGCCCATTTCAAGAACAAAACAGTCAACAAAGTTCAAAGAGAGATCTATTAGGTAGAATGCAGTAAAAGCCGGATATTGCAAGAGGATTTGTGAAAGAAAACAAGAGAAATGTAGTCGAGTTATGAAAACATATTAGAATGGAGCTGAATAGTTGGGGCCTGCAATAAAATATTTGTCCAAATGGAGCCAAAAGCGGTATGATTTCCAGCGTAGGCCGTTTTAGCCATTGTGGGAATAATATGGACTCGGTTATTTTGACAATTTCTTACAGGATCTGACTAAAAGACATTTGCGCCAGCCCAATTTCAAAACTTTTACCTACACCTTTATAGTATCCGCTAAGCTTCCCAACTGGCGGAATAGTAAGTTGTAGTCGTCAAATTTCTGAAAATATGATAAATTTTGTCAAATTCCTATTTCATTTGAAATATTTGATAATTTTACACTTCAAGTATACACATTTTAGAGCTATTATTTCCATGTTCGAATTTTCGAAGCAAAATTTATTTCGTGTGAAACTCGCAAAAGGCGAAATCAATCCGGGCGAATGACAACGTTTCGGGTGAATTTTTTTCGGGCGAAACTCTCGAAAGGGAGGAATAATTTGTGTTGAAGCCCGAATACGAAAATATTAGTGTTTTCTTCCTTTTCTTGTTCGACAGGAAGGAATATTGATATTTGTTGGTACGATTTTCCGTTATCCCTTGTCAAGTTTGGTTGGGACACAAACTGGTTTCGACGTTGTGCCATCTTCAATTTTCGTTCCGTTCAGTTTAGGTCTGTTGTTCGATATTTATTTCGTTTTTTGGTCAAGCAGGTATTGGTGCATAATCGTTAATGTTAACAAATATTAAGTGTCCTGAGTATAGGGACCTGAAGTCTCGCGCGGTTAGAATCGAAAAGGGTATATTTTATCTCGAATCTGCCTTCGCGGTACGAACAGGTAGATAGTCAGTAATTTTAACCCGTTTGGGTATTGCAGGTTTGTTTTGTATGTTAGGTAAGGTTAGGTTAGAGTGGCTGCCACCGCACAAGAGTACGGTGGCACACATAGGCTGTAAAAAGCCCATTGTGATGCCACTGGCGGTGGCTGGAATCCGGCGTCTGTCTTGGATAAATCGGCTAGCTATATAAAAATTAAAACCAATTTTTAACTAGGAGTTCGTTGGCGCCTAGAGGAAACATACAAGCGCCGATATAAGAAATTGTGATTGGTGACTTAAACGCTAAGGTGGGCAAAGAAGCAATTTCTGGCCCAACAATCGGTCAGGCTTTGTAAGAATACCCCTGGCAACAGAGAGAGGCCGCGGGAAATCATGGTAGTTAGTAGAAAGATAGCGAAGCATTCACAAAGTCACTTGGATGTCCCCTGATCAAAGAACGCGAACCCAAACTAATCATGTTATGATAGACGCGAGATACGGATCGTTACTTTGAAAGAGCAAAGTGTGCCGCGTCGCGGCTGCAGTGAAATACGGCCATCCAGCAGCCAATTACTAGGCGTACAACAATCGAGCGATACCAGGAGAAGAGGAGGGAAGATAAATATCTTTTCAAGAGAATGAAAAGATAGGAGGAAAGCGTGAGTGTGAAGAGCTTGAGAGGGTAGCAAGCCGGAATGCGGTCCGAAAATGCTCTCAGAAAATAAGGCAGAAAACAAGTGGTTTCAATACCGGGCCTGGTCTCTGCAAATATGAGTTATAGAAATATGGTATTCGAGGTTAAGAGCACATTTGAGGTATAAAGGGATCACTGCTCAACGAGACTGAATATAAATTCTGAAGACGCGTTTAAATAAGAGGAGCCCAGAACAGTCTTTAGGGATGAACAACAAATCCCTCCACTCATCCGAGCCGAATTGAGAAAATTTAGTTGGCTTAAGAACAAAGCGCCTGGAACAGACGGTATAACGGCTGGTAGTAAGCTTGTACCAGATGTTAAGCTCAATTTGGTCCGACGAGTACACCAGCCAGAAGCTTGGAATATCAGTTTACTTTGATCAATCAATTAGAAGGGTGATCCTGCTGTTTGCGCAAACAATCGTAGGTTAAGCCTTCTAAAAATCGCATATAAAGTCCTATCGAGATACTCTGTGATAGACTGCAGCCGTGTATAAACCAGCGTCCAATAAGCTGTCTTCAGTCTTGGTATATGACCATTGACGCCATGGCTAAATTTGGAATCCCTTAACTAGTACGACTATGTAGAGTGACGTTGAGCACAACTTAAGCTGTATCTAAGTTGGAAAGGAGCTCTTCAAGCCGTTCGACACCAAACGAGGTTTTAGCCAAGGCTACTCACTTTTAGTAACTTCTTCAATATGATGCTGGCAGTGAACGAGAACAAAGCCAAGTACCGTGTGGCAATAGACAAAAAGTCCTCGCGTATTGTGATCCACGTCCCTGTTGTCGATTACAATTTTGAAGTAGTGAAGTATTGTACCTGGGATCCAGCATAAAAACCACCAATAATTTCAGCCTCGAAATAAAGCGAAGAATAACACTTGCCAACAGCTGGTTTTGGGCTCGGTAGGCAATTGAAAAGCAGAGCCCTTTCTTGACGAACAAAAATCTCGCTATACAAATCCCTCATCATGCCCGTCCTTTGATAAGGCGCAGAAACATGGACAATGTTGATCAGCGATGGTCCGGTGAAAAATTCGAAACGGGACCCAAGGGAGAGGGAACTGGCAAAGTTTTTTGGCCTGAGCCCAAACCGACAAACGGTTGTAGTGACATACCTCACCTCTTTTCTCGGCATCTTTCTACCGATACGAATGAAGGTCCAAAACAATCAATCTCGGTGTACGTGAAGAGCAGTTCAAATGTGGCAAGTCGGTCTACTGGCAGCCCTGCTTTCCGTTTTTTAGTTCTGGAGTTGTTTTTAACATTTAAATGCATTTGGTAATGGAGACGTTCGTGGAACCAGCGGCTTAGAGAAGCTTAATTCCATGATTTTGAGGAATATGTTGTCTTTGTGTTAACGTCAGCTGGGTATACGGTAGACGCCACCCATTTCCACACATTACAAGGTTTTCTTGGATTTCGCCTATTCCACGCTTAACAAATTATAGAAAACCTGTAGGTTCCAAACAGAGCAATAGGCAAAAAATCCCACTAAGCTTCTCAACTGTTTCTAAAGCTTTTGGCTTTGGCTCTGCTGAATCCGAAGCTAAGGTCAGAATTTTCGGGTTACCCTAGGTCTCTCTACATTACTTGGTTTGACCGAAACCAACATTTGTAAGAAAAATTCAAAAATTTTATTTTTAATCCTTGAACAAGTGTAACTAAAATTTCGGGCGGAAATTTTCCACTTTCGAACATTGTTTCCAGTTATCGGCGACACTTATTTCCGGCGGAAATAGTTTTGCGGATTAGTTGAATTTTTTTCCTATTTTTTCAGAGGCGAAAACTTTTGCGGATTTAAAATGTAAGTAACTTTATTTAAATTTTTTTTACATAAGATCGCCTATTCCAGGAACAAAAGAGTAAGTAAACAAAGTTTAAAGAGGGATAATATTTGGTGGACTGCAGGAAAATCCGGATATTGCAAGAGGATTTGACAAAGAAAACAAGGAAAATGTAGTTGAGTTATGAAAACAGCTAAGGATAAGGCTTCATAGTTTGGGGCCTGCAATTAAAATTTAGTCCGAATGGAAAGGAGTAAACAATTTATATTAAAATGTGCGCATACATAAAAATTTGTTATGCAAAATAGACTTGGACTGGCCAAAAGCGTTATGTCTTTCAGCATAATCTGACTAAAATACGATTGCGCCAGCCCAATTTCAAAACTGTTACCTACACCTTTTTAGTAGCCACCTTCAGCGAAAAATCGCAGGATTGCTTCCCAACTGGTGGGATTAGCCAATTGTAGTCGTGCTGGTGGTATGGAAGAGGTTAGCACAGATCTAATAAATACTTCTTTATTATTTGTTTTTAATAAGCTAAAGGCCAATTTTTATTGGAAAATTTTATAGACTTATGTTTCGAAGATCTGGAAAGTTGATACATTTTGTCAAATTACTATTAAATTTGAATTATTTGATAATTTTACACTTAAAGAATACACATTTCAGAGTTGTTATTTCCATGTTTGAGTTTTCGAAGCGAAATTTATTCCGGGTGAAACTCAGAATAGGCGGATTCAATCCGGGCGAATGAAAAAATTTCGGGTGAATTTTTTCGGGCGAAACTCACGATAAGGGTGAATATTTATTTTTAGATTTTACCGCATACCGTACTGTAGAGAAAACCTAAGGTGATCCGAAAAATCTGACTTCAGATTCGGTTTCAGCAAACCCCAAAGCTTTAGAAACCGTTGAGAAATCCGGGGAATATTAAAAATCTTAAATTTTGTTGGACCGTGTAATCAGCGTTTTTCTGCATTTCTATTACGTTCCCGCATTCCGCTCCACAGCCATTCAGATTTGGTATTCTGAGCTATGATTGAATCGAAAGAAAAATAGACCTTTAGAGCTTACAAAAACGTAACTATGATCGCAATTTGTAATACATAAAATTGTATATTTTGAAGATTGATCGAAACGCAGAATATAAAAATTTGCAAACTGGAAAAATTGCGATTCGAGTCGAAATGCAAAAATGGGCGGAAAAATGTTTACAATTATTGACTAAAAAATTGTACCTGCAAACATGCAAGACTTATTAAAACAATTCTATAGCGAATTATGCATAAGTATATACAAACCGAAAATCTATTTTGCTGAATGTAAACTTCATGCGCGGAAATTGTTAAGTTAATCACCCTTATTATGAGTTTCGTTTTCGCCCGTAATAGTTAACTTTTCACTGTTCGCTTATAATAAATTTCGGGCGGAAATTTTCCACTTTCGAACATTGTTTCGCCTTATCGGCAACACTAATTTCGGGCGGAAATAGTTGGTAGATTAATTAAATTAATTCACTATTTGAGAGGCGAAAAATATACGCCGATTCAAAATGTTAATAAGTAAATTTTTTTACATAAAATCGCCCATTTCAAGAACAAAACAGTCAACAAAGTTCAAAGAGAGATCTATTAGGTAGAATGCAGTAAAAGCCGGATATTGCAAGAGGATTTGTCAAAGAAAACAAGAGAAATGTAGTCGAGTTATGAAAACATCTAAGAATGGAGCTGAATATTTTGGGCCTGCAATAAAAAATTTGTCAAAATGGAGCCAAAAGCGGTATGATTTCTAGCGTAGGCCGTTTTACCCATTGCGGGAATAATATGTGTTTACGCCAGCTGTTTACATCAGCATTCACAAGGGGATCTGCCATTGTGAATTACTATAATTCCACTTGCAGATGTCGCTGTGATAGTACGGGAACAGGGACTCGTTACTTTCTCTCCTTATTCTCGAGTCCTGTTACCCGTCCCGTTTGATGGGTTTCGCCTTCTGCGAAACTCCTGCACTCTTTCACTTTGTGAAGAGACGCCCCCAACGCTACACGTAAGGTTATCTGAAATTTTGTATATTTTAACCCCACTTTTTTCCAGCAGTGTTATATATATTATAAAATAAATTGCTTGTCGATGACAATCCCCCTTTTTGCATTATAAATTTAATATAACTTGTGTTTTTTACTTGCGAGTGCAATACTGCGATCGGCTTATTGATTTAACGATCATAAATTTTCAGAGGATCGGCATCCTATTTTTTCGAACCCCGTTGCCGTGGAATTCCCGGCCCCTAATTCCTCCCCGCTCGAACATGGTCCTTCGAGCCGGATCTTCTGATTTTTTTTGTTAATATTTTTGTGGCTGAATTGCTGTACTCGCAAATAAAAATCGAAAAACACAAGTTAAAAACATAACCCCAAAACTGCCAAGTTGCCCATTTTAATCCCCCATTAAGTTGTGTTTAATATATTGTGGATATACTAATATATACATATAACCAATTAAACACAGCTTATAAAATTTCTTAAAGATTTTTCACAATCTTCTATTGTGAACGAGCAGTGGATTCCGAATTGCAATCCACAATTTGGCAGCTGCCAAAGATAGAAAAAAAAAAATAATAATAAAAGATAACTAACCTGCAAGTCGCCATTTGCACGTGTGCATAAGTTTTTTTAAATAAATTTAAATAAGCCCTAAATTGGCGACCGCGACAACTCCGGCGACAACGAGGGATATTAGAAGGGCACGGCGGCCCCAGCGATTGGAGCATCGTTACTCATAAAAGGTAATCCTTTGAAATTTTAAATTTTATTGAATCGTGTGTGTTTGCAGCACCCAAGTTGCCCGCACTGAAGAAATAGCGGGTGCTCCAGAAATCGGCACAACAAGTGCCGGCGTTGTTAGCAGGAAAATTGTGCTACGTCAGTGCTGATTGATTCTTACATCAGCACTGGCACAATTATACATCCGTGCAGACGAAGTTATACGTCAGTGCTGAAAGAATTGTACACCGGTGCTCCGGCGGGAGCAACAACTAATTGAGTGACGGCCCAACGATTGGAGCATCGAGACACAAAAGGTAATCATTTCACTTTTGTACCTTTTAAATATCATACTTGCAGGAACGAAATTTGGGTGACACCGAATTTGTGTACGCCTGCACGTCTGTAAGGTAATATAGGGTGCTCCGCCATACAGCAGAGTGTGCGCCAGTGCTCCGGGAGGAGCATCAGCGGAAGCAGGAAAAATCAGGTGCGCCAAGGCAGCAGCGTAAAATTCGTGCGTCAGCGCTGCTACGGGCGCAACAACCGGCAGCAGCAGCAACAAGGCGTTTTACTACAGCAACAAGGCCTTACTACTAAATTAATTAAATTAAAAATAAAAGTAAAAGTACAAACTTATAAAATAAAATTAATTTAATTTAATAAAATTTGAACACAAAAAACAAACGGAAATTATAAATTAAAAATAAAAATTACAAATTAATTAAATTAAAAATAAAAGTGCAAAATAACATACTAAAATAATTAAATTAAAAATAAAAATAAAGTGAAAGTGAAAGTGAAGAAGAGTGGTTGCACCGGTACACGATTAGTGCCACGAAATAAGGTGCAACCATTTTTAGTTGTGTGTAAGTGTTGACCGCCGGCACTAGGTGCCACATAGTCAGGCGGCAACGCGAACGTGCAGCAAGGCCCACACTAACGGCCCAACGAGTTGCTGCAAGGCCCCCACCAGTGGCCCACACCAACGGCCCAACGAATTTGCAGCAAGGCCCCCACCAACGGCCCAACGAATTTGCTGCAAGGCCCCCACCAGTGGCCCACCGTGCAGCAAGGCCCACACCAACGGCCCAACGAGTTGCTGCAAGGCCCCCACCAGCGGCCCAACGAATTTGCAGCAAGGCCCCCACCAACGGCCCAACGAATTTGCTGCAAGGCCCCCACCAGTGGTCCAACGTGCTGCAAGGCCCCTACCAACGGCCCAACGATCAGCAAGGCTCCCACCAGTGGCCCACCGTTCAACGAAGGCCCACATCAACGGCCCAACGGTTCAACAAGGCCCATACCAACGGCCCAACGGTGCAGCAAGGCCCCCACCAGTGGCCCATCGTTTCCACAACAACAACAGTAAGCAGTAATACAAGGTAAGCCGTTGACATTCAACACGTATATTCGTGAGTGACGAAAGTACGAAATTTTTTGTGAGACTATTACGGGCCTTTGCCCGTCGAAATCTTAATCAATAAAGACCATTACGGGTATTTTCCCGTCGACGTTTCGAATTACTGAATACATAAAAAATATAAAAACTTTTCAAAAAATTTAAATTATTTTTTTTGGTGTAAATTGAATTTATTTTGTCTTTGACATTTTTTTTTTGCCATCCATATAAGGTGGGGTGGCTGGTTTAAAACCATTGGATTTCGGTACCTTTTTTCGCTTTTTGGAAAATTGTTTGGTTTTTCTTCAAGTGATTTTATTGATTAGTGGTATTTGAAATTTTCGTTTCCTTTCCTAGGACACGTTATTAAACGAATTTTGCAATTTTTATTCGGTTTGATAAGAAACTTTGGTTTCCACTAGTAGGTTTTTTTTTGCTTTATATAAAATTAATTGGTTTTTTCCGGTTGTGCGATACACGGAAATAAATCAAGCCAATTAATTTTCTGGTTAGAATCTTTACAATTAACGATTTTAAATAGTTTTATTTTATTCGTGCGAGCTATTTGGAAGGCCTTCGAAGAAATTAAGTTATCGCCAGTGGATCATAACACTGAGGGAAATAAATTCGATTTTTTTTGGATTTTTATTTCCGGCTTTTCCGTGATTTTCCCCAGTGGTGCCTAACACTGAGGGAAATAAATTCGATTTTTTTTTGGATTTTAATTTCCGGTTTTTTCCGTGATTTTCCCCAGTGGTGCCTAACACTGAGGGAAATAAATTCGACTTTTTTTTGGATTTTCGGAATTTTAATTCCCGGCTTTTTTTTCGTGATTTTCCCGAGCGAAGCGTTACACTGAGAAAAATAAATTTGCTTTAGTCTCTGACTTATTTTTTCTCGTGATTCAATCGGGATTTCATTCAGTGGTGCGATACACTGAAACAATCTTTACAACGTCTTGTTTTTCGAAACATTTTTCAAACGTTGGAGTTTGAAAACTTGAAACTTTTTTTCGTGGTAGGTCTTTACGACATTATCTTTAAATCGGTTGCTTTTTTCGAAAGATTTTCAGGTAAAATTTCGTAAGCTTTTTCGTGACATGACCACACTCAACGATTTTTCGCGCGCATGCGATGCGCTGCTTGAGTTTGAGTCGGGCTATAACACGATGCCCAGTAACTGCCATTCTATCTTCTCTCTGGAAATACAAAGAGAAGAGCTTAAGACGTTGTGGGTCAAGGTTAAAGACGAATTTGATAAGTACTCAAAGACCTTGTCCGCCAACGAAAGCGATCAGTCCGCTCTTCGGTTGGCCAAGTGCCGATACTAGGACTGCTACACCGCATACTTGACTTGCGGTGCGCTTATAGGTGAGACTGCTCATGGTCTCACTTTTGCTCAACAAAGCAGTTCAACGGTCAATCACGGGCTTCATGAAGTTGAACTGCCTGCTCATTCAAATATCCGTTTACCTCCATGTGATACGGAGATATTTTACGGTGACTACATGTCGTGGCCATCGTTTCGAGATTTATTCACAGCGATTTACGTGAACAATTCGCGCTTAACCCCGGTCGAAAAGCTGTATCATTTGAATCAGAAGACCCGGGGTGAAGCAAAGGATATAGTTAAAAAATCCCCTCTGACTAATGACGGCTTCGCCACAGCGTGGCAAAATCTATCGGAACGATATGAGAATAAGCGGATAATGGTCAATAGTCAGCTGAAAATCCTATTTAATTTACCATCGGTCACGGTAGAACGCGGAACCGATATTAAGAATCTACAACGATCGGTCAACAATTGCATCTCAGTGTTAGAAATGTACGGTATTGACATTGAGAACTGGGATGCAATTTTCGTGTTTTTGGTGTCGAGTCGGTTGCCAGACACCACCCTAGCGCTATGGGAACAAGGGATTGTGAGGAAGGCGGAAATTCCGAGGTGGGAGGAATTAGACAGCTTTCTCACAAGCCGGTTCCAAACGTTGGAAACTGTTTCCGACATTCGGGGTGCTAGAGCGGTAAAGCCGACCGTCAGTCGACCACCCGCCGCAAGCTATGAGAGGCGAGTGTCGGCACACCATGGGCAGTTTTCTCAACCTACCTGTAGGTTATGCCCCTAGCAAACCCATGTATTGAAGGGTTGCCCCAAATTTTTGGCAATGAAAGTTGACGATCGCGTCACTGTTGCCAGAAAACATAACTTGTGCATGAATTGCCTTGCACATTCCCATATGGCAAAAGATTGCAAGAGCCCTTTCTCTTGCTGGAGTTGTCACCAAAGACATCACTCCCTTCTACATCGACCTTCTGCGTTACAGTTGCCCAGCACGTCAGCTCCACAACCGTCACCCCGAAGTAAGGTTCCCCGCCCCCCACAACCACGATCAGCACAACCCAGAACGACACAACCCCGACCAAGCACGAGCAATGTGCAATCCCTACATGCTGCAAGCAATTGCAATATATTGCTAGGAACTGCCATGGTCAACATCTACCATCTAGGAGTCACCTACCAAGTCAGGGCTTTACTTGATTCGGGATCGGAGGGGACATTTATCACTGACCGGCTCCGGAAGCGCATCGGGCTGCCAACGAAAGTTGCTGATACTCAGGTAACAGGGATAAGTGCCACGGTATCGGCAAATGTGCGAAAAGTAGCGCATCTGGTCATAGGTTCTCCTGTAAACCCCCAGTTTAAAATGGAGGCAAGAGGCCTCGTTTTACCCCAATTGACAGGAGACCTCCCCAAGTTTTCATTGGACCGGGTGCATCTTGGATCACTCCCCCCTCTTAGGTTGGCCGATGTAAATTTCTATAGGAGTCAGCAGGTGGATGTCATCTTGGGTGCGGATGTATACCCGGCTGTTATCATGGACAACGTAGAGCGAAACGTGCTGGGATCACTTCTGGCGCAGGAGACGGTGTTCGGGTGGATCCTTACAGGGCCAGTTCCTCGGACGGTCACAACAAGCTGTTTTTCGTCATGTGTGTCGTACTGCACACAGATGACGAACCCCCAACTGACACGTTTTTGGGAGTTGGAAGAAGTTTCACCCAAAAGGAAGATCACCCCCGAAGATGTATTTTGCGAGGAGCTCTATGAGAGAACGACGGTAAGGGATGAATGCGGACGATATGTAGTATTGCTACCCTTTCGACGGGAGTTCCCAGAAAGCATCAACCTCGGCTATTCTCGGACTGGAGCGGTACGGCAATTTCTTCGAAGCGAGGCCAGTTATCTGCGCAGGCCTGACTTGAAGAAGGAATATGATCGAGTCTTAAAGGAGTACATCGATCTCAACCATATGGTCCCGGTTGGAAACACAGGGAATCGAACGTTTTACCTGCCACATCACGCCGTCGTCAAACCAGAGAGCACTACGACCAAGGTTCGAGTAGTGTTCAACGCGTCGTGCCCGTCTTCAAATGGAGTCAGTTTAAACGACGTCCTCTACCCCGGTCCAATCTTGCAGGCAGATTTAGTTTGTCTTCTATTGAAGTGGCGTTTATTTAAATACGTCTTTAATGCAGACATTGAAAAGATGTATAGACAAATCTTGCTTCAGCCAGATCAAACTGCATTTCAAAGAATTCTTTTCAGAGAGTCCCAGGACGCTGAATTGCAAGACTTTGAACTAAAAACCGTAACGTTCGGAGTAAACTGCGCTCCTTATCTGGCGATACGAACGCTACATCAACTCGCTGAAGATGTTAAAACGAAATATCCGCTAGCATCAAGAGTTTTAAAGCAACACATGTACGTGGATGATGTGTTGGCTGGAGCTCATGATTGCACAACAGCAATAAAAATGCGTGATGAGCTACTCGAAGCTCTCAAAAGTGCAAGTTTTCCTCTACGGAAATGGACGTCGAATTCGAAAACAATTTTAGCAGGTTTACCAAAAGACCACATCTACAAGGAAAACTTCTTGGAAATTGACGACATGAGCGAGACGAAGATGTTGGGAATCCGTTGGAATGCAATACATGATATGTTCCATTTCACAGTGCAGCCGATACCCGTGAAGCAGGATTACACCAAGCGAGAGGTATTATCGTGTGTAGCAAAGTTGTTCGACCCAGCAGGATGGCTCGGACCAATTGTTGTTGTAGCCAAAATACTGATGCAGGATATGTGGCTATCCAAAATAGACTGGGACGACAGTCTACCCCGAAATTTGCTACTGCGATGGGAATCATTTCTGGATAACTACGATAATATTCAGAAAATAAAAATTCCTCGTTGGATCCGGTTTTCACCATGGAATGAAGTAGAATTCCACGGATTTTGTGATGCCTCCGAGAAGGCATATGCGGCGGCTTTATATATTAGAGTCCGCGAACGCACTTCCCAAAAAACACCCCATATTTATTTGCTGGTAGGTAAAACAAAGGTAGCCTCAGTAAAAACGGTGTCTCTCCCCCGATTGGAGCTGTGCGGAGCATTGTTGTTAGCGGAATTAATTAATGCCTTCCTTCCACAGCTTGAAATTTTGCAGCCAACTATCCATAAATGGACTGACTCTACGATTGTTCTCTCATGGCTCAAGAAACCAGCGTGTTCATGGACAACCTTTGTGGCAAACCGAGTCTCAAAAATAGACGAGCTTGTTGGAGTGACTGGATGGAATCACGTGGATTCTGCGTTATGGTGGCACGGACCAAAGTGGTTACAGAAAGAGCCATCAGCTTGGCCCCAAGCGAGTAGTTGCAATGACACGTTAGAAACAGATGTAGAGCAGAGGAAAGTACGAGTTCACGCGACAGGTGTCTCAGGAGAAGGAGATATCCTGGAGCGTTTTTCGGACTTCTCTCGAGCCTTGAGAGTGATAGCGCGAATTTTTCGATTTTATCGTAGAGTTCACCCTGTCCATAAGTTGGTGATAAACGACCAGAGAGACGAAATAACATCCGAGGAAATCAAGGAGGTAAAGCGTCGCCTTATTCTTGTAGCACAGAGGCGACACTATCCAGAGGAGTACAGGGCTGGCGGCGCTTCCGCGCCCCTTAATGCGAAAAGTCCAATAGCCACTCTTAATCCGTTTCTCGACAGAAACGGAGTTATGAGAGTGGGGGGGCGACTCGCGTTGTCGAGTTTACCATATAATGAACGGTACCCTATAATTCTTCCTTATGATTGCCAGTTTTCAAGACTGCTCGTAAAATTCTCACATCTGATTTCCCTACACGGTGAAAATCAGCTAATGTTGGGACTTTTGCGGTCTGAATACTGGATAATACGTATGAAGAATTTAATCAAAAATACTGTACACAATTGCAAAGTATGTATTATTTACAGGAAGAAAGCGTGGGAGCAGTTAATGGCAGCCTTGCCAGTGGAACGAACAGAAGTGTCCAGGCCCTTCACGAACACTGGAATCGACTTCACGGGCCCATTCGAAATAAGGAGTTTTACGGGCCGAGCATGCCGTATCACGAAAGGATATGTCTGCGTGTTTGTCTGTTTCGCGACTAAGGCAATACATTTGGAGGCAACCAGCGATTTGTCAACCCCGACGTTCCTAGCAGCCTTTTCGCGATTCGTATCCCGACGCGGTTGCCCTCTAAATGTATACTCGGACAACGGCACCAATTTTGTAGGGGCGAACAAAGCACTGAGGCAGGATTTCAAAGCGTTCGTCTCTACGGTGGCCACTCGGACAACGCAGACATACGCTCATCAAGGTATCTCGTGGCACTTTATACCTCCAGGAGCACCTCATATGGGAGGGCTCTGGGAAGCAGGTGTAAAAAGCTTCAAGATACATTTCAGGAAAGTCGCTCATTCAATGCGTTTCACCATAGAGGAGCTTTCCACACTGTTGGCAAGGATCGAGTCGTGTTTGAATTCTCGACCAATCAGACCCATTTCTGAGAACTCTGAGGCAACGAAACCCCTAACACCAGGACATTTCCTAATTGGAACCTCGATACTCGCGATTCCAGAGCCCGAAGTCACGGAGAATCCGATGTCCATCGTCAATCGATGGCAAAAGATTAAAGCCATCCAGCAGACGTTCTGCCAAAGGTGGAAGGCGGAGTACCTGAAGGAGTTGCAGAAACGAACCAAATGGAGGCTCCCCCAACGTAACATCGAGACAGATGACCTGGTGGTTATTAAAGAGGACAATCTGCCTCCAAATGAATGGCGACTTGGCAGAGTAGTTAGAGTTTTTTCAGGTCCTGATAGCCGCGTCCGTGTCGTAGAACTACGAACGGCGCGGGGAAACATAACTCGGCCAATTGTGAAATTGGTTCTTTTACCACGATTGTAAACAAAATTTCTAACTCTAATTCTCTTTCCAGACCAAAAGTACCTAAATTTTGAAAATGGAGACCACTAGCAAATCTAGCCTGAGGAAATGTCCCGTGTGCGCAAAGAACTACCCGTTGTTATACTGCCGGGTGATGCGTAGGATGGAGCCAGCCGAGAGACTGCGTGCTGTCCTCGTGCATCGGCACTGCGCCAATTGCATGTCGCCGCACCATATGGCAAAAACGTGTCCGTCGCCCCGAAACTGCGACCAATGCAACGAGAGGCACCACAGTCTCCTTTACCTCCACGAGAAGGCAAGAGGGAAGGAAGACAGGACTCTGCCTGCTCTTGAGCCCGAAGAGCTCCGTCGACGACGCTACAGTGCGTATAGCGCTCAACCTCTGAGCGAGTCGAGCGACGAAGAGGTGTTGGAGATCAACGCCGAAGATGATGAGATGGAGGAAGAAGCGGCATCACCAGCATCCAACGTGTTACCGGTAGCCAGACCTCGACTGTCGGTTATGCGGTCGGCAGTCCAGTTGACCCCTCCCGTTGCCGCGAAGCGCCAGGCACCGCACGCACCACCCAGGAAGTCGCAACTGAAACCGCAACAGATCCGAACGCGCCGTGGTGTGAGAGACGCCCGAGAGCGCATTACGGGCACAGCCCGTACCGCTTCAGGGCTATCTGTCCTCACGCCAACGGTAGCGGTCCGGATCATGACTAGAGGAAGACCGCAATTGGTGAGAGCGATCGTAGACCCAGGGCAGCCGCGGTCATCGATTTCGCAGCAGCTGGCGCGAAGGCTGCAGTTGGTGCACGGTCGTGAGAATTCATGCCAGTTCACGCTAAAAGGGTGGAATGAGCGGCTCCAGGTGACCGCGAATGTGGAGACCCATCTGTCCCGCATTTCACCCCAGCGCACACTCGACGCACGCGTAGTCAGCGAATTCGACAATTTCCGGCTGGCGGACCCGAATTTCCACCGCTCGAGCGCGGTATCGCTGATCCTGGGAGCTGAGGTCTACGCGATGATCCTGCGTCCAGGACTGATGGCAGCGACTCCCACTCGACCAGCCGCGCAGAACACGATGTTCGGGTGGATGATATCTGGCGGCACCATCTATTAGAATAGATTAGCTCGTAGCTTACAATTGCTTTTTAATTTATTTCTTTTTGTAACCTTGGATGTTGAATTTTAAAATGAATTGTTATACAGGTTATTCAATGAAATAGCACACATAATTTATGTATATAATCTAAACAAATTTTGTAGTAACTTATTGCAGCGATACTGCAAGGCGGGCGGCATGTTTACGCCAGCTGTTTACACCAGCATTCACAAGGGGATCTGCCATTGTGAATTACTATAATTCCACTTACAGATGTCGCTGTGATAGTACGGGAACAGGGACTCGTTACTTTCTCTCCTTTTACTCGAGTCCTGTTACCCGTCCCGTTTGATGGGTTTCGCCTTCTGCGAAACTCCTGCACTCTTTCACTTTGTGAAGAGACGCCCCCAACGCTACACGTAAGGTAATCTGAAATTTTGTATATTTTAACCCCACTTTTTTCCAGCAGTGTTATATATATTATAAAATAAATTGCTTGTCGATGACAAGCCCCCTTTTTGCATTATAAATTTAATATAACTTGTGTTTTTTACTTGCGAGTGCAATACTGCGATCGGCTTATTGATTTAACGATCATAAATTTTCAGAGGATCGGCATCCTATTTTTTCGAACCCCGTTGCCGTGGAATTCATGAGGAATTCCCGGCCCCTAATTCCTCCCCGCTCGAACAATATGGACTCGTTTATTTTGACAATTTCGTACAGGATCTGACTAAAAGACAATTGCGCCAGCCCAATTTCAAAACTTTTACCTACACCTTTATAGTATCCGCTAAGCTTCCCAACTGGCGGAATAGTAAGTTGTAGTCGTCAAAATTCTGAAAATATGATAAATTTTGTCAAATTCCTATTTCATTTGAAATATTTGATAATTTTACACTTCAAGTATACACATATTAGAGCTGTTATTTCCATGTTCGAATTTTCGAAGCAAAATTTATTTCGTGAGAAACTCGCAAAAGGCGAAATCAATCCGGGCGAATGACAACGTTTCGGGTGAATTTTTTTTCGGGCGAAACTCCCGAAAGGGAGAAATAATTTGTGTTAAAGCCCGAATACGAAGTCTCGCGCGGTTAGAATCGAAAAGGGTATATTTTATCTCGAATCTGCCTTCGCGGTAAGAACAGGTAGATAGTCAGTAATTATAACCCGTTTGGGTATTGCAGGTTTGTTTTGTATGTTAGGTAAGGTTAGGTTAGAGTGGCTGCCACCGCACAAGAGCACGGGAGCGCACATAGGCTGTAAAAAGCCCATTGTGATACCACTGGCGGTGGCTGGAATCCGTTAAAACCAATTTTTAACTAGGAGTTCGTTGGCGCCTAGAGGAAATATACAAGCGCCGATATAAGAAATTGTGATTGGTGACTTAATCGCTAAGGTGGGCAAAGAAGCAATTTCTGGCCCAACAATCGGTCAGGCTGTGTGAGAATACCCCTGGCAACAGAGAGAGGCCGCGGGAAATCATGGTAGTGAGTAGAACCAGACAGCGAAGCATTCACAAAGTCACTTGGATGTCCCCTGATCAAAGAACGCGAAACCAAACTAATCACGTTATGATAGACGCGAGATACGGATCGTTACTTTGAAAGAGCAAAGTGTGCCGCGTCGCTGCTGCAGAGAAATACGGCCATCCAGCAGCCAATTACTAAGCGTACAACAATCGAGCGGTACCAGGAGAAGAGGAGGGAAGATAAATATCTTTTCAAGAGAATGAAAAGAGAGGAGGAAAGCTTGAGTGTGAAGAGCTTGAGATGGTAGCAAGCCGGAAGGGGGTCCGAAAATGCTCTCAGAAAATAAGGCAGAAAACAAGTGGTTTCAATACCGGGCCTGGTCTCTGCAAATATGAGTAATAGAAATATGGTATTAGAGGTTAAGAGCACACTTGAGGTATAAAGGGATCACTTCTCAACGATACTGAATATAAATTCTGAAGACGCGTTTAAATAAGAGGAGCCCAGAACAATCTTTAGGGATGAAGAACAAATCCCTCCACTCATCCAAGCCGAATTGAGAAAATTTAGTCGGCTTAAGAACAAAGCGCCTGGAACAGATAGTATGCCGGCTGGTAGGAAGCTTGTACCAGATGTTAAGCCCAATTTGGTCAGACGAGTACACCAGCCAGAAGCTTGGAATATCAGTCTACTTTGATCAATCCATAAGAAGGGTGATCCTGCTGTTTGCGCAAACAATCATACGTTAAGCCTTCTAAAAATCGCATATAAAGTCCTATCGAGATACTCTGTGATAGACTGCAGCCGTGTATAAACCAGCGTCCAATAAGCTGTCTTTAGTCTTGGTATATTCACCATTGAACCAGATATTTCCAGATTATAACAGCACAAATATAAGCTGCCTGTACGACGCCATGGCTAAATTTGGAATCCCTTAACTAATTCGACTATGTAGAGTGACGTTGAGCACAACTTTAGCTCTGTCTAAGTTGGAAAGGAGCTCTTCGAGCCGGTCGACACCAAACGAGGTTTTAGCCAAGGCGACTCACTTTTAGTAACTTCTTCAATATGATGCTGGCAGTGAACGAGAACAAAGCCAAGTACCGTGTGGCAATAGACAAAAAGTCCTCGCGTATTGTGATCCACGTCCCTGTTGTCGATTACAATTTCAAGTAGTTAAGTATTGTACCTGGGATCCAGCATAAAAACCACCAATAATTTCAGCCTCGAAATAAAGCGAAGAATAACACTTGCCAACAGCTGGTTTTGGGCTCGGTAGGCAATTGGAAAGCAGAGCCCTTTCTTGACGAACAAAAATCTCGCTATACAAATCCCTCATCATGCCCGTCCTTTGATAAGGCGCAGAAACATGGACTATGTTGATCAGCGATGGTCCGGTGAAAAATTCGAAACGGGACCCAACGGAGAGGGAACTGGCAAAGTTTTTTGGCCTCAGCCCAAACCGACAAACGGTTGTAGTGCCATACCTCACCTCTTTTCTCGGCATCTTTCTACCGATACGAATGAAGGTCCAAAACAATCAAACTCGGTGTACGTGAAGGGCAGTTCAAATGTGGCAAGTCGGTCTACTGGCAGCCCTGCTTTCCGTTTTTTAGTTCTGGCGTTGTTTTTAACATTTAAATGCATTTGGTAATGGAGACGTTCGTGGTACCAGCGGCTTAGAGAAGCTTAATTCCATGATTTTGAGGAATATGTTGTCTTTGTGTTAACGTCAGCTGGGTATACGGTAGACGCCACCCATTTCCACACATCACAAGGTTTTCTTGGATTTCGCCTATTCCACGCTTAACAAATTATAGAAAACCTGTAGGTTTCAAACAGAGCAATAGGCAAAAAATCCCACTAAGCTTCTGAACTGTTTCTAAAGCTTTTGGCTTTGGCTCTGCTGAATCCGAAGCTGAGGTCAGAACTTTCGGGTTACCCTAGGTTTCTCTACCTTACTTGGTTTGACCGAAACCAGCATTTGTAAGAATAATTCAAAATTTTCATTTTTAATCCTTGAACAAGTGTAACTAAAATTTCGGGCGGAAATTTTCCACTTTCGAACATTGTTTCCAGTTATCGGCAACACTTATTTCCGGCGGAAATAGTTTTGGGGATTAGTTGAATTTTTTTCCTATTTTTTCAGAGGCGAAAAATTTCGGGGATTTAAAATGTAAGTAACTTTATTTAAATTTTTTTTACATAAGATCGCCTATTCCAGGAACAAGAGAGTGAGTAAACAAAGTTTAAAGAGGGATAATATTTGGTGGACTGCAGGAAAATCCGGATATTGCAAGAGGATTTGAAAAAGAAAACAAGGAAAATGTAGTTGAGTTATGAAAACAGCTAAGGATAAGGCTTCACAGTTTGGGGCCAAAAGCGTTATGTCTTTCAGCATAATCTGACTAAAATACGATTGCGCCAGCCCAATTTCAAAAATGTTACCTACACCTTTTTAGTAGCCACCTTCAGCGAACAATCGCAGGCACGCTTCCCAACTGGTGGGATTAGCCAATTGTGGTCGTGCTGGTGGTATGGAAGAGGTTAGCACAGATCTAATAAATACTTCTTTATTATTTGTTTTTAATGAGCTAAAGGCCAATTTTTATTGGAAAATTTTATAGACTTATGTTTCGAAGATCTGGAAAGTGATACATTTTGTCAAATGACTATTAAATTTGAATTATTTGATAATTTTACACTTAAAGAATACACATTTCAGAGTTGTTATTTCCATGTTTGAATTTTCGAAGCGAAATTTATTCCGGGTGAAACTCAGAATAGGCGGATTCAATCCGGGCGAATGAAAAAATTTCGGGTGAATTTTTTTTCGGGCGAAACTCACGATAAGGGTGAATATTTATTTTTAGATTTTACCGCATACCGTACTGTAGAGAAAACCTAAGGTGATCCGAAAAATCTGACTTCAGATTCGGTTTCAGCAAACCCAAAAGCTTTAGAAACCGTTGAGAAACCCAGAATATAAAAATTTGCAAACTGGAAAAATTGCAAATCGAGTCGAAATGCAAAAATGGGCGGAAAAATGTTTACAATTATTGACTAAAACATTGTACCTGCAAACATGCAAGACTTATTAAAACAATTATATAGCGAATTATGCATAAGTATATAAGTTATCGTAAATAAGTTCTCACGATAACATTTTCGTCAACAACAACATCTTGTTGACGCAACCCCACTCAGGGCGGTTGCACCTAACGATTCCACACGCGCAACCATGTCAGCAGAATTGCGCTCACACGGTTTGGCTGCACCGAATATTCTACACGCGCGGCCATGTCAGCAGAATTGCGTTCGCACGGACTGGCTGCACCGAATACTCTACACGCACAGCCATGTCAGCAGAATTGCGTCTGCACGGTAGAACGCTAGCAGAACAGCAGCAGAGCAGCGCGAAGCCGTGGGCTAGGTGTAAGCTAGGGCACGATTGTAAGTTCAGTTTGAAAAACTCATTAAAGACAACAGCTAGGGCGCTGTTGAAAACAATCGAATAAAATTAAATCGTTTTATTTATACAAACCGAAAATCTATTTTGCTGAATGTAAACTTCATGCGCGGCAACTGTTAAGTTAATCACCCTTATTATGAGTTTCGTTTTCGCCCCAAATAGTTAACTTTTCACTGTTCGCTTATAATAAATTTCGGGCGGAAATTTTCCACTTTCGAACATTGTTTCGCCTTATCGGCAACACCGATATATTCACCATTGACCAGATATTTCCAGATTATAACAGCACAAATATAAGCTGCCTGTACGACGCCATGGCTAAATTTGGAATCCCTTAACTAATTCGACTATGTAGAGTGACGTTGAGCACAACTTTAGCTCTGTCTAAGTTGGAAAGGAGCTCTTCGAGCCGTTCGACACCAAACGAGGTTTTAGCCAAGGCGACTCACTTTTAGTAACTTCTTCAATATGATGCTGGCAGTGAAGAGTACAAAGCCAAGTACCGTGTGGCAATAGACAAAAAGTCCACGCGTATTGTGATCCACGTCCCTGTTGTCGATTACAATTTTAAGTAGTTAAGTATTGTACCTGGGATCCAGCATAAAAACCACCAATAATTTCAGCCTCGAAATAAAGCGAAGAATAACACTTGCCAACAGCTGGTTTTGGGCTCGGTAGGCAATTGGAAAGCAGAGCCCTTTCTTGACGAACAAAAATCTCGCTATACAAATCCCTCATCATGCCCGTCCTTTGATAAGCCGCAGAAACATGGACAATGTTGATCAGCGATGGTCCGGTGAAAAATTCGAAACGGGACCCAAGGGAGAGAGAACTGGCAAAGTTTTTTGGCCTCAGCCCAAACCGACAAACGGTTGTAGTGCCATACCTCACCTCTTTTCTCGGCATCTTTCTACCGATACGAATGAAGGTCCAAAACAATCAATCTCGGTGTACGTGAAGGGCAGTTCAAATGTGGCAAGTCGGTCTACTGGCAGCCCTGCTTTCCGTTTTTTAGTTCTGGCGTTGTTTTTAACATTTAAATGCATTTGGTAATGGAGACGTTCGTGGTACCAGCGGCTTAGAGAAGCTTAATTCCATGATTTTGAGGAATATGTTGTCATTGTGTTAACGTCAGCTGGGTATACGGTAGACGCCACCCATTTCCACACATCACAAGGTTTTCTTGGATTTCGCCTATTCCACGCTTAACAAATTATAGAAAACCTGTAGGTTCCAAACAGAGCAATAGGCAAAAAATCCCACTAAGCTTCTGAACTGTTTCTAAAGCTTTTGGCTTTGGCTCTGCTGAATCCGAAGCTGAGGTCAGAACTTTCGGGTTACCCTAGGTTTCTCTACCTTACTTGGTTTGACCGAAACCAGCATTTGTAAGAATAATTAAAAAATTTCATTTTTAATGCTTGAACAAGTGTAACTAAAATTTCGGGCGGAAATTTTCCACTTTCGAACATTGTTTCCAGTTATCGGCAACACTTATTTCCGGCGGAAATAGTTTTGGGGATTAGTTGAATTTTTTTCCTATTTTTTCAGAGGCGAAAAATTTCGGGGATTTAAAATGTAAGTAACTTTATTTAAATTTTTTTTACATAAGATCGCCTATTCCAGGAACAAGAGAGTAAGTAAACAAAGTTTAAAGAGGGATAATATTTGGTGGACTGCAGGAAAATCCGGATATTGCAAGAGGATTTGAAAAAGAAAACAAGGAAAATGTAGTTGAGTTATGAAAACAGCTAAGGATAAGGCTTCATAGTTTGGGGCCAAAAGCGTTATGTCTTTCAGCATAATCTGACTAAAATACGATTGCGCCAGCCCAATTTCAAAAATGTTACCTACACCTTTTTAGTAGCCACCTTCAGCGAACAATCGCAGGCACGCTTCCCAACTGGTGGGATTAGCCAATTGTGGTCGTGCTGGTGGTATGGAAGAGGTTAGCACAGATCTAATAAATACTTCTTTATTATTTGTTTTTAATGAGCTAAAGGCCAATTTTTATTGGAAAATTTTATAGACTTATGTTTCGAAGATCTGGAAAGTTGATACATTTTGTCAAATTACTATTAAATTTGAATTATTTGATAATTTTACACTTAAAGAATACACATTTCAGAGTTGTTATTTCCATGTTTGAATTTTCGAAGCGAAATTTATTCCGGGTGAAACTCAGAATAGGCGGATTCAATCCGGGCGAATGAAAAAATTTCGGGTGAATTTTTTTTCGGGCGAAACTCACGATAAGGGTGAATATTTATTTTTAGATTTTACCGCATACCGTAGTGTAGAGAAAACCTAAGGTGATCCGAAAAATCTGACTTCAGATTCGGTTTCAGCAAACCCAAAAGCTTTAGAAACCGTTGAGAAACCCGGGGAATATTAAAAATCTTAAATTTTGTTGGACCGTGTAATCAGCGTTTTTCTGCATTTCTATTACGTTCCCGCATTCCGCTCCACAGCCATTCAGATTTGGTATTCTGAGCTATGATTGAATCGAAAGAAAAATAGACCCTTAGAGCTTACAAAAACGTAACTATGATCGCAATTTGTAATACATAAAATTTTGTATTTTGAAGATTGATCGAAACGCAGAATATAAAAATTTGCAAACTGGAAAAATTGCAAATCGAGTCGAAATGCAAAAATGGGCGGAAAAATGTTTACAATTATTGACTAAAACATTGTACCTGCAAACATGCAAGACTTATTAAAACAATTCTATAGCGAATTATGCATAAGTAGTTATATACAAACCGAAAATCTATTTTGCTGAATGTAAACTTCATGCGCGGAAACTGTTAAGTTAATCACCCTTATTATGAGTTTCGTTTTCGCCCGAAATAGTTAACTTTTCACTGTTCGCTTATAATAAATTTCGGGCGGAAATTTTCCACTTTCGAACATTGTTTCGCCTTATCGGCAACACTAATTTCGGGCGGATATAGTTGGTAGATTAAATAAATTAATTCAGTACATTTTTTTTACATAAAATCGCCCATTTCAAGAACAAAACAGTCAACAAAGTTCAAAGAGAGATCTATTAGGTAGAATGCAGTAAAAGCCGGATATTTCAAGAGGATTTGTCAAAGAAAACAAGAGAAATGTAGTCGAGTTATAAAAACATCTAAGAATGGAGCTGAATATTTGGGGCCTGCAATAAAAAATTTGTCCAAATGGAGCCAAAAGCGGTATGATTTCCAGCGTAGGCCGTTTTACCCTTTGCGGGAATAATATGGACTCGTTTATTTTGACAATTTCTTACACGATCTGACTAAAAGACAATTGCGCCAGCCCAATTTCAAAACTTTTACCTACACCTTTATAGTATCCGCTAAGCTTCCCAACTGGCGGAATAGTAAGTTGTAGTCGTCAAAATTCTGAAAATATGATAAATTTTGTCAAATTCCTATTTCATTTGAAATATTTGATAATTTAACACTTCAAGTATACACATTTTAGAGCTGTTATTTCCATGTTCGAATTTTCGAAGCAAAATTTATTTCGTGTGAAACTCGCAAAAGGCGAAATCAATCCGGGCGAATGACAACGTTTCGGGTGAATTTTTTTTCGGGCGAAAATCCCGAAAGGCAGGAATAATTTGTGTTAAAGCCCGAATACGAAAATATTAGTGTTTTCTTCTTTTTCTTGTCCGACAGGGTGGAATATTGATATTTGTTGGAACGATTTTCCGTTATCCCTTGTCAAGTTTGGTTGGCACACAAACTGGTTTCGACGTTGTGCCATCTTCAGTGTCAATTTTCGTTCTGTTCAGTTTAGGTCTGTTGTTCCGTATTTATTTCGTTTTTTGGTCAAGCAGGTATTGGTGCATAATCGTTAATGTTAACAAATATTAAGTGTCCTGAGTATAGGGACCTGAAGTCTGGTGCGGTTAGAATCGAAAAGGGTATATTTTATCTCGAATCTGCCTTCGCGGTAAGAACAGGTAGATAGTCAGTAATTTTAACCCGTTTGGGTATTGCAGGTTTGTTTTGTATGTTAGCTAAGGTTAGGTTAGAGTGGCTGCCGCCGCACAAGAGTACGGTGGCACACATAGGCTGTAAAAAGCCCATTGTGATGCCACTGGCGGTGGCTGGAATCCGGCGTCTGTCTTGGATAAATCGGCTAGCTATATAAACATTAAAACCAATTTTTAACTAGGAGTTCGTTGGCGCCTAGAGGAAACATACAAGCGCCGATATAAGAAATTGTGGTTGGTGACTTAAACGCTAAGGTGGGCAAAGAAGCAATTTCTGGCCCAACAATCGGTCAGGCTGTGTGAGAATACCCCTGGCAACAGAGAGAGGCCGCGGGAAATCATGGTAGTGAGTAGAACCAGACAGCGAAGCATTCACAAAGTCACTTGGATGTCCCCTGATCAAAGAACGCGAAACCAAACTAATCACGTTATGATAGACGCGAGATACGGATCGTTACTTTGAAAGAGCAAAGGTCCGCATGCGCCTCTCTGTACTAAAGATCGCTCACCAAGCGTCGCGACGAAAGTTCGACGTCGAAAAGCTGTAAACGCCACGAACAATTGAGAATTTTCAATCTCGGCTCTCAATCCTGCTTAGGCAAACAGCTTCTCATAACTCCAACATCAACTATCATTGGTATAACATCTCTCAATCTACAACCAGCCACGAATAAACAGTTGGTATGACGAGTGCCGCGTCGCTGCTGCAGAGAAATACGGCCACCCAGCAGCCAATTACTACGCGTACAACAATCGAGCGATACCAGGAGAAGAGGAGGGTAGAAAAATATCTTTTGAAGAGAATGAAAAGAGAGGAGGAAAGCGTGAGTATGAAGAGCTTGAGATGGTAGCAAGCCGGAATGCGGTCCGAAAATGCTCTCAGAAAATAAGGCAGAAAACAAGTGGTTTCAATACCGGGCCTGGTCTCTGCAAATATGAGTAATAGAAATATGGTATTAGAGGTTAAGAGCACACTTGAGGTATAAAGGGATCACTTCTCAACGATACTGAATATAAATTCTGAAGACGCGTTTAAATAAGAGGAGCCCAGAACAATCTTTAGGGATGAACAACAAATCCCTCCACTCATCCGAGCCGAATTAAGAAAATTTAGTCGGCTTAAGAACAAAGCGCCTGGAACAGATGGTATGCCGGCTGGTAGGAAGCTTGTACCAGATGTTAAGCCCAATTTGGTCAGACGAGTACACCAGCCAGAAGCTTGGAATATCAGCTTACTTTGACCAATCCATAAGAAGGGTGATCCTGCTGTTTGCGCAAACAATCGTAGGTTAAGCCTTCTAAAAATCGCATATAAAGTCCTATCGAGATACTCTGTGATAGACTGCAGCCGTGTATGAACCAACGTCCAATAAGCTGTCTTCAGTCTTGGTATATTCACCATTGACCAGATATTTCTAGATTATAACAGCACAAATATAAGCTGCCTGTACGACGCCATGGCTAAATTTGGAATCCCTTAACTAATACGACTATGTAGAGTGACGTTGAGCACAACTTTAGCTCTGTCCAAGTTGGAAAGGAGCTCTTCGAGCCGTTCGACACCAAACGAGGTTTTAGCAAAGGCGACTCACTTTTAGTAACTTCTTCAATATGATGCTGGCAGTGAACGAGAACAAAGCCAAGTACCGTGTGGCAATAGACAAAAAGTCCTCGCGTATTGTGATCCACGTCCCTGTTGTCGATTACAATTTTAAGTAGTTAAGTATTGTACCTGGGATCCAGCATAAAAACCACCAATAATTTCAGCCTCGAAATAAAGCGAAGAATAACACTTGCCAACAGCTGGTTTTGGGCTCGGTAGGCAATTGAAAAGCAGAGCCCTTTCTTGACGTACAAAAATCTCGCTATACAAATCCCTCATCATGCCCGTCCTTTGATAAGGCGCCGAAACATGGACAATGTTGATCAGCTATATGAAGGCTTCATAATGATCCGGTGAAAAATTCGAAACGGGACCCAAGGGAGAGGGAACTGGCAAAGTTTTTTGGCCTCAGCCCAAACCGACAAACTGTTGTAGTGCCATACCTCACCTCTTTTCTCGGCATCTTTCTACCGATACGAACGAAGGTCCAAAACAATCATTCTCGGTGTACGTGAAGGGCAGTTCAAATGTGGCAAGTCGGTCTACTGGCAGCCCTGCTTTCCGTTTTTTAGTTCTGGCGTTGTTTTTAACATTTAAATGCATTTGGTAATGGAGACGTTCGTGGTACCAGCGGCTTAGAGAAGCTTAATTCCATGATTTTGAGGAATATGTTGTCTTTGTGTTAACGTCAGCTGGGTATACGGTAGACGCCACCCATTTCCACACATCACAAGGTTTTCTTGGATTTCGCCTATTCCACGCTTAACAAATTATAGAAAACCTGTAGGTTCCAAACAGAGCAATAGGCAAAAAATCCCACTAAGCTTCTGAACTGTTTCTAAAGCTTTTGGCTTTGGCTCTGCTGAATCCGAAGCTGAGTTCAGAACTTTTGGGTTACCCTAGGTTTCTCGACATTACTTGGTTTGACCGAAACCAGCATTAGTAAAAAAAATTCAAAAATTTTATTTTTAATCCTTGAACAAGTGTAACTAAAATTTCGGGCGGAAATTTTCCACTTTCGAACATTGTTTTCAGTTATCGGCAACACTTATTTCCGGCGGAAATAGTTTTGCGGATTAGTTGAATTTTTTTCCTATTTTTTCAGAGGCGAAAAATTTCGCGGATGTAAAATGTAAGTAACTTTATTTAAATTTTTTTTACATAAGATCGCCTATTCCAGGAACAAGAGAGTAAGTAAACAAAGTTTAAAGAGGGATAATATTTGGTGGACTGCAGGAAAATCCGGATATTGCAAGAGGATTTGACAAAGAAAACAAGGAAAATGTAGTTGAGTTATGAAAACAGCTTAGGATAAGGCTTCATAGTTTGGGGCCGGCAATTAAAATTTAGTCCGAATGGAAAGGAGTAAACAATATATATTAAAATGTGCGCATACATAAAGATTTGTTATGCAAAATAGACTTGGACTGGCCAAAAGCGTTATGTCTTTCAGCATAATCTGACTAAAATACGATTGCGCCAGCCCAATTTTAAAACTGTTACCTACACCTTTTTAGTAGCCACCTTCAGCGAAAAATCGCAGGCACGCTTCCCAACTGGTGTGATTAGCCAATTGTAGTCGTGCTGGTGGTATGGAAGAGGTTAGCACAGATCTAATAAATACTTCTTTATTATTTGTTTTTATTGAACTAAAGGCCAATTTTTGTTGGAAAATTTTATAGACTTATGTTTCGAAGATCTGGAAAGATGATACATTTTGTCAAATTACTATTAAATTTGAATTATTTGATAATTTTACACTTAAAGAATACACATTTCAGAGTTGTTATTTCCATGTTTGAATTTTCGAAGCGAAATTTATTCCGGGTGAAACTCAGAATAGGCGGATTCAATCCGGGCGAATGAAAAAATTTCGGGTGAATTTTTTTTCGGGCGAAACTCACGATAGGGTGAATATTTATTTTTAGATTTTACCGCATACGTACTGTAGAGAAAACCTAAGGTGATCGGTTTCAGCAAACCCAAAAGCTTTAGAAACCGTTGAAAAACCCGGGGAATATTAAAAATCTTAAATTTTGTTGGACGGTGTAATCAGCGTTTTTCTGCATTTCTATTACGTTCCCGCATTCCGCTCCACAGCCATTCAGATTTGGTATTCTGAGCTATGATTGAATCGAAAGATAAATAGACCCTTAGAGCTTACAAAAACGTAACTATGATCGCAATTTGTAATACATAAAATTGTATATTTTGAAGATTGATCGAAACGCAGAATATAAAAATTTGCAAACTGGAAAAATTGCGATTCGAGTCGAAATGCAAAAATGGGCGGAAAAATGTTTACAATTTTTTTTTTTTTTTAACTGTTACTTTTATTTATTGAATCTGCTCAACTAAGGAGCCTAACAACAAGTTTGCAAATCTTATTCTAATCACATAATTTACATCCTATAGTCGGGATGAGTATTTTTATTAACTGGCGACTGGGCTGGAAAGTCATTCCTACGTAATCTTGAGTTCCTGTTTACATGCAATAGATTTCTTGCTAACTGATTAGGGTGCGCTAAAAGCTTCGAAGCATATTTCGCCTTCCGCTGCTCTATTTCAGTTCGTACTTCCGGGATTCTCAAGTCGTGGTGGATATTCTCGTTTCGGATATACCATGGTGCTCCGGTTATTGTTCGAAGGATTTTAGATTGCGCACGATGAAGGATTTCGATGTTGCTGCTGCTCGCGTTGCCCCATAACTCACATCCATAGGTCCAAATGGGTTTTAGAACCGTGTTGTAGTTATATAGTCACTTTATACTCCACCCCTGAGGAGCGAGAGTTAATAAGCCTGTGTAGAGAACTGGTCTTCAACTTAAGATGAGTCCGTTTAGCCTCTATGTGGTTGCGCCAAGTAAGTCGCCTATCCAGGTGGACCCCTAGGTATGTGACATTATTGCTTTGTGGTATTTGAACGTTGTTCAAAGTCAAGGGCGGACAATTTTTCTTATTTAGTGTAAATGTAACTTGCTTAGATTTTTGTTCGTTAACCTTAATACGCCAGTTTGCAAGCCAATTGGCCACAGCTTCCATATGATTACCTAAGAGCGCAGATGCTTGCAGGGGACACTTGGAGCGGCTGGTTATCGTAGTGTCGTCGGCAAAAGTGGACATTGTCAGGCGGCCGTTTGTTGGAATATCCGAGGTGTATAAGACGTAGAGCATCGGGCCGAGAACACTGCCTTGTGGTACTCCAGCTTCTATTAGATGAGCTTCAGTGATGGCAGTGTTACATCGAACTGTGAACTTTCGATCATACAGATAGGACTTAAGTAGTCTGTGGGTGCTCTGAGGAAGTAACATTTGTATTTTATACATTAGACCGTCTAGCCATACTCGATCAAATGCCTGGGCCACGTCAAGAAATATTGCAGCACAATATTCCCTCTTTTCAAATGATGTACGGATTTCAGATGTAATGCGATTTACTTGTTCGATCGTACCATGTTTCTCCCTGAAGCCAAATTGGAGGGATGGTATTATGCTGTGGGCTTGAAGATGTGGGTAAATGCGCAGCATAAGAAGTCTTTCGAATAATTTCGATATGCACGGTAGCAGGCTGATAGGTCTATAGGAGGATGGTTGTGTTTTGTCTTTTCCGGGCTTTGGTATCATTACAATAGTTGACTTTTTCCATTGTTGAGGGAAATAGTAATGTTTAGTAATTGCATTAAATAACATACAGATGCAAAGTACAGCACAATTTGGTAGCTCAATAATCATTTTTGGAGTAATCAAGTCGTGCCCAGGGGCCTTATTTGGTTT
Source organism: Philophylla caesio (assembly GCA_963971545.1). Lineage (NCBI taxonomy): Eukaryota > Metazoa > Arthropoda > Insecta > Diptera > Tephritidae > Philophylla > Philophylla caesio. The sequence goes on from OZ020605.1 coordinate 19,278,506, forward strand.
CAATTGTTCCTTAATTACTTTTGAAATTTCTTCAGGTGCAAATTTCAGTGGCTCAGGTTCCGACACTTTGGGTACGGGTGGTAGTATAAACCCATTGGTTGCTGAGTTTGGTCTGAAAACATTTTGTAGATGAGCAGCAAAGGTGTTTGCTTTTTCCGCGTCACTCCGAGCCCAATTACCATTCTTGTCCCGTACTGGCATTTCAGTCTCCATTGGGCCACTTAAGTTTTTATGTGCTTTCCACAGCGGGTACTTTGTGCTAGTCGGAGAAAGCTTTTGAATATACCGGTACTGTGCGTGCTGTTCCTCGCTCTTGAGGGCTCTCGTTAGCGCATATGTAGCCGCCTTCAGCAGTTGTTTAGAAGCAGGTGACCTATGAGTCTGCCATATCCGTCGTAGGCGGCGCTTTTCTAATAGCAGCATTTCAATTTTTCTATTGGTCGGATAATGTTTTTTGTTTCCCATATAACCTTGCTTTGGGGTGGAAATGCTAGCGGCAGCTCTGATTGTAGATTCAAAAGTTGCTACGGAGTTTTCAATGTCGTCAGGTGTATCTAAATTTGGGTGGAGTTCTATATGCGCACTGATATATTTTTTATACTTCAACCAGTTTGTAGCCTTTGTCGTGAGCATGTAGAGTGACTCTTTTCGTGCGGCTGGTGCCACAAAGTGAAGAGTACAGGTAAGTGGTCTGAGGAGAGGTCTGCACTTGATTCTGTACTAATAAGACTACGAGGAATATTTCTTGTCACCGCGAAGTCAATCAAATCTGGCAGCTTTTGCGGATCTGAAGGCCAATATGGGCTTTCCAGGAGAAGCGTAATCAAGTTTGTTTCTTTTACATATAAGCGCGTTATATATTTGCTTGCCTTTAGGGTTGGAAAAGCGTGAGCCCCAGTGAGGATGCTTCGCATTATAATTGCCTGCAGCAATGAAGCGCTCTCCCAGCAAACTGAAGAAATCCATAAATTGTTTTTCTGTTATCGTAAAACGTGGGGGGCAATAAACCGCGGACAGTGTAATATCTCCTTGCTTTGTTTGTAGGCATATTGATGTTCTTGGCAATTCCAATCGAGGGATGGTGTTTAATGCGATTTCGGACTAAAATACCAGTTCCGCCATGCGCCTTCCCATCTGGATGATTCGTGCAGTAAAAAGTATATCCTGAAATTGTTTCAGCAAGGAGCATAACGTCAATTTCCTTGTCGTTAAAGAATTTTGACAGCTCTAGTTTGTGGCGAGGAATGCCGTTTGCATTCCAGAGGGCTATTTTAGTTGAGGTCATTATTTTTTTTGTTGAGTAGCAAGCAGTTTGAGCAGGGTGTTTTGATTTCGCATGAGATCTTGCATTGTGTTTTGCATGTAAGTTATGAAATTCATCATGCTTTGTTGCATCGATGCTATCATGGCTTCGATATTGGATTGACTACCGTATTGGGCGTGGGGCTCCCGTTCTTGTGGCGCAACTTGAGGTGCAGTTATTGTATGTGCAGGATTTACTAGGCCTGACTTTACGGCACTTGCAAATGAGACACCATTGACGGTGTTTGATAAAGCCATTGGCGGCATGGTTTTTTTGGCAAAGAAAACGCTAGGATTTGTCTGGGAGGGTACATAGGTATTCAATACGTTATCAGTGCGTTCAGAGGCCACACGTTGGTTGATCCGGTTTTTCAACTCCTTATAGACTGGACAACCCCTATAGTTTGCTGTGTGGTTTCCAACGCAGTTACCACACTTTTTTGCATTTGGGTCTTCTTTGTTTGACGTGCAGGTGGCAGAGTCGTGTAGCTCTCCACAAGCTACGCACACTGCGCGAAGAGTGCAGTACTCCTGGCAGTTAGTGCATTGTACAGGGCCATTTCTCTTGTGTGGTTGTTCCACAGTTATCTTACGATGCAACAGGTATTGAAGTTTATAAATTGGATGCACAGCGTTTTTCCCCAGTGGTTTGTTTTCAGGCTCAAGCTCAACTTAAAACATGGGCTGCGGAATTTTGTTTCTATTAAAAATATTTACTACAACTTTTGGGTTAAAGCCCTGTTCTTTAAGCCCTTGTAAAACTTCCACAGCTTCAACACTTGGCTCGATACCTTTAACTACAATTTGTAAGCCTTTTGCACTTTTAAGCTGGTATGTATAGAACTTTGTGTGTGTGTTATTCAAGTGTTTGGACACTGTGCGAAAATTCTGTTCAGAGTATATTTGCACTTTGATTTCACGAATATTTCCCTTAGATAGTGGGATAATATGAAAGTTGTTATTACCGATAAGCTGACTGAATTTTTTAACAAGGGCGCTTGAATTCTCTTCTCTTATGTATATTGGCGGAGGTTTGGCATTAGTGACTTTTGTAGCACCTTCAGAATTTTGGTTACTCACGTCTTCTATATTTTCACTTAGCAGTGCAAATCTATTCGTACTGACTTGCTGATTTGAGCTTACGCGGGTTATTTTTGGCTTAGTACCCGTTGGTTTTTGCGGACTAAGTTTTCGTTTAACTGTAATGTAGCGATCCATTCCAGTCTGTATCGACACTTTTTTAGCTGCTTTGTTTTCCAACAGTTCTTTCGCTTTGCATTTGTTGACACTCAAGCTAATTTGTGCTTGATCGGCAATAACAGGCAAAGCCGTTGACACCGCTGTGCAGACGGAAGGTACCAGTGTGGTTGTTGTTGTTGTAGACGCAATTGCGGTGGTGACAGAGGCCACTGTACTTGTTGTTGTTGTAGCTATATTTGGATATATGTAACTGCTCACCGAGTTTGAAGTAAACGTTGAACATGAAATATGGCACGGCACAGGTGAAGCGCATTCTTCACTCCAAGCAATAGGAATAGTCGTTGGTAAGTTCGGTGAACAAGTCCGCGATCTTGGATTTTGAGGGGGTTTGAGGGTAGTCAGTGGGTTGGACTTTCCGCTTTCGCTGTCGCTCTGCGACCGAATCGAAAAATATGCGTTGTTACGTTGAACTGAAAGCCGGCGCTCATCTTGCTCGCGTTGTCTCTGGGCACGAGTATCACTCATCGCCTTCTTTTTTCATTTGGTTTGTTTATTTTTATTTTTTTTTATGTATTATTTATTCTGTTTAATAAGCACAATATTTAATGTATACGGACCGAACTAAAAACACGTCCGCACTCTTTGACTATCAAAACAGAGTTTAAAAAAAATTATTGACTAAAAAATTGTACCTGCAAACATGCAAGACTTATTAAAACAATTCTATAGCGCATTATGCATAAGTATGTATATACAAACCGAAAATCTATTTTGCTGAATGTAAACTTCATGCGCGGAAATTGTTAAGTTAATCACCCTTATTATGAGTTTCGTTTTCGCCCGTAATAGTTAACTTTTCACTGTTCGCTTATAATAAATTTCGGGCGGAAATTTTCCACTTTCGAACATTGTTTCGCCTTATCGGCAACACTAATTTCGGGCGGAAATAGTTGGTAGATTAATTAAATTAATTCACTATTTGAGAGGCGAAAAATATACGCCGATTCAAAATGTTAATAAGTAAATTTTTTTACATAAAATCGCCCATTTTAAGAGCAAAACAGTCAAAAAAGTTCAAAGAGAGATCTATTAGGTAGAATGCAGTAAAAGCCGGATATTGCAAGAGGATTTGTCAAAGAAAACAAGAGAAATGTAGTCGAGTTATGAAAACATCTAAGAATGGAGCTGAATAGTTGGGGCCTGCAATAAAAAATTTGTCCAAATGGAGCCAAAAGCGGTATGATTTCCAGCGTAGGCCGTTTTACCCATTGCGGGAATAATATGGACTCGTTTATTTTGACAATTTCTTACAGGATCTGACTAAAAGACAATTGCGCCAGCCCAATTTCAAAACTTTTACCTACACCTTTATAGTATCCGCTAAGCTTCCCAACTGGCGGAATAGTAAGTTGTAGTCGTCAAAATTCTGAAAATATGATAAATTTTGTCAAATTCCTATTTCATTTGAAATATTAGTGTTTTCTTCTTTTTCTTGTCCGACAGGGTGGAATATTGATATTTGTTGGAACGATTTTCCGTTATCCCTTGTCAAGTTTCGTTGGGACACAAACTGGTTTCGACGTTGTGCCATCTTCAGTGTCAATTTTCGTTCTGGTCAGTTTAGGTCTGTTGTTCCGTATTTATTTCGTTTTTTGGTCAAGCAGGTATTGGTGCATAATCGTTAATGTTAACAAATATTAAGTGTCCTGAGTATAGGAACCTGAAGTCTCGCGCGGTTAGAATCGAAAAGGGTATATTTTACCTCGAATCTGCCTTCGCGGTAAGAACAGGTAGATAGTCAGTAATTTTAACCCGTTTGGGTATTGCAGGTTTGTTTTGTATGTTAGGTAAGGTTAGGTTAGAGTGGCTGCCACCGCACAAGAGCACGGTGGCACACATAGGCTGTAAAAAGCCCATTGTGATACCACTGGCGGTGGCTGGAATCCGGCGTCTGTCTTGGATAAATCGGCTAGCTATATAAACATTAAAACCAATTTTTAACTAGGAGTTCGTTGGCGCCTAGAGGAAATATACAAGCGCCGATATAAGAAATTGTGATTGGTGACTTAAACGCTAAGGTGGGCAAAGAAGCAATTTCTGGCCAAACAATCGGTCAGGCTTTGTGAGAATACCCCTGGCAACAGAGAGAGGCCGCGGCAAATCATGGTAATGAGTAGAACCAGACAGCGAAGCATTCACAAAGTCACTTGGACGTCCCCTGATCAAAAAACGCGAAACCAAACTAATCACGTTATGATAGACGCGAGATACGGATCGTTACTTTGAAAGAGCAAATTTCCGCATGCGCCTCTCTGTACTAAAGATCGCTCACCAAGCGTCGCGACGAAAGTTCGACGTCGAAGAGCTGTAAACGCCTCGAACAATTGAGAATTTTCAATCTCGGCTCTCAATCCTGCTTAGGCAAACATAATCTCATAGCTCCAACATCAACTATCATTGGTATAACATCTCTCAATCTACGACCAGCCACGAATAAACAGTTGGTATGACGAGTGCCTCGTCGCTGCTGCAGAGAAATACGGCCACCCAGCAGCCAATTACTACGCGTACAACAATCGAGCGCAGTCATCGACTGACACTTAAAGCGTACGGTTGTGCTCAACAGTGATCGGTGATTTTCTTTCGCGTTATATTCGTGAGTGTTTTTCTTTTTCTCCCACGCCTTTTTGAGAGTAATTTACATTAGATTTCTATTTGGTAAGAAAAGCGTATTATCCCTGTGGTCTGTGGTAGGAAAAAATTAGCATGTCCCATCAGGGACCCCCTCTTGGAGATAACAGGTTCGCCCTGTTATCTACGAGTCCAAAAGCAAAAAGAAAAAAAACACAATCTATAACAAAATAAATATTCCCTGCTCTTCCCACAATAAAAAAAGATAACCCAAAATACCTTGTTGCTAGCGCAATAAATCCCAATAAACCACTAAATATATACTCCTGCTTTGCGATGTAAAAATCGAAATGCACCAAAATCTCAACCATTCCAAGGGTACTATTTACGCACCTTGTCTAAACGACATACCGGAAGCAGGGATAGTTGAGAATTTAAGTGACCAAGGTGTTGTTTCAGCATACAAATTTCTAAAACGGAATGATGGTCAAACTGTTGCTAGTGAAGTTGTGTTGCTCACATTCGACTTGTATCAGTTGCCAGAAAAGATAGAAGTCTCATGGTATACTACTAAAGTCAGGCCTTATTACCCAAACCCAATGAGGTGTAAAAGTTGTCAAATTTTTGGACACACAACTAAGCGGTGTAACAAAACTCCAGTATGCGAATCATGTGCGCTTCCACCCCACGTGCCAACACCATGCCCACGTACTTTGTGCGAGTAAAAGAATTGTTTATTTGTTGAACAATTATTTATTTCCTCTGCTATGCAGAGGCAGTAAAAGAATTGTTTATATGTTGAACAATTATTTATTTCCTCTGCTATGCAGAGGCAGCCGTTTGGTTACAGTGAGTAGTTAGAACTAACTTTATCGGTGTCTGCACCTAAATGCCTATCCTGAGCAGCCCCACTTGGTTTGTCGGATTTTCCGCTGACTCGGCGATTCCCACACTCCAGTTGTGCGCTTCCGAGCTTCAGCTCCAGATGGCTACACCCGTAAGCTCGATTGCTGACTTGGCAATTCCCACGGTTCAGAGCGCTACTTTTGTATGTTTGTTAACAGCATACGAGCTGCATACAAAGTTATGATTGTTGTTACTATTGTTTTTGTGTGTCGCAGTAGCTAACACCTGGCTATTGTTGTGTCTATGTTTGCTGCTACTTGATGGTTGCTGCAGCAGCTTATTTGAGCTGTCGTTGTGGCTATGGTGTGTTAACTACTCCCCCTTTTAAAAGCGACCGTCCTCGGGTGCCTCTTACACATCGGGTGGAGTTGCAGTATCGGTGTTTCTAATCACTTCAATGATGGCTAGCTTTCGCTGCCTCCTGGACCAAAAGTAAGCTATTATCATAACTATGATGATGGTAGCCACTAGCCCCAGTGAACTAATCGAAATCAAATGTCTGGTTGCCATTTCTTGTTGTAGTGATGCAATGTGCTTTAAGTTCTTCACATGGACCTCCTCCAGATACGGCAATGATAGAGTTTTTATATGTTCCGTAAACTTTACTATTGTTGAAGGAGGGGCTTCGGGATGGGATTTAACAACTTTTTTCCAGTTGACATAATTAGTTCCGTTTATGGTGACATTACCTTCAAACATAACGAGAAAGGTGCCCTTTATAGTAACGCCTGATCGTGTTCCCTCTGTGATCTCAACGCACTGGTCATTTACCACTTTAGTCCGTCGGCAATTTCCTCAATAGGGGTGATGTGTTCTGCTGAGGTTGTTTTGCATTGCGCTGAATTCTGATTCAATAGCTGTTCCACACATGAGGCTGAAGCAAGTGGCTGGCAAAATGTAAGGGTTGTAGCATTTTTGCAGTTTGTGCGAGGTTGGTAGTCGGGAGCGCAGTGTGCTGCTATATCTGTTTCTAAGTTAATTATCTTCTTACTATGAATTACAGGTAAAAGCCTAACTTTTTTACAAATTCTTCTGATTTTAGGATATTTAATTACAAAATAAATATTATCACTATCCTGCAATATTCTTAGCTTAGAGGCAGTTAAAATATCGCTTATAGTAATATTGGCAAAGTGTTCGGCAAATAGCAAAATTTTAGCATCTTCACTATCCAAAATGACGGGATCAATTATGTTATGCTTTCCTAGTGTTACTGAATGAACAATGTTTGTGAGGTCTGCAAGTACTGCCCTGTTTCTCGCCGTAGCCAACCCAAATAAATGCCCTGTATCCACAATTGTTTCTTTTGTAACTTTAAGTAGGTCATTCATTGCTCGTGTCAGATTATTTATCCTTGCCTGAAGCTGAGTGTTAATTGTAATCTGTCGTTCATTAGCCTCAATCAGTTCGCGTTCTTTGGTTGCGACCTCATTAAAATCGTCGAAGTCGGGTGTCCCTGCGATGTATTTCAGTGCAGTACCTATGATGTTGATACCACGCGAATGCCGGTGATGGGTCTTCAGAGTCTCTAATAAAACGAGGATGTGACCAGCATCTGCTTGGAGCAATTTCCTTGCAGGAGAATGTGGAAACTGTTCAAGCAGCCCTTCTGTATCTGCCGCTATGGCTTCATAATTCGTCAAGTTAGTTTTATGTAGCAAAATACCGTATTGATCGTGAATAGCAACTGTCCCGGTTGAAATCATCATGTAGTGTGAGTTGGTGTAGTTAAATAATTTCGCCTGCGTCCAGAAAATAACCGTCAAAAACGAGTATCTGAGAAAAAAAGGAAAAAAAACTTGCTTTACCTCAAGTTTGCCTTGTGAACCCGTCTACCATTTATCATGACCGTAGTTCCCAAGTCCTGCTCAATAATATTCTCAACATACAATTTTGTTAATTTATTGCCAATTCTTTTATTGGTTTTAATAAATACTTTGTCTCCGGGTTGATATGTTTTCAACTTCCTATATTTATTCAATCGATCTAACTCAAGTGCTTGTGCCCTGACAATTTTGTTCATGATGTCTTCGCGTAATTGCTGAGGAATAGAATGAACTACATCTATAGGCCTTTGCCCCGTAACGGAATGAACCGACCTATTATATTTGGATGTAGCAAGCAATATCAAATCCACCGTCTCGTTCAGTCCTTGAGAAAGTTTGGTGCACCTTGCAATCTCTGTTAATGTGCTATGAAACCTTTCGACCTGCCCATTAGTGGTACTATGGTGCGGAGGGGTTGTAAACATGGTCACCGAGAAATGATCTCTCAACAGTGACTTTATTGTTTGGGAATTGAAAGACTTTTCATTATCGCAAACTATGGTTTTTGTATTTTTAAAAAAATGTAGAATTTGTATAATAGGTTGTTTTATGTCAATTATTGACCTGGAAGCAATGGGTGAAACTATCGCGAATTTTGAGAACTTGTCAACACACGTCAGGAAATGTTTCTTATCTGTTGAATAAATGTCGAGGTGGAGAATTTCTCCAGGATACTGTGGTATAGGGGTTCGGCCTACCGTCGGATTTGGGGGGTGGCGTTGGTATTTGGCCTCCCGGCAGATTTTACAGTTAATTACCAATTCCTTCAATTTCGGTCGCATTCTGGGGAAATAATACTCCTTTAGAATCTGTTGCAGGTTTTCCTTTAAAGAACGATGGGCCCGATTATGTTCGGTTTCCAGTATCTCTTTCTGATCGTCTTCGTTGGTTATGTCTATCACTTGCCTCGTTGTATGCCGGAATTTTACGCCTGGGAATTTCGTTAATACTTCGTCTTGAATTCCTGCAAGTGTTGGTAGGTCACATAATAGTCCGTTTACAACATTAGGATTAACAGAGTCCCCTATGATTTTCGTTAGTTCACTTCTGTCATTAAAGATGATGTGGTGCCTCATCTGCGTTCTAAAAATTATTTTTGAAGTCTTCGATGGGGAGCTACCTTCTTCAAGAATTATTTGACTCTTAAAGCAATTAATAGGATTCTGTATTGTGGGAATAGTTTTAGTGAGTGATACCTCACTGTGTGCCGTAGCATCCGTAGAGGAGCCTGAATTTTCCAAACCATTAGTATGCTGTCGTGACAACGCATCCGCTACGACATTATCTTTCCCTGGCTTGTAGAAAAATTTAGGGGAAAATTCCTCCACAAATGCTCTCCATCGCTTAAGTTTCGCGTTTGGGTTTTTGTCCAACTCCTAAGGGGTTGATGGTCTGTGTAGATGTTAAGCTGTTTAACACCATAAAGATAATTTCTCAATTTCTGGAGAGACCAGACTATTGCTAAGAGCTCGCGCTCGTTCGTAGCGAAATGTTCTTCAGTGGATGACAAGGTCCGGGAAATCATGGTGACAGGTCGACCGCCCTGTGACAGAATTGCACCCAATGCATGTGAGGATGCATCGGTCGTTAAGTCGAAAGGTTTTTCAAAATCAGGGTATAGTAAGAGGACGTCCTCTGAAGCCAAAATTTCCTTGATTTTACCAAATGCTCGTATTGCCTCTTGGTCTAGCTGAATATGAACGTTTTTAGAACGATTGGCGCTAACATGTCCATTTTCGCCGCGAAGGTATTTCGTTAATGGCTTAACAATTGACGCATAGTCCTTCACGAACCGTCTATAGTACCCCGAGAGTCCGAGGAAGGACCGCAAGGCACGAAGTGTTCTTGGAGTTTCATATTTGACAATGTCTTGCACCTTGTCTGGGCAGGTTATTCCATCCCTAGAGACAATGAATCCGAGGAATTCTACTTCACCTCTTATAAACTTGGTTTTTTCAAGTGACACTCTCATGTTTGCTTCGTAAAGTTTTTCGAGAATACGTTTAATATCCTTAACGTGTTGATCTTCATCCCCAGAGAAGATAATGACGTCGTCAACGTAAACATGGCAACACCTGCCAATTTCGTCTCGAAGAACGTCATCGATGGCCCGCTGAAAGATGCTAGGCGCATTCTTAAGGCCGAACGGAAGTCGGCAAAATTCATATTTCCCGTTTTTAACGGAGAATGCTGTCTTTTCCCTGTCCCGTTCTGCTAGTCTTATCTGGTGGAACCCAGATTTAAGATCATGAGTGGTAAAAACGATGATTTCCCCAGATTAGCCAAGATGACCGAAGTTTCGGGAATGGGATATCTATCGCTTATCGTTTTTTCATTAAGCTTCCTGAAATCAATAACCAGGCGCATGTTTTTTTCTCCAGATTCAGTAAGTCCCTTTTTTCCTACAACCTATATTGGATTATTATACGGTGACCGTGAAGGTCTAATTATGCCGTTGCGGAGCAGATCGGAAATTTCTCGATTTACGAAGTCGGCTGAAGCCATTGGATATGGGTAGCTTTTGGAATAGACCGGATTGTCATCAACGGTTCTTATTGTTCCTACAATATTTGTATTATAGGGCAATGACTCATTTGGTACGGCAAACACTCCTGAATGCTCCTTTATTAACTTTGATATTCGATTTTCGCGATTATTAGTAGACAGGAAAGCGTTCACGTCTCGACAAGGGAAATGCCTAAGAGTTTCTTTTTTCCCATTATAGTGAATAATCCCGTTCTTCATGTCTAGATCTGCGCCTATTACTTTAAGAAAGTCAAACCCTACGATACCGTCAAATGTCTGGAGAGAAGTCAGAATATAGAATTGAGCATTTTTGTCGAAGAAATGTATAGTGCATTTATGTTCGATGTTATCAGTCCCGTGGATTGAGTTAACAAGGAAGGGCTTCTCAACTTTCTTAATGCCCTTAAGGAAATCGAAGTTTTTAACGTAATTTTTCGCGGCACCGGTATCTATCAAAAATTTTAGCTCCCTCCCTGCGAATGATCTGCTTACATATGGCAGGAGGGACTTTGATCTAAAAAATTAATTTCATCAATAGGTTCGTCCACGTATTGGTCGTCGTACTGTATGTCTTCGCCGTTATTAACATTCTGGTCACCGCTATAGTCTTCATCGCACCCTTGCTTCTCATCCCCATAACCCTGCGTCCCTAAGTGGTTTATGCGCTGCATCTTTGGTGCCGTCTGCCTGTCGCTTTCCACTCGCCTCTTTTGAGCTGCTTCCTGCGTCCCTTGGGACCGGTAAGTATTGAACGGATTCCTCTGAGGAAGAGGATTCGCAGTGGATCCTGGTTGGTTTCCCTGGCCCTGGTTAATCGATTGACGCAATTGCTGTCTATTCTGTTGATGGTATGAAAGGGACGGATCGACTTCCATCGGTGTCATATCCTGTCGGGTGGCTTCCGCTCTTCGATATTGAGGGAGACTCTGGGGAATGAATGGGGTTGCCCTCTGAATGGCTCCAAGCGGTCGCTGTGTCCCGTTGAATTCGGGCAGAGATTTTATCACGTCCAGAGTTTCGTCACATTAAACATTTCCTGTGATCGTAACAGGCGCATATTCTATTACCCTTGTAGGGGTCTCTAAAGTCGCCAGTCTGTTCGTCAATGAGTCAATGGTTCCCTGAAAATCCCTTTTTGCCATTTCAGTGGCAGTCCTTATGGCTGCTGTTATCAAACCTTGCATCGTTTGTGCGTCCATAGCTTATGCAAAAACGATCACTCAAACGAGAATAAAAAAACGAAAAGAAAAAAAAATTTTAATAACACTAACTATGTCGTGCTCGTGGCGAGATTTTAACAAAGCAGTAATAGCGTCGCTTATTCAGACAACTAAGTATGTCCGCTATTCCCGAACCAATTTACTAACACTTTCACTATAATTGATCCACGCACAAAAGTTAAGGAAAAAAATTTATTTATTCAAATGCCAAACACTTTACTTACATGTTTAAAACTATCATATTTTATATTTAATGAGGATGTCCGCAGCTTCGTCTGATTATCTCTTCAGTCCCTCGCTGGCTACGTCTAGGCTTGACGTGCAAATCCTTAAGTTTGTTGCTTTAAGCGTTATTTTAAGTTTAAGATTTAATGACAATTTTGGTTTTCGCGAATCGCGGAATTGTTTTTTAAATGTTACTTTTATTTTAAGTTTTAAAATTTAATTAAAATTTTGGTTGTCACAGATAGCTGAGATCGCGGGGATCGAGCTCGCGGCTACTTTGCGTATTGGTAGAATATTATCCTTTTATAAGGACTTTACCGTATCCTTTTCCGCGCGTGGCCCCACGTTGGGCGCCAGTAAAAGAATTGTTCATTTGTTGAACAATTATTTATTTCCTCTGCTATGCAGAGGCAGTAAAAGAATTGTTTATTTGTTGAACAATTATTTATTTCCTCTGCTATGCAGAGGCAGCCGTTTGGTTACAGTGAGTAGTTAGAACTAACTTTATCGGTGTCTGCACCTAAATGCCTATCCTGAGCAGCCCCACTTGGTTTGTCGGATTTTCCGCTGACTCGGCGATTCCCACACTCCAGTTGTGCGCTTCCGAGCTTCAGCTCCAGATGGCTACACCCGTAAGCTCGATTGCTGACTTGGCAATTCCCACGGTTCAGAGCGCTACTTTTGTATGTTTGTTAACAGCATACGAGCTGCATACAAAGTTATGATTGTTGTTACTATTGTTTTTGTGTGTCGCAGTAGCTAACACCTTTTCTAATAGCAACAATGCTAATGTTAACACCACAAATATAAACGAAAGAGAACATAATGCGAACACCGATGACACTGTCGTCTGCGCACAAAGTAACTTAGTCGATCACTATACTACAGACCCTACAATTCTCTCCTTTCTCTCACAACTTACTTCCTCCCAACTTACTTCTTCCCAACTTACTTCTTCCCTACTCCCCTCCCCCCCTATGACTCCGGCGATTACAGACGACCCACCGCATAAAGAATAATAAATGATACAAATATTACAATGGAATATTAATGGACTTCTTAACAACTACGTAGATTTAAATATATTAATCAATGAATTCAACCCAGCCATTGTCGCACTCTAAGAAACACATATTCCGTTCAATAAAACAGCGTACGCACCCAACAAATATAGAAGCTATTTTTACAATTTCCCTCAAAATACCATGGGCAAACAAGGCATCGCCTTCTTCATAAAAAAATCATTAAATCATACATTAATTCCTATCTCATCCAATATTTCCTAGCTAGGCAGATAGATAGATATTGGAAGAAAAATTACCTTAGTTAATTGTTACATTCCTCCTAACCAAAACTTTACATGCAAAGATCTTACAGATATAATTAACAAATTTAACACGCCAATTATAGTCTTAGGCGACTTCAATGCCTGGAGCCCATTGTGGGGATCCGAGCATACCAATAGAAGAGGACAGATAATAGAAGATGTAATCTTGAGTCAAAACCTTATTGTCTTAAATGATGGCCGACCTACACACTTTTCCACACACCAAACCTTCACCCATCCTGATATCATCCTCGCATCCGGTTCTATAGCGCCCAGTCTTTCCTCCCGAACAATAGACGAACTCCACAATAGTGACCATTTCCCCCTTATATCTTCCTTTTCCATTCCCAATTGGTACGAAGTCAAGCCAGCATCAAAATTTTTAACAGACAAAGCTGAATGGGAAAGATTTCATTCTTTTGCCGTAACTCTGTCGAATAATAAACCGGTTTCAAAAAATATCAACGCAGAAGCTGCTAATATTAAAACTATAATCCGTTCGGCAGCCCACTGTTCAATACCGCAGACAAACACAAAAAAATTTGCCGCCAAATTACCATACTGGTCTAACTTACTCACCATCTTAAGGAATAACAAGCAGAAACTGTGGGCCAAATACAAGCAAAACATGACCGATACAAACCTCGTGAATTATAAAAAGGCGAACGCTGCGTTCAGAAAAGAGCTGAAATCAACCAAAAGACAGTCCTTGGAAAATATTACGGCAAATATAAATCCTGCTTCAAACCCTAAACAAATATGATCAGACATAAAAATGCTGGCAGGGAACTCGACTCATTTCCGCATACATTTTATTTATAACGAACAAGGACCGATCTTCGACCCACCAGATATTGCTGAAGAATTTGCCAAATCATGGTCGCTCTACTCCCACCACTCCAACTTTCATTCCGCCTTTAATGCTGTGAAAAACCAAACCATTTCCGAAAACTTCCTTAACCCATACCCTTCAGCTAAAGCTTCCCTCATAGAATCCCAAATAACACTATATGAATTCGATTCCACAATCTCAAAAATGACAGGAAAGACACCGGGCGTCGATAAAATATCCTTTACAATATTGAAAAACCTACCCGGTAACCTAAAAATCAGACTTTTTAAACTTTACAATGAAATATCCAATGTCGGAATTTACCCCCAAGAATGGAAAACGGCTTTAATTGTCCCTATTCCTAAACCCAAAAAACCCCCTACTCGAACTACGAACTTCAGACCTATCTCCTTGCTCCCCTGCATGTCCAAAATCATTGAGAAGATTATTTCTGTTCGAATTATGTGGTTTGTCAAAGCAAATGGGCTTCTTGGTCCTCATCAATTCGGCTTTCAAAAAGGACTCGGGGTTAACGAGTCGCTTCTATATTTCGAACATTTTGTTAATTCGGCATTGGCATCAAGGAATCACGTTTCCGTACTAAGTTTAGATTTCGAGAGAGCATTCGATAAGATTGGCATCCACGTCGTACTCAATCAACTCAAGCGCTGGAAAATTGGAAGCAAAATATACAAATTCGTAAAATCTTTCTTAAGTAACCGCAAGTTTTTAGTTAGAGTCAATAACTGCAAGTCACAGGTACATAGCCTATTTAATGGTATACCGCAAGGTTCCCCCCTTTCAGTGACATTGTTCACGATAGCATTTAACGAAATTAGCGCAATTATCGCTTCAAATACTGCTGTGGAACACTTTATTTATGCTGATGATGTTTTAGTATTTTCAAAAACAAAAGATCTAAGCCAAGTTCATCATACCTTCTCAAACATTTTAAATAACATAAGCAATTGGTCCGAAACATCAGGCTCTATTTTATCAGCAAGTAAATGTTCCACTTTTCATATATGCAGAAAACATAATTGCTGCTTCCCCACCTTGTCCTTTTCCAATTTACTAATCCCACATACTAACAATCTAAAGATTTTAGGCTTAATATTCGACAAAAAACTTACATATAAGGAACACTGTAAAGCCATTAGAATAAGTTTATTTTCAAGACTAAATATAATTAAGTTTTTATCATCCAAGCACTGCCATGTTCATCCACACACACTGGTAAATATACCAAAAGCCCTATTGTTATCGAAAATTGATTTTGGGCTCTGTATTTACGGACACTGTGCAAAAGCAAACATGAAATTACTAAATGCTCCTTACCATGCGGCAGCTCGAAGGAGTATCCGCGCCTTCCCGACATCGCCAACAAAAGCTGTTCTGGCGGAAGCCGGATTACCGGAAATAGCCAAAAGAGTCAAGCGGAACACATGTATGCTCTTACCCAAATTTTTGCACTGCAGAACCGAAGTCTTACTTACACAGGTAAACTCAGCGATGCAACAATCAAACAGTAGCCACAAGCCTTCGGCCATACAACGTTGCGTTGCTCTATTTCATAAACTTAACATCATATCCGACGCGACATTAACACCAGTTCCAGTTTTCCCACCATACTTGAATCCAAAGTCTCTTTTTATCACGGATTTGCAAAAATTTTCAAAAGAGTCCACCTCTTCCAATGAATACGTGCAACGTTTCAATGAAACCATTGCTCCATTAAAAAACGAATGGGAATTGATTTTCACAGACGGATCAAAAACAGACACCAGTACCTCGTTTGCAGTCACAAACCAACTTGGTGTTACCATCTCTGTCGGTGTGTTACCATCCTACTGCTTGGTACTTACAGCCGAAGCTGTTGCATTGCTCGAAGCAGCACTATATGCTCAAAAAAATGGCAGCAAATTCATAATTTGCAGCGATAGTAAATCTACTTTGGACGCCCTTTTGAAACACTCGAATGAAGCTTCTTTAATCACGGAAATCCGAAATAATATACTACTAAATAAAAACAACTTAAAAATTATGTGGGTGCCGGGCCACGCCGGAATACAGGGCAACGAGTACGCTGACGCTAGAGCCAAAGAAGCCGCCCAATAACCATTACACTTCAGTGCACGTTTTACCATCAAAGATATTCGCAAGCTGGTGCAAAAATCTCTTCAAGAAATATATAGTAGTGATTGGAATTCTTACCAGCACCTTTACAAAGAACACAACCCTACTGGCATCAAACCTTTGTACCCTACAAACATATCCTGCCATAACCTAATGATATTTACACGACTCCGAATCGGGCACACGACAACCACTCATGCTCACATTCTAAATAGCACAGCGAAACCGCACTGTCCTTTCTGCAACTCAAATGACTACACGACAACGCATCTCCTTGATACCTGCCCAGAACTGGAAGAAGCCAGAGCTGCAGTTTCCCCAAATTTCAATCTTTCAAGCTTACTCAAAAACTCGGATGATAAAAGCATTAACATAATTTGTAAATTCATTACACAATCCAAATTAAAAATTTAAGACTCTTGCTAAATTCGTAGATAAGTTATACTCTTGTCATATTTACAACCCCGATAACCTAACTTTTAACACTTCCCCAATGGCCCCCTTCCCTCCACAGATAGTAAGTAATTACATACGTATAAAATTACACTAAATTAAGATATCATAAGCCGAAGGCCCTGGCTGCCAGTGCTTGTCTCGTAAGTGTAATAGTTATTGATAATTGTTACTCTTTTAAATAAATAAAATAAATAAATAAACAATCGAGCGATACCAGAAGAAGAGGAGGGAAGATAAATATCTTTTGAAGATAATGAAAAGAGAGGAGGAAAGCGTGAGTGTGAAGAGCTTGAGATGGTAGCAAGCCGGAATGCGGTCCGAAAATGCTCTCGGAAAATAAGGCAGAAAACAAGTGGTTTCAATACCGTGCCTGGTCTCTGCAAATATGAGTAATATAAATATGGTAATAGACGTTAAGAGCACACTTGAGGTATAAAGGGATCACTTCTCAACGATACTGAATATAAATTCTGAAGACGCGTTTAAATAAGAGGAGCCCAGAACAATCTTTAGGGATGAGCAACAAATCCCTCCACTCATCCGAGTCGGTATGCCGGCTGGTAGGAAGCTTTTACCAGATGTTGAGCCCTATTTGGTCAGACGAATACCCCAGCCAGAAGATTGGAATATCAGTTTACTTTGATCAAACCATATGAAGGGTGGTCCTGCTGTTTGCGTAAACAATCGTAGGTTAAGCCTTCTAAAATTCGCATATAAAGTCCTATCGAGATACTCTGTGATAGACTGCAGCCATGTATGAACCAGCGTCCAATAAGCTGTCTTCAGTCTTGCTATATTCATCATTGACCAGATATTACCAGATTATAACAGCACAAATGTAAGCTGCCTGTACGACGCCATGGCTAAATTTGGAATCCCTTAACTAATACGACTATGTAGAGTGACCCGGGGAATATTAAAAATCTTAAATTTTGTTGGACCGTATAATCAGCCTTTTTCTGCATTTCTATTACGTTCCCGCATTCCGCTCCACAGCCATTCAGATTTGGTATTCTGAGCTATGATTGAATCGAAAGAAAAATAGACCTTTACAGCTTACAAAAACGTAACTATGATCGCAATTTGTAATACATAAAATTGTTTATTTTGAAGATTGGTCGAAACGCAGAATATAAAAATTTGCAAACTGGAAAAATTGCGATTCGAGTCGAAATGCAAAAATGGGCGCAAAAATGTTTACAATTATTGACTAAAAAATTGTACCTGCAAACATGCAAGACTTATTAAAACAATTCTATAGCGAATTATGCATAAGTATATACAAACCGAAAATCTATTTTGCTGAATGTAAACTTCATGCGCGGAAATTGTTAAGTTAATCACCCTTATTATGAGTTTCGTTTTCGCCCGTAATATTTAACTTTTCACTGTTCGCTTATAATAAATTTCGGCCGGAAATTTTCCACTTTCGAACATTGTTTCGCCTTATCGGCAACACTAATTTCGGGCGGCAATAGTTGGTAGATTAATTAAATTAATTCGCTGTAAACGCCACGAACAATTGAGAATTTTCAATCTCGGCTCTCAATCCTGCTTAGGCAAACAGCTTCTCATAGCTCCAAATCAACTATCATTGGTATATCATCTCTCAATCTACGAGCAGCCACGAATAAACAGTTGGTATGACGAGTGCCGCGTCGCTGCTGCAGAGAAATACGGTCACCCAGCAGCCAATTACTACGCGTACAACAATCGAGCGATACCAGGAGAAGAGGAGGGAAGATAAATTATCTTTTGAAGAGAATGAAAAGAGAGGAGGAAAGCGTGAGTGTGAAGAGCTTGAGATGGTAGCAAGCCGGAATGCGGTCCGAAAATGCTCTCAGAAAATAAGGCAGAAATCAAGTGGTTTCAATACCGGGCCTGGTCTCTGCAAATATGAGTAATAGAAACATGGTATTAGAGGTTAAGAGCACACTTGAGGTATAAAGGGATCACTTCTCAACGATACTGAATATAAATTCTGAAGACGCGTTTAAATAAGAGGAGCACAGAACAATCTTCAGGGATGAACAACAAATCCCTCCACTCATCCGAGCCGAATTGAGAAAATTTAGTCGGCTTAAGAACAAAGCGCCTGGAACAGATGGTATGCCGGCTGGTAGGAAGCTTGTACCAGATGTTAAGCCCAATTTGGTCAGACGAGTACACTAGCCAGAAGATTGGAATATCAGTTTGCGCATACAATCGTAGGTTAAGCTTTCTAAAAATCGCATATAAAGTCCTATCGAGATACTCTGTGATGGACTGCAGCCGTGTATGAACCAGCGTCCAATAAGCTGTCTTCAGTCTTGGTATATTCACCATTGATCAGATATTTCCAGATTATAACAGCACAAATATAAGCTGCCTGTACGACGCCATGGCTAAATTTGGAATCCCTTAACTAATACGACTATGTAGAGTGACGTTGAGCACAACTTTAGCTCTGTCCAAGTTGGAAAGGAGCTCTTCGAGCCGTTCGACACCAAACGAGGTTTTAGCCAAGGCGACTCACTTTTAGTAACTTCTTCAATATGATGCTGGCAGTGAACGAGAACAAAGCCAAGTAACGTTTGGCAATAGACAAAAAGTCCTCGCGTATTGTGATCCACGTCCCTGCTGTCGATTACAATTTTGAAGTAGTTAAGTATTGTACCTGGGATCCAGCATAAAAACCACCAATAATTTCAGCCTCGAAATAAAGCGAAGAATAACACTTGCCAACAGCTGGTTTTGGGCTCGGTAGGCAATTGAAAAGCAGAGCCCTTTCTTGACTTTGATAAGGCGCAGAAACATGGACAATGTTGATCAGCGATATGAAGGCTTCATAATGGTCCGGTGAAAAATTCGAAACGGGACCCAAGGGAGAGGGAACTGGCAAAGTTTTTTGGATTCAGCCCAAACCGACAAACGGTTGTAGTGCCATACCTCACCTCTTTTCTCGGCATCTTTCTACCGATACGAATGAAGGTCCAAAACAATCAATCTCGGTGTACGTGAAGGGCAGTTGAAATGTGGCAAGTCGATCTACTGGCGGCCGTGCTTTCCGTTTTTTAGTTCTGACGTTGTTTTTAACATTTAAATGCATTTGGTAGTGGAGACGTTCGTGGTACCAGCGGCTTAGAGAAGCTTAATTCCATGATTTTGAGGAATATGTGGTCTTTGTGTTAAGGTCAGCTGGGTATACGGTAGACGCCACCCATTTCCACACATCACAAGGTTTTCTTGGATTTCGCCTATTCCACGCTTAACAAATTATAGAAAACCTGTAGGTTCCAAACAGAGCAATAGGCAAAAAATCCCACTAAGCTTCTGAACTGTTTCTAAAGCTTTTGGCTTTGGCTCTGCTGAATCCGAAGCTGAGGTCAGAACTTTCGGGTTACCCTAGGTCTCTCTACATTACTTGGTTTGACCGAAACCAGCATTTGTAAGAAAAATTCCAAAATTTTATTTTTAATCCTTGAACAAGTGTAACTAAAATTTCGGACGGAAATTTTCCACTTTCGAACATTGTTTCCAGTTATCGGCAACACTTATTTCCGGCGGAAATAGTTTTGGGGATTAGTTGAATTTTTTTCCTATTTTTTCAGAGGCGAAAAATTTCGCGGATTTAAAATGTAAGTAACTTTATTTAAATTTTTTTTACATAAGATCGCTTATTCCAGGAACAAAAGAGTAAGTAAACAAAGTTTAAAGAGGGATAATATTTGGTGGACTGCAGGAAAATCCGGATATTGCAAGAGGATTTGACAAAGAAAACAAGGAAAATGTAGTTGAGTTATGAAAACAGCTAAGGATAAGGCTTCATAGTTTGGGGCCTGCAATTCAAATTTAGTCCGAATGGAAAGGAGTAAACAATTTATATTAAAATGTGCGCATACATAAAAATTTGTTATGCAAAATAACTTGGACTGGCCAAAAGCGTTATGTCTTTCAGCATAATCTGACTAAAATACAATTGCGCCAGCCCAATTTCAAAACTGTTACCTACACCTTTTTAGTAGCCACCTTCAGCGAAAAATCGCAGGCATGCTTCCCAACTGGTGGGATTAGCCAATTGTAGTCGTGCTGGTGGTATGGAAGAGGTTAGCACAGATCTAATAAATACTTCTTTATTATTTGTTTTTAATGAGCTAAAGGCCAATTTTTATTGGAAAATTTTATAGACTTATGTTTCGAAGATCTGGAAAGTTGATACATTTTGTCAAATTACTATTAAATTTGAATTATTTGATAATTTCACACTTAAAGAATACACATTTCAGAGTTGTTATTTCCATGTTTGAATTTTCGAAGCGAAATTTATTCCGGGTGAAACTCGGCCGAATAGGCGGATTCAATCCGGGCGAATGAAAAAATTTCGGGTGAATTTTTTTTCGGGCGAAACTCACGATAAGGGTGAATATTTATTTTTAGATTTTACCGCATACCGTACTGTAGAGAAAACCTAAGGTAATCCGAAAAATCTGACTTCAGACTCGGTTTCAGCAAACCCAAAAGCTTTAGAAACCGTTGAGAAACCCGGGGAATTTTAAAAATCTTAAATTTTGTTGGACCGTGTAATCAGCGTTTTTCTGCATTTCTATTACGTTCCCGCATTCCGCTCCACAGCCATTCAGATTTGGTATTCTGAGCTATGATTGAATCGAAAGAAAAATAGACCTTTAGAGCTTACAAAAACGTAACTATGATCGCAATTTGTAATACATAAAATTGTATATTTTGAAGATTGATCGAAACGCAGAATATAAAAATTTGCAAACTGGAAAAATTGCGATTCGAGTCGAAATGCAAAAATGGGCGGAAAAAAGTTTACAATTATTGACTAAAAAATTGTACCTGCAAACATGCAAGACTTATTAAAACAATTCTATAGCGAATTATGCATAAGTATATACAAACCGAAAATCTATTTTGCTGAATGTAAACTTCATGCGCGGAAATTGTTAAGTTAATCACCCTTATTATGAGTTTCGTTTTCGCCCGTAATAGTTAACTTTTCACTGTTGGCTTATAATAAATTTCGGGCGGAAATTTTCCACTTTCGAACATTGTTTCGCCTTATCGGCAACACTAATTTTGGGCGGAAATAGTTGGTAGATTAATTAAATTAATTCACTATTTGAGAGGCGAAAAATATACGCCGATTCAAAATGTTAATAAGTAAATTTTTTTACATAAAATCGCCCATTTCAAGAACAAAACAGTCAACAAAGTTCAAAGAGAGATCTATTAGGTAGAATGCAGTAAAAGCCGGATATTGCAAGAGGATTTGTCAAAGAAAACAAGAGAAATGTAGTCGAGTTATGAAAACATCTAAGAATGGAGCTGAATAGTTGGGGCCTGCAATAAAAAATTTGTCCAAATGGAGCCCAAAGCGGTATGATTTCCAGCGTTTCTTCTTTTTCTTGTCCGACAGGGTGGAATATTGATATTTCTTGGAACGATTTTCCGTTATCCCTTGTCAAGTTTGGTTGGCACACAAACTGGTTTCGACGTTGTGCCATCTTCAGTGTCAATTTTCGTTCTGTTCAGTTTAGGTCTGTTGTTCCGTATTTATTTCGTTTTTTGGTCAAGCAGGTATTGGTGCATAATCGTTAATGTTAACAAATATTAAGTGTCCTGAGGATAGGGACCTGAAGTCTGGTGCGGTTAGAATCGAAAAGGGTATATTTTATCTCGAATCTGCCTTCGCGGTAAGAACAGGTAGATAGTCAGTAATTTTAACCCGTTTGGGTATTGCAGGTTTGTTTTGTATGTTAGGTAAGGTTAGGTTAGAGTGGCTGCCACCGCACAAGAGCACGGTGGCACACATAGGCTGTAAAAAGCCCATTGTGATACCACTGGCGGTGGCTGGAATCCGTTAAAACCAATTTTTAACTAGGAGTTCGTTGGCGCCTAGAGGAAACATACAAGCGCCGATATAAGAAATTGTGATTGGTGACTTGAACGCTAAGGTGGGCAAAGAAGCAACTTCTGGCCCAACAATCGGTCAGGCTTTGTGAGAATACCCCTGGCAACAGAGAGAGGCCGCGGCAAATCATGGTAGTGAGTAGAACCAGCGAAGCATTCACAAAGTCACTTGGATGTCCCCTGATCAAAGAACGCGAAACCAAACTAATCACGTTATGATAGACGCGAGATACGGATCGTTACTTTGAAAGAGCAAAGGTCCGCATGCGCCTCTCTGTACTAAAGATCGCTCACCAAGCGTCGCGACGAAAGTTCGACGTCGAAAAGCTGTAAACGCCACGAACAATTGAGAATTTTCAATCTCGGCTCTCAATCCTGCTTAGGCAAACAGCTTCTCATAGCTCCAACATCAACAATCATTGGTATAACATCTCTCAATCTACAACCAGCCACGAATAAACAGTTGCCAATTACTACGCGTACAACAATCGAGCGATACCAGGAGAAGAGGAGGGAAGATAAATATCTTTTGAAGAGAATGAAAAGAGAGGAGGAAAGCGTGAGTGTGAAGAGCTTGAGATGGTAGCAAGCCGGAATGCGGTCCGCAAATGCTCTCAGAAAATAAGGCAGGAAACAAGTGGTTTCAATACCGGGCCTGGTCTCTGCAAATATGAGTAATATAAATATGGTAATAGACGTTAAGAGCACACTTGAGGTATAAAGGGATCACTTCTCAACGATACTGAATATAAATTCTGAAGACGCGTTTAAATAAGAGGAGCCCAGAACAATCTTTAGGGATGAGCAACAAATCCCTCCACTCATCCGAGTCGGTATGCCGGCTGGTAGGAAGCTTTTACCAGATGTTGAGCCCTATTTGGTCAGACGAATACCCCAGCCAGAAGATTGGAATATCAGTTTACTTTGATCAAACCATATGAAGGGTGGTCCTGCTGTTTGCGTAAACAATCGTAGGTTAAGCCTTCTAAAATTCGCATATAAAGTCCTATCGAGATACTCTGTGATAGACTGCAGCCATGTATGAACCAGCGTCCAATAAGCTGTCTTCAGTCTTGCTATATTCATCATTGACCAGATATTACCAGATTATAACAGCACAAATGTAAGCTGCCTGTACGACGCCATGGCTAAATTTGGAATCCCTTAACTAATACGACTATGTAGAGTGACCCGGGGAATATTAAAAATCTTAAATTTTGTTGGACCGTATAATCAGCCTTTTTCTGCATTTCTATTACGTTCCCGCATTCCGCTCCACAGCCATTCAGATTTGGTATTCTGAGCTATGATTGAATCGAAAGAAAAATAGACCTTTACAGCTTACAAAAACGTAACTATGATCGCAATTTGTAATACATAAAATTGTATATTTTGAAGATTGATCGAAACGCAGAATATAAAAATTTGCAAACTGGAAAAATTGCGATTCGAGTCGAAATGCAAAAATGGGCGGAAAAAAGTTTACAATTATTGACTAAAAAATTGTACCTGCAAACATGCAAGACTTATTAAAACAATTCTATAGCGAATTATGCATAAGTATATACAAACCGAAAATCTATTTTGCTGAATGTAAACTTCATGCGCGGAAATTGTTAAGTTAATCACCCTTATTATGAGTTTCGTTTTCGCCCGTAATAGTTAACTTTTCACTGTTGGCTTATAATAAATTTCGGGCGGAAATTTTCCACTTTCGAACATTGTTTCGCCTTATCGGCAACACTAATTTTGGGCGGAAATAGTTGGTAGATTAATTAAATTAATTCACTATTTGAGAGGCGAAAAATATACGCCGATTCAAAATGTTAATAAGTAAATTTTTTTACATAAAATCGCCCATTTCAAGAACAAAACAGTCAACAAAGTTCAAAGAGAGATCTATTAGGTAGAATGCAGTAAAAGCCGGATATTGCAAGAGGATTTGTCAAAGAAAACAAGAGAAATGTAGTCGAGTTATGAAAACATCTAAGAATGGAGCTGAATAGTTGGGGCCTGCAATAAAAAATTTGTCCAAATGGAGCCCAAAGCGGTATGATTTCCAGCGTTTCTTCTTTTTCTTGTCCGACAGGGTGGAATATTGATATTTCTTGGAACGATTTTCCGTTATCCCTTGTCAAGTTTGGTTGGCACACAAACTGGTTTCGACGTTGTGCCATCTTCAGTGTCAATTTTCGTTCTGTTCAGTTTAGGTCTGTTGTTCCGTATTTATTTCGTTTTTTGGTCAAGCAGGTATTGGTGCATAATCGTTAATGTTAACAAATATTAAGTGTCCTGAGGATAGGGACCTGAAGTCTGGTGCGGTTAGAATCGAAAAGGGTATATTTTATCTCGAATCTGCCTTCGCGGTAAGAACAGGTAGATAGTCAGTAATTTTAACCCGTTTGGGTATTGCAGGTTTGTTTTGTATGTTAGGTAAGGTTAGGTTAGAGTGGCTGCCACCGCACAAGAGCACGGTGGCACACATAGGCTGTAAAAAGCCCATTGTGATACCACTGGCGGTGGCTGGAATCCGTTAAAACCAATTTTTAACTAGGAGTTCGTTGGCGCCTAGAGGAAACATACAAGCGCCGATATAAGAAATTGTGATTGGTGACTTGAACGCTAAGGTGGGCAAAGAAGCAACTTCTGGCCCAACAATCGGTCAGGCTTTGTGAGAATACCCCTGGCAACAGAGAGAGGCCGCGGCAAATCATGGTAGTGAGTAGAACCAGCGAAGCATTCACAAAGTCACTTGGATGTCCCCTGATCAAAGAACGCGAAACCAAACTAATCACGTTATGATAGACGCGAGATACGGATCGTTACTTTGAAAGAGCAAAGGTCCGCATGCGCCTCTCTGTACTAAAGATCGCTCACCAAGCGTCGCGACGAAAGTTCGACGTCGAAAAGCTGTAAACGCCACGAACAATTGAGAATTTTCAATCTCGGCTCTCAATCCTGCTTAGTCAAACAGCTTCTCATAGCTCCAACATCAACAATCATTGGTATAACATCTCTCAATCTACAACCAGCCACGAATAAACAGTTGCCAATTACTACGCGTACAACAATCGAGCGATACCAGGAGAAGAGGAGGGAAGATAAATATCTTTTGAAGAGAATGAAAAGAGAGGAGGAAAGCGTGAGTGTGAAGAGCTTGAGATGGTAGCAAGCCGGAATGCGGTCCGCAAATGCTCTCAGAAAATAAGGCAGGAAACAAGTGGTTTCAATACCGGGCCTGGTCTCTGCAAATATGAGTAATAGAAACATGGTATTAGAGGTTAAGAGCACACTTGAGGTATAAAGGGATCACTTCTCAACGATACTGAATATAAATTCTGAAGACGCGTTTAAATAAGAGGAGCCCAGAACAATCTTCAGGGATGAACAACAAATCCCTCCACTCATCCGAGCCGAATTAAGAAAATTTAGTCGGCTTAAGAACAAAGCGCCTGGAACAGATGGTATGCCGGCTGGTAGGAAGCTTGTACCAGATGTTAAGCCCAATTTGGTCAGACGAGTACACCAGCCAGAAGCTTGGAATATCAGCTTACTTTGACCAATCCATAAGAAGGGTGATCCTGCTGTTTGCGCAAACAATCGTAGGTTAAGCCTTCTAAAAATCGCATATAAAGTCCTATCGAGATACTCTGTGATAGACTGCAGCCGTGTATGAACCAACGTCCAATAAGCTGTCTTCAGTCTTGGTATATTCACCATTGACCAGATATTTCTAGATTATAACAGCACAAATATAAGCTGCCTGTACGACGCCATGGCTAAATTTGGAATCCCTTAACTAATACGACTATGTAGAGTGACGTTGAGCACAACTTTAGCTCTGTCCAAGTTGGAAAGGAGCTCTTCGAGCCGTTCGACACCAAACGAGGTTTTAGCAAAGGCGACTCACTTTTAGTAACTTCTTCAATATGATGCTGGCAGTGAACGAGAACAAAGCCAAGTACCGTGTGGCAATAGACAAAAAGTCCTCGCGTATTGTGATCCACGTCCCTGTTGTCGATTACAATTTTAAGTAGTTAAGTATTGTACCTGGGATCCAGCATAAAAACCACCAATAATTTCAGCCTCGAAATAAAGCGAAGAATAACACTTGCCAACAGCTGGTTTTGGGCTCGGTAGGCAATTGAAAAGCAGAGCCCTTTCTTGACGTACAAAAATCTCGCTATACAAATCCCTCATCATGCCCGTCCTTTGATAAGGCGCCGAAACATGGACAATGTTGATCAGCTATATGAAGGCTTCATAATGATCCGGTGAAAAATTCGAAACGGGACCCAAGGGAGAGGGAACTGGCAAAGTTTTTTGGCCTCAGCCCAAACCGACAAACTGTTGTAGTGCCATACCTCACCTCTTTTCTCGGCATCTTTCTACCGATACGAACGAAGGTCCAAAACAATCATTCTCGGTGTACGTGAAGGGCAGTTCAAATGTGGCAAGTCGGTCTACTGGCAGCCCTGCTTTCCGTTTTTTAGTTCTGGCGTTGTTTTTAACATTTAAATGCATTTGGTAATGGAGACGTTCGTGGTACCAGCGGCTTAGAGAAGCTTAATTCCATGATTTTAAGGAATATGTTGTCTTTGTGTTAACGTCAGCTGGGTATACGGTAGATGCCACCCATTTCCACACATCACAAGGTTTTATTGGATTTCGCCTATTTCACGCTTAACAAATTATAGAAAACCTGTAGGTTCCAAACAGAGCAATAGGCAAAAAATCCCACTAAGCTTCTGAACTGTTTCTAAAGCTTTTGGCTTTGGCTCTGCTGAATCCGAAGCTGAGGTCAGAACTTTCGGGTCACCCTAGGTCTCTCTACATTACTTGGTTTGACCGAAACCAGCATTTGTAAGAAATATTCCAAAATTTTATTTTTAATCCTTGAACAAGTGTAACTAAAATTTCGGGCGGAAATTTTCCACTTTCGAACATTGTTTCCAGTTATCGGCAACACTTATTTCCGGCGGAAATAGTTTTGGAGATTAGTTGAATTTTTTTCCTATTTTTTCAGAGTCGAAAAATTTCGCGGACTTAAAATGTAAGTTACTTTATTGAAATTTTTTTTACATAAGATCGCCTATTCCAGGAACAAAAGAGTAAGTAAACAAAGTTTAAAGAGGGATAATATTTGGTGGACTGCAGGAAAATCCGGATATTGCAAGAGGATTTGACAACGAAAACAAGGAAAATGTAGCTGAGTTATGAAAACAGCTAAGGATAAGGCTTCATAGTTTGGGGCCTGCAATTCAAATTTAGTCCGAATGGAAAGGAGTAAACAATTTATATTAAAATGTGCGCATACATACAAATTTGTTATGCAAAATAGACTTGGACTGGCAAAAGCGTTATGTCTTTCAGCATAATCTGACTAAAAGACGATTGCGCCAGCCCAATTTCAAAACTGTTACCTACACCTTTTTAGTAGCCACCTTCAGCGAAAAATCGCAGGCACGCTTCCCAACTGGTGGGATTAGCCAATTGTAGTCGTGCTGGTGGTATGGAAGAGGTTAGCACAGATCTAATAAATACTTCTTTATTATTTGTTTTTAATGAGCTAACGGCCAATTATTATTGGAAAATTTTATAGACTTATGTTTCGAAGATCTGGAAAGTTGATACATTTTGTCAAATTACTATTAAATTTGAATTATTTGATAATTTTACACTAAAAGAATACACATTTCAGAGTTGTTATTTCCATGTTTGAATTTTCGAAGCGAAATTTATTCCGGGTGAAACTCAGAATAGGCGGATTCAATCCGGGCGAATGAAAAAAATTCGGGTGAATTTTTTTCGGGCGAAACTCACGATAAGGGTGAATATCTATTTTTAGATTTTACCGCATACCGTACTGTAGAGAAAACCTAAGGTGATCCGAAAAATCTGACTTCAGATTCAGTTTCAGCAAACCCAAAAGCTTTAGAAACCGTTGAGAAACCCGGGGAATATTAAAAATCTTAAATTTTGTTGGACCGTGTAATCAGCCTTTTTCTGCATTTCTATTATGTTCCCGCATTCCGCTCCACAGCCATTCAGATTTGGTATTCTGAGCTATGATTGAATCGAAAGAAAAATAGACCTTTACAGCTTACAAAAACGTAACTATGATCGCAATTTGTAATACATAAAATTGTATATTTTGAAGATTGATCGAAACGCAGAATATAAAAAATTGCAAACTGGAAAAATTGCGTTTCGAGTCGAAATGCAAAAATGGGCGGAAAAATGTTTACAATTATTGACTAAAAAATTGTACCTGCAAACATGCAAGACTTATTAAAACAATTCTATAGCGAATTATGCATAAGTATATACAAACCGAAAATCTATTTTGCTGAATGTAAACTTCATGCGCGGAAATTGTTAAGTTAATCACCCTTATTATGAGTTTCGTTTTCGCCCGTAATAGTTAACTTTTCACTGTTGGCTTATAATAAATTTCGGGCGGAAATTTTCCACTTTCGAACATTGTTTCGCCTTATCGGCAACACTAATTTTGGGCGGAAATAGTTGGTAGATTAATTAAATTAATTCACTATTTGAGAGGCGAAAAATATACGCCGATTCAAAATGTTAATAAGTAAATTTTTTTACATAAAATCGCCCATTTCAAGAACAAAGCAGTCAACAAAGTTCAAAGAGAGATCTATTAGGTAAAATGCAGTAAAAGCCGGATATTGTAAGAGGATTTGTCAAAGAAAACAAGAGAAATGTAGTCGAGTTATGAAAACATCTAAGAATGGAGCTGAATAGTTGGGGCCTGCAATAAAAAAATTGTCCAAAAGGAGCCAAAAGCGGTATGATTTCTAGCGTAGGCCGTTTTACCCATTGCGGGAATAATATGGACTCCTTTATTTTGACAATTTCTTACAGGATCTGACAAAAAGACAATTGCGCCAGCCCAATTTCAAAACTTTTACCTACACCTTTATAGTATCCGCTAAGCTTCCCAACTGGCGGAATAGTAAGATGTAGTCGTCAAAATTCTGAAAATATGATAAATTTTGTGAAATTCCTATTTCATTTGAAATATTTGATAATTTTACACTTCAAGTATACACATTTTAGAGCTGTTATTTCCATGTTCGAATTTTCGAAGGAAAATTTATTTCGTGTGAAACTCGCAAAAGGCGAAATCAATCCGGGCGAATGACAACGTTTCGGGTGAATTTTTTTTCGGGCGAAACTCCCGAAAGGGAGGAATAATTTGTGTTAAAGCCCGAATATGAAAATATTAGTGTTTTCTTCTTTTTCTTGTCCGACAGCGAGCGATACCAGGAGAAGAGGAGGGAAGATAAATATCTTTTGAAGAGAATGAAAAGAGAGGAGGAAAGCGTGAGTGTGAAGAGCTTGAGATGGTAGCAAGCCGGAATGCGGTCCGAAAATGCTCTCAGAAAATAAGGCAGAAAACAAGTGGTTTCAATACCGGGCCTGGTCTCTGCAAATATGAGTAATAGAAATATGGTATTAGAGGTTAAGAGCACACTTAGGGTATAAATGGATCACTTCTCAACGGTACTGAATATAAATTCTGAAGACGCGTTTAAATAAGAGGAGCCCAGAACAATCTTTAGGGCTGAACAACAAATCCCTCCACTCATCCGAGCCGAATTGAGAAAATTTAGTCGGCTTAAGAGCAAAGCGCCTGGAACAGACGGTATGCCGGCTGGTAGGAAGCTTGTACCAGATGTTAAGCCCAATTTGGTCAGACGAGTACACCAGCCAGAAGCTTGGAATATCAGTTTACTTTGATCAATCCATAAGAAGGGTGATCCTGCTGTTTGCGCAAACAATCGTAGGTTAAGCCTTCTAAAAATCGCATATAAAGTCCTATCGAGATACTCTGTGATAGACTGCAGCCATGTATGAACCAGCGTCCAATAAGCTGTCTTCAGTCTTGGTATATTCACCATTGACCAGATATTTCCAGATTATAACAGCACAAATATAAGCTGCCTGTACGACGCCATGGCTAAATTTGGAATCCCTTAACTAATACGACTATGTAGAGTGACGTTGAGCACAACTTTAGCTCTGTCCAAGTTGGAAAGGAGCTCTTCGAGCCGTTCGACACCAAACGAAGTTTTAGCCAAGGCGACTCACTTTTAGTAACTTCTTCAATATGATGCTGGCAGTGAACGAGAACAAAGCCAAGTACCGTGTGGCAATAGACAAAAAGTCCTCGCGTATTGTGATCCACGTCCATGTTGTCGATTACAATTTTGAAGTAGTTAAGTATTGTACCTGGGATCCAGCATAAAAATCACCAATAATTTCAGCCTCGAAATAAAGCGAAGAATAACACTTGCCAACAGCTGGTTTTGGGCTCGGTAGGCAATTGAAAAGCAGAGCCCTTTCTTGACGAACAAAAATCTCGCTATACAAATCCCTCATCATGCCCGTCCTTTGATAAGGCGCAGAAACATGGACAATGTTGATCAGCTATATGAAGACTTCATGATGGTCCGGTGAAAAATTCGAAACGGGACCCAAGGGAAAGGGAACTGGCAAAGTTTTTTGGCCTCAGCCCAAACCGACAAACGGTTGTAGTGTCATACCTCACCTCTTTTCTCGGCATCTTTCTACCGATACGAATAAAGGTCCAAAACAATCATTCTCGGTGTACGTGAAGGGCAGTTCAAATGATGTCCATGATTTTGAGGAATATGTTGCCTTTGTGTTAACGTCAGCTGGGTATACGGTAGACGCCACCCATTTCCACACATCACAAGGTTTTCTTGGATTTCGCCTATTCCACGCTTAACAAATTATAGAAAACCTGTAGGTTCCAAACAGAGCAATAGGCAAAAAATCCCACTAAGCTTCTCAACTGTTTCTAAAGCTTTTGGCTTTGGCTCTGCTGAATCCGAAGCTGAGGTCAGAACTTTCGGGTTACCCTAGGTCTCTCTACATTACTTGGTTTGACCGAAACCAGCATTTGTAAGAAAAATTCCAAAATTTTATTTTTAATCCTTGAACAAGTGTAACTAAAATTTCGGGCGGAAATTTTCCACTTTCGAACATTGTTTTCAGTTATCGGCAACACTTATTTCCGGCGGAAATAGTTTTGGGGATTAGTTGAATTTTTTTCTTATTTTTTCAGAGGCGAAAAATTTCGCGGATTTAAAATTTAAGTAACTTTATTTAAATTTTTTTTACATAAGATCGCCTATTCCAGGAACAAGAGAGTAAGTAAACAAAGTTTAAAGAGGGATAATATTTGGTGGACTGCAGGAAAATCCGGATATTGCAAGAGGATTTGACAAAGAAAACAAGGAAAATGTAGCTGAGTTATGAAAACAGCTAAGGATAAGGCTTCATAGTTTGGGGCCTGCAATTCAAATTTAGTCCGAATGGAAAGGAGTAAACAATATATATTAAAATGTGCGCATACATACAAATTTGTTATGCAAAATAGACTTGGACTGGCCAAAAGCGTTATGTCTTTCAGCATAATCTGACTAAAAGACGATTGCGCCAGCCCAATTTCAAAACTGTTACCTACACCTTTTTAGTAGCCACCTTGAGCGAAAAATCGCAGGCACGCTTCCCAACTGGTGGGATTAGCCAATTGTAGTCGTGCTGGTGGTATAGAAGAGGTTAGCACAGATCTAATAAATACTTCTTTATTATTTGTTTTTAATGAGCTAAAGGCCAATTTTTATTGGAAAATTTTATAGACTTATGTTTCGAAGATCTGGAAAATTGATACATTTTGTTAAAATACTATTAAATTTGAATTATTTGATAATTTTACACTTAAAGAATACACATTTCAGAGTTGTTATTTCCATGTTTGAATTTTCGAAGCGAAATTTATTCCGGGTGAAACTCAGAATAGGCGGATTCAATCCGGGCGAATGAAAAAATTTCGGGTGAATTTTTTTTCGGGCGAAACTCACGATAAGGGTGAATATTTATTTTTAGATTTTACCGCATACCGTACTGTAGAGAAAACCTAAGGTAATCCGAAAAATCTGACTTCAGATTCGGTTTCAGCAAACCCAAAAGCTTTAGAAACCGTTGAGAAACTCGGGGAATATTAAAAATCTTAAATTTTGTTGGACCGTGTAATCAGCGTTTTTCTGCATTTCTATTACGTTCCCGCATTCCGCTCCACAGCCATTCAGATTTGGTATTCTGAGCTATGATTGAATCGAAAGAAAAATAGACCTTTAGAGCTTACAAAAACGTAACTATGATCACAATTTGTAATACATAAAATTGTATATTTAGTGCTTATAAATACGGTTGCTGAGTTCGATGTAGCTTACAACACTAAAATTGCAATATGAAACACGCTTCGTGTTAAGTTTTTGAAGGTTTACTGTATTTTGTATAATAAAACGTTTTACAAGTTTTAGCGTGGCTTACTTGTTAGGAGATGGAAAGCGAATGGCGTGACCAAATCTAATGACACCGTATGAAGCTTCCAGGTTTTATAAAGAAAAGAGAATATGATTACAGCTAGGCGTATGTACTAAAACTAGAAATGTAAGGATAAAGTGAATATGCAATTTACTTAAACGGAATCGATAACTAGAATACGAAGTTATTGTCAAATGTCAAAAATATGGTTCTGTCGAGTCAACAGCAAACAGGGTGCTCCACATTACTCCCCTCCAGACGAAAGCTACATGTAACGAGTGGGGAATTTTACTTTGCGGCCTCTACGTGTAAATTTTGGTGAAGTGTTGTCGTTTTCCACATCTGACTGCAGTTCTTGGCTACCGGTAATTATCACTTTCGACGGGGCGCTTATGTTGGTTCCTTTATCTGGTTGCGGCTCTAGGCTATCCATAATTGTAAGTTTCGTCTGAGCGTTGTTTGTTTCTTTAGCTTGCTGTGGCTGAATGACGTTTGAAGACGTTTCGTAGTCGGTGCTTGTTAAAAAAGCTGGCTTTAGTCTATCGAGGCTTACGTTGCTTGAACGCCCTCGGATGACCACTGTAAAATATTTCGGAGTTTTACGTGTGACTGCGTATGGACCGTCATAAGGGCTAGTTGCGCAGGTCGTACGGAATCATTTCTGATAAATACATGTGTCGCTGATTGTAATTTTTGTGACACAAATGTCGTTAGCGGGGAATGGTGTGCAGTGTCAGTAGGCCGAAGTTTTTCCATTGACTTACGAAATTCCTGTATTGTATCGCTATTTAGTTCGGCTGGATCAGTTGGGTGAAAAAATTCTCCGGGAATCTTCAAGGTTGTACCGTAGACGAGCTCCGCGGGAGATGCGCCAATGTCTGGCTTTAAAACCACTCTAAGGCCGAGAAGGAAGGAAATGTACCCACTTGCCTGTATCGTGACAGAGAATAGCTGATTTCAAAGATCTGTGCCATCGCTCGATCAAGCCGTTGAACTGAGGATGACACGTCGTAGTACGCAAATGATTCGTTCCAATAAACGAAATAAGCTCCTGAAAAATTGAGGACTCGAACTGTCGGCCTCGGTCTGACGTTATACGTTCTGGAACACCAAATCTCGATATCCAATGCGTTATTAGAGCTCTGACGGCAGTTTCAGCAGTCATATCCGGAATGGGGACTGCTTCAGGCCATCGTGTGAAACGGTCGATAATCGTCAAACAGTATCGTTGGCCTTCGCATAATGGAAAGGGACCAACGATGTCAATGTTGATGTGGGTAAATCTGCCTTGTGGTGGTATGTATTTGGCCAGTGGTGATTTTGTATGGGTGCAATGGGGTACAGTGGTGCTTCTGGGTATGCAGATACAGTTGCGCGGCTATACTCAATTCCTACTCTTACGTCCACGTTCGTGCACCCTGGGAAACGTGAGCAACCCAAGTGCGAGATGCGGTAACCAACCCGTGTGGAGCCTTGGGTCACGGCTAATAGAGAGGGAGCTTTAGTGGAGCCACTCCGACATATTCGGTTTAAGGGTTCACTAAAGTCTGCAGCGTCTGTTCACCAGGAGGTGCGGGTGCAAGCGGGCGTCTGTCTTGAAGCAAGCGGCTCGCTATATAAATGAACCCAAACTTTTTACCCCCAGCAATGGGTTATGCGTTGGGTTTGGGACCCACCATGTAAAATACAAGTCCAATGAAAAGATCGAAACAGCCTCGGATAATGACCTCCCCACACGTTGACGACCCACGCAAACGAAACAAGGACTACGATTTACAGATATGCACCTGGAATGTCCGGACCCTTTATAGGGAAGGTGCCTCTATCCAACTGCTGGATGTCCTAAATAAGTATAAGCCTGACATCACTGCAGTCCAGGAAATGCGATGGACGGGACATGGATGCAAAAAATATGCATCGTGCGACGTTTACTACAGCTGCCATGAGACGGCGCACAAATTTGGTGTTGGATTTGTGGTTGGGCGGAGACTGCGAGATCTTGTCTCCAGGTTCACCCCCATCAGTGAACGAATTGCCACAATCCGCATCAAAGCAAAACTTAATAAGATCAGCTTGATTTGTGCGCACGCCCCGACGGAGGAGAAGGATGATGGGACCAAGGATGAATTTTACGAGCGCTTGGAGGAAGCATACGAGCGCTGCCCCCGCCACGATGTAAAAATTGTGATTGGCGATTTTAACGCTAAGGTGGGCAAAGAAGGAATTTTTGGTCCAACAGTCGGAAACTTCAGCCTTCATAAAAATACCTCCGGCAACGGAGAGAGGCTGATCGACTTCGGCGCGGCGCGAAACATGGTAGTAAGTAGCACCAGGTTCCAACACCGAAGCATCCACCAAGCAACTTGGGTGTCCCCTGATCAAAAAACGCGAAACCAAATTGATCACGTTGTGATAGACGCGAGATACGCTTCGAGCGTGCTTGATGTTCGTTCTATCGACGTCGAAAAGCTGCAATCGCAAGGGACAGCTGAGAATTTTCAATCTCGACTCTCGATCCTGCTAAGGCAAGCAACTTCTCATCGCCCCGACATTAACGAGCAATGGGATAACATCTCCCAATCTCTTCGCACCGCTGCGGAGGAAGTGGTTGGCTACTACCAGCCTCGCAGAAATAATTGGTACGATGACGAATGCCGCGTCGCTGCTGCAGAGAAATTCGCAGCATACAAAGCCACCCTGCAGCCAATAACTACGCGTGCAACAATTGAGCGATACCGGGAGAGAAGGAGGGAAGAGAGACGTCTTTTCAAGAGCAAGAAACGAGAGGCGGAAAGGCGTGAGTGCGAAGAGCTTGAGATGCTAGCAAGCAGGAATGCGGCCCGAAAATTCTATCAGAAAATAAGGCAGCAAACAAGTGGTTTCAAGACCGGGGCTGGTTCCTGCAAAGACGAGTATGGAAATCTGGTGACGGACGTACAGAGCACACTTGAGGTATGGAGGGACCACTTCTCAACGCTACTGAATGCGAACTCTGGTGAGGAGTTTGAAGAAGAGGAGCCCAGAACAATCTTTAGGGATGAACAACAAATCCCTCCACTCGACCAAGGCGAGGTGAGAACAGCACTAAGGCGGCTAAAGAATAACAAAGCGCCTGGGGCAGACGGTATACCGGCTGAGCTTTTCAAAGCCGGCGGCGAAGAGCTGGTAGGAAGCATGTACCAGCTGTTAAGCACAATTTGGTCTGACGAGTACATGCCAGAAGATTGGAACCTTAGTGTTCTTTGCCTAATCCATAAGAAGGGTGATCCTGCTGTTTGCGCCAACTACCGTGGGATAAGCCTTCTAAATATCGCATATAAGGTTCTATCGACGATACTGTGTGAAAGACTGAAGCCATATATGAACCAGCTGATTGGACCTTATCAGTGTGGTTTTAGACCTGGTAAATCCACCATCGACCAGATATTCACAGCACGTCAAATCCTGGAAAAGACCTTAGATAAGCAAATCGACACACACCACCTTTTTGTCGACTTCAAAGCCGCTTTTGATAGCACGAATAGAAGCTGCCTGTACGACGCCATGTCTAAATTTGGGATCCCCGCAAAACTAATACGGCTATGTAGAGTGACGTTGAGCACAACATTTAGCTCCGTCAAAGTTGGGAAGAACCTCTCCGAGCCGTTTGAGACCAAACGAGGTTTTAGACAAGGTGACTCACTTTCGTGCAATTTCTTCAACCTAATGCTGGAAACTGCAATAAGAGCTGCCAATCTGAATCGCAGTGGTACTATTTATAACAAAAGTACGATGCTGCTTGCATATGCGGATGATATTGACATCGTTGGCCTTAACAACAGGGCCGTCAGTGCAGCATTTTCCAGTCTAGAGAAGGAAGCAAAGGAGGTTGGTCTAGTAGTGAATGAGGACAAAACAAAGTACCTTGTGGCAACAAACAAAAAATCCTCGCGTATTGGGACCCACGTCACTGTTGGCAGCTACAATTTTGAAGTAGTCAAGGATTTTGTATACCTTGGATCCAGCATAAACACCACCAATAATGTCAGCCTTGAAATCAAACGAAGAATAACACTTGCCAACAGATGCTACTTTGGGCTCGGTAGGCAGTTGAAAAGCAGAGCCCTTTCTCGACGAACGAAAATCTCGCTCTACAAATCTCTCATCGTGCCCGTCCTTGCATATGGCGCAGAAACATGGACGATGTTGACCAGCGATGAGCAAGCCTTAGGGGCTTTCGAGAGAAAAGTTCTTCGCAAGATTTATGGCCCTGTTCGCGAAAGCGACGGGTACCGAAGAAGATGGAATGACGAGCTGTATGAGCTGTATAATGATGTGGACATAGTCAAGTGCATAAAAATTCAACGATTGCGATGGCTTGGCCATGTCGTTCGCAGGGATGATGATGCTCCAGTGAAAAAGTCCTTCGAAACGGCACCCATGTGTGGGCAACGACGGCAAGGACGCCCAAGAACACACTGGAAGGACCAAATGCAGAAGGACCTGTCCACGCTTGGTATGAGTAATTGGCGTAACCTCGCGAAGGAGAGAGGGAACTGGCGAAGCTTTTTGATCTCGGCCCAAACCGACAAACGGTTGTAGCGCCATAAAAGAAGAAGAAGATTTTGTATGGCGATAAGTTTCTGATCGCTGACATGCTTCGCAACTTTTCACAAATTCTGAAACTTGTTTCTTTACCCCTTTCCAAACAAAACGTGAAGTGACTAACTTCGTAGTGGCGCGCACTCCAGGATGTGACAAGTTGTGCATTTTGGACAATATTTGATTGCGAAAGGCTTTCGGAACATACGGACGTAATTTTGATGTCGGATGTGTCGCAAAGTAATTCGACGTTGATGCCTGGCGGCATGAATGGTTTAAGTGTTAGAGAAAATTTCGATTTCATACCTGATTTCAGCACTGTTTGTAGCTCCTGGTCGTTCTTCTGTGCGTATGCAATGACGCTATAATCGTTGACTTGGTTGAGCGATTGAATTCGGGAAAATAAATCTGCTGTTACGTTGGCTTCCCCCGATATGTGGCGTATGTCGGTTGTAAACTGGCCTATGAAATCAAGTTGACGTGCACGGCGAGGAGTTGTTTTTGTTTAAATGCAAAAACGAGAGGGCGATGATCCGTGAGTACATGGCATCGTCGTCCTTCAACCATATACCGAAAATGTGACACAGCTTGAAAAATTGCGGTAAGCTCTCGGTCGTACGTACTGTACTTACGCTGCGCCGGTGTTAGCTTTCTTGAGTAAAACGCTATCGGTTGAAGCTCCCCGTCAATAACCTGATGCAATGCAGCACCAACCGCAAAATCTGATGCGTCGGTGTGCAGAGACAATTCTGCGCTTGCTGACGGATGGGACAGCAACGTCGCGTTCCTTACAACGTTGAAATGCAGCTTCGGCTTCCATATCCCATTTGAGTTGCGTCATGTCATTTCTTTTGTTTCCCACGATTAGTTGCTGCAATTTAGATTGGTAGTCAACGGCATGTGGAAGAAACTTCCTATAAAAATTTAACATGGTTATAAAACGCTTTAAGTCTCTTGCGATCGTTGGCTTAGGGAAATTTAACAGCGATGCAACTTTTTCAGGTAGGGGCTTGGTTCCGTTTGCGTCAACCAAATGGCCTTGAAACTTTAATTCCGCCTTACCGAATTCGTACTTGGAAAAATGTATGGTCAGCTTATTCTCCCGTAGTCGTTTGAACAGCAAACGGAGTCTATCTGGTGATGTCTGGAAATTCAGTAAAATTTTGCTGAACGGTTCGTCGACTGTGAAAGTTTTCAGCTTCGTGTCGCTGTATTTTATTGTTGGCGATAGTGGCGTTGATAAGGCCGTCATGCTGTCGATTAGTATATTTCGGCGCATATCTATAAGAAGGTCGTAGAATTTATTGAAATCGGCACCGATGATGGGTTGGGTGACTTCTGCAATTATAAATGACCAGACAAATTCGCGTCGTAGGCCGAGATCTATTTTCAATCGCTTTTCCCCTAAAACTTTGATTGCGGCTCCGTTGGCGGCGTAGAGTTTCGTGACACATGGACGAATATTATACGATGGCGTAGTTAGTGGGAGAATTGACACGTCGGCACCAGTGTCGATAAGGAACGTTGTTTTTGAAATACGGTCTTTTACCTGTAGCCGAAGAAATTTACGGTGTTCCCAAAACGAGTTGCCTCTTTCCGCTAGTCATTGTTTATTTTTTGCAGCTACCGCGGACGAACGGTGTCCATAGCGGCATGGACTGCGGCATCTACGAGCGCTGGTGCCGTATTTTTTGTGGTACCAGCATTGGTAACTGGCGAATGAAGCTGGGTTACCACTTTGTTCTTCACGTCGATTTGCGCTTCGTGGGCGAAATTTGGTGGCAGACTGCTGTCGAGTACGGGAACGAGAGCGCACGGAAAATCTATCAAGGCGTTTACCAAGGTCTTCTACGGTTGCACGTAGTTGGTTTAGATCGCTGTTAACTCCGGATTCTACTCGATGCACGTGATGTACGCCAACTGCGTCTATGATCGAGTCTGCGATTTTTGTAAACTCTGCAGCAGTACCTGACGTGGCTGCTACGACTGGCTGGGCGAATTCTGGGAGTCGTTTCGTCCAAAGACCTTTCAAAGCGGCTTCACCCAATGTGCTCCCGGCGACACGTTTCATCTCAAAATATAATTCTGAGGGTTTTTTATCTCCGAGTGGAAGTTCGGAAAGAAGTCAATTTAAGTGCCTTTGTTCGCTGTCAGCGAAGTGTTCGATTATTTTCGCTTTAACGTACTCGAACCTATCATGCTGCGGCATTGTAGCTATAACTTCAGACAATTGGCCGATCACAGTAGGGTCGAGAGCTGCAAACACTGTTGCTGCCTTTTGTTTGTCCGAAGAAATTCCAGAAGCGGTAAACCAGAAATCCATCGACGTAAATCATGCTTTGATATTATTGCTTGACATCGAAGGGATTGGTAAGCGAGCATACACGGCAGGGGCTTGTATTTCGCCCGCAGATGGAATCCCCCGAGGATGGCGCGCGTCCTGAAGCGGTGTGGTACTAGGCGGTGCCGATGAAATTCCACTATCGTTGTTCGTCTTAGTAGTGAAGAAAAGGAATAGCGTGATCTTATAGCTGTACTCAATTGCGTCGGAACGGAATTTTACTTCCGTTCTCTGAATACTCTTTACGGGGTCACCAGTTTTTAGTGCCTATAAATACGGTCGCTGAGTTCGATGTAGCTTACAACACTAAAATTGCAATATGAAACACGCTTCGTGTTAAGTTTTTGAAGGTTTACTGTATTTTGTATAATAAAACATTTTACAAGTTTTTGCTGGCAGCAATTAGCGTGGCTTACTTGTTAGGAGATGGAAAGCGAATGGCGTGACCAAATCTAATGATACCGTATGAAGCTGACAGTTTTTATAAAGAAAAGAGAATATGATTACAGCTAGGCGTATGTACTAAAACTAGAAATGTAAGGATAAAGTGAATATGCAATTTACTTAAACGGAATCGATAACTAGAATACGAAATTATTGTCAAATGTCAAAAATATGGTTCTGTCGAGTCAACAGCAAACAGGGTGCTTCACATATATTTTGAAGATTGATCGAAACACAGAATATAAAAATTTGCAAACTGGAAAAATTGCGATTCGAGTCGAAATGCAAAAATGGGCGGAAAAATGTTTACAATTATTGACTAAAAAATTGTACCTGCAAACATGCAAGACTTATTAAAACAATTCTATAGCGAATTATGCATAAGTATATACAAACCGAAAATCTATTTTGCTGAATGTAACCTTCATGCGCGGAAATTGTTAAGTTAATCACCCTTATTATGAGTTTCGTTTTCGCCCGTAATAGTTAACTTTTCACTGTTCGCTTATTATAAATTTCGGGCGGAAATTTTCCACTTTCGAACATTGTTTCGCCTTATTGGTAGATTAATTAAATTAATTCACTATTTGAGAGGCGAAAAATATACGCCGATTCAAAATGTTAATAAGTAAATTTTTTAACATAAAATCGCACATTTCAAGAACAAAACAGTCAACAAAGTTCAAAGAG
Organism: Philophylla caesio; assembly: GCA_963971545.1. Classification (NCBI taxonomy): domain Eukaryota; kingdom Metazoa; phylum Arthropoda; class Insecta; order Diptera; family Tephritidae; genus Philophylla; species Philophylla caesio. The sequence goes on from OZ020605.1 coordinate 19,319,445, forward strand.
AGATCTATTAGGTAGAATGCAGTAAAAGCCGGATATTGCAAGAGGATTTGTCAAAGAAAACAAGAGAAATGTAGTCGAGTTATGAAAACATCTAAGAATGGAGCTGAATAGTTGGGGCCTGCAATAAAAAATGTGTCCAAATGGAGCCAAAAGCGGTATGATTTCCAGCGTAGGCCGTTTTACCCATTGCGGGAATAATATGGACTCGTTAATTTTGACAATTTCTTACAGGATCTGACTAAAAGACAATTGCGCCAGCCCAATTTCAAAACTTTTACCTACACCTTTATAGTATCCGCTAAGCTTCCCAACTGGCGGAATAGTAAGTTCTAGTCGTCAAAATTCTGAAAATATGATAAATTTCGTCAAATTCCTATTTCATTTGAAATATTTGATAATTTTACACTTCAAGTATATGTACACATTTTAGAGCTGTTATTTCCATATTCGAATTTTCGAAGCAAAATTTATGTCGTGTGAAACTCGCAAAAGGCGAAATCAATCCGGGCGAATGACAACGTTTCGGGTGAATTTTTTTTCGGGCGAAACTGCCCGAATACGAAAATATTAGTGTTTTCTTCTTTTTCTTGTCCGACAGGGTGGAGCACGGTGGCACACATAGGCTGTAAAAAGACCATTGTGATACCACTGGCGGTGGCTGGAATCCGGCGTCTGTCTTGGATAAATCGGCTAGCTATATAAATATTAAAACCAATTTTTAACTAGGAGTTCGTTGGCGCCTAGAGGAAATATACAAGCGCCGATATAAGAAATTGTGATTGGTGACTTAAACGCTAAGGTGAGCAAAGAAGCAATTTCTGGCCAAACAATCGGTCCGGCTTTGTGAGAATACCCCTGGCAACAGAGAGAGGCCGCGGCAAATCATGGTAGTGAGTAGAACCAGACAGCGAAGCATTCACAAAGTCACTTGGATGTCCCCTGATCAAAGAACGCGAAACCAAACTAATCACGTTATGATAGACGCGAGATACGGATCGTTACTTTGAAAGACCAAAGGTCCGCATGCGCCTCTCTGTACTAAAGATCGCTCACCAAGCGTCGCGACGAAAGTTCGACGTCGAAAAGCTGTAAACGCCACGAACAATTGAGAATTTTCAATCTCGGCTCTCAATCCTGCTTAGGCAAACAGCTTCTCATAGCTCCAACATCAACTATCATTGGTATAGCATCTCTCAATCTACGACCAGCCACGAATAAACAGTTGGTATGACGAGTGCCGCGTCGCTGCTGCAGAGAAATACGGCCACCCAGCAGCCAATTACTACGCGTACAACAATCGAGCGATACCAGGAGAAGAGGAGGGAAGATAAATATCTTTTGAAGAGAATGAAAAGAGAGGAGGAAAGCGTGAGTGTGAAGAGCTTGAGATGGTAGCAAGCCGGAATGCGGTCCGCAAATGCTCTCAGAAAATAAGGCAGGAAACAAGTGGTTTCAATACCGGGCCTGGTCTCTGCAAATATGAGTAATAGAAACATGGTATTAGAGGTTAAGAGCACACTTGAGGTATAAAGGGATCACTTCTCAACGATACTGAATATAAATTCTGAGGACGCGTTTAAATAAGAGGAGCCCAGAACAATCTTCAGGGATGAACAACAAATCCCTCCACTCATCCGAGCCGAATTGAGAAAATTTAGTCGGCTTAAGAACAAAGCGCCTGGAACAGATGGTATGCCGGCTGGTAGGAAGCTTGTACCAGATGTTAAGCCCAATTTGGTCAGACGAGTACACTAGCCAGAAGATTGGAATATCAGTTTGCGCATACAATCGTAGGTTAAGCTTTCTAAAAATCGCATATAAAGTCCTATCGAGATACTCTGTGATGGACTGCAGCCGTGTATGAACCAGCGTCCAATAAGCTGTCTTCAGTCTTGGTATATTCACCATTGACCAGATATTTCCAGATTATAACAGCACAAATATAAGCTGCCTGTACGACGCCATGGCTAAATTTGGAATCCCTTAACTAATACGACTATGTAGAGTGACGATGAGCACAACTTTAGCTCTGTCCAAGTTGGAAAGGAGCTCTTTGAGCCGTTCGACACCAAACGAGGTTTTAGCCAAGGCGACTCACTTTTAGTAACTTCTTCAATATGATGCTGGCAGTGAACGAGAACAAAGCCAAGTACCGTGTGGCAATAGACAAAAAGTCCTCGCGTATTGTGATCCACGTCCATGTTGTCGATTACAATTTTGAAGTAGTTAAGTATTGTACCTGGGATCCAGCATAAAAATCACCAATAATTTCAGCCTCGAAATAAAGCGAAGAATAACACTTGCCAACAGCTGGTTTTGGGCTCGGTAGGCAATTAAAAAGCAGAGCCCTTTCTTGACGAACAAAAATCTCGCTATACAAATCCCTCATCATGCCCGTCCTTTGATAAGGCGCAGAAACATGGACAATGTTGATCAGCGATATGAATGCGCCTATTGTGATTCACAACTCAACTAAGTTGAGTTGTCAGTGTTACAACTCAACTCAACTATTTTTGCGTATTATGGTTCACAACCAACTTTAGTTGTCTTCGTTAAGTTGCTGACAACCAGAATTGTTGTTAATTTTGACAACTCAAATAAGTTGGTATTCGCGCAAGTGTTCAAAAAAATCTGTGAAAATTTAAATATTTGTATTAATAATAGATATATCCGTTGAAATGTATTTCACGGAAGGGGAGGAAGAAAACGTGCAGCTTACACGTATTAGACGGAACCTTAGAGACCAGACAAATCCATTGGAATTGCCATCGGCCAGGTACGTAACGGTTTTACTGAAAGCATACAAAGTTTTTAATAGTTATATTTTTAGATTCATAAGTTACTTTAGGCTGAACAAAGAAGCGTTTATATATTTGCTGAATGAGACGAAGGACTTTTTCAAGCAATCAAAGAGGACTTCTTCTATATCACCGACAATAAAATTGTGCGCCTCATTACGTTTTTTTGCAGACGGCAGCTACCAAAAGAGTAGCGGTAATGATTTTAATGTTGGTTTAGCGCAGCCAACATTTTCTATGGTCCTTGAGGAGACTATTAATGTCTTAGAGCAGCATGTCTGTGCACGTTGGATCAAAGCGGCGATGACACCTGAGGAGGTACGAGATTCAAAAATTGCTGTTTACGCTCAAAGTGGATTCCCAGGAGTAATGGGCTTCGTTGACGGTACACATGTGCGAATCTGTGCACCACGAAAGGAAATACAGCACCTATATCTCAATAGAAAAGGCTATTACAGCGTAAATGTGATGATTGTGAGTTTAAGAAATTCTTATTTTTTGCGCACGCACTTTTCATGAATATGGTTTTAGTTTGCAGACTATAAACAAAATATAAGGTTCGTTGACGCCAGATATCCAGGTTCCAATCATGATTCCCATATATGGAATGTAAGCTCACTTAAGCAACACCTGGACCGGAATGTACCAACAAACACATGGATTTTAGGTAAGCTATTCTTACTTTGTTCTTCTAAGGTGTAGCTTGTACAATATATAAATCAAATTAATCCTAGGTGATGCGGGATATCCACTAGGAAAAATTATAATGACACTCTTTCGCAATACAGCTGATGGCTCACCACAAATGAAGTATAACAAAATGCATGCTAAAGCAAGGAATTCCGTCGAGAGAACCATCGGCGTGCTTAAAAGCAAATTTAGGTGTTTGCTTTCTGCACGGGGATTGCACTACGCGCCGGATAAAGCCATGAAAATAATCAACGTTTGTTGTGCTTTACATAATATTTCGCAGCATTTTAAAGTTCAATTCCCCGATTCTAATTTGAGCACAGAAAACCAACAGGATTCCACACCAGAGGAAAATAATTCAACAGTGAATAGCGAAGCTGATAGAATAAGGAACAACATAATGAATTCATTGCAATAAGTTTCATATCATTTCATTCAGTCTTTTAGAGTAACATTCACATATATTCTTTTTAATCTTAAACCAATAAAAAATTCTTTTCTTTAAAAACTAAATAATTATTCCATGAATATAACGCAGATAAAAGGTATATGTATACATAGGTGAAAGCAAACAAAAAAGATTTTCATCTAACAAAGTAGTTATTTACATATAAAAAAATTAAAAAAATTCCCTTAAAAATAAATAATTCCCTTAAAATAAATAATTCATTTAAAAATAGATAATTCAGTTTAAAATAAATAATTCCATGATATCACTCAAACTAAAAATTAATCCGTTAAGAGTTCATGTGGATTAATTTTTAAATTGCTTAAATTTTTTTTTGGCAATTTCTATTTTCAGTTTTCGTAAAACGCTCTCTTCTCTTTCACGATCCTTTAGCAATTTCAGTTTTTCTTTTTTCAGTAAATAAACTTTATATTGCGTGCATTCCATTTTTTTGAGGCTACGCAGAATGTTATTCTGTGTTCCTGCCTGCCCTTCCAACAATTGCATTTTTGCCTCACCAGCCTTCAGTTTTCTCGGTCCCGGCGTTGGCAAAGAATTTTCCTTGACTACCGGCGAATCAGCAGTTGCAAGAGCTTCGTTTTCAGTTGTGCTCGTATCAGTATTCCCCAACCCAAACGCACTCCCGGAGGGATTAATACTCAGATTAACTTGAGTTAGCTCACAGACCCTTTCCTCACTTGCAGTCAAACTGATTTCTTGCGATGGGCCACCACCTGTTGCAAGGAAGTTTTCTTTATTTTTTGCCAGCTTTCGTTTCAGGTTGGCTTTATAATGAATCCACACCTACATATGGAGAAAATAGGAATCAAGTTTTTGTTTGGGTTTGTTACAATTAACTCACCCGTTGCCATTCAGGTCCTGTTCTTGATGGCGGCCCAAGGATATTCAGTTCGATTGCAAACTGTACCCAAGTATTTTTAGTGTCTTGGCGACTAGATCCGTATTGGCCTTTTCCTCTTCCAATGTCAGGATGCTTTTCAACTAAATCGACAAGGCGATCAATTTGTAGTTTGTTTGATATTTTCCTGAAATAATATATTTCATTAAGCACTTAATGTATATTTATGTATTTCATAAGATACACTTACAATGTTTTCTCCATTTTCCAAGCTTGCCGGCAATAACACAACTGATAAAAAATGGTTGTTTCGATATGACAGCTCACACAACAAAATTCTTGTTTGGTTGTGAACCATAATACTGCTAACAACTTAACGAAGACAACTAATTGAACAGCTGATTGAAAGTTGAGTTGAGTTGTAAACCATAATACAAAATCGACAACTACAACTAAAATATCAGTTGAGTTGTGAATCATAATAGGGGCAGAAGGCTTCATGATGGTCCGGTGAAAAATTCGAAACGGGACCCAAGGGAGAGGGAACTGGCAAAGTTTTTTGGCCTCAGCCCAAACCGACAAACGGTTGTAGTTCCATACCTCACCTCTTTTCTCGGCATCTTTCTACCGATACGAATGAAGGTCCAAAACAATCAATCTCGGTGTACGTGAAGGGCAGTTCAAATGTGGCAAGTCGGTCTACTGGCAGCCCTGCTTTCCGTTTTTTAGTTCTGGCGTTGTTTTTAACATTTAAATGCATTTGGCAATGGAGACGTTCGTGGTACCAGCGGCTTAGAGAAGCTTAATTCCATGATTTTGAGGAATATGTGGTCTTTGTGTTAACGTCAGCTGGGTATACGGTAGACGCCACCCATTTCCACACATCACAAGGTTTTCTTGGATTTCGCCTATTCCACGCTTAACAAATTATAGAAAACCTGTAGGTTCCAAACAGAGCAAAAGGCAAAAAATCCCACTAAGCTTCTCAACTGTTTCTAAAGCTTTTGACTTTGGCTCTGCTGAATCCGAAGCTGAGGTCAGAACTTTCGGGTTACCCTAGGTTTCTCTACATTACTTGGTTTGACCGAAACCAGCATTTGTAAGAAAAAATCCAAAATTTTATTTTTAATCTTTGAACAAGTATAACTAAAAGATATTTGGGTCAATGAATCATAATATAATAATAATCACCCTCATTGTGAGTTTCGTTTTCGCCCGAAATATTTCACTTTTCACTGTTCGCTTATTATAAATTTCGGGCGGAAATTTTCCACTTTCGAACATTGTTTCCAGTTATCGGCAACACTTATTTCCGGCGGAAATAGTTTTGCGGATTAGTTGTATTGTTTTCCTATTTTTTCAGAGTCGAAAAATTTCGCGGATTTAAAATGTAAGTAACTTTATTAAAATTTTTTTTTACATAAGATCGCCTATTCCAGGAACAAGAGAGTAAACAAAGTTTAAAGAGGGATAATATTTGGTGGACTGCAGGAAAATCCGGATATTGCAAGAGGATTTGACAAAGAAAACAAGGAAAATGTAGCTGAGTTATGAAAACAGCTAAGGATAAGGCTTCATAGTTTGGGGCCTGCAATTCAAATTTAGTCCGAATGGAAATGAGTAAACAATTTATATTAAAATGTGCGCATACATAAAAATTTGTTATGCAAAATAGAATTGGACTGGCCAAAAGCGTTATGTCTTTCAGCATAATCTGACTAAAATACGATTGCGCCAGCCCAATTTCAAAACTGTTACCTACACCTTTTTAGTAGCCACCTTCAACGAAAAATCGGAGTCACGCTTCCCAACTGGTGGGATTAGCCAATTGTAGTCGTGCTGGTGGTATTGAAGAGGTTAGCACAGATCGAATAAATACTTCTTTATTATTTGTTTTTAATGAGCTAAAGGCCAATTTTTATTGGAAAATTTTATAGACTTATGTTTCGTAGATCTGGAAAGTTGATACATTTTGTCAAATTACTATTAAATTTGAATTATTTGATAATTTTACACTTAAAGAACACACATTTCAGAGTTGTTATTTCCATATTTGAATTTTCGAAGCGAAATTTATTCCGGGTGAAACTCAGAATAGGCGGATTCAATCCGGGCGAATGAAAAAATTTCGGGTGAATTTTTTTTCGGGCGAAACTCACGATAAGGGTGAATATATTAATTTTTAGATTTTACCGCATACCGCACAGTGAGACAGTAGTAGACAATAGTAACCGCGGCAAAAAAATGGTTTTTGACGTGTCGTCCAATTTGGATGAAATTTTCACAGTATATTAACCGATATATAGGTAACAATTCCCTGAAATTTCAGCCTCATAACTTCATTACTTTTTGGTCTAGAGCAAGTCAAAGTTGAGGTATGCCAACGCGCTTGAAATATGTTAGTTCAATATGTAATAATCAAAAGCTTATTAAAATAAAAATACATAATAAATGTAACTTTAAAGTGTTTTTTTAATTAATTTAGTTATTGTAGAATGAGTAAATGAAAAAATAAATTAAAAAAAAAAAACACAATTTTTTTTTCTTAACAACAGAATTGTGGTGCAAAAATTGAACATTTTGCATTTTCAATGGCCTAGGAAATATAGAGCAGCCCCTCGCCCTAGGTGCAGACTTATACCAAATGAAAGTTTGAAGTCTCAGCTTTAATTTAAAGTAGAGGACATATAGCAAAAGTTTGCAAAAGCACATTAAACATACAAAAAACTACAAAAAGTACGTAACGCGCACATTCTGTCGCTATACGTATGTATGTTAGCATGCAATAGCATGTTTACAACTTTTTACTTTTATTTTTTTTAATTGTTTACTATTCACTTATTGTGCAAGAGAATAGTAATAAATTACATTTGTTTTTTGTTAGTTATTCAATATTATGCTTTAAAGATCATTTATGTTTTAATAAAAATATTCTTGTTTACATAAATTTTATTTACGTTATTAATTTGATAGATAATTTTGTTGAAGGTCATTGACTTTGGGTTAGATAGTTGCATAATTTTTATAATTTGTGAAAGAAACAGCAGATGTTATTAACAATGAAGTAAATCGTGTAAATGCAGAAATTCAAAATTTAAAAACGACAGAATTCGAAATGTTCAACAAAAAGTTTGCGATATCTCATAGTTTAACTATGACGATGATTGACGGAAAAGTGGCAACAACAGTCACTAAGAATTGCTCGATGGCTGTTTGTTTCATATGTGGAGCAAAACCTACTGAAATGAATAATTTGGATGCAGTTATTTTGAGAACAAATTCAGCTGAAGCATTGAAACTTGGAATTTCGCCGCTACATGCTCGAATAAAATTCATGGAATGTATATTACATATACGGTTATAATAAAAGTTTCAAAGCGTGGAGGACAAATAAAGATACAAAAGAACAGAAAGAAGCTGTTAAAACAGAAATGAAAAAAAATTTCAAATTAGTTCTGGGCTTAAAAGTCGATGTGGTGAAACAAGGCATGGGAACAACCAATGATGGTAATGTCTCTAGAAGATTTTTTGAAGATCCAGAAATAACCGCTGACATAACTGGTGTAAATGTAGACTTAATTCACCGCTTTAAAATTATATTAAATACTATAAATAGTAGTAAAAATATAGATGTTGGTAAATTCCATACGTGTTGCATGGACACTGCAAAATTATATGTAGAGCTTTATGGCTGGTACTACATGCCCATCACTGTGCATAAAGTTCTCATTCACGGCAGCAAAATGGTATCTGAGGCTATATTGCCAATAGGTTTGTTTGCAATTTTTATTTTTGAAAGTATTTTTTTAAACTTTATTTAATATTAACTTTTTTTTTTGCTACAGGAATGTTATCCGAAGAAGCGCAAGAAGCAATGAATAAGGAGTATAGAAACTGTAGGAGTGTCAATTTTCGTTCCGTTCAGTTTAGGTCTGTTGTTCCGTATTTATTTCGTTTTTTGGTCAAGCAGGTATTGGTGCATAATCGTTAATGTTAACAAATATTAAGGGTCCTGAGTATAGGGACCTGAAGTCTCGCGCGGTTAGAATCGAAAAGGGTATATTTTATCTCGAATCTGCCTTCGCGGTAAGAACAGTTAGATAGACAGTAATTTTAACCCGTTTGGGTATTGCAGGTTTGTTTTGTATGTTAGGTTAGGTTAGGTTAGAGTGGCTGTCACCGCACAACAGCACGGTAGCACACATAGGCTGTAAGAAGCCCATTGTGATACCACTGGCGTAGGCCATGTATTCCCTGTTCATCATGAGGTGTGGCTGGAAGCCGGCGTCTGTCTTGGATAAATCGGCTAGCTATAAAAACATTAAAACCAATTTTAACCTAGGAGTTCGTTGGCGCCTAGAGGAAACATACAAGCGCCGATATAAGAAATTGTGATTGGTGACTTGAACGCTAAGGTGGGCAAAGAAGCAATTTCTGGCCCAACAATCGGTCAGGCTGTGTGAGAATTCCCCTGGCAACAGAGAGAGGCCGCGGCGAATCATGGTAGTGAGTAGAACCAGACAGCGAAGCATTCACAAAGTCCCTTGGATGTCCCCTGATCAAAGAACGCGAAACCAAATTAATCACGTTGTGATAGACGCGAGATACGGATCGTTACTTTGAAACAGCAAAGGTCCGCATGCGCCTCTCTGTACTAAAGATCGCTCACCAAGCGTCGCGACGAAAGTTCGACGTCGAAAAGCTGTAAACGCCACGAACAATTGAGAATTTTCAATCTCGACTCTCAATCCTGCTTAGGCAAACAGCTTCTCATAGCTCCAACATCAACTATCAATGGTATAACATCTCCCAATCTACGACCAGCCGCGTCGCTGCTGCAGAGAAATACGGCCACCCAGCAGCCAATTACTACGCGTACAACAATCGAGCGATACCAGGAGAAGAGGAGGGAAGATAAATGTCTTTTCAAGAGAATGAAAAGAGAGGAGGAAAGCGTGAGTGCGAAGAGCTTGAGATGGAACAAGCTGGAATGCGGTCCGAAAATGCTCTCAGAAAATAAGGCAGAAAACAAGTGGTTTCAATACCGAGCCTGGTCTCTGCAAATATGAGTAATATAAGGCGGAAATTAAAGATATTATCGAAGAAACTTTGTTCAATAAAATCTCACAGTTAAAAACCAGTTTAGTTACGGATTTTAATTCACTACTGCAACATAATGTGGAAATTAAGATAAGTCAAATTAGAAAAGACATACTAGCGGAGTTAGCTAAAGCATTAGAAGAAAATAACGAGAAATTAAACGAAGTTTGGTCGGGTATCAACATTAACAATAACAAAACAAATGTAAATAACCAAATGACATATTCTCAAGCAGCCGCGGAAAGTGAAAACAGAATTGTTATTGAACCAAAAGACAAAGCAAAGAAAAACAGACAGACTAAAGAAGCGCTAAAAACAGTGATAGAACCAACAGAATGTCATGTGAGTACAGTGAGAGATATTAACAACGGCGGCATAATAGTGCAATGCAAAAGCAAGGAATCATGCGAAATGGTACAGAAGAGGATAGCGGAACAAATTGGAAATGACTACGAGATGGAGAAAACGAAGGATAAGAGGAAGATTAAAAAAATATTTAAAATTGTTGGTCTAACAGAGAGACTAAGTAATGAGCGCTTAGTCGAATGCATTGCGAAACAAAATAAAATATGTGAGGGTAAAGAGTTCAAAGTTATAAAAAATTTTGATAATTTGAATCGAAGAGAAGAATGTTTTAATGCTCTTATTGAAACCGATTTTGAAACGATGAAAATGTATTAAAACAAAAGAGAGTTAATGTAGAATGGGACTCGTGCATTACTATGGAATATGTTAAGGTATTTAGATGCTTTAAATCCTTGGGATTTAATCACAAGGCGGTTGATTGTATTAACAAAAAAGCTTGTGGTAAATGTGGAGGAAATCACGAAGCTAAAGATTGTATTTCAAATGTTTATAGCTGTGTAAATTGTCGTGGACTAGTACAAAAAAAGCTTTTAGATGTTGATATACATCATATTGCGTTTAGTAGAGAATGCCCTGTATATAAAAAATACATTGAAAGTAAGACTAAAACTAGAAAGTAGCAATCAAGAAGTAATGATCTAAATTGTTTATATCTTAATATTAATAGTATTTTAAGTAATAAGAATGAGTTAGAAAAACTTATTGAAATTAAGAACCCAGCCTTAATACTATGTGCGGAAACATGTACGACTAATAAAATTACGAATGAAGAGTTGAACATACGAGCATATAAGCTAGTGCGATGCGATTCTCATAGTAGGCATACGGGTGGTGTTCTTATCTATGTACATGATTTTATCGAATATATCACTAAATTTAATAAAATAATAGATAAAAACCTTTCCGATCATGAAACAATTCAATTTAAAATTAAACGTAACCCCCACTTCAAAATGAGAAGGTTTATAAAAACTATTTCATGGGAGTATTATAATAATGAAGCACTTATTAATCAATTGCGACTATGCGATTTCAGCAATTTTGATAAAATTGATTTGGAGAGCAAGGTGTTGTTAATTAATAATAATGTTCTGAATGTTACGCGAAATTTGACATATGAAAAATTAGTTCAAATAAAATTAATGAATAAATGGTATGACAATGAGCTAGCCAATATACAAATATAAATTTGAACTGTATAAATTAGCCCAAAATTCGGGAGAATGGGATGAATATAGAGACGTTAAAAGTAAATATAAAAAATTAGTGAAGATTAAAAAAATTAAGCATATGGAAGATAATATAAATAGAAATAGACATGATAGTAAAAAGATGTGGAGTTATCTGAAACAGTCAATAGGTATGGTAAAAGAAAGTTCATCAATCAAGAAGGTGGTAATAAATGGACTAATATATGAAAATGAATCTGAAATAGCGAGTAAACTAAATAGATATTTTGTAGATAGTGTTACAGATATTAGCAGCAATATAGAATTAGTTAGTAGAAACTTGAATGCAAATAATCAGTTAAATACTGATATTACATTTAAATTTGGCAAAGTTAAAACAGATGACATCGAAGAACTTGTTAATAAGTTTAAAGCCAAAAAGGGTGGTCAAAAATTATTGTCGGAAGGCGTTGTAAAGAACGCGGTACCATATTTAGGGTTCTTCTATGCTAAAATAATAAATGAAAGTCTAAGCAGTGGCATAGTTCCAAGCATGTGGAAACCTTCAACTATTGTCCCGATAGAAAAAGTTAAAAACACGATAAAAGCAGATGAGTTTCGCCCCATTAACACATTGGCAAGTGACGAAAAATTTTTAGAAATCGTGATAAAAAACCAATTAGTTCAATATTTAGAAAATAATAATATACTGATACCTCAACAATCAGGATTTAGACGAAATCATTCTTGTGAAACATCATTGAACATGATTATAGCTGAATGGAAAGAAGTACTTAATGATAAGAAATCGATAATAGCAGTGTTCATCGATCTAAAAAGAGCGTTTGAAACAATAGATCAACAAATATTGTTGGAAAAACTATCAGGCATTGGTATTAAAGATGTTGAACTGTATTGGTTTAGAAATTTTTTAACAAATCGTAAGCAAAGAACAATAATTGGTTCGACATTGTCAGATGAAGTGGACGTCAAGATTGGCTTGCCCCAGGGTTCTGTTCTTGCGCCAATTTTATTCAATATATACATTAACGATATTAATTTAGTCTTAAAATACAGTTGTATAAAACTATTTGCTGACGATGCATTAATTTCGATTAACGGTAAGAATGAAGAAGATATAAGAGATAAGTTGCAAAGTGATTTTGATGCTTTGTATGTCTGGCTATGTGCTAACAGACTTAAAATTAATATTGAAAAAACTAAATACATGATAATAACAAGAAAGAACAATGTAAATATTGAATCTATCAAAATAAATAATTCGGAAATTGAAAACGTACAGAGAATTAAGTACCTGGGTATCGTAATAGATTACAAATTAAAATTTGACGGTCATATTGACCACACAATAAGTAAAATAGCTACTAAACTATGGGTTATTAAAAGATCCTGTAAGTACTTAAGTAATTATTTTAAAGTAAGAGTATAAAGAGCAATAGTTGAGCCATACTTTATATATTGCTCTACAATTTTCTTTATCATGAAAGATTCGCAAATTGATAAACTGCAAAAAATGCAAAATAAAGCTATGCGTTTTATATTAAACAAACCTTATGATACTCCAATAAGGGAAATACTACTCAGTTTGAATTGGTTTAGCGTAAAACAACAAATATTTTTTTACACAATGAAATTTATATACAATATAAAGAACGGAAATTTGCCCGATTATTTGAGAACAAGTATTAAATTTAGCTACGAGGTTCATGACAAAAATACCAGACGGTGAAAAAAACAGTCTTTTTTATAAGGGTTTAAAATGCTTCAATGAATTGCCAGAATACATTAAAAATTGTGACACTAATTTGTTCAAAAAATTATTATATGATTACACAAAATCATTGAATATAAAATAGAGTTTGTAGTTTGTGTTGATTTGAGATGCATATATTTATATTTCAATATTTCGTATTCAAATGTTGTACATATTGCTATTGGAATCCCTTAACTAATACGACTATGTAGAGTGACGTTGAGCACAACTTTAGCTTCGTTGGAAAGGAGCTCTTCGAGCCGTTCGACACCAAACTAGGTTTTAGCCAAGGACACTCACTTTTGGTAACTTCTTCAATATGATGCTGGCAGTGAAGCCAAGTACCGTGTGGCAATAGACGAAAAGTCCTCGCGTATTGTGATCCACGTCCCTGTTGTCGATTACAATTTTGAAGTAGTTAAGTATTGTACCTGGTATCCAGCATAAAAACCACCAATAATTTTAGCCTCCAAATAAAGCGAAGAATAACACTTGCCAACAGCTGGTTTTGGGCTCGGTAGGCAATTGAAAAGCAGATCCCTCTCTTGACGAACAAAACTCTCGCTATACAAATCCCTCATCATGCCCGTCCTTTGATAAGGCGCAGAAACATGGACAATGTTGATCAGCGATGTGAAGGCTTCATGATGGTCCGGTGAAAAATCCTTCGAAACGGGACCCAAGGGAGAGGGAACTGGCAAAGTTGTTTGGCCTCAGCCCAAACTGACAAACGGTTGTAGTGCCATACCTCACCTCTTTTATCGGCATCTTCCTACCGATACGAATGAAGGTCCAAAACAATCAATCTCGGTGTACGTGAAGGGCAGTTCAAATGTGGCAAGTCGGTCTACTGGCAGCCCTGCTTTCCGTTTTTTTAGTTCTGGCGTTGTTTTTAACATTTAAATGCAATTGGTAATGGAGACGATTGTGGTACCAGCGGCTTAGAAAAGCTTCATTCCATGATTTTGAGGAATATGTTGTCTTTGTGTTAACGTCAGCTGGGTATACGGTAGACGCCAACTATTTCCATACATCAAGGTTTTCTTGGATTTCGCCTATTCCACGCTTAACAAATTATAGAAAACCTGTAGGTTTCAAACAGAGCAATAGGCAAAAAATCCCACTAAGCTTCTCAACTTGTTGAGGACATGGGTCCTCTTATCGACTTCGAATAAAACTATATTGTAAATAAATAAAGTGCGAGCGGCTGGCAACCCGAAATTTGTATAACTATGTCATTGTGAATGAATACATATAAGTCGCTTTGTCATTGCCATGTTTTCCAATTATTCCAAAATTTGTATTTGTAAGCGGCCTACGGGGCGACCCGTATCCGCAAGTTTAAATAAAGTTTAAAAAGTAGTCTAAAACCAACCGCCGCCACGACCGCATCGCACAAGTTTCTCTTCTTTTCATTATCGCCATTCCGGCAAACCGTACTTAGTACAATCAATCTTTTTCGTGTAATTTTACAAAGTTTTCACTGAAATAAACTCAATGAATTATACTAACTCAGATAAATAAACGCTTTCATTTATCTTGGCAATATTCACAAGTGCACCCTGCGCTTATTATTTATTCTGCCATCCCAAGTGGCAACATGGTCCTTTCGCGCTAAAAAGGCAACCCGCGGCCAAGCGAAATTTGAATGTACATGAAACATATGTACAGCGTTGTAGTGAAGGTTGAAAAACACCAAACAAACTAAAAAAAAAAAAAAATTAAAATAAGTTCGCGAATAAGCAAACAAATGCAGCAAAATAAGCAATTTGCTTGATATATGTACATAAAGACCGCTTGTGCGTGTACATAGGTGCATACATACATATGTATGTACATATGGTATGTCCATACGTGGAATAAGTGGCGTTAATTTTACCAATGCGTGCGTTAATTTAGCAAAAAGTTATATTGAAAAGTGAAAATTTTACTTCAAAACTAAAAGCTCTCAATAATTTGGGCATTTTCATAAGAATAAATGCAATAAGAAAAATTATAAGTTAAGAAATACGGGTTGCTTGTGTTAATAAGGGGAAAAAAGTTCTCTTACATATGTACATATATACATTCGCGATTAGTAAAATAGCAGTGCGCACGTACGACATACGACGCGATATCGATTTTTTGTTTTCCAAAAATAATCATTCCTGGTGTAATTTAAATTGGTGGAAAATTTGAAAAGTTCAAAAGCTTTGTGTAAAATCGATGCGAAAATTTAGTGCCATACATACAAAAGTATAGGCGTGCGATAGTTTTTGTGAAAAATCAAATTTATAGAAGTGCCTAAAGTAAAAATAAAATTCGGAAAGTATAGGAGTGCAAACTGAAAATTGAATATAAAAAAGTGCGTGAAACCAAAACGTACATAAGTATATACATACATAAATACATACGTACATGCATATATACATGCAAACATATTCATAAATACAAAATTAAGTGCGCGAAACTTAAAAATTCAAAAAAAAAAAACCTAAAATTGTAATAAAAAAAAAACGACTCAGCAACAACAAAAGCAACAAAAATAGCACCAGCAGCAACAACAAAAGCACAGAAACAGCAACAGCAGCAACAACAAGAGCAGCATCAACAGCAGCAACAACAACATCAATAGCAGCAAGCTACAGCAGCGAATTAGGGTAACGGACCGCATCACATATCGTAAGGTGCAGGTACAGTCTAATAAAAAATACCTGACTTCAAGTAAGTGCATTTTAACTCATCAGCACAACATACATATATGCAAAAATAACGGAAGAAACCACATTTTGCTTCCATACATAAATGCATATATGTATGTACATAAATATACACACATACCGTTTCCCAACAACCGCATACTTCAACTTCGCGAATTTCTTAACTCCACCCCCTTTTTTGTGTCTCTCTTGACCAGTAAATCACCGTTACTGTGCTTAGACGCGCTAAGACAGTAGATATATGCGCATACAAAGCCCGCGAAAAAAAATTCATTTCCCCTCCTTAATAACCGCATTTAAATACAAGAGAGTAATTAGCGGAATTTCTCTTTTAAATTTTCATATTCGCTACCGTTTGAAAACGCGCGCCCAAAAAAGTATTTGTATTTGTACATATGTATGTAAGTACAGAAATCTCATGGCACATACATACAGCTATGGACAGAGAAATAGCGCATCTTTAGTATGCATTATATTAATTGTTATTCCATAAAAAATTAAGAGATAGTCGTACATATTCTTATGCCATTCTTGTGCTGTTATTCTCTGTTTTTACAACTCCACTAAAAAATTCCGTTATCCCTTGTGCTTATTTGCTTTTGCTTTATTTTACTCAATCTGCATACTATTCCGTTGGACACCAAAATAGCGCACTTTTGTTTTCACCGTCAACTAAGACAGTTACTGTTTAGTGCTTTCAATAAATTCTATTTAATTGCATTTAAAAATATAATTTCTTTCGTTGAAATCGTTATTGTGGAAGAAAATGGGTAGAGGACCTCACTGCTCACTTGAAAAAAAAAAATTATTTGGGACCTTTATCGAAAGGGAAAAAAACAAACCAAAATTGCAGAAATTCTAGCTTGTTCTAGAAAGATGGTGTATAACGTCATCAAATGTATTAGTGCAGACCCAAATGTGCTAATTAGGAAGAAAATGCGAAAGATGCCCCCACGAAAAACAACAGCCCATGCGGACAAAGTAATCGTCAAAAAGAGTAAGCTTGATCCTTTCAAGTCCTCTCGAACAATCGCGACGGAAATAAATGAAGAATTTGGCTTGAATGTATCAAGCAGGCTTATAAGAAGACGACTTAATGAAAATGATTTATATGGGCGCGTCAGCAGAAAAAAACCACTACTGTCGCAGAAAAATATTAAAGCACGATTGTCATTTGCAAACGCCCATACATAATAAATTCTCGCACTCGAATATTCGCTTACGCACTTTTCCACATATATAAATCCATACGTACAAATAAAGGCACCCTTGTCATACACATATATATTGAAAAAAGAAAAAAAAAAAAAAAAAAAAAAAAAAAAAAAAATTACAATTAAAAGTTTATACCCAAAAATAACATAAAGGAAAACTCTCCCTCATTTTTAATTACATTTGACAACATATCCCATATTTATTTATAAATATTATCATTGACAAATATATAATTATATGTACATACGTTTATTTCGCCCTCCCTCACATAACTTATTCTCACTAAATTCACCTTCTACAAAAATTTTACCACCCTAACATTACTTGTTGTCCACCTGCGCGAGAGCACATACGTATATACATACATACGTGTTCCCGTTTTTTGTCAAGTTCAGTAGCATCACATAGCTACACATACATACCTACAAGTACACGCGCTTGTGTACAAACAATAAGCTCCACCCCTTTGGTAGCTCATATAAAAAGAATCAGCGCTGCTACTGCACTTAGACGCGCTAGGGCTAGTAGGACAGAATAAAAATCACACTATTTCTCTCACTATTAAAACTTTATATTAATTTGGTGTATTTCAAATTAATTATATACAAAAATTCTCAAAGAGCACAAAATATTGCCACACACAATTACCAGATTATTACATTGATTCCAGTGAATTTCTTTATACCCTCACCCCCTTTAATAAATCTCAATCATGCCAAAATCTCAGGAGACCCCACAAAAATCTTTGATAGATCCCTCCCTGCAAGATTTCATTTTTGAGAGCAATAGGCTTGAATCCTTTTATTCAAAATGGTCCGCCACCCTCATAAGTGACCATACCCCATCTCTTCTCAATGTCAAGTTACAGCAGCTTGACAAACTCTGGGAATGCCTTGTAACCTCGTACAAGGCAGTATTTCACTCAACAAATTTTTCCGAATCCAGCGGTTCAGTTGAGCAGAAATATGATAAATGCTCAGAGAGCTATGAAAATTGCAAATCGCAAATTTTAGATTCGCTACAGCTTTGTGGAGAAAACTCTCAGCCACAAACAAGCACATCGTTCGCAGCAAACACCACACATACTTCAAACTCCCAAGAAGTATTTCTCAAAGTACCACCGTGCGACACAGAGATTTTCCACGGTGGATACGAAGACTGGCCGGCGTTCAGAGATATGTTCACGGCAGTCTATAAAAACCACCCCAAATTAACTCCAGTTCAAAAACTCTATCATTTACGGCAAAAAACCCGAAGCCAGGCAGGACAAATAGTTAAGCAGTTCCCTCTAACTGACGACAATTTTCAACTCGCGTGGGATGCCCTCAAATCACGGTATGAAAACCGAAGAGTATTGGTTGATAACCAACTCAAAACTCTCTTCAACATACCCCCATTATATACAGAAAATGGTGAGCAAATACAAAAAATTCAAGCCACCATTAATAACTCTCTCGCAACGCTCTCATCACAAGGAATCCCAACTAGCGACTGGGACCCCATTCTTGTGTATCTCTGTTCATCAAAACTCCCAAGTGAAACTCTATCTCTGTGGGAGCAATCACTCAGCTCTCGAAAAGAGTTACCACTTTGGTCAGATATGAACAAATTCCTCACTAGCCGATATGAAATAGTAGAGAGACTACAGGCATATCCACCAGGAAAGCCAAAACCTCCCCACCCTAATTTCACTCCAAGAGCAGCCAATCAAAGCTCCTCATTTATAAATAGAAATGAACTCAAAATTTTCATGTCGAACTTAATCAGCCCATTTCCTGCAAATTATGCAACGCCAGACACCCCATGAAGACATGTGTGAAATTTCAAGCTTTATCCGTGTCCGATCGCCTAAAGTTTGTCAAAGGAAACAATTATTGCGAAAATTGTCTTTCTTACTCCCACTTGAAGAATGAGTGCCAAAGTAACTTCACGTGCGTTTATTGCCAAAGAAGACACCATTCACTGTTGCATTTTCCATAAAAATCGCAAGTTACAAAAACAAACTCAAAACCCCAAAGAGTTTCTAGTCAGCTAACGACTCAGATAGCAAACAACGACGAGCAACCAACTTGCTCAAAATATATTTCAAAGGCAACTCCCGCCTCAAGTTCCCAACAAAAAGACGTAAATAAAGTCTCGTCAAATTTCGCGAGTACTAGCGTTGCAACCCTCCTCCCTACTGCAATAGTGCCCGTCTATTGTGAGGGTGAATATCACAATATTCGCGCCCTGGTGGATCAAGGTTCTCAAAAATCCTTTGTATCATCCCGGATACAAAAACTCCTACGCTTACCCATGAAAGATGCACACTTCGAAATTTCTGGAATGGGCGGCATGGTGGTACAAAACTCCAAAAAGGTCTGCGAGATTACCCTATGTTCAGCAAACCGAATAAAAAAGATAATAACCCAGGCCATTATCTTGCCACAACTGACCCATTTTCTCCCTACCTCAAATATTAAAAATATTAAACTTGAAGAGGTAAAACACTTAACACTTGCCGATCCCCACTGCTTCACCCCCAGTAAGATAGACATGGTCATCGGCAGTGACTTAATCCCCCAAATCCTCTTGCAAGGACTGCAACACAGCAGTAGTCTCCTCGCTCAAAACACGATATTCGGTTGGATTTTGAGCGGCCCAATCCTGGAGAAAATCTCAGCGTTTACCACCCAGGTAACGGAACCCCAAGAGGAATGTCTCAACACATTACTGAGGAAGTTTTGGGAGCAAGAGGAGGTAGCAGTAATACAATCCCGATCCGCAGAAGATGAATTATGTGAGGACCTGTATCGACGAACCACAATCCGACAAGCGGATGGACGATATATGGTCAAACTTCCCTTCAAACCAGAGTTTCCAGAATCGATACCGCTAGGACACTCCCGACTAGCAGCGCAGCAGCAGTATCTCACCATCGAAAGGACTCTGGAGAGAAAACCAGAACTGCGAGAGAAGTACTCCGAAGTTCCGAAGTACATCACCATGGATCACGCGGAACCCACCTTATCCCTAGAAGTCATCAAGGACGGTAAATACTACTCGTTTTATTTACCGCACCATGCTGTCATAAAACCCGACAGCAAAACCACAAAAGTCCGTGTTGTTTTCAATGCTTCCAGAATATCCCACTCTGGAAGCTCGCTCAATGACGTACTCTACACTGGCCCAACCCTTCAAAACGACTTGATGATCACCATACTCCGATGGCGACTCTACAAGTTCGTATTCAATGGCGACATCGAAAAGATGTACCGCCAGATTCTCGTCCACGAGGAAGACTTAGACTTTCAAAGAATCGTCTTTCGTAGGTCCCCAAATAAGCCTTACAAGATTTCAAGTTGAAAACGGTGACATTCGGTGTTAATTGCGCCCCCTATCTCGCAATCCGTACGCTTAATCAGTTAGCGCAAGATTGTAAACCCGAATTCCCGCTCGCCACAGATATCCTACTTAATGATACTTACGTAGACGATATCCTCTCAGGCGGGCATGATATACATATAATAATATAATTTTGGCGCGTACACTATATAGCTCAGTGTTTGGCCGAGCTTCTCCTACCATTTGTGGTGTGCGTCTTTATATTATACCACAAACACAAGTAATAGGCGCATTAAAATCAGCAGGTTTCCCACTGCGAAAAATTACTGCGAACCACCCAGAAATCTTGAAATCAATCCCAACTTCCGATTTGCTAGATGTCGATTTCCTGAAATTCCAGGATGCCAGCTCAACCAAAACTCTAGGCATTAAATGGAATGCTCTTTCAGACTCTATCTCCTACACTTACGATCCTCTACCAGCTGCTCACTCGAAAACTAAACGGCAAATATTATCGGCGGTAGCGAAATTGTTCGATCCGGCAGGATGGCTATCGCCAATAATGATTTTAGCGAAAATTCTCCTACAACAACTTTGGATGAAAGGAACAGACTGGGATGAGCACGTAAAACCCGGCGCTTTTCACAAATGGAACACGCTCTGTGAAAACCTTCCAGCCATCAGCAGCATTAGCATCCCCCGCTGGGTGCAATATACCCCCTCTCAACAGGTGCAGATACATGGATTCCCCGATGCCACCGAAAAAGCGTACTGTGCTTGTATATATCTCAGGGTGAAAATCGATGAAAACTCCTACAGACCGTAAGCCTCCCACGGCTCGAGCTCTGCGGGGCAGTACTCCTCTCAAAACTGGTCCATCAAATTCGATCCCACCTGAATTTAACCAATCCTGACCTTTTCCTCTGGTCAGATTCCTCCATTGTGTTAGCATGGTTAGAAAAACCACCACATACATGGAAAACTTATGTCGCCAACCGAATCACACTCATACTCCAGAATGTGGGAAACGCGACATGGCGACATGTAGCTAGCGCGGACAATCCAGCCGATCTCGGTACTCGCGGATGTCAACCCTGAGATCTTGCGACACGTACCCTTTGGTGGAATGGCCCAAAATGGCTAAAAGAACCCACTACTTCATGGCCAGAACTCCCTTCTATCAACTCCTCCCCTCCGGAACAACGACGAATTGAAGCACTACATACGATAGATAGTGCAGATATCCTCAAACGATTCTCTTCATTTCCCAGAGCTCGCCGGGTCTTAGCATTTATCTATCGTTTCATACACAAATCTCAAAGCGCCCCATTCCGAAGTCATTAGCTCTCACCCACGATGAAATAAATGAGGTGAAAAAATGTCTCATCGCCCAAACTCAACGTAAATATTATAGCGTCGAAAATAGCTCACTCCGCGCCTCTAGTCCGATCAGCAAAAAAAGCACGCTGCTTACTATCAATCCAATGCTCGACAGCTCAGGAATCATGCGTGTGAACGGGCGTCTGTCTTATGCAGCCCTCAGCTACAATGAACGGCACCCCATTATAATTCCAGAAAACTCCAAACTCTGTAGTCTTTTTCTCGACTTCCTCCACTCCACATTACTCCACGCGGATAAACAGCTAATGACTCGAATGGTTCAGCAAGAATACTACATTCCCCGACTGAAGCAAAAGATAAAAAAATGTATCTTTCATTGCAAGGTTTGTACCCTTTACAAACAGAAGATGCGCTCGCAGATAATGGCCGCATTGCCCCCGGAACGATCCACCTATACTCGCCCATTTCATACAACAGGTGTAGACTTTGCCGGGCCATTTATGGTCAAGACCTCCATGCTCCGGCGTGCTTCTCATACCAAGGCGTATGTCTGTGTGTTTGTGTGCTTCTCCACAAAGGCTATACATTTAGAATTATGCTCTGATCTCACAACCGAAACGTTTAAAGCCGCGTTCGCTAGATTTGTCGGCCGTCGCGGAATCCCCTCCAAAATAATGTCCGACAACGGAAAGACGTTCGTGGGCGCAAAACGATCGTTTCAAAGAGAATTCTCCCAATTTCTCAATGAATCCGCCACGGATATCGCCGAAAGATACGCCGCCCACGGATTCACGTGGCAGTTTATTCCACCCTACGCTCCTCACATGGGCGGTCTCTGGGAAGCTGCAGTTAAAAGTTTCAAGACACACTTTACAAAGGTGGCAGGAAGCCTCAAGTTCACCTTTGAAGAGTTCACCACCCTCCTTATCCGCATTGAGGCAGTCCTCAATTCGCGCCCTCTCTCTCCTATGTCACAGGATCCAACGGATCTACTTGCTCTCACACCTGGACATTTTTTAATGGGGGCACCACTGCACTCTTTGCCATTCATCATCAATTTAGTACTCGTTGGAAGAATGAGTACCTTAAAGAACTCCATAAAAGACACAAATGGAAACATCTAGAACCCAACCTCAATGAAGGAGATCTCGTCGATGTTAAAGACGATCTTCTACCTCCAAACGAGTGGCGACTCGGGCGCATCGTCAAACTCTATCCAGGTCCGGATAAGAACGTCCGCGTAGCAGACATACTCACTCAAGCAGGAATAATCACACGCAACATTGCGAAGCTGTGTCTTCTGCCACCCTCGTAACATCCCCTACTCACACTTTTCCATCGCCTTCTCTACCCTCCATACAATTCCTTCCAATTCACTACTTACCGCTAATTCCGTTTCCACATTCTCTGATTTTCTTCACAGATGGACCGGGACGCTAACAATTTCAGCCGGTGTCGTCTGTGCTGTCGTCATCACCCGCTACGCTTCTGTCGGGCGTTTCAGGTAATGACGCCAGACGAGAGATTCGAGTCAGCACGGGTCCATAGGTACTGCGTGAACTGCCTGGCGACCTCGCACATTACCGGCGCTTGTGATTCCCCCGACAGTTGCCATCGGTGTGGAAAGGCACACCATACGATGCTACATCGCTCAACAACGCCAATAGGAGAGCGCAACCGCCACGATGACTTGCGCACGCGCGTCCGCCGCGAAGGCAGAGTTCTTGCTAGCCGCGTAGTTAAACCGATAGCGAAGCAGGCTCAAGGTGACCGTAATCCTGTGCAGAAGCGTGTCCGTGACTTGTTCAACCGGGCAGTTCTAACGTTGGAGAAACTGCAGGAGCTGCTTCACCTCGCACCGGCGCAGGCGGGCCAGCATGTTGAGGACATGGGTCCTCTTATCGACTTCGAATAAAACTATATTGTAAATAAATAAAGTGCAAGCGGCTGGCAACCCGAAATTTGTATAACTATGTCATTGTGAATGAATACATATAAATCGCTTTGTCATTGCCATGTTTTCCAATTATTCCAAAATTTGTATTTGTAAGCGGCCTACGCACAGTGGGCGATTGGGCCTCGCTAGCGGCATTTAATTCAAATTTTCAAATTTGAAAAAGCGTTAATTTTTTTTCACAAATCGATAACAGATGCTTTGATTAGATTTTTGGCGGTTTTTTATAAGCTCTACGATCAGCTGATCATCAGCTGTGAGCTGTCAAACACAAAATATGTTTTAGCAAGTGCTTTACAATATTTTTTCTTTGTTGTGCGCATTGATTTCGAGCTCCTTGGAAATTTACAATTTTTACTTGTTTTATTAAAAGTGTGGCTTTTTATTAACTTCAAGGTATGTATTACATAAAAAATCAGTGTTTGTGACCGGTCTGTAAATGTGTTGTTCATAAAACGTAGTCGTAATTAAGTGTATTAACAACTAGCCCGCACTAGCGTGCACCTGTCGTTCGTGGAGTAGAAGTTACAACATTCGCACGGATTAGGTCTAACTCTTTTTTTAGCTGGAAGTATGAGTCATTGTGCGTCCAAAATGTGTAATAAAGGGTGTTTTTTTTACAGGTTTGTTTTTCGAATAGAGATAAAACTGGCATTTTGTGGTCAAATCTGGCAACTCTAATGTCATTTATGTTCAGTTTGGTTTGCCATTTCATCATGAACAGGTTGACAAAAGAACAACGCTTGCAAATCGTGCAAATTTATTTCGAAAATAATGGTTCAGTTCGCGAAGTTTACCGTGAGCTCCGTCCATTTTATGGTCGACATAATCGTCCATCAGAGCAATTAATTCGGTTAACCATGGATCGTTTTCGCACTACGTTTACTCTATGTGATAATACGCATCCGCAGAGACGTCGAACAGTGCGCACCGAAGAAACAATTGCCGCTGTAGAGCAAAGTGTTGAAGAGGACCCGAATGAATCGATTCGCCACCGTGCACAGCAATTGGAGCTTTGTCCATCAACTTTATGGAAGATTTTGCGCAAAGATCTTGGCTTGCGACCTTACAAGATCCAGCTTGTGCAAGAATTAAAGCCGCGAGACCATGCAATGCGTCGTGATTTTGGTGTATGGGCCGAAAATGAGATTGATCTCGATGCTGATTTTCATCGCAAAATTTTGTTCAGTGATGAGGCTCATTTTTGGTTGAATGGCTACGTCAACAAGCAAAATTGCCGCATTTGGAGTGAAGAGAATCCACATGAGACCCTTGAAACGCCATTACATCCACAAAAACTGACTGTTTGGTGTGCTCTATGGGCTGGTGGAGTCATTGGGCCATACTTCTTCCGCAATAATGCTGGAGAGGCAGTTACCGTTAATGGAGACCGGTATAGAGCCATGATAACCGACTATTTTGTTCCCGAATTGGATGGCATGAATGTGGATGAGTTGTGGTTCCAACAAGACGGCGCTACATGCCACACAGCGCACGTCACAATCGATTTATTGAAGGAAACATTCGCTGAGCGCATAATTTCGCGGAATGGACCTGTCAATTGGCCACCAAGATCGTGTGATTTGACACCATTGGATTATTTTCTTTGGGGATATGTGAAGTCACTCGTCTACACCAACAAACCAGAAACGTTAGGGGAATTGGAAGCCAACATTCGTGGCGTTATTGCCGACATACGGCCCCATATGCTCGAAAAAGTGGTTGAAAATTGGACCTGTAGAATTGGCTTTATTTGAGCCAGCCGCGGCGGCCACATGCCCGAAATCATATTTAAACATTAATGGCATAAAATTATCCTTCCAATAAAGCCAAATTGATGGACCTTAAAACGATTTTCTTGTATTTTATTTCAATTCGAAGTTCTATACCCCTAAAAAAAACACCCGTTATGAACTGCTATTACCTGCTAACCTTTAAATCATGGCACTTTTTAGGAACAATGTCGGTAGCAAAACGGGTACTTTTTTTAGTATGGCATGAAGAAGCGATCCCAACCAAGAAGTTTCTCACCATGGAAAACTTTGTATTTGGTACTGTTCTCAAATACCTTAAATATACTCAGGAGGAGCAGTACGAGATTGACAAAAAGCTGCGAAATTTTACTAGTAAGCTTGTAGAAAAGTGGAAAAACTGTAGAAGAAATAAGGTTTTTTTTTGAAAACAAAAACCAGGAATGGCTAGATACGCCGTTAGTATTGATTGAAAGATCATCTTCCGAAATTATTGGACGTCCACAAAAAGATATTTCGGAGTGTTGCAAGAAACGCAAGTTAAGAAATTGTCAGGCCTTACTGAAGATGTGCCATCAGAAGCATTGTTGGTAGCTGCAAGCTGCAGCTTGTATAAAGGTGGAAAACGTAGTGCTTCACAGGTGGTGTTAATACTAAACGCCGACGAAGAGTTTAGCGGTAAGATTTTGAAAACTATGAGTACCCCTCAGCGTCTACCGACAAAACTTTCTGATGAAAAAGCACTGGCGCTATTTGTAGATGTTGGACATACCAAGTACACATGGAATTTGTCAAAGAGAGCCGCTAAAGGGCAAAACGCCGATATATATCCATGCTACGACAAACTGCGTTGTGCGAAAAAAAAATGCTATCCTAGTGTCATCACGGTCACTGATCATTTCGCTGAAGTACCATTACAAAACTTAGTAGACCATACGATTGCTAGGATTATTGAAGCTCACCCAGAAAGTTTTCAAAACCATATTGAAAATAACAATAACACCCAATTAACTGCTACCTACAAATGGGGTTGTGATGGCAGCAGCGGCCATTCTACTTACAGGCAAAAATTTAATGACTTCGATGGAGACATGATAGATCAATATTTATTTTCAATTTGAATGGTACCATTGATAGTGCAGAAAGGATCGACAGTTTTATGGAAAAACAATCGGCCTTCTTCTACCCGATATTGTCGACCCATTAAATTACTTTGCGAAAAAGAATCGGCAGACTTGTCTCGCAGAGAAATTCAAAACATTAAGAGCCAAATATTAAATATTTTTCCAACATTTGTGAGTACCTTAAGAATTGAGCACCAATTTCATATGACCATGCTTGATGGCAAAACGTTCAGTGTCATATCGGAATCGGCTTCGCAAACATGCGGAATCTGTAGCGCGACTCCCAAAAATATGAACGATCTAAATTTGGTGAAAAGCTTTCCTATTAATGCAAACCTATTTGAATATGGCTTATCAAGTCTCCACGCATGGATTAGGCTTTTCGAGTGTGTTTTGCACATTGCATATAGAATACCAATACAAAAGTGGCAAGCTCGTGGTGCTGACAAGGATGTCGTTGAACAAAATAATGCAGAAGCTAAGGGAAGAAATGCATTTGTTGGTGGATATACCAATAGCTGGTACTGGCAGCACGAACAACGGAAACACTGCAAGGAGGTTTTTCCAACAACCAAATTTGGCTGCTCGTATAACAGGAGTAAGCTATGATTTAATATATCGATTCAGCGTAATCTTACGAGCATTGGCTTGTGGATACGACATAAATTCGGACGCATTCGGATCTTACGCATTGGAAACTGCCGAAATTTTTGTTAAAGCATACTCCTGGTTTTACATGCCATCGTCTGTTCACAGAATTTTAATTCATGGAGCAGATATAATAAACCATTTTTCCCTTCCGATTGGTATGATGTCCGAAGAAGCTCTTGAAGCCAGGAACAAGGACTATCGAAACATACGCGAGAGCAATACAAGAAAAAATTCCAGGAAAAATACAATGGAAGATATCATAAATGCTTTATTAGTTTCGTCTGACCCTTTGATATCTTCATTGTCAAATGGGTCTTCAATTTCGACTGCAAAAAATATTATTATGGACGATGATGTTAAGAGCTTGCTTTTAATGAAGCATCTAGATATGCCTGATTCTGATTCCGAAGATTCCGAAGATAATTTTGATTTATAAAATTTGTTTATTGAAGGTAAAAAAAAATTTTGAAATTAAAAAAAAAATTAAAAAAATTAAAAAAATTTTAAAAATTAAAAAAATAAATTAAAAAGCTGTGAAAAAAAACCGTCTGAAGATATCTTTTTTCGTTTAGAAGTTATTAATTAAATGCCGCTAACGAGGCCCAATCGCCCACTGTGCTACGGGGCGACCCGTATCCGCAAGTTTAAATAAAGTTTAAAAAGTAGTCTAAAACCAACCGCCGCCACGACCGCATCGCACAAGTTTCTCTTCTTTTCATTATCGCCATTCCGGCAAACCGTACTTAGTACAATCAATCTTTTTCGTGTAATTTTACAAAGTTTTCACTGAAATAAACTTAATGAATTATATTAACTCAGATAAATAAACGCTTTCATTTATCTTGGCAATATTCACAAGTGCACCCTGCGCTTATTATTTATTCTGCCATCCCAAGTGGCAACACAACTGTTTCTAAAGCTTTTGGCTTTGGCTCTGCTGAATCCGAAGCTGAGGTCAGAACTTTCGGGTTACCCTAGGTTTCTCTACATTACTTGGTTTGACCGAAACCAGCATTTGTAAGAAAAATTCAAAAATCGCATATAAAGTCCTATCGAGATACTCTGTGATAGACTGCAGCCGTATATGAACCAGCTTATTGGACCATATCATTGTGTCTTCAGTCTTGGTAAATTCACCATTGACCAGATATTTCCAGATTATAACAGCACGAATATAAGCTGTCTGTACGACGCCATGGCTAAATTTGGAATCCCTTAACTAATACGACTATGTAGAGTGACGTTGAGCACAGCTTTAGCTTCGTCCAAGTTGGAAAGGAGCTCTTCGAGCCGTTCGACACCAAACGAGGTTTTAGCCAAGGCGACTCACTTTTGGTAACTTTTTCAATATGATGCTGGCAGTGAAGCCAAGTACCGGGTGGCAATAGACGAAATGTCCTTGCGTATTGTTATCCACGTCCCTGTTGTCGATTACAATTTTGAAGTAGGTAAGTATTGTACCTGGTATCCAGCATAAAAACCACCAATAAGTTTAGCCTCGAAATAAAGCGAAGAATAACACTTGCCAACAGCTGGTTTTGGGCTCGGTAGGCAATTGAAAAGCAGAGCCCTCTCTTGACGAACAAAAACCTCGTTATACAAATCCCTCATCATGCCCGTCCTTTGATAAGGCGCAGAAACATGGACAATGTTGATCAGCGATGTGAAGGCTTCATGATGGTTCGGTGAAAAATCCTTCGAAACGGGACCCAAGGGAGAGGGAACTGGCAAAGTTTTTTGGCCTCAGCCCAAACTGACAAACGGTTGTAGTGCCATACCTGACCTCTTTTATCGGCATCTTCCTACCGATACGAATGAAGGTCCAAAACAATCAATCTCGGTGTACGTGAAGGGCAGTTCAAATGTGGCAAGTCGGTCTACTGGCAGCCCTGCTTTCCGTTTTTTTAGTTCTGGAGTTGTTTTTAACATTTAAATGCAATTGGTAATGGAGATGATTGTGGTACCAGCGGCTTAGAAAAGCTTCATTCCATGATTTTGAGGAATATGTTGTCTTTGTGTTAACGTCAGCTTGGTATACGGTAGACGCCAACGATTTCCACACATCAAGGTTTTCTTGGATTTCGCCTATTCCACGCTTAACAAATTATAGAAAACCTGTAGGTTTCAAACAGAGCAATAGGCAAAACATCCCACTAAGCTTCTCAACTGTTTCTAAAGCTTTTGGATTTGGCTCTGCTGAATCCGAAGCTGAGGTCAGAATTTTCGGGTTACCCTAGGTTTCTCTACATTACTTCGTTTGACCGAAACCAGCATTTGTAAGAAAAATTCAAAAATTTTATTTTTAATTCTTGAACAAGTGTAACTTAAAGATATTTTGGTCAATGAATCATAATATCATAATAATCACCCTTGTTGTGAGTTTCGTTTTCGCCCGAAATATTTCACTTTTCACTGTTCGCTTATTATAAATTTCGGACGGAAATTTTCCACTTTCGAACATTGTTTCCAGTTATCGGCAACACTTATTTCCGGCGGAAATAGTTTTGCGGATAAGTTGAATTTTTTCCCTATTTTTTCAGAGTCGAAAAATTTCGCGGATTTAAAATGTAAGTAACTTTATTTAAATTTTTTTTACATAAGATCGCCTATTCCAGGAACAAGAGAGTAAACAAAGTTTAAAGAGGAATAATATTTGGTGGACTGCAGGAAAATCCGGATATTTGAAGAGGATTTGTCAAATAAAACAAGGAAAATGTAGCTGAGGTATGAAAACAGCTAAGGATAAGGCTTCATAGTTTGGGGCCTGCAATTAAAATTTAGTCCGAATGGAAAGGAGTAAACAATTTATATTAAAATGTGCGCATACATAAAAATTTGTTATGCAAAATAGACAATAGACAAAATTGGACTGACCAAAAGCGTTATGTATTTCAGCATAATCTGACTAAAAGACGATTGCGCCAGCCCAATTTCAAAACTGTTACCTACACCTTTTTAGTAGCCACCTTCAGCGAAAAATCGCAGGCACGCTTCCCAACTGGTGGGATTAGCCAATTGTAGTCGTGCTGGTGGTATTAAAGAGGTTAGCACATATCTAATAAATACTTCTTTATTATTTGTTTTTAATGAGCTAAAGGCCAATTTTTATTGGAAAATTTTATAGACTTTTATGTTTCTAAGATCTGGAAAGTTGATACATTTTGTCAAATTACTATTAAATTTGAATTATTTGATAATTTTAAACTTAAAGAATACACATTTCAGAGTTGTAATTTCCATGTTTGAATTTTCGAAGCGAAATTTATTCCGGGTGAAACTCAGAATAGGCGGATTCAATCCGGGCCAATGAAAAAATTTCGGGTGAATTTTTTTTCGGGCGAAACTCACGATAAGGGTGAATATCTATTTTTAGATTTTACCGCATACCGTACTGTAGAGAAAGCCTCAGGTGATCCGAAAAATCTGACTTCAGATTCGGTTTCAGCAAACCCAAAAGCTTTAGAAACCGTTGAGAAACCCGGGTAATATTAAAAATCTTAAATTTTGTTGGACCGTGTAATCAGTCTTTTTCTGCATTTCTATTACGTTCCGGCATTCCGCTCCACAGCCATTCAGATTTGGTATTCTGAGCTATGATTGAATCGAAAGTAAAATAGACCTTTACAGCTTACAAAAACGTAACTATGATCGCAATTTGTAATACACAAAATTGTATATTTTGAAGATTGATCGAAACGCAGAATATAAAAATTTGCAAACTGGAAAAATTGCGATTCGAGTCGAAATGCAAAAATGGGCGGAAAAATGTTTACAATTATTGACTAAAAAATTGTACCTGCAAACATGCAAGTTAACATCCTCTGTTTCATTGAGCTATAAGCGATAAGTTAAGTTGCTTACCAAGCAACTAAAATGTTTATATTTCAAAACACTTAGAAATTCTTGGGAAAAGAATTGATTAACATTCAGCTTGCCTGGCTTAGCACTTAAGTGTAATTTAAAACGATCCCTAAGATCGCATAAACAATCTGAACACGCAATGTAAACAAATAAGTTTCTCAATCCGAACATTTAATGTAAACAAATAAGTTACTTTTAAACTAATCATAAGTTGAAGAGCCAGTCTTACGCTAGCATCTGAAGAATAAAGATCTTTTTAAAAAATCAAATTACCCACCAAATAAATTAATTGGCGTCCAACGTGGGGCCACACAAAAATAAAATCCTCATGAAAATAAGTGTTGGAAAAACTGTGTGGTCAATAACAAATAAATAGTATCCTACAAAAAGGAGAAAATAATCGTATAAAAAGAATCCTGCAAGAAGGAGAAATTCATTAAATAAAAGTATCAGTTCAGATTTAAATCATTAAAAAGTATCCCTAACAAAGGAGAAAAATTACAACAAAAACTTTTTAGAAAAATTGTTAAACTATCGTGTGCTGCTGCCGTACATCGAAGAATTACATCTGAAAAATTTTGAAGCTACTGCTGAAGGAAGGCAACAAATCTAAGCTGCAACTGAAGGAAGGACGAGACAAAATCTCAAGGAGCACCAGATAAACAAGTTCGTGAGTCTAAGGCTATTATACTAAGAAAATATAAGAAAATACATCATTAAATTTAAGCTTAAGAATTATTATTTGTAGGAAATGAATACGGAAAATTCTAATATTAAATATATTAAATTAGGAAGTGAAAATAAAAATAAAAGTGTAAACTCACAAAAAGAATACAATTTGAAAAAAATTATAAAACAAATTAAGAATATAAGTTTGAAAGGAAAAAAAGAAAAAGTCGACAAAGAATACCTCATATAAAAAAAAAAAAAAAAAAAAAAAACATTCTTTTTCAAAGTGGACGAATTAATAGGATTGTTTTCTAAAATGACTACTAACAACACAAACAGCGCTACTGCCCCAGACGCAAACTTAATTACGCGACTTATAACCGCGAATAATGTAGGATTATTAACTCAAATCGAGCAATTGAAGGCACAAATTAATATCCTTACAAATACTAATAATGTGATAGAATATACAAGACAAACAATTGACGAAGCAATTCCATGTACTGAACCCTTAGACGTAGTTAAATCTATGCCAGAGTTTTCAGGCAATGCAAATTCCTATGTTAGTTGGCGTGAAGCAGCCAATAACACTATAAGTTTATACATAAAAGGAAGTAGGAAATATTTTGCTGCTTTGACAATTTTAAGAAACAAAATTACAAAGGAGGCCAATGATGTATTAACAAACCATGGTACAGTACTTAATTATGATGCCATAATAAGTCGACTAGACTTCGCGTACGCAGACAAAAGACCAGTTCATATTTTAGAACAGGAACTCAGTATCCTGCGGCAAGGACAATTGTCTATAATAGACTTTTATAATAAGGTGAACGCTAAATTGACACTTTTAATCAATAAAATAATTATGACACACGGTAATGATTCGAACATGACTAAAGAACTTAATAAATCAAACCGACGCAATGCTTTGCGTATATTTATAACAGGTTTAAACCAACCTCTTTCAAACATACTGTTCTCGTTGTCACCAGGCGATTTACCAAGCGCACTTGCAAAGGCTCAAGAATTAGAGTCAAATAACTTGAGAACACAATTTGCAATTCAATTTGATAGGAATCAAAATGTGAATAGTCAACATTTAAAACGGCAAGATCAAACACAGGTCCCCAAAAACAATCATTTTCATAATAATAATAATTTGAGGTTCCCTCAGAGAAACCATTATCAAAATCAAAACAATGGCTTCTTTAATAATAGATCAAATCAGTTTCCAAAGCCTGAACCGATGGAGGTCGATACATCCATTCAAATGCCTAATTATAGCCGTAATTTCAGGCAAAAAGATAACGTACAGCGTTATGCAAATAATTATAATAACAATTACAGATATGATCAGCGTCAATTCCAAAATAATGCGGAAAAAAGACCCATTGGAAGTGGTCAACATAGTTCTCAACCACAAGTAAAACAACAACGCATAAATAATATAAATGAACAAGCTTTTTTAGACGAAGGCTTGAACTGCCCTACATATTCAGGCAGTATAGAACAACAGGAAGAAACTTAAAAATCCTGATTGACACTGAAGCCACTAGTTGTTATTGTAGGCCCAATGTTTTAGTTAATATTTAGGTTTGAACTAACAATTAAGAAGAGGGTAAAAACTATTAATGGTTTTACCATCATAACTCATTATTATGAGACCCTTATGTTTGATAGATTAGTGAGATTTTATGAGATACAAAATTTAGAAGCTGACTTATTAATAGGCTTCAATTTATTAAAACAAGCAAATATAATTTTGAATTTTAATAAAAAATTATTGATTTATAAAAATGACATCGAGCGTATACATTTTTCCGATTGCAGCGAAAAAGTTGAAAATGAAAATATTTTAAAAAGCTTCAACATGCCAGAAAGCTTACAATGTGAAAACATTTCAGATTTCAGGACTGAAATAAAGGATAATATAAACAGAATTCATTCAAATATAAATACGAATTCTCTTTTTAGAACAGACGTCAAGGCAGAAATTAGAACAATTGTTGAAACTCCTATATGGAGTAAACAATATCCATACCCACTGTCTGTTAATTCGTTTGTTAATAAAGAAGTAAAAAATTTAATGAATGATAATATCATTCGTCCTAGTAGAAGTCCCTACAATTCACCAATTTGGGTAGTGCCAAAAAAAGGCACCAATGAAGATGGGTCACCAAAGTTAAGAATGGTGATTGACTATAAAAAATTAAATGAACAAACAGTGTCAGATCGGTATCCAATTCCCGATACAAATGTTATACTCTCTAATTTGGGAAAATCTAAATATTTTTCCACGATTGATTTAGAATCCGGATTTCATCAAATAAAAATGAGTGAAGAAGACATTGAAAAAACGGCTTTTTCCGTGAATAATGGAAAATATGAATTCCTAAGAATGCCTTTTGGCTTGAGAAATGCTCCAAGTATTTTTCAAAGGGCGATGGACGATATACTGCGAAATTTTATTGGAAAATTTTGCCACGTCTACATTGACGATATAATTGTTTATTCAAAAACAATTGATGAACACAAAGAACATTTAAATTTTATAATCGATACGCTCAAAAATGCGAACATGAAAATATCTTTAGAAAAGTGTAAGTTTTTTGAACAAGAAGTAGAATTTTTAGGTTATATTGTAGGTTACAATATTATTAAAACAGATAAGAAAAAGGTAGAAACTATTTCTAATTTTCCCTTACCAACTACTTTAAGACAACTCCGTAGTTTTCTAGGAATGACAGGTTACTATCGTAAATTTATTAAGGATTACGCCGCAATTACTAAACCACTAACCAAATTTTTATCTGGAGAAAATGGGAAAACTTCCCAACACATGTCGAAGAAAATTCAAATAAAACTTGATGAAGAAGGAATTGTAGCTTGTGAAAGATTGAAAAAATTATTAACAGAACAAATCGAGCTTGTACAGCCAGATTTCGGGAAAAAATTTATTCTTACAACAGATGCTTCTAACAATGCAATAGGCGGTGTTCTTACACAAGAAGGGAAACCGATAACTTTTATCTCTAAAACACTTAATTCGACAGAACAGAACTATGCTACCAATGAAAAAGAGTTGTACGCAATTGTTTGGGCATTAAAAAATTTAAGAAACTACTTGTATGGTGTATCAGATTTAGAAATTCATACAGACCACCAGCCACTCACATTTGCAGTATCCATTCGAAATCCAAATGCGAAAATGAAGAGATGGCACGCATTTATTGAAGAATTTGCCCCAAAAATTGTCCATAAACCAGGAACTTTAAACGTAGTTGCTGATGCTCTCTCAAGACAATACTTGAACAATATTTCTGATGACTCTGAATCTTCATCACTTGATACACAACATTCTGCAGAAAGTAGTGATAACGAAACTATCACAGAAACCAATAAGCCTTTAAATGAATTTAAACAGCAAATTTTGTTATACAAAGCAACATTTACAATTCACGAGCAGATCAAATGTTTTGGTAATACTAGGCATATAATTGAATACGATACAGTTGACAATTTATTAACAATCCTGAAAGAGTTTATTCAACCAAAACTGGTTACAGCCATTCATTGTACTCCAGAAGATTTATATGAAATTAAAAATTCAATTAAAAATACATTTAGTAATAAGTTTTTATATACTAAACTTTTCGTACTAGATATAACAAATAGTGAAGACCAAAGTATAATAATTTCACAAACACATACTAGAGCACATAGGAATTATAAGGAAAATATAAAACAAGTATCTGATATGTATTTTTGGCCAGAAATGAAAAAGAAATTTAAGGAATATGTTCGCAACTGCGAAATATGCAATAGAAATAAATATGATAGACATCCGCAGAAGATACCAATCGGAGAGACTCCAATTCCTAAGAAAGAGGGGGAGCAGGTACACTTGGATATCTTCTTTGCACAAAAATTAAAGTTTTTAACTTGTATTGACTCATATTCAAAATTTTTAGTTATCAAATTAATTGAAGATAAAACAAAGTTAGATGAGAAAGTTTTGGAGATATTACAAAGCTTTCCTGAAGTAAAATCAATTACAATAGACAATGAGCCAGGTTTCACAGCTGAACAATTTAAAACGCTAATGCAAAGATTAAATATTAAAATTTATTTTTGCGATCCAAAACACAGCACAACAAATGGACAAGTTGAAAGAGTTCATTCAACTATAATAGAAATAGCTAGATGTTTAAGACAAGAATACCATTTAATTAGCGATTTAGAATCAATGTATAGGGCTGCTCAGCAATATAACAAAACAATACACTCGGTAACAGATAAAAAACCTTTCGAAATCCTTTACAATAAGGTTGCACATGACAACTTACCGTCACTACTTTTAACAGCTCAAACTAATATGTTAAGAAGAAATAACGAAAAGAGACACTTACGAACATTTCAACCGAATGAAGTAATTTATGAAAAGATAATTTAGGATTTAGGAAACAAAATAAGTATAAATAAAAATAACAGAATAATCCACAAAGATAATATTAAAACTTAAATACTGACCTTTCAGCAAAATGTTCCTCAAAGTCTTCTTCATGCTCTTCAGCTATACAATAGCCGACATTATGGATTACACACGAGACGAATACATACTAATTGAAAATGGAAACACCGAACTCTACAGGGACTATGGTGACATTTTTCATGTAACGAACTTGACATATTACAAGACATTATTACAGGACGCTCGAAATATTTTAAATCAAGGCTACGTGACAGTCGACGAAAAACATAAAAATCATTATTCAAATAACTTAGGTTTGGCATTAGAAACAGACATTATAGAGACTTTGCTTAACCAACTAACGCTAACTCCCAATAATAATTATCGAACTAAAAGAGGAATAAATGAAATAGGAACACTATGGAAATGGATAGCAGGTTCTCCAGACCACGATGATATGGTTTTGATAACAAATAAGATAAATGAACTAACAGAAAATAATAATAAACAATTTATAACTAACACACAAATATTTCAAACCATAAAGGAATTAACTAATTCCATAAGAAGCTTAGAAGTTACAGCACGGACAGAACTTTATACAGGTCAGATTAACAAATTAGTTATTACAGAACTACAAAACATGATTCAAACAATAACACTAGCCAAAGTAAACATATTAAATACGGCAATTCTAAATTTAAATGATATCAAAGAAATCACTAATCATGAACACGAAAAGATTACTTTGACAGACTTGATGGATGTTTCAAAATTTAAAATACTACAAAATAAAGATGTTATTGTTATACATATTAAATATCCAATAATTGATAAAAATTGTAAACTCTATGAAACTAGAGCAATAAGTAAAGATGATGGCAAATTATTCATTGATAATGAAATTGTAAAATGTAACGAAAGTTACGTTAATGTTGAAAATTGTAAATTAGAATTAAGCAGTACATTTTGTAAACTATCTTTGGAAAATTCTTGCTTATCAGATATATTAAATAATCGAAATGGAAAATGCATAAAAATTAAAGAAAGAAACAAGAATATTGAAATAATTAAAGATGGCGCAATATTAATAACAGGCAACCATACAGTGAACAATTATTCCACAAATGGAGTTTACTTAGTCACATTTGAAAATGAAACTGTAATTGACAATGTTAAATATGAAAACCCAACTGCAATAATTTTAAACTATCTAAAAACGAACCATCTGATAAATTATGAAATTGTAAAATATTTGGAAACAGAAAATGAAGATTTAAAATTTGAGAACATTAATATTATAAATAAAGTAAAAAACGAATTTCTAAATAATCCTGTAACTTATTCCATTACCACATTGCTCACAATAATAATTATGTTATATATCACACACAAATTAATTATGGTAATAATTCAACGCCGAAACGAAAGTATTAACATAAGAAATGAAATAATGTTTACAGAATTAAATAATACAATTAAAGGCCTCACAACTCAGTTCCAAGAAACGGGACGTTTCTATTAAGAAAGAGGGGAGTTAACATCCTCTGTTTCATTGAGCTATAAGCGATAAGTTGCTTACCAAGCAACTAAAATGTTTATATTTCAAAACACTTAGAAATTCTTGGGAAAAGAATTGATTAACATTCAGCTTGCCTGGCTTAGCACTTAAGTGTAATTTAAAACGATCCCTAAGATCGCATAAACAATCTGAACACGCAATGTAAACAAATAAGTTTCTCAATCCGAACATTTAATGTAAACAAATAAGTTACTTTTAAACTAATCATAAGTTGAAGAGCCAGTCTTACGCTAGCATCTGAAGAATAAAGATCTTTTTAAAAAATCAAATTACCCACCAAATAAATTAATTTGCAAGACTTATTAAAACAATTCTATAGCGAATTATGCATAAGTATATCCAAACCGAAAATCTATTTTGAATGTAAACTTCATGCGCGGAATAGTTAACTTTTCACTGTTCGCTTGTTATAAATTTCGGGCGGAAATTTTCCACTTTCGAACATTGTTTCCCCTTATCGGCAACATTAATTTCGGGCGGATATAGTTGGTAGATTAATTAAATTAATTCACTATTTGAAAGGCGAAAAATATACGCCGATTCAAAATGTTAATAAGTAAATTTTTTTACATAAAATCGCCCATTTCAAGAGAAACAGTCAACAAAGTTCAAAGAGAGATCTATTAGGTAGAATGCAGTAAAAGCCGGATATTGCAAGAGGATTTGTCAAAGGAATAGCAAGTTGTAGTCGTCAAAAATCTGAAAATATGATAAATTTTGTCAAATCCTATTTTATATGAAATATTTGAAAATTTTACACTTCAAATATACACATTTTAGAGTTGTAATTTCCATGTTCGAATTTTCGAAGCAACATTTATTTCGTGTGAAACTCGTAAAAGGCGAAATCAATCCGGGCGAATGACAACGTTTCGGGTAATTTTTTTCGGGCGAAACTCCCGATAAGGATGAACAATTTGTGTTGAAGCCCGAATACGAAAATATTAGTGTTTTCTTCTTTTTCTTGTCCGACAGGGTGGAATATTGATATTTGTTGGAACGATTTTCCGTTATCCCTTGTCAAGTTTGGTTTGGACACAAACTGGTTTCGACGTTGTGCCATCTTCAGTGTCAATTTTCGTTCTGTTCAGTTTAGGTCTGTTGTTCCGTATTTATTTCGTTTTTTGGTCAAGCAGGTATTGGTGCATAATCGTTAATGTTAACAAATATTAAGTGTCCTGAGTATAGGGACCTGAAGTCTCGCGCGGTTAGAATCGAAAAGGGTATATATTATCTCGAATCTGCCTTCGCGGTAAGACAAGTTAGATAGACAGTAATTTTAACCCGTTTGGGTATTGCAGGTTTGTTTTGTATGTTAGGTTAGGTTAGGTTAGAGTGGCTGTCACCGCACAACAGCACGGTAGCACACATAGGCTGTAAGAAGCCCATTGTGATACCACTGGCGTAGGCCATGTATTCCCTGTTCATCATGAGGTGTGGCTGGAAGCCGGCGTCTGTCTTGGATAAATCGGCTAGCTATATAAACATTTTGTGGTATAATATAAAGACGCACACCACAAATGGTAGGAGAAGCTCGGCCAAACACTGAGCTATATAGTGTACGCGCCAAAATTATATATTATTATATAAACATTAAAACCAATTTTTAACTAGGAGTTCGTTGGCGCCTAGAGGCCGATATAAGAAATTGTGATTGGTGACTTGAACGCTAAGGTGGGCAAAGAAACAATTCTGGCCCAACAATCGGTCAGGCTTTGTGAGAATACCCCTGGCTGCAGAGAGAGGCCGCGGCGAATCATGGTAGTGAGTACAACCAGACAGCGAAGCATTCACAAAGTCCCTTGGATGGCCCCTGATCAAAGAACGCGGAACCAAATTAATCGTTGTGATAGACGCGAGATACGGATCGTTACTTTGAAACAGCAAAGATCCGCATGCGCCTCTCTGTACTAAAGATCGCTCACCAAGCGTCGCGACGAAAATTCGACGTCGAAAAGCTGTAACGCCACGAACAATGGAGAATTTTCAATCTCGGCTCTCAATCCTGCTTAGGCAAACAGCTTCTCATAGCTCCAACATCAACTATCAATGGTATAACATCTCCCAATCTACGACCAGCCGCGTCGCTGCTGCCGAGAAATACGGCCACCCAGCAGCCAATTACTACGCGTACAACAATCGAGCGATACCAGGAGAAGAGGAGGGAAGATAAATGTCTTTTCAAGAGAATGAAAAGAGAGGAGGAAAGCGTGAGTGCGAAGAGCTTGAGATGGAACAAGCCGGAATGCGGTCCGAAAATGCTCTCAGAAAATAAGGCAGAAAACAA
This sequence comes from Philophylla caesio, assembly GCA_963971545.1. Lineage (NCBI taxonomy): Eukaryota > Metazoa > Arthropoda > Insecta > Diptera > Tephritidae > Philophylla > Philophylla caesio. Next base: position 19,359,581 of record OZ020605.1, read on the forward strand.
GTGGTTTTAATACCGGGCCTAGTCTCTGCAAATATGAGTAATATAAATATGGTAATAGACGTTAAGAGCACACTTGAGGTATAAAGGGATCACTTCTCAACGATACTGAATATAAATTCCGAAGACGCGTTTAAATATGCGGAGCCCAGAACAATCTTTAGGGATGAGCAACAGATCCCTCCACTCATCCGAGCCGAGGTGAGAACAGCATTTAGTCGGCTTAAGAACAACAAAGCGCCTGGAACAGAGGGTATGCCGGCTGGTATGAAGCTTGTATCAGATGTTAAGCCCAATTTGGTCTGACGAATACCCCAGCCAGAAGATTCGAATATCAGTTTACTTTAATCAAACCATAAGAAGGGTGGTCCTGCTGTTTGCGCAAACAATCGTAGGTTAAGCCTTCTCAAAATCGCATATAAAGTCCTATCGAGATACTCTGTGATAGACTGCAGCCGTATATGAATCAGCTTATTGGACCATATCATTGTGTCTTCAGTCTTGGTAAATTCACCATTGACCAGATATTTCCAGATTATAACAGCACGAATATAAGCTGCCTGTACGACGCCATGGCTAAATTTGGAATCCCTTAACTAATACGACTATGTAGAGTGACGTTGAGCACAGCTTTAGCTTCGTCCAAGTTGGAAAGGAGCTCTTCGAGCCGTTCGACACCAAACGAGGTTTTAGCCAAGGCGACTCACTTTTGGTAACTTTTTCAATATGATGCTGGCAGTGAAGCCAAGTACCGTGTGGCAATAGACGAAAAGTCCTCGCGTATTGTGATCCACGTCCCTGTTGTCGATTACAATTTTGAAGTAGTTAAGTATTGTACCTGGTATCCAGCATAAAAACCACCAATAATTTTAGCCTCGAAATAAAGCGAAGAATAACACTTGCCAACAGCTGGTTTTGGGCTCGGTAGGCAATTGAAAAGCAGAGCCCTCTCTTGACGAACAAAAATCTCGCTATACAAATCCCTCATCATGGCCGTCCTTTGATAAGGCGCAGAAACATGGACAATGTTGATCAGCGATGTGAAGGCTTCATGATGGTCCGGTGAAAAATCCTTCGAAACGGGACCCAAGGGAGAGGGAACTGGCAAAGTTTTTTGGCCTCAGCCCAAACTGACAAACGGTTGTAGTGCCATACCTCACCTCTTTTATCGGCATCTTCCTACCGATACGAATGAAGGTCCAAAACAATCAATCTCGGTGTACGTGAAGGGCAGTTCAAATGTGGCAAGTCGGTCTACTGGCAGCCCTGCTTTCCGTTTTTTTAGTTCTGGAGTTGTTTTTAACATTTAAATGCAATTGGTAATAGAGATGATTGTGGTACCAGCGGCTAAGAAAAGCTTCATTCCATGATTTTGAGGAATATGTTGTCTTTGTGTTAACGTCAGCTTGGAATACGGTAGACGCCAACGATTTCCACACATCAAGGTTTTCTTGGATTTCGCCTATTCCACGCTTAACAAATTATAGAAAACCTGTAGGTTTCAAACAGAGCAATAGGCAAAACATCCCACTAAGCTTCTCAACTGTTTCTAAAGCTTTTGGATTTGGCTCTGCTGAATCCGAAGCTGAGGTCAGAATTTTCGGGTTACCCTAGGTTTCTCTACATTACTTGGTTTGACCGAAACCAGCATTTGTAAGAAAAATTCAAAAATTTTATTTTTAATTCTTGAACAAGTGTAACTTAAAGATATTTTGGTCAATGAATCATAATATCATAATAATCACCCTTATTGTGAGTTTCGTTTTCGCCCGAAATATTTAACTTTTCACTGTTCGCTTATTATAAATTTCGGGCGGAAATTTTCCACTTTCGAACATTGTTTCCAGTTATCGGCAACACTTATTTCCGGCGGAAATAGTTTTGCGGATAAGTTGAATTTTTTCCCTATTTTTTCAGAGTCGAAAAATTTCGCGGATTTAAAATGTAAGTAACTTTATTTAAATTTTTTTTACATAAGATCGCCTATTCCAGGAACAAGAGAGTAAACAAAGTTTAAAGAGGGATAATATTTGGTGGACTGCAGGAAAATCCGGATATTTGAAGAGGATTTGTCAAAGAAAACAAGGAAAATGTAGCTGAGTTATGAAAACAGCTAAGGATAAGGCTTCATAGTTTGGGGCCTGCAATTAAAATTTAGTCCGAATGGAAAGGAGTAAACAATTTATATTAAAATGTGCGCATACATAAAAATTTGTTATGCAAAATAGACAATAGACAAAATTGGACTGACCAAAAGCGTTATGTATTTCAGCATAATCTGACTAAAAGACGATTGCGCCAGCCCAATTTCAAAACTGTTACCTACACCTTTTTAGTAGCCACCTTCAGCGAAAAATCGCAGGCACGCTTCCCAACTGGTGGGATTAGCCAATTGTAGTCGTGCTGGTGGTATTAAAGAGGTTAGCACATATCTAATAAATACTCTTTATTATTTGTTTTTAATGAGCTAAAGGCCAATTTTTATTGGAAAATTTTATAGACTTTTATGTTTCAAAGATCTGGAAAGTTGATACATTTTGTCAAATTACTATTAAATTTGAATAATTTGATAATTTTAAACTTAAAGAATACACATTTCAGAGTTGTAATTTCCATGTTTGAATTTTCGAAGCGAAATTTATTCCGGGTGAAACTCAGAATAGGCGGATTCAATCCGGGCCAATGAAAAAATTTCGGGTGAATTTTTTTTTCGGGCGAAACTCACGATAAGGCTGAATATCTATTTTTAGATTTTACCGCATACCGTATTGTAGAGAAAGCCTAAGGTGATCCGAAAAATCTGACTTCAGATTCGGTTTCAGCAAACCCAAAAGCTTTAGAAACCGTTGAGAAACCCGGGTAATATTAAAAATCTTAAATTTTGTTGGACCGTGTAATCAGCCTTTTTCTGCATTTCTATTACGTTCCCGCACTCCGCTACACAGCCATTCAGATTTGGTATTCTGAGCTATGATTGAATCGAAAGTAAAATAGACCTTTACAGCTTACAAAAACGTAACTATGATCGCAATTTGTAATACATAAAATTGTATATTTTGAAGATTGATCGAAACGCAGAATATAAAAATTTGCAAACTGGAAAAATTGCGATTCGAGTCGAAATGCAAAAATGGGCGGAAAAATGTTTACAATTATTGACTAAAAAATTGTACCTGCAAACATGCAAGACTTATTAAAACAATTCTATAGCGAATTATGCATAAGTATATCCAAACCGAAAATCTATTTTGAATGTAAACTTCATGCGCGGAATAGTTAACTTTTCACTGTTCGCTTGTTATAAATTTCGGGCGGAAATTTTCCACTTTCGAACATTGTTTCCCCTTATCGGCAACATTAATTTCGGGCGGATATAGTTGGTAGATTAATTAAATTAATTCACTATTTGAGAGGCGAAAAATATACGCCGATTCAAAATGTTAATAAGTAAATTTTTTTACATTTCAAGAACAACAGTCAACAAAGTTCAAAGAGAGATCTATTAGGTAGAATGCAGTAAAAGCCGGATATTGCAAGAGGATTTGTCAAAGGAATAGCAAGTTGTAGTCGTCAAAATTCTGAAAATATGATAAATTTTGTCAAATCCTATTTTATATGAAATATTTGAAAATTTTACACTTCAAATATACACATTTTAGAGTTGTAATTTCCATGTTCGAATTTTCGAAGCAACATTTATTTCGTGTGAAACTCGTAAAAGGCGAAATCAATCCGGGCGAATGACAACGTTTCGGGTAATTTTTTTCGGGCGAAACTCCCGATAAGGATGAACAATTTGTGTTGAAGCCCGAATACGAAAATATTAGTGTTTTCTTCTTTTTCTTGTCCGACAGGGTGGAATATTGATATTTGTTGGAACGATTTTCCGTTATCCCTTGTCAAGTTTGGTTTGGACACAAACTGGTTTCGACGTTGTGCCATCTTCAGTGTCAATTTTCGTTCTGTTCAGTTTAGGTCTGTTGTTCCGTATTTATTTCGTTTTTTGGTCAAGCAGGTATTGGTGCATAATCGTTAATGTTAACAAATATTAAGTGTCCTGAGTATAGGGACCTGAAGTCTCGCGCGGTTAGAATCGAAAAGGGTATATATTATCTCGAATCTGCCTTCGCGGTAAGAAAAGTTAGATAGACAGTAATTTTAACCCGTTTGGGTATTGCAGGTTTGTTTTGTATGTTAGGTTAGGTTAGGTTAGAGTGGCTGTCACCGCACAACAGCACGGTAGCACACATAGGCTGTAAGAAGCCCATTGTGATACCACTGGCGTAGGTCATGCATTCCCTGTTCATCATGAGGTGTGGCTGGAAGCCGGCGTCTGTCTTGGATAAATCGGCTTGCTATATAAACATTAAAACCAATTTTTAACTAGGAGTTCGTTGGCGCCTAGAGGCCGATATAAGAAATTGTGATTGGTGACTTGAACGCTAAGGTGGGCAAAGAAGCAATTCTGGCCCAACAATCGGTCAGGCTTTGTGAGAATACCCCTGGCTACAGAGAGAGGCCGCGGCGAATCATGGTAGTGAGTAGATCCAGACAGCGAAGCATTCACAAAGTCACTTGGATGTCCCCTGATCAAAGAACGCGAAACCAAATTAATCACGTTGTGATAGACGCGAGATACGGATCGTTACTTTGAAAGAGCAAAGGTCCGCATGCGCCTCTCTGTACTAAAGATCGCTCACCAAGCGTCGCGACGAAAGCTCGACGTCGAAAAGCTGTAAACGCCTCGAAAAATTTAGAATTTTCAATCTCGGCTCTCAATCCTGCTTAGGCAAACAGCTTCTCATAGCTCCAACATAAACTATCAATGGTATAACATCTACCAATCTACGACCAGCCACGAATAAACAGTTGGTATGACGAGTGCTGCGTCGCTGCTGCAGAGAAATACGGCCACCCAGCAGCCAATTACTACGCGTACAACAATCGAGCGATACCAGGAGAAGAGGAGGGAAAATAAATGTCTTTTCAAGAGAATGAAAAGAGAGGAGGAAAGCGTGAGTGCGAAGAGCTTGAGATGGTAGCAAGCCGGAATGCGGTCCGAAAATGCTCTCGGAAAATAAGGCAGAAAACAAGTGGTTTCAATACCGTGCCTGGTCTCTGCAAATATGAGTAATATAAATATGGTAATAGACGTTAAGAGCACACTTGAGGTATAAAGGGATCACTTCTCAACGATACTGAATATAAATTCTGAAGACGCGTTTAAATAAGAGGAGCCCAGAACAATCTTTAGGGATGAGCAACAAATCCCTCCACTCATCCGAGTCGGTATGCCGGCTGGTAGGAAGCTTTTACCAGATGTTGAGCCCTATTTGGTCAGACGAATACCCCAGCCAGAAGATTGGAATATCAGTTTACTTTGATCAAACCATATGAAGGGTGGTCCTGCTGTTTGCGTAAACAATCGTAGGTTAAGCCTTCTAAAATTCGCATATAAAGTTCTATCGAGATACTCTGTGATAGACTGCAGCCGTATATAAACCAGCTTATTGGACCATATCATTGTGTCTTCAGTCTTGGTAAATTCACCATTGACCAGATATTTCCAGATTATAACAGCACGAATATAAGCTGCCTGTACGACGCCATGGCTAACTTTGGAATCCCTTAACTAATACGACTATGTAGAGTGACGTTGAGACAACTTTAGCTCCGTCCAAGTTGGAAAGGAGCTCTTCGAGCCGTTCGACACCAAACGAGGTTTTAGCCAAGGCGACTCACTTTTGGTTACTTCTTCAATATGATGCAGGCAGTGAACGAGAACAAAGCCAACTACCGTGTGGCAATAGACAAAAAGTCCTCGCGTATTGTGATCCACGTCCCTGTTGTCGATTTCAATTTTGAAGTAGTTAAGTATTGTACCTGGGATCAGGCATAAAAACCAATAATAATTTCAGCCTCGAAATAAAGCGAAGAATAACACTTGCCAACAGCTGGTTTTGGGCTCGGTAGGCAATTGAAAAGCAGAGCCCTTTCTTGACGAACAAAAATCTCGCTATACTAATCCCTCATCATGCCCGTACTTTGAAACATGGACAATGTTAATCAGCGATGTGAAGGCTTCATGATGGTCCGGTGAAAAATCCTTCGAAACAAGACCCAAGGGAGAGGGAACTGGCAAAGTTTTTTGCCCTCAGCCCAAACCGAGAAACGGTTGTAGTGCCATACCTCACCTCTATTATCGGCATCTTCCTACCGATACGAATGAAGGTCCAAAACAATCAATCTCGGTGTACGTGAAGGGCAGTTCAAATGTGGCAAGTCGGTCTACTGGCAGCCCTGCTTTCCGTTTTTTAGTTCTGGCGTTAGTTTTTAACATTTAAATGCATTTGGTAATGGAAACGTTTGTGGTACCAGCGGCTTAGAAAAGCTTAATTCCATGATTTTGAGGAATATGTTGTTTTTGTGTTAACGTCAGCTGGGTATACGGTAGACGCCACCCATTTCCACACATCAAGGTTTTCTTGGATTTCGCCTATTCCACGCTTAACAAATTATAGAAAACCTGTAGGTTTCAAACAGGGCAATAGGCAAAAAATCCCACTAAACTTCTCAACTGTTTCTAAAAAGCTGAGGTCGCGGATTTAAAATGTAAGTAACTTTATTTAATTTTTTTTTACATAAGATCGCCTAATCCAGGAACAAGAGAGTAAACAAAGTTTAAAGAGGGATAATATTTGGTGGACTGCAGGAAAATCCGGATATTTGAAGAGGATTTGTCAAATAAAACAAGGAAAATGTAGCTGAGGTATGAAAACAGCTAAGGATAAGGCTTCATAGTTTGGGGCCTGCAATTAAAATTTAGTCCGAATAGAAAGGAGTAAACAATTTATATTAAAATGTGCGCATACATAAAAATTTGTTATGCAAAATAGACAATAGACAAAATTGGACTGACCAAAAGCGTTATGTATTTCAGCATAATCTGACTAAAAGACGATTGCGCCAGCCCAATTTCAAAACTGTTACCTACACCTTTTTAGTAGCCACCTTCAGCGAAAAATCGCAGGCACACTTCCCAACTGGTGGGATTAGCCAATTGTAGTCGTTCTGGTGGTATTAAAGAGGTTAGCACATATCTAATAAATACTTCTTTATTATTTGTTTTTAATGAGCTAAAGGCCAATTTTTATTGGAAAATTTTATAGACTTTTATGTTTCAAAGATCTGGAAAGTTGATACATTTTGTCAAATTACTATTAAATTTGAATAATTTGATAATTTTAAACTTAAAGAATACACATTTCAGAGTTGTAATTTCCATGTTTGAATTTTCGAAGCGAAATTTATTCCGGGTGTAACTCAGAATAGTCGGATTCAATCCGGGCCAATGAAAAAATTTCGGGTGAATTTTTTTTTCGGGCGAAACTCACGATAAGGCTGAATATCTATTTTTAGATTTTACCGCATACCGTACTGTAGAGAAAGCCTAAGGTGATCCGAAAAATCTGACTTCAGATTCGGTTTCAGCAAACCCAAAAGCTTTAGAAACCGTTGAGAAACCCGGGTAATATTAAAAATCTTAAATTTTGTTGGACCGTGTAATCAGCCTTTTTCTGCATTTCTATTACGTTCCCGCACTCCGCTCCACAGCCATTCAGATTTGGTATTCTGAGCTATGATTGAATCGAAAGAAAAATAGACCTTTACAGCTTACAAAAACGTAACTATGATCGCAATTTGTAATACATAAAATTGTATATTTTGAAGATTGATCGAAACGCAGAATATAAAAATTTGCAAACTGGAAAAATTGCGATTCGAGTCGAAATGCAAAAATGGGCGGAAAAAAGTTTACAATTATTGACTAAAAAATGTTACCTGCAAACATGCAAGACTTATTAAAACAATTCTATAGCGAATTATGCATAAGTATATACAAACCGAAAATCTATTTTGCTGAATGTAAACTTCATGCGCGGAAATTGTTAAGTTAATCACCCTTATTATGAGTTTCGTTTTCGCCCGTAATAGTGAACTTTTCACTGTTCGCTTATAATAAATTTCGGGCGGAAATTTTCCACTTTCGAACATTGTTTCGCCTTATCGGCAACACTAATTTCGGGCGGAAATAATTGGTAGATTAATTAAATTAATTCACTATTTGATTGTACCTAAAAAACATGCAAGACTTATTAAAACAATTCTATAGCGAATTATGCATAAGTATATACAAACCGAAAATCTATTTTGCTGAATGTAAACTTCATGCGCGGAATAGTTAACTTTTCACTGTTCGCTTATTATAAATTTCGGGCGTAAATTTTCCACTTTCGAACATTGTTTTCCCTTATCGGCAAAATTAAATTTGTTCACTATTTGAGAGGTGAAAAATATACGCCGATTCAAAATGTTAATAAGCAAATTTTTTTACATAAAATCGCCCATTTCAAGAACAACAGTGAACAAAGTTCAAAAAGAGATCTATTAGGTAGAATGCAGTAAAAGCCGGATATTGCAAGTGGATTTGTCAAAGGAATAGCAAGTTGTAGTCGTCAAAATTCTGAAAATATGATAAATTTTGTCAAATCCTATTTCATTTGAAATATTTGATAATTTTACACTTCAAGTATACACATTTTAGAGTTGTAATTTCCATGTACTAATATTTGAAGCAAAATTTATTTCGTGTGAAACTCGCAAAAGGCGAAATCAATCCGGGCGAATGACAACGTTTCGGGTGAATTTTTTTCATGGCGAAACTCCCGATAAGGATGAACAATTTATGTTGAAGCCCGAATACGAAAATATAAGTGTTTTCTTATTTTTCTTGTCCGACAGGGTGGAATATTGATATTTGTTCGAACGATTTTCCGTTATCCCTTGTCAAGTTTGGTTTGGACACAAACTGGTTTCGACGTTCTGCCATCTTCAGTGTAAATTTACGTTCTGTTCAGTTTAGGTCTGTTGTTCCGTATTTATTTCGTTTTTTGGTCAAGCAGGTATTGGTGCATAATCGTTAATGTTAACAAATATTAAGTGTCCTGAGTATAGGGACCTGAAGTCTCGCGCGGTTAGAATCGAAAAGGGTATATTTTATCTCGAATCTGCCTTCGCGGTAAGAACAGGTAGATAGACAGTAATTTTAACCCGTTTGGGTATGGCAGGTTTGTTTTGTATGTTAGGTTAGGTTAGGTTAGAGTGGCTGTCACCGCACAAGAGCACGGTAGAACACATAGGCTGTAAGAAGCCCATTGTGATACCACTGGCGTAGGCCATGTATTCCCTGTTCATTATAAGGTGTGGCTGCAAGCCGGCGTCTGTCTTGGATAAATCGGCTAGCTATATAAACATCAAAACCAATTTTTAACTAGGAGTTCGTTAGCGCCTAGAGGAAACATACAAGCGCCGATATACGAAATTGTGATTAGTGACGTGAACGCTAAGGTGGGCAAAGAAGCAATTTCTGGCCAAACAATCGGTCAGGCTTTGTGAGAATACCCCTGGCAACAGAGAGAGGCCGCGGCGAATCATGGTAGTGAGTAGAACCAGACAGCGAAGCATTCACAAAGTCACTTGGATGTCGCCTGATCAAAGAACGCGAAACCAAATTAATCACGTTGTGATAGACGCGAGATACGGATCGTTACTTTGAAAGAGCAAAGGTCCGCATGCGCCTCTCTGTACTAAAGATCGCTCGCCAAGCGTCGCGACGAAAGTTCGACGTCGAAAAGCTGTAAACGCCTCAAAAAATTTAGAATTTTCAATCTCGGCTCTCAATCCTGCTTAGGCAAACAGCTTCTCATAGCTCCAACATAAACTATCAATGGTATAACATCTACCAATCTACGACCAGCCACGAATAAACAGTTGGTATGACGAGTGCTGCGTCGCTGCTGCAGAGAAATACGGCCACCCAGCAGCCAATTACTACGCGTACAACAATCGGGCGATACCAGGAGAAGAGGACGGAAAATAAATGTCTTTTCAAGAGAATGAAAAGAGAGGAGGAAAGCGTGAGTGCGAAGAGCTTGAGATGGTAGCAAGCCGGAATGCGGTCCGAAAATGCTCTCGGAAAATAAGGCAGAAAACAAGTGGTTTCAATACCGTGCCTGGTCTCTGCAAATATGAGTAATATAAATATGGTAATAGACGTTAAGAGCACACTTGAGGTATAAAGGGATCACTTCTCACCGATACTGAATATAAATTCTGAAGACGCGTTTAAATAAGAGGAGCCCAGAACAATCTTTAGGGATGAGCAACAAATCCCTCCACTCATCCGAGTCGGTATGCCGGCTGGTAGGAAGCTTTTACCAGATGTTGAGCCCTATTTGGTCAGACGAATACCCCAGCCAGAAGATTGGAATATCAGTTTACTTCGATCAAACCATATGAAGGGTGGTCCTGCTGTTTGCGTAAACAATCGTAGGTTAAGCCTTCTAAAAATCGCATATAAAGTTCTATCGAGATACTCTGTGATAGACTGCAGCCGTATATAAACCAGCTTATTGGACCATATCATTGTGTCTTCAGTCTTGGTAAATTCACCATTGACCAGATATTTCCAGATTATAACAGCACGAATATAAGCTGCCTGTACGACGCCATGGCTAACTTTGGAATCCCTTAACTAATACGACTATGTAGAGTGACGTTGAGACAACTTTAGCTCCGTCCAAGTTGGAAAGGAGCTCTTCGAGCCGTTCGACACCAAACGAGGTTTTAGCCAAGGCGACTCACTTTTGGTTACTTTTTCAATATGATGCTGGCAGTGAACGAGAACAAAGCCAACTACCGTGTGGCAATAGACAAAAAGTCCTCGCGTATTGTGATCCACGTCCCTGTTGTCGATTTCAATTTTGAAGTAGTTAAGTATTGTACCTGGGATCAGGCATAAAAACCACCAATAGTTTCAGCCTCGAAATAAAGCGAAGAATAACACTTGCCAACAGCTGGTTTTGGGCTCGGTAGGCAATTGAAAAGCAGAGCCCTTTCTTGACGAACAAAAATCTCGCTATACAAATCCCTCATCATGCCCGTACTTTGAAACATGGACAATGTAGATCAGCGATGTGAAGGCTTCATGATGGTCCGGTGAAAAATCCTTCGAAACGGGACCCAAGGGAGAGGGAACTGGCAAAGCTTTTTTGCCCTCAGCTCAAACCGAGAAACGGTTGTAGTGCCATACCTCACCTCTATTATCGGCATCTTCCTACCGATACGAATGAAGGTCCAAAACAATCAATCTCGGTGTACGTGAAGGGCAGTTCAAATGTGGCAAGTCGGTCTACTGGCAGCCCTGCTTTCTGTTTTTTAGTTCTGGCGTTAGTTTTTAACATTTAAATGCATTTGGTAATGGAAACGTTTGTGGTACCAGCGGCTTAGAAAAGCTTAATTCCATGATTTTGAGGAATATGTTGTTTTTGTGTTAACGTCAGCTGGGTATACGGTAGACGCCACCCATTTCCACACATCAAGGTTTTCTTGGATTTCGCCTATTCCACGCTTAACAAATTATAGAAAACCTGTAGGTTTCAAACAGGGCAATAGGCAAAAAATCCCACTAAACTTCTCAACTGTTTCTAAAGCTTTTGGCTTTGGCTCTGCTGAATCCGAAGCTGAGGTCGCGGATTTAAAATGTAAGTAGATAGATAGATATAAGTAGAGGTGTGCACTGCGACCGATCGGTCTATTGTGCCCTCAAAGCTCACTACAACACCTCAGCTAGCCCCAAGACCTCCAGAAAACTCAGAATGGTCGCCGGGGTTAGGGTGTGTATGTATTGCTCTTCCGGCCATGGCTGTCCCAGGGTGGTTCCCCGTCTGCGCGCCACAGCCACACACTCCATGAGCAGGTGCTGCGGAGTCTCCTCTGCTGAGTCACAAAAGCGACAAAGGTCGCCCGACGAGATCCCTAGTTTGTGCAGGTGACCCCTCAGTCTGCAGTGACCCGTCAGGAAGCCTGTAATGATTCTCAGTTTATTCCTGGGAAGGTCTATCAGAAGCCTGTATCTTTTCCGGCTATACCCCCCAAGAAGGCTCTTTGACTGTCTGAGGCCGGCGATATTGTGCCAGTGTTGGTTCCTCAGAAGGTTTGTCTCTTTCCTAAGCTCCTCTCTTATGGCACCAGGTCCCACCGCGAGAAACGGTTCAGGTCCCACGGGGGTTGAGGCCGCCGCTTCCCTGGCAAGCAGGTCGGCTGCTTCGTTGCCATCCACCCCCATGTGTCCCGGTACCCATAGGAGTAGGATCTGGTTTTTCTCAGCCAGGGTGTTCAGTCTCTCTATGCACTGAAGAACTAGTGCTGATTTTACTTCATAAGAGGAGAGAGCCCTGAGCGCCGCCTGGCTATCGCTTGAAATTAAGATTTTCTCATTGTTGTAAGCTCTACTCAGATTTATCTCTGCGCATAAGCTAATGGCAAATACCTCCGCTTGGAAGATGCTTGGGTAGGCCCCCAGTGGAGCCGAGACATTTGCTCTGGGACCATGGACGCCCGCCCCAATACCCTCCGGAGTCTTTGAGCCATCCGTATACCACCTCAGAGTACTTTCCCGGATGTGATGATCCAGGATTGAGGTCTTCCAGGTGGCCTTGCTGTGTAATTCTACCTCAAACTTCCTGTTGAAGGTTATTTCTTTGAATAAGTCATCACGGGGGAAGCACGTCAGCGGGAGCTGAGAAGCTAGCGTCTCCCCAGCCTTTAATGACATCAACTTGTCTCTGCCAAATCCTTCTTTAGAGAAGTTCAGCAGAGTTCTCTTTGCCACTTGATCAATGGTTAAATGAAGCGGTTCAAGCTCCAGAATCACTTCTAGCGCGGCTGTAGGGCATGTGCGCATCGCCCCCGTAATACACACACACGCCAGCCGTTGAAATTTGGCAAGGGATTTCCTTGCCGAAGCCAGGGCGACTCTGGATCCCCACGCGACCGCCCCATATGTAATCATAGACCTTACTATCATGGTGTACAGCCACCGCAGGATCCTGGGACTGCAGCCCCAGGACTTACCTGCAAGACGCCGGCACACCATTAATGCTCTTGTAGCCCTAGAGGTTGCCGCCCCGACGTGGGTCCTCCACAGAAGTTTAGAATCTAGTATGAGACCCAGTTATTTCACCTCTGTGACGACCTCGACCGCGGCCCCCCCGAGGACTAGGTCTCTCACCCCCTGCAGTTTCCTCTTCCTGGTGAAGGGAACGATAGCTGTTTTGGAAGGATTGATACTGAGGCCCACCTCCAAGCACCATTTCCTTGCAAGATTTAGTCCTCTTTGCACAATGTCAAAGAGAGTGCTCACGAACTTGCCCCTGGCGAATATCACGATGTCATCCGCATAACCTTGACAGCGGATTCCATTGCTCGTGAGTACTTCGAGGAGTTCGTCCACTACTAAGCTCCACAAGAGCGGGGATAGTACTCCCCCCTGTGGGCACCCTTTGGTAGTTCGAAGTTGCACCGTGCCATCGCCAGTGTCTACTTCCGCTATTCTGCTCTGTAGTAGTCTCCTTATCCACCTACGGATAGTTGGCTGTACATTTCTAAGCTCCAGCGCTCTGTCCACCCCTATATGAGAGGTGTTATCGAACGCCCCCTCGATGTCGAGGAAGGCACAGAGCACTGTCTCTCCGGTCTCAAGGGCATCTTCAATGACTGTGGTCAGCGCATAAAGGGCAGTCTCTGTGGATCGACCCACCCTGTATGCATGCTGATCTGGGTGCAGTGGAGATACCCTGAGAACGTTTGATCTGATATCCTGGTCTATAACCTTCTCCATTGCCTTTAATAGGAAGGAGGTGAGGCTTATCGGCCTAAAGGATTTAGCTAAGGAGGGATCTCTCCTGCCTACCTTCGGGATAAAAATAACCCGAGCTCTCTGCCATGCCGCTGGTATGTGGGCCAGCGCTAGACTGTCCCTCATAATGCTTACGAGGTGCGGGAGTAGCAGATCCCTACCCCGTCTCAGCAGCACTGGCCTAACGCCATCCACCCCCGGAGCCTTATACTGGTCAAACGAGTCCAGAGCCCAGCCAACCGATCTGCGGGTGAAAATGCCCCTGGCCACCCTCCAGTCGGCTGGAGTCGGATTGGTCTCGCAGTACACGGCTTCCGGTGATATCGCAACGGCATCAGGAAAGTGCGCCGAGAGCAGAGCAAGGGCCCTCTCCCTCTCGTTGCTGGAAAAGGATCCGTCGGGCAGTTTTAATGCCATCTTGATCCCAGGGTTCTCTCTTGCTAAGGCTTTGTGTAGCCTGGCAGCTGCAGGAGTGTTACTTATGCTATCGCAGAAGGTCCTAAAGCTGCTACGCTTTGCCTTCCTGATCTCCTTACTGTACTTCGTTAGGCAGGCTGAATACTCCTCCCAGCGCCCCGTACGCTTTGATCTGTTGAAGAGCTTGCGCACTTCCTTACGGAGCAATGAGAGCTCCCTAGACCACCAGTTGGGTTGGGTTGTACCCTTTGGCTTTGTCTCGGGACAACTGGAGTTAAAAGCGTCCATTATGCTGCCATTCAGCCTGTAGACTCTGTCCTCTAATTCCATACAGTTTGCTCTTTTGTGTTTCTGCTCTAAGCCCTCTAAGTTTGCTTTCAAGGTCTCGGAGTATAGATCCCAGTTTGTTTTCCTGGGGTTTCTCCTGCTCTCCTCTGCTGTGATCGTCACTCCCAGCTCAAAGCGGATAATCCTGTGATCCGAGAGGGAAGGTTCGGATGAGACCCTCCATCCCAGGATCAAGGGACTAGCCAACTCATTGCTGAGGGTGATGTCCAGTACCTCCTGTCTTGCCCTAGTAACGAACGTTGGAGTATGCCCCACGTTCTGAATACATAGGTTTTCGCTTATGATATACTCTAAGAGACACTCACCTCTGTGGTTCGTGTCCGTGCTGCCCCACTCCTCATTGTGGGCATTCGCATCGCAGCTTATGACAAGGGGAAGCTGTCTTTGTCGGCAGAATCCCACCAGCTGCTGTGCTTCAAGGGGTGGCACACTCGCGTTGTCCCCTGGGAAGTAGGCCGCTGCGAGACGACCTCTACATTGGCGTTGTCTACCTTCACCGTCGCCTGCACAGCTACCAGATCTTGTGTTAGAAACTCTGTAATGCAGAAGTGTTTAATGTTACTCTTAAGCACTACACATGCTCTAGGCCTCTCACAGGAGAGGTCCCAAATTACCTTATTATTGCTGTGATTCAGGCCTCTTACCTGACCTCTGTACACCCACGGCTCTTGGATCAGTACTACGCCCAGGTCGTCCGTGGTAAACCTTCTAGCAATGGCCGCCGAAGCAGCCACGGCATGATGAAGGTTGACCTGGGCTACTGCCATCCGTGGGGAGCTCATAGCTCGGGCTCTTCTAGGTCGGAGAGCAGCAAGTCGCCCTCACTTCCTCTATCGAGCTCAAGCCGCCTCAGATCTAGCTCGTCAAGGAGCTCCTCAGTATTGGGACCTTCGTCCGCTAGGCTGTTGTCTGCTGCTGGACCTGACTCGCTCAATCGGGCAGGCGCCAAGGCCTCAGACTGCGACTTTAGTTCCGCAGAAGGTCCGGTCACAGGAGGATCGGCTTTGGCAGCGGCCCCAGCGGGGGGACACTGCGCCGCCGGCTCTTTGTTGCCGGCAGGCTCGCGCCTCCACGGCCTCACCACAACCATGCCGAACCTAAAGTGCAGGAAAAAGCCTGCCCTCTTGATTGCCAGGTACGATCTCTCGTCAATGCCCAGGTTTAACCTTAGGCCGCCGTCCTCTGTGCTGCTAGATATCACTCTCCACACCGAGGAATGGATGCCCTCGTTCTGTGTTCTGAGTAATTGCAGCGCGTACTCCGCTGGTTCGTCAGCGCTTCTGGGTAGGAAGACAGTGACGTTGTGAAGAGGAGGAATTTCGTCTCCCCTCCTAACACACATCACAGGTCCCTTCCATCGCTCAAGCTTGTCCGCTGTCTTGGAGAGCCACTCTACCGTCCTCTCGTCTTTACAATCCACAAGGAGCATTCCCGCACGGAAATACACCCCGTAGAACGAAATCGGAAAGGACGCCCCCTTGAACACTTCGTGCACTATAGCATCCTGTAGCCTGGTAAGGTCATCGGAGTTAAGGGCCGCCGCCGGATAGTCTTTCGGCAGCACAGCCACCCGAATGCCTCTTAAGGCAGCCGAGTAGCTGGACTGCTGAGCGCTATGCGACCGCCCACCCTCCACCGATCCCTCCTGACCTCCTGACGCAGAAGCTGGGGGTGGCAGATGCTCTTTCTGTCTCTTGCTCAGAGGTTGCTCGGGTGGAGTGATTTGCTCATTGCCACGTTTGGTGGCCGGTGCTATTGATGGCTGCTTTGCCATCGCAGGTTCCCCGCTTCTCCGCAAATCTGCGGGCGCGGGTTGAGTGGTAGCTGTTTGTTCCCCGCTTCTCTGCTTTGCAGCAGGCGCGGGTTCTTGAAGTTTGTGGCTGTGCCCGCTCTTCCGCTCAGTGGCGGGTGCGGTCGGCTCACGGATGCGCTTTCGATCCCTGCGCTCACGCTCCTCTCGCTCCACCTCCATCCGCACACCCGCCATAGCTCGAGCCTCTTCTGGGGTTTTCCCCTGCTCAAGGTAGCGAATGTACCATTTTGCCCCAGAACCGCTCAGACCCTTTCGGTTCTTGTCGTCGAGGGCACCCGGTTGGCCCCGGGGGGGAAGTGGAGGAGGTCTCGCCCTTCGGTGCTTGCGCCGCTGCTGCTGCCAACCAGACTCGTGCGAGGCCGCGGAACCGGATCGGCTACGTGACTTTCCCCGTCTGTCTGGTGACTCTCGACGCTGGCTGCCTCCTGAGCGAGCCGCACTTCTGGATCTACGCCGACTTTTAGATCGGTTTCGGTCCAGGTGGTGCCTGCTCAAGGAGTGGCGTCCAATGCTGTCCTCACTCGCTCTGTCAGACCTTGGAGAGGGAAGAACATTGCCAGGCCGGTCTTGCAACCGATCTTCTCCGGCAGTATCGTTAGTGGCGTTCAACCTACCTCCGTTGTCAGCTTTTGTACCTTTTTCTGCAAGGGCCTCTTCTCGCCGGACCCCCTTGCTCGTGCTGGGAACTTCTTCATCTTCCCTGGCGTGCTCTATAAAGAGTGCTGCCTCTTGGGTTGACAGACGCTCCATGAAGCTGCCCCTTCTGGTCGCCGCTTTAGATACGCAGCCACTGCTGCTGCCCGTTATTGCCGTTGCGGCTTTGCTTCTGTTAACGTAGCTGCTGTTATTGTTGCTTTTGTTGTTGTTGTTTGGTTTGTTGTTGTTGTTTTTGTTGTTGTTGTAGCTCATCTTGGTCGTACGATCACCAGCTCGGCGTTAGCAAAGCTCAGTGATCTAAAAAATAAAGAGGGGATCTCTGTCGTCCACCACGTCAGCGCCCCATGCCGCGGTAAGGCCACTGTTACTTCCCGATGCGGCCCGGTGTCGGGAAGGCGCCGTTATAATACAGCCGGTTTAACCTCCTGGCTGCAAACCTTCCAATGGGCACGGTGTCGCCTGACACCCTGGATTAGGAGGTGGTAGTTCTTGGTCATCGCTCCCCAGAGCGGGCCCGACCATCCCCACATACCCCGCGGAATACGCAATGGGACGCGCGGATAGCCGGGTCCGCCCTGAGGAACGACTAAGCCCCTGCACCAACGACAAGGTGCCTACCCTAGCAGGGGAAAATGTAAGTAACTTTATTTAATTTTTTTTTTTTTTTTTTTTTTTAAGTAACTTTATTTAATTTTTTTTTACATAAGATCGCCTAATCCAGGAACAAGAGAGTAAACAAAGTTTAAAGAGGGATAATATTTGGTGGACTGCAGGAAAATCCGGATATTGCAAGAGGATTTGACAAAGAAAACAAGGAAAATGTAGCTGAGTTATGAAAACAGCTAAGGATAAGGCTTCATAGTTTGGGGCCTGCAATTCAAATTTAGTCCGAATGGAAAGGAGTAAACAATTTATATTATAATGTGCGCATACATAAAAATTTGTTATGCAAAATAGACAATAGACAAAATTGGACTGGCCAAAAGCGTTATGTCTTTCAGCATAATCTGACTTAAAGACGATTGCGCCAGCCCAATTTCAAAACTGTTAGCACCTTCACGAAAAATCGCAGGCACGCTTCCAACTGGTGGGATTAGCCAATTGTAGTCGTGCTGGTGGTATTGAAGAGGTAAGCACATATCTAATAAATACTTCGTTATTATTTGTTTTTAATGAGCTAAATGCCAATTTTTATTGGAAAATTTTATAGACTTTTATGTTTCAAAGATCTGGAAAGTTGATACATTTTGTCAAATTACTATTGAATTTGAATTATTTGATAATTTGACACTTAAAGTATACACATTTCAGAGTTGTTATTTCCATGTTTGAATTTTCGAAGCGAAATTTATTCCGGGTGGAACTCAGAATAGGCGGATTCTATTTGGGCTATTGAAAAAATATCGGGTGAATTTTTTTTCGGGCGAAACTCACGATAAGGGTGAATATTTATTTTTAGATTTTACCGCATTCCGTAATGTAAAAAAAACCTAAGGTGATCCGAAAAATCTGACTTCTGAATCGGTTTCAGCAAACCCAAAAACTTTAGAAACCGTTGAGAAACCCGGGGGATATTAGGTGAGGTTAGGTGGTAGCCCCAAAGATGGGGCTCACTTAGACTAGATTTAAAGTCCATTGTGGTACCACTGATATATTTATACCCTATTTTGTTTTAAATTTTTTTTTTTTAATTTTAAGGTGCGCAGCCGACCTATGTTTATCCCACAGAGCCTCTCTGGCGCATCGCAGAAGTGCGATCCCAGTTGCTTAAATCTGACCCTTGCGAAGGCAGGGCAGCTGAAAAGGTAGTGTTGAGAAGATTCCACCTCATCATCCTGCATGCAGCTGCCGCACCTCGGGTTCGAGACAATGCCCAGCCTTACAGCGTGGATTTCCATTGCGCAGTGCCCGGTCAGTACGCCGATCAAAGCCGAGAGCAGTGGCCTGGTTGTGCTTAGTAACTCCGCAGACCGCCTGCGGTCCAGCACCGGCCAAAAGGACCTTGCAACTTTGCAGGTCGGTGTTTCCGCCCAGCGTTTGCTGAGCCGACCGAAGGCCCATTGTTCCAGGAGCAGACCACATGTGGAAAGGGGAATCCCAATGCCCTTCCTCAACGGAGCGATATCCTCTGTTGTGCCCTGTCGGTCCAGCTCATCAGCACGACAGTTTCCGGCTATGTTACTGTGTCCTGGGACCCAGATTAGCCGGATGTGAAAGTCCTCTGACGCGGCCAATAGGGGGGTTAAGCATTCGCCGACCAATTTTGACCTCACCGTCTGCGATCAGAGGGCTCTAATTTCGGCCTGGCTGTCGGAGTAGATGTTCACCGCCTTCTGTGGTATGGTTCTACCACCCAGGCGGTCCACCGCTTCTTCGATTGCAACTACTTCTGCTTGAAAAATACTGCAAAAATTTGGTAACCTGAACTTACTACTGAGCGATAGTTCCTCGCAGAAAACACCCCCTCCAACTCTACCCTCCAATTTTGATCCATCCGAGAACAGGTTCACTGCGCTTCTACACCAGAGGTCATCTCCCTTCCACTCCTCCCTTGATGGGATGCGTGTGGTGAAGGACCCTGTAGGGGTAATCTTCGGCGCGCACAGATCTACCTCCTCCGGTATGAACTCGAATTGTCTAAGGATCGCTGAGTGCCCATGCACTGGGATAAGAGAAAACCCGGCACTCCGCAACCTGATGGCAGAGCAAGCGGCGGCATCTTTCCCGCCAAGTCCACGGGGATGATGCCAAGCATCACGTTTAGAGCCAGTGTAGGGGTGGTGCGTGCCCCACTAATGCCAATCAAGGCGCTTCTCTACACCCGTTTTAAGTTCTTAGCTAGAGTAGATCTATCTAGTGCGTTCCACCAGATGAAGACTCCATATAACATAATTGGTTTTATGACTGTTTCATACAGCCAGAGGACCACTTTTGGAGAGAGACCCCATCTCTTTCCGATGGCTCCCCTACAGCAGTACAAAGCGACCGACGCCTTCTTGACCCTATCCTCGATGTTCGGCCTCCAGGTTAGCTTTCTGTCCAGAAAAACCCCCAAATACCTGACTCTGTCAGAAAGCGCAAGAGGAGTGCCATCGATGGAGGGTAATTGTACATCCGGGACCCTATGCTTCCTCGTGAACAAGACCAGCTCCGTCTTGTTGGAATTTATAGCTAACCCTCAGCTTGTGGACCAATTTGTCACCAAATTATGGTATCCTTGCATGAGGTCATACAGCGTAGTTAGGAACTTTCCTCTCACTATAAGCGCCACGTCATCAGCGTAGGCAACAACCTGACATCCTCTCCCCTCCAACTTTTCCAGGACCTCGTAAATAACGACAATCCAAAGAAAGGGAGAGAGAACCCCTCCTTGTGGAGTGCCCCTGCTTACCTTTTGATGAGCCGACGCACTCCCCCATTCCGCCACGACAGTTTTGTCGCAAAGCATGTTGGATATAAACCTAATTGGATTGGTCTCGACCCCGAGCCGACCTAGGGCCAGCATAACCGCGTCCGTGAGAACATTGTTAAAAGGTCCTTCAATGTCGATAAACGCTCCCACTGCATAATCTTTATGCTCGAAGGACTCTTCGATTATTTTAACTGTGGAGTGCAAAGCAGACTCCACAGATCTACCTTTCATATAGGCATGTTGAGAGAGGCTTAATTTCTCGCGTGGAATTATATTTCTGATGTATAGGTCTATCAGTCTCTCAAGGGTCTTCAGGAGGAAAGACGAGAGGCTGATTGGCCTGAAGTCCTTGGGGGGCACGTGAGAGCTCTTCCCCGCCTTGGGAATAAAAGTCACCCTCACCAGCCTCCAAGCCCTCGGGACATACCCCCTATCCACGCAGTTCGCATAGATGGGGGCAAGCCACTTACATGAGACATCTCTCGCCCTCTGTAGTTGCGCGGGTATAATACCATCCGGTCCCGGCGACTTGAAGGCTTTAAAAGAGTCCAGGGCCCAGAGCAGGCGGCGTCCCCCCAGTAGTTCACTAGAGGGGACCGAGATGCCACCGATATCCATGTCGGTTGCTATATTCGGAGCGGGGTTCTCAGGAAAGTGGACTCCCAGAAGCAGCCTTAGAGATTCCTCACTACTAGTCGCCCATTCTCCCGATTCAGCTCTCAGGTATCCCATTGGGACATAATTTCTCGATATAATGCGTCTAAAACGCGAAGCCTCATGGCAACCTTCCACGGTCTCGCAGAAGTTTCTCCATGATGTGCGTTTAGACTTCCTAATTTCGTATTTATAAATTGAGAGGCTAGCTTTGTAGAGTTCCCAGTGCTGCTGGAGATTACTCTTTTTAGCCTTATTGAAGAGACGTCTACTCGCCGTCCTAAGTTCAGACAGCTCCGCTGTCCACCAGCTCGGCTTTGCCCTTCGTGAACCTCTGCTCAAGGGGCACGAGCTTTTAATTGCATCATTGCATGCTGAGGTAAATTTCTCTACCATATCGTCGATGAAACGTGCCGAAAGATCTGAGCTCCCAACCGGGGGTTCAGTCAGATTTTCCTGCAGTTTCTTGCAGTAGTTATCCAACCTAGTTCTCTTTAGATTCCTAAAGGGTTTGTTTTTGGGACAATCCTCGTTCAAGGTGAATTCAATATACCTGTGGTCTGAATAGGAATGAGTCTCTAGAACTCTCCAGTCAGATATAAGTGGTGTTAGGGAAGGAGAGGCCAGGGTGATGTCTAGCACCTCACGCCTGACCGCAGGTAGGCTCAAAGCCTCTGTTGCAGATAGCTAAATTCTCGCTTACAATAAAATCAAAAAGTGACTCACCTCTTTTATTTATGTCCGAGCTTCCCCAGCACGTGTGCCATGAGTTCGCATCAGATCCAATGATGATAGCGACATTTCGCCGTTTCGCCTCGGCAGTGACTTCCCGAAGCAAGGTTGGTGGTGGTTCCACCACATCATCGTGCGCCATGTATGCCGATCTAAGCCAGAGTTTACCAGCGCCGCCCTCCAGGCTTACAGTGACAATATTATTATTGCTGAAATTGGCAAAATAAATGCTTTTAGTTCCTTTCTTACGAGCATGCAAGATCTGGGTTTACATACTTGCTTCTGCATAATCAGGTTCTCTGATGCCAGAGATTCTGCTACTACTCAGCCACGGCTCTTGAATCAGGACTATATCAGCTCCACCTTGCTCCAGGTGGATTGTAAGGTTTGCGGAGGCCGCCTTACATCGCTGGAGGTTTATTTGTAGGATCTTCATCCAGTAATTCCTCCATCCACGCCAACTCGGCACCCTCGTCAACCGCGGACAGTAACCTGTCCTCCTCTGCTCTGTCAAAAAGGCGTCCGATGCTAATTTCCGAAACCGCCGGAGAGGGAACATCACCAGCGCTTTCCGCCTCTGACATCTCAGATTCCACCTCCATACTCATGGAGTCAGCTTTCGAAGGCTCTTCCGCCCCACGCACCACTGGAAGTTCTTATTCGTCCCTCCCGGCGTCGGAATGGTAGACCTTTAGGACCACCTATTCGAAGCCGTAGTTGACAACCCCCTGGTACTCGGAGAGGGGAGCGAGCGACTCCGCATTCAGCAGTAAAACTGCCTGCCTATTCAGGACCTCAGACCGCTTCACCTTGACCACCTTTCAGTTGTGCGCCAGTAGGTGCGGGTTACAATATCGGAGAAGTTCCTCCATTTCCTCTGGTGTAGAAGGCCCTGCTGGTAGTCAGACCCCGCGCGCGGACCTGAGGGTAGATCCCTCTCGTTCACGGTCTCCAGCTTGGCACCCTTCCAGACCTCCCCCACCAGAGCCACTGCAGCCTTATGTACGTTCGCCGACCGCTCGTCGGCACAAACTATTCGTTTGTGGATGCCATGGTGCCACCCGGCATCTTCACATTTTGGAGGAGGCCCAGGGTTTCCTCTGACCACTTTCATGAAGACTGTGGTGATGGCCGCGGCCACCCGCCTCCAGTTCTCCTTGGGGAGGGCTCCATCCTCCTTACTCTTGTCGATTACTCCAAAAGTTATCGACCCCGCCCGTTCAGCGATTTCGCTGAAAGAAAAGGGGGGGCCACCCGTCTTAGGCCTTTTCCCTGCAGAGTTTTCCCCTACTAGAGACCTGTGTCTCTTTGGTGGCTGGTTGGAAGAAGGTGCGCCCGCAGCCTTGACTCCCGCTAATTTACCCTACGCCTTATCTTTGCGCAGCATGCTACGAGCCCACTCGAGCCCACTCGAGCGTCTGAGCATGCTTTTCGGAAAGCTGATTTGCTTCCTTCCACCCGTAGCGACTGACGATTTCAGCCACTAATCGTCGGGCGGGATGCGCCTTTCGCCTAACAGACCGCTTCGATACAGCCTTCTCTATACTGGGCTTGGGCACCCCTTTGCTAGTGCTAGCTACTTTAACCTGTGCCCCATTAGATTGAGCCCTGGACGATTGCGTCCTCGACTCCCATCCCCTTATCCTGCGGTTTGTTGTAGCCGCAGCCGATTTCGGCGCAGCAGCCCTGTCCCCCAGTTTCTGCCTAGAGTCAGTGGGGAGGTTCGCTCTCGAACCTCCAACCCTCGCATCAGGAGTCCTACTGCCGGGAAAGCTGATCCCACTGGAGATGAAGCGCGCAGCCTTAGACGATTTCGCCTCGCCGGCAGTAGAATCTGTTACCTGCCCAGAAGAGCCAGCGTTGGTGCTCGATTTCGGATCACCTCTACCGCGCGAAGAAAAAGGCCTTCGCTGTAAGAACAGATAGATAGTCAGTAATTTCAACCCGTTTGGGTATTGCAGGTTTGTTTTGCATGTTAGGTTAGGTTAGGTTAGAGTGGCTGCCACCGCACACGAGCACAATGGCACACGTAGGCTGTAAGAAGCCCATTGTGATACCACTGGCGTAGGCCATGTATTCCCTGTTCATCATGAGGTGTGGCTAGAAGCCGGCGTCTGCTATGGATAAATCGGCAAGCATTATAAACATTAAAACCAATTTTTAACTAGTAGTTCGTTGGCGCCTAGAGAAAACATACAAGCGCCGATATAAGAAATTGTGATTGGTGACTTGAACGCTAAGGTGGGCAAAGAAGCAATTTCTGGCCAAACAATCGGTCAGGCTTTGTCAGAATACCCCTGGCTACAGAGAGAGGCCGCGGCGAATCATGGTAGTGAGTAGAACCAGACAGCGAAGCATTCACAAAGTCACTTGGATGTCCCCTGATCAAAGAACGCGAAACCAAATTAATCACGTTGTGATAGACGCGAGATACGGATCGTTACTTTGAAAGAGCAAAGGTCCGCATGCGCCTCTCTGTACTAAAGATCGCTCACCAAGCGTCGCGACGAAAGTTCGACGTCGAAAAGCTGTAAACACCACGAACAATTGAGAATTTTCAATCTCGGCTCTCAATCCTGCTTAGGCAAACAGCTTCTCATAGCTCCAACATTAACTATCAATGGTATAACATCTCCCAATCTACGACCAGCCACGAATAAACAGTTGGTATGACGAGTGCCGCGTCGCTGCTGCAGAGAAATACGGCCACCCAGCAGCCACTTACTACGCGTACAACAATCGAGCGATACCAGGAAAAGAGGAGGGAAGATAAATGTCTTTTTAAAAGAATGAAAAGAGAGGAGGAAAGCGTGAGTGCGAAGAGCTTGAGATGGTAGCAAGCCGGAATACGGTCCGAAAATGCTCTCGGAAAATAAGGCAGAAAACAAGTGGTTTCAATACCGGGCCTGGTCTCTGCAAATATGAGTAATAGAAATATGGTAATAGACGTTAAGAGCACACTTGAGGTATAAAGGGATTACTTCTCAACGATACTGAATATAAATTCTGAAGACGCGTTTAAATAAGAGGAGCCCAGAACAATCTTTAGGAATGAGCAACAAATCCCTCCACTCATCCGAACCGAGGTGAGAACAGCATTTAGTCGGCTTAAGAACAACAAAGCGCCTGGAACAGACGGTATGCCGGCTGGTAGGAAGCTTGTACCAGATGTTAAGCACAATTTGGTCAGACGAGTACACCATCCAGAAGATTGGAATATCAGTTTACTTTGATCAATGCATAAGAAGGGTGGTCCTGCTGTTTGCGCAACCAATCGTAGGTTAAGCCTTCTAAAAATCGCATATAAAGTCCTATCGAGATACTCTGTGATAGACTGCAGCCGTATATAAACCAGCTTATTGGACCATATCATTGTGTCTTCAGTCTTGGTAAATTCACCATTGACCAGATATTTCCAGATTATAACAGCACGAATATAAGCTGCCTGTACGACGCCATGGCCAAATTTGGAATCCCTTAACTAATACGACTATGTAGAGTGACGTTGAGCACAACTTTAGCTCTGTCCAAGTTGGAAAGGAGCTGTTCGAGTAGGCAATTGAAAAGCAGACCCCTTTCGTGACGAACAAAAATCTCGCTATACAAATCCCTCATCAAGCCCGTCCTTTGATAAGGCGCAGAAACATGGAAAATGTTGATCAGCGATATGAAGGCTTCATGATGGTCCCATGAAAAATCCTTTGAAACGGGACCCAAGGGAGAGGGAACTAGCAAGGTTTTTTGGCCTCAGCCCAAACTGACAAGCGGTTGTAGTGCCATACCTTACCTCTTTTCTCGGCATCTTCCTGCCGATACGAATAAAGGTCCAAAACAATCAATCTCGGTGTACGTGAAGGTCAGTTCAAATGTGGCAAGTCGGTCTACTGGCAGCCCTGCTTTCCGTTTTTTAGTTCTGGCGTTGTTTTTAACATTTAAATGCATTTGGTAATGGAGACGTTCGTGGTACCAGCGCAGCGGCTTAGAGAAACTTAATTCCATGATTTTGAGGAATATGTTGTCTTTGTGTTGACGTCAGCTGGGTATACGGTAGACGCCACCCATTTCCACACATCAAGGTTTTCTTGGATTTCGCCTATTCCACGCTTAACAAATTATAGAAAACCTGTAGGTTCCAAACAGAGCAATAGGCAAAAAATCCCACTAAATTTCTCAACTGTTTCTAAAGCTTTTGGCTTTGGCTCTGCTGAATCCGAAGCTGAGGTCAGAATTTTCGGGTTACCCTAGGTTTCTCTACATTACTTGGTTTGACCGAAACCAGCATTTGAAAGAAAAATTCAAAAATTTTCTTTTTAATTCTTGAACAAGTGTAACTTAAAGATATTTGGGTCAATGAATCATAATATCATAATAATCACCCTTATTGTGAGTTTCGTTTTCGCCCAAAATATTTCACTTTTCACTGTTCGCTTATTATAAATTTCGGGCGGAAATTTTCACTTTCTTACATTGTTTCCAGTTATCGGCAACACTTATTTCCGGCGGAAATAGTTTTGCGGATTAGTTGAATTTGTTCCCCTTTTTTTCAGAGGCCAAAAATTTCGCGGATTTAAAATGTAAGTAACTTTATTTAAATTTTTTTACATAAGATCGCCTATTCCAGGAACAAGAGAGTAAACAAAGTTTAAAGAGGGATAATATTTGGATATTGCAAGAGGATTTGTCAAAGAAAACAAGGAAAATGTAGCTGAGTTATGAAAACAGCTAAGGATAAGGCTTCATAGTTTGGGGCCTGCAATTAAAATTTATTCCGAATGGAAAGGAGTAATCAATTTATATTAAAATGTGCGCATACATAAAAATTTGTTATGCAAAATAGACTTGGATTGGCCAAAAGCGTTATGTATTTCAGCATAATCTGACTAAAATACGATTGCGCCAGCACAATTTCAAAACTGTTACCTACACCTTTTTAGTAGCCACCTTCAGCGAAAAATCGCAGGCACGCTTCCCAACTGGTGGGATTAGCCAATTGTAGTCGTGCTGGTGGTATTGAAGAGGTTAGCACATATCTAATAAATACTTCTTTATTATTTGTTTTTAATGAGCTAAAGGCCAATTTTTATTGGAAAATTTTATAGACTTTTATGTTTCAAAGATCTGGAAAGTTGATACATTTTGTCAAATTCCTATTTCATTTGAAATATTTGATAATTTTACACTTCAGGCATACACATCTAGAGTTGATATTTCCATGTTCGAATTTTTGAAGCAAAATTTATTTCGTGTGAAACTCGCAAAAGGCGAAATCAATCCGGGCGAATGACAACGTTTCAAGTGAATTTTTTTTCGGGCGAAACTCCCGATAAGGATGAATAATTTGTGTTGAAGCCCGAATACGAAAATGTTAGTGTTTTCTTCTTTTTCTTGTCCGACAGGGTGGAATATTGATATTTGTTGGAACGATTTTCCGTTATCCCTTGTCAAGTTTGGTTTGGACAAAAACTGGTTTCGACGTTGTGCCATCTTCAGTGTAAATTTACGTTCTGTTCAGTTTAGGTCTGTTGTTCCATATTTAGTTCGTTTTTTGGTCAAGCAGGTATTGGTGCAAAATCGTTAATGTTAACAAATATTAAGTGTCCTGAGTATGGGGACCTGAAGTCTCGCGCGGTTAGAATCCAAAAGGGTATATTTTATCTCGAATCTGCCTTCGCGGTAAGAACAGGTAGATAGTCAGTAATTTTAACCCGTTTGGGTATTGCAGGTTTGTTTTGTATGTTAGGTTAGGTTAGGTTAGAGTGGCTGCCACCGCACAAGAGCACGGTGGCACACATAGGCTGTAAGAAGCCCATTATAATACCACTGGCGTAGGCCATGTATTTCCTGTTCATCATAAGGTGTGGCTGCAAGCCGGCGTCTGTCTTGGATAAATCGGCTAACTATATAAACATTAAAACCAATTTTTTTACTAGGAGTTCGTTGGCGCCTAGAGGAAACATACAAGCGCCGATATAAGAAATGGTGATTGGTGACTTGAATGCTAAGGTGGGCAAAGAAGCAGTTTCTGGCCAAACAATCGGTCAGGCTTTGTGAGAATACCCCTGGCAACAGAGAGAGCCGCGGCCAATCATGGTAGTGAGTAGAACCAGACAGCGAAGCATTCACGAAGTCACTTGTGTCATCTGTCTATCTGGCAGCACTTGTCGAGCATCAACATTTTTGACATTTTCTCTTTGCTATGTACGTAGAAGTAAGTTTTAAAATTGTAACCGAAAAGAAAAGAGGTGCGGATTCGTAAATTGAAGACGTATAATAAATCTATGTATAATTAAACTTTAAATTGCCTACAACTTATTTTATAAAAGTAGATTCGCGCAGTCAGAAGTGAATTGTGAACGAATAGCCGAATCATAATTGAATACAGTTAAAAAAAAAAAAAAATACAATTATATATGGAACTCGAAAAATGTACGGTTGTGCAACTAAAAAATGCATTGCGGGAAGCCCAAATGAAAACTTCTGGAACGAAGGAGGAACTAATTCTTAGGTTTCAGAATATTGGGTGTACATTGTATCCAGCTGAAGAGGAGTATTCAGTGATGCCAGTGGAGCAGGTTGATCAAGGAGACGGATGTGAAGTACCGGAGGGGCAAGTGATTAACGATCTGAGGCAGTTGCAGCAAGAGGTGGGTGGTCTTATAAAGATGATTGAAACACTTACATCAGCGCTGGCGCAGACCGGCTTGTCAAGGTCAGCAGTATCTCCGACTACCATATATGGTAACGGCGAACAAGTGTACGCATACCCAATTGACGTGAATTCATCTAGAAGGAATTTAAATTCAACCGAAACAAGCGCAGCAGTCATAGCAACGACGTCGACCAGCTCAGCGCGCTGGACGTCAGCAGTTATATCGACAGCGTCAGCAAATGCCTGTTGCATTGGGCAGAGATGGTGGTGTGAGCATGAGCGGTCATGCTGCACACCCATATGGTGCGCACGAAGT
Organism: Philophylla caesio; assembly: GCA_963971545.1. Lineage (NCBI taxonomy): Eukaryota > Metazoa > Arthropoda > Insecta > Diptera > Tephritidae > Philophylla > Philophylla caesio. The sequence goes on from OZ020605.1 coordinate 19,388,335, forward strand.
TATTTCCCCTGTTGTAACAGCGATTCCAAGATCAACTTCTTATTGGAATGTCCAATCTAACATGCCAATTAGCGTATCAACAGTAAACATCTGCATGAATTAACTCATTTATGAATGCACAACTTACTCGCACCGGTTTTTTCGGTCGCGTGAAGCCGCTCACCATTTGAAATGGTCCGTATGAATGTAGGCGGCGAAGTTGTGCGGCAGTTGGTGGCTTTGCTATTGCCGAAGACGCAATTCGTTCGTTTCATAAGTAAAACGAAGCCATGGCGCCGAACCTATGAATGCGAGCACAATGAGACACGAGCGGCTTAGCGTTGTATAATTCATCAAAATTCATAATAATTCACCATAATTCAGATGAACTCGAAAATGTGATATGCGAAAACGCAATAGCAATTGTTTTCAGGAAGATTTTTGCGATGATATTGATGTGGATGTACGTACATATGTGCTCACATATGTATGTACATACATACATACTTAAGCAAAGCACCGTACGAGTACATATGTATGTATGTAATTCTATTTAATCATTATGAAAAGAGACTTAATATATAAATTATTCAGGGTTTGTTGTAAACTTTTAAAACTCGTTTTTGATAGTTTGTCGTTTAAACTAAGTTTTAACTCTCTATACAGTTTTTCAGTTAACCTTTAACGGGGTTAAAACTTAGTTTAAACGACCGATATGTCTGGGTTGACCTTAGTTTAACTTGTCAGCTGATAGCTGAGTACTTTGTTTTAGTTGCAACAAATTTAATTAAGCGCAAGGAAACTAACTTAAACTATTTCACACTAAGTTTAACCACCACTGAAAAACAGTTCTTAAATAATTTTTTTTTAAAAACACATTTATTCCTGTTTTTTTTTTTGAAATTCATTATTTAGTAACATACATACATATATTTTAATAACATAATATGTATGTACATACGGAGGCGGCTCAGTATTGACAATTTTCTTTTGAATTATTAAATTTTAATGGTGACGCACGTTTCTAATAATTTCTATATAAAATCGAAATCCAAGTGCCTTTTTATTAAACATTATATTTTTATTAACGTGGAGTTTAAAATAATTTAGAGGTGGTAAGCAAACCATTTAACGTTCCTAGTAAACAATTGCCCTTTTGTCAAAAAAAAAATTTAAAATCTACATCAGTTTCTAAACATTTAAGATTTTCACTTTGTTGTTTGTTCAAAACTCAGATTTGCATGGTTTTTTTTATAAAATGTACTTTATTTTTTATTACTAAATATGAATGAATATTAAATAAACAAAAGTAAAAATGTCAATAATTCTTAAAAAACGCATTTCATGTTTATTAGTAAAACACATTAAATATACCCAGTCAGTCAGTGGACTAGATTTATGAATTGTGATCAATAAAAAAAATAATCAAATGCTTATATTTATAAATTCATGCAATAGGACAATTAAGGGTTTTATGCATGTGTCGATTAAACAAAAGCTATCTAATACGATTGACGAAGTGGCGCTTCATATGACTAAATTCATACATACATATGTATGTATGTATGTACATGCATATGATATGTACAAGAATTGTAGAATACTCTTTTTTACTACATAGTGATCTATGTATGTGTATACACACATGCGTACTTACATCGCGTCATAACGGGCAACATGCTAAAAATAACTATGTACATATTAATATGTAAGTGCGTACATGTACCTTATTGCATTTTCTTATCCTTCTATACACATGCATTATGCAAACACAAGTACGTAAGACCGCTTTCAAGTATACCGCTCAAATTCAGAAACACCACAAATTTTTCGCGTGACAATGTAGTGGATAGTGCTGCAAATTTGTACATTGTTCTTAACATGTTTTTTACATACACATGCAACAAGATCTTGCCTAAGTATGTATAATATACATATACATATATATAATATGCATGCATATACATACTTATATACTTATATACATAATACTGTTAAGTACTGTGTGAAGTGAAGTGACAACATTTTCTGGCGGTCTTAAGTTTTTATAAAAATTGCTTAGTTAAAAGTTAATTAAAAATAAAACTAGTGGTGTTCAGATAGACCAAAGCTGTTGGGACTCATCACTTCAAGTCTGCGCTGGCGGATTACCATTATCAGCTAAATTTAAAATTTAATTTATTGGGTGTATATACGCACATATTTCCACATACAGATGTGTATACGTGTGTACATATAAGCTGCACAAAAACTGTTTATGAGAATAAATAAACAAAAAGGAATATTGCGAAGCCACTGTAGGAAACTGTCAAACTACTGCTAGTGACGTGCAGTTTTGCTCGTTCAGTGTTCGGTACCTAATACGGTACCCAATACGCGGTACCAAAGAAATTAATAAGTATAAAAAGCCTACACTAAATTAACACATATAATAAACTAAATTCGTAATAAATCCGGCAATACAAAAATAACCGAATATAATTATAAACAAATATAATAAAATTAAATTAAAATAACATAATTTTAATATTAATCTGAGTAGAATAATAAAAACAATAAAAACAAAATACCCATAAATTAATTAAGGTAAATTAAAATCAACGAAATAAACAACCTAAAATAAATAAATATATAAATAAATAAATAAAGAAATAAGTAGGACTCTGCGCATGGACGCCAACTCACCTCGCGTTGGTTGGGTGCGTCCTGACCGAGCAAATATGCCGGTCAACTCAGAGTCGGAGTCTCCTTTTCTGCGGAGCTCAAAAACAATGAGGTCACCGGAGCGCCCCACTTTCTCAGGGCAGGAAGCACAGAAGGTAAATGGAGAGTCAGCCGCTGATCGCGGTGAGGACAAAATGATGTATGCAAACGCATCGGTAGTGGATATCGGAGGCACGGCTTCAAACCCCCTAAGTCACCAGGGCCAGAAAACTATTGATTTGCATAGGGAAAGCAGAGAAAGCGAGGTTGTGCCGTGCGAAGCTGGCAGCGTAGCCGGTCTGGAGAACACAAGTGCGGCGATTGAAATGAAAAGCAAGATAAAAGAGCTTAGAAGAATGATGGACGGGCAGAGACATGTAAACCAGCAAATGAAAAATGTCTTATCCAGCATAGCAAAGCTATGCGAAGAAATATGGAGCGTCAGCACTCCAGCAAGGAAACCGTCTTTAGCTACGAAATCAACACAGACGAAGTCTAAAGCTGAACCCTTTAAACAGAGAAAAAGGTTTAGAGACTCTAACGATTGGGGCTTGACCGTGGAAAGACCGATTCAGCCCACGGAAAAGCGCGCACGTGCTCCTTCTCCTCGAAATGAGTCGGGACAAAAAACAAAAAAATTAGACTTGGCAACCAAAAGGCTAACGAAGAGTCGAACATAGAGAAAAGAAGAATCACGAAAAACCCGGCAGGAAAACTGCGCCCAGAGACGCATGAACCGGAGTGGACGAAAGTCGTGAGACAAAAGCGCCAAAAAATTAAGACTGCTCGTCCTGATGCCATCGTGGTTAAAAGCTATGGAGATTGCTCATACGCTGACATCCTGAGGATGGTTAAGACGGAAGAGAGACAAATAAGTTTCAGCGACGCCGTCCGAAAAATAAGGAAAACGGCAAGCGGCGATCTGACACAAACACCGTGAAGTTGCAGGCTGCCGTTGGAAAGTTGTTGACCGGTAATGCCGAGGTAAAGGCCCTGACGGAGCAAGTACGTGTGGTAATTCACGACATATACGAAATTACCTCGAGTGATGAGATATGCCTAGCCCTGAACTCATTAAGCAGCGACCTCGATATAAAAGCTAACGACATTCGCTCACTGCGAAAGGCCTACGGAGGCACGCAAACCGCCTCGCTCCTTCTGCCAACCGATGCGGCAAAGATTCTGCTCGAGCAGGGAAAAGTTCGCATTGGCTGGTATGCTGGTATGTAGAATAAGGGAAATGCTACAACCATTGCTACAAGTGCCTTGACGTTGGCCACATCGCGAAAAACTGCGCTAGCACGAAGGACCGCAGAGGCATTTGCTTTAGGTGCGGACAAACAGGGCATACCGCTAAAGGCTGCAACAATACGCCCAAATGCCTGCTTTGCGCTAAGAAAGGCACGGACCTTATTGACCACAACACCAGTGGCGTAAAATGCCCAATTTATAAAGAAGCCATCTGAAAAATTAAAAAGCTATGAGACAACTTCAGCTGAACTCAAACCATTGCCAGTCTGCCCAAGACTTGTTGGCGCAAACCGTGAAAGATCTCAACATAGATATTGCAAAGTTGTAATGGAGAAGCTTAAAACCACCAAAGCTGCAGTTCCAACGTGCCCACTGTTTCTACAAACAGTAGTAGACACTCTGTTTCCCAAACAAAGACGGCTCGTTTCTCCAGTACACGATGTAAGTCTGCACCTATTTGACAAGGTAACGGCTGATGAAGTCACTCAAGCCGCAAAAAGAATTAACGTAAAAATACGTCGGCGATCACCTCAGTCTTCAACGCATGTTTTGCTGAAGGTCGTTTTCCATCGATTTGGAAGCAGCAAAAGCTGAAGACCCATCGAGCTACAGACCCATTTGTCTTCTAGACTCAGCGGGTAAACTGTTCGAGCGTATTATCTGTAACAGGTTGGACGCTGAGATGGAGACACTGGGTGGCATCTCAAATGAGCAATATGGCTTCAGGAAGGGAAGATCTAATGTGCAGGCTGTAACAGAAGTAATTCAGCTAGCGAGAAAGGCAACCAGTGGGTCCAGATGGCTAGGTGGAACAAAACAGTATTGTTTGATTTTAACGCTCGATGTCAAAAACGCCTTCAACTCGGCTAACTGGGCAAAAATTTTGGACGCCTTAGAGCGCATAGGAGTATCATACTACTTGCGACGGCTAATGAGGAGCTACTTCCAAGATCCCATACTGTGGTATGACACGGAGCACCTTTCATATAGGCATGTTGAGAGAGGCTTAATTTCTCGCGTGGAATTATATTTCTGATGTATAGGTCTATCAGTCTCTCAAGGGTCTTCAGGAGGAAAGACGAGAGGCTGATTGGCCTGAAGTCCTTGGGGGGCACGTGAGAGCTCTTCCCCGCCTTGGGAATAAAAGTCACCCTCACCAGCCTCCAAGCCCTCGGGACATACCCCCTATCCACGCAGTTCGCATAGATGGGGGCAAGCCACTTACATGAGACATCTCTCGCCCTCTGTAGTTGCGCGGGTATAATACCATCCGGTCCCGGCGACTTGAAGGCTTTAAAAGAGTCCAGGGCCCAGAGCAGGCGGCGTCCCCCCAGTAGTTCACTAGAGGGGACCGAGATGCCACCGATATCCATGTCGGTTGCTATATTCGGAGCGGGGTTCTCAGGAAAGTGGACTCCCAGAAGCAGCCTTAGAGATTCCTCACTACTAGTCGCCCATTCTCCCGATTCAGCTCTCAGGTATCCCATTGGGACATAATTTCTCGATATAATGCGTCTAAAACGCGAAGCCTCATGGCAACCTTCCACGGTCTCGCAGAAGTTTCTCCATGATGTGCGTTTAGACTTCCTAATTTCGTATTTATAAATTGAGAGGCTAGCTTTGTAGAGTTCCCAGTGCTGCTGGAGATTACTCTTTTTAGCCTTATTGAAGAGACGTCTACTCGCCGTCCTAAGTTCAGACAGCTCCGCTGTCCACCAGCTCGGCTTTGCCCTTCGTGAACCTCTGCTCAAGGGGCACGAGCTTTTAATTGCATCATTGCATGCTGAGGTAAATTTCTCTACCATATCGTCGATGAAACGTGCCGAAAGATCTGAGCTCCCAACCGGGGGTTCAGTCAGCTTTTCCTGCAGTTTCTTGCAGTAGTTATCCAACCTAGTTCTCTTTAGATTCCTAAAGGGTTTGTTTTTGGGACAATCCTCGTTCAAGGTGAATTCAATATACCTGTGGTCTGAATAGGAATGAGTCTCTAAAACTCTCCAGTCAGATATAAGTGGTGTTAGGGAAGGAGAGGCCAGGGTGATGTCTAGCACCTCACGCCTGACCGCAGGTAGGCTCAAAGCCTCTGTTGCAGATAGCTAAATTCTCGCTTACAATAAAATCAAAAAGTGACTCACCTCTTTTATTTATGTCCGAGCTTCCCCAGCACGTGTGCCATGAGTTCGCATCAGATCCAATGATGATAGCGACATTTCGCCGTTTCGCCTCGGCAGTGACTTCCCGAAGCAAGGTTGGTGGTGGTTCCACCACATCATCGTGCGCCATGTATGCCGATCTAAGCCAGAGTTTACCAGCGCCGCCCTCCAGGCTTACAGTGACAATATTATTATTGCTGAAATTGGCAAAATAAATGCTTTTAGTTCCTTTCTTACGAGCATGCAAGATCTGGGTTTACATACTTGCTTCTGCATAATCAGGTTATAGTTAGGCGTCCTGATGCCAGAGATTCTGCTACTACTCAGCCACGGCTCTTGAATCAGGACTATATCAGCTCCACCTTGCTCCAGGTGGATTGTAAGGTTTGCGGAGGCCGCCTTACATCGCTGGAGGTTTATTTGTAGGATCTTCATCCAGTAATTCCTCCATCCACGCCAACTCGGCACCCTCGTCAACCGCGGACAGTAACCTGTCCTCCTCTGCTCTGTCAAAAAGGCGTCCGATGCTAATTTCCGAAACCGCCGGAGAGGGAACATCACCAGCGCTTTCCGCCTCTGACATCTCAGATTCCACCTCCATACTCATGGAGTCAGCTTTCGAAGGCTCTTCCGCCCCACGCACCACTGGAAGTTCTTATTCGTCCCTCCCGGCGTCGGAATGGTAGACCTTTAGGACCACCTATTCGAAGCCGTAGTTGACAACCCCCTGGTACTCGGAGAGGGGAGCGAGCGACTCCGCATTCAGCAGTAAAACTGCCTGCCTATTCAGGACCTCAGACCGCTTCACCTTGACCACCTTCCAGTTGTGCGCCAGTAGGTGCGGGTTACAATATCGGAGAAGTTCCTCCATTTCCTCTGGTGTAGAAGGCCCTGCTGGTAGTCAGACCCCGCGCGCGGACGTGAGGGTAGATCCCTCTCGTTCACGGTCTCCAGCTTGGCACCCTTCCAGACCTCCCCCACCAGAGCCACTGCAGCCTTATGTACGTTCGCCGACCGCTCGTCGGCACAAACTATTCGTTTGTGGATGCCATGGTGCCACCCGGCATCTTCACATTTTGGAGGAGGCCCAGGGTTTCCTCTGACCACTTTCATGAAGACCGTGGTGATGGCCGCGGCCACCCGTCTCCAGTTCTCCTTGGGGAGGGCTCCATCCTCCTTACTCTTGTCGATTACTCCAAAAGTTATCGACCCCGCCCGTTCAGCGATTTCGCTGAAAGAAAAGGGGGGCCACCCGTCTTAGGCCTTTTCCCTGCAGAGTTTTCCCCTTCTAGAGACCTGTGTCTCTTTGGTGGCTGGTTGGAAGAGGGTGCGCCCGCAGCCTTGACTCCCGCTAATTTACCCTACGCCTTATCTTTGCGCAGCATGCTACGAGCCCACTCGAGCCCACTCGAGCGTCTGAGCATGCTTTTCGGAAAGCTGATTTGCTTCCTTCCACCCGTAGCGACTGACGATTTCAGCCACTAATCGTCGGTCGGAATGCGCCTTTCGCCTAACAGACCGCTTCGATACAGCCTTCTCTATACTGGGCTTGGACACCCCTTTGCTAGTGCTAGCTACTTTAACCTGTGCCCCATTAGATTGAGCCGTGGACGATTGCGTCCTCGACTCCCATCCCCTTATCCTGCGGTTTGTTGTAGCCGCAGCCGATTTCGGCGCAGCAGCCCTGTCCCCCAGTTTCTAGCGCCGATATAAGAAATTGTGATTGGTGACTTGAACGCTAAGGTGGGCAAAGAAGCAATTTCTGGCCAAACAATCGGTCAGGCTTTGTGAGAATAACCCTGGCAACAGAGAGAGGTCGCGGCGAATCATGGTAGTGATTAGAACCAGACAGCGAAGCATTCACAAAGTCACTTGGATGTCCCCTGATCAAAGAACGCGAAACCAAATTAATCACGTTGTGATAGACGCGAGATACGGATCGTTACTTTGAAAGAGCAAAGGTCCGCATGCGCCTCTCTGTACTAAAGATCGCTCACCAAGCGTCGCGACGAAAGTTCGACGTCGAAAAGCTGTAAACACCACGAACAATTGAGAATTTTCAATCTCGGCTCTCAATCCTGCTTAAACAAACAGCTTCTCATAGCTCCAACATTAACTATCAATGGTATAACATCTCCCAATCTACGACCAGCCACGAATAAACAGTTGGTATGACGAGTGCCGCGTCGCTGCTGCAGAGAAATACGGCCACCCAGCAGCCACTTACTACGCGTACAACAATCGAGCGATACCAGGAAAAGAGGAGGGAAGATAAATGTCTTTTTAAAAGAATGAAAAGAGAGGAGGAAAGCGTGAGTGCGAAGAGCTTGAGATGGTAGCAAGCCGGAAATGCTCTCGGAAAATAAGGCAGAAAACAAGTGGTTTCAATACCGGGCCTGGTATCTGCAAATATGAGTAATAGAAATATGGTAATAGACGTTAAGAGCACACTTGAGGTATAAAGGGATTACTTCTCAACGATACTGAATATAAATTCTGAAGACGCGTTTAAATAAGAGGAGCCCAGAACAATCTTTAGGAATGAGCAACAAATCCCTCCACTCATCCGAACCGAGGTGAGAACAGCATTTAGTCGGCTTAAGAACAACAAAGCGCCTGGAACAGACGGTATGCCGGCTGGTAGGAAGCTTGTACCAGATGTTAAGCACAATTTGGTCAGACGAGTACACCATCCAGAAGATTGGAATATCAGTTTACTTTGATCAATGCATAAGAAGGGTGGTCCTGCTGTTTGCGCAACCAATCGTAGGTTAAGCCTTCTAAAAATCGCATATAAAGTCCTATCGAGATACTCTGTGATAGACTGCAGCCGTATATAAACCAGCTTATTGGACCATATCATTGTGTCTTCAGTCTTGGTAAATTCACCATTGACCAGATATTTCCAGATTATAACAGCACGAATATAAGCTGCCTGTACGACGCCATGGCCAAATTTGGAATCCCTTAACTAATACGACTATGTAGAGTGACGTTGAGCACAACTTTAGCTCTGTCCAAGTTGGAAAGGAGCTGTTCGAGTAGGCAATTGAAAAGCAGACCCCTTTCTTGACGAACAAAAATCTCGCTATACAAATCCCTCATCAAGCCCGTCCTTTGATAAGGCGCAGAAACAGGGAAAATGTTGATCAGCGATATGAAGGCTTCATGATGGTCCGATGAAAAATCCTTTGAAACGGGACCCAAGGGAGAGGGAACTAGCAAGGTTTTTTGGCCTCAGCCCAAACTGACAAACGGTTGTAGTGCCATACCTTACCTCTTTTCTCGGCATCTTCCTGCCGATACGAATAAAGGTCCAAAACAATCAATCTCGGTGTACGTGAAGGTCAGTTCAAATGTGGCAAGTCGGTCTACTGGCAGCCCTGCTTTCCGTTTTTTAGTTCTGGCGTTGTTTTTAACATTTAAATGCATTTGGTAATGGAGACGTTCGTGGTACCAGCGCAGCGGCTTAGAAAAACTTAATTCCATGATTTTGAGGAATATGTTGTCTTTGTGTTGACGTCAGCTGGGTATACGGTAGACGCCACCCATTTCCACACATCAAGGTTTTCTTGGATTTCGCCTATTCCACGCTTAACAAATTATAGAAAACCTGTAGGTTCCAAACAGAGCAATAGGCAAAAAATCCCACTAAATTTCTCAACTGTTTCTAAAGCTTTTGGCTTTGGCTCTGCTGAATCCGAAGCTGAGGTCAGAATTTTCGGGTTACCCTAGGTTTCTCTACATTACTTGGTTTGACCGAAACCAGCATTTGAAAGAAAAATTCAAAAATTTTCTTTTTAATTCTTGAACAAGTGTAACTTAAAGATATTTGGGTCAATGAATCATAATATCATAATAATCACCCTTATTGTGAGTTTCGTTTTCGCCCAATATATTTCACTTTTCACTGTTCGCTTATTATAAATTTCGGGCGGAAATTTTCACTTTCTTACATTGTTTCCAGTTATCGGCAACACTTATTTCCGGCGGAAATAGTTTTGCGGATTAGTTGAATTTGTTCCCCTTTTTTTCAGAGGCCAAAAATTTCGCGGATTTAAAATGTAAGTAACTTTATTTAAATTTTTTTACATAAGATCGCCTATTCCAGGAACAAGAGAGTAAACAAAGTTTAAAGAGGGATAATATTTGGATATTGCAAGAGGATTTGTCAAAGAAAACAAGGAAAATGTAGCTGAGTTATGAAAACAGCTAAGGATAAGGCTTCATAGTTTGGGGCCTGCAATTAAAATTTATTCCGAATGGAAAGGAGTAATCAATTTATATTAAAATGTGCGCATACATAAAAATTTGTTATGCAAAATAGACTTGGATTGGCCAAAAGCGTTATGTATTTCAGCATAATCTGACTAAAATACGATTGCGCCAGCACAATTTCAAAACTGTTACCTACACCTTTTTAGTAGCCACCTTCAGCGAAAAATCGCAGGCACGCTTCCCAACTGGTGGGATTAGCCAATTGTAGTCGTGCTGGTGGTATTGAAGAGGTTAGCACATATCTAATAAATACTTCTTTATTATTTGTTTTTAATGAGCTAAAGGCCAATTTTTATTGGAAAATTTTATAGACTTTTATGTTTCAAAGATCTGGAAAGTTGATACATTTTGTCAAATTCCTATTTCATTTGAAATATTTGATAATTTTACACTTCAGGCATACACATCTAGAGTTGATATTTCCATGTTCGAATTTTTGAAGCAAAATTTATTTCGTGTGAAACTCGCAAAAGGCGAAATCAATCCGGGCGAATGACAACGTTTCAAGTGAATTTTTTTTCGGGCGAAACTCCCGATAAGGATGAATAATTTGTGTTGAAGCCCGAATACGAAAATGTTAGTGTTTTCTTCTTTTTCTTGTCCGACAGGGTGGAATATTGATATTTGTTGGAACGATTTTCCGTTATCCCTTGTCAAGTTTGGTTTGGACAAAAACTGGTTTCGACGTTGTGCCATCTTCAGTGTAAATTTACGTTCTGTTCAGTTTAGGTCTGTTGTTCCATATTTAGTTCGTTTTTTGGTCAAGCAGGTATTGGTGCATAATCGTTAATGTTAACAAATATTAAGTGTCCTGAGTATGGGGACCTGAAGTCTCGCGCGGTTAGAATCCAAAAGGGTATATTTTATCTCGAATCTGCCTTCGCGGTAAGAACAGGTAGATAGTCAGTAATTTTAACCCGTTTGGGTATTGCAGGTTTGTTTTGTATGTTAGGTTAGGTTAGGTTAGAGTGGCTGCCACCGCACAAGAGCACGGTGGCACACATAGGCTGTAAGAAGCCCATTATAATACCACTGGCGTAGGCCATGTATTTCCTGTTCATCATAAGGTGTGGCTGCAAGCCGGCGTCTGTCTTGGATAAATCGGCTAACTATATAAACATTAAAACCAATTTTTTTACTAGGAGTTCGTTGGCGCCTAGAGGAAACATACAAGCGCCGATATAAGAAATGGTGATTGGTGACTTGAATGCTAAGGTGGGCAAAGAAGCAGTTTCTGGCCAAACAATCGGTCAGGCTTTGTGAGAATACCCCTGGCAACAGAGAGAGCCGCGGCCAATCATGGTAGTGAGTAGAACCAGACAGCGAAGCATTCACGAAGTCACTTGTGTCATCTGTCTATCTGGCAGCACTTGTCGAGCATCAACATTTTTGACATTTTCTCTTTGCTATGTACGTAGAAGTAAGTTTTAAAATTGTAACCGAAAAGAAAAGAGGTGCGGATTCGTAAATTGAAGACGTATAATAAATCTATGTATAATTAAACTTTAAATTGCCTACAACTTATTTTATAAAAGTAGATTCGCGACAGTCAGAAGTGAATTGTGAACGAATAGCCGAATCATAATTGAATACAGTTAAAAAAAAAAAAAAATACAATTATATATGGAACTCGAAAAATGTACGGTTGTGCAACTAAAAAATGCATTGCGGGAAGCCCAAATGAAAACTTCTGGAACGAAGGAGGAACTAATTCTTAGGTTTCAGAATATTGGGTGTACATTGTATCCAGCTGAAGAGGAGTATTCAGTGATGCCAGTGGAGCAGGTTGATCAAGGAGACGGATGTGAAGTACCGGAGGGGCAAGTGATTAACGATCTGAGGCAGTTGCAGCAAGAGGTGGGTGGTCTTATAAAGATGATTGAAACACTTACATCAGCGCTGGCGCAGACCGGCTTGTCAAGGTCAGCAGTATCTCCGACTACCATATATGGTAACGGCGAACAAGTGTACGCATACCCAATTGACGTGAATTCATCTAGAAGGAATTTAAATTCAACCGAAACAAGCGCAGCAGTCATAGCAACGACGTCGACCAGCTCAGCGCGCTGGACGTCAGCAGTTATATCGACAGCGTCAGCAAATGCCTGTTGCATTGGGCAGAGATGGTGGTGTGAGCATGAGCGGTCATGCTGCACACCCATATGGTGCGCACGAAGTTATTTCCCCTGTTGTAACAGCGATTCCAAGATCAACTTCTTATTGGAATGTCCAATCTAACATGCCAATTAGCGTATCAACAGTAAACATCTGCATGAATTAACTCATTTATGAATGCACAACTTACTCGCACCGGTTTTTTCGGTCGCGTGAAGCCGCTCACCATTTGAAATGGTCCGTATGAATGTAGGCGGCGAAGTTGTGCGGCAGTTGGTGGCTTTGCTATTGCCGAAGACGCAATTCGTTCGTTTCATAAGTAAAACGAAGCCATGGCGCCGAACCTATGAATACGAGCACAATGAGACACGAGCGACTTAGCGTTGTATAATTCATCAAAATTCATAATAATTCACCATAATTCAGATGAACTCGAAAATGTGATATGCGAAAACGCAATAGCAATTGTTTTCAGGAAGATTTTTGCGATGATATTGATGTGGATGTACGTACATATGTGCTCACATATGTATGTATGTACATACATACATACTTAAGCAAAGCACCGTACGAGTACATATGTATGTATGTAATTCTATTTAATCATTATGAAAAGAGACTTAATATATAAATTATTCAGGGTTTGTTGTAAACTTTTAAAACTCGTTTTTGATAGTTTGTCGTTTAAACTAAGTTTTAACTCTCTATACAGTTTTTCAGTTAACCTTTAACGGGGTTAAAACTTAGTTTAAACGACCGATATGTCTGGGTTGACCTTAGTTTAACTTGTCAGCTGATAGCTGAGTACTTTGTTTTAGTTGCAACAAATTTAATTAAGCGCAAGGAAACTAACTTAAACTATTTTACACTAAGTTTAACCACCACTGAAAAACAGTTCTTAAATAATTTTTTTTTAAAAACACATTTATTCCTGTTTTTTTTTTTGAAATTCATTATTTAGTAACATACATACATATATTTTAATAACATAATATGTATGTACATACGGAGGCGGCTCAGTATTGACAATTTTCTTTTGAATTATTAAATTTTAATGGTGACGCACGTTTCTAATAATTTCTATATAAAATCGAAATCCAAGTGCCTTTTTATTAAACATTATATTTTTATTAACGTGGAGTTTAAAATAATTTAGAGGTGGTAAGCAAACCATTTAACGTTCCTAGTAAACAATTGCCCTTTTGTCAAAAAAAAAATTTAAAATCTACATCAGTTTCTAAACATTTAAGATTTTCACTTTGTTGTTTGTTCAAAACTCAGATTTGCATGGTTTTTTTTATAAAATGTACTTTATTTTTTATTACTAAATATGAATGAATATTAAATAAACAAAAGTAAAAATGTCAATAATTCTTAAAAAACGCATTTCATGTTTATTAGTAAAACACATTAAATATACCCACCAAAAATCATTGTTTGCGTGAATTTGAAAAAAGTCAGTGGACTAAATTTATGAATTGTGATCAATAAAAAAAATAATCAAATGCTTATATTTATAAATTCATGCAATAGGACAATTAAGGGTTTTATGCATGTGTCGATTAAACAAAAGCTATCTAATACGATTGACGAAGTGGCGCTTCATATGACTAAATTCATACATACATATGTATGTATGTATGTACATGCATATGATATGTACAAGAATTGTAGAATACTCTTTTTTACTACATAGTGATCTATGTATGTGTATACACACATGCATACTTACATCGCGTCATAACGGGCAACATGCTAAAAATATGTACATATTAATATGTAAGTGCGTACATGTACCTTATTGCATTTTCTTATCCTTCTATACACATGCATTATGCAAACACAAGTACGTAAGACCGCTTTCAAGTATACCGCTCAAATTCAGAAACACCACAAATTTTTCGCGTGACAATGTAGTGGATAGTGCTGCAAATTTGTACATTGTTCTTAACATGTTTTTTACATACACATGCAACAAGATCTTGCCTAAGTATGTATAATATACATATACATATATATAATATGCATGCATATACATACTTATATACTTATATACATAATACTGTTAAGTACTGTGTGAAGTGAAGTGACAACATTTTCTGGCGGTCTTAAGTTTTTATAAAAATTGCTTAGTTAAAAGTTAATTAAAAATAAAACTAGTGGTGTTCAGATAGACCAAAGCTGTTGGGACTCATCACTTCAAGTCTGCGCTGGCGGATTACCATTATCAGCTAAATTTAAAATTTAATTTATTGGGTGTATATACGCACATATTTCCACATACAGATGTGTATACGTGTGTACATATAAGCTGCACAAAAACTGTTTATGAGAATAAATAAACAAAAAGGAATATTGCGAAGCCACTGTAGGAAACTGTCAAACTACTGCTAGTGACGTGCAGTTTTGCTCGTTCAGTGTTCGGTACCTAATACGGTACCCAATACGCGGTACCAAAGAAATTAATAAGTATAAAAAGCCTACACTAAATTAACACATATAATAAACTAAATTCGTAATAAATCCGGCAATACAAAAATAACCGAATATAATTATAAACAAATATAATAAAATTAAATTAAAATAACATAATTTTAATATTTATCTGAGTAGAATAATAAAAACAATAAAAACAAAATACCCATAAATTAATTAAGGTAAATTAAAATCAACGAAATAAACAACCTAAAATAAATAAATATATAAATAAATAAATAAAGAAATAAGTAGGACTCTGCGCATGGACGCCAACTCACCTCGCGTTGGTTGGGTGCGTCCTGACCGAGCAAATATGCCGGTCAACTCAGAGTCGGAGTCTCCTTTTCTGCGGAGCTCAAAAACAATGAGGTCACCGGAGCGCCCCACTTTCTCAGGGCAGGAAGCACAGAAGGTAAATGGAGAGTCAGCCGCTGATCGCGGTGAGGACAAAATGATGTATGCAAACGCATCGGTAGTGGATATCGGAGGCACGGCTTCAAACCCCCTAAGTCACCAGGGCCAGAAAACTATTGATTTGCATAGGGAAAGCAGAGAAAGCGAGGTTGTGCCGTGCGAAGCTGGCAGCGTAGCCGGTCTGGAGAACACAAGTGCGGCGATTGAAATGAAAAGCAAGATAAAAGAGCTTAGAAGAATGATGGACGGGCAGAGACATGTAAACCAGCAAATGAAAAATGTCTTATCCAGCATAGCAAAGCTATGCGAAGAAATATGGAGCGTCAGCACTCCAGCAAGGAAACCGTCTTTAGCTACGAAATCAACACAGACGAAGTCTAAAGCTGAACCCTTTAAACAGGGAAAAAGGTTTAGAGACTCTAACGATTGGGGCTTGACCGTGGAAAGACCGATTCAGCCCACGGAAAAGCGCGCACGTGCTCCTTCTCCTCGAAATGAGTCGGGACAAAAAACAAAAAAATTAGACTTGGCAACCAAAAGGCTAACGAAGAGTCGAACATAGAGAAAAGAAGAATCACGAAAAACCCGGCAGGAAAACTGCGCCCAGAGACGCATGAACCGGAGTGGACGAAAGTCGTGAGACAAAAGCGCCAAAAAATTAAGACTGCTCGTCCTGATGCCATCGTGGTTAAAAGCTATGGAGATTGCTCATACGCTGACATCCTGAGGATGGTTAAGACGGAAGAGAGACAAATAAGTTTCAGCGACGCCGTCCGAAAAATAAGGAAAACGGCAAGCGACGATCTGACACAAACACCGTGAAGTTGCAGGCTGCCGTTGGAAAGTTGTTGACCGGTAATGCCGAGGTAAAGGCCCTGACGGAGCAAGTACGTGTGGTAATTCACGACATATACGAAATTACCTCGAGTGATGAGATATGCCTAGCCCTGAACTCATTAAGCAGCGACCTCGATATAAAAGCTAACGACATTCGCTCACTGCGAAAGGCCTACGGAGGCACGCAAACCGCCTCGCTCCTTCTGCCAACCGATGCGGCAAAGATTCTGCTCGAGCAGGGAAAAGTTCGCATTGGCTGGTATGCTGGTATGTAGAATAAGGGAAATGCTACAACCATTGCTACAAGTGCCTTGACGTTGGCCACATCGCGAAAAACTGCGCTAGCACGAAGGACCGCAGAGGCATTTGCTTTAGGTGCGGACAAACAGGGCATACCGCTAAAGGCTGCAACAATACGCCCAAATGCCTGCTTTGCGCTAAGAAAGGCACGGACCGTATTGACCACAACACCGGTGGCGTAAAATGCCCAATTTATAAAGAAGCCATCTGAAAAATGAAAAAGCTATGAGACTACTTCAGCTGAACTCAAACCATTGCCAGTCTGCCCAAGACTTGTTGGCGCAAACCGTGAAAGATCTCAACATAGATATTGCAAAGTTGTAATGGAGAAGCTTAAAACCACCAAAGCTGCAGTTCCAACGTGCCCACTGTTTCTACAAACAGTAGTAGACACTCTGTTTCCCAAACAAAGACGGCTCGTTTCTCCAGTACACGATGTAAGTCTGCACCTATTTGACAAGGTAACGGCTGATGAAGTCACTCAAGCCGCAAAAAGAATTAACGTAAAAATACGTCGGCGATCATCTCAGTCTTCAACGCATGTTTTGCTGAAGGTCGTTTTCCATCGATTTGGAAGCAGCAAAAGCTGAAGACCCATCGAGCTACAGACCCATTTGTCTTCTAGACTCGGCGGGTAAACTGTTCGAGCGTATTATCTGTAACAGGTTGGACGCTGAGATGGAGACACTGGGTGGCATCTCAAATGAGCAATATGGCTTCAGGAAGGGAAGATCTAATGTGCAGGCTGTAACAGAAGTAATTCAGCTAGCGAGAAAGGCAACCAGTGGGTCCAGATGGCTAGGTGGAACAAAACAGTATTGTTTGATTTTAACGCTCGATGTCAAAAACGCCTTCAACTCGGCTAACTGGGCAAAAATTTTGGACGCCTTAGAGCGCATAGGAGTATCATACTACTTGCGACGGCTAATGAGGAGCTACTTCCAAGATCCCATACTGTGGTATGACACGGAGCAAGGAAGAAAGAAGTTGGAAATTACGGGCGGCGTACCACAAGGTTCAGTCCTAGGCCCATTACTGTGGAACATCATGTACGACGGTTTTCTACGCCTGCAGCTACCGCAGGGTGTGAAGGTGATTGGCTTCGCCGATGATATTGCGGTGGTGATAACGTCCAAAAAATTTCAACAAATATCCGAAACAGCTACTGCTTCTATCGAGAAGATTAAAGAATGACTCGACAACCACGGGCTCGCCCTAGCGGAACAGAAGACAGAGGCAGATCTTATCTCAAGTAGAAAAAAGCTGGATTATATAACGTTCAGAGTAAATGGCTATCCTGTCTCTACGAAGCCTGCGATAGGGTATCTGGGTATCATTATCGATAGAAGGTTATCGTTCAAAATGCATCTCGAATACGCCAGAGACAAGGCGGCCTCTACAATGACCTCTTTATCCAGAATAATGCTCAACGCAAGAGGACCAAAGCAAGGAAGCAAAAAATTGCTTGCAGGCGTAATAAGAAGTCAAATCTTGTATGGAGCCCCGGTGTGGTTCGATGCGATATGTCACTCATCGTATTATCGGGGCATAAAGTCAACGTATCGTCTGTGTGCACTCCGGGTATGCAGCGCATTCAAGACTGTGTCTGATGAAGCAACCCTGGTAATTGCTAGCCACTAGACCTACTAGCTAAGGAGTCTGCTCATATCTTCTCAAGTACGGAGATAACAACTGAAGCCACCCGCAAGGAAGCTAGAGTAAATAGCCTAGCCGAATGGCAAAACAAATGGAGCAGTGCGACAAACGGACGATGGACATACCGATGCATTCCAGACTTAGAGCGCTGGGTTCAAAGAAGCCACGGCGAAGTTGACTTCTACACGACCCAATTTCTGAGCGGTCATGGATGCTTTAAGTCGTATCTGCACAGATTCAAGCACGAGGTTGATCCTTACTGTAGCTGCTGCGGGATCGGCTTAGCAGACAGTGTGGATCATGTATTCTTGAGATGCCCACGCTTCAACGACCAAAGGGCCATACTGCAAACACAAATTTGCGAAAACCTTTTGCCGGAAGCAATTGTGAACTACATGCTAAGAGGCAAAAATGAATGGAACCTAGCCAATGGCATTATTTCAACAACGATGAAGATTCTTAGAAGAGAAGAAAGACAAAGACGCAGAAGCGCCAACGTAACAGTGCCACAGGATACGTAGTAACGGCACCATAAGAGTGGTAGTAAGTGTTAGATCGGAACCTTGGCCTTTCCGACTGCACTTAGCTTACTTAAAAGGTCCTAAGCATCTCAGCGGAATGGAACCTAGGCCGTTCCAACCGCCAAATGGCGTTCTCAGATTGCTCGCCTGGCTCAACAAAATGGGCAGATCGAAATCTCGGACTTTCCGACTGCGTATGCGAAATTAGAGCTGATTTTCAAGGCTCACGAGCGGTGCCGAAACATTCACATTCAGCCGTCAATGCGGATTGGAACCTAGGACGTTCCAACCGTAAAATTAAGCAACGAAAAGCAATAGTAATATAAAAGTTTAATATTTCTCAGATATAAATGCAGTGAAATAATCAAGAATGTAAAGCGTCGGGGCGGATTGGAACCCAGGCCGTTCCAACCGTCAAGAGCTACAGACGCAAAAAACTGGGCTATCTTTCCCTTTGAGCAAAACAACAAAAAAAAAAAATATATGGAATACAGCTTGTGTTGCAAAAGCAGAAGCAACAATGGCGTAGCAGTGGCGACTAACCGCCCTTCCCCCCCATGATGTTATGCTTGACGGCAGTCCCGTGGGACTTTCATGTAAAATTAATGAAATCGCACATTCGAAGAGATGAATCGAGAATTGAATATTATTATAGAATGCTATCACTTGGCAAACGCGGTCGAGTTGAAGAAAGTGCTGTGGTTAGGTACATTATAAATGGACTGTGTGATAAAGAGCTATCACGAATGCTGCTTGCAATGAACGAGCGCTAATATCTGTAGGTGTAAGTGGTTGTCCACCGAATGCAGGTAGAAGTGTAAATGAAAATAGAATTCATAATGAAAGCAATAACAAAGTTAATGAAAAAACTGAAAAGGTGTTACAGGTGTTACAGGTGTCCGGGGGCGTAATATGCTTTAGGTGTAAAGAAAGTGGTCATATTGCGAAAAACTGTGAAAAAAAGATGAATCAAAATAGCCGAGTAAATACAATTACTAAAAAAGCATCCAATGAAGAAATAAATGTAAATCTGAAAATCGGTGATATTGATTGTAAAGGACTAATAGACTCGGGAAGTGGATACTCGTTAATTAAAAGAAAATTGGCAGAACAGTGCGACGGCGAATGGGTTGAATGTGAAGTTAAACTTAGGAGATTTGCAGGCGGCATTTATGTCATGAAGCATTAGAAGCAATGGTTACTATTGAAAATCATGCTTATATGTGTAAACTTTTGATAATAAACAATGAAGACATGCCATACGATGTGTTGATAGGTCGTGATGTATTGAAAAAAATCAAATTGGTCATTGAGTACGGTAATTGCGAAATTCAACCACTTGGTGAGGTGAATGCACGTAAAGATATTGATAATAGCGCAAAACAGAAATTACAAAAACTTTTAAGTACATACGACGGGTGTTTTGGTGAAAAATGGCAAGAGTTAGGCAAGTGTAAGGATTTTACGATGGACATTGTGTTAAATTAAAAAAAACCAGTAAATCTTAAACCATATCAAATGCCAATTCCTAAACAAAAGACAATCGAAAACATAATTAAAGAACTATTGAAATTATAAGTAATTTGTCCATCAAACTCTTTATTCGCTTCGCCAATAGTTTTGGTGAAAAAGCAAAATGGTGAAGATCGTTTATGTGTAGATTTTAGGGAATTAAATTCAATCACCGAAAAACAGCCGTGGACTATGCCAACGGTGGATGGTGTCCTATCTACATTGGCAGGCAAGCAATATTTTTCGACGTTAGACTTAATGTCTGGGTACTATCAAATTGAGCTAACTGAACGAGCAAAACAATACACCGGATTTGTAACTCATCATGGCCACTTCGAATTCAACAGAATGCCTTTTGGTTTGCGGAACGCGCCTAGTGCATTCTAAACCATGATGGCCAAGGTAATGGAACCCTTACGCGGCAAGGTGGTGAGTTATGTAGACGAAGTTATTATAGCATCAAGTACAATTGATGATGGATTGCATATCCTTGAAGAATTTCTGAAAATTATTAAAGATAATAGGCTAACGCTACGTTTAACGAAGTGTTCGTTTTTAAAGACGTCAGTAAGTTTCCTTGGGCATGAGCTAAGCATTGACGGTTTACGTCCAAGTATGGTGAAAACAATAGCCATAGAGAAGTTTCCACCACCACAGAATGTGTCAGAAGTACGTAGGTTTTTAGATCTGACCGGATTTTCCCGCAAATTTATACCGCAATATGCCTACCTTGCGAAACCTATTACGCAATTAACAAGAAAATGTGCTACTTTTCTGTGGTCAGAAGAGTGTGACAAAGCATTTAAAAATCTGAAGAAGCTGCTCATAGACGAACCAGTTTTGGGTATTTATGATGTAACAAGGCATCGTCAATTGCACACTGACGCCAGCGCCGTAGGCATTGCTGCAATTTTGTTGCAAGAAGAAGATGATGGTAAACTGAAACCAATCGCGTATTATAGCAGAGTATGTTCGAGCGCCGAGCAGAAATACCATTCATATGAGTTGGAAATATTAGCGGTAGTTGAAGGGTGCGATCGTTTTCGTACATATTTGTTGGGCAAAACATTTACCATCGTCACCGATTGTAGCGCAGTTACAACAATTAAATTAAAAACACCAATGATACCGCGGGTTGCAAGGTGGATGTTGAGGTTAATGGAGTACGACTATACAATGATGCATCGAGCAGGCAGTGCTATGAGTCACGTTGATGCCATGAGTCGGGCACCAGTTGAAACGAATTCTAGAGTGCAAGATGTGACTGAATGGGCAATGATGATAGGCATCCCAGTATATGATTGGGTCGTATCAATGCAGTTACAAGATAAAAATCTGTATGAGATAATTTCAACATTAACCAGTGCAAGAACATCTAGTAATCGAAAAACGCTTGAATTAGAGTATGTCGTTAAAAATGGTCGATTGTACAAGAAAGAGGGTGATAAAGCAACCTGTTTGGTTGTACCACAGGGTATTAGATGGGTCATCCTGGTCTTGATGGTACGTTGAAGAAAATTCGAGAGAATTTTTGGTTTCCACGATGCCGCAATTTCGCTAAAAATTATTTGAAGTCATGCATCGAATGTTGCTTTAGCCGGCAACCAATTGCGAAGGAAGCTCGATTATATGGGATGGATATCCCGCGATTTCCATTTGAGGTTTTACATATGGATCACCTTGGTCCTTTCATTAAAAGTAAAAGAGGTAATGAGCATCTATTGGTAATAGTCGATGCCCTTACACGATACAGCGTTATTGTTCCTGTCAAGTCAACAAAGACTAAGGCAGTTTTAGATGCCCTCGACCAGCTTACATTATTCTTTGGCCTACCAAAAATAAGTGTTACCGATCGAGGTACATCATTTACCTCCAACAGTTTTACAGAATATTGTAATAATTATTATATTCAGCATATAAAAGTAGCAGTACGTACTCCAAGGGCAAATGGCATCGCCGAACGAGTTAATCAATCTGTCTTAGCGTATTTAAAAGCGTCAATTACTGATCCAAAGATTGGGATAGCGAAATTAGAAGATTGATAGTTGTAAAAATTCTACAACCAAATACTCGCCTTAAGAACTGGTTTATGATTTTCCTTTGAGAGATATCAGCGGCAACAAAGTTCTTGCTGCAATACACTACGATTGCGATGCAGTTCAAATTGATTTCAATGAAAAACGTAATAATGCTATTAAAAACATTGAAACTGCTAGACAAACATGGAAGAAACGGTTCGATGTGAAACATAAATTACCGTATGAGTATAATAAAGGTGATTTAGTACTATTAGAATCACAATTGCAAAGTACTGGAGAATCCCGAAAACTTGAAGTTAAGTATAAAGGTCCGTATATTATCCAAAAGAAGTTGCGCTTTGAGCGATATGTGGTGGGTGAAATTGATAGTATTTGCCGACGTCGACGAAAGTTCAGCACAGTGGTGACAAGCGATAAGTTGAAGCCTTGGTGCGCTGCATTTCCAGAAATAAATGAGTTCTATGAGGATGACGTCCAAAATGACATTTCCATATGATAAAATCACTAGCTCGAGGTCGTGCTAATCGGTCAGGAAGGGCCGAGTTGTCATCTGTCTATCTGGCAGCACTTGTCGAGCATCAACATTTTTGACATTTTCTCTTTGCTATGTACGTAGAAGTAAGTTTTAAAATTGTAACCAAAAAGAAAAGAGGTGCGGATTCGTAAATTGAAGACGTATAATAAATCTATGTATAATTAAACTTTAAATTGCCTACAACTTATTTTATAAAAGTAGATTCGCGCCACTTGTATGTCCCCTGATCAAAGAATGCGAAACCAAATTAATCACGTTGTGATAGACGCGAGATACGGATCGTTACTTTGAAACAGCAAAGGTCCGCATGCGCCTCTCTGTACTAAAGATCGCTCACCAAGCGTCGCGACGAAAGTTCGACGTCGAAAACGCCACGAACAATTGAGAATTTTCAATCTCGGCTCTCAATCCTGCTTAGGCCAACAGCTTCTCATAGCTCCAACATCAACTATTAATGGTATAACATCTCCCAATCTACGACCAGCCACGAATAAAAAGTTGGTATGACGAGTGCCGCGTCGCTGCTGCAGAGAAATACGGCCACCCAGCAGCCAATTACTAATCGTACAACAATCGAGCGATACCAGGAGAAGAGGAGGGATGGTAGCAAGCCGAAATGCGGTCCGAAAATGCTCTCGGAAAATAAGGCAGAAAACAAGTGGTTTCAATACCGGTCCTGGTCTCTGCAAATATGGGTAATATAAATATGGTTATAGACGTTAAGAGCACACTTGAGGTATTATAAAGGGATCACTTCTCAACGATACTGAATATAAATTCTAAAGACGCGTTTAAATAAGAGGAGCCCAGAACAATCTTTAGGGATGAGCAACAAATCCCTCCACTCATCCGAGCCGAGGTGAGAACAGCATTTAGTCGGCTTAAGAACAACAAAGCGCCTGGAACAGACGGTATGCCGGCTGGTAGGAAGCTTGCAGCAGATGTTAAGCCCAATTTGGTCAGACGAGTACACCAGCCAGAAGATTGGAATATCAGTTTACTTTGATCAATGCATAAGAAGGGTGGTCCTTCTGTTTGCGCAAACAATCGTAGGTTAAGCCTTCTAAAAATCGCATAAAAAGTCCTATCGAGATACTCTGTGATAGACTGCAGCCGTGTATGAACCAGCTTATTGGACCATATCATTGTGTCTTTAGTCTTGGTAAATTCACCATTGACCAGATATTTCCAGATTATAACAGCACGAATATAAGCTGCCTGTACGACGCCATGTCTAAATTAGGAATCCCTTAACTAATACGACTATGTAGAGTGACGTTGAGCACAACTTTAGCTCCGTCCAAGTTGGAAAGTAGCTCTTCGAGCCGTTCGACACCAAACTAGGTTTTAGCCAAGGCGACTCACTTTTGGTAACTTCTTCAATATGATGCTGGCAGTGAACGAGAACAAAGCCAAGTACTGTGTGGCAATAGAAAAAAGTCCTCGCGTATTGTGATCCATGTCCCTGTTGTCGATTACAATTTTGATGTAGTTAAGTATTGTACCTGGGATTCAGCATAAAAACCACCAATAATTTCAGCGAAGAATAACACTTACCAACAGCTGGTTTTGGGCTCGGTAGGCAATTGAAAAGCAGAGCCCTTTCTTGACGAACAAAAATCTCGCTATACAAATCCCTCATCATGCCCGTCCTTTAAAAAGGCGCAGAAACATGGACAATGTTGATCAGCGATATGAAGGCTTCATGATGGTCCTATGCAAAATCCTTCGAAACGGGACCCAAGGGAGAGGGAACTGGCAAAGTTTTTTGGCCTCAGCCCAAACCGACAAACGGTTGTAGTGACATACCTTACCTCTTTTCTCGGCATCTTCCGACCGATACGAATGAAGGTACAAAACAATCAATCTCGGTGTACGTGAAGGGCAGTTCAAATGTGGCAAGTCGGTCTACTGGCAGCCCTGCTTTCCGTTTTTTAGTTCTGGCGTTGTTTTTAACATTTAAATGCAATTGGTAATGTAGACGTTCGTGGTACCAGTGGCTTAGAGAAGCTTAATTCCATGATTTTGAGAAATATGTTGTGTTTGTGTTAACGTCAGCTGGGTATACGGTAGACGCCACCCATTTCCACACATCAAGGTTTTCTTGGATTTCGCCTCTTCCACGCTTATCAAATTATAGAAAACCTGTAGGTTTCAAACAGAGCAATAGGCAAAAAAATCCCACTAAGCTTCTCAACTGTTTCTAAAGCTTTTGGATTTGGCTCTGCTGAATCCGAAGCTGAGGTCAGAATTTTCGGGTTACCCTAGGTTTCTCTACATTACTTGGTTTGACCGAAACCAGCATTTGTAAGAAAAATTCAAAAATTTTATTTTTAATCCTTCAACAAGTGTAACTAAAAGATATTTGGGTCAATGAATCATAATATAATAACCCTTATTGTGAGCTTCGTTTTCGCCCGAAATATTTCACTTTTCACTGTTCGCTTATTATAAATTTCGGGCGGAAATTTTCACTTTCTAACATAGTTTCTAGTTATCGGCAACACTTATTTCCGGCGGAAATAGTTTTGCGGATTAGTTGAATTTTTTCCCTATTTTTTCAGATGCGAAAAATTTCGCGGATTTAAAATGTAAGTGACTTTATTTAAATTTTTTTACATAACATCGCCTATTCCAGGAACAAGAGAGTAAACAAAGTTTAAAGAGGGATAATATTTAGTGGACTGCAGGAAAATCCGGATATTGCAAGAGGATTTGACAAAGAAAACAAGGAAAATGTAGCTGAGTTATGAAAACAGCTAAGGATAAGGCTTCATAGTTTGGGGCCTTCAATTAAAATTTAGTCCGAATGGAAAGGAGTAAACAATTTATATTAAAATGTGCGCATACATAAAAATTTGTTATGCAAAATAGACAATAGACAAAATTGGACTGGCCAAAAGCGTTATGTATTTCAGCATAATCTGACTAAAATACAATTGCGCCAGCCCAATTTCAAAACTGTTACCTACACCTTTTTAGTAGCCACCTTCAGCGAAAAATCGCAGGCACGCTTCCCAACTGGTGGGATTAGCCAATTGTAGTCGTGCTGGTGGTATTGAAGAGGTTAGCACATATCTAATAAATATTATTTTATTATTTATTTTTAATGAGCTAAAGGCCAATTTTTATTGGAAAATTTTATAGACTTTTATGTTTTAAAGATCTGGAAAATTGATACATTTTGTCAAATGACTATTGAATTTGAATTATTCCGGGTGAAACTCAGAATAGGCGGATTCAATCCGAGCGAATGAAAAAATTTCGGGTGAATTTTTTTTCGGGAGAAACTCACGATAAGGGTGAATAATTATTTTTAGATTTGACCGCATACCGTACTGTAGAAAAAACCTAAGGTGATCCGAAAAATCTGACTTCAGATTCGGTTTCAGCAAACCCAAAAGCTTTAGAAACCGTTGAGAAACCCGGGGGATATTAAAAATCTTGTTGGACCGTGAAATCAGCCTTTTTTTGCATTTCTATTACGTTCCCGCATTCCGCTCCACAGCCATTCAGATTTAGTATTCTGAGCTATGATTGAATCGAAAGAAAAATATACCTTTACAACTTACAAAAACGTAACTACGATCGCAATTTGTAATACATAAAATTGTATATTTTGAAGATTGATCAAAACGCAGAATATAAAAATTTGCAAACTGGAAAAATTGCGATTCGAGTCGAAATGCAGAAATGCAAGACTAATTAAAACAATTCTATAGCGAAGTGTGCATAAGTATATACAAACCGAAAATCTATTTTGCTGAATGTAAACTTCATGCGCTGAAATTGTTTAGTTAATCGCCTTTATTATGAGTTTCGTTTTCGCCCGTAATAGTTAACATTTCACTGTTCGCTTATTATAAATTTCGGTCGGAAATTTTCCACTTTCGAACATTGAGAGGCGAAAAATATACGCCGATTCAAAATGTTAATAAGTAAATTTTTTACATAAAATCGCCCATTTCAAGAACAAAACAGTCAACAAAGTTCAAAGAGAGATCTATTAGGTAGAATGCGGTAAAAGCCGGATAATGCAAGAGGATTTGTCAAAGAAAACAAGAACAATGTAGTCGTGTTATGAAAACATCTTAGAATGGAGCTGAATAGTTGGGGCCTGCAATAAAAAATTTGTCCAAAGGAAGCAAAAATAAAAGTGTTTATGCAAAATAGACTTGGGCTGGAAAAAAACCCGTTTGGTTATTGCAAGTTTGTTTTGTATGTTAGGTTAGGTTAGAGTGGCTGCCCCGCACAAGAGCACGGTGGCACACATAGGCTGTAAGAAGCCCATTGTGATACCACTGGCGTAAACCATCTATTCCCTCCCTCCCTTTTTAAGACTTGAACCATCCTGTGCACTTAACATAGAGTAGAAAGTTAGAAATGGTTGCCGAGTTCAACAGTCCAAAAAGTAACTTTTGAAAACTTTGCTGCGCACTAGTGCTCAATAGTCTCCACCTCCTCCTCTATTCTGCAACTGCGGCAAAAATAATTTGTTGAGAGCGTTAGATTGCTTCCCACCTTAAATTTACCTTAGCCATAAGCTCAGATCTTAATCTGTGTTTATAGGATGCTAGGGGTACACCCGCCTCTTGAGCAGATTTGTCTGTTAATGTGGCAGGTGGGCTCCGATGCCAACCTTAAATTTACTTTACCCATAAGTTCAGATCTTAATCTGTGTTTATAGGATGCTAGGGGTAAACCCGCCTCTTGAGCAGAGTTTATATAAGTTAGTTCCGTCCCTTTCCTTCCTAGTTTATCAGCCAGGCAGTTGCCAGGAATGTCCTTATGTCCAGGGACCCATACAACCACAATCCAGTGTACAATGTGTGGCTTTATTCCCCACTTCTTCCCCACGGACGCCTTACAGGCGTATAGAGCAACAATGGATTTTTTGGAGCGGTCTTCAATGTTGCGCCTCCAGTCGAGTTTTTTATTTAATATAATTCCGAGATAGTACCATTCCGGTTACAGATGGTAGTTTAAAGTCGGACATTTTATATTTCCTCGTAAAGAGTACACATTCCACAGACCAGCGAGTAACGATATTTAGAGCGTTTTGCAGTTAATCACTTATGACTTGAAGATGGTTGCCCGTTGCTATGATTGCCATGTCGTCAGCATATGCCACGACCTTGCAGCCAGTGCCCTTGAGATTTAAGAGTAAGTCGTTTACAGTGAGATTCCAGAGTAAAGGTGACGGAACACCTACCTGAGGTGTATCTCTAGCCATATGTTTGGATTTAGAGCTGTCCCCTATCGTTGAGAAGATCGATCTTTCCGGAATAGGAGCCCCACCAAGTGCACCAGTCCCTGCTGTACCCCCACCATACGGAGTGATTTGATAACAGCTTCGGGATAGACATTGTTGAATGCTCCCTCGATATCTAAAAAGATCCCCACCGTGAACTCCTTTATGGCCAATCCATTCTCGATCGTTGAGACAATGTTATGATGAGCGGTCTCCACGGAATTGCCTTTTGAGTATGCATGCTGGTCCTTCGCTGCTTGCAGTTGTGCGGGAAAAATTTCATCTGGTCCTGGAGATTTCTAAGGTTCGAAGGACATTACTGCCCATTCCACCTTGTCGTGACTAACTATATTCCCTGCGGTATTTCCTAATAGTGAGATGGTTTGGAGACCTGGCGTGATGTTGGAGTCATCAGAACAGCCAGGAAAGTGTGGTCATTAGTAACTCCAGCATTTCGTCGGTTGAAGATGTCCATTTTCCTTTTGATTTTTGGATAGAATTTATCGTTGGAGCACTTTTCGAAAGAACCTTCCTCAGCCTATTGGCTTCGGAGTTTTCTTCTCTGTTATTACAGAAGTTTTTCCAAGACTTGCGTTGTGCTGTCTTAATGGCCTTCTTCAAAGTTTTAAGAGCGTCTTTGTATGGTTGCCAAAGACCCCTTCTCTTGACTTGGTTAAAGAGTCGCCTGCTCTCTTTCCTGAGTGCGGGAATCTCTAGATTTCAACACTGGCGTTTCTATATTCCCTGCGGTATTCCCTAATAGTGAGATGGTTTGGAGAGCTGGCGTGATGTTGGAGTCATCAGAGCACCCAGGAAAGTGGCTGGTCATTAGTAACTCCAGCATTTCGTCGGTTGTAGATGTCCATTTTCCTTTTGATTTTTGGATAGAATTTATCGTTGGAGCACTTTCCGAAAGAACCTTCCTCAGCCTATTGGCTTCGGAGTTTTCTTCTTTGTTATTACAGAAGTTTTGCCAAGACTTGCGTTTTGCTGTCTTAATGGCCTTCTTAAAAGTTTTAAGAGCGTCTTTGAACGGTTGCCAAAGACGCGTTCTCTTCACTTGGTTAAAGAGTCGCCTGCTCTCTTTCCTGAGTGCGAAAATCTCTAGATTTCACCACTGGGGTTCCTTTTTACCCTTCGGTAGGGTCTTAGGGTAGGAGGCTCTGAAAGAAGAATTTCAGGCGTTTGTTACAAGGTCTATCGCTTCATCTATTTTTGACGGTGAGTCCAGCTCACCGAGAGAAACGACCTTCGTGTTTGAGGGACTCGCTTCATCAGGTGTTTGCGGTAGGCCTAGCCTATCGTGATAAAAGTGTCTGGACAAAGAGGCTGCGAGGACGTTCTTATATTTCTGCTAATCCGTTCGCCTCTTATTTTATACGCTGTTAGAGTATTAGGATTGAGATTGATGTTAAATGTTATTTAGAGGTGGTCGGAAAAGGAGTGCTCTTTGGCCACTTGCCAGTCGCTTATCGGGTCTGAGAGGATGCTGATGCAAGGGCGATATCCAGCACTTCTCTTCTGACAGAGGTAATGAAGGTGGGTTCGTTCCCCCGGTTGCATAAATAGATTATTTGCTAATATAAAATCAAGCAAACGCTCGCCCCAGGATTGTTATCGCTTGAGCCCCATATCTCATGGTGCGAGTTTGAGGCAGCTCCAATTATGAGTCTTTTCTTTTCGGCCGCCTTGATGTCTTCCCTCAGTCTTTCTGGAGGGAGAGATTGGCTGTCGTGTCCCATGTAGCTCGCCAGGAGCCAGACGGTGATATCTTTCAGCTGGACGCTTACGTTAACGGTCTCTTCGTTGCTGTATTGAGAGAGGAGAATATAAGAAAATACTGTTTTTATAAGAAAAACTTGCTCTGCCGAGGCTGCCTTGGAATGGTGCAGATTAATTTGCAGAATCTGCACCATCTGCACCATCTCTAGAGTCGCCGATGTCCATTGCCTCTAGCTCTCCTCGTTGGGTGGCGGCTCTGACTGTGATGTCAAGGTCCGCCTCCTCAGATTCCGAAGCTAGAAGCTGGTCCTCATCAACAGGCGTTACTCATCGGCTGTATACGGACCCAACGTATGCAGATGCTGGGCCCGTGTCGCTCTCAGCATCCGTAGCGATGTCTGATACCCCGGTATGTCCTCGGTTGCGCTCAGGGCGCTCGTTGTTTTATTCGGCTCTGGCTTAGGGGTCTTAGGGACGCTCGAGGCGTCTCCCGGTATGTTAGCAACTTTATCAGTAAGAGTGGTCGCAGAAGTGGGTGCGCTCGAGGTGTTGCCCGTCTGTCTGGCTCCCTCAGCCTTCTTGTCGCCCCTAAAGGCGATGGAGTAAAAGCCGTAGCTTATTACCCCACCATAGTCCGCGAGCACTGGGATAGAAGCATCGTTGATGACAAGGTCAAAGCAACGTTGCTTCTCCTTGGTTTCGCCAACTAGGACTATCCTCCAGTCACTGGTGGGTAGACATCCCTTGCCAAGGCGGATGAGCTTGAGGATCTCCTGCGGTTGAGATGGTTCCCAAGCCCAGGCTCGA
Organism: Philophylla caesio; assembly: GCA_963971545.1. Lineage (NCBI taxonomy): Eukaryota > Metazoa > Arthropoda > Insecta > Diptera > Tephritidae > Philophylla > Philophylla caesio. The sequence continues at coordinate 19,418,886 of OZ020605.1, forward strand.
TGCCGCTTAGGGATTTCGTCCTTGTGGACAGCCATCAAGTCTGCCCCGGGCCACAGCTGTCCCACCGAGGAGATTGCCTCCTTGTAAAGCCGGATGATGGAAAATCGTCCAAACAAATATCAAAATATAAGTAGTTTCGTGGCACGCAAATATGAATTCTCAATAGGCACGAGTTATTTATTTTGCTATTTTTTTATATAAAGAATGTAGAAAAATAACACTGTCCAACAAATGAAGACTTTTTGAATGGAACAGAATAGCCACCCCATAATTCTGAAAGGGTATGTTGAGTAGATCATTTTTGTAGAACAAACTTATGGTCCAGCACGTCTGAGTTTTTTTTTACAGTGGGTCAAAGTTTTAATTTTTTGGTCGAAGGGAGCATTATACTATATGAAAAAAATGTTGTAAGTTAATGTCTGAGAGAATTCTTATGGTCAGAGTTGTATTGTGGAATCGAATGAGAATCATTTTGTGGAAGATCTTAACCCTCTAACTGGTCTCTTTATGGGTCAATTTGACCCTTTTTTCGAGAAAATCAAAAAATATTCTTTAAAAAAGGACATTTAAGGATTAAAATATTCTACGAAAATGTTTGGCGGAAAATTTCAGTGGGGGTCACCAAAGACACCATTGTTGTAAATAAAGCTCTTAACGATTAATTGGCAAAATTACACGCCAACATATACAAAGCAGGTGAAAACGTCGTCAAGTTCGGCCGTCTAGTCAGCTGTGACTTACAAATCAGCTGTGACTTACAAATCGGGTGTGATAAAATTAAGCATAATTGAGCTACTACGCAGTACATAGCGGGTGTGATTTTTACTAAAATTAATATAAAAAAAGAACAATTAAAGCTTAAATAAGCATGGCGGATTCTGTTTGCAAATTAAGAGATTGGTTTTGTTTTATTTGTGGACATTTTACGCACCATCAAATTAGAAGAAAGATATTCCCTACAATTGAAGAACCATATTTTCTTTTCTTTGGAATACGATTTTTATGTGAAGCTTGGATACCAAAAACTGTATGTACTACTTGCGAAAGTGGTCTTTTGACCTGGTACAGGGCGGTACTAAGGCGCTGCCATTTTCTGCGCCTATTATATGGATTGAACCTGCAGATCACAAACCAGATACATGCTATTTCTGCGTAAATTACAAATTTGGTAGAAGCCAAAGGCACTACGCGATAATGACGTACGAAGCAACAAATAATGTCATTTTACCAGAAGTGCGCTGTGAAGGTGTTCCGGTGCCTCAACCGCCTACACATACATTTTCGGCCAATATGACATACGCCAATACAGAAATAACAGCGGCGGTTGAAAACATATCAGATATAAGTTACTTGCCTCCTGATGGTTTAAACATACATATGTCCTAATTTGATAGACCAAGCTTATTTTGAAGATCTTGTAAGAGATTTAGGACTAACAAAAGAGAAAGCTGAAATATTATGTTCCAGATTGAAAAACAGGAATTTGATAAAAGCCGATGTAAAAATTACATCGCCAAGAAAAAGACACGCCGATCTGGAAAGTTATTTTAAAAAATCAGAAGAACTTGTATACTGTTGCAGTATTGAAGAGGGTCTAAAATATCTAAAGCTTCATGAGATTAAGGACTTAGGAGTAATTTTCGATAGCAAATTTACTTTCGCCAATCACATAAATTTTATAGTTTTAAAGTCGTACGCAATGCTGGCTTTCGTGCGACGAAATAATTCAGAATTCTCAGATCCTTACACTTTAAATTTACAGCCCTTGTCAGATCTAGACTTGAGTACGCCTCTTTTGTTTGGAGGCCCTATCATGCTTGCTACATTAATCGCATAGAAAAAATTCAAAAGGTGTTTATTCGATATGCCTTACGAAGAATACATTTTAGCGACCCGATTCCCCCATATGACATACGCCAATACAGAAATAACAGCGGCGGTTGAAAACATATCAGATATAAGTTACTTGCCTCCTGATGGTTTAAACATACATATGTCCTAATTTGATAGACCAAGCTTATTTTGAAGATCTTGTAAGAGATTTAGGACTAACAAAAGAGAAAGCTGAAATATTATGTTCCAGATTGAAAAACAGGAATTTGATAAAAGCCGATGTAAAAATTACATCGCCAAGAAAAAGACACGCCGATCTGGAAAGTTATTTTAAAAAATCAGAAGAACTTGTATACTGTTGCAGTATTGAAGAGGTTCTAAAATATCTAAAGCTTCATGAGATTAAGGACTTAGGAGTAATTTTCGATAGCAAATTTACTTTCGCCAATCACATAAATTTTATAGTTTCAAAGTCGTACGCAATGCTGGCTTTCGTGCGACGAAATAGTTCAGAATTCTCAGATCCTTACACTTTAAATTTACAGCCCTTGTCAGATCTAGACTTGAGTACGCCTCTTTTGTTTGGAGGTCCTATCATGCTTGCTACATTAATCGCATAGAAAAAATTCAAAAGGTGTTTATTCGATATGCCTTACGAAGAATACATTTTAGCGACCCGATTCCCCCATATCACGCTAGATGTATACTAATAAATCTAAAATCGCTAGAGAGTAGAAGAGTGATACTCGCATTATCTTTCGTGTTCGATATCATCAATGTGGGTGTAGATTGTGCTTCCCTTCTTGAACGTATTCGCTTTAATACACCATTACGAAATTTACGTCACTTTGAAACATTTTATGTTGGTTCCATAAAAACTGTATATGCATTTAATGCTCCCATCACAAGAGCTGTAATTGATCTTAATCGCATAGCAAGCAGTATAGATATAGATTTCTCAGTCAGCAAAAACGACTTTTTGAATACGCTATATTCTATTTTTGAATAATTTTCTACTACTCGTTGTTAGTCTGTAAGAATAAATTATGTATTCATAGGCTATTTTAGAAATAAATACAAATACAAATATAATTATTTAACAAGAGCGAATCAAATAAACACAGGCTACTTAAGCTAACGAATTTTTGCTTCTACAGCTGCTGCCGACTGTGAAATCAGTCGAATTTTCGTTTCTACAGCTGCGACTGATGACGACTGTGCAAGCACACGAATTTTTGCTTCACAGACTGCGACTGTTTACGACTTGGAAAAGCAGACAAATTTCTGATTTACGACTGCGACTGCTGACGACTGAATGAAAATTTGAAATTGACGACTGCCGAAAGTGCTGCTCATTTTGTCAGTTATCATTTTCTGCTTTTGCTTCGACTGTGACTTCCGCTTTTTTCAGCATCATAAGCAGAAGCAATGGTTTAATTTCAGCAGTTACAAAAAGCCAAAGCAACGAAAAGCAGAAATTTTACGACTTTTGCTGCTTCGACTGTAGCAATTTAAACACTGAATTGGAGTCCGCTCTACAACATGTCAAAAGTAAAACAACAGGCATCGATTGGATATGCTACCCAATGCTTGCAAACCTTCCTACAGCTGCCAAACAAAAACTACTTTTCCTGTACATCACAATTTTCCACCAAGGATCTTTCCCACATAACTGGCACATAGCTACCATTGTTCCGATTACCCTGTCCAACAGCATTTTTGGAACAGAATAGCGACCCTATAATTCTGAAAGGGTATGTTGAGTAGATCATTTTTGTAGAACAAACTTATGGTCCAGCACGTCTGAGTTTTTTTTTACAGTGGGTCAAAGTTTTAATTTTTTGGTCGAAGGGAGCATTATACTATATGAAAAAAATGTTGTAAGTTAATGTCTGAGAGAATTCTTATGGTCAGAGTTGTATTGTGGAATTGTATGAGAATCATTTTGTGGAAGATCTTAACCCTCTAACTGGTCTCTTTATGGGTCAATTTGACCCTTTTTTCGAGAAAATCTAAAAATATTCTTTAAAAAAGGACATTTAAGGATTAAAATATTCTACGAAAATGTTTGGCGGAAAATTTCAGTGGGGGTCACCAAAGACACTATTGTTGTAAATAAAGCTCTTTACGATTAATTGGCAAAATTACACGCCAACTTCTATAAAAAAATTATAATTTTGTTTTAATAGTGGTTTATTATAGTATGTACATATTTATTTTTTTGCTTCGGGAGTAGTATGACAATGGATTAAAGATTAAACTTAATATGCTTTCCTGTATTTAGCTTGACGTGAATGTTCCGATGTGTCAAAGTTTCTGTACCAGCCCCATACGTATTCAGCAAGCATTTCACTTTGGGATTTCCTTTTGAATCTTTCTTCCAATTCCTTTATATCCTGATGAAACCTTTCACCGTGTTCATCTGAAACCGCTCCAAGGTTTTCTTTAAAAAAATTGAGATGAGAGTGCAGAAAATGCAGCTTTAGTGACATCTTAACGCCAATATTGTTAAAACCGATTAGCATGCTTTCAATATTTTCTGCATAGTTTTGTGCTTCTGAGTTTCCAAGGAATTCTGATATAACCAGCTGCATAAAGTCAAATGCTGTCTTTTGCATATCCGACAGATAACCATAAAATTCTTCATCTTGTAATAATTTTCTTATATCGGGTCCAACGAGCATTCCTAGAAAAGGTAATTTACATTAAATGAAATAAATTATTTCTTAAATCCGTATTTTACCTTCTTTTAATTTTGCTGCAGTTAATCTGGGGAAAATTGTTTGAATGCGTTTAAAAGCATTTCCTTGTGTATTTAAGCTTTAAATAAAATTTTTCACCACGCCCAACTTAATATGCAGCGGTGGAAGTATGACCTTATCTTTTGGGACAAGGGATTCATGGATTACATTTAAGTCACCAAAAATATTTTCTTTACGTTCTTCGAAATATTTAATATGATAATGGCTGCTGGTAGCACGTGAATCCCATTTACAAAGAAAGCACATATATTTTGTGTATCGTGTTTGCATTCCAGTCAATATTGCAATCATTTTGAAGTCTGCGCATACTTCCCATTTATATTTATAGTATTCAATTTTATTTAAGAGATTTGAAATATTTGCGTATGTTTCCTCCTTTTTTTGTGGAATACGCAACCGGTATTGATGGATGCTGATTTCCATTGTGCAATAAAACTGCTTTTAAGCTGTGTTTTGAACTATCTATAAATAGTCGTCAAGCGGAAGAGTCCAGTGGAAGCTTTAGATATTTTAGAACCTCTTCAATACTGCCACAGTATACAAGTTCTTCTGATTTTTTAAAATAACTTTCCAGATCGGCGTGTCTTTTTCTTGGCGATGTAACTTTTACATCGGCTTTTATCAAATTCCTGTTTTTCAATCTGGAACATAATATTTCAGCTTTCTCTTTTGTTAGTCCTAAATCTCTTACAAGATCTTAAAATAAGCTTGGTCTATCAAATTAGGACATATGCTTAAACTATCAGGAGGCAAGTAACTTATATCTGATATGTTTTCAACCGCCGCTGTTATTTCTGTATTGGCGTATGTCATATTGGCCGAAAATATATGTGTAGGCGGTTGAGGCACCGGAACACCTTCACAGCGCACTTCTGGTAAAATGACATTATATGTTGCTTCGTATGTCATTATCGCGTAGTGGCTTTGGCTTCTACCAAATTTGTAATTTACGCAGAAATAGCATGTATCTGGTTTGTGATCTGCAGGTTCAATCCATATAATAGGCGCAGAAAATGGCAGCGCCTTAGTACCGCCCTGTACCAGGTCAAAAGACCACTTTCGCAAGTAGTACATACAGTTTTTGGTATCCAAGCTTCACATAAAAATCTTATTCCAAAGAAAAGAAAATATGTTTCTTCAATTGTAGGGATGGTGCGTAAAATGTCCACAAATAAAACAAAACCAATCTCTTAATTTGCCAACAGAATCCGCCATGCTTATTTAAGCTTTAATTGTTCTTTTTTTATATTAATTTTAGTAAAAATCACACCCGCTATGTACTGCGTAGTAGCTCAATTATGCTTAATTTTATCACACCCGATTTGTAAGTCACAGCTGATTTGTAAGTCACAGCTGATTTGTAAGTCACAGCTGACTAGACGCGAGAACTCAGTGTTTGGCCCGGCCGAACTTGACGACGTTTTCACCTGCTTTGTATATGTTAACGTGTAATTTTGCCAATTAATCGTTAAGAGCTTTATTTACAACAATGGTGTCTTTGGTGACCCCCACTGAAATTTTCCGCCAAACATTTTCGTAGAAAATTTTAATCCTTAAATGTCCTTTTTTAAAGGATATTTTTTGATTTTCTCGAAAAAAGGGTCAAATTTACCCATAAAGAGACCAGTTAGAGGGTTAAGATCTTCCACAAAAGTAATCCTCATACAATTCCACAATACAACTCGGACCATAAGAATTCTCTCAGACATTAACTTACAACATTTTTTTCATATAGTATAATGCTCCCTTCGACCAAAAAATTAAAACTTTGACCCACTGTACAAAAAAAACTCAGACGTTCTGGACCATAAGTTTGTTCTACAAAAATGATCTACTCAACATACCCTTTCAGAATTATAGGGTCGCTATTCTGTTCCAAAAATGCTGTTGGACAGTGTAATTGATATTTGCAAATTAAATGAGAATGAGGCCCCGAAGGCGGGCAGGGGGTGTTTTTTCTAAAAGGTAACACATCGAATGGCAGATGCTTGGCCAACCACAGACCTCTATGGTGCCATATTATTATCATACCGATAAAAATGAAAATATGTCCTGTCGTCCGATCATCACGCTTAAACTACTCAATGAAACGTCGTGAAATTTGGTATACTCATTCTACACGTCCATGAGCGTGTCATAGACATGTTTTTATCATGGAACTAGAATATTTCGTTCTAATTGGCAAACCCATGCTTTTTACACATGGTTTTTTTTATAGAACCAGCAAACCAAAATTTATCTTTCCTACAATGTTAAATTTACTATCGTAGTAATTTTTAATCAGTTAACCTCATAAACAAATTTGATTGTTTGTACGATAACGAATAACAAATTATTTTAAAACTAAGGTCCAGTTTTTCAGTGCTGGTTTAAACTAAGTTTAGTTAAACTCAGTTTAAATTTGAACTTAGTGTCCTTGCGCTCAATTAAATTTGTTGCAACCAAAACGAAGTAGTCAGCACACAGCTGATAAGTTAAACTAAGTTTAACCGTGCGCGATCGGCTGTTTAAACTCCGTTTAAAGTTTACTGAAAAACTGCATACTGAGTTTAAACTTAGTTTAAACGACAAACAGAGTTCAACGGAAATCTATTTTGCTGAATGTAATCTTCATGCGCGGAAATTGTTAAGTTAATCACCCTTATTGTTAGTTTTGTTTTCGCCCGTTATAGTTAACTTTTTACTGTTCGCTTATTATAAATTCAGTCTCCACAACGAAACGTCCGATAACGGAATGAGACTGATCGACTTCGCCGGGGCCCGAAACATGGTAGTCTGTAGTACCAGGTTCCAGCATAAAAAGATTCACCAAGCTACGTGGCTGTCTCCAGATGGTAAGACACGAAACCAAATCGACCACGTTGTGATAGACGGAAGGCATGCTTCCAGTGTCCTAAATGTGCGCACGATCCGTGGAGCCAACATCGACTCGGATCATTTTCTTGTGGCAGCTAAGATCCGCACGCGCCTCTGTGCAGCAAAAAGCGCACGCAAACGGACACAAGAAAAGCTCGACGTCGGAAAGCTGCAATCGCAACAGACAGCCACCCACTTCGCCACTCGACTTGCACTCCTGCTCTCTGAGAGCAATAATCAACAGCACGATATTTCCGAGCAGTGGATCCATATTTCTCGATGTCTACATACCGCCGCTGAAGAATCCATCGGATTTCAGCGAGCCCGAAAGAACAACTGTTATGACGAGGAATGCCGCGCCGCTACGGAACGTAAAGACGCTGCCTACAGGGCCACACTGCGATCGGGCGCAACGCGAGCTGTGCGGGAGCGTTATTGTGAGTTGAAGAAGGAAGCAAGACGCATTTTTCGTGAGAAAAAGAGAGAGGCCGAAATGCGTGAGTGCGAGGAGCTTGAGATGCTGGCCGACAGGGAAAGCGCCCGTAAATTTTTTCAGAAAATAAAGCGGATAACAGAAGGTTTCAAGACCGGGGCGAATTCCTGTAAGAATGACAACGGCGACCTGGTGACTGATGTCCACAGCATACTTAAATTATGGAGGGAGCACTTCTTCACACTGCTTAATGGAAGCAGCTGCAACAACGATGGAGAAGATGTTGAACCCGAATCCCAAATCAATGATGATGGACGTGATGTACCATCACCCGACCATGACGAAATTCGGAAAGCGATAGCACGGCTGAAGAACAACAAAGCCCCCGGGACTGACGGGTTACCAGCTGAGTTATTTAAGTACGGCGGAGAGGAGCTGGTTAAGTGCATGCACGAGCTCATCTCTAGAATATGGTCGGAAGAACGCATGCCTACTGATTGGAACTTAAGTGTGCTCTGCCCAATCCACAAAAAGAGTGATCCTGCAGTATGTGCCAATTATCGCGGGATTAGCCTTCTTAACATCGCGTATAAGGTTCTGTCAAGTGTATTGTGCGAAAGACTTAAGCCCACCTTCAACGAACTGATTGGACCTTATCAGTGTGGCTTTAGACCTGGTAAATCCACCACCGACCAGATATTCACAATACGCCAGATCTTGGAAAAGACCCGAGAAAGAAGAATCGACGCACACCATCTTTTTGTCGACTTCAAAGCCGCCTTCGACAGCACGAAAAGAAGTTGCCTTTATGCCGCAATGTCTGAATTTGGTATCCTCGCAAAACTTATACGGCTATGTAAAATGACGTTGAGCAACAGCACCAGCTCCGTCAGGATTGGGCAGGACCTCTCCGAGCCGTTTGATACCAAACGAGGTTTCAGACAAGGTGACTCTCTGTCGTGCGATTTCTTTAACCTGATGCTGGAGAAAATAATTCGAGCCGCAGAACTTAATCGGTCAGGTACCATCTTTTATAAGAGTGTGCAACTGCTGGCGTACGCCGATGACATTGACATCATCGGCCTTAACAACCGCGCAGTTAGTTTTGCCTTCTCCAAACTGGATAGAGAAGCGAAGCGAATGGGTCTGGAGGTGAACGAGGGCAAGACGAAGTATCTCCTGTCATCAAATAGACAGTCGGCACATTCACGACTGGGATCAAACATCACTGTTGACAGTTATAACTTTGAAAAAGTTGAGAACTTCGTTTACTTAGGAACCAGCATTAACACCAATAACAGCGTCAGCCTTGAAATCCAACGGAGAATCTCTCTTGCCAACAAGTGCCACTTCGGACTGAGTAGGCAATTGCACAGTAAAGTCCTCTCTCGACGGACAAAAACCATACTCTATAAGTCTCTCATCATGCCCGTCCTATTGTATGGTGCAGAAGCATGGACGATGACAACATCAGATGAGACGGCTCTTGGAGTGTTCGAGAGAAAGATTCTTCGAAAGATTTATGGACCTTTGCGTCTTTGCGACGGCGAATACCGCGTTCGATGGAACGATGATCTGTACGAGCTGTACAATGACGTAGATATAGTGCAGCGGATTAAGAATCAGCGGCTCCGCTGGCTCGGTCACGTCGTTCGAATGGATGAAATAGCTCCAGCCCTGAAGGTTTTTGACGCGGTACCCGCGGGTGGTAGCAGAGGAAAAGGAAGACCTCCTCTGCGTTGGAAAAACCAAGTGGAAAAAGACTTGGCTATACTTGGGACTTCCAATTGGCGCCAGTTAGCACGAGATAGGGACAGCTGGCGTGCTTTGTTGACCTCGGCCAAAATCGCTTAGGCGGTTAATGCGGCAATTAAGTAAGTAAGTTATTATAAATTTCGGGCAGAAATTTTTCACTTTCAAACATTGTTTCCCCTTAATTAAAATTTTTTTACATAAAATTGCCCATTTAAAAAAAAATACATTAAACAAAGTTCAAAATCTATTAGGTAGAATGCAGTAAAAGCCGGATATTGCAAGAGGATTTGTCAAAGAAAACAAGAAAAATGTAGTCGAGTTATGAAAACATCTGGTCCAAATGGAGCAGAAATAAAAGTGTTTATGTAAAATAGACTTGGGCTAGCCAAAAGCCGGTATGATTTCCAGCGTAGGCCGTTTTACCAATTGCGGGAATAATATGCATTCGTTAAGTTTGACAATTTCTTACAGGATCTGACTAAAAGACGATTGCGACAGCCCAATTTCAAAACTGTTACCTACACCTTTATAGTATCCGCTAAGCTTCCCAACTGGCGGAATAGCAAGTTGTAGTCGTCAAAATTCTGAAAATATGATACATTTTGTCAAATTCCTATTTCATTTGAAATATTTGATAATTTTACACTTCAATTATACACATTTCAGAGTTGTAATTTCCATGTTTGAATTTTCGAAGCGAAATTTATTCCGAGTGAAACTCAGAATAGGCGGATTCAATCTGGGCGAATGAAAAAATTTCGGGTGAATTTTTTTTCGGGCGAAACTCACGATAAGGGTGAATATTTATTTTTAGATTTCACCTAAGGTGGTCCGAAAAATCTGACTTCAGATTCGGTTTCAGCAAACCCAAAAGCTTTAGAAACCGTTGAGAAACCCGGGGGATATTTAAAATCTTAAACTTTGTTGCACCTTGTAATCAGCCTTTTTTTGCATTTCTATTACGTTCCCGCATTCCGCTCCACAGCAATTCAGATTTAGTAATATGGGCTTTGATTGAATCGAAAGAAAAATAGTCCTTTACAACTTACAAAAACGTAACTACGATCGCAATTTGTAATATATAAAATTATATATTTTCAAGATTGATCGAAACGCAGAATATAAAAATTCGAGTCGAAATGGGCGAAAAAATTATTGACTAAAAATTGTGCCTGCAAGCATGCAAGACTAATTATAACAATTCTATAGCGAATTATGCATAAGTATATAGGAACCGAAAATGTATTTTGCTGAATGTAAACTTTATGAGCTGAAATTTTTAAGTTAATCACCCTTATTATTACTTTCGAACATTGTTTCCCCTTATCGGCAGCACTAATTTCGGGAGGAAATAGTTGGTGGATTAATTGAATTTGTTCACTATTTGAGAGGCGAAAAATATACGCCGGTTTTAAATGTAAATAAGTTAATTAAAATTTTTTTACATAAAATCGCCCATTTCAAGAACAAAACCGTAAACAAAGTTCAAAGAGAGATCTATTAATTAGTATACACATTTTAGAGTTGTAATTTCCATGTTCGAATTTTCGAAGCAAATATTATTTCGTGTGAAACTCGCAAAAGCCGAAATCAATCCGGGCGAATGAAAACGTTTCGGGTGAGTTTTTTCGGGCGAAACTCCCGATAAGGATGAATAATTTGTATTGAAGCCGGAATACGAAAATATTAGTGTTTTCTTCTTTTTCTTGTAGAATGTTTATTTATTTATTTATTGTTTACAGTCTTGCGACTTTAAAATGTACAATTTTTCAAAGTTATAATATATTTTCCATTAAAGCATAAGTACATGTTAGATATATTTTTAAAAATCATATAAAAAATTGCTTAAAAATAATTGCGTAGTTGGGTAGTTGGGTAGCAGGAAAGGCCTAGTTTCCAGTCTACCATTATGTGCCACGGTCGGAAAGGCCTAGTTTCCGCTCCGCATTTCTGTTACTTGGTTTCTCATGGTCGGAAAGAACGAGTTTCCGATCCATATTCCGCTTCTTACTTTGTCATGGTCGGAAAGGCCGTGTTTCCGATCCATGGTCATATCGTCTTTATTTGGTGGCAGGACGGATGGAAATACCAAGTTTCCATTCCGCGCCCTTACCGGATAGCCAGTGTTTTACAATGGTCATACAGTAATTTCTTGAAACTACTAAAGTTAGCGCAGTTTTTTATGTGAGACGGTAATTCATTAAAACACTTTAGCCCATTATAGAAAATGTTTCTTTTACCCACTTCGGTTCTATAGAAGGGTAGCCTAAAGCTGTTGTTCTCTCATAGTAGGTATGAGTGGGTGTCGTTAATGTATCGAAGCTTGTCACTGAAATAATCCGGAAGTCTGCCTTCTTTTATGTTAAACACAAATTTCATAGCACGATAAAAAAACTAGCTGCTTCACACTCAGCCACATCAGCGATCATCTCCCGCGTGGGTGCACATGAGGCTTATTTAGTATAAAGCGCATAGCTCGGTTTTGCAGTTTTTGTAGTTTATCTACTTGGGTATCGCTAACTATGAAGAATATCGTTGGACAATATATAAAGTGGGGATCCACTATAGATCTATAGACTATGATTTTGTATCTCCTTCCTAGATATTTACAAGATCTTTTTATAAAGCCAATTTTTTTTTAAATTATTTTACCTACTCAACATCCTTATCAATTTTTAATTTATTATCAATTTATATCCCTAAGTATTTAATGAGTTTAACTTTTTTAATAACTTCATCTTTGATTTTTAGGTTGTAGTTTGAGCATCCGTTATTGACTGCCCTTGTTAAGACCATAAACTGTGTCTTATTAACATTCATTTTTAGTTTATTAGAGCATAACCAGTTATATAAGGAATTCAGATCTTCTTGCATTTTTTCAATCGCATTCTACACGTTCCTATCACTCAGTGTTAGGAGTGTGTTATCAGCGAACAATTTTATCATACAGTGTTTTAGCGCCATATTAATATCATTGATATAAATCTTGAAAATAACTGGTGCTAACTCCGAGCCCTGTGGTAACCCAATGTTCACGGCTTTTTTCAACATTCAATAGTTTCAAAAGCTCTTTTGAGATCAATAAACACCGCTACGATATTCAACTTTGATTTAAGATCTTCCTTCCACTGGGATAGTACCAAATTTAGTGCAGTCTCACACGAGTGCTTCTCCCGGAAACCTGATTGCTCTTTTATGAATATGTTATTAGTTTCAACATGACACAACAATTGCGTTTTAACCATATTTTCCAGAATTTTTTCAATGTTTGGAAGAGTGTTAATTGGCCTCATTTCTTCAGCTTTTATAGTACCGTTAATCTGGTCGAATCAGGTATTGCCGTGGGTTTTCGTTTTTTCGTCAAGCAGGTATTGGTCCATAATCGTCAATGTTAACAAATGTTAAGTGTCCTGAGTATAGGGACCTGAAGTCTCGCGCGGTTAGAATCCAAAATTGTATATTTTATCTCGAATCTGCCTTCGCGGTAAGAACAGGTAGATAGTTGGTAATTTGAACCCGTTTGGGTATTGCAGGTTTGTTTTGTAAGTTGGTATCTGTAATTTTTATTTTTTTTATTTTATTTAACAGAAATATAATTATAAATAATTATACATAGCTGTTAAATAATGATTAGTAATTGCAATCATTAGCAATTAGATTAGATCCCTATTCACAATTAGATAATTGATTAGAAAACTTTAATTAGTTTTTTTTCAATTACTAATCAATTACGATTAGAATAATTGAAAAATAATTGCAATTAGTTGAAACTAATTGAAACTAATTGAACTAATTAAAATATCTAATTAAATTAGTTTTTTCAATTAGTTCAATTACTCTCAATTAGATCGCAAGTTTTGCTCAAACTTTTCAAACAAAATTTAGAAAAAACAAAAAAAGGAGCAAATAGCAATTCTTTCAACTACTCTTATAAACATTTTATAAACATATTACTAGTTGTTTCAATATAATTTTTTTTATTTTATGATTATATTTCCTTTTTTCATATTTTCTTTATTAACTTTCCTTTACTCATTAGCAACATTTTTAATGTTTCATGTTTTATAAACAAATAAACAAATTAAATATAATACTTCAGAACAATATCATTAACATATATACATATGTACATGTAAAAAACTTATATAAATAAATAAATTCATTACTCTTAGTTTTTTGTTGCAAAATTGGCATTTGCTTTTAATAAAACCAACTTTTCGAACGAAAGGTCGGTCAAAGCCTGCCGTCTTGGGGCATTTATTATGCCTGCAAAAGAAAACAGTCGATCTACAGGCGCCGATGATGGCAATGGAGTATTGAACTTTACAAACGCCTCCTTTTGCAAATAATATTTACTCCAGTTAACTTCAGCACTTGAACTATCATTCAAGTAGCTGTAGAACTGGTTTGCTATTGCATCTCTCACTTCGCCACACTGTGGAGTTGGTGGGGCGTTTGTATCCATATCATCATCTGTAAATATAATAATGTTTATACAATTTAATAATATGAAAAATATTTAACAAAAAAAAATTTAACATCAAGGTCAAATAATTTTTAATTTCTTATTTTGGGTCACCCTATTGATAATATCATATATATTTAACTTTTAACTTATTATATTGAACTTTTAACTTGCCGGAATATGGAACATTTATCTTAATGCCTTCTTCAAAAAATACTTACCAATCAAATCTAAGCACAAAAGCAAACGATAATTAACAAACCATATATCCACAAATTACAACAAAAAAATAAACCACGCGAAAAAACACATGTCTAACGAAAGATCATAAAAAAGTTATAAATGATAATAAGCACATCACAAAGCAAGGATGCGAAAAAGGGACATTTGCTTCTTTTTTTTCGTTTTTTCTAAATTTCGTTTGAAAATTTTGAGCAAAACTTGCGATCTAATTGAAAGTAATTGAACTAATTGAAAAAAATAATTTAATTAGATATTTCAATTTGTTCAATTAGTGTCAATTAGTTTCTGCTAATTGCAAAAAATTGCAATTATTTTTCAATTATTCTAATCGTAATTGATTAGTAATTGAAAAAAAAACTAATTAAAGTTTTCTAATCAATTAGGATTATTTTTAAAATTAATTCTAATGATTACTATTCCTAATTAAAATTTAACAGCTTTGTAATTATATTACAGTTTAGAGGTACTAGCAAAGGCTATCGACCTGACCGTAATGTATAATTAAAAAAAAAGAAAAAAAAATCTTTTTTTGTTTTTGATAATGTTTGACCTACTTACCTACATATGTATATTATAAGATTGTCTATATTTTATATAAAAGTCCAATTTGGTATACTCGTATATACTTATAAATAACTCTTACGTTATCTGAAGAAAATTCTGCTAGTATGTCTGAAGGTTTTTTGTTTTGGAATAAGTTGCTCCTTGCGTTTGAGTAATTCCTGCATTCATTGAGGATGTGTAAAATCGTCGTTTGGCAGTTGCAGGACTGGCAAAGTGGAGCTGCACTCCCACTAAGCAGATGTTGGTGTTTAATTGCCGTGTGTTGTAGGCGCAGCCTAGTGAAAATCTAATGGTCCGTTCTTTGAGTGTGGGGAGTCCAGCTTCACCAAGGAGATTTCTTATTGGCGTTGTTAAATAAATGTTGCAATGGAAAACGAAGGTGAAGGTAAGTTTATTAATTTTGTAAAATATAATACTCAAAAAGTGGATACTCTAAAAAATAAAATAACTTTTTCCAAACGTCTTTAACATTTTGGAATTTTTTTTTTTAAGTTTGAGTAAGCATAACACATTTTGTTTAGGAGTGTTAAGCATTATATTAAAAACCAAAATTACTTTGAAGTGTTTAGTTTTTGAAAATGTTTATCTCGATTTGCGGTTTTTGCGGTTTTTGAGTAAATTTTTTTTTCAGTCGTCATTTGTTTACAGAATTCAGTAGTTTTTGATATTTGGTTGACCAAGCAGAAGAGAGGAAAAACTTAGGACGCACTAATAAATTATTTTATACAAAAATGTGGAGCCGATAACATTTTAGATGAATGCTATAAGTATTTAACAAAAAAAGCACGCATGCTTAACAATAATTTGTCTGCAAATTGGAAAAAGTGTCATAGAAGATTAGATGATTTTAAAATTTAATATTCTGGCTGGCTTTGTTCAGAAACTGTAATAAACAGGCAAATAAATTTAGAAATCGCTTCCACAGAGACTCAATGCACAGTAGAACTAAGCCCAGATGAAAAAATTGTATCACTAACCCGCAACTTAAGTACTCTGAGAAATCAATCAATATTTTCGATGTATTTCATAGAGCTCTTGACACATCGAATCCATTAATTTCATCTCTTCGCTTAAATACACGTGTGCGCCAAAGGAAGCGTTTAACGCTGCCACCAGAAGTAAAGGAATTATTGTATTGTGAGGATATCGGTGAAACACGTGCGACTGAGGTTTTAGAAAATATGGATGACGACGAGGACGACGAGGACAATTATCCAGAAGAACTTGAAGAGGAAAATACATTTTTGGATAAGGAATTGTATTTAAATTAAAGAGTTTAATAAAATTTTAATATTTTCGTAAATCATATTTTCAATTTCCAGAAACAACATATTTACTCGTATGTATCGTATATTTTCTCATTTAGAACTAAAACAAATAAAAACCCAGAAAGAAAAGAAAAAAAATTCCGTGTAAAAAATTTTTTTTTTTAATTTTAATTCTAAATGTTGATAATTAAAAAAAAAATAATTAATTATTTTATACAAAAACACTTAAAATATACTGCAAATTCAAATTCCAGTTAAAAATTCCGTTATTTTAAGTTTTAATAGTTTTGGCCAAGAAAAGTGATGTTTCCGACCATAGTGCGCTGCATGAGATATTGAAGAGATGATAGCAATGTTGTTTTTGGAGCAGAAACCGTATATGGATAGACCATAATCAATAACAGATATAATGAAGGACTTAGTAAGATTAATTAAAGTGCTTTGATTACACTTACTATATTTAGATGCAATATATTTTATAATATTTAACCTTTTATGGAGCTTTTTTTTTAGATATTTACAATGTTCCTTAAAGCTAAGATTTTTATCACACATTAGACCTAGAATAATTTAGTTACATTCTCTATATTTTTATTTCCATAGGATAAGCTAGAGTTAATACAGTTTTGCTTTTTACACATATGCAATGTTTTACATTTCTCAAAAGATTTATTAGCCCCTGAGCTTTTGGCCCATTCTGAAATGGCGTTAAGGATAAGGGAGAAAGTTTGTTTAACTTGATTTAAATAGTTATTTTTTTAAAAGATTAATACATCGTCAGCATAAATCGTATGGTCAACTTTATACTTAGCGATGATTTTACTAACTTCTTCGAATGCTATGATGAAAAACACCACAGAAATAGGGGAGCCTTGAGCAATTCCATTTGATAGAGGAACTTTGTCAAAATATTTGTTGTTGATTTTGATTTTGAACTGAACTCTTTACAAAAGTAAATATTTTTTGTCCAACCTTCCATTTTATAAGCTGACGAAGAACAACATGAATGCCTATTCGATCAAATGCCCTTTCAAAGTCTTATCCAAGTGCGATAACATAGTGTCGGCATTTGAAAGGTAGTATTCAAAATGCAAGAGTACGTCCGATGTTCTGTGCCCAGGTTTAAAGGCTACTTGATTAGGGCTGATGTGATTTTCTATAAGTCCAAACCATATAAGTCGTTTCGCAATAATCTTCTCTTAGACTTTACTCATACAAGAAAGTAAGGAGATTGGGCGATAGCTGAGGATCTCGTCGGAAGGTTTACCGGGCTTTAATATCGGTACTACGTCAGCGGATTTCCAGGATTGTGGAAAGATTCCTTGGTCAAAAATTTGATTATATAGATTAAGCAATCTATTTGTGATGCCTAGTGAGCCATTTTGTATTATTTTGTAAGAAATTCTGTCAAATCCAGGTGTTTTACCTTTTGAGCTATTTAATGCCTCATTAAGCTCTATGAGTGTAATTGATTTTTCAATCTCTGCCGCAGCAGATGAGCCAACAGCTGGGCTGTAGACTTCCCTATTTAGGATTTCGTTCTTTTGGTTAATAAATGCTTGTTTGAAGTTAGAGTCTTTGAAATATTCTGACCAAGTGAAAGCAAAATATGTGGCTATGTTAAACATATTTAGAATTTTCCCTCTATCTGTGTTTATGGCTAAAATGTGACTTTCTCTAAATGTTCCTGTAAGTAACCTAATGCTATGCCAAATTTGCCTAGGTGAGGAGCGAGGGCTAATGGAATTGGTTATTTGCTGAAAGTAATCTCTTTTCGCCTTTTTAGAATTATACCTAAATGAAGCGTTTGCCTTTTTGTAAATCATCAAATGGATTTCAGTACGGTGTTTTTTGAATTCTGCCCAAGCTTGTTGCTTTCTGTCTCTAAGCTGAGCAATTTTGGCATTCCACCAAGGCACAGTTGGTTTATAAGAGCTATTTTTTGTTTGTGGTATACACCAATGGGCTGACGAACGAAAAATCTTTTTAAGGTTAGCTGCTTCTTTATTTATATTAACTGAGACAGGGGTTTGCAGAGAAACCTCATCACAATAAGATTGAAATTCAGGCCAGTTCGCCTTCTCTGTGTTAAACTTCGGCAGTTTTTTTCCTTTTTTCTATATATAAATTTAATTAAATAGTGGTAATAATAGGAAAATGGTCACTTCCGTGAAGGCTTTTGAGGATTTTCCATGAAACTTTTGGTGCAAGGTTAGCTGAACAGCATCTTACGTCTACATTCGTAAAACTTTGATGCGTCGTAAAATGGGTAGGTGAGCCATCATTGATCACTACAAGATTCGATGCCAAGAGCTGGTCTTCAATTATTTTCCCCCTTGGGTTTTCTGTTGCGGAACCCCATAAGAAGCTTCACGCATTCAAATCCCCGAGTAAAATAATTGGGGTGGAAATATTTCTTAATATTGACAGTTTTTATAAGAGTAAAAATTTTGATTAGGAGGAATGTACATAGATAGATATTAAAGTAATTTTGAAACCTATATCACTGCGTTACAAAAACGAGGTTTTGTTCTGTCCTATAAACCAAATATACTTTTTCGGAAAGGGGAGAAAAAATAAAAATACACGTGTATCGGCGATTTTTATGTACACGTCAGAACTTTTTTTTATGTATAAAAGTATATAAAGAATATATAGAAAAAATACTTTATACATAAAAAAACAATTCTAACGTGTACATGAAAATCGGCGATACACGTGTATTTTTATTTTTTCTCCCCTTTCCGAAAAAGTATATTTGGTTAATAGGACAGAATATGTGTAACTCGGTGTTTGTAACGCAGTGTATTTATTTCTATGGCAATCGTGGAAATACAAGAGGTTATGTTCAGTTTGGTGTAGGGAATTCCTTTTTTTACGAAAACACAGATGCCTTGCTTATTTGATGTATTTAACGTCAGATTGTGGTAGTATGCAACATAAGCGTGTGGGGGAGAGGGTGCGCTGTTAAAAGACAAGTGCGATTCTTGCAGTGATATAATAATGGGATTATAATCTTTCAGGAGCAGTTGCAACTCATGGAAATTGTTCCAGTATCCGTTTAGATTTTATTGCAATATATAGGTCATTTAGACTTACTAAAGGGTTTTAAAAATTAATATGATTTATTTTTGTAAGTTTTTTTTTTGAATATGTACTTGAAAGATTGGTTTTATATAAATTTTGAGATGTATACATTTATATAAGATTGTTTTCTTCTATGTTGTTGGTAAATTCCTTTGAAAGTTCTTCGTCTGACATTGTAGTATCGCCTGAGTTATAGTTTTGTGTATTGATGTTAATCTGATTTGTGTTGTGGTTGTAATTTTGTAGGTCGAGAGAGTAATTAATCAATGAGCTGAGATTTTGTATTGACTTAGAGCAGAGGTGGGCACTCACACGTATTGTTACATTTTTACACGCATACTATTACTATTTGTGTGTGAAGCAGGGAAAGCACGAATTTGAGCATGTCGTTCGGTACAACAACAGTGTACACTGAGTCTTGCTAGTTAACGTACAAATGTGCTATTCATTATTATTATTTATTGTTATTACTTTTTATTATTATTATTATTTATAATTATACAATATTTTTACTTTTTATTAGTATTATTATTCATTATTATTTATTATTTTTCATTATTAATATTTATTTTTCATTATTATTATTTATTTATTATTATTATTATTATTACCATTATCAGTTTCAGTATCATGCTCATTTGCAATGAATTTAAAAAAAAATTGCAAAAGCATTAGCTTCCGCTCACCTCCAGTAAAAAATTAAAAATTTGTATGGCAAGAGAAATAATGTCGGCTTAAACAAAATTAAGCATTGCGACCAACAATGTCGTTACAAATAAGACATTGTGCTCTTTCATCTAAATTTTCTATAAAGAAAAAATCTTCTTCCCATTCGCGCATAAACATTGTTAGCTCTCACTGTATATTTGAAATAGCGCAGCGTGGTGTTGCTTGAACAAGTGTTTGCATGCGACTGTTTTGCTTTCCCATAGCAACTGGTATGATTGCATTCAGTCTTCATTGTGCCGAGGGCTACCGATCGTTCGTATTCTATAAATAGCGTAATATTTTGTGCTGCTCGTCGCAGCAGAAGCCCTATGCACGCGTGCATACGAAAATCAACTTGTGCCCACCTCTGACTTACAGAGCAACCTAAACAAGAGCGGAGAGCGTCGCGTTTTCCACCGCCTAGCGCTACCGCTTAGTTGTCGTACCTAAACAAGAGCGGCAGCGCTATGTCAAATCAAGGAACTACAACTACAAATCATCATCAACAATGTCAATTCTTCGTTTTCTGCAGCTAACTTCACTTCCTAACGCGCTGTCAAAATCGGAATTTCCAACCGCTCGGCGTTGCCGCCGCGTTATTTCGGTTGGCTTCATACAAATTGTATGGGCATGAGGAATTTTTGACAGATAAACGCCGCTGCCGCTCTTGTTTAGGTTGCTCTGTTAGAGTGTAAAAAAGACTTAAGAATGAAATTTTGTTCGTTGAGCGCGATTATGGATTGAGTGGGTGATATCTGAGCGGGTATTGAGTGCAAATTGAGTGTTTGAGAGAAGCTTTGGGGGCTTTCTGGTATGAGTGTAATGTTGTGTGATTGATTAGTTGATGTATAGGTTTCAAAAGAAGTAGATGATGGTTTGTTGATTGAGTTGGAGAGTTCGATACGGGGAGCATTTTGCTTATTTTCTGAGGGTCATCGAGTTTTTGAGAGTCGGTCTGGAATGCAGTAGATGTATTTTGTGAGTTATTTTTAGTTTTAGTTATTTCGGAAGCTGTCTTATTTTTCGGTTCAGAGCGTATTTCGTTAACATCGCGTTGCGAAACAATAGAGGAAAAAGATTGAGAATTTTCGATATTGGAAAGAGCTGTATTCTTGTGAATTTTTATCGCTTCTCGCATTGTACATTTCTTTGTTATTTTGATTTTGAGTATTTCCTTTGTCTGACTAAATTTTGGGCACTTGTTGGATGAAGATGGCTGGTCGGAAGAGGAATTTGCGCAGAAGGTGCGTGTGCATTTTGTTGGGGAGTGAGGTGGAAGACAACAGTTTTCACATGTTGGTGAACGCTTACAGAATTTTACTGTGTGGCCTAGCAACTGACAATTTTTGCACCGCATGGGATTTGGTACATATTGTCTAACTTTTACATTTCTCCAGGCGATGTCAATTTTATCAGGGAGGTGCTATAAATCGAAAGTCAGCAATACTATTCCAGTTGGATTTAACGTTTCGTTATTAGATTTTCTTTGGAATTTAAAAGCGCTAATTACTCCTTGAGAACTTAACTCGCTAATTATTTCTTCAGCTGACACATTATTGAGGAAAGGGGCGTAGATTGTGCCTTTATTGTGGTTCAGATTTTCGTGGTACTTGGCTTTGACAGCACAAATGCCTGGCAGATTTTTAAGAGCGAGGAATCGTTCAACTATTATTTTATTTTTTGTTAGTAAAAAAATATTCCCATCACGCAACTCTGATAAACTTTCAAATTCTTTGCCTACCGCACAAATTGATTTTTATACAACGAAGCATGAATAATGAGATAAAGGTTTGCTTTTGTCAGCGGATTCTAAAACAAAAAATTTAGGATCTCTTTTTTTACAGTAGGGAGTTCGTGAAAAATAAGTTCAGTGTTAATTAATGTTTGCTTTTTCTTGTTTTTTCCTTTCTTTTTTTTTATTCCAGCACTATCGGCCAGCAAGGCAAACCGATTTGTGCCCACAAGGGAAGGCCCTGGGGCGATTTTGGCTAAGCACTTTTCACTAAACTTTTTAGTCACTATTTGCCCGCTTATGCAAAACGAAATAAACCGAAAATTCTAAGTAGCAAATTAAAACAATAAGTTTTCAACTCGAAACTAGAAAAATATCACGAAATGAACACGGTAGAGAAGAGAGTACCGCTCACTATGAGTGACAGTCAAAGACTGGTATCTGTAATTTTACCTACGTCTTTGCTTTAATAGTGCAAATACCGCATCAGAGTTACTGTTTATTTGTTCGTTTATTATCCTCCCATCAAATGTTTTTTGTTTATATATTTCAATGTTTTCAAGAGCATTTAGGCGCCGTCCTTTTTGTTGTACGTGCAGTACCTTAACGGGTTTCTTTATGTTTGCGGGTGAACATTTAGATTAGATTGCATAAATAAAATTTCTTCAATTCAAAAAAGAAGCGTCAGAGAGCTAGACGAAAACAAAGACAGTAATAACTTATACAGGAAAAATAACATACAAACTTGCAAATTTTTTCAGAAAATATAATATCCACACGGAAAATTGGAAACAACCTGGGAAGGATACTTAAAAGCAGCACGAATGAAGAAGACCCATTGAACCAACAAGGCGTGTATAAACTGACCTGTGAGTGTCAATATAGCTATATAGGACAAACATACCGTAAAGTAAGAACAAGGTTTCGTGAACACATAAGGGACTACAACAAAAGGATACGAAAACCCACGGCAATACCTGAATCCAATTTTGCAAACCATCTGGTAAACTCAAAATGTTCACCCGCAAACATAAAGAAACCCGTTAAGGTACTGCACGTATGCCTTTTACGAGTTTTACACGAAATAAATTTTGCTTCGAAAATTCGAACATGGAAATAACAACTCTAAAATGTGTATACTTGAAGTGTAAAATTATCAAATATTTAAAATGAAATAGTAATTTGACAAAATTTATAAATTTTTCAGATTTTTGACGACTTGAAACTTTTGGTGCAAGGTTAGCTGAACAGCATCTTACGTCTACATTCGTAAAACTTTGATGCGTCGTAAAATGGGTAGGTGAGCCATCATTGATCACTACAAGATTCGATGCCAAGAGCTGGTCTTCAATTATTTTCCCCCTTGGGTTTTCTGTTGCGGAACCCCATAAGAAGCTTCACGCATTCAAATCCCCGAGTAAAATAATTGGGTTGGAAATATTTCTTAATATTGACAGATTTTATAAGAGTAGAAATTTTGATTAGGAGGAATGTACATACATAGATATTAAAGTAATTTTGAAACCTATATCACTGCGTTACAAAAACGAGGTTTTGTTCTGTCCTATAAACCAAATATACTTTATCGGAAAGGGGAGAAAAAATAAAAATACACGTGTATCGGCGATTTTTATGT
Source organism: Philophylla caesio (assembly GCA_963971545.1). Taxonomy (NCBI): domain Eukaryota; kingdom Metazoa; phylum Arthropoda; class Insecta; order Diptera; family Tephritidae; genus Philophylla; species Philophylla caesio. The sequence continues at coordinate 19,442,228 of OZ020605.1, forward strand.
ACACGTCAGAATTTTTTTTTATGTATAAAAATATATAAACAATATACATATAGAAAAAATACTTTATACATAAAAAAACAATTCTAACGTGTACATGAAAATCGGCGATACACGTGTAGTTTGATTTTTTCTCCCCTTTCCGAAAAAGTATATTTGGTTAATAGGACAGAATATGTGTTACTCGGTGTTTGTAACGCAGTGTATTTATTTCTATGGCAATCGTGGTAATACAAGAGGTTATGTTCAGTTTGGTGTAGGGAATTCCTTTTTTTACGAAAACACAGATGCCTTGCTTATTTGATGTATTTAACGTCAGATTGTGGTAGTATGCAACATAAGCGTGTGGGGGAGAGGGTGCGCTGTTAAAAGACAAGTGCGATTCTTGCAGTGATATAATAATGGGATTATAATCTTTCAGGAGCAGTTGCAACTCATGGAAATTGTTCCAGTATCCGTTTAGATTCCATTGCAATATATAGGTCATTTAGACTTACTAAAGGGTTTTATAAATTAATATAAGATTTATTGTTGTAAGTTTTTTTTTTGAATATGTACTTGAAAGATTGGTTTTATATAAATTTTGAGATGTATACATTTATATAAGATTGTTTTCTTCTATTTTGTTGGTAAATTCCTTTGAAAGTTCTTCGTCTGACATTGTAGTATCGCCTGAGTTATAGTTTTGTGTATTGATGTTAATCTGATTTGTGTTGTGGTTGTAATTTTGTAGGTCGAGAGAGTAATTAATCAATGAGCTGAGATTTTGTATTGACTTAGAGCAGAGGTGGGCACTCACACGTATTGTTACATTTTTACACGCATACTATTACTATTTGTGTGTGAAGCAGGGAAAGCACGAATTTGAGCATGTCGTTCGGTACAACAACAGTGTACACTGAGTCTTGCTAGTTAACGTACAAATGTGCTATTCATTATTATTATTTATTGTTATTACTTTTTATTATTATTATTATTTATAATTATACATTATTTTTACTTTTTATTAGTATTATTATTCATTATTATTTATTATTTTTCATTATTAATATTTATTTTTCATTATTATTATTTATTTATTATTATTATTATTATTACCATTATCAGTTTCAGTATCATGATCATTTGCAATGAATTTAAAAAAAAATTGCAAAAGCATTAGCTTCCGCTCACCTCCAGTAAAAAATTAAAAATTTGTATGGCAAGAGAAATAATGTCGGCTTCTTCCCATTCGCGCATAAACATTGTTAGCTCTCACTGTATATTTGAAATTGCTTGAACAAGTGTTTGCATGCGACTGTTTTGCTTTCCCATAGCAACTGGTATGATTGCATTCAGTCTTCATTGTGCCGAGGGCTACCGATCGTTCGTATTCTATAAATAGCGTAATATTTTGTGCTGCTCGTCGCAGCAGAAGCCCTATGCACGCGTGCATACAAAAATCAAGTTGTGCCCACCTCTGACTTAGAGTGCAAAAAAGACTTAAGAATGAAATTTTGTTCGTTGAGCGCGATTATAGATTGAGTGGGTGATATCTGAGCGGGCATTGAGTGCAAATTGAGTGCTTGAGAGAAGCTTTGGGGGCTTTCTGGTATGAGTGTAATGTTGTGTGATTGATTAGTTGATGTATAGGTTTCAAAAGAAGTAGATGATGGTTTGTTTATTGAGTTGGAGAGTTCGATACTGGGAGCATTTTGTTTATTTTCTGAGGGTCATCGAGTTTTTGAGAGTCGGTCTGGAATGCAGTAGATGTATTTTGTGAGATATTTTTAGTTTTAGTTATTTCGGAAGCTGTTTTATTTTTGGGTACAGAGCGTATTTCGTTAACATCGCGTTGCGAAACAATAGAGGAAAAAGATTGAGAATTTTCGGGATTGGAAAGAGCTGTATTCTTGTGAATTTTTATCACTTCTCGCATTGTACATTTCTTTGTTATTTTGATTTTTAGTACTTCCTTTGTCTGACTAAATTTTGGGCACTTGGTGGATGAAGAAGGGTGGTCGGAAGAGCAATTTGCGCAGAAGGTGCGTGTGCATTTTGTTGAGGAGTGAGGTGGAAGACAACAGTTTTCACATGTTGGTGAACGCTTACAGAATTTTACTGTGTGGCCTAGCAACTGACAATTTTTGCACCGCATGGGATTTGGTACATATTGTCTAACTTTTACATTTCTCCAGGCGATGTCAATTTTATCAGGCAGGTGGTATAAATCGAAAGTCAACTATACTACTCCAGTTGGATTTAACGTTTCGTTATTAGCTTTTCTTTGGAATTTAAAAGCGCTAATTACTCCTTGAAAACTTAACTCGCTATTTATTTCGTCAGCTGACACATTATTGAGGAAAGCGGCGTAGATTGTGCCTTTTTTGTGGTTCAGATTTTTGTGGTACTTGACTTTGAGCAGCACAAATGCCTGGCAGATTTTTAAGAGCGAGGAATCGGTCAGCTATTATTTTATTTTTTGTTAGTAAAAGAATATTCCCATCACGCAACTCTGATAAACTTTCAAATTCTTTGCCTACTGCACAAATTGATTTTTATACAACGAAGCATGAATAATGAGATAAAGGTTTGCTTTGGTCAGCGGATTCTAAAACAAAAAATTTAGGATCTCTTTTTTTACAGTAGGGAGTTCGGGAAAAATAAGTTCAGTGTTAATTAATGTTTGCTTTTTCTTGTTTTTCCCTTTTTTTTTTATTCCAGCACTATCGGCCAGCAAGGAAAACCGATTTGTGCCCACAAGGGAAGGCCCTGGGGCGATTTTGGCTAAGCACTTTTCACTAAACTTTTTAGTCACTATTTGCCCGCTTATGCAAAAAGAAATAAACCGAAAATTCTAAGTAGCAAATTAAAACAATAAGTTTTCAACTCGAAACTAGAAAAATATCACGAAATGAACACGGTAGAGAAGAGAGTACCGCTCACTATGAGTGACAGTCAAAGACTGGTATCTGTAATTTTACCTACGTCTTTGCTTTAATAGTGCAAATACCGCATCAGAGTTACTGTTTATTTGTTCGTTTATTATCCTCCCATCAAATGTTTTTTGTTTATATATTTCAATGTTTTCAAGAGCATTTAGGCGCCGTCCTTTTTGTTGTACATGCAGTACCTTAACGGTTTCTTTATGTTTGCGGGAGAACATTTAGATTAGATTGCATACATTTTTCTTCAATTCAAAAAAGGAGCGTCAGAGAGCTAGACGAAAAACAAGGACAGTAATAACTTATACAGGAAAAATAACATACAAACTTGCAAATTTTTTCAGAAAATATAATATCCACACGGAAAATTGGAAACAACCTGGGAAGGATACTTAAAAGCAGCACGAATGAAGAAGACCCATTGAACCAACAAGGCGTGTATAAACTGACCTGTGAGTGTCAATATAGCTATATAGGACAAACAGACCGTAAAGTAAGAACAAGGTTTCGTGAACACATAAGGGACTACAACAAAAGGATACGAAAACCCACGGCATTACCTGAATTTAATTTTGCAAACCATCTGGTAAACGCAAAATGTTCACCCGCAAACATAAAGAAACCCGTTAAGGTACTGCACGTATGCCTTTTACGAGTTTCACACGAAATAAATTTTGCTTCGAAAATTCGAACATGGAAATAACAACTCTAAAATGTGTATACTTGAAGTGTAAAATTATCAAATATTTAAAATGAAATAGTAATTTGACAAAATTTATAAATTTTTCAGATTTTTGACGACTTGAAACTGTTGGTGCAAGGTTAGCTGAACAGCATCTTACGTCTACATTCGTAAAACTTTGATGCGTCGTAAAATGGGTAGGTGAGCCATCATTGATCGCTACAAGATTCGATGCCAAGAGCTGGTCTTCAATTATTTTCCCCCTTGGGTTTTCTGTTGCGGAACCCCATAAGAAGCTTCACGCATTCAAATCCCCGAGTAAAATAATTGGGGTGGAAATATTTCTTAATATTGACAGATTTTATAAGAGTAGAAATTTTGATTAGGAGGAATGTACATACATAGATATTAAAGTAATTTTGAAACCTATATCACTGCGTTACAAAAACGAGGTTTAGTTTTTTTTCTGAGGGTCATCGAGTTTTTGAGAGTCGGTCTGGAATGCAGTAGATGTATTTTGTGAGTTATTTTTAGTTTTAGTTATTTCGGAAGCTGTCTTATTTTTGGGTTCAGAGCGTATTTCGTTAACATCGCGTTGCGAAACAATAGAGGAAAAAGATTGAGAATTTTCGGGATTGGAAAGAGCTGTATTCTTGTGAATTTTTATCACTTCTCGCATTGTACATTTCTTTGTTATTTTGATTTTTAGTACTTCCTTTGTCTGACTAAATTTTGGGCACTTGTTGGATGAAGAAGGGTGGTCGGAAGAGCAATTTGCGCAGAAGGTGCGTGTGCGTTTTGTTGGGGAGTGAGGTGGAAGACAACAGTTTTCACATGTTGGTGAACGCTTACAGAATTTTACTGTGTGGCCTAGCAACTGACAATTTTTGCACCGCATGGGATTTGGTACATATTGTCTAACTTTTACATTTCTCCAGGCGATGTCAATTTTATCAGGGAGGTGGTATAAATCGAAAGTCAACAATACTACTCCAGTTGGATTTAACGTTTCGTTATTAGCTTTTCTTTGGAATTTAAAAGCGCTAATTACTCCTTGAAAACTTAACTCGCTAATTATTTCTTCAGCTGACACATTATTGAGGAAAGGGGCGTAGATTATGCCTTTTTTGTGGTTCAGATTTTTGTGGTACTTGACTTTGAGCAGCACAAATGCCTGGCAGATTTTTAAGAGCGAGGAATCGTTCAGCTATTATTTTATTTTTTGTTAGTAAAAGAATATTCCCATCACGCAACTCTGATAAACTTTCAAATTCTTTGCCTACTGCACAAATTGATTTTTATACAACGAAGCATGAATAATGAGATAAAGGTTTGCTTTGGTCAGCGGATTCTAAAACAAAAAATTTAGGATCTCTTTTTTTACAGTAGGGAGTTCGGGAAAAATATGTTCAGTGTTAATTAATGTTTGCTTTTTCTTGTTTTTCCCTTTCTTTTTTTTTATTCCAGCACTATCGCCCAGCAAGGCAAACCGATTTGTGCCCACAAGGGAAGGCCCTGGGGCGATATTGGCTAAGCACTTTTCACTAAACTTTTTTGTCACTATTTGCCCGCTTATGCAAAAAGAAATAAACCGAAAATTCTAAGTAGCAAATTAAAACAATAAGTTTTCAACTCGAAACTAGAAAAATATCACGAAATGAACACGGTAGAGAAGAGAGTACCGCTCACTATGAGTGACAGTCAAAGACTGGTATCTGTAATTTTACCTACGTCTTTGCTTTAATAGTGCAAATACCGCATCAGAGTTACTGTTTATTTGTTCGTTTATTATCCTCCCATCAAATGTTTTTTGTTTATATATTTCAATGTTTTCAAGAGCATTTAGGCGCCGTCCTTTTTGTTGTACATGCAGTACCTTAACGGGTTTCTTTATGTTTGCGGGAGAACATTTAGATTAGATTGCATACATTTTTCTTCAATTCAAAAAAGGAGCGTCAGAGAGCTAGACGAAAAACAAGGACAGTAATAACTTATACAGGAAAAATAACATACAAACTTGCAAATTTTTTCAGAAAATATAATATCCACACGGAAAATTGGAAACAACCTGGGAAGGATACTTAAAAGCAGCACGAATGAAGAAGACCCATTGAACCAACAAGGCGTGTATAAACTGACCTGTGAGTGTCAATATAGCTATATAGGACAAACAGACCGTAAAGTAAGAACAAGGTTTCGTGAACACATAAGGGACTACAACAAAAGGATACGAAAACCCACGGCATTACCTGAATTTAATTTTGCAAACCATCTGGTAAACGCAAAATGTTCACCCGCAAACATAAAGAAACCCGTTAAGGTACTGCACGTATGCCTTTTACGAGTTTCACACGAAATAAATTTTGCTTCGAAAATTCGAACATGGAAATAACAACTCTAAAATGTGTATACTTGAAGTGTAAAATTATCAAATATTTAAAATGAAATAGTAATTTGACAAAATTTATAAATTTTTCAGATTTTTGACGACTTGAAACTTTTGGTGCAAGGTTAGCTGAACAGCATCTTACGTCTACATTCGTAAAACTTTGATGCGTCGTAAAATGGGTAGGTGAGCCATCATTGATCACTACAAGATTCGATGCCAAGAGCTGGTCTTCAATTATTTTCCCCCTTGGGTTTTCTGTTGCGGAACCCCATAAGAAGCTTCACGCATTCAAATCCCCGAGTAAAATAATTGGGGTGGAAATATTTCTTAATATTGACAGATTTTATAAGAGTAGAAATTTTGATTAGGAGGAATGTACATACATAGATATTAAAGTAATTTTGAAACCTATATCACTGCGTTACAAAAACGAGGTTTAGTTTTTTTTCTGAGGGTCATCGAGTTTTTGAGAGTCGGTCTGGAATGCAGTAGATGTATTTTGTGAGTTATTTTTAGTTTTAGTTATTTCGGAAGCTGTCTTATTTTTGGGTTCAGAGCGTATTTCGTTAACATCGCGTTGCGAAACAATAGAGGAAAAAGATTGAGAATTTTCGGGATTGGAAAGAGCTGTATTCTTGTGAATTTTTATCACTTCTCGCATTGTACATTTCTTTGTTATTTTGATTTTTAGTACTTCCTTTGTCTGACTAAATTTTGGGCACTTGTTGGATGAAGAAGGGTGGTCGGAAGAGCAATTTGCGCAGAAGGTGCGTGTGCATTTTGTTGGGGAGTGAGGTGGAAGACAACAGTTTTCACATGTTGGTGAACGCTTACAGAATTTTACTGTGTGGCCTAGCAACTGACAATTTTTGCACCGCATGGGATTTGGTACATATTGTCTAACTTTTACATTTCTCCAGGCGATGTCAATTTTATCAGGGAGGTGGTATAAATCGAAAGTCAACAATACTACTCCAGTTGGATTTAACGTTTCGTTATTAGCTTTTCTTTGGAATTTAAAAGCGCTAATTACTCCTTGAAAACTTAACTCGCTAATTATTTCTTCAGCTGACACATTATTGAGGAAAGGGGCGTAGATTATGCCTTTTTTGTGGTTCAGATTTTTGTGGTACTTGACTTTGAGCAGCACAAATGCCTGGCAGATTTTTAAGAGCGAGGAATCGTTCAGCTATTATTTTATTTTTTGTTAGTAAAAGAATATTCCCATCACGCAACCCTGATACACTTTCAAATTCTTTGCCTACTGCACAAATTGATTTTTATACAACGAAGCATGAATAATGAGATAAAGGTTTGCTTTGGTCAGCGGATTCTAAAACAAAAAATTTTGGGAGTTCGGGAAAAATATGTTCAGTCTTAATTAATGTTTGCTTTTTCTTGTTTTTCCCTTTCTTTTTTTTATTCCAGCACTATCGGCCAGCAAGGAAAACCGATTTGTGCCCACAAGGGAAGGCCCTGGGGCGATTTTGGCTAAGCCCTTTTCACTAAACTTTTTAGTCACTATTTGCCCGCTTATGCAAAAAGAAATAAACCGAAAATTCTAAGTAGCAAATTAAAACAATAAGTTTTCAACTCGAAACTAGAAAAATATCACGAAATGAACACGGTAGAGAAGAGAGTACCGCTCACTATGAGTGACAGTCAAAGACTGGTATCTGTAATTTTACCCACGTATTTGCTTCAATAGTGCAAATACCGCATCAGAGTTACTGTTTATTTGTTCGTTTATTATCCTCCCATCAAATGTTTTTTGTGTATATATTTCAATGTTTTCAAGAGCATTTAGGCGCCGTCCTTTTTGTTGTACATGCAGTTAACGGGTTTCTTTATGTTTGCGGGAGAACATTTAGATTAGATTGCATAAATTTTTCTTCAATTCAAAAAAGGAGCGTCAGAGAGCTAGACGAAAAACAAGGACAGTAATAACTTATACAGGAAAAATAACATACAAACTTGCAAATTTTTTCAGAAAATATAATATCCACACGGAAAATTGGAAACAAGCTGGGAAGGATACTTAAAAGCAGCACGGATGAAGAAGACCCATTGAACCAACAAGGCGTGTATAAACTGACCTGTGAGTGTCAATATAGCTATATAGGACAAACAGACCGTAAAGTAAGAACAAGGTTTCGTGAACACATAAGGGACTACAACAAAAGGATACGAAAACCCACGGCATTACCTGAATTTAATTTTGCAAACCATCTGGTAAACGCAAAATGTTCACCCGCAAACATAAAGAAACCCGTTAAGGTACTGCACGTATGCCTTTTACGAGTTTCACACGAAATAAATTTTGCTTCGAAAATTCGAACATGGAAATAACAACTCTAAAATGTGTATACTTGAAGTGTAAAATTATCAAATATTTAAAATGAAATAGTAATTTGACAAAATTTATAAATTTTTCAGATTTTTGACTACTTGAAACTTTTGGTGCAAGGTTAGCTGAACAGCATCTTACGTCTACATTCGTAAAACTTTGATGCGTCGTAAAATGGGTAGGTGAGCCATCATTGATCACTACAAGATTCGATGCCAAGAGCTGGTCTTCAATTATTTTCCCCCTTGGGTTTTCTGTTGCGGAACCCCATAAGAAGCTTCACGCATTCAAATCCCCGAGTAAAATAATTGGGGTGGAAATATTTCTTAATATTGACAGATTTTATAAGAGTAGAAATTTTGATTAGGAGGAATGTACATACATAGATATTAAAGTAATTTTGAAACCTATATCACTGCGTTACAAAAACGAGGTTTAGTTTTTTTTCTGAGGGTCATCGAGTTTTTGAGAGTCGGTCTGGAATACAGTAGATGTATTTTGTGAGTTATTTTTAGTTTTAGTTATTTCGGAAGCTGTCTTATTTTTGGGTTCAGAGCGTATTTCGTTAACATCGCGTTGCGAAACAATAGAGGAAAAAGATTGAGAATTTTCGGGATTGGAAAGAGCTGTATTCTTGTGAATTTTTATCACTTCTCGCATTGTACATTTCTTTGTTATTTTGATTTTTAGTACTTCCTTTGTCTGACTAAATTTTGGGCACTTGTTGGATGAAGAAGGGTGGTCGGAAGAGCAATTTGCGCAGAAGGTGCGTGTGCATTTTGTTGGGGAGTGAGGTGGAAGACAACAGTTTTCACATGTTGGTGAACGCTTACAGAATTTTACTGTGTGGCCTAGCAACTGACAATTTTTGCACCGCATGGGATTTGGTACATATTGTCTAACTTTTACATTTCTCCAGGCGATGTCAATTTTATCAGGGAGGTGGTATAAATCGAAAGTCAACAATACTACTCCAGTTGGATTTAACGTTTCGTTATTAGCTTTTCTTTGGAATTTAAAAGCGCTAATTACTCCTTGAAAACTTAACTCGCTAATTATTTCTTCAGCTGACACATTATTGAGGAAAGGGGCGTAGATTATGCCTTTTTTGTGGTTCAGATTTTTGTGGTACTTGACTTTGAGCAGCACAAATGCCTGGCAGATTTTTAAGAGCGAGGAATCGTTCAGCTATTATTTTATTTTTTGTTAGTAAAAGAATATTCCCATCACGCAACTCTGATAAACTTTCAAATTCTTTGCCTACTGCACAAATTGATTTTTATACAACGAAGCATGAATAATGAGATAAAGGTTTGCTTTGGTCAGCGGATTCTAAAACAAAAAATTTAGGATCTCTTTTTTTACAGTAGGGAGTTCGGGAAAAATATGTTCAGTGTTAATTAATGTTTGCTTTTTCTTGTTTTTCCCTTTCTTTTTTTTTATTCCAGCACTATCGGCCAGCAAGGAAAACCGATTTGTGCCCACAAGGGAAGGCCCTGGGGCGATTTTGGCTAAGCACTTTTCACTAAACTTTTTAGTCACTATTTGCCCGCTTATGCAAAAAGAAATAAACCGAAAATTCTAAGTAGCAAATTAAAACAATAAGTTTTCAACTCGAAACTAGAAAAATATCACGAAATGAACACGGTAGAGAAGAGAGTACCGCTCACTATGAGTGACAGTCAAAGACTGGTATCTGTAATTTTACCCACGTCTTTGCTTCAATAGTGCAAATACCGCATCAGAGTTACTGTTTATTTGTTCGTTTATTATCCTCCCATCAAATGTTTTTTGTGTATATATTTCAATGTTTTCAAGAGCATTTAGGCGCCGTCCTTTTTGTTGTACATGCAGTTAACGGGTTTCTTTATGTTTGCGGGAGAACATTTAGATTAGATTGCATAAATTTTTCTTCAATTCAAAAAAGGAGCGTCAGAGAGCTAGACGAAAAACAAGGACAGTAATAACTTATACAGGAAAAATAACATACAAACTTGCAAATTTTTTCAGAAAATATAATATCCACACGGAAAATTGGAAACAAGCTGGGAAGGATACTTAAAAGCAGCACGAATGAAGAAGACCCATTGAACCAACAAGGCGTGTATAAACTGACCTGTGAGTGTCAATATAGCTATATAGGACAAACAGACCGTAAAGTAAGAACAAGGTTTCGTGAACACATAAGGGACTACAACAAAAGGATACGAAAACCCACGGCATTACCTGAATTTAATTTTGCAAACCATCTGGTAAACGCAAAATGTTCACCCGCAAACATAAAGAAACCCGTTAAGGTACTGCACGTATGCCTTTTACGAGTTTCACACGAAATAAATTTTGCTTCGAAAATTCGAACATGGAAATAACAACTCTAAAATCTGTATACTTGAAGTGTAAAATTATCAAATATTTAAAATGAAATAGTAATTTGACAAAATTTATAAATTTTTCAGATTTTTGACGACTTGAAACTTTTGGTGCAAGGTTAGCTGAACAGCATCTTACGTCTACATTCGTAAAACTTTGATGCGTCGTAAAATGGGTAGGTGAGCCATCATTGATCACTACAAGATTCGATGCCAAGAGCTGGTCTTCAATTATTTTCCCCCTTGGGTTTTCTGTTGCGGAACCCCATAAGAAGCTTCACGCATTCAAATCCCCGAGTAAAATAATTGGGGTGGAAATATTTCTTAATATTGACAGATTTTATAAGAGTAGAAATTTTGATTAGGAGGAATGTACATACATAGATATTAAAGTAATTTTGAAACCTATATCACTGCGTTACAAAAACGAGGTTTAGTTTTTTTTCTGAGGGTCATCGAGTTTTTGAGAGTCGGTCTGGAATGCAGTAGATGTATTTTGTGAGTTATTTTTAGTTTTAGTTATTTCGGAAGCTGTCTTATTTTTGGGTTCAGAGCGTATTTCGTTAACATCGCGTTGCGAAACAATAGAGGAAAAAGATTGAGAATTTTCGGGATTGGAAAGAGCTGTATTCTTGTGAATTTTTATCACTTCTCGCATTGTACATTTCTTTGTTATTTTGAGTTTTAGTACTTCCTTTGTCTGACTAAATTTTGGGCACTTGTTGGATGAAGAAGGGTGGTCGGAAGAGCAATTTGCGCAGAAGGTGCGTGTGCATTTTGTTGGGGAGTGAGGTGGAAGACAACAGTTTTCACATGTTGGTGAACGCTTACAGAATTTTACTGTGCGGCCTAGCAACTGACAATTTTTGCACCGCATGGGATTTGGTACATATTGTCTAACTTTTACATTTCTCCAGGCGATGTCAATTTTATCAGGGAGGTGGTATAAATCGAAAGTCAACAATACTACTCCAGTTGGATTTAACGTTTCGTTATTAGCTTTTCTTTGGAATTTAAAAGCGCTAATTACTCCTTGAAAACTTAACTCGCTAATTATTTCTTCAGCTGACACATTATTGAGGAAAGGGGCGTAGATTATGCCTTTTTTGTGGTTCAGATTTTTGTGGTACTTGACTTTGAGCAGCACAAATGCCTGGCAGATTTTTAAGAGCGAGGAATCGTTCAGCTATTATTTTATTTTTTGTTAGTAAAAGAATATTCCCATCACGCAACTCTGATAAACTTTCAAATTCTTTGCCTACTGCACAAATTGATTTTTATACAACGAAGCATGAATAATGAGATAAAGGTTTGCTTTGGTCAGCGGATTCTAAAACAAAAAATTTAGGATCTCTTTTTTTACAGTAGGGAGTTCGGGAAAAATATGTTCAGTGTTAATTAATGTTTGCTTTTTCTTGTTTTTCCCTTTCTTTTTTTTATTCCAGCACTATCGGCCAGCAAGGAAAACCGATTTGTGCCCACAAGGGAAGGCCCTGGGGCGATTTTGGCTAAGCCCTTTTCACTAAACTTTTTAGTCACTATTTGCCCGCTTATGCAAAAAGAAATAAACCGAAAATTCTAAGTAGCAAATTAAAACAATAAGTTTTCAACTCGAAACTAGAAAAATATCACGAAATGAACACGGTAGAGAAGAGAGTACCGCTCACTATGAGTGACAGTCAAAGACTGGTATCTGTAATTTTACCCACGTATTTGCTTCAATAGTGCAAATACCGCATCAGAGTTACTGTTTATTTGTTCGTTTATTATCCTCCCATCAAATGTTTTTTGTGTATATATTTCAATGTTTTCAAGAGCATTTAGGCGCCGTCCTTTTTGTTGTACATGCAGTTAACGGGTTTCTTTATGTTTGCGGGAGAACATTTAGATTAGATTGCATAAATTTTTCTTCAATTCAAAAAAGGAGCGTCAGAGAGCTAGACGAAAAACAAGGACAGTAATAACTTATACAGGAAAAATAACATACAAACTTGCAAATTTTTTCAGAAAATATAATATCCACACGGAAAATTGGAAACAAGCTGGGAAGGATACTTAAAAGCAGCACGGATGAAGAAGACCCATTGAACCAACAAGGCGTGTATAAACTGACCTGTGAGTGTCAATATAGCTATATAGGACAAACAGACCGTAAAGTAAGAACAAGGTTTCGTGAACACATAAAGGAACTACAACAAAAGGATACGAAAACCCACGGCATTACCTGAATTTAATTTTGCAAACCATCTGGTAAACGCAAAATGTTCACCCGCAAACATAAAGAAACCCGTTAAGGTACTGCACGTATGCCTTTTACGAGTTTCACACGAAATAAATTTTGCTTCGAAAATTCGAACATGGAAATAACAACTCTAAAATGTGTATACTTGAAGTGTAAAATTATCAAATATTTAAAATGAAATAGTAATTTGACAAAATTTATAAATTTTTCAGATTTTTGACTACTTGAAACTTTTGGTGCAAGGTTAGCTGAACAGCATCTTACGTCTACATTCGTAAAACTTTGATGCGTCGTAAAATGGGTAGGTGAGCCATCATTGATCACTACAAGATTCGATGCCAAGAGCTGGTCTTCAATTATTTTCCCCCTTGGGTTTTCTGTTGCGGAACCCCATAAGAAGCTTCACGCATTCAAATCCCCGAGTAAAATAATTGGGGTGGAAATATTTCTTAATATTGACAGATTTTATAAGAGTAGAAATTTTGATTAGGAGGAATGTACATACATAGATATTAAAGTAATTTTGAAACCTATATCACTGCGTTACAAAAACGAGGTTTAGTTTTTTTTCTGAGGGTCATCGAGTTTTTGAGAGTCGGTCTGGAATGCAGTAGATGTATTTTGTGAGTTATTTTTAGTTTTAGTTATTTCGGAAGCTGTCTTATTTTTGGGTTCAGAGCGTATTTCGTTAACATCGCGTTGCGAAACAATAGAGGAAAAAGATTGAGAATTTTCGGGATTGGAAAGAGCTGTATTCTTGTGAATTTTTATCACTTCTCGCATTGTACATTTCTTTGTTATTTTGATTTTTAGTACTTCCTTTGTCTGACTAAATTTTGGGCACTTGTTGGATGAAGAAGGGTGGTCGGAAGAGCAATTTGCGCAGAAGGTGCGTGTGCATTTTGTTGGGGAGTGAGGTGGAAGACAACAGTTTTCACATGTTGGTGAACGCTTACAGAATTTTACTGTGTGGCCTAGCAACCGACAATTTTTGCACCGCATGGGATTTGGTACATATTGTCTAACTTTTACATTTCTCCAGGCGATGTCAATTTTATCAGGGAGGTGGTATAAATCGAAAGTCAACAATACTACTCCAGTTGGATTTAACGTTTCGTTATTAGCTTTTCTTTGGAATTTAAAAGCGCTAATTACTCCTTGAAAACTTAACTCGCTAATTATTTCTTCAGCTGACACATTATTGAGGAAAGGGGCGTAGATTATGCCTTTTTTGTGGTTCAGATTTTTGTGGTACTTGACTTTGAGCAGCACAAATGCCTGGCAGATTTTTAAGAGCGAGGAATCGTTCAGCTATTATTTTATTTTTTGTTAGTAAAAGAATATTCCCATCACGCAACCCTGATACACTTTCAAATTCTTTGCCTACTGCACAAATTGATTTTTATACAACGAAGCATGAATAATGAGATAAAGGTTTGCTTTGGTCAGCGGATTCTAAAACAAAAAATTTTGGGAGTTCGGGAAAAATATGTTCAGTCTTAATTAATGTTTGCTTTTTCTTGTTTTTCCCTTTCTTTTTTTTATTCCAGCACTATCGGCCAGCAAGGAAAACCGATTTGTGCCCACAAGGGAAGGCCCTGGGGCGATTTTGGCTAAGCACTTTTCACTAAACTTTTTAGTCACTATTTGCCCGCTTATGCAAAAAGAAATAAACCGAAAATTCTAAGTAGCAAATTAAAACAATAAGTTTTCAACTCGAAACTAGAAAAATATCACGAAATGAACACGGTAGAGAAGAGAGTACCGCTCACTATGAGTGACAGTCAAAGACTGGTATCTGTAATTTTACCCACGTCTTTGCTTCAATAGTGCAAATACCGCATCAGAGTTACTGTTTATTTGTTCGTTTATTATCCTCCCATCAAATGTTTTTTGTGTATATATTTCAATGTTTTCAAGAGCATTTAGGCGCCGTCCTTTTTGTTGTACATGCAGTTAACGGGTTTCTTTATGTTTGCGGGAGAACATTTAGATTAGATTGCATAAATTTTTCTTCAATTCAAAAAAGGAGCGTCAGAGAGCTAGACGAAAAACAAGGACAGTAATAACTTATACAGGAAAAATAACATACAAACTTGCAAATTTTTTCAGAAAATATAATATCCACACGGAAAATTGGAAACAACCTGGGAAGGATACTTAAAAGCAGCACGAATGAAGAAGAGCCATTGAACCAACAAGGCGTGTATAAACTGACCTGTGAGTGTCAATATAGCTATATAGGACAAACATACCGTAAAGTAAGAACAAGGTTTCGTGAACACATAAGGGACTACAACAAAAGGATACGAAAACCCACGGCAATACCTGAATCCAATTTTGCAAACCATCTGGTAAACTCAAAATGTTCACCCGCAAACATAAAGAAACCCGTTAAGGTACTGCACGTATGCCTTTTACGAGTTTCACACGAAATAAATTTTGCTTCGAAAATTCGAACATGGAAATAACAACTCTAAAATGTGTATACTTGAAGTGTAAAATTATCACATATTTAAAATGAAATAGTAATTTGACAAAATTTATAAATTTTTCAGATTTTTGACGACTTGAAACTTTTGGTGCAAGGTTAGCTGAACAGCATCTTACGCCTACATTCGTAAAACTTTGATGCGTCGTAAAATGGGTAGGTGAGCCATCATTGATCACTACAAGATTCGATGCCAAGAGCTGGTCTTCAATTATTTTCCCCCTTGGGTTTTCTGTTGCGGAACCCCATAAGAAGCTTCACGCATTCAAATCCCCGAGTAAAATAATTGGGGTGGAAATATTTCTTAATATTGACAGATTTTATAAGAGTAGAAATTTTGAATAGGAGGAATGTACATACATAGATATTAAAGTAATTTTGAAACCTACATATATCACTGCGTTACAAAAACGAGGTTTAGTTCTGTCCTATAAACCAAATATACTTTTTCGGAAAGGGGAGAAAAAATAAAAATACACGTGTATCGGCGATTTTTTGTACACGTCAGAATTTTTTTTTATGTATTAAATTATATAAAGAATATATAGAAAAAATACTTTATACATAAAAAAACAATTCTGACGTGTACATGAAAATCGCCGATACACGTGTATTTTTATTTTTTCTCCCCTTTCCGAAAAAGTATATTTGGTTAATAGGACAGAATATGTGTAACTCGGTGTTTGTAACGCAGTGTATTTATTTCTATGGCAATCGTGGAAATACAAGAGGTTATGTTCAGTTTGGTGTAGGGAATTCCTTTTTTTACGAAAACACAGATGCCTTGCTAATTTGATGTATTTAACGCCAGATTGTGGTAGTATGCAACGTAAGCGTGTGGCGGAGAGGGTGCGCTGTTAAAAGACAAGTGCGATTCTTGCAGTGATATAATAATGGGATTATAATCTTTCAGGAGCAGTTGCATCTCATGGAAATTGTTCCAGTATCCGTTTAGATTCCATTGCAATATATAGGTCATTTAGACTTACTAAAGGGTTTTAAAAATTAATATTATTTATTTTTGTAAGTTTTTTTTTTGAATATGTACTTGAAAGATTGGTTTTATATAAATTTTGAGATGTATACATTTATATAAGATTGTTTTCTTCTATGTTGTTGGTAAATTCCTGAGTTATAGTTTTGTGTATTGATGTTAATCTGATTTGTGTTGTGGTTGTAATTTTATAGGTCGAGAGAGTAATTAATCAATGAGCTGAGATTTTGTATTGACTTAGAGCAGAGGTGGGCACTCACACGTATTGTTACATTTTTACACGCATACTATTACTATTTGTGTGTGAAGCAGGGAAAGCACGAATTTGAGCATGTCGTTCGGTACAACAACAGTGTACACTGAGTCTTGCTAGTTAACGTACAAATGTGCTATTCATTATTATTATTTATTGTTATTACTTTTTATTATTATTATTATTTATAACTATACATTATTTTTACTTTTTATTAGTATTATTATTCATTATTATTTATTATTTTTCATTATTAATATTTATTTTTCATTATTATTATTTATTTATTATTATTATTATTATTACCATTATCAGTTTCAGTATCATTATTGTTATTATTACCATTATCAGTTTCAGTATAATTATTATTATTATTACCATTATCAGTTTCAGTATAATGATCATTTGCAAAGAATTTAAAAAAAAAATTCTGCTTGCAATTGCAAAAGCATTAGCTTCGGATCACCTCTAGTAAAAAATTAAAAATTTGTATGGCAAGAGAAATAATGTCGGCTTAAACAAAATTAAGCATTGCGACCAACAATGTCGTTATGTACAAGTAAGACATTGTGCTCTTCCATCTAAATTTTCTATAAAGAAAAAATCTTCTTCCCATTCGCGCATAAACATTGTTAGCTCTCACTGTATATTTGAAATAGCGCAGCGTGGTGTTGCTTGAACAAGTGTTTGCATGCGACTGTTTTGCTTTCCCATAGCAACTGGTATGATTGCATTCTGTCTTCATTGTGCCGAGGGCTACCGATCGTTCGTATTCTATAAATAGCGTAATATTTTGTGCTGCTCGTCGCAGCAGAAGCCCTATGCACGCGTGCATACAAAAATCAACTTGTGCCCACCTCTGACTTAGAGTGTAAAAAAGACTTAAGAATGAAATTTTGTTCGTTGAGCGAGTTAATGACGTCATCACAAGGCACAACGTTTCCACAACCAAAACATGCATTATCAAGAAATGCATTATCAACACGTAAACAACAGATAAACATGCATTACCGAGAAATGCATTATCAACACGTAAACAACAGATAAACATGCATTACCGAGAAATGCATGTAAACAACAAACAACTGACCTGCACATAAGCAACGGACAATCATTGGAACAATAGAAATGCACTATCACTACAAACAATAGATATCTACACTCGTAAACAACAAACAACTGACAATGGAATAATCCACTACGATAACTACCACCACATCTCAATAGTATAAATAGAACTAAGAATTCAAAATGTAAGACAGTTTTTAGAAGATCAATAAAGAGCACGCATTTCGGCGTAGCGATAAAAGATATTTTTTTAAACTCATATCGTGTGAACGATATTAACTGGGGGCTCAACCGGTCTAAACTCTTGACTACAGCCAAATATCCTCGAAACTACAGGATAATAAAATAAAAAATTCCACGGCTTTGAAGAAAAGCACAAAACCAGTCTCTGAAAAAAGTGAGATATAATAAGTTTATCCAGTCGCGTAAAAAGGCAAACCTTGAAATAGCAGGCAGCCTAAACCGAAAAAAAAGTGAAAAGTGAAATAAAAGATTCCTGATTTTAAAGAGAATCCTTCACCCTGGACTCACGCGATAAACGCCAACAAATTTTCAACTCTCTGCGCCCAATACCACAAGACGATACAATGGCTCAGGACATCGCAACTCTACGAGCACAGGTAGAACTCCTCACACAGGCTCTAAACAATACACAATTAAAAGTAAATACCCTGGAAGCACAACAAACCCAGACTTTCACTACGACAGATCAACATGTAGAATGTACACCAAACATCACGGATCAATCGCAAATAAACTTGGAAATATTCAAAACGTTACCCAACTTCACAGGCGATAGGAATCAATATAGATCATGGAGGAAACGTGCTTGGATACACATGGAGAATATAAGGCAATACACTACAACACCCACATACTACACGGCACTCTCGATTGTACACTCAAAAATTCAAGGAGAGGCAGCAGATATTCTAATCAACCACGATACAAAGTTCAATTTTTATTCAATAATTAACCGCCTCGATTACACTTATGCGGACCAGAGACCTCTATATGTCTTACTGGAAGAAATGAAGAAAATAACGCAAGGTAAAAGGACATTAGCAGAATTCCATTGTGAAGTCAACAAGGCATTAAACCTCGCACTCACGAAAATCGAGATGGAGAACTCAACATCCCCTTCTGATATGCAACAATATGCGAATCAGGAAGCCGTCAGGACAATTATTCTCGGATTAAACAGCAAGTATACCAGCGGCACCCTCTATAGCCACAACCCAAGAGATTTAGAGACCGCCTACGCTATCGCAAGCACAATATATCACGATAACGTGAACTCACAATTCGATGTTCCGCAATACCATCACCTTAGACCGAACAATACACCGCAGCATCAACCTCCTCAGAACAGAAGATATCACGAGGACCCACGAAGATACAGACCAGACGTGCGAGTGCAATATACACAAAATGCACCCAGGCAACAGCAACAACCAATGGAAGTAGATCAATCACACCAATACATGAGATCTACAAACTTCAACAGAAACCATCCTGCACCCCCACAAAACAGCTATAACCGCCAAAACCAAGGGCTACCTCCAAATAACCCATTCAGAGGAGAACCACAGAAGAGAGAACGAAATCCTTCATCTCGCAACTTCAACACACAACAGAAGGTACAGCGGGTAAACCAAACACGCGACGAAGAACTGCAATCGCTTGCACCAGAACATAACGATGATGATGAATACGAGACCGGCAGTGCTTTTTTAGGCGTATGAACGATTTGCCGTGTCTGCAACGCCACTGCAGGGATACAGGCAAAACTATAAACATCCTCATCGACACTGGAGCAACAAATAACTATATAAGTACAAAATGCAATATCGGTAAGCCTATTCAAATTAAACCTGTAAAAGTAAAAACTCTTCATGGTCACTCAATAACCAAATCAAAAAAAATAATAACATTATTAGAACATAATCTCACATTTTTTGAAACAGATGCATTAGAAGAATTTGATATGCTTCTGGGCGAACAGGGGCTCAGAGCAATCAAAGCAGAGGTCAACCTTTTCGAGTACAAGCTCAGTTATAAATATAGGGCCAAGAAAGAAAGTGACTCTGTACAGAGAATAAATTATACAATTAATAATGAAAAATTCAGGGCGGAAATCGCCGAAATAATGCAAAAAAATGAAAGTACTAACGCCATACTACCATTTACTACCACGATACAAGCCACCATTAGGACGAATTCCGAAGATCCTATTTGGACAAAGCAATATCCGTACCCTATGTCGGATAATGAGTTTATTAACAAAGAAATTAACAAACTTTTAAAAAATGAAATAATTCAACCCAGCAAAAGTCCGTACAACTCTCCCATTTGGACAGTCGCTAAAAAAGGTACCGATGAACAAGGGAAACCTAAGCGCAGAATGGTCGTAGACTTTCAGAAGCTAAACGCTCAAACTATCACAGATAGATACCCCATACCTGATGTGGCTATGACCATACAGAATTTAGGTAATGCAAAGGTATTTACTACTTTAGATTTAGAGTCTGGCTTCCATCAGATCCTTATTAATGAATCTGACAGAGAAAAAACGGCCTTTAGTGTAAATGGAGCTAAGTACGAATTCCTTCGTATGCCGTTCGGCCTGAAAAATGCCCCATCCATTTTTCAAAGATGCGTGGACGATATTCTTAGACCATATATCGGGAAGTTCGCTTACGTTTATATAGACGATGTTCTCATTTATTCTTCCTCTCCCGAAGAACATATCGAACATATCCGCATAATTATAAACGCACTTCACCAAGCCAACATGAAGATTTCGAATGAGAAATCACACTTCTTTCATGACTCTGTAGAATACTTAGGACACATAATAAAATATAACCGGATAACTGTTGACCCTATAAAAATACAAACTATTAAAGATTTTCCTATTCCCAAATCGCTGAGGGAACTCAGATCCTTTCTAGGTCTCGCCAGTTATTATCGAAAATTTATACAAAATTTTGCAGCCATCGTCAAGCCACTCACTACGTTCCTCAGAGGAGACAACGGTGGCATATCAAAAAATCAAAGTGCAAAAATAAAAATCTCCTTAGACGAACCTGCACTAGAAGCACTAAACAAAATAAAAGAAGAACTGCAAACCCAGGTTGAACTCTTCCAACCAAATTTTGATAAACCTTTTGAATTAACCACGGACGCTAGCAATTACGCTATAGGAGCTGTATTATCCCAAAATAAAAAACCCATATCATTTATTTCACGAACACTCAGCCAAACAGAACAGAACTACTCTACAAATGAGAAAGAGTTACTCGCAATTGTGTGGGCATTACAGAAACTCCGCAACTACTTATATGGTATAGCGGATTTGACTATTTACACTGACCATCAATCTTTAATCTTCTCCATATCGGAAAAAAACCCCAATACAAAATTAAAAAGATGGAAGAATTTCATCGAAGAATACGGCGCAAAACTTGTTTACAAACCTGGACACCAGAACGTTGTCGCTGATGCACTTTCTCGCCAGCAAATAAACAACACATCAAATTCGGATGACTCCCAACATTCGGCACAAAGCTCACCAACACAAAAACTCAAACGAGTAAAGCAACCATTAAACTGCTTTAAAAATCAAATTGTTATAAAACAATCAGATGCGAACCTAATCGAAATATCATCACAAAATATTTTTTCTAACAGTCGACATACACTTTTCTTTAACACCAAAGCTGAATTACTGGACAGACTAAAAAATATAATTAGACCAAAGGTAACTAACGCTCTTCAAATAGACGAGCAAATATTATTTTACGTCGAAAACGACATTATTGACACATTTCCGACCGTATCAATCGTATTAGCCCAAAAAATGGTAGACGACATCACCGAAACCGAACAACAAAAACAAATCATACAAGACACACACAGACGTGCTCACAGAAATTATAAAAATAACGCGCAGGAAATTTCACTCAGATATTACTGGCCGAACATCCGTGACGCTTGTAAAAAAGAAGTACAAGACTGCGAAATATGTCTTACCAACAAGTATGAACGCCGACCAAATAAACAACCAATAGGTTCAGCACCAATACCAAACAAGGTAGGCGAATGCATACACTTAGACTTATTTTATATGAGCAATAACATATACATTAGCTCAACCGACAAATATTCAAAATTTTGCCATTTGAGACAAATACCCTCAAAGAAAGATACATACAAATACGTTGACGAGATTCTCTCACAAATATACCCAAACGCAAAGTTTGTAATGACTGATAACGAGTCAACACTCACTAGCATATGTGCACAACAAATTTACAAACGACTACAAATAACACACACCAAAACTCCTGCCTTTCATTCTACAACAAACGGGCAAGTCGAACGTACGCATAGCACGATAATCGAACTCGCGAAAGTCTTGGCACACCAACACAGTTCAGCACCTGACGAACAGATATACGAAGCAGTCCGACAATACAATAAGACAATCCATTCAGTGACCAACGAGAAACCCGAGGACGTGTTCTTCAACCAAAAGGGGTATCCTGGCATCAAAGAGCGCCTTCAACAAAACCAAGACAGAGTCTTACGATACCACAACCACAATCGCAAACAGCTGAATTACAAACAAGGTGATGTTATATACTCCAAGACGCATAGACGGAACAAAAACGTAAAAACATACGCAAAACATATAGTTAAAGAAGACAACGGAAAAACGATAACAACAAATAAAGGACTCATTATACATAAGGACAACATCAGAGTGAAGGCATGTACGGAGTAGTATTTATCTTACTTTTCCCTATCGCATTTAGCGATAATATAATAGACTTAACCAATAGAAAATATGTACTAGTGGAAACAGATCCTGTTTACATTTATCAGAATACAGCTTTCCTGTATCACATATCTAATCTTTCAAAAATACTCGCGCCTTACGAAAGTGTAATGAAATCTACATATAATTTAGAAAACTACCCTGAGACTCAAATTTTAGTGAACAGAATTGAAACTTTAAAAAATCAACTCATACCAAATATCTACAGACCAAAGAGATCACTTAACTTCCTTGGTTCCATCCTTAAATTCATCACTGGCACACCAGACCACAATGACCTTATAGAAATTAAAACGTCACTTAATATGCTAATAGAAAATAACAATAAGCAAAAAACAATTAACTCACAGTTCGAAAGAATACTCGAAACTCTTGATCCCAAAACAATTAGCGAAAATATTGTTATATCAGAAGTCTATAATGAACTTCAATCAATAGCGAACAATATTAATTTTGCGAAAAATAATAATTTTTATTCTGGCACATTAAATTTGAAAGATGTGTATGAGTTAATAAACCATGAACAGTTGGATCTTCCAATAATCAATATATTAGAATATGCGGACATTCATATCTGTTACCTACAACATGCAATTATAACAATATACAAATACCCTATTCTTGAAACTAAATGTAACCTATTTAACGTATATCCTTTAGCACATAAGCATGGTAAAATTAATTTAGATCCTAAGATTGCAAAATGTAACGATTATCAAAGAGTATCAAAATGTAAAAATTATATTAGTACCTTTATTTGTAAATCAGAACCCTCTGATAATTGCACTTTAAAAATATTAAAAGACAATCCTGCGCAATGCGAAACAATCCATGAGAATAACGCCCCACTCCGAATCCTAGAGACTGGTCACATCTTGACGGATTATGAGCATACTTGGAACAACATGCATATATCAGGCCCAAAACTAATACATTTTAAAGAATCTACAAACATCGATGGCATCACTTATTATAACCATCAACAACAACTCAGAGAAGTTATACACAACCAACATAGCGAAAAACTTGAGGTACTCCGTATCCTTTCCTCAGACTCAAAATACAAATTCAACAACATTCAAGAACTCTCAACGTTTTTAATACCTGTCGAGGAGAACCCTGTACAGTTTACACTTTTCATCATAATTGCATTCCTTACCTTAGCAGTCACCACTTATGGTCTAGTACACCTCTGCCGATACTGCGAAAATAAAAGAACACTTGGCAGACAAAGGCGAATGGACGAACTTTACGAAATCGAACTCAACCGTCTTCAACAACACCTAGCAGCAGTGTAGCGAGGACGCTTCATTTTAAGTTAATGACGTCATCACAAGGCACAACGTTTCCACAACCAAAACATGCATTATCAAGAAATGCATTATCAACACGTAAACAACAGATAAACATGCATTACCGAGAAATGCATTATCAACACGTAAACAACAGATAAACATGCATTACCGAGAAATGCATGTAAACAACAAACAACTGACCTGCACATAAGCAACGGACAATCATTGGAACAATAGAAATGCACTATCACTACAAACAATAGATATCTACACTCGTAAACAACAAACAACTGACAATGGAATAATCCACTACGATAACTACCACCACATCTCAATAGTATAAATAGAACTAAGAATTCAAAATGTAAGACAGTTTTTAGAAGATCAATAAAGAGCACGCATTTCGGCGTAGCGATAAAAGATATTTTTTTAAACTCATATCGTGTGAACGATATTAACTAGCGCGATTATGGATTGAGTGGGTGATATCTGAGCGGGTATTGAGTGCAAATTGAGTGTTTGAGAGAAGCTTTGGGGGCTTTCTGGTATGAGTGTAATGTTGTGTGATTGATTAGTTGATGTATAGGTTTCAAAAGAAGTCGATGTTGGTTTGTTGATTGAGTTGGAGAGTTCGATACGGGGAGCATTTTGTTTATTTTCTGAGGGTCACCGAGTTTTTGAGAGTCGGTCTGGAATGCAGTAGACGTATTTTGTGAGTTATTTTTAGTTTTAGTTATTTCGGAAGCTGTCTTATTTTTGGGTTCAGAGCGTATTTCGTTAACATCGCGTTGCGAAACAATAAAGGAAAAAGATTGAGAATTTTCGGGATTTGGAAGAGCTGTATTCTTGTGAATTTTTATCACTTCTCGCATTGTACATTTCTTTGTTAATTTGGTTTTTAGTACTTCCTTTGTCTGACTAAATTTTGGGCACTTGTTGGATGAAGAAGGGTGGTCGGAAGAGCAATTTGCGCAGAAGGTGCGTGTGCATTTTGTTGGGGAGTGAGGTGGAAAACAACAGTTTTCACATGTTGGTGAACGCTTACAGAATTTTACTGTGTGGCCTAGCAACTGACAATTTTTGCACCGCATGGGATTTGGTACATATTGAGGAAAGGGGCGTAGATTGTGCCTTTATTGTGGTTCAGATTTTCGTGGTACTTGACTTTGACAACACAAATGCCTGGCAGATTTTTAAGAGCGAGGAATCGTTCAGCTATTATTTTATTTTTTGTTAGTAAAAGAATATTCCCATCACGCAACTCTGATAAACTTTCAAATTCTTTGGTTACTGCACAAATTGATTTGTATACAACGAAGCATGAATAATGAGATAAAGGTTTGCTGTGGTCAGCGAATTCTAAAACAAAAAAATTAGGATCTCTTTTTTTACAGTAGGGAGTTCGGGAAAAATAAGTTCAGTGTTAATTAATGTTTGCTTTTTCTTGTTTTTCCCTTTTTTTTTTATTCCAGCAATATCGGCCAGTAAGGAAAACCGATTTGTACCCACAAGGGAAGGCCCTGGGGCGATTTTGGCTAAGCACTTTTCACTCAACTTTTAGTCACTATTTGCCCGCTTATGCAAAAAAGAAATAAACCGAAAATTCTAAGTAGCAAATTAAAACAATAAGTTTTCAACTCGAAACTAGAAAAATATCACTAAATAAACACGGTAGAGAAGAGAGTACCGCTCACTATGAGTGACAGTCAAAGACTGGTATCTGTAATTTTACCTACGTCTTTGCTTTAATAGTGCAAATACCGCATCAGAGTTACTGTTTATTTGTTCGTTTATTATCCTCCCATCAAATGTTTTTTGTTTATATATTTCGATGTTTTCAAGAGCATTTAGGCGCCGTCCTTTTTGTTGTACGTGCAGTACCTTAACGGGTTTCTTAATGTTGGCGGGTGAAAATTTAGATTAGATTGCATACATTTTTCTTCAATTCAAAAAAGAAGCGTCAGAGAGCTAGACGAAAAACAAGGACAGTAAGAACTTATACAGGAAAAATAACATACAAACTTGCAAATTTTTTCAGAAAATACATATAATATCCACACGGAAAATTGGAAACAACCTGGGAAGGATACTTAAAAGCAGCACGAATAAAGAAGACCCATTGAACCAACAAGGCGTGTATAAACTGACCTGTGAGTGTCAATATAGCTATATAGAACAAACAGACCGTAAAGTAAGAACAAGGTTTCGTGAACACATAAGGGACTACAACAAAAGGATACGAAAACCCACGGCAATGCCTGAATCTATTTTTGCAAACCATCTGGTAAATGCTAAATGTTCACCCGCAAACAGAAAGAAACCCGTTAAGGAACTGCACGTATGCCTTTTGCGAGTTTCACACGAAATAAATTTTGCTTCGAAAACTCGAACATGGAAATAACAACTCTAAAATGTGTATACTTGAAGTGTAAAATTATCAAATATTTAAAATAAAATAGTAATTTGACAAAATTTATAAATTTTTCAGATTTTTGACGACTTGAATCTTTTGGTGCAAGGTTAGCTGAACAGCATCTTACGTCTACATTCGTAAAACTTTGATGCGTCGTAAAATGGGTAGGTGAGCCATCATTGATCACTACAAGATTCGATGCCAAGAGCTGGTCTTCAATTATTTTCCCCCTTGGGTTTTCTGTTGCGGAACCCCATAAGAAGCTTCACGCATTCAAATCCTCGAGTAAAATAATTGGGGTGGAAATATTTCTTAATATTGACAGATTTTATAAGAGTAGAAATTTTGATTAGGAGGAATGTACATACATAGATATTAAAGTAATTTTGAAACCTATATCACTGCGTTACAAAAACGAGGTTTAGTTCTGTCCTATAAACCAAATATACTTTTTCGGAAAGGGGAGAAAAACAGCCCAATTCTGAATTTCCCAGGGAGTTTTTTCGCCGGGAATATTGTTTTTCCCGAGAATAAAATCCTGCAACTATAATTCCCTCGGGAAAAGATTTTTCCCTAAAAAACGGAGAGGAGGAAATTCGAAGTTCGAAACAGCTGTCTACAACGTTTTTGACAGTTCTGTATAAAGAAAATAGTTTGCAGATTTGTAACTGTTGCTAAATAAATTAAAAAGAACTGTGAAAAAGTGCATTTTTAAACCTGAAAATGCATAGCATAGCTTTCAGGATAGTAAGGGAAGAGTTAGTCGCTGAAGAAGAGCTGCAGTGATTTGCGTGATTGTTCCAATCCGATGGAACTGCCACAGTCTTTGTAAGTTCTACATTAGATTTGGACAATCCAATGGTCAAGTGAAAATATTTTTGATGTTTCAGGTTTCAGAAATATTACAGAATCAACAAACCTGCTTTTCAATATTTGCTAAAGGTGCTCACATCTTATTCACAACCCGCTAAGAAAAGTTTTGCGGTCCCTCCGGCGATTAAATTGAGTGGGTGTTTACGCTTTTTGGCTGAGGGTGGATATCAGACTGGAGTAGGGAAAGACTCCGATGTGTCGTGTGCGCAATCCACTTTCAGTAAAATACTTGCGGAAGTGTTAAATATTCTTGAAGACAAACTTTGTCCACAATGGATACAAATTGCCAAAAGTGTTGTTGAGAGAAGAAAAACTGCTTTAGCTTTTTATGTTAAACTTGGCATTCCTGGTGTTGTAGGATGTATTGACGGTACACATGTCCGAATAATTGCTCCATCTCAAAATGCGCATTTGTTTTACAATCGAAATGGATATTATAGTCTAAATGTTATGCTTGTAAGTTTTGAATAAGCTTTATTAACCCTTAACGTAATCTCTTTTATTTAGCTTTGCGACGATAAGCTGCGAATACGCTACGTAGACGCCACCCATCCGGGAGCATGCCATGATTCCTTTATATGGAATTCAAGTGATTTACATGCTTATTTTGAAAGCGAATACGTGCAAGGCGATAAAAACTCTTGGATTTTAGGTAACGGTTTCAGTATCACCTTTTATAATTCATTAAATGTAAAATTTTATTATATATAAGGTGATGCCGGGTATCCTCTGGAACCGTGGCTGTTGACACCTTATAGGTCTCCGGAGGAAGGTTCATCCGAAATGAAGTTCAACAATGCACATTCAAAATGCAGAAATATAATTGAAAGAACTAATGGAGTGTTGAAGAACAGATGGAGATCCATTCTTTGGGGCACGGGAATTGCATTATACGCCGAAGAAAGCAGCTCAAATAGTTAACGTATGCTGCGCTTTACACAATATTTGCATCCATTTTAAGGCCACCGCTAATATTGAAATGGAAGAAATGGAGGTACTGGAGCCGCTAGAAGAACACGAAACCCCAACAACTTCATCACAATATTTATCTGAAGCAAAAGCATTTAGAAGGAATATTGGAAACACATTATAAACGCATAACTAAAACTTTTGATTCAGAAGTACTCGTAAGTGATTCTCCCATATAATTTTATGTTTTAAACTTAATACGAATTTTACAATAATCCAACAATTAAAAAAAAATGTTTTTTAGAAAATTTGGAGTACGGTACAACTAACCTGCTAGCAACAAATATGTACATATGCATTAATCAAAAACTACACATCACTATTATAATTTCATTGAAATAAAAACGGAGACATATGGCGACAGTTACGACAGCTGGAGAGGTTATAAGAATTACTTGCATACACATGCAGCAATTGAATTAGGATAGCCATAGCGTACTGCAATATGTACTTCTGCAATATTTTGTCGACCCAATACTCTGGCACTGATTATTTGAAATCAAGTTAAACCACGATAGGCTCTCGGATGCACCAATAGGTAAGTTCACAAAGTGATACGCAAATACAATTCATTGATTATGTATACAAACGATTTTGGAAATTCCAGCGACTTTACGGTGCCTCACCAATACTACCCCGCTGTAGGTACCCTATACAACAAGAATACAATTGAAATATTCAAGGCGTGAGATAAAAACGACTTAACTGCAGTCAGAGGGACAAAAACTAATAGATGATTTTCGCAGTGACCGTGTTCTGTTTCTTTTTGTTATTTCATTCGCGGTAATTTCTATCAACTTGGAATATGATAATGATAATATGTATAAGTATAATATGTATGTATGTATATGTGTAAGTATATATTTCATTAAGCCGTAAGTAATTACAAAAAAAAAAGCAGAATTCATTCATTAACAAAAAAAACAAAATCGTAAACTTACAAAAAAAGAATAATTTATGTTTTTAATTTTAATGACTCCTCCACGAGGTCGTTATGACGCCGCATTTCTACCAGTTCTAAATTTTTTAACCTCTCCATTTCAGCGAAATGCCGTTTTTGTTCAAAATAATTTTCTGCCATATTAGTTACTGCCGTCGTTAAATTTTTTAGCATCTCTCGCTGAATTTTTAATTCAGCTTCAAGAGCGTCCGTGGCAACATTCGCCGATAATTGTTTGGCAGTTGGTTTTTTTATGTTTTTTTGTGACCTGAAGTATTGGAACTGGTGACTTCTCGCTAGGTACTGGAGGAGATGGTATGCTTTCTACTACTTCTTCTATAGGCACTACCACTTGCGAATGGTAAGCCAAAAGTTTGAGCCGGAACTCCTTCGACGGACTCCTTCATACCAAGAAGGTTAAATATCGCTTCCTCAGTCGGTGAAAGCGGCTGTTGAAGGTTTGGACCGCCACCAGTACTTTTAAGGGTCCTTAAATTGTGGGACGCCTTATGCCGCACGTATTTCTTTTGGTCAGTCGAAACCTAGAATATATGAAGATTAATTAGTTAGAGGAAAGACATGCATTTGAAAGCTTTAACAAACCTTCTTCCACTCCTTAATATTTTTTAAGGGCGGACCTGCAGAATTTAATTCTTGCTCAGCGTTCCGCCAAAATCGGGGAACCTCCTCTTTGTTTCCCTTATGGAAACCACGGGCTATATCTGGCCTGGCCTCCATTAAGGTCAACAGAATTTGCAACTGTTGCTTGTTGGATGTTTTTGACCTATACATATAAAATAAAACCTTTATATAAAACGAATTAGTTTTAAAAACTAAATTACTTACATTTTTGCGTTATCTCCCTTTCAAATTTTTAACGAGATTTCTCCCAAAATAACTCAACCGATTTTACCCTTTTTTGGCATTCGTGATACCTACTTTTTCCCCTAAATATATTTTCCCTTTTCGAACATCGTTCTTGATACCGGGAAAGGGAAAAGAGAACAAATTCTTGGGGAATTTTTATTCATGATGGAGGGAAAGGGAAAAGAGAGAAAATTCCCCGGGAATTTCTATTCAGAATACGTCTGAAAATAAAAATACACGTGTATCGGCGATTTTTATGTTCACGTCAGAATTTTTTTTTATGTATAAAAGTATATAAAGAATATATAGAAAAAATACTTTATATATAAAAAAACAATTCTGACGTGTACATGAAAATCGCCGATACACGTGTATTTTTATTTTTTCTCCCCTTTCCGAAAAAGTATATTTGGTTAATAGGACAGAATATGTGTAACTCGGTGTTTGTAACGCAGTGTATTTATTTCTATGGCAATCGTGGAAATACAAGAGGTTATGTTCAGTTTGGTGTAGGGAATTCCTTTTTTTACGAAAACACAGATGCCTTGCTTATTTGATGTATTTAACGCCAGATTGTGGTAGTATCCAACGTAAGCGTGTTTTTTTTTTTTTTTTTTTTTTTTTTTTTCGGTTACGACCAGGGAGGAGGAATCTTCATAGATACGAGCAGCCCGTGCTGCCCGCATGCCCGATTTGCCTCCAGGCACCTACGGACTAAACCCAAAATCCTTCGTACGCTGGGCCTGTGGCACCCCTGCGGGACTATCAATTCCGATATTACTTCGCAGGGCAGGCACTGGACGTTATTCTTCGTCTTCACTCAGCGTGCGTTATTATACTGCGCGATTTGCGTTTCGCTCGTCTATTCTAAGGCGTTTCATGACTAACGTGATGATGTCTGCACACTTTTTTCCATACGTCGTTTTCGGACAACTTGGCCTTCAGCAAGCCTTCGGGGGACACTGCTTTTCATATATATTGTTGCAGGTAATTGCGTTCATTACTAAATCTGTGACAGTCCATTAGTATGTGCTCTGCGCTTTCAACTTTCCCGTCGCAATGTAGGCAGTAGGGGCAATCGGCATGTTTGTACTTATGTAAGTATTGGCGGAGACAGCCATGCCCGGTGAGGAACTGCGTGAGGTAGAAATCAGTATCTCCGTGTTTCCTGTTTATCCAGTTATCTACCTTTGGGATCAATTTCCTTGTCCATCGTCCTTTCAAGGAGGAGTCCCACCTTTTTTGCCACTCGTCGATGCTCTGTTGCAATATTTTGCTGCGATCGCTTGGTCTGCGCTTGATTTCTGCTGCCGCTCTGGCAGCTATGTCTATAGGACATCTTCCAGCTAGCAAATTTGCGGCCTCGTCTGACACTGTCACGAACGCGCAACATACTCTTAGTGACGCTAGTCTGTGCACTGAGGCTGTAGCTCTCATGTATGAGGTTACTGGAGTAGCGACTGCCCATACTGGGGCTGCGTACATCAGGATGGACGAACTGACCGTTGCAAGCAGTTTCCTTCTTTCTTGTTTTGGACCTCTTATGTTTGGCATGAGTCTTGCCAGAGCCGTGCTGACTTTTCTCGCCTTCTCGCTAGCATAATTCAGATGTTCTTTGAAGCTCAGACGCCGGTCGAGTATGACACCGAGGTATTTGATAGTTGGGCTGGATTCTACAGTGTGACCTCCTATTCGTATCTGAATATTTTCAACTCTTTTCCGACTGGTCATTAGCAGCGCTTCGGTCTTATGTTCCGCTAACTCTAATCCTGCTGTTTGGAGCCAAGTTTTGGCAGACTCTATGGTTTCAGTGCTCATGCGCGCCACGTCCACTAAGTGTTTTGCGACCACTACGACCGCGATGTCATCAGCGTATCCTATAATGGACACTCCTTCCGCTTTTTCTATTCTCAAGATGCCATCATACATGATGTTCCAAAGAAGTGGTCCAAGGACTGACCCCTGGGGCACACCTCCGGTAACATGGTGCTTTTTTGGTCCTTCGTTGGTGTCGTAGAAGAGCTCTCTTTCGCTGAAATAGCTATTCATTATTCGAATTAAGTAGTGGGGAATATTCATTGCCATCATCGCCGTTATTATTCGGGTCCAGTTGGCAGAATTGAATGCGTTTTTCACGTCCAACGTGATTACAGCACAGTACTGCTTTGCTCCTTCAAACCATCTCTTACCCTCGAGGGCTTTGCGCGCAATCTCGCACACAGCCGATATCGCGTCGACAGTTGAACGTTTCTTACGGAAGCCATATTGCCACCTTGAGAGGCCCTGATCACCTTCCGTGGTCTTTTGGATCCGCGCGCAGATTATTGCCTCAAGTATTTTTCCTGCACTGTCCAGCATGCATAAGGGCCTATATGATGATGGCTCTTCCGGTGGCTTGTTGCCTTTGGGCAGTAGGACTAGCCGTTGCCGCTTCCATTTCTTTGGGAAAATGCCTTCCTGAATACACTTCGTGTATAATCGGCAAAACAGATCTGTTTTCTCCTTAATTATATATTTCAGGATCCCATTCGGAATGCCGTCCATGCCTGGCGATTTATTGCTTTTTATTTTGTCTGTAGCGGCGATCAGTTCATCCTTCGTAACTGGCGGGACTTCCACTATTTCCAGCGTTAAATCTTGCGGCGTTCGGCATAAATCTTGTTGCGGGAAGAGCCCAAGAACGATGCGCTTCATTATTGTAGGACACTCTGGTGGCTTGGCCTTGCTCCCTTTCAATTTTCTTAGGACAGTGTTATAGCCACTACCCCAGGGGTTATCGTCGACGTCTTTTATAAGTTCTAGAAAAGCCTGACGTTTGCTTTGCTGTATAGCTTTTCGTAATGCCTGTCGCTGGCTTTTGTATGCGGTTTGGAGGCGTTGGTATTCAGCGGAATTCCTGGTTCTCTGTCTTTGGTGTTGACGTCGCGGTTTGAGGCATTTAGAGCGCAGATTCGCGATTTCTTCATTCCACCAGTAGGCTGGAGTTCTTCTGTTTCCACTTATTTTCCGTGGCATCGATGCGTCGCAGATATCACTGACAATCTTCATTACTTTGTTAGCACAGGTGTCCGTGTTTTCATTTCTATCGTCAAGCGCGTCTGGCAGCAGCTCTGTCATGTATTCTACCATACTGCTATCCAACAAATTCGTTTTCCATCCGATGTTCTGCACTTTCCGGGTTTTCTTTTTCTGTGCGCTGCTTCGCTGTGGATGAATTTCAAAGCGTATCGCAAAATGATCACTATAGGTGAAGCTCTCTGAAACTTCCCATTTGATTCTATTAAATAACACAGGGCTGCAGAAGGTCAAGTCGATAATCGATCCTGCGGGACCTTTCTGATACGTATTTTTGTTTCCATTGTTTAGCAGTACGATGTCTAGATTAGCGAAGGCTTCGAGCAAGGCTTGGCCTCGGGGGGTTGTTTTTGAGCTTCCCCATTCCACTGCCCATGCGTTGAAATCTCCGGCGATGATGACAGGTGTTTTGCCGGTAGCATCGGATGCCAGGCGTCTAAGCATATTTTTATAGCCTTCAAATGTTTCACTTGGGGGCGTGTAGCAGCTGTAGTAGTGGATTCCCCCCAATTTCGCATAGATGAATCCCTCCTGTTGATTGTTGCCTATGGCTTCGAAGGGGAGAGCCCCGCATGCCCAGACCGCAGCTTTCTTTCTTTTGTCCTGCAGCCAGTTTCCTTCTATAAGCGGTGCTCTATAGGGCTCGCTGATGAGTGCGACGTCGATGTTTTGCTCGAAGACTGACTGTTTTAGCAGGTCTTGTGCTGCCTCGCAGTGGTTGAGATTAATTTGCAGGCATTTAATCATTTCTTCAGTTGGGTTACTGCTTTTTTATACGCCGGACACCTGAAGCTTCCTGTGGGATGGTTCTGTGCGACGCCAGTCCCTGGTTTACAGATGGCGCATTTAGGTTCTGCCGTACACTGCTTGGCAAGGTGACCTTTCTCTCCGCAGCGTAAACATGACCCACTACGGTCCTCCGTCGATTTACAGTGCCTTGCGATATGTCCAAAATCGAGGCATCGGAAGCATCTGAGGGGACTGACCTGCTCCCGGATTCGGCAGTTAACCCAGCCCACTCTGATTCGTGCCGCTTCAACCAGAATTTTCATATCTCGGACTGTCGCACTTATTGTCGCTGTTTGCGTGCCATTTCTCGTCGGCTTTAAAGACCTTACTGCAACCAGTTTCCCGTAATTCACTTCTGGGAATTGTTCTTTTATTGCGTTGGCAATATCTTCCTCTGTTGTGGCTATATCCACATCACGAATTTCGACATTCATTGTTTGACTCAAGACCTTTACATTCGCGGCATCTTTGAGTACGGCAGACGCTCGTTCTTTAAATTTGTTCGCCATCTGGCCAGACTTATCACGAAGTTCGACAAGTAAATCTCCTTTCGCTGTTTTCCTGATTCGGTTTACGTTCTCGCCGAGTTCTTTCATGTCAGGCTGCTGCTTCATTTGCCTAATAATGTCTGCATACGTCATTTCACTCGTTTTGGAGATGATTACCGCGTCGGGTCTGGCCAGTTTTCTTGCAGTTTTGCTGATTTTTTTCGCGTTTTTCACCAAAGTCCATTGTTCGCCATTACTCTGTTTCTCGGTTTCCTTGGCGTCTTTGCCGGGGTTCTTTGCCACTGCACTGATTTCGTTCACATCCCGCTTTTTCCACTCTTTTTCTGTTTGCACGTGTTGTTCCCTTGTACTTGTAACGTAAGCGTGTGGGGGAGAGGGTGCGCTGTTAAAAGACAAGTGCGATTCTTGCAGTGATATAATAATGGGATTATAATCTTTCAGGAGCAGTTGCAACTCATGGAAATTGTTCCAGTATCCGTTTAGATTCTATTGCAATATATAGGTCATTTAGACTTACTAAAGGGTTTTAAAAATTAATATAAGATTTATTGTTGTAAGTTTTTTTTTTGAATATGTACTTGAAAGATTGGTTTTATATAAATTTTGAGATGTATACATTTATATAAGATTGTTTTCTTCTATGTTGTTGGTAAATTCCTTTGAAAGTTCTTCGTCTGACATTGTAGTATCGCCTGAGTTATAGTTTTGTGTATTGATGTTAATAATAGAAAAAGTTTTTTCTAATAGCGGTCACCCCACGGCAGGCAATATCAAACCTCCGAGGGTATTTCTGCCATGAAAAAGCTTGTTCGTTGAGCGCGATTATGGATTGAGTGGGTAATATCTGAGCGGGTATTGAGTGCAAATTGAGTGTTTGAGAGAAGCTTTGGGGGCTTTCTGGTATGAGTGTAATGTTGTGTGATTGATTAGTTGATGTATAGGTTTCAAAAGAAGTAGATGTTGGTTTGGTGATTGAGTTGGAGAGTTCGATGCGGGGAGCATTTTGTTTATTTTCTGAGGGTCATCGAGTTTTTGAGAGTCGGTCTGGAATGCACTAGATGTATTTTGTGAGTTATTTTTAGTTCTAGTTATTTCGGAAGCTGTCTTATTTTGGGGTTCAGAGCGTATTTCGTTAACATCGCGTTGCGAAACAATAGAGGAAAAAGATTGAGAATTTTCGGGATTGGAAAGAGCTGTATTCTTGTGAATTTTTATCTCTTCTCGCATTGTACATTTCTTTGTTATTTTGATTTTTAGTACTTCCTTTGTCTGACTAAATTTTAGGCCACTTGTTGAATGAAGAAGGGTGGTCGGAAGAGCAATTTGCGCAGAAGGTGCGTGTGCATTTTGTTGGGGAGTGAGGTGGAAGACAACAGTTTTCACATGTTGGTGAACGCTTACAGAATTTTACTGTGTGGCCTAGCAACTGACAATTTTTGCACCGCATGGGATTTGGTAGGGAGGTGGTATAAATCGAAAGTCAACAAAACTAATCCAGTTGGATTTAACGTTTCGTTATTAGCTTTTCTTTGCAATTTAAAAGCGCTAATTACTCCTTCTTTGCTGGTCGCCTTGCCGCGGCGAAGGGGCTTAAATGCCGTTCTGAAAGTTCCCCGCTGGGAGCTTTCAGACCGGGATGAACTAAGAGGAAAGCTTCATATTCCTTGCAGCCATGTAGGGGCAGAGAAAACCTTTGTCCCTACGGGTCTGGGAGAAATGTGGAGATAGCCGCATCAGCACCACCCTAAGCTAAGGTGTTGAGGTACCCGTGCCGAGAGATGAATGGTCAGCGGGTGGATATCGAATAGCTGGCCTCGAACGGTCCCCTCCGATGCCCGGGCAAGGTCGGCTCTGCGGACGAGTGACTAACCCTTTCCGTGCCTACTCGTGGGACCAACAATGAACAATGAAAACAACTATAAAAATCCAACACAAACATCAACTGACGAAACAACGACGACGACAACGGCAACGAACAACGGACAAACGACAGCGACGCCCCTTCCTTATCGGAATCCGGGATGCATCATCACGGAGTCCGATGAGGACACCCTGCTCGCCTCCAGTCAGGAGACGATAAAAAGTTACCACCCAAAGTAAGCCAAATGCACAAGCCAAGATCACACCCGAAACCGTTACCACCCAAAGTAGCCCTCCAGATGAAAAACCATGGGAATGACGCGAAGAAGCCTAAAAAGGCGACCCCTGCGCGCTCAGACACATCCCATCGCAACTATGCCGAGGTAGCCAAGGATGGCCTGCAGGTAGCAATCGTCGACGATAACTCGAAGTCGCCGGCGGCGATTCAGCAGCACTGGGTGGAGATTGACGTCAAATTGTCGAGCCTCGTCATGGATCACGTACTCGACAATCCGGAGGGTCCCCACCCGGAGTTTGACTCCTCCGAAACCTTCCGGGGTTACAGGGTGATCAGGTGCGCAAATCAAGCTTCCTTGGACTTCCTTGCCGGATGCGTCACTAAAATAAGTGATGCATTCGTCGGCCTTAAGCTAAGGCTGATTCCGGCCGGAGAGGTCCCCAGAAGGCCACGTGCGCGTATCTGGGTACCCCCATTGGAGGAGCCGGGCGAGAAGCTGCTACGCTGCCTGAAGATTCAAAACGGGCACATACCAGCAATTTCGGATTGGCAACTTATTAAAGTTGAGCAGCCGAATAAGGCAAGCCGTCCCCTACTCTTGGCCATCTGCGAGGAATCGCTGGAGGCCCTCGCCAAAGCGGACAACAAAATCCGCTTTGGGATCCGTATGGCCAAGATGAAGATCTTTCGAGGCGACAAGGCTCCTGACGAAGACGACACTGAAGAGGTCGACGACGCAAGCCAGTTGCTGCGAGACGTCGCAATCACGGAT
This sequence comes from Philophylla caesio, assembly GCA_963971545.1. Taxonomy (NCBI): domain Eukaryota; kingdom Metazoa; phylum Arthropoda; class Insecta; order Diptera; family Tephritidae; genus Philophylla; species Philophylla caesio. Next base: position 19,479,427 of record OZ020605.1, read on the forward strand.
GATGACCCCGGGCAAGATAAAATGCGTGCAGATTAATCTGCAGCACTCTAAATGTGCGACAGATAATCTGTCAATCTTGCTCGGTGAGGAAAACATCGATGTCGGCCTCATCCAGTTACCGTGGATAAAAGACCTGCAGATTCTAGGCCTAACCAGCAGAACACATAACCTCCTCTATAGTGGTAACACAGGTAAACCCAGGGCGTGTATTCTAATCAAAAAAGATTTAAATGCATTTCTCTGTTCAAATTACAGCACAACAGATTTAACAGTGGTGAAGATAGAGTCCGGGAAGCATCGGAACCTACATCTGGTGTCTGCCTACATGGCACATGACAGGGATGCTCCTCCAGACGAAGTGAAGCGCTTCATCGCACAAAACCAAAACCAGACGAACATCATAATAGGAAGCGACGCTAACGCGCGCAGCACTATATGGGGCAGCTCCGAAACAAACGAAAGAGGTGAGTCTCTCCTCCACTTTATACTAAATACCAATATCTGTATTTGTAACAAGGGCCGGAAACCTACCTTCATCTTTCCCAGTTCAGAAAGGTTCTCGGGATGGGAAGAGGTGTTGGATATAACGCTATCGTCAGATGGTGTAATCGTAGATGACTGGAGGGTGTCAGACAAAGCATCGATGTCAGATCACTGTTTGATACTCTTCAGCATACGCGGTGAATTCTGCACCCCATCTTTATTTCGGAACCCTCGAAGAACGAATTGGGCTAAATTCAATAATATCACGTCGAAAAGTTTAGGAAGCGGTAAAATCAAAAAGATTATAACGGCAAGCGAACTAGACGAAACAGTTGGTAGGATGGAGAAATCTATCGAAATACCCTTTAAGAAGTCCACCCCTTTTAGTACCCGTAAGGAAAAATCTCCACCTTGGTGGTCTGGAGAACTTAGGGAACTCAGAGCTAAAGTCAGGAAAACATTCAACGATAGCTACAGGTCAAAAGTATGGCAGCCATACAAGGACTCATTGAAACAATACAAGAAAGCAGTAAGGAAAGCCAAGTCAGAATCCTGGCGGTCATTCTGCTCATCTGTAGAAACATGCAGGGAGTCCGCCAGACTGAGCAAAATTCTGTCAAAAGAGCACTCAAATCCAAGCTTTCTCAGGAAGCACGATGGAGTGTGGACAGATAATGCCAGGGATTCATTAGAAGCCCTTACTAACACCCACTTCCCGGGGTGCGGCCAGAGACCAACGATATGGACTCAAACCAATCTTCCGGAACCCTCCGAGGTGGAACTGGAAACTGACATAACTAAAATAAAGTTCGCAATAAACAATTTTCAACCCTACAAATCCCCCGGTCCAGATGGGATCTTACCAATAATGCTGCAAAAGCTTGGGGAACCCATGATCATATGGCTGGATCAGGTCTTTAAAGCCAGCATTCGACTATCACATGTTCCACAAAGCTGGAAAAGAGTTTTCATTCCGAAGACAGGTAGAAGAACCCATGATGAAGCAAGAGACTTTAGGCCAATAAGTCTAACATCTTTTCTGCTTAAAGCACTAGAGAGATTGCTGGACATACATATCAGATCCATCATACAAGGATCAAAGCTATCGACAGCCCAACATGCGTATATTAAGGGCAGGTCAACAGAAACTGCTCTACACGAAGTGGTGGGCACCATAGAAAAATCAATCAACTTCAAAGAATTTACTCTAGCTGCATTCCTAGATATAGAGGGGGCTTCTAACAATATAAAGGTCGAGTCAATCACTCAATCACTACGAATGATGGGGGTATCTACCCACATCTGCGGATGGATTGAGCAGATGCTCAGAAACAGACATATTATAGCAACCAGTGGTTCATCAACACTCTCCCGTTATGCGAACAGAGGCACCCCGCAAGGGGGGTTCTGTCCCCATTACTTTGGGTAGTGGCTATGAACGATATTCTACTGAAGCTAAAAAGCGATGGAGTAAAAGTAGTTGCATATGCAGACGATGTCGTAGTCGCAGTATCTGGTCTTTTTCCCTCCACGATAAGCGAAATTCTCGAGGCAGCTCTGCGAAGACTCCAAAAATGGGCCTCACAAAGCGGGCTGGATATCAACGCCGATATGACAGAGCTAATGCTGTTCACTAAAAGAACTAAAATAGCACGGTTTAAACTTCCTTCTCTTAACGGAACTCCTCTGACTCTATCCTCTGAAGCAAAGTACTTGGGTATCACATTGGACCCGAAACTTAGCTGGAAGAGAAACGTTGAGAGGCGTGTTGAGAAAGCATACATAGCCTATTACTCCAGCAAACGAATCATTATTAAAAAATGGGGATTAAAACCAAAGCTTGTCCTGTGGTTGTACACGGCCATCATAAGGCCGATACTTACCTACGGAGTACTGGTGTGGTGGCCAGCACTAGACAGGCAATATAATATCAAGAAGCTAAGCAGCATACAACGTGCAGCTTGCGCGAGTGTAACAGGGGCCATTAGATCATGTCCCAAGGACGCACTTAATGCGATTCTACATCAGCTGCCATTTGAGCTCCAAATAAAAGAAACTGCGGCGAACTTTGCAATCAGACTCCAAGAGTCACGATGCTGGAGGCCAAAGCAGTACGGTCACAGCAGAGTTCTCGACGGGCTCTTGGGAGCAAACGAACAATTAGATTATCTACCTCCTTCGCTGGACTTCACGAAAAGCTTCCAGGTAGTATTTCCATCTAGGCGGGACTGGAGCAGGGGCAGACTGCCGGACGAGAACACCACCTCTCTCTACACGGACGGGTCAAAAATGAACTGCGGTGTGGGTGCTGGGGTGTTCTCAGAGAAGCTGGATGTGTCGCTCTCGTTCCGTCTACCTAACTTTGCCAGTATCTTCCAGGCAGAAGTGATGGGAATTGAGAGGGCCTGTCAGGTACTGAAAGATAGAAGCGAAGGGGTACGGAAAGCATACATCTTCTCAGATAGTCAAGCAGCTCTCTTGGCACTGGAATCACCGAGAACCAATTCCAGAATAGTCCATGACTGCAAGTGTGCGTTAAGCTCAGCGGCTGAGTCGGTTGACATTTCTCTCGTTTGGGTTCCTGGCCATAAGAACATATACGGTAACGAGAGGGCAGACGGGCTGGCCCGAGTCGGCGCCTTTCTTGAGGAATCTGAGGCGGAAGCAATACGCTGCCCGCTGGGAGTCATCAAGAGAGAACTACATTTGAAGTTTGTGCGAACAGCAGGATTGAGATGGGGTAGGTTAGCGTCGTGCAAAATCGCGAGAGAAATTTGGCCTACCTATGATCGACCAAAAACGGTAGACCTCCTTAATAGATCAAAGAAAGAAATATTCCGACTAACCGCTAAAATCACGGGCCATGGTGAGCATGCGGCCAAGATTGGCCTTCCATTCAATAACTACTGCAGGAGCTGTAAACACGCAGACAGCAGAGAAACCATTTTTCACTATCTGTGTGAGTGCCCAGCTCTGGCACGCCTTCGACAAGAAACACTTGGGTTTATTCCAAGAGGGCTAAAGGAGATCTCTAAGTGTAATATAACCTGTTTAAATAGCTTCATCCACAAATCAAAGTGGTTCGAAAACTAAAGACCGTACGACATACCAGAGGTTCCATGAAAATAGCGTAGCAAAATGGTGCTTCCAGCGCTAATTGGGCCCTTGTCACTAAAGGACTAGGCAACGCTTCAACCAACCAACCAACTCCTTGAAAACTTAACTCGCTAATTATTTCTTCAGCTGACACATTATTGAGGAAAGGGGCGTAGATTGTGCCTTTATTGTGGTTCAGATTTTCGTGGTACTTGACTTTGACAGCACAAATGCCTGGCAGATTTTTAAAATCGTTCAGCTATTATTTTATTTTTTGTTAGTAAAATAATATTCCCATCACGCAGCTCTGATAAACTTTCAAATTCTTTGCCTACTGCACAAATTGATTTGTATACAACGAAGCATGAATAATGAGATAAAGGTTTGCTTTGGTCAGCGAATTCTAAAAATAAAAATTTAGGATCTCCTTTTTAACAGTAGGGAGTTCGGGAAAAATAAGTTCAGTGTTAATTAATGTTTGCTTTTTCTTGTTTTTCCCTTTCTTTTTTTTATTCCAGCACTATCGGCCAGCAAGGCAAACAGAGTTACTGTTTATTTGTTCGTTTATTATCCTCCGATCAAATGTTTTTTGTTTATATATTTCAATGTTTTCAAGAGCATTTAGGCGCCGTCCTTTTTGTGGTACGTGCAGTACCTTAACGGGTTTCTTTATGTTTGCGGGTGAACATTTAGATTAGATTGCATAAATTTTTCTTCAATTCAAAAAAGAAGCGTCAGAGAGCTATACGAAAAACAAGGACAGTAATAACTTGTACAGGAAAAATAACATACAAACTTGCAAATTTTTTCAGAAAATATAATATCCACACGGAAAATTGGAAACAACTTGGGAAGGATACTTAAAAGCAGCACGAATGAAGAAGACCCATTGAACCAACAAGGCGTGTATAAACTGACCTGTGAGTATCAATATAGCTATATAGGACAAACAGACCGTAAAGTAAGAACAATGTTTCGTGAACACATAAGGGACTACAACAAAAGGATACGAAAACCCACGGCAAAACCTGAATCTAATTTTGCAAACCATCTGGTAAACGCAAAATGTTCACCCGCAAACATAAAGAAACCCGTTAAGGTACTGCACGTATGCCTTTTGCGAGTTTCACACGAAATAAATTTTGCTTCGAAAATTCGAACATGGAAATAACAACTCTAAAATGTGTATACTTGAAGTGTAAAATTATCAAATATTTAAAATGAAATAGTAATTTGACAAAATTTATAAATTTTTCAGATTTTTGACGACTTGAAACTTTTGGTGCAAGGTTAGCTGAACAGCATCTTACGTCTACATTCGTAAAACTTTGATGCGTCGTAAAATGGGTAGGTGAGCCATCATTGATCACTACAAGATTCGATGCCAAGAGCTGGTCTTCAATTATTTTCCCCCTTGGGTTTTCTGTTGCGGAACCCCATAAGAAGCTTCACGCATTCAAATCCCCCAGTAAAATAATTGGGGTGGAAATATTTCTGAATATTGACAGAATTTCATAAGAGTAGAAATTTTGATTAGGAGGAATGTACATACATAGATATTAAAGTAATCTTGAAACCTATATCACTGCGTTACAAAAACGAGGTTTAGTAGTAAAGTATTTTTTCTATATATTTTTTATATACTTTTATACATAAAAAAAATTCTAACGTGTACATGAAAATCGCCGATACACGTGTATTTTTATTTTTGCTCCTTTTTCCGAAAAAGTATATTTGGTTCATAGGACAGAATATGTGTAACTCGGTGTTTGTAACGCAGTGTATTTATTTCTATGGCAATCGTGGAAATACAAGAGGTTATGTTCAGTTTGGTGTGGGGAATTCCTTTTTTTTTACGAAAACACAGATGCCTTGCTTATTTGATGTATTCAACGCCAGAATGTGGTAGTATGCAACATCAGCGTGTGGGGGAGAGAGTACGCTGTTAAAAGACAAGTGCGTTTCTTGCAGTGATATAATAATGGGATTATAATCTTTCAGGAGCAGTTGCAACTCATGGAAATTGTTCCAGTATCCGTTTAGATTTAATTGCAATATATAGGTCATTTAGACTTACTAAAGGGTTTTAAAAATTAATATAAGATTTATTGTTGTAAGTTTTTTTTTGAATATGTACTTGAAAGATTGGTTTTATATAAATTTTGAGATGTATACATTTATATAAGATTGTTTTCTTCTATGTTGCTGGTAAATTCGCCTGAGTTATAGTTTTGTGTATTGATGTTATTCTGATTTGTGTTGTGGTTGTAATTTTGTAGGTCGAGAGAGTAATTAATCAATGAGCTGAGATTTTGTATTGACATAGAGTGTAAAAAAGACTTAAGAATGGAATTTTGTTCGTTGAGCGCGTTTATGGATTGAGTGGGTGATATCTGAGCGGGTATTGAGTGCAAATTGAGTGTTTGAGAGAAGCTTTGGGGGCTTTCTGGTATGAGTGTAATGTTGTGAGATTGATTAGTTGATGTATAGGTTTCAAAAGAAGTCGATGTTGGTTTGTTGATTGAGTTGGATAGTTCGATACGGGGAGCATTTTGTTTATTTTCTGAGGGTCATCGAGATTTTGAGAGTCGGTCTGGAATGCAGTAGATGTATTTTGTGAGTTATTTTTAGTTTTAGTTATTTCGGAAGCTGTCTTATTTTTGGGTTCAGAGCGTATTTCGTTAACATCGCGTTGCGAAACAATAGAGGAAAAATATTGAGAATTTTCGGGATTGGAAAGAGCTGTATTCTTGTGAATTTTTATCGCTTCTCGTATTGTACATTTCATTGTTATTTTGATTTTGAGTATTTCCTTTGTCTGACTAAATTTTGGGCACTTGTTGGATGAAGATGGGTGGTCGCAAGAGGAATTTGCGCAGAAGGTGCGTGTGCATTTTGTTGGGGAGTGAGTAAGTTTACAGCATCACTAGAGGTTTGTGCAACTTTGTCATCCAAGAAAAGTCCAGATGGCAAGCTGGAGCAACCTTTTTTTGATTTAACATAGTCCCAGAATCTCTTAGGGTTAGTTTTAATATTCGATTCAGTATTACGGATATAGTTTCTATAAAGTGTTTTGTTTAACAATTTGAACACCTTTAGAAAATGTTGATACTTAATATAGTAGTATTGATTTTTAGAAGATTTAAATTTTTTAAAAAATTTGTTTTTAAGATTTTTAAGTTTTTTCAAATCTTTTGAATACCATGGTAATTTGTACGCCTTTTTTTTCTTAATCGGTACATTTTTCAAACACAGTTCATACAATATAGACTTAAATTTAGAAAAACAGTTTTGTGCGTCAAGGTTGGAAAATAAACCATCCCAGTTATTAAGAGATAATAATTCATTCAAACTATGAAAATCACATAGTGCATAGTTAAAAGCTAAGCCCGTATCAGTAGCTATAGTAGAAAAAGAATAAAAGTCTAACCCTAAATTTAAGGGAATATGATGCCTGTCCGTAGGTGTAATTGGTAGGGTTTACACATTCACAAATAAGGGAGTTTAAGTTATCAGTAATAAATATGAGATCTAATATTCGATTCAAACTATTACAAAATCGATTAATTTGCATTAAGTTAAGACTTAGTATATTATCTATAAAATATAGTTCGTGGTTGGCCATCACATTATGAGCTAAGAGGCTAGGATTTGAATCACTACTAACCCAATTGATATTGGACAAGTTGAAGTCTCTAAGCACCAATAGGTGGTTATCATGCACCTTGTCGAGAACCAAAGATGAAATATTGTCAGCATGTGCCTTGTATATGTACCTCATATGAGCTACCAGGAGGTATATAAGAGGTGAGTAAAAATAGAGATTCATTAGATGTACTGCCACGAATGCAGACGCAAAGTTGATCCAACAAAGAGTCATTATTGGTTAGTGTTACCAAGAAAGCACTTAATTTACGCTTGACAGCAATGATGACACCACCAACTCTTAAACAACCAGTTTTCACAGGGTCCCTGTCTTTACGAAAGACATTGAATATATTTAGATCAAAAAACTCAGCATCGAAGAAGGTTGAATTTAGCCATGTCTCAACAATTACGTAGACGTCATATTCCATTTGTTCGCAAAAGGAATGTACAATGGCAGCCTTAGTACGCATTCCAGAAATATTTTGAAAATAGACCTTTAAGCGACCAGGAAGACAAGATGACTCAACTAGGTTCGAAGCTGTTCTTTCTGACCTCTTTGAAAAAAACGAAATGGTCTAACTGTCACATTAGTAGGCCAAATGTCAGCATTTAGTAAGTTGGCAAACGCCACCTGTGGAACTCCAAGTTTAAAATTCACGCGTTTTAGAGTAGAAGTAGGAACATCTTTTTTGACGAGTTTATAGCATATAAGTTCATTTTTATCTAATCCCGTCTCATTTGCAACATCATCCTTAATATTGTCCTCCGAGACCGCTGACGAGAAAGATGCTAAATGTAACCACTTATGTTGGATAGCCACTTCTAGTACTTTGCTAGTATTTATACCGACAATTCTAGCTTGCTTTTTACTTCTTTTCTTCACGGCAGTCGACCACTGTGCATTATTGTCATCTGAGAGAGGTAATAGAGTAGCAGCAACAGCAGGTGTCACCTTTGTAGCTACAGAATAAGCTATATTCTCAGCAGATCCACCAAAAGTGGTCGCAGCGATCTCAGCATATGAGCTAGTACTAGCAATGCTCAGCGGCGGTCGGGTATTTACATTATTAGCAGCAATACAGGCATCCGAAAGGGAGGGAGAATTTGTGGTTGTAATTTTGTAGGTCGAGAGAGTAATTAATCAATGAGCTGAGAGTGTAAAAAAGACTTATGAGCGCGTTTATGGATTGAGTGGGTGATATCTGAGCGGGTATTGAGTGCAAATTGAGTATTTGAGAGAAGCTTTGGGGGCTTTCTGGTATGAGTGTAATGTTGTGTGATTGATTAGTTGATGGATAGGTTTCAAAAGAAGTCGATGTTGGTTTGTTGATTGAGTTGAAGAGTTCGATACGGGGAGCATTTTGTTTATTTTCTGAGGGTCATCGAGTTTTTGAGAGTCGGTCTGGAATGCAGTAGATGTATTTTGTGAGTTATTTTAGTTTTAGTTATTTCGGAAGCTGTCTTATTTTTGGGTTCAGAGTGTATTTCGTTAACATCGCGTTGCGAAACAATAGAGGAAATATATTGAGAATTTTCGGGATTGGAAAGAGCTGTATTCTTGTGAATTTTTATCGCTTCTCGCATTGTACATTTCTTTGTTATTTTGCTTTTGCGTATTTCCTTTGTCTGACTAAATTTTGGGCACTTGTTGGATGAAGACGGGTGGTCGGAAGAGGAATTTGCGCAGAAGGTGCGTGTGCATTTTGTTGGGGAGTGAGGTGGAAGACAACAGTTTTCACATGTTGGTGAACGCTTACAGAATTTTACTGTGTGGCCTAGCAACTGACAATTTTTGCACCGCATGGGATTTGGTACATATTGTCTAACTTTTACATTTCTCCAGGCGATGTCAATTTTATCAGGGAGGTGGCATAAATCTAAAGTCAACATTACTACTCCAGTTGGATTTAACGTTTCGTTATTAGCTTTTCTTTGGAATTTAAAAGCGCTAATTACGCCGTGAGAACTTAACTCGCTAATTATTTCTTCAGCTGACACATTATTGAGGAAAGGGGCGTAGATTGTGCCTTTATTTTGGTTCAGATTTTCGTGGTACTTGACTTTGACAGCACAAATGCCTGGCAGATTTTTAAGAGCGAGGAATCGTTCAGCTATTATTTTATTTTTTGCTAGTAAAAGAATATTCCCATCACGCAACTCTGATAAACTTTCAAATTCTTTGCTTACGGCACAAATTGATTTGTATACCGCGAAGCATGAATAATGAGATAAAGGTTTGCTTTGGTCAGCGGATTCTAAAAAAAAAAATTTTGGATTTCTTTTTTTTTTACAATAGGGAGTTCGGGAAAAATAAGTTCAGTGTTAATAAATGTTTGCTTTTTCTTGTTTTTCCCTTTCTGTTTTTTATTCCAGCACTATCGGCCAGCAAGGCAAACCGATTTGTGCCCACAAGGGAAGGCCCTGGGGCGATTTGGGCTAAGCACTTTTCACTAAACTTTTTAGTCACTATTTGCCCGCTTATGCAAAAAGGAATAAACCAAAAATTCTAAGTAGCAAATTAAAACAATAAGTTTTCAACTCGCTCACTATGAGTGACAGTCAAAGACTGGTATCTGTAATTTTACCTACGTCTTTGCTTTAATAGTGCAAATACCGCATCAGAGTTACTGTATATTTGTTCGTTTATTATCCTCCCATCAAAGGTTTTTTGTTTAAATATTTCAATGTTTTCAAGAGCATTGAGGCGCCGTCCTTTTTGTTGTACGTGCAGTACCTTAACGGGTTTCTTAATGTTTGCGGATGAACATTTAGATTAGATTGCATAAATTTTTCTTCAATTCAAAAAAGAAGCGTCAGAGAGCTAGACGAAAAACAAGGACAGTAATAACTTATACAGGAAAAATAACATACAAACTTGCAAATTTTTTCAGAAAATACATATAATATCCACACGGAAAATTGGAAACAACCTGGGAAGGATACTTAAAAGCAGCACGAATGAAGAAGACCCATTGAACCAACAAGGCGTGTATAAACTGACCTGTGAGGGTCAATATAGCTATATAGGACAAACTGACCGTAAAGTAAGAACAATGTTTCGTGAACACATAAGGGACTACAACAAAAGGATACGAAAACCCACGGCAATACCTGAATCTAATTTTGCAAACCGTCTGGTAAACGCAGAATGTTCACCCGCAAACATAAAGCAACCCGTTAAGGTACTGCACGTATGCCTTTTGCGAGTTTCACACGAAATAAATTTTGCTTCGAAAACTCGAACATGGAAATAACAACTCTAAAATGTGTATACTTGAAGTGTAAAATTATCAAATATTTAAAATAAAATAGTAATTTGACAAAATTTATAAATTTTTCAGATTTTTGACTACTTGAGACTTTTGGTGCAAGGTTAGCTGAACAGCATCTTACGTCTACATTCGTAAAACTTTGATGCGTCGTAAAATGGGTAGGTGAGCCATCATTGATCACTACAAGATTCGATGCCAAGAGCTGGTCTCAAATATTTCTTAATATTGACAGAATTTCATAAGAGTATTGTGTTATGTTGAACCACTGGGAAATCGAAATTGACTGCACTCTACGGGTGCATAACTAACAGTGCTTTATTCTGTATTACTTCAATCATATAACGAGAGAGCTTAGAGTACCTAAGCTTACAAGAATAAAGAGTAACGAGTTTATTACAATACAATTTAACAGTAGCTCAATGCAATACTGTAACATCTCCCTCTCAATTTTTTTTTTTTTTTTTTTTAATATGAGTACATATGTATATATAATCCAAAATTCAATACTCGGTTAAATTAGTAAAATAATAATAATTCAGCTGCTTCATTCAGTTCGGTTGCGTTTACCACGTTGCTGATTTTCGCCTTCATTTTCTTCGTCAAGGCAGATTGTATTTTGTTTTGGGTCTGCTGCTGTGAGACTGCCTGGAGCTGGTGGTTCCTTAATTTCAGCATTAGCGATATTGTCACATTTGGTTCTGCTCGGCAGCTCTTTGCTGATGTCTTGAATGTTGCGACGATAAAGGCTGCCTCTCACATTGACGATGTAGGAGCGGGAGTTTTTTTTTCGTGAATTTTACCGCGCTCTGGCGTGTCGTTTTTGTTGCCTCTTAACTTAACGAAAACTTTTTTGCCTATCTCTAACGGTGGTAAATTTGTAGCTTTGCGATCGTAGTAAGATTTCGCTATCTGACGTTTTTGTATAATTTTGTTATGCACGTTGTATTGTGTTTCTGGTAGGAGTTTTTTTGGATGTGCTGGTATCGCACAGCGGAGTCGGCGTGACATAAGCCGTTGTGCTGGGCTTGACCCAATCGAATTTGGAGTGTTGCGATAGTTGAGCATAGATAGCCAAATGTCCTCTCCGCTGTCCAAAGCTTTCTTAATTCGGCGTTTTGCAATTTTAACTGCTGACTCTGCTTTGCCATTCGCTTGTGCGTAGTGTGGTGAAGATGTGGTCACTTTTATCTCCCAATTTTTAAAAAAGCTCAAAATTTCCTTGCTCACTAATTGTGTGCCGTTGTCGCATACAATTATTTCTGGAATACCGTGCCGAGAAAAATTTCTTTTGCAGCATTCGATTATTTCTTTTGAGGATATACCTTTTAGCTCATCTAACTCGAAAAAGTCAGAGAAATAATCAATTGTGACTAAGTATTTAAATTTTTTGTTGGTGGTTAGGTTATTTATTTCGAAGATATCCATCGCTACTCTGTTGAAGGGTAGCTGCGGTATCTCGTGTGTTTGCATCGTGGACTTTTTCGGCGAATTGTGAAACTTAATGCATGTTTCACAACTTTCAATGCAATTTTTGATATCGGCGTTCATACTCGGCCAGAATACTGACTCTTTGGCCAGTTTTAAACTTGCTTCGATGCCTTGATGACTAGCATGAACTCGGCGTAATATGTCTTCACGCAGCTTTTTAGGAACGATTATTCTGTCGCTTTTGTGAAGCAACCCGTCCTCTGAAGTTATTTGTTCACGATAGCACCAGTACGGCTTGACGGAATTTGGAACCATCGACCTTTTGTCTGGCCATCCATTTAACGCGAAGTACTTTAGCTGTTGTAAAGTTGTATCCGACTTAGATTCGTTCTTGATTGCTATCACTCGTTTATCGCTTATTGAAAGCAGCTCTACACTACGTATGTCTTCGAGTTCATATAAAAGCTTTTTAATTTCGTAAATCTCTTCTGCTTCTTGAATAGGTTTACTGATCTTTGAGTTAACTGTTCTTGAGAGTAAATCGGCTATCCACATCTCTTTGCCAGGTTTGTATGTGACGTTTAATTTATAACGTTGCAGCGCTAAGAGCATTCTCTGCAATCGGCGTGGTGCTAATAAAATAGACTTTCTGCAGATGCTTTGAAGCGGTTTGTGGTCAGATTCTATGTTTATTGTTTTGTCACAGAGATATTGGTCAAACTTCTTACAAGCGTATACAATTGCTAAGCATTCTTTCTCGATCTGGGCATAGCGTTGCTCTGTCTGCGTGAGCTTTTTTGAGGCAAAGGCTATCGGATGGCCGTCTTGCATTAGCGCGGCTCCGATACCGAATTGCGATGAATCACACTGTATTGTTATGTCAGCGTTAACGTTAAAGTAACTCAATACTGGAGTTGTAGTTGCTAGTTGCTGCAATTGTTCGAAGGCTTTAGCCTGCTCTTTCGTCCATGTCCAGATTGTGTCCTTTTTTAAGGTTTTCCGGATTGGCTCAACCACCTCAGATAATTTAGGTAGAAAGTGCATTAAATAGTTCGCCATACCTAATAGCCGTTGAGTTTCAGTGGCGTTAATCGGCGTTGGCATGTCAATAATTACCTTAGTTTTTTTCGGATCAGCCTTTAATCCGTCACTTGTCAGTATGTGTCCGAAGAACGAAACTTCTGGCTGACACAGTTTTACTTTTTCGAGATTTAACTTTATCTTCAGTTTATCCATTCGTTTTAAAAAGTTTAACAAATTTTTATTGTGATCTGTTAGCGCTTCTTTCGTTGAGTCGCCTTTGCCGAAAACGACCACGTCATCAGCTATAGACTCTACACCGTCCAGACCAATTAGTGCTTCGTGTTGCTTTTCTGCAAATGCTTCGGAAGCGCAACAGATTCCAAACGGCATACGCATCCAGCGATAGCGACCTTTTGGCGTCCAAAACGTTGTTAGGCGACTGCTTTCGTCATCTAATTTTAGCTGCCAGAATCCATTTTTAGCATCGAAGGTAGAAAAAACGCGAGCACTGTGAAAACTAGGGAGGATTTCGCTGACAGTGCTCATTTGAAAGTGAGGCACTCGTATTGCTTGATTTAAATTAAAAGGGTCTAAACAAATGCGAATTTTATTGTTTTTTCGTTTCACTACTACAACATTACTTGTCCAGTCAGTAGCATCACCCACTTCTGCTATGATTTCTCTTTTTTTCAAATTGTCAATTTCCTTTAGGAAATCTTTTCTTATAGAGATTGGAATTCGACGTGGTTGGTCTATTTTTGGTTTCACATCAGCTTTTAGTTCCAATTTAACAGTGCCTGGAAACTGGCCATCACCTTCGAACACTCTGTTGAATTGTTTAAGTATACTTTTTGCTTGCTCAATTTCAGTGTAGTATATAGAATTATTTTGTGCAGAGTTTTCGTATTTAATATTGTTCACAACACGAATCAGCGCCATAGATAAGCACGCGTTAGCTGACAAGAGCGGTATTTGTTCACCTGCAACCACTTGAAAATTAATTTTATATTTTTTACCCTCATGCAAGCATTTTAGATCGGTCTGTCCAACTGGGCTTATGATAGTTCCGCTAAAGCATTTTAATTTCACATTACTCCGCGTAAGCTTTATATTCTTTTCACATATCATTTTTTGTAAATATTTCAGACCAACAACATTACAGCTCGCAGCGGTATCTAGTTGACATTTTACACTTTTGTTTTGTCCATTTAACTTGAACTTTAAGTCAGCAAAAATACTTTTCTCTTTTGCTCCTTTGGTGCGTAAAATGTTATGTACTATATCTTTTTCCCTTGCACAGTGATTTATCATATTTATGTACTCATAGTCGCTATGCTCGGAATCGGAACACTCGCTGTTTTCTGTGTCTCCAACTTTCTTTACGTTTTCTTTACGATAGCACATTTTCACGAAATGCCCGATTTTGTTGCATTTTTTGCAAGAAGCGCTTTTCGCTGGACACAAATTTCTGTCGAACGCATGTTCGGTACCACAATATTTGCACATTTTTATATCTTCCTTTATATGCTCTCGTCTGCCATTTTTGGTGCTTTGCCTTTTACTATTTTTTCTATAATTACCACGGTATCCGAATTTGTTCACTTCTATACATTCGCCAGCTGTCATGCTTAGAAGTTGTTTGTCTGCCTCTTCAAAGGAATTGCAAATTGCTATTGCCCTTGCCAAAGTCAAATTTTCTTCTTGTAGTAATTTTCTTCGAATGTCGTTGTTGCTTATACCGACCACTAATCTATCTTTTATGAATTCGTCTGTCGTTTCTCCATACTGGCAAGTTTTTGCCAACTTTCTTAGGTGGACGATGTAGTCACTGGTCTTCTCATTATTTTGCTTTGCTGTATTAATCACATACCTTTCGTAGGTTATGTTTGTCTTGGGATTGAGCTGCATTTCTAGAGCGTTTAATAAATTTTCAGACGTTGTCTTATCCAACTCTGTTAAGGGTAAATTTTGCATTTTAACCAGGCAGTCATGGCCTAGCATTGATATTAAAATAGCGACTTTAGTCTTTTCTTCTTTATGTTCAATCTCCGACGCGATCACGAAAATTTCCCAACTGGCACGAAAAATTTTTAAATTTTCTTTTATATCTCCTTTAAAACTAAGAGGCCTTGGTTGGGCGACCTGCGTAACGATTTCACGCCACGTCGATATTTCCTGTTTAACGCTCTCCGTTGTCATGTTTTTCGACGGAAAACTTTAATTTTTTGACGTATTTCAAATTTTTAATATGTATATTTCCTGACTGCGAGGTTTACATCTGACACCATGTTTTATGTTGAACCACTGGGAAATCGAAATTGATTGCACTCTACGGGTGCATAACTAACAGTGCTTTATTCTGCATTACTTCAATCATATAACGAAAGAGCTTAGAGTACCTAAGCTTACAAGAATAAAGAGTAACGAGTTTATTACAATACAATACAATTTAAAAGTAGCTCAATGCAATACTGTAACAAGTATAAATTTTGATTAGGAGGAATGTACATAGATAGATATTAAAGTAATTTTGAAACCTATATCACTGCGTTACAAAAACGAGTTTTAGTAGTAAAGTATTTTTTCTATATATTCTTTATATACTTTTATACATAAAAAAAAATTCTGACGTGTACATGAAAATCGCCGATACACGTTATTTTTATTTTTTCTCCCCTTTCCGAAAAGGTATATTTGGTTCACAGGACAGAATATGTGTAACTCGGTGTTTGTAACGCAGTGTATTTATTTCTATGGCAATCGTGGAAATACAAGAGGTTATGTTCAGTTTGGTGTGGGGAATTTCTTTTTTTACGAAAACACAGATGCCTTGCTTATTTGATGGATTTAACGCCAGATTGTGGTAGTATGCAACATAAGCGTGTGGGGGAGAGAGTGCGCTGTTAAAAGACAAGTGCGTTTCTTGCAGTGATATAATAATGGGATTATAATCTTTCAGGAGCAGTTGCAACTCATGGAAATTGTTCCAGTATCCGTTTAGATTACATTGCAATATATACATAGGTCATTTAGACTTACTAAAGGGTTTTAAAAATTAATATAAGATTTATTGTTGTAAGTTTTTTTGTTGAATATGTACTTGAAAGATTGGTTCTATATAAATTTTGAGATGTATACATTTATATAAGATTGTTTTCTTCTATGTTGCTGATAAATTCGCCTGAGTTATAGTTTTGTGTATTGATGTTATTCTGATTTGTGTTGTGGTTGTAATTTTGTAGGTCGAGAGAGTAATTAATCAATGAGCTGAGATTTTCTATTGACATAGAGTGTAAAAAAGACTTATGAGCGCGTTTATGGATTGAGTGGGTTATATCTGAGCGGGTATTGAGTGCAAATTGAGTGTTTGAGAGAAGCTTTGGAGGCTTTATGGTATGAGTGTAATGTTGTGTGATTTATTAGTTGATGTATAGGTTTCAAAAGAAGTAGATTTGGTTTGTTGATTGAGTTGGAGAGTTCGATACGGGGAGCATTTTGTTTATTTTCTGAGGGTCATCGAGTTTTTTGAGAGTCGGTCTGGAATGCAGTAGATGTATTTTGTGCGTTATTTTTAGTTTTAGTTATTTCGGAAGCTGTCTTATTTTTGTGTTCACAGCGTATTTCGTTAACATCGCTTAGTAAAACAATAGAGGAAAAAGATTGAGAATTTTCGGAATTGGAAAGAGCTGTATTCTTGTGAATTTTTATCGCTTCTCGCATTGTACATTTCTTTGTTATTTTGATTTTGAGTATTTCCTTTGTCTGACTAAATTTTGGGCACTTGTTGGATGAAGAGGGGTGGTCGGAAGAGGAATTCGCGCAGAAGGTGCGTGTGCATTTTGTTGGGGAGTGAGGTGGAAGACAACAGTTTTCACATGTTGGTGAACGCTTACAGAATTTTACTGTGTGGCCTAGCAACTGACAATTTTTGCACCGCATGGGATTTGGTACATATTGTCTTACTTTTACATTTCTGCAGGCGATGTCAATTTTATCAGGCCTGGCAGATTTTTAAGAGCGAGGAATCGTTCAGCTATTTTTTTATTTTTTGTTAGTAAAAGAATATTCCCATCACGCAACTCTGATAAACTTTCAAATTCTTTGCTTACTGCACAAATTGATTTGTATACGGCGAAGCATGAATAATGAGATAAAGGTTTGCTTTGGTCAGCGGATTCTTAAACAAAAAATTTTGGATCTCTTTTTTTTTACAGTAGGGAGTTCGGGAAAAATAAGTTCAGTGTTAATAAATGTTTGCTTTTTCTTGTTTTTCCCTTTCTTTTTTTTTATTCCAGCACTATCGGCCAGCAAGGCAAACCGATTTGTGCCCACAAGGGAAGGCCCTGGGGCGATTTTGGCTAAGCACTTTTCGCTAACCTTTTTTGTCACTATTTGCCCGCTTATGCAAAAAGAAATAAACCGAAAATTCTAAGTAGCAAATTAAAACAATAAGTTTTCAACTCGAAACTAGAAAAATATCACGAAATGAACACGGTAGAGAAGAGATTACCGCTCACTATGAGTGACAGTCAAAGACTGGTATCTGTAATTTTACCTACGTCTTTGCTTTAATAGTGCAAATACCGCATCAGAGTTACTGTATATTTGTTCGTTTATTATCCTCCCATCAAATGTTTTTTGTTTATATATTTCAATGTTTTCAAGAGCATTTAGGCGCCGTCCTTTTTGTTGTACGTGCAGTACCTTAACGGGTTTCTTAATGTTGGCGGGTGAAAATTTAGATTAGATTGCATAAATTTTTCTTCAATTCAAAAAAGAAGCGTCAGAGAGCTAGACGAAAAACAAGGACAGTAATAACTTATACAGGAAAAATAACATACAAACTTGCAAATTTTTTCAGAAAATACATAAAATATCCACACGGAAAATTGGAAACAACCTGGGAAGGATACTTAAAAGCAGCACGAATGAAGAAGACCCATTGAACCAACAAGGCGTGTATAAACTGACCTGTGAGTGTCAATATATGTAGCTATATAGGACAAACAGACCGTAAAGTAAGAACAAGGTTTCGTGAACACATAAGGGACTACAACAAAAGGATACGAAAACCCACGGCAATACCTGAATCTAATTTTGCAAACCATCTGGTAAATGCTAAATGTTCACCCGCAAACAGAAAGAAACCCGTTAAGGAACTGCACGTATGCCTTTTGCGAGTTTCACACGAAATAAATTTTGCTTCGAAAACTCGAACATGGAAATAACCACTCTAAAATGTGTATATGTACTTGAAGTGTAAAATTATCAAATATTTAAAATAAAATAGTAATTTGACAAAATTTATAAATTTTTCAGATTTTTGACGACTTGAAACTTTTGGTGCAAGGTTAGCTGAACATCATCTTACGTCTACATTCGTAAAACTTTGATGCGTCGTAAAATGGGTAGGTGAGCCATCATTGATCACTACAAGATTCGATGCCAAGAGCTGGTCTCAAATATTTCTTAATATTGACAGAATTTCATAAGAGTATAAGTTTTGATTAGGAGGAATGTACATAGATAGATATTAAAGTAATTTTGAAACCTATATCACTGCGTTACAAAAACGAGTTTTAGTAGTAAAGTATTTTTTCTATATATTCTTTATATACTTTTATACATAAAAAAAAAATTCTGACGTGTACATGAAAATCGCCGATACACGTGTATTTTTATTTTTTCTCCCCTTTCCGAAAAGGTATATTTGGTTCACAGGACAGAATATGTGTAACTCGGTGTTTGTAACGCAGTGTATTTATTTCTATGGCAATCGTGGAAATACAAGAGGTTATGTTCAGTTTGGTGTGGGGAATTCCTTTTTTTACGAAAACACAGATGCCTTGCTTATTTGATGTATTTAACGCCAGATTGTGGTAGTATGCAACATAAGCGTGTGGGGGAGAGAGTGCGCTGTTAAAAGACAAGTGCGTTTCTTGCAGTGATATAATGATGGGATTATAATCTTTCAGGAGCAGTTGCAACTCATGGAAATTGTTCCAGTATCCGTTTAGATTCCATTGCAATATATAGGTCATTTAGACTTACTAAAGGGTTTTAAAAATTAATATAAGATTTATTGTTGTAAGTTTTTTTTTTGAATATGTACTTGAAAGATTGGTTTTATATAAATTTTGAGATATATACATTTATATAAGATTGTTTTCTTCTATGTTGCTGGTAAATTCCTTTGTAGCATCGCCTGAGTTATAGTTTTGTGTATTGATGTTATTCTGATTTGTGTTGTGGTTGTAATTTTGTAGGTCGAGAGAGTAATTAATCAATGAGCTGAGATTTTGTATTGACATAGAGTGTAAAAAAGACTTATGAGCGCGTTTATGGATTGAGTGGGTGATATTTGAGCGGGTATTGAGTGCAAATTGAGTGTTTGAGAGAAGCTTTGGAGGCTTTCTGGTATGAGTGTAATGTTGTGTGATTGATTAGTTGATGTATAGGTTTCAAAAGAAGTAGATTTGGTTTGTTGATTGAGTTGGAGAGTTCGATACGGGGAGCATTTTGTTTATTTTCTGAGGGTCATCGAGTTTTTGAGAGTCGGTCTGGAATGCAGTAGATGTATTTTGTGCGTTATTTTTAGTTTTAGTTATTTCGGAAGCTGTCTTATTTTTGTGTTCACAGCGTATTTCGTTAACATCGCTTAGTAAAACAATAGAGGAAAAAGATTGAGAATTTTCGGAATTGGAAAGAGCTGTATTCTTGTGAATTTTTATCGCTTCTCGCATTGTACATTTCTTTGTTATTTTGATTTTGAGTATTTCCTTTGTCTGACTAAATTTTGGGCACTTGTTGGATGAAGAGGGGTGGTCGGAAGAGGAATTCGCGCAGAAGGTGCGTGTGCATTTTGTTGGGGAGTGAGGTGGAAGACAACAGTTTTCACATGTTGGTGAACGCTTACAGAATTTTACTGCGTGGCCTAGCAACTGACAATTTTTGCACCGCTTGGGATTTGGTACATATTGTCTTACTTTTACATTTCTGCAGGCGATGCCAATTTTATCAGGCCTGGCAGATTTTTAAGAGCGAGGAATCGTTCAGCTATTTTTTTATTTTTTGTTAGTAAAAGAATATTCCCATCACGCAACTCTGATAAACTTTCAAATTCTTTGCTTACTGCACAAATTGATTTGTATACGGCGAAGCATGAATAATGAGATAAAGGTTTGCTTTGGTCAGCGGATTCTTAAACAAAAAATTTAGGATCTCTTTTTTTTACAGTAGGGAGTTCGGGAAAAATAAGTTCAGTGTTAATAAATGTTTGCTTTTCTTGTTTTTCCCTTTCTTTTTTTTATTCCAGCAGTATCGGCCAGCAAGGCAAACCGATTTGTGCCCACAAGGGAAGGCCCTGGGGCGATTTTGGCTAATCACTTTTCACTAACCTTTTTTGTCACTATTTGCCAGCTTATGCAAAAAGAAATAAACCGAAAATTCTAAGTAGCAAATTAAAACAATAAGTTTTCAACTCGAAACTAAAAAATATCACGAAATGAACACGGTAGAGAAGAGATTACCGCTCACTATGAGTGACAGTCAAAGACTGGTATCTGTAATTTTACCTACGTCTTTGCTTTAATAGTGCAAATACCGCATCAGAGTTACTGTATATTTGTTCGTTTATTATCCTCCCATCAAATGTTTTTTGTTTATATATTTCAATGTTTCAAGAGCATTTAGGCGCCGTCCTTTTTGTTGTACGTGCAGTACCTTAACGGGTTTCTTAATGTTGGCTGGTGAAAATTTAGATTAGATTGCATAAATTTTTCTTCAATTCAAAAAAGAAGCGTCAGAGAGCTAGACGAAAAACAAGGACAGTAATAACTTATACAGGAAAAATAACATACAAACTTGCAAATTTTTTCAGAAAAGATAATATCCACACGGAAAATTGGAAACAACCTGGGAAGGATACTTAAAAGCAGCACGAATGAAGAAGACCCATTGAACCAACAAGGCGTGTATAAACTGACCTGTGAGTGTCAATATAGCTATATAGGACAAACAGACCGTAAAGTAAGAACAAGGTTTCGGGAACACATAAGGGACTACAACAAAAGGATACGAAAACCCACGGCAATGCCTGAATCTATTTTTGCAAACCATCTGGTAAATGCTAAATGTTCACCCGCAAACAGAAAGAAACCCGTTAAGGAACTGCACGTATGCCTTTTGCGAGTTTCACACGAAATAAATTTTGCTTCGAAAACTCGAACATGGAAATAACAACTCTAAAATGTATATACTTGAAGTGTAAAATTATCAAATATTTAAAATAAAATAGTAATTTGACAAAATTTATAAATTTTTCAGATTTTTGACGACTTGAATCTTTTGGTGCAAGGTTAGCTGAACAGCATCTTACGTCTACATTCGTAAAACTTTGATGCGTCGTAAAATGGGTAGGTGAGCCATCATTGATCACTACAAGATTCGATGTCAAGAGCTGGTCTCAAATATTTCTTAATATTGACAGAATTTCATAAGAGTATAAGTTTTGATTAGGAGGAATGTACATAGATAGATATTAAAGTAATTTTGAAACCTATATCACTGCGTTACAAAAACGAGTTTTAGTAGTAAAGTATTTTTTCTATATATTCTTTATATACTTTTATACATAAAAAAAAATTCTGACGTGTACATGAAAATCGCCGATACACGTGTATTTTTATTTTTTCTCCCCTTTCCGAAAAGGTATATTTGGTTCACAGGACAGAATATGTGTAACTCGGTGTTTGTAACGCAGTGTATTTATTTCTATGGCAATCGTGGAAATACAAGAGGTTATGTTCAGTTTGGTGTGGGGAATTCCTTTTTTTACGAAAACACAGATGCCTTGCTTATTTGATGTATTTAACGCCAGATTGTGGTAGTATGCAACATAAGCGTGTGGGGGAGAGAGTGCGCTGTTAAAAGACAAGTGCGTTTCTTGCAGTGATATAATGATGGGATTATAATCTTTCAGGAGCAGTTGCAACTCATGCAACAGTTCCAGTATCCGTTTAGATTCCATTGCAATATATAGGTCATTTAGACTTACTAAAGGGTTTTAAAATTTATATAAGATTTATTGTTGTAAGTTTTTTTTTTGAATATGTACTTGAAAGATTGGTTTTATATAAATTTTGAGATGTATACATTTATATAAGATTGTTTTCTTCTATGTTGCTGGTAAATTCCTTTGTAGCATCGCCTGAGTTATAGTTTTGTGTATTGATGTTATTCTGATTTGTGTTGTGGTTGTAATTTTGTAGGTCGAGAGAGTAATTAATCAATGAGCTGAGATTTTGTATTGACATAGAGTGTAAAAAAGACTTATGAGCGCGTTTATGGATTGAGTGGGTGATATCTGAGCGGGTATTGAGTGTAAATTGAGTGTTTGAGAGAAGCTTTGGGGGCTTTCTGGTATGAGTGTAATGTTGTGTGATTGATAGGTTGATGTATAGGTTACAAAAGAAGTAGATTTGGTTTGTTGATTGAGAGTTCGATACGGGGAGCATTTTGTTTATTTTCTGAGGGTCATCGAGTTTTTGAGAGTCGGTCTGGAATGCAGTAGATGTATTTTGTGCGTTATTTTTAGTTTTAGTTATTTCGGAAGCTGTCTTATTTTTGGGTTCACAGCGTATTTCGTTAACATCGCTTTGTAAAACAATAGACGAAAAAGATTGAGAATTTTCGGAATTGAAAAGAGCTGTATTCTTGTGAATTTTTATCGCTTCTCGCATTGTACATTTCTTTGTTATTTTGATTTTGAGTATTTCCTTTGTCTGACTAAATTTTGGGCACTTGTTGGATGAAGAGGGGTGGTCGGAAGAGGAATTCACGCAGAAGGTGCGTGTGCATTTTGTTGGGGAGTGAGGTGGAAGACAACAGTTTTCACATGTTGGTGAAAGCTTACAGAATTTTACTGGCCTAGCAACTGACAATTTTTGCATCGCATGAGATTTGGTACATATTGTCTTACTTTTACATTTCTCCAGGCGATGTCAATTTTATCAGGGAGGTGGTATAAATTGAAAGTCAACAATACTACTCCAGTTGGATTCAACGTTTCGTTATTAGCTTTTCTTTGGAATTTAAAAGCGCTAATTACTCCTTGAGAACTTAACTCGCTTATTATTTCTTCAGCTGACACATTATTGAGGAAAGGGGCGTAGATTGTGCCTTTATTGTGGTTCAGATTTTCGTGGTATTTGACTTTGACAGCACAAATGCCTGGCAGATTTTTAAGAGCGAGGAATCGTTCAGCTATTATTTTATTTTTTGTTAGTAAATGAATATTCCCATCACGCAACTCTGATAAACTTTCAAATTCTTTGCTTACTGCACAAATTGATTTGTATACGGCGAAGCATGAATAATGAGATAAAGGTTTGCTTTGGTCAGCGGATTCTAAAACAAAAAATTTTGGATCTCTTTTTTTACAGTAGGGAGTTCGGGAAAAATAAGTTCAGTGTTAATAAATGTTTGCTTTTCTTGTTTTTCCCTTTCTTTTTTTTATTCCAGCAGTATCGGCCAGCAAGGCAAACCGATTTGTGCCCACAAGGGAAGGCCCTGGGGCGATTTTGGCTAAGCACTTTTCACTAACCTTTTTTGTCACTATTTGCCAGCTTATGCAAAAAGAAATAAACCGAAAATTCTAAGTAGCAAATTAAAACAATAAGTTTTCAACTCGAAACTAGAAAAATATCACGAAATGAACACGGTAGAGAGAAGATTACCGCTCACTATGAGTGACAGTCAAAGACTGGTATCTGTAATTTTACCTACGTCTTTGCTTTAATAGTGCAAATACCGCATCAGAGTTACTGTATATTTGTTCGTTTATTATCCTCCCATCAAATGTTTTTTGTTTATATATTTCAATGTTTTCAAGAGCATTTAGGCGCCGTCCTTTTTGTTGTACGTGCAGTACCTTAACGGGTTTCTTAATGTTTGCTGGTGAAAATTTAGATTAGATTGCATACATTTTTCTTCAATTCAAAAAAGATGCGTCAGAGAGCTAGACGAAAAACAAGGACAGTAATAACTTATACAGGAAAAATAACATACAAACTTGCAAATTTTTTCAGAAAATATAATATCCACACGGAAAATTGGAAAGAACCTGGGAAGAATACTTAAAAGCAGCACGAATGAAGAAGACCCATTGAACCAACAAGGCGTGTATAAACTGACCTGTAAGTGTCAATATAGCTATATAGGACAAACAGACCGTAAAGTAAGAACAAGGTTTCGTGAACACATAAGGGACTACAACAAAAGGATACGAAAACCCACGGCAATACCTGAATCTAATTTTGCAAACCATCTAGTAAACGGAAAATGTTCACCCGCAAACATAAAGAACCCCGGTAAGGTACTGCACGTATGCCTTTTGCGAGTTTCACACGAAATAAATTCGAACATGGAAATAACAACTCTAAAATGTGTATAAGTAAATCAAACACGGTAAGTCTGGTTTAATTATTTATTTCCCTTGCTGTGCAAGGGCAGCCGATAATGCCGAGCGAGTTAATACAACTGAATGTTTCGGTGTCTGCACCTGAATACTAGAGGGCTGCATGAGCACATTCATTTCTTCTGTTAGCCGGATTACACGAATGTGAATGCGATACTCATTCAACTCAGGCACTCATGCGATCATAAATATGTGTACTTACAGAGAAAAAAGAGACCAATATGTGTACTCTCTGCTTATGATTTAAGGGATGTACAAATTTTTCTCTTCGCTACGCTCATTTATAGTCATCGATCATTCATGCATTCACGGCCTGTCCGGGTTTTAAACGAATGTGACGAATGTGGCGGACGTTGCGCAGGGAGACGCCACCAAACGCACATACATACATATGCAGGACGCAGCTAGCGATGGCTGTTATTATGTGTGTACGTAACAACGCTTTGCATATGCGTTGTTTTCGCTTATGCTTACTACTTTGTTATTAAAGCGGATTAGAAAATTCTTTTAACTCATGTTATTTATACAATACTATTATTATTTAAGACTTAAATAATATTGATGCGAATAAAATATTAGTGGACATTTGAATTCATTAAATTATCAAAATAATTTGGAAATTTTATAATTTTCGGAGTTGTTTTTTGATATTATTACTTTTCCACAATTCAATGTAGGTACATATATGCAATAGTGGTTAAATGCTTTATTTTCGAGATATAGTAAGTAGAAAGCTCGCAAAATTAATGCATTATAATGGTTTTTTTGGAATATGTATGTTCACAAGCGCAGACGCGCACTCTATGCATACGTACAATACACATGTATGTATGTATGTATGTCAGATTCTAGTTTAAACAAATTTGTTACAGTTTTTCATGTCCTTTGAAATTTTGTTTTATTGTTAATAACAAATTAAAAACACATAGTAAATGTTGTAAGTGTATTAAGTGCACAGAATTCAGGTGTATGTGTATTATCCTTGCAGAAAGAAATCTTGCCATATGCAAACGGATGTTTACTACCATTCTACCTATTTTGAAATAGATATGTGCGAATACACATAATTTTGAGCATATGACGTGGCACTCAAAAAAAAAAGCAGACTACCTAAACAAAACGTAGCAACTGCATGTCTGAGCTACTTGAGAAAAAAGAATAAAATAGTATCGTTTAGCAGGTAGTCTAAGGCGGGCTATTCCCATGAAAGAAGCTGCTTAATTTTTTTAGTAATAAGTTTAGGATTATTTGAAGTATTATTAAGTAAAGAGTTCTCAACCGGTTTAGCAAGTAACTGCGTATATTATTCGAGGATAATATTGAGTTTTAAATTCTCAACCTGTTCAACAAAAATATCTATATGAAGTTCGTGAAAATCTGCATAGTATCACAATTCGATCGAGATTAAACGTTGCAATGAATTCAGAAGATGTAAGTAAAAATAATGTTAAAGCATAGTAATCTTTGAGTTGAAAGAATAACGAATGTACGTTTTTTAATATAGAATATGTTAATGACCTGCTCGGGCTCCAACGACCTGACTACAACTACAACTGGACTGAGTAATTTGGAAATAAAAGCCAAGATTATTCAAAACGAGTTAAAAATCAGAGATAAAGTTGGTACCAGTAAAGTCTGGGAAGTTTTTGGAAGGGTAGAGGAAAATAGTGGGGAGGAAATAAGGAATGTCGTAGCCTGTAGGAAATGCATCAATGTGTACAAATTTTCTGGAAATAGCACATCAAATTTGGTGAAGCATAAGTGCTTTTTGTTATTGAGATGTAACGATAGCACCTTGGCCCATAAAATAGACGTTGACACGGAGACAAAAAAGGCTGGAATATCGATACTGACTTTATGGATAGTAGAAAGTTGCCGATCGTTTAAAATTGTGGAAGACTCCGGACTCCAAAAATTTTCCGAGTTTCTTTTAGCAACTGGGGCAAAATATGGACGACATGTGGACGTAAGCAAGTTACTTCCTCATCCAACGACAATTGTTCGCAATATCAATAAGATATATAACGTGTATTTTAAAAAAATTCACGATGAGATCCAATCAATAAAAAATACAGGATTCGGCCTCACTTCAGACATATGGACAGATGATTATTTGCGCACATCATACTTGTCCCTGACGATTCATTATGTGAGAAATGGGCATTTGACAACTCGTCTTTTGGGAATGAAGTCAATGGAAGGCGAAAGATGTACTGGTAATAATTATCAAAGCAAAATTTTTGGTTGGAGCTTAACGTGATCCGAATTTTTAAGGTGGAAATATTTTAGCAAAGATTCAAAAATTATTGAATGAATTTGGTTTTGCACTCGGCGACCACGCTGTTATTGTCACCGACAGAGGTTCCAACATGGTATCAGCATTTCGTTCCTTTCACCGAATAAATTGCATAAACCATTTACTGCATAACATATTAGAGAAATCAATGAAAGAAGTATCTGAGGTCAAAGAACTTTGCAAATCTTCTTCAAAACTAGTTAAATTCTTTAAAAAGTCTGGAATAAATTCGTCTTTAAGGATATCTTTAAAAAGTTTTTCGTGCACACGTTGGAATACCATTTATTATATGTTTTCGTCAGTAGAGAAAAATTTGGGCGAAATATCAACAGTATTGCAAGAGAAAAATGAACTTAACAGACTGGACAATATGAACTTAAATTGGATTAGATGTGTACTGGAAGTATTGAAACTCTTCGAAGAGTCATCTAAAAAACTTGAAGCTGAAAGGGATGTCACTCTCCATTTGGTAATAGTGCATATACATCGTTTGAAGAAGTCGTGCTTGCCAAAGGAGGATGATGCAGATGTAATCAAAAAATTAAAAGAAACCCTGAGTACTCTTATAGAGGCAACTATTATGCCAAATATGTCAATTTTCCACAAAATAGCCTTTTTTTGTTCCCTCCTGCAAATAAGTTATTTATATTTGACGAAAATGAAAGAATTAGCATAAAAACTGAATGCAGAAACATAATGAAAAGTTACGATACTACCAACGAAGAAAATCAGGCTAATTCTTCAACTCCCGTGTCAGCTTATAATTCCCAAATATTTATGGACTTTTTCCGACCTCAGCAAACATTTAATTTAGAAGAAAAAATTAGCAACGAATTACGCATATATGAAGATACGGATGTAACATTTCATGATGATTTTGACATACTCCAATGGTGGCAATTGAACAAAAACCATTTTCCATTGCTATATAAAACCAGCTGTAGAATTCTGGCGATACCAGCTAGTAGTGCCGCATCTGAAAGGGTTTTTTCAAAAGCCAGACATCTTATATCAGAGAAAAGAAGCTTAATCGGTTCAAATGCAATAAATGTTAACCAATTAATGTTTTTAAATAGTAATGTAAGTGAAAGCGATATAAAAAAAGAGCTAGAATAATAAATTTCTTAATTACGAAATATTATGTGAAACTAATCTCACCACAAATGTACATTACACTTTAAGTGTAGTCATATCTTATACTATTACATATAAACATGAATGCCTTTTGAATTATCTCTTTTATTTTTTTTAGTAAATGAACGAATTTATTTTTTCCTTTGTAAACGTCTTGCTATTTTTGTGTTATATTTCCTTATATTCAATAAATACATACATATCTATACATTTGCATATGTATAATGGAAAATATATTGCTTTTTTTTCTTATTTGGTTGCTTTCATAATGTAGCCGCTGTCATTTACAAAAATTGGCGCCGTCATAATATATTTCATTCGAATGTGGTCTCATACACCCGGATGAGGTCTCATACGTCCGAATGCGCATGACTAGTTGTACAACATATTTGCCACTCTTTGTACAACGAATGCCTCTCTTTCTGAATGCGACTGAGCGCAGTATTCTCAGCTATCTGCACACTCATTCAGTCATCTCGCTTGCTGTGAGCAGAATGCGTAGAATGTTGCGCTTACGTGTGAATGTGTTAAAACGGCCAATGAGTACATTCATGCAGACGTCTACTGAATACCTAACTCCCTAATTGCCAACACCTCACGTAGACTGCCGCGTGACTCTTCATAGCTGAGTCGGCGATTCCCACGATTTTGGACTGCTTATGTTGTTTTGCTGCTCGCATGCGCTTCCGTTGTTATGTCTGCGTTACTTGAGCTGCGCTTATTATTTAGTTTCAGTTGTTGTTGTTTGTGCTGCGCTTACTTGGTATTGCCTACTGCAGGTTCACTTGGTATTGCCTACTGCGGTATGTTAACTATTCCCCCGCTAGAAGAGGAGACGTCCACGGATTCCTGAAGAACGCTGTCCAGTATTGCGATACTAACATTGGGCCTCCGGCGATTGTTGATTATGTAAGCTAATATGGCAAATAACAAAATTGAAATTGTAACGGAGTAAGCTATAAGCCATTGAGATGATTGCGTTTCAACAAATCCCCTCAATGATGCAATATGTCGCAGATTCTTTTGGTTGATGTTGTGCAGGTATGGAAGTGACAAGAATGTGGTATGGTTTGTCAGGTTCAGAAATTGTGCGGGCATGGCCTCAGGATACAAGCGCACCATCTTCCGCCAGTTCGTGTATGTTGTGCCATTAATGGTTACATTCTCTGTAAACTTTATTACGAATGTTCCGTTCAAAATTACTGGGAGGGAATTTTTTTTCGCGAACTTCAATCAATTTATCGTTAATAACGACAAGGCCTTCATCAATTTCCTCCACCGGGTCGATGTGGTCAGCTGTTATAGTCTGGCAGGATGCAGGTCGTTGGCTTAACAAGTTTAAAACACAAGAGCTATTCACATTTGATAATTGACAAAATATGGTTGATACTGAATTTTTACAATTCTGAAGCTGTTGATATTCGTTGTTACATTTTAACACTTGACTAGTCTCTATTATAATTGATTTGGAATCTTTTACAACCGGCTTAATTTTAAATTTCTTACAATTCTGTTTTACAATTGGGTATTTAATTACGAAATAAATGTTTTCATGGTCTTGTAAAATTTTCAATTTTGACACTGTTAGTAAATCGTTTATTGTTATATCTGTAGAGTGCTCGGTGGTTAGTAAGTTCTTAACCTCATCACTATTTAACAACATTGGATTAATTAATTGTATCTTACCCAAAGTGACGGAATACAGGGCTGATTCTATGTCGTCTATTAATGCTCTGTTTCTTGCTGATATCAGATCAAAAAGGTGTCTAGTATCGAGTCCATGTTTTTTCGTTGTACTAATTATTTTGTTTACGGTGTCAGTTAGCTGGTTTATTTTAACTTGGAGCTGGCTGTTAATGTAAATCTGTTGCTCGTTTGCTTCAATCAAGGATTCTGTCCGAGTTTGAAGCTGGTTGAAGTCATCGAAATCGGGAGTACCCGCTACGTATTTAAGAGCGGTACCCAAGAAGTTAATGCTACGGGAATATCGGTGGTGAATTCTTAATGAGTCTAGCAGTAGTAATATGCGGTCGATGTCCAATTTAATTGCTTTCCTAATATGAGACTGTGGAAAGATCTCAAGAAGGTTGTCTGTTTCTTCGGCGATGTTCTCGTAGACGGTTTAATTCAGGTGGTGAATGATATGCTTATATTGGCCGTAGATGGCAACCTCTCCATCCGATATAGGTTTAAAAACAGAGCCAGTGTAATTTAAAATTTCCGACCGCGCTTCTGCGGCCGCCAACAGGATCAGGAACCTATCGACAAAGCAGAATTATCTTAGATTACCTTTATGAATTTTTTTGCCGTCAATAAGGACTGTGGTTCCTAAATCTTTTTCAACTACTTTTTCCGAGTAAAGTTTAGTAAGTTTGTTACCCAGTCTCCTATTGGCTTTTATAAAAACTTTTTCACCGGGCTTAAAAGTTTTCAATGCTTAAATGGAGCTTTACGGCCGGTTATTTTAAATTAAACAAACGTTTAACTTTTTCTCCTACGCGTTTCGCTCCATTTAAGCATTGATTTAAACTTAAAACTTGGCCCTTAAAAATTTTCGTTCGCCTATTTCTGTTGTGGTAGCTAAGTTCGGAGTTCTGTGCTTTTATAAGGTTGCTTCTAATTTCTTGCAGATATTTTGATGACGCGAAATGAATTATGTCGAAGGGCAGTTGTCCTGTCACGGAGTGTATTGTCCTGTTGTATTTGTAAGTCGCGAGTAGGATAAGATCGTTCGTGTCATTTAGTCCCTGGCTTAGTTTGATACACCGACTGATTTCTGAAGGAGTTCCGTGAAATCGTTCTATCTGTCCATTCGTTGTACTATGGTGCGGGGGTGTCGTAAATATTGAAATATTAAAATGGTCTTTTAGCAGTGACTTTATTGTGTTAGAATTTAGTGATTTTTCATTATCACATACAATATCCTGAGTGTTTTTAAAAAAATTCATAATGCGGACCAAGGATTCCTTTATATCGACTATTGACCTAGAGGGAATTGACTGAACTATGGCAAATTTCGAAAATTTGTCGATACAAGTTAAATAGTGTTTCTGATTATGGCCACAGCCTGGTAGTGTTTGGAACTGCCCTGCGAGATTTCAAATTTTTATAGGCGGTATGGGCTGCCTGACGCCACGACACGTATCGGGACTGGTCACCATTGAACTCTGGCAAGGACTTTGTCACGTCCAGAGATTCATCGCACCTGACTGTCGGGTCAATAGATATCTCCTGGTATTCTTCGACCTGAGACGGTCTCTATCTGCGTCAGCC
Organism: Philophylla caesio; assembly: GCA_963971545.1. Lineage (NCBI taxonomy): Eukaryota > Metazoa > Arthropoda > Insecta > Diptera > Tephritidae > Philophylla > Philophylla caesio. Next base: position 19,510,556 of record OZ020605.1, read on the forward strand.
TAGCTGTCAATGCGTCCACTGTCGATTGGAATTCTCGTCTCGTTTGTTCTGTTGCTGCCCGAACAGCGGCACCCATTAAAGCGCGAATGCTACTTTCCTCCATGTCGAGTCACTTTGTTATAATATAACTTTTCTAAGAGGTCTTTCTTTTATATCTTTCCTAACTTAATTTTATGGAGCACTCTACTTACAGGTTCATGCTACTCTAGACTCTAATTAATATTCCCGTCTTCCAGTTCCTTTGGTCAGCCAGGTGGAGAGGGAGTTGATTGTTGTTTTTATTTTACGATTTGATGATTCTTTCCTTGTTTTTAGCCTTCAGCTAAATGTCCTTGATTTAACACTGTTAGTGGTCAAACTACGGCTATACGGCCTTTTTTTATTCAAACACTTTAATTTAGTTTTTGTTCGTGTTCACTGTGGCTATACGGCCTTTTTTATTCAAACACTTTAATTTAGATTTTGTTCGTGTTCACTTTTGGCTATACGGCCTTTTTTATTCAAACACTTTAATTAAGGTTTTGTTCGTGTTCACATTTGGATATACGGCCTTTTTTTATTTGAACACTGCCCTGGGTCCGGGCACACGGCCACGATACTTTAATATTAAATACGCGTGGCCCCACGATTGGCGCCAGTAAATCAAACACGGTAAGTCTGGTTTAATTATTTATTTCCCTTGCTATGCAAGGGCAGCCGATAATGCCGAGCGAGTTAATACAACTGAATGTTTCGGTATCTGCATCTGAATACCTAACTCCCTAATTGCCAACACCTCACGTAGACTGCCGCGTGACTCTTCATAGCTGAGTCGGCGATTCCCACGATTTTGGACTGCTTATGTTGTTTTGCTGCTCGCATGCGCTTCCGTTGATATGTCTGCGTTACTTGAGCTGCGCTTATTATCTAGTTTCAGTTGTTGTTGTTTGTGCTGCGCTTATTTGGTATTGCCTACTGCAGGTTCCCTTGGTATTGCCTACTGCGGTATGTTAACTTATACTTGAAGTGTAAAATTATCAAATTGTTCCAGTATCCGTTTAGATTCCATTGCAATATATAGGTCATTTAGACTTACTAAAGGGTTTTAAAAATTAATATAAGATTTATTGTTGTAAGTTTTTTTTTTGAATATGTACTTGAAAGATTGGTTTTATATAAATTTTGAGATGTATACATTTATATAAGATTGTTTTCTTCTATGTTACTGGTAAATTCCTTTGTAGCATCGCCTGAGTTATAGTTTTGTGTATTGATGTTATTCTGATTTGTGTTGTGGTTGTAATTTTGTAGGTCGAGAGAGTAATTAATCAATGAGCTGCGATTTTGTATTGATTGATATAGAGTGTAAAAAAGACTTAAGAATGGAGTTTTGTTCGTTGAGCGCGTTTATGGATTGAGTGGGTGATATCTGAGCGGGTATTGAGTGCAAATTGAGTGTTTGAGAGAAGCTTTGGGGGCTTTCTGGTATGAGTGTAATGTTGTGTGATTGATTAGTTGATGTATAGGTTTCAAAAGAAGTAGATGTTGGTTTGTTGATTGAGTTGGATAGTTCGAGCATTTTGTTTATTTTCTGAGGGTCATCGAGATTTTGAGAGTCGGTCTTAAATGCAGTAGATGTATTTTGTGCGTTATTTTTAGTTTTAGTTATTTCGGAAGCTGTCTTATTTTTGGGTTAAGAGCGTATTTCGTTAACATCGCGTTGCGAAACAATAGAGGAAAAAGATTGAGAATTTCCGGGATTGGAAAGAGCTGTATTCTTGTGAATTTTTATCGCTTCTCGCATTGTACATTTCATTGTTATTTTGATTTTGAGTATTTCCTTTGTCTGACTAAATTTTGGGCACTTGTTGGATGAAGATGGGTGGTCGGAAGAAGAACTTGCGCAGAAGGTGCCTGTGCAATTTGTTGGGGAGTGAGGTGGAAGACAACAGTTTTCACATGTTGGTGAACGCTTACAGAATTTTACTGTGTGGCCTAGCAACTGACAACTTTTGCACCGCATGGGATTTGGTACATATTGTCTAACTTTTACATTTCTCCAGGCGATGTCAATTTTATCAGGGAGGTGGTATAAATCGAAAGTCAACAATACTACTCGAGTTGGATTTAACGTTTCGTTATTAGCTTTTCTTTGGAATTTAAAAGCGAACTTAACTCGCTAATTATTTCTACAGCCTTTATTGTGGTTCAGATTTTCGTGGTACTTGACTTTGACAGCACAAATGCCTGGCAGATTTTTAAGAGCGAGGAATCGTTCAGCTATTATTTTATTTTTTGTTAGTAAAAGAATATTCCCATCACAAAACTCTGATAAACATTCAAATTCTTTGCTTACTGCACAAATTGATTTGTATACGGCGAAGCATGAATAATGAGATAAAGGTTTGCTTTGGTCAGCGGATTCTAAAACAGAAAATTTAGGATCTCTTTTTTTTACAGTAGGGAGTTCGGGGAAAATAAGTTCAGTGCTAATAAATTTTAGCTTTTTCTTGTTTTTCCCTTTCTTTTTTTTTATTCCAGCACTATCGGCCAGCAAGGCAAACCGATTTGTGCCCACAAGGGAAGGCCCTGGGGCGATTTTGGCTAAGCACTTTTCACTAAACTTTTTAGTCACTATTTGCCCGCTTATGCAAAAAGAAATAAACCGAAAATTCTAAGTAGCAAATTAAAACAATAAGTTTTCAACTCGAAACTAGAAAAACATCACGAAATGAACACGGTAGAGAAGAGATTACCGCTCACTATGAGTGACAGTCAAAGACTGGTATCTGTAATTTTACCTACGTCTTTGCTTTAATAGTGCAAATACCGCATCAGAGTTACTGTATATTTGTTCGTTTATTATCCTCCCATCAAATGTTTTTTGTTTATATATTTCAATGTTTTCAAGAGCATTTAGGCGCCGTCCTTTTTGTTGTACGTGCAGTACCTTAACGGGTTTCTTTATGTTTGCGGGTGAACATTTAGATTAGATTGCATAAATTTTTCTTCAATTCAAAAAAGTAGCGTCAGAGAGCTAGACGAAAAACAAGGACAGTAATAACTTTTACAGGAAAAATAACATACAAAGTTGCAAATTTTTTCAGAAAATATAATATCCACACGGAAAATTGGAAACAACCTGAGAAGGATACTTAAAAGCAGCACGAATGAAAAATACCCATTGAACCAACAAGGCGTGTATAAACTGACCTGTGAGTGTCAATATAGCTATATAGGACAAACAGACCGTAAAGTAAGAACAAGGTTTCGTGAACACATAAGGGACTACAACAAAAGGATACGAAAACCCACGGCAAAACCTGAATCTAATTTTGCAAACCATCTGGTAAACGCAAAATGTTCACCCGCAAACAGAAAGAAACCCGTTAAGGTACTGCACGTATGCCTATTACGAGTTTCACAGGAAATAAATTTTGCTTCGAAAACTCGAACATGGAAATAACAACTCTAAAATGTGTATACTTGAAGTGTAAAATTATCAAATATTTAAAATGAAATAGTAATTTGATAAAATTTATAAATTTTTCAGATTTTTGACGACTTGAAACTTTTGGTGCAGGGTTAGCTGAACAGCATCTTACGTCTACATTCGTAAAACTTTGATGCGTCGTAAAATGGGTAGGTGAGCCATCATTGATCACTACAAGATTCGATGCCAAGAGCTGGTCTCAAATATTTCTTAATATTGACAGAATTTCATAAGAGTATACATTTTGATTAGGAGGAATGTACATACATAGATATTAAAGTAATTTTGAAACCTATATCACTGCGTTACAAAAACGAGGTTTAGTAGTAAAGTATTTTTTCTATATATTCTTTATATACTTTTATACATAAAAAAAAATTCTGATGTGTACATGAAAATCGCCGATACACGTGTTTTTATTTTTTCTCCCCTTTCCGAAAAAGTATATTTGGTTCACAGGACAGAATATGTGTAACTCGGTGTTTGTAACGCAGTGTATTTATTTCTATGGCAATCGTGGAAATACAAGAGGTTATGTTCAGTTTGGTGTGGGGAATTCCTTTTTTTTACGAAAACACAGATGCCTTGCTTATTTGATGTATTTAACGCCAGATTGTGGTAGTAGGCAACATAAGCGTGTGGGGGAGAGAGTGCGCTGTTAAAAGACAAGTGCGTTTCTTGCAGTGATATAATAATGGGATTATAATCTTTCAGGAGCAGTTGCAACTCATGCAACAGTTCCAGTATCCGTTTAGATTCCATTGCAATATATAGGTCATTTAGACTTACTAAAGGGTTTTAAAAATTAATATAAGATTTATTGTTGTAAGTTTTTTTTTTGAATATGTACTTGAAAGATTGGTTTTATATAAATTTTGAGATGTATACATTTATATAAGATTGTTTTCTTCTATGTTGCTGGTAAATACCTTTGTAGCATCGCCTGAGTTATAGTTTTGTGTATTGATGTTATTCTGATTTGTGTTGTGGTTGTAATTTTGTAGGTCGAGAGAGTAATTAATCAATGAGCTGAGATTTTGTATTGACATAGAGTGTAAAAAAGACTTAAGAATGGAATTTTGTTCGTTGAGCGCGTTTATGGATTGAGTGGGTGATATTTGAGCGGGTATTGAGTGCAAATTGAGTGTTTGAGAGAAGCTTTGGGGGCTTTCTGGTATGAGTGTAATGTTGTGTGATTGATTAGTTGATGTATAGGTTTCAAAAGAAGTAGATGTTGGTTTGTTGATTGAGTTGAAGAGTTCGATACGGGGAGCATTTTGTTTATTTTCTGAGGGTCATCGAGTTTTTGAGAGTCGGTCTGAAATGCAGTAGATGTATTTTGTGAGTTATTTTTAGTTTTAGTTATTTCGGAAGCTGTCTTATTTTTGGGTTCACAGCGCATTTCGTTAACATCGCTTTGCAAAACAATAGAGGAAAAAGATTGAGAATTTTCGGGATTGGAAAGAGCTGTATTCTTGTGAATTTTTATCGCTTCTCGCATTGTACATTTCTTTGTTATTTTGGTTTTGAGTATTTCCTTTGTCTGACTAAATTTTGGGCACTTGTTGGATGAAGATGGGTGGTCGGAAGAGGAAAAGACAAGTGCGATTCTTGCAGTGATATAATAATGGGATTATAATCTTTCAGGAGCAGTTGCAACTCATGGAAATTGTTCCAGTATCCGTTAAGATTCCATTGCAATATATAGGTCATTTAGACTTACTAAAGGGGTTTAAAAATTAATATAAAATTTATTGTTGTAAGTTTTTTTTTTAATATGTACTTGAAAGATTGGTTTTATATAAATTTTGAGATGTATACATTTACATATATAAGATTGTTTTCTTCTATGTTGCTGGTAAATTCCTTTGTAGCATCGCCTGAGTTATAGTTTTGTGTATTGATGTTATTCTGATTTGTGTTGTGGTTGTAATTTTGTAGGTCGAGAGAGTAATTAATCAATGAGCTGAGATTTTGTATTGACATAGAGTGTAAAAAAGACTTAAGAATGGAATTTTGTTCGTTGAGCGCGTTTATGGATTGAGTGGGTGATATCTGCGCGGGTATTGAGTGCAAATTGAGTGTTTGAGAGAAGCTTTGGGGGCTTTCTGGTATGAGTGTAATGTTGTGTGATTGATTAGTTGATGTATAGGTTTCAAAAGAAGTAGATGTTGGTTTGTTGATTGAGTTGAAGAGTTCGATACGGGGAGCATTTTGTTTATTTTCTGAGGGTCATCGAGTTTTTGAGAGTCGGTCTTAAATGCAGTAGATGTATTTTGTGCGTTATTTTTAGTTTTAGTTATTTCGGAAGCTGTCTTATTTTTGGGTTCACAGCGTATTTCGTTAACATCGCTTTGCAAAACAATAGAGGAAAAAGATTGAGAATTTTCGGGATTGGAAAGAGCTGTATTCTTGTGAATTTTTATCGCTTCTCGCATTGTACATTTCTTTGTTATTTTGGTTTTGAGTATTTCCTTTGTCTGACTAAATTTTGGGCACTTGTTGGATGAAGATGGGTGGTCGGAAGAGGAATTTGCGCAGAAGGTGCGTGTGCATTTTGTTGGGGAATGAGGTGGAAGACAACAGTTTTCACATGTTGGTGAACGCTTACAGAATTTTACTGTGTGGCCTAGCAACTGACAATTTTTGCACCGCATGGGATTTGGTACATATTGTCAAACTTTTACATTTCTCCAGGCGATGTCAATTTTATCAGGGAGGTGGTATAAATCGAAAGTCAACAACACTACTCCAGTTGGAATTAACGGTTCGTTATTAGCTTTTCTTTGGAATTTAAAAGCGCTAATTACGCCTTGAGAACTTAACTTGCTAATTATTTCTTCTGCTGACACATTATTGAGGAAAGGGGCGTAGATTGTGCCTTTATTGTGGTTCAGATTTTCGTGGTACTTGACTTTGACAGCACAAATGCCTGACAGATTTTTAAGAGCGAGGAATCGTTCAGCTATTATTTTATTTTTTGTTAGTAAAAGAATATTCCCATCACGCAACTCTGATAAACTTTCAAATTCTTTGCTTACTGCACAAATTGATTTGTATACGGCGAAGCATGAATAATGAGATAAAGGTTTGCTTTGGTCAGCGGATTCTAAAACAAAAAATTTTGGATCTTTTACAGTAGGGAGTTCGGGAAAAATAAGTTCAGTGTTAATAAATGTTTGCTTTTTCTTGTTTTTCCCTTTCTTTTTTTATTCCAGCACTATCGGCCAGCAAGGCAAACCGATTTGTGCTCACAAGGGAAGGCCCTGGGGCGATTTTGGCTAAGCACTTTTTACTAACCTTTTTTGTCACTATTTGCCCGCTTATGCAAAAAGAAATAAACCGAAAATTCTAAGTAGCAAATTAAAACAATAAGTTTTCAACTCGAAACTAGAAAAATATCACGAAATGAACACGGTAGAGAAGAGATTACCGCTCACTATGAGTGACAGTCAAAGACTGGTATCTGTAATTTTACCTACGTCTTTGCTTTAATAGTGCAAATACCGCATCAGTTACTGTATATTTGTTCGTTTATTATCCTCCCATCAAATGTTTTTTGTTTATATATTTCAATGTTTTCAAGAGCATTTAGGCGCCGTCCTTTTTGTTGTACGTGCAGTACCTTAACGGGTTTCTTTATGTTTGCGGGTGAACATTTAGATTAGATTGCATAAATTTTTCTTCAATTCAAAAAAGAAGCGTCAGAGAGCTAGACGAACAACAAGGACAGTAATAACTTATAGAGGAAAAATAACATACATAGTTGCAAATTTTTTCAGAAATTATAATATCCACACGGAAAATTGGAAACAACCTGGGAAGGATACTTAAAAGCAGCACGAATGAAGAAGACCCATTGAACCAACAAGGCGTGTATAAACTGACCTGTAAGTGTCAATATAGCTATATTGGACAAACAGACCGTAAAGTAAGAACAAGGTTTCGTGAACACATAAGGGACTACAACAAAAGGATACGAAAACCCACGGCAATACCTGAATCTAATTTTGCAAACCATCTGGTAAACGCAAAATGTTCACCCGCAAACATAAAGAAACCCGTTAAGGTACTGCACGTATGCCTTTTATAAATTTTGCTTCGAAAATTCGAACATGGAAATAACAACTCTAAAATGTGTATACTTGAAGTGTAAAATTATCAAATATTTAAAATGAAATAGTAATTTGACAAGATTTATAAATTTTTCAGATTTTTGACGACTTGAAACTTTTGGTGCAAGGTTAGCTGAACAGCATCTTACGTCTACATTCGTAAAACTTTGATGCGTCGTAAAATGGGTAGGTGAGCCATCATTGATCACTACAAGATTCGATGTCAAGAGCTGGTCTCAAATATTTCTTAATATTGACAGAATTTCATACGAGTAGAAATTTTGATTAGGAGGAATGTACATACATAGATATTAAAGTAATTTTGAAACCTATATCACTGCGTTACAAAAACGAGGTTTAATAGTAAAGTATTTTTTCTATATATTCTTTATATACTTTTATACATAAAAAAAAAATTCTGACGTGTACATGAAAATCGCCGATACACGTGTATTTTTACTTTTTCTCCCCTTTCCGAAAAAGTATATTTGGTTTATAGGACGGAATATGTGTAACTCGGTGTTTGTAACGCAGTGTATTTATTTCTATGGCAATCGTGGAAATACAAGAGGTTATGTTCAGTTTGGTGTGGGGAATTCCTTTTTTTACGAAAACACAGGTGCCTTGCTTATTTGATGTATTTAACGCCAGATTGTGGTAGCATGCAACATAAGCGTGTGGGGGAGAGGGTGCGCTGTTAAAAGACAAGTGCGATTCTTGCAGTGATATAATAATGGGATTATAATCTTTCAGGAGCAGTTGCAACTCATGGAAATTGTTCTAGTATCCGTTAAGATTCCATTGCAATATATAGGTCATTTAGACTTACTAAAGGGTTTTAAAAATTAATATAAGATTTATTGTTGTAAGTTTTTTTTTTAATATGTACTTGAAAGATTGGCAAACTTTCAAATTCTTTGCTTACTGCACAAATTGATTTGTATACGGCGAAGCATGAATAATGAGATAAAGGTTTGCTTTGGTCAGCGGATTCTTAAACAAAAAATTTTGGATTTCTTTTGTTTACAGTAGGGAGTTCGGGAAAAATAAGTTCAGTGTTAATAAATGTTTGCTTTTTCTTGTTTTTCCCTTTCTTTTTTTTTATTCCAGCACTATCAGCCAGCAAGGCAAACCGGTTTGTGCCCACAAGGGAAGGCCCTGGGGCGATTTTTGCTAAGCACTTTTCATTAAACTTTTTAGTCACTATTTGTCCGCTTATGCAAAAAGAAATAAATCGAAAATTCTAAGTAGCAAATTAAAACAATAAGTTTTCAACTCGAAACTAGAAAAATATCACGAAATGAACACGGTAGAGAAGAGAGTACCGCTCACTATGAGTGACAGTCAAATACTGGTATCTGTAATTTTACCTACGTCTTTGCTTTAATAGTGCAAATACCGCATCAGAGTTACTGTTTATTTGTTCGTTTATTATCCTCCCATCAAATGTTTTTTGTTTATATATTTCAATGTTTTCAAGAGCATTTAGGCGCCGTCCTTTTTGTTGTACGTGCAGTACCTTAACGGGTTTCTTAATGTTTGCGGATGAACATTTAGATTAGATTGCATAAATTTTTCTTCAATTCAAAAAAGAAGCGTCAGAGAGCTAGACGAAAAACAAAGGACAGTAATAACTTATAGAGGAAAAATAACATACAAAGTTGCAAATTTTTTCAGAAAATATAATATCCACACGGAAAATTGGAAACAACCTGGGAAGGATACTTAAAAGCAGCACGAATGAAGAAGACCCATTGAACCAACAAGGCGTGTATAAACTGACCTGTAAGTGTCAATATAGCTATATAGGACAAACAGACCGTAAAGTAAGAACAAGGTTTCGTGAACACATAAGGGACTACAACAAAAGGATACGAAAACCCACGGCAATACCTGAATCTAATTTTGCAAACCATCTGGTAAACGCAAAATGTTCACCCGCAAACATAAAGAAACCCGTTAAGGTACTGCACGTATGCCTTTTATAAATTTTGCTTCGAAAATTCGAACATGGAAATAACAACTCTAAAATGTGTATACTTGAAGTGTAAAATTATCAAATATTTAAAATGAAATAGTAATTTGACAAGATTTATAAATTTTTCAGATTTTTGACGACTTGAAACTTTTGGTGCAAGGTTAGCTGAACAGCATCTTACGTCTACATTCGTAAAACTTTGATGCGTCGTAAAATGGGTAGGTGAGCCATCATTGATCACTACAAGATTCGATGCCAAGAGCTGGTCTCAAATATTTCTTAATATTGACAGAATTTCATAAGAGTAGAAATTTTGATTAGGAGGAATGTACATACATAGATATTAAAGTAATTTTGAAACCTATATCACTGCGTTACAAAAACGAGGTTTAGTAGTAAAGTATTTTTTCTATATATTCTTTATATACTTTTATACATAAAAAAAATTCTAACGTGTACATGAAAATCGCCGATACACGTGTATTTTTATTTTTCCTCCTTTTTCCGAAAAAGTATATTTGGTTAATAGGACAGAATATGTGTTACTCGGTGTTTGTAACGCAGTGTATTTATTTCTATGGCAATCGTGGAAATACAAGAAGTTATGTTCAGTTTGGTGTGGGGAATTCCTTTTTTTACGAAAACACAGATGCCTTGCTTATTTGATGTATTTAACGCCAGATTGTGGTAGCATGCAACCTAAGCGTGTGCGGGAGAGGGTGCGCTGTTAAAAGACAAGTGCGTTTCTTGCAGTGATATAATAATGGGATTATAATCTTTCAGGAGCAGTTGCAACTCATGGAAATTGTTCCAGTATCCGTTTAGATTCCATTGCAATATATAGGTCATTTAGACTTACTAAAGGGTTTTAAAAATTAATATAAGATTTATTGTTGTAAGTTTTTTTTTTTGAATATGTACTTGAAAGATTGGTTTTATATAAGATTGTTTTCTTCTATGTTGCTGGTAAATTCCTTTGTAGCATCGCCTGAGTTATAGTTTTGTGTATTGATGTTATTCTGATTTGTGTTGTGGTTGTAATTTTGTAGGTCGAGAGAGTAATTAATCAATGAGCTGAGATTTTGTATTGACATAGAGCATAAAAAAGACTTAAGAATGGAATTTTGTTCGTTGAGCGCGTTTATGGATTGAGTGGGTGATATCTGAGCGGGTATTGAGTGCAAATTGAGTGTTTGAGGGAAGGTTTGGGGGCTTTCTGGTATGAGTGTAATGTTGTGTGATGGATTAGTTGATGTATAGGTTTCAAAAGAAGTAGATGTTGGTTTGTTGATTGAGTTGGAGAGTTCGATACGGGGAGCATTTTGTTTATTTTCTGAGGGTCATCGAGTTTTTGAGAGTCGGTCTGGAATGCAGTAGATGTATTTTGTGCGTTATTTTTAGTTTTAGTTATTTCGGAAGCTGTCTTATTTTTGGGTTCACAGCGTATTTCGTTAACATCGCTTTGTAAAACAATAGACGAAAAAGATTGAGAATTTTCGGAATTGAAAAGAGCTGTATTCTTGTGAATTTTTATCGCTTCTCGCATTGTACATTTCTTTGTTATTTTGATTTTGAGTATTTTCTTTGTCTGACTAAATTTTGGGCACTTGTTGTATGAAGAGGGGTTGTCAGAAGAGGAATTTGCGCAGAAGGTGCGTGTGCATTTTGTTTGGGAGTGAGGTGGAAGACAACAGTTTTCACATGTTGGTGAACGCTTACAGAATTTTACTGTGTGGCCTAGCAACTGACAATTTTTGCACCGCATGAGATTTGGTACATATTGTCTTACTTTTACATTTCTCCAGGCGATGTCAATTTTATCAGGGAGGTGGTATAAATCGAAAGTCAACAATACTACTCCAGTTGGATTCAACGTTTCGTTATTAGCTTTTCTTTGGAATTTAAAAGCGCTAATTACTCCTTGAGAACTTAACTCGCTAATTATTTCTTCAGCTGACACATTATTGAGGAAAGGGGCGTAGATTGTGCCTTTATTGTGGTTCAGATTTTCGTGGTACTTGACTTTGACAGAACAAATGCCTGGCAGATTTTTAAGAGCGAGGAATGTTTCAGCTATTATTTTATTTTTTGTTAGTAAAAGAATATTCCCAGCACGCAACTCTGACAAACTTTCAAATTCTTTGCTTACTGCACAAATTGATTTGTATACGGCGAAGCATGAATAATGAGATAAAGGTTTGCTTTGGTCAGCGGATTCTTAAACAAAAAATTTAGGATTTCTTTTGTTTACAGTAGGGAGTTCGGGAAAAATAAGTTCAGTGTTAATAAATGTTTGCTTTTTCTTGTTTTTCCCTTTCTTTTTTTTATTCCAGCACTATCAGCCAGCAAGGCAAACCGGTTTGTGCCCACAAGGGAAGGCCCTGGGGCGATTTTTGCTAAGCACTTTTCATTAAACTTTTTAGTCACTATTTGTCCGCTTATGCAAAAAGAAATAAACCGAAAATTCTAAGTAGCAAATTAAAACAATAAGTTTTCAACTCGAAACTAGAAAAATATCACGAAATGAACACGGTAGAGAAGAGAGTACCGCTCACTATGAGTGACAGTCAAATACTGGTATCTGTAATTTTACCTACGTCTTTGCTTTAATAGTGCAAATACCGCATCAGTTACTGTATATTTGTTCGTTTATTATCCTCCCATCAAATGTTTTTTGTTTATATATTTCAATGTTTTCAAGAGCATTTAGGCGCCGTCCTTTTTGTTGTACGTGCAGTACCTTAACGGGTTTTTTTCTTCAATTCAAAAAAGAAGCGTCAGAGAGCTAGACGAAAAAAAAGGACAGTAATAACTTATACAGGAAAAATAACATACAAAGTTGCAAATTTTTTCAGAAATTATAATATCCATACGGAAAATTGGAAACAACCTGGGAAGGATACTTAAAAGCAGCACGAATGAAGAAGACCCATTGAACCAACAAGGCGTGTATAAACTGACCTGTAAGTGTCAATATAGCTATATAGGACAAACAGACCGTAAAGTAAGAACAAGGTTTCGTGAACACATAAGGGACTACAACAAAAGGATAGGAAAACCCACGGCAATACCTGAATCTAATTTTGCAAACCATCTGGTAAACGCAAAATGTTCACCCGCAAACATAAAGAAACCCGTTAAGGTACTGCACGTATGCCTTTTATAAATTTTGCTTCGAAAATTCGAACATGGAAATAACAACTCTAAAATGTGTATACTTGAAGTGTAAAATTATCAAATATTTAAAATGAAATAGTAATTTGACAAGATTTATAAATTTTTCAGATTTTTGACGACTTGAAACTTTTGGTGCAAGGTTAGCTGAACAGCATCTTACGTCTACATTCGTAAAACTTTGATGCGTCGTAAAATGGGTAGGTGAGCCATCATTGATCACTACAAGATTCGATGCCAAGAGCTGGTCTCAAATATTTCTTAATATTGACAGAATTTCATAAGAGTAGAAATTTTGATTAGGAGGAATGTACATACATAGATATTAAAGTAATTTTGAAACCTATATCACTGCGTTACAAAAACGAGGTTTAGTAGTAAAGTATTTTTTCTATATATTCTTTATATACTTTTATACATAAAAAAAAATTCTGACGTGTACATGAAAATCGCCGATACACGTGTTTTTATTTTTTCTCCCCTTTCCGAAAAAGTATATTTGGTTCACAGGACAGAATATGTGTAACTCGGTGTTTGTAACGCAGTGTATTTATTTCTATGGCAATCGTGGAAATACAAGAGGTTATGTTCAGTTTGGTGTGGGGAATTCCTTTTTTTACGAAAACACAGATGCCTTGCTTATTTGATGTATTTAACGTCAGATTGAGGTAGTATGCAATATAAGCGTGTGGGGGAGAGAGTGCGCTGTTAAAAGACAAGTGCGTTTCTTGCAGTGATATAATAATAGGATTATAATCTTTCAGGAGCAGTTGTAACTCATGGAAATTGATCCAGTATCCGTTTAGATTCCATTGCAATATATTCATAGGTCATTTAGACTTACTAAAGGGTTTTAAAAATTAATATAAGATTTGTTGTTGTAAGTTTTTTTTTTGAATATGTACTTGAAAGATTGGTTTTATATAAATTTTGAGATGTATACATTTATATAAGATTGTTTTCTTCTATGTTGCTGGTAAATTTCTTTGTTGCATCGCCTGAGTTATAGTTTTGTGTATTGATGTTATTCTGATTTGTGTTGTGGTTGTAATTTTGTAGGTCGAGAGAGTAATTAATCAATGAGCTGAGATTTTGTATTGACATAGAGTGTAAAAAAGACTTAAGAATGGAATTATGTTCGTTGAGCGCGTTTATGGATTGAGTGGGTGATATCTGAGCGGGTATTGAGTGCAAATTGAGTGTTTGAGAGAAGCTTTGGGGGCTTTGTGGTATGAGTGTAATGTTGTGTGATTGATTTGTTGATGTATAGGTTTCAAAAGAAGTAGATGTTGGTTTGTTGATTGTGTTGGAGAGTTCGATACGGGGAGCATTTTATTTTCTGAGGGTCATCGAGTTTTTGAGAGTCGGTCTGGAATGCAGTAGATGTATTTTGTGAGTTATTTTTAGTTTTAGTTATTTCGGAAGCTGTCTTATTTTTGGGTTCAGAGCGTATTTCGTTAACATCGCGTTGCGAAATAATAGAGGAAAAAGATTGAGAATTTTCGGGATTGGAAAGAGGTGTATTCTTGTGAATTTTTATCGCTTCTCGCATTGTACATTTCTTTGTTATTTTGATGTTGAGTATTTCCTTTGTCTGACTAAAATTTGGGCACTTGTTGGATGAAGAGGGGTGGTCGGAAGAGCAATTTGCGCAGAAGGTGCGTGTGCATTTTGTTGGGGAGTGAGGCGGAAGACAACAGTGTTCACATGTTGGTGAACGTTTACAGAATTTTACTGTGTGGCCTAGCAACTGACAATTTTTGCACCGCATGGGATTTGGTACATATTGTCTTACTTTTACATTTCTCCAGGCGATGTCAATTTTATCAGGCCTGACAGATTTTTAAGAGCGAGGAATCGTTCAGCTATTATTTTATTTTTTGTTAGTAAAAGAATATTCCCATCACGCAACTCTGATAAACTTTCAAATTCTTTGCTTACTTGCCAAATTGATTTGTATACGGCGAAGCATGAATAATGAGATAAAGTTTTGCTTTGGTCAGCGGATTCTTAAACAAAAAATTTAGGATCTCTTTTTTTTACAGTAGGGAGTTCGGGAAAAATAAGTTCAGTGTTAATAAATGTTTGCTTTTTCTTGTTTTTCCCTTTCTTTTTTTTATTCCAGCACTATCGGCCAACAAGGCAAACAGATTTGTGCCCACAAGGGAAGGCCCTGGGGCGATTTTGGCTAAGCACTTTTCACTGACCTTTTTTGTCACTATTTGCCCGCTTATGCAAAAAGAAATAAACCGAAAATTCTAAGTAGCAAATTAAAACAATAAGTTTTCAACTCGAAACTAGAAAAATATCACGAAATGAACACGATAGAGAAGAGATTACCGCTCACTATGAGTGACAGTCAAAGACTGGTATCTGTAATTTTACCTACGTCTTTGCTTTAATAGTGCAAATACCGCATCAGAGTTACTGTATATTTGTTCGTTTATTATCCTCCCATCAAATGTTGTTTGTTTATATATTTCAATGTTTTCAAGAGCATTTAGGCGCCGTCCTTTTTGTTGTACGTGCAGTACCTTAACGGGTTTCTTAATGTTTGCAGGTGAAAATTTAGATTAGATGCATAAATTTTTCTTCAATTCAAAAAAGAAGCGTCAGAGAGCTAGACGAAAAACAAGGACAGTAATAACTTATACAGGAAAAATAACATACAAACTTGCAAATTTTTTCAGAAAATATAATATCCACACGGAAAATTGGAAACAACCTGGGAAGGATACTTAAAAGCAGCACGAATGAAGAAGACCCATTGAACCAACAAGGCGTGTATAAACTGACCTGTAAGTGTCAATATAGCTATATAGGACAAACAGACCGTAAAGTAAGAACAAGGTTTCGTGAACACATAAGGGACTACAACAAAAGGATACGAAAACCCACGGCAATACCTGAATCTAATTTTGCAAACCATCTGGTAAACGCAAAATGTTCACCCGCAAACATAAAGAAACCCGTTAAGGTACTGCACGTATGCCTTTTGCGAGTTTCACACGAAATAAATTTTGCTTCTAAAATTCGAACATGGAAATAACAACTCTAAAATGTGTATAAGTAAATCAAACACGGTAAGTCTGGTTTAATTATTTATTTTCCTTGCTATGCAAGGGCAGCCGATAATGCCGAGCGAGTTAATACAACTGAATGTTTCGGTGTCTGCACCTGAATACCTAACTCCCTAATTGCCAACACCTCACGTAGACTGCCGCGTGACTCTTCATAGCTGAGTCGGCGATTCCCACGATTTTGGACTGCTTATGTTGTTTTGCTGCTCGCATGCGCTTCCGTTGTTATGTCTGCGTTACTTGAGCTGCGCTTATTATTTAGTTTCAGTTGTTGTTGTTTGTGCTGCGCTTACTTGGTATTGCCTACTGCAGGTCACTTGGTATTGCCTACTGCGGTATGTTAACTATTCCCCCGCTAGAAGAGGAGACGTCCACGGATTCCTGAAGAACGCTGTCCAGTGTTGCGATACTAACATTGCGCCTCCGGCGATTGTTGATTATGTAAGCTAATATGGCAAATACCAAAACTGAAATTGTAACGGAGTAAGCTATAAGCCATTGAGATGATTGCGTTTCAACAAATTCCCTCAATGATGTAATATGTCGCAGATTCTTTTGGTTGATGTTGTGCAGGTATGGAAGTGACAAGAATGTGGTATGGTTTGTCAGGTTCAGAAATTGTGCGGGCATGGCCTCAGGATACAAGCGCACCATCTTCCGCCAGTTCGTGTATGTTGTGCCATTAATGGTTACATTCTCTGTAAACTTTATTACGAATGTTCCGTTCAAAATTACTGGGAGGGAATTTTTTTTCGCGAACTTCAATCAATTTATCGTTAATAACGACAAGGCCTTCATCAATTTCCTCCACCGGGTCGATGTGGTCAGCTGTTATAGTCTGGCAGGATGCAGGTCGTTGGCTTAACAAGTTTAAAACACAAGAGCTATTCACATTTGATAATTGACAAAATATGGTTGATACTGAATTTTTACAATTCTGAAGCTGTTGATATTCGTTGTTACATTTTGACACTTGACTAGTCTCTATTATAATTGATTTGGAATCTTTTACAACCGGCTTAATTTTAAATTTCTTACAATTCTGTTTTACAATTGGGTATTTAATTACGAAATAAATGTTTTCATGGTCTTGTAAAATTTTCAATTTTGACACTGTTAGTAAATCGCTTATTGTTATATCTGTAGAGTGCTCGGTGGTTAGTAAGTTCTTAACCTCATCACTATTTAACAACATTGGATTAATTAATTGTATCTTACCCAAAGTGGCGGAATACAGGGCTGATTCTATGTCGTCTATTAATGCTCTGTTTCTTGCTGATATCAGATCAAAAAGGTGTCTAGTATCGAGTCCATGTTTTTTCGTTGTACTAATTATTTTGTTTACGGTGTCAGTTAGCTGGCTTATTTTAACTTGGAGCTGGCTGTTAATGTAAATCTGTTGCTCGTTTGCTTCAATCAAGGATTCTGTCCGAGTTTGAAGCTGGTTGAAGTCATCGAAATCGGGAGTACCCGCTACGTATTTAAGAGCGGTACCCAATAAGTTAATGCTACGGGAATATCGGTGGTGAATTCTTAATGAGTCTAGCAGTCGTAATATGCGGTCGATGTCCAATTTAATTGCTTTCCTAATATGAGACTGTGGAAAGATCTCAAGAAGGTTGTCTGTTTCTTCGGCGATGTTCTCGTAGACGGTTAAATTCAGGTGGTGAATGATATGCTTATATTGGTCGTCGATGGCAACCTCTCCATCCGATATACATAGGTATAAAAACAGAGCCAGTGTAATTTAAAATTTCCGACCGCGCTACTGCGGCCGCCAACAGGATCAGGAACCTATCGACAAAGCAGAATTATCTTAGATTACCTTTATGAATTTTTTTGCCGTCAATAAGGACTGTGGTTCCTAAATCTTTTTCAACTACTTTTTCCGAGTAAAGTTTAGTAAGTTTGTTACCCAGTCTCCTATTGGCTTTTATAAAAACTTTTTCACCGGGCTTAAAAATTTTCAATGCTTAAATGGAGCTTTACGGCCGGTTATTTTAAATTAAACAAACGTTTAACTTTTTCTCCTACGCGTTTCGCTCCATTTAAGCATTGATTTAAACTTAAAACTTGGCCCTTAAAAATTTTCGTTCGCCTATTTCTGTTGTGGTAGCTAAGTTCGGAGTTCTGTGCTTTTATAAGGTTGCTTCTAATTTCTTGCAGATATTTTGATGACGCGAAATGAATTATGTCGAAGGGCAGTTGTCCTGTCACGGAGTGTATTGTCCTGTTGTATTTGTAAGTCGCGAGTAGGATAAGATCGTTCGTGTCATTTAGTCCCTGGCTTAGTTTGATACACCGACTGATTTCTGAAGGAGTCCCGTGAAATCGTTCTATCTGTCCATTCGTTGTACTATGGTGCGGGGGTGTCGTAAATATTGAAATATTAAAATGGTCTTTTAGCAGTGACTTTATTGTGTTAGAATTTAGTGATTTTTCATTATCACATACAATATTCTGAGTGTTTTTAAAAAAATTCATAATGCGGACCAAGGATTCCTTTATATCGACTATTGACCTAGAGGAAATTGACTGAACTGTGGCAAATTTCGAAAATTTGTCGATACAAGTTAAATAGTGTTTCTGATTATGGCCACAGCCTGGTAGTGTTTGGAACTGCCCTGCGAGATTTCAAATTTTTATAGGCGGTATGGGCTGCCTGACGCCACGACACGTATCGGGACTGGTCACCATTGAACTCTGGCAAGGACTTTGTCACGTCCAGAGATTCATCGCACCTGACTGTCGGGTCAATAGATATCTCCTGGTATTCTTCGACCTGAGACGGTCTCTATCTGCGTCAGCCTAGCTGTCAATGCGTCCACTGTCGATTGGAATTCTCGTCTCGTTTGTTCTGTTGCTGCCCGAACAGCGGCACCCATTAAAGCGCGAATGCTACTTTCCTCCATGTCGAGTCACTTTGTTATAATATAACTTTTCTAAGAGGTCTTTCTTTTATATCTTTCCTAACTTAATTTTATGGAGCACTCTACTTACAGGTTCATGCTACTCTAGACTCTAATTAATATTCCCGTCTTCCAGTTCCTTTGGTCAGCCAGGTGGAGAGGGAGTTGATTGTTGTTTTTATTTTACGATTTGATGATTCTTTCCTTGTTTTTAGCCTTCAGCTAAATGTCCTTGATTTAACACTGTTAGTGGTCAAACTACGGCTATCCGGCCTTTTTTTATTCAAACACTTTAATTTAGTTTTTGTTCGTGTTCACTGTGGCTATACGGCCTTTTTTATTCAAACACTTTAATTTAGATTTTGTTCGTGTTCACTTTTGGCTATACGGCCTTTTTTATTCAAACACTTTAATTAAGGTTTTGTTCGTGTTCACATTTGGATATACGGACTTTTTTTATTTGAACACTGCCCTGGGTCCGGGCACACGGCCACGATACTTTAATATTAAATACGCGTGGCCCCACGATTGGCGCCAGTAAATCAAACACGGTAAGTCTGGTTTAATTATTTATTTCCCTTGCTATGCAAGGGCAGCCGATAATGCCGAGCGAGTTAATACAACTGAATCTTTCGGTATCTGCATCTGAATACCTAACTCCCTAATTGCCAACACCTCACGTAGACTGCCGCGTGACTCTTCATAGCTGAGTCGGCGATTCCCACGATTTTGGACTGCTTATGTTGTTTTGCTGCTCGCATGCGCTTCCGTTGTTATGTCTGCGTTACTTGAGCTGCGCTTATTATTTAGTTTCAGTTGTTGTTGTTTGTGCTGCGCTTATTTGGTATTGCCTACTGCAGGTTCCCTTGGTATTGCCTACTGCGGTATGTTAACTTATACTTGAAGTGTAAAATTATCAAATTGTTCCAGTATCCGTTTAGATTCCATTGCAATATATAGGTCATTTAGTTTTTTTTAGTTTTTTTTTTGAATATGTACTTGAAAGATTGGTTTTATATAAATTTTGAGATGTATACATTTATATAAGATTGTTTTATTCTATGTTGCTGGTAAATTCCTTTGTAGCATCGCCTGAGTTATAGTTTTGTGTATTGATGTTATTCTGATTTGTGTTGTGGTTGTAATTTTGTAGGTCGAGAGAGTAATTAATCAATGAGCTGAGATTTTGTATTGATTGACATAGAGTGTAAAAAAGACTTAAGAATGGAATTTTGTTCGTTGAGCGCGTTTATGGATTGAGTGGGTGATATCTGAGCGGGTATTGAGTGCAAATTGAGTGTTTGAGAGAAGCTTTGGGGGCTTTCTGGTATGAGTGTAATGTTGTGTGATTGATTAGTTGATGTATAGGTTTCAAAAGAAGTAGATGTTGGTTTGTTGATTGAGTTGGATAGTTCGATACGGGGAGCATTTTGTTTATTTTCTGAGGGTCATCGAGATTTTGAGGGTCGGGCTGGAATGCAGTAGATGTATTTTGTGCGTTATTTTTAGTTTTAGTTATTTCGGAAGCTGTCTTATTTTTGGGTTCAGAGCGTATTTCGTTAACATCGCTTTGCGAAACAATAGAGGAAAAAGATTGAGAATTTTCGGGATTGGAAAGAGCTGTATTCTTGTGAATTTTTATCGCTTCTCGCATTGTACATTTCATTGTTATTTTGATTTTGAGTATTTCCTTTGTCTGACTAAATTTTGGGCACTTGTTGGATGAAGATGGGTGGTCGGAAGAGGAATTTGCGCAGAAGGTGCGTGTGCATTTTGTTGGGGAGTGAGGTGGAAGACAACAGTTTTCACATGTTGGTGAACGCTTACAGAATTTTACTGTGTGGCCTAGCAACTGACAATTTTTGCACCGCATGGGATTTGGTACATATTGTCTAACTTTTACATTTCTCCAGGCGATGTCAATTTTATCAGGGAGGTGGTATAAATCGAAAGTCAACAATACTACTCGAGTTGGATTTAACGTTTCGTTATTAGCTTTTCTTTGGAATTTAAAAGCGAACTTAACTCGCTAATTATTTCTACAGCCTTTATTGTGGTTCAGATTTTCGTGGTACTTGACTTTGACAGCACAAATGCCTGGCAGATTTTTAAGAGCGAGGAATCGTTCAGCTATTCTTTTATTTTTTGTTAGTAAAATAATATTCCCATCACGCAACTCTGATAAACATTCAAATTCTTTGCTTACTTCACCAATTGATTTGTATACCGCGAAGCATGAATAATGAGATAAAGGTTTGCTTTGGTCAGCGGATTCTAAAACAAAAAATTTAGGATCTCTTTTTTTTACAGTAGGGAGTTCGGGAAAAATAAGTTCAGTGTTAATAAATTTTTGCTTTTTCTTGTTTTTCCCTTTCTTTTTTTTTATTCCAGCACTATCGGCCAGCAAGGCAAACCGATTTGTGCCCACAAGGGAAGGCCCTGGGGCGATTTGGGCTAAGCACTTTTCACTAAACTTTTTAGTCACTATTTGCCCGCTTATGCAAAAAGAAATAAACCGAAAATTCTAAGTAGCAAATTAAAACAATAAGTTTTCAACTCGAAACTAGAAAAACATCACGAAACGAACACGGTAGAGAAGAGATTACCGCTCACTATGAGTGACAGTCAAAGACTGGTATCTGTAATTTTACCTACGTCTTTGCTTTAATAGTGCAAATACCGCATCAGAGTTACTGTATATTTGTTCGTTTATTATCCTCCCATCAAATGTTTTTTGTTTATATATTTCAATGTTTTCAAGAGCATTTAGGCGCCGTCGTTTTTGTTGTACGTGCAGTACCTTAACGGGTTTCTTTATGTTTGCGGGTGAACATTTAGATTAGATTGCATAAATTTTTCTTCAATTCAAAAAAGAAGCGTCAGAGAGCTACACGAAAAACAAGGACAGTAACAACTTATAGAGGAAAAATAACATACAAACTTGCAAATTTTTTCAGAAAATATAATATCTACACGGAAAGTTGGAAAGAACCTGGGAAGGATACTTAAAAGCAGCACGAATGAAGAAGACCCATTGAACCAACAAGGCGTGTATAAACTGACCTGCGAGTGTCAATACAGCTATGTATATAGGACAAACAGACCGTAAAGTAAGAACAAGGTTTCGTGAACACATAAGGGACTACAACAAAAGGATACGAAAACCCACGGCAATACCTGAATCTAATTTTGCAAACCATATGGTAAACGCAAAATGTTCACCCGCAAACATAAAGAAACCCGTTAAGGTACTGCACGTATGGCTTTTGCGAGTTTCACACGAAATAAATTTTGCTTCGAAAATTCGAACATGGAAATAACAACTCTGAAATGTGTATACTTGAAGTGTAAAATTATCATAATAGTAATTTGATCACTACAAGATTCGATGCCAAGAGCTGGTCTTCAATTATTTTCCCCCTTGGGTTTTCTGTTGCGGAACCCCATAAGAAGCTTCACGCATTCAAATCCCCGAGTAAAATAATTGGGGTGAAAATATTTCTTAATATTGACAGAATTTCATAAGAGTAGAAATTTTGATTAGGAGGAATGAACATACATAGATATTAAAGTAACTTTGAAACCTATATCACTGCGTTACAAAAACGAGGTTTAGTAGTAAAGTATTTTTTCTATATATTCTTTATATACTTTTATACATAAAAAAAAATTCTGACGTGTACATGAAAATCGCCGATACAGGTGTTTTTATTTTTTCTCCCCTTTCCGAAAAAGTATATTTGGTTCACAGGACAGAATATGTGTAACTCGGTGTTTGTAACGCAGTGTATTTATTTCTATGGCAATCGTGGAAATACAAGAGGTTATGTTCGGTTTGGTGTGGGGAATTCCTTTTTTTACGAAAACACAGATGCCTTGCTTATTTGATGTATTTAACGCCAGATTGTGGTAGTATGCAATATAAGCGTGTGGGGGAGAGAGTGCGCTGTTAAAAGACAAGTGCGTTTCTTGCAGTGATATAATAATAGGATTATAATCTTTCAGGAGCAGTTGCAACTCATGGAAATTGTTCCAGTATCCGTTTAGATTCCATTGCATTATATACATAGGTCATTTAGACTTACTAAAGGGTTTTAAAAATTAATATAAGATTTATTGTTGTAAGTTTTTTTTTTGAATATGTACTTGAAAGATTGGTTTTATATAAATTTTGAGATGTATACATTTATATAAGATTGTTTTCTTCTATGTTGCTGGTAAATTCCTTTGTTGCATCGCCTGAGGTATAGTTTTGTGTATTGATGTTATTCTGATTTGTGTTGTGGTTGTAATTTTGTAGGTCGAGAGAGTAATTAATCAATGAGCTGAGATTTTGTATTGACATAGAGTGTAAAAAAGACTTAAGAATGGAATTATGTTCGTTGAGCGCGTTTATGGATTGAGTGGGTGATATCTGAGCGGGTATTGAGTGCAAATTGAGTGTTTGCGAGAAGCTTTGGGGGCTTTGTGGTATGAGTGTAATGTTGTGTGATTGATTTGTTGATGTATAGGTTTCAAAAGAAGTAGATGTTGGTTTGTTGATTGAGTTGGAGAGTTCGATACGGGGAGCATTTTATTTTCTGAGGGTCATCGAGTTTTTGAGAGTCGGTCTGGAATGCAGTAGATGTATTTTGAGAGTTATTTTTAGTTTTAGTTATTTCGGAAGCTGTCTTATTTTTGGGTTCAGAGCGTATTTCGTTAACATCACGTTGCGAAATAATAGAGGAAAAAGATTGAGAATTTTCGGGATTGGAAAGAGCTGTATTCTTGTGAATTTTTATCGCTTCTCGCATTGTACATTTCTTTGTTATTTTGATGTTGAGTATTTCCTTTGTCTGACTAAATTTGGGGCACTTGTTGGATGAAGAGGGGTGGTCGGAAGAGGAATTCGCGCAGAAGGTGCGTGTGTGGCCTAGCAACTCACAATTTTTGCACCGCATGGAATTTGGTACATATTGTCTTACTTTTACATTTCTGCAGGCGATGTCAATTTTATCAGGCCTGGCAGATTTTTAAGAGCGAGGAATCGTTCAGCTATTATTTTATTTTTTGTTAGTAAACGAATATTCCCATCACGCAACTCTGATAAACTTTCAAATTCTTTGCTTACTGCACAAATTGATTTGTATACGGCGAAGCATGAATAATGAGATAAAGGTTTGCTTTGGTCAGCGGATTCTTAAACAAAAAATTTAGGATCTCATTTTTTTACAGTAGGGAGTTCGGGAAAAATAAGTTCAGTGTTAATAAATGTTTGCTTTTTCTTGCTTTTCCCTTTCTTTTTTTTTATTCCAGCACTATCGGCCAGCAAGGCAAAACGATTTGTGCCCACAAGGGAAGGCCCTGGGGCGATTTTGGGTAAGCACTTTTCACTAACCTTTTTTGTCACTATTTGCCCGCTTATGCAAAAAGAAATAAACCGAAAATTCTAAATAGCAAATTAAAACAATAAGTTTTCAACTCGAAACTAGAAAAATATCACGAAATGAACACGGTAGAGAAGAGATTACCGCTCACTATGAGTGACAGTCAAAGACTGGTATCTGTAATTTTACCTACGTCTTTGCTTTAATAGTGCAAATACCGCATCAGAGTTACTGTTTATTTGTTCGTTTATTATCCTCCCATCAAATGTTTTTTGTTTATATATTTCAATGTTTTCAAGAGCATTTAGGCGCCGTCCTTTTTGTTGTACGTGCAGTACCTTAACGGGTTTCTTTATGTTTGCGGGTGAACATTTAGATTAGATTGCATAAATTTTTCTTCAATTCAAAAAAGAAGCGTCAGAGAGCTAGACGAAAAACAAGGACAGTAATAACTTATACAGGAAAAATAACATACAAACTTGCAAATTTTTCAGAAAATATAATATCCACACGGAAAATTGGAAACAACCTGGGAAGGATACTTAAAAGCAGCACGAATGAAGAAGACCCATTGAACCAACAAGGCGTGTATAAACTGACCTGTAAGTGTCAATATAGCTATATAGGACAAACAGACCGTAAAGTAAGAACAAGGTTTCGTGAACACATAAGGGACTACAACAAAAGGATACGAAAACCCACGGCAATACCTGAATCTAATTTTGCAAACCATCTGGTAAAGACAAAATGTTCACCCGCAAACATAAAGAAACCCGTTAAGGTACTGCACGTATGCCTTTTGCTTCGAAAATTCGAACATGGAAATAACAACTCTAAAATGTGTATACTTGAAGTGTAAAATTATCAAATATTTAAAATGAAATAGTAATTTGACAAAATTTATAAATTTTTTAGATTTTTGACGACTTGAAACTTTTGGTGCAAGGTTAGCTGAACAGCATCTTACGTCTACATTCGTAAAACTTTGATGCGTCGTAAAATGGGTAGGTGAGCCATCATTGATCACCACAAGATTCGATGCCAAGAGCTGGTCTTCAATTATTTTCCCCCTTGGGTTTTCTGTTGCGGAACCCCATAAGAAGCTTCACGCATTCAAATTCCCGAGTAAAATAATTGGGGTGGAAATATTTCTTAATATTGACAGAATTTCATTAGAGTAGAAATTTTGATTAGGAGGAATGTACATACATAGATATTAAAGTAATTTTGAAACCTACATATATCACTGCGTTTCAAAAACGAGGTTTAGTTCTGTCCTATGAACCAAATATACTTTTTCGGAAAGGGGAGAAAAAATAAAAATACACGTGTATCGACGATTTTCATGTACACGTCAGAACTTTTTTTTTTTTTAAAGGTATATAAAAAAAAAAAAGAGAAAAAATACTTTATACATAAAAAAAAATTCTGACGTGTACATGAAAATCGCCGATACACGTGTATTTTTATTTTTTCTCCCCTTTCCGAAAAAGTATATTTGGTTAACAGGACAGAATATGTGTAACTCGGTGTTTGTAACGCAGTGTATTTATTTCTATGGCAATCGTGGAAATACAAGAGGTTATGTTCAGTTTGGTTTGGGGAATTCCTTTTTTTACGAAAACACAGATGCCTTGCTTATTTGATGTATTTAACGCCAGATAGTGGTGGTATGCAACATAAGCGTGTGGGGGAGAGGGTGCGCTGTTAAAAGACAAGTGCGTTTCTTGCAGTGATATAATAATGGGATTTATTCTTTCAGGAGCAGTTGCAACTCATGGAAATTGTTCCAGTATCCGTTTTGATTCCATTGCAATATATAGGTCATTTAGACTTACTGAAGGGTTTTAAAAATTAATATAAGATTTATTGTTGTAAGTTTTTTTTTTGAATATGTACTTGAAAGATTGGTTTTATATAAATTTTGAGATTTATACATTTATATAAGATTGTTTTCTTCTATGTTGCTGGTAAATTCCTTTGTTGCATCGCCTGAGTTATAGTTTTGTGTATTGATGTTATTCTGATTTGTGTTGTGGTTGTAATTGTGTAGGTCGAGAGAGTAATTAATCAAGGAGCTGAGATTTTGTATTGACATAGAGTGTAAAAAATACTTAAGAATGGAATTATGTTCGTTGAGCGCGTTTATGGATTGAGTGGGTGATATCTGAGCGGGTATTGAGTGCAAATTGAGTGTTTGAGAGAAGCTTTGGGGGCTTTGTGGTATGAGTGTAATGTTGTGTGATTGATTTGTTGATGTATAGGTTTCAAAAGAAGTAGATGTTGGTTTGTTGATTGAGTTGGAGAGTTCGATACGGGGAGCATTTTGTTTATTTTCTGAGGGTCATCGAGTTTTTGAGAGTCGGTCTGGAATGCAGTAGATGTATTTTGTGAGTTATTTTTAGTTTTAGTTATTTCGGAAGCTGTCTTATTTTTGGGTTCAGAGCGTATTTCGTTAACATCACGTTGCGAAATAATAGAGGAAAAAGATTGAGAATTTTCGGGATTGGAAAGAGCTGTATTCTTGTGAATTTTTATCGCTTCTCGCGTTGTACATTTCTTTGTTATTTTGATGTTGAGTATTTCCCTTGTCTGACTAAGTTTGGGGCACTTGTTGGATGAAGAGGGGTGGTCGGAAGAGGAATTCGCGCAGAAGGTGCGTGTGCATTTTGTTGGGGAGTGAGGTGGAAGACAACAGTTTTTACATGTTGGTGAACGTGTACAGAATTTTACTGTGTGGCCTAGCAACTCACAATTTTTGCACCGCATGGGATTTGGTACATATTGTCTTACTTTTACATTTCTGCAGGCGTTGTCAATTTTATCAGGCCTGGCAGATTTTTAAGAGCGAGGAATCGTTCAGCTATTATTTTAGTTTTTGTTAGTAAACGAATATTCCCATCACGCAACACTGATAAACTTTCAAATTCTTTGCTTATTGCACAAATTGATTTGTATACGGCGAAGCATGAATAATGAGATAAAGGTTTGCTTTGGTCAGCGGATTCTTAAACAAAAAATTTAGGATCTCTTTTTTTTACAGTAGGGAGTTCGGGAAAAATAAGTTCAGTGTTAATAAATGTTAGCTTTTTTTTGCTTTTCCCTTTCTTTTTGTTTATTCCAGCACTATCGGCCAGCAAGGAAAACCGATTTGTGCCCACAAGGGAAGGCCCTGGGGCGATTTTGGGTAAGCACTTTTCACTAACCTTTTTTGTCACTATTTGCCCGCTTATGCAAAAAGAAATAAACCGAAAATTCTAAGTAGCAAATTAAAACAATAAGTTTTCAACTCGAAACTAGAAAAATATCACGAAATGAACACGGTAGAGAAGAGATTACCGCTCACTATGAGTGACAGTCAAAGACTGGTATCTGTAATTTTACCTACGTCTTTGCTTTAATAGTGCAAATACCGCATCAGAGTTACTGTTTATTTGTTCGTTTATTATCCTCCCATCAAATGTTTTTTGTTTATATATTTCAATGTTTTCAAGAGCATTTAGGCGCCGTCCTTTTTGTTGTACGTGCAGTACCTTAACGGGTTTCTTTATGTTTGCGGGTGAACATTTAGATTAGATTGCATAAATTTTTCTTCAATTCAAAAAAGAAGCGTCAGAGAGCTAGACGAAAAACAAGGACAGTAATAACTTATAGAGGAAAAATAACATACAAAGTTGCAAATTTTTTCAGAAAATATAATATCCACACGGAAAATTGGAAACAACCTGGGAAGGATACTTAAAAGCAGCACGAATGAAGAAGACCCATTGAACCAACAAGGCGTGTATAAACTGACCTGTAAGTGTCAATATAGCTATATAGGACAAACAGACCGTAAAGTAAGAACAAGGTTTCGTGAACACATAAGGGACTACAACAAAAGGATACGAAAACCCACGGCAATACCTGAATCTAATTTTGCAAACCATCTGGTAAAGGCAAAATGTTCACCCGCAAACATAAAGAAACCCGTTAAGGTACTGCACGTATGCCTTTTGCTTCGAAAATTCGAACATGGAAATAACAACTCTAAAATGTGTATACTTGAAGTGTAAAATTATCAAATATTTAAAATGAAATAGTAATTTGACAAAATTTATAAATTTTTTAGATTTTTGACGACTTTAAACTTTTGGTGCAAGGTTAGCTGAACAGCATCTTACGTCTACATTCGTAAAACTTTGATGCGTCGTAAAATGGGTAGGTGAGCCATCATTGATCACCACATGATTCGATGCCAAGAGCTGGTCTTCAATTATTTTCCCCCTTGGGTTTTCTGTTGCGGAACCCCATAAGAAGCTTCACGCATTCAATTTTCCGAGTAAAATAATTGGGGTGGAAATATTTCTTAATATTGACAGAATTTCATTAGAGTAGAAATTTTGATTAGGAGGAATGTACATACATAGATATTAAAGTAATTTTGAAACCTACATATATCACTGCGTTTCAAAAACGAGGTTTAGTTCTGTCCTATGAACCAAATATACTTTTTCGGAAAGGGCAGAAAAAATAAAAATACACGAGTATCGACGATTTTCATGTACACGTCAGAACTTTTTTTTTTTTTAAAGGTATATAAAGAATATATAGAAAAAATACTTTATACATAAAAAAAAAATTCTGACGTGTACATGAAAATCGCCGATACACGTGTATTTTTATTTTTTCTCCCCTTTCCGAAAAAGTATATTTGGTTAACAGGACAGAATATGTGTAACTCGGTGTTTGTAACGCAGTGTATTTATTTCTATGGCAATCGTGGAAATACAAGAGGTTATGTTCAGTTTGGTTTGGGGAATTCCTTTTTTTACGAAAACACAGATGCCTTGCTTATTTGATGTATTTAACGCCAGATAGTGGTGGTATGCAACATAAGCGTGTGGGGGAGAGGGTGCGCTGTTAAAAGACAAGTGCGTTTCTTGCAGTGATATAATAATGGGATTATAATCTTTCAGGAGCAGTTGCAACTCATGGAAATTGTTCCAGTATCCGTTTTGATTCCATTGCAATATATAGGTCATTTAGACTTACTAAAGGGTTTTAAAACTTAATATAAGATTTATTGTCGTAAGTTTTTTTTTGAATATGTACTTGAAATATTGGTTTTATATAAATTTTGAGATTTATACATTTATATAAGATTATTTTCTTCTATGTTGCTGGTAAATTCCTTTGAAAGTTCTTCATCTGACATTGTGGTATCGCCTGAGTTATAGTTTTGTGTATTGATGTTAATCTGATTTGTGTTGTGGTTGTAATTTTGTAGGTCGAGAGAGTAATTAATCAATGAGCTGAGATTTTGTATTGACAAAGAGTGTAAAAGAGACTTAAGGGCCGTACACATACAACTTTCCTGGCTTTACTTGACAATTCGAAATTTAACAACAAAGCATGAGGTGTAGAAGGTTTGCTACATAGAACGCTTTGGCAGATTCTGCGCTAGTTGTTTTGAATTGCGATTTGTGTTTATTCCGAGTATTTTATTTAATAAGAGGATAAGAACTGAGCTTTACTGATATAATTAAGGAAGTAGTAGTTATGCTACTAATGTTTCAAATTCGCGAGTATAGTAAACTTTTTTAAGACCGCGATGTAAAAGGTCTTCTTGCAGCATCTTTCGAAAAAATAAATAAAAAACTATCCAGTTGAGTTTAAGAAAACGGGCAGGGTAATTAACAAAGATGTGTATCATTTGCTAGTTGGACTTGTTTAGGAAGGATTGACGAAAGATTCGAATGGACCACCGATAGTAGCAAAATGCTGATTGTTTATCACGCTTACAAAAGGCAAAAAGTAGATATTGCAATCGTAATTTTAAACTTTTATACATATGCTTTAAACAGCAGATATAAGCGCTTGATTGTAGTCAACACATCTCCTTTCAAATAGGCGTGTTTTATTGAACAGGACACTGTAACGGTTAATCGCTTCAATTAATATTTCCTCAATATTGTTCTGTCTATGTTAAGTACATAACAATATAACATGCAATATTAATAACAATCATAATTCATATTTATCTTTTTTCGTTTTTAAAAGTAAATATACCCGCAAAAGTTATGAAATACTAGTGAATCGTATGCATGTGCGCGCAGAATTAAACGGGAAATGTAAACATTTGGTTGTCAAAGTGTACAAAAGTTGAGAGTTCGCCATGATTTTGCTTCGTTTTGCTTTGCTTTACTTTTCTCGCCTTGTATTTAGCAGCACTCATATAACATCTGTACTTTAACTTATCTGTTAAAGCGAAACTCTGAAGCAAAGCAAAGCGAAAGTCTTATGTGTACGGCCCTTTAAGAATGGAATTTTGTTCGTTGAGCGCGTTTATGGATTGAGTGGGTGATATCTGAGCGGGTATTGAGTGCAAATTGAGTGTTTGAGAGAAGCTTTGGGGGCTTTCTGGTATGAGTGTAATGTTGTGTGATTGATTAGTTGATGTATAGGTTTCAAAAGAAGTAGATGTTGGTTTGTTGATTGAGTTGGATAGTTCGATACGGGGAGCATTTTGTTTATTTTCTGAGGGTCATCGAGATTTTGAGGGTCGGGCTGGAATGCAGTAGATGTATTTTGTGCGTTATTTTTAGTTTTAGTTATTTCGGAAGCTGTCTTATTTTTGGGTTCAGAGCGTATTTCGTTAACATCACGTTGATGACTAAATTTTGGGCACTTGTTGGATGAAGAGGGGTGGTCGGAAGAACAATTTGCGCAGAAGGTGCGTGTGCATTTTGTTGGGGAGTGAGGTGGAAGACAACAGATTTCACATGTTGGTGAACGCTTACAGAATTTTACTGTGTGGGCCAGCAACTGACAATTTTTGCACCGCATGGGATTTGGTACATATTGTCTAACTTTTACATTTCTCCAGGCGATGTCAATTTTATCAGGGAGGTGGTATAAATCGAAAGTCAACAATACTACTCCAGTTGGATTTAACGTTTCGTTATTAGCTTTTCTTTGGAATTTAAAAGCGCTAATTACGCCTTGAGAACTTAACTTGCTAATTATTTCTTCTGCTGACACATTATTGAGGAAAGGGGCGTAGATTGTGCCTTTATTGTGGTTCAGATTTTCGTGGTACTTGACTTTGACAGCACAAATGCCTGGCAGATTTTTAAGAGCGAGGAAACGTTCAGCTATTATTTTATTTTTTGTTAGTAAAAGAATATTCCCATCAGGCAACTCTGATAAACTTTCAAATTCTTTGCTTACTGCACAAATTGATTTGTATACGGCGAAGCATGAATAATGAGATAAAGGTTTGCTTTGGTTAGCGGATTCTTAAACAAAAAATTTAGGATCTCTTTTTTTTACAGTAGGGAGTTCGGGAAAAATAAGTTCAGTGTTAATAAATGTTTGCTTTTTCTTGTTTTTCCCTTTCTTTTTTTTATTCCAGCACTATCGGCCAGCAAGGCAAACCAATATGTGTCCACAAGGGAAGGCCCTGGGGCGATTTTGGCTAAGCACTTTTCACTGACCTTTTTTGTCACTATTTGCCCGCTTATGCAAAAAGAAATAAACCGAAAATTCTAAGTAGCAAATTAAAACAATAAGTTTTCAACTCGAAACTAGAAAAATATCACGAAATGAACACGGTAGAGAAGAGATTACCGCTCACTATGAGTGACAGTCAAAGACTGGTATCTGTAATTTTACCTACGTCTTTGCTTTAATAGTGCAAATACCGCATCAGAGTTACTGTTTATTTGTTCGTTTATTATCCTCCCATCAAATGTTTTTTGTTTATATATTTCAATGTTTTCAAGAGCATTTAGGCGCCGTCCTTTTTGTTGTACGTGCAGTACCTTAACGGGTTTCTTTATGTTTGCGGGTGAACATTTAGATTAGATTGCATAAATTTTTCTTCAATTCAAAAAAGAAGCGTCAGAGAGCTAGACGAAAAACAAGGACAGTAATAACTTATACAGGAAAAATAACATACAAACTTGCAAATTTTTTCAGAAAATATAATATCAATGCTTTCAAGATCATTTAGGCGCCGTCCTTTTTGTTGTACGTGCAGTACCTTAACGGGTTTCTTTATGTTTGCGGGTGAACATTTAGATTAGATTGCATAAATTTTTCTTCAATTCAAAAAAGAAGCGTCAGAGAGCTAGACGAAAAACAAGGACAGTAATAACTTATAGAGGAAAAATAACATACAAAGTTGCAAATTTTTTCAGAAAATATAATATCCACACGGAAAATTGGAAACAACCTGGGAAGGATACTTAAAAGCAGCACGAATGAAGAAGACCCATTGAACCAACAAGGCGTGTATAACTGACCTGTGAGTGTCAATACAGCTATATAGGACAAATAGACCGTAAAGTAAGAACAAGATTTCGTAAACACATAAGGGACTACAACAAAAGGATACGAAAACCCACGGCAATACCTGAATCTAATTTTGCAAACCATCTGGTAAAGGCAAAATGTTCACCCGCAAACATAAAGAAACCCGTTAAGGTACTGCACGTATGCCTTTTGCGAGTTTCACACGAAAAAAATTTTGCTTCGAAAATTCGAACATGGAAATAACAACTCAAAAATGTGTATACTTGAAGTGTAAAATTATCAAATATTTAAAATGAAAAAGTAATTTGACAAAATTTATAAATTTTTCAGATTTTTGACGACTTGAAACTTTTGGTGCAAGGTTAGCTGAACAGCATCTTACGTCTACATTCGTAAAACTTTGATGCGTCGTAAAATGGGTAGGTGAGCCATCATTGATCACTACCAGATTCGATGCAAAGAGCTGGTCTTCAATTATTTTCCCCCTTGGGTTTTCTGTTGCGGAACCCCATAAGAAGGTTCACGCATTCAATCAAGTAAAATCTAAAAATAAATATATTAACCTTTATCGTGAGTTTCGCCCGAAAAAAAATTCACCCGAAACTTTTATATTCGCTATTTGGTAGTTTCACACGAAATTAATTTTGCTTCGAAAATACGAACATGGAAATAACAACTCTAAAATGTGTATACTTGAAATGTAAAATTATCAAATATTTCAAATGAAATAGTAATTTGACAAAATGTATCATATTTTCAGAATTTTGACGACTACAACTTGCTATTCAGCCAGTTGGGAAGCTTAGCGGATACTATAAAGGTGTAGGTAACAGTTTTGAAATTGGGCTGTCGCAATCGTCTTTTAGTTAGATCCTGTAAGAAATTGTCAAACTTAACGAGTGCATATTATTCCCGCAATGGGTAAAACGGCCTACGCTGGAAATCATACCGCTTTTGGCTAGCCCAAGTCTATTTTACATAAACACTTTTATTTCTGCTCCATTTGGACTAATTTCTTATTGCAGGCCCCAACTATTCAGCTCCATTCTTAGATGCTTTCATAACTCGACTACATTTTTCTTGTTTTCTTTGACAAATCCTCTTGCAATATCCGGCTTTTACTGCATTCTACCCAAAAGATTTTGAACTTTTTTTAATGTTTTTTTTTAAATAGGCGATTTTCTGCAAAAAAATATAATTAATGGGAAGCCATGTTCGAAAGTGGAAAATTTCCACCCGAAATTTATAATAAGCGAACAGAGAAAATTTAGCTATTACGGGCGAAAACAAACCTCACAATAAGGGTGATCAACT
This sequence comes from Philophylla caesio, assembly GCA_963971545.1. NCBI lineage: Eukaryota > Metazoa > Arthropoda > Insecta > Diptera > Tephritidae > Philophylla > Philophylla caesio. The sequence continues at coordinate 19,544,262 of OZ020605.1, forward strand.
TAACAATTTCGCGCGTGAAGTTTACATTCAGCAAAATAAATTTTCGGTTTGTATATACTTATGCATAATTCGCTATAGAATTGTTTTAATAAGTCTTGCATGTTTGGAAGCACAATTTTTTAGTCAATAATTGTAAACATTTTTCCGCCCATTTCTGCATTTCGACTCGAATTTTTATATTCTGCGTTTCGATCAATCTTCAAAATATACAATTTTATATAAACGTAATAGAAATGCAGAAAAAGGCTGATTACATGGTCCAACAAAATTTAAGATTTTGAATATCACCCGGGTTTCTCAACGGTTTCTAAAGCTTTTGGGTTTGCTGAAACCGAATCTGAAGTCAGATTTTTCGGATCACCTCTACAGTACGGTATGCGGTAAAATCTAAAAATAAATCGTGAGTTTCGCCCGAAAAAAAATTCACCCGAAATTTTTTCATTCGCCCGGATTGAATCCGTCTATTCTGAGTTTCACCCGGAATAAAATTCGCTTCGAAAATTCAAACATGGAAATTACAACTCAGAAATGTGTATAATTGAAGTGTAAAATTATCAAATAATTCAAATTCAATAGTAATTTGACAAAATTTATAAATTTTCCAGATCTTTGAAACATAAAAGTCTATAAAACTTTCCAATAAAAATTGGCCTTTAGCTCATTTAAACCAAATAATAAAGAAGTATTTATTAGATCTGTGCTAACCTCTTCAATACCACCAGCACGACTACAATTTGCTAATCCCACCAGTTGGGAAGCGTGCCTGCGATTTTTCGCTGAAGGTGGCTACTAAAAAGGTGTAGGTAACAGTTTTGAAATTGGGCTGGCGCAATCGTCTTTTAGTCAGATTATGCTGAAATACATAACATTTGGTCAGTCCAATTTTGTCTATTGTCTATTTTGCATAACAAATTTTTATGTATGCGCACATTTTAATATAAATTGTTTACTCCTTTCCATTCGGACTAAATTTTAATTGCAGGCCCCAAACTATGAAGCCTTATCCTTAGCTGTTTTCATAACTCAGCTACATTTTCCTTGTTTTCTTTGACAAATCCTCTTGCAATATCCGGCTTTTACTGCATTCTACCTAATAGATTTTGAACTTTGTTTAATGTTTTTTTTTTAAATGGGCGATTTTATGTAAAAAAAATTTAATTAAGGGCCAACAATGTTTGAAAGTGGTAAATTTCCGCCCGAAATTTATAATAAGCGAATAGTAAAAAGTTAACTATTACGGGCGAAAACAAAACTAACAATAAGGGTGATTAACTTAACAATTTCCGCGCATGAAGATTACATTCAGCAAAATAGATTTCGGTTGAACTCTGTTTGTCGATTAAACTAAGTTTAAACTCAGTATGCTGTTTTCCAGTTTTCAGTTTTTTATACAGAGTTTAAACTGCCGAATGGCACGGTTTAACTTAGTGTAACTTATCAGCTGTGTGCTGACTACTTCGTTTTGGTTGCAACAAATTTAATTGAGCGCAAGGACACTAAGTTCAAATTTAAACTGAGTTTAACTAAACTTAGTTTAAACCAGCACTGAAAAACTGGACCTTAGTTTTAAAATAACTTTTTATTCGTTATCGTACAAACAATCAAATTTGTTTATGAAATTAATTGATAAAAAATGACTACGATAGTAAATTTAACATTGTAGGAGAGATAAATTTTGGTTTGCTGGTTCCATAAAAAAAACAATGCGTAAAATGTATGGGTTTGCCGATCAGAACGAAATATTCTAGTTCCATGATAAAAACATGTTTATGACACGCTCATGAAGGCGTAGAATGAGTATACAAAATTTCACGACTTTTCATTAAGTAGTTTAAGCGTGATTTTCCGTCATCCCTTGTCAAGTTTGGTTTGGAGACAAACCGGTTTCGGCGTTGTGCCATCTTCAGTGCCAATTTTCGTTCTGTTCAGTTTAGGTCTGTTGTTCCGTATTTATTTCGTTTTTTGCTCTAGCAGGTTAACGGAAAATCGTTCTAACAAATATCAACATTCCACCCTGTCGGACAAGAAAAAGAAGAAAACACTAATATTTTCGTATTCGGGCTTCAACACAAATTATTCATCGTTATCGGGAGTTTCGCCCGAAAAAAAATTCACCCGAAACTTTTTCATTCGCTATTTGGTAGTTTCACACGAAATTAATTTCGCTTGAAAAATTCGAACATGGAAATTACAACTCTGAAATGTTTATACTTGAAGTGTAAAATTATGAAATATTTCAAATGAAATAGTAATTTGACAAAATGTATCATATTTTCAGAATTTTGACGACTACAACATGCTATTCAGCCAGTTGGGAAGCCTAGCGGATACTATAAAGGTGTAGGTAACAGTTTTGAAAGTGGGCTGGCGGAATCGTCTTTCAGTCAGATCCAAGAAATTATCTAAATTAACGAGTCCATATTATTTCTGCAATGGGTAAAACGGCCTACGCTGGAAATCATACCGCTTTTGGCCAGCCCAAGTCTGTTTTGCATAAACACTTTTATTTCGGCTCCATTTGGACTAATTTCTTATTGCAGGCCCCAACTATTCAGCCCCATTCTTAGATGCTTTCATAACTCGACTACATTTTTCTTGTTTTCTTTGACAAATCCTCTTGCAATATCCGGCTTTTACTGCATTCTACCCAAAAGATTTTCTTCTTCTTCTTTTATGGCGCTACAACCGTTTGTCGGTTTGGGCCGAGATCAAAAAGCTTCGCCAGTTCCCTCTCTCCTTCGCGAGGTTACGCCAATTACTCATACCAAGCGTGGACAGGTCCTTCTGCACTTGGTCCTTCCAGTGTGTTCTTGGGCGTCCTGGCCGTCGTTGCCCACCCATGGGTGCCGTTTCGAAGGACTTTTTCACTGGAGCATCATCATCCCTGCGAACGACATGGCCAAGCCATCGCAATCGTTGAATTTTTATGCACTTGACTATGTCCACATCATTATACAGCTCATACAGCTCGTCATTCCATCTTCTTCGGTACCCGTCGCTTTCGCGAACAGGGCCATAAATCTTGCGAAGAACTTTTCTCTCGAAAGCCCCTAAGGCTTGCTCATCGCTGGTCAACATCGTCCATGTTTCTGCGCCATATGCAAGGACGGGCACGATGAGAGATTTGTAGAGCGAGATTTTCGTTCGTCGAGAAAGGGCTCTGCTTTTCAACTGCCTACCGAGCCCAAAGTAGCATCTGTTGGCAAGTGTTATTCTTCGTTTGATTTCAAGGCTGACATTATTGGTGGTGTTTATGCTGGATCCAAGGTATACAAAATCCTTGACTACTTCAAAATTGTAGCTGCCAACAGTGACGTTGGTCCCAATACGCGAGGATTTTTTGTTTGTTGCCACAAGGTACTTTGTTTTGTCCTCATTCACTACTAGACCAACCTCTTTTGCTTCCTTCTCTAGACAGGAAAATGCTGCACTGACGGCCCTGTTGTTAAGGCCAACGATGTCAATATCATCCGCATACGCAAGCAGCATCGTACTTTTGTTATATGTATATAGTACCACTGCGATTCAGATTGGCAGCTCTTATTACAGTTTCCAGCATTAGGTTGAAGAAATTGCACGAAAGTGAGTCGCCTTGTTTAAAACCTCGTTTGGTCTCAAACGGCTCGGAGAGGTTCTTCCCAACTTTGACGGAGCTAAATGTTGTGCTCAACGTCACTCAACATAGCCGTATTAGTTTTGCGGGGATCCCAAATTTAGACATGGCGTCGTACAGGCAGCTTCTATTCGTGCTATCAAAAGCGGCTTTGAAGTCGACAAAAAGGTGGTGTGTGTCGATTTGCTTATCTAAGGTCTTTTCCAGGATTTGACGTGCTGCGAATATCTGGTCGATGGTGGATTTACCAGGTCTAAAACCACACTGATAAGGTCCAATCAGCTGGTTTATATATGGCTTCAGTCTTTTACACAGTATCGTCGATAGAACCTTATATGCGGTATTTAGAAGGCTTATCCCACGGTAGTTGGCGCAAACAGCAGGATCACCCTTCTTATGGATTAGGCAAAGAACACTAAGGTTCCAATCTTCTGGCATGTACTCGTCAGACCAAATTGTGCTTAACAGCTGGTATTAGCTTCCTACCAGCTCTTCGCCGCCGGCTTTGAAAAGCTCAGCCGGTATACCGTCTGCCCCAGGGGCTTTGTTATTCTTTAGCCGCCTAAGTGCTGTTCTCACCTCGCCTAGGTCGAGTGGAGGGATTTGTTGTTCATCCCTAAAGATTGTTCTGGGCTCCTCTTCTTCAAACTCCTCACCAGAGTTCGCATTCAGTAGCGTTGAGAAGTGGTCCCTCCATACCTCAAGTGTGCTCTGTACGTCCGTCACCAGATTTCCATACTCGTCTTTGCAGGAACCAGCCCCGGTCTTGAAACCACTTGTTTGCTGCCTTATTTTATGATAGAATTTTCGGGCCGCATTCCTGCTTGCTAGCATCTCAAGCTCTTCGCACTCACGCCTTTCCGCCTCTCGTTTCTTGCTCTTGAAAAGACGTCTCTCTTCCCTCCTTCTCTCCCGGTATCGCTCAATTGTTGCACGCGTAGTAATTGGCTGCAGGGTGGCTTTGTATGCTGCGAATTTCTCTGCAGCAGCGACGCGGCATTCGTCATCGTACCAATTATTTCTGCGAGGCTGGTAGTAGCCAACCACTTCCTCCGCAGCGGTGCGAATAGATTGGGAGATGTTATCCCATTGCTCGTTAATGTCGGGGCGATGAGAAGTTGCTTGCCTTAGCAGGATCGAGAGTCGAGATTGAAAATTCTCAGCTGTCCGTTGCGATTGCAGCTTTTCGACGTCGAACTTTCGTTGCGTTACTTGATGAGCGTTCTTCATTGCAGAGAGGCGCATGCGGACCTTAGCTGCAACAAGGTAATGATCCGTGTCAACGCTTGCTCCTCGGATATAACGAACATCAAGCACGCTCGAAGCGTATCTCGCGTCTATCACAACGTGATCAATTTGGTTTCGCGTTTTTTGATCAGGGGACACCCAAGTGGCTTGGTGGATGCTTCGGTGTTGGAACCTGGTGCTACTTACTACCATGTTTCGCGCCGCGGCGAAGTCGATCAGCCTTTCTCCGTTGCCGGAGGTATTTTTATGAAGGCTGATAGAAATGCAGAAAAAGGCTGATTACACGGTCCAACAAAATTTAAGATTTTGAATATCACCCGGGTTTCTCAACGGTTTCTAAAGCTTTTGGGTTTGCTTAAACTGAATCTGAAGTCAGATTTTTCTGATCACCTAAGGTTTTCTCTACAGTACAGTATGCGGTAAAATCTAAAAATAAATATTCACCCATTGATAATAAATTAAAATGGATGAGCATGTTGAATACACAGTTAAACAAATTGCAAAAATAATTGGCTTTATAAAAATATCTTGTAAATATCTAGGAAGGAGATACAAAACCATATTCTATAGGTCTATAGTGGTACCCCACTTTATATATTGTCCAACGATATTCTTTATAGTTAGCGATACCCAAGTAGATAAACTGCAAAAACTACAAAACCGAGCTATGCGCTTTATACTAAATAAGCCTTATAATACACCCACGCGGGAGATGATCGATACATTAACGACACCCACTCATACCTACTAATAGAGAACAACAGCTGTAGGCTACCCTTCCATAGAATCGAAGTGGATAAAAGAAGCATTTTTTATAAAGGGCTAAAATGTTTTAATGAATTACCGTCGCACATAAAAAACAACACTAACTTTAGTAGTTTCAATAAATTACTGTATGACCATTGTAAAACATTGGCTATCCGGTAAGGGCGCGGAATGGAAACTTGGTCTTTCCATCCGTCCTGCCACCAAATAAAGACGATATGACCATGGATCGGAAACACGGCCTTTCCGACCATGACAAATTGTTCGTATGAAAAGTAAGAACTGGAATATGGATCGAAAACTTTCCGCCCGTGGCACATAATGGTATACTGTAAACTAGGCCTTTCCCGCTACCCAACTACCCAACTACGCAATAATTTTTAAGCAATTTTTTATATGATTTTTAAAAATATACATATCTAACATGCACTTATGCTTTAATGGAAAATATATTATAACTTTGAAAAATTGTACATTTTAAAGTCGCAAGACTGTAAACAATAAATAAATAAATAAATAAATAAACATTCCACCCTGTCGTACAAGAAAATGACGAAAACACTAATATTTTCGTATTCGGGCTTCAACGCAAATTATTCATCCTTATCGGGAGTTTCGCCCGAAAAAAATTCACCCAAAACGTTTTCATTTGCCCGGATTGATTTCGCGTTTTGCGAGTTTCACACGAAATAAATTTTGCTTCGAAAATTCGAACATGGAAATTACAACTCTAAAATGGCGGTAAAATCTAAAAATAAATATTCACCCATTGATATTAAATTAAAAACTACAAAACCGAGGTATGCGCTTTATACTAAATAAATTTTTTATCATGCTATGAAATTTTTGCTTAACATAAAAGAAGGCAGACTTCCGGATTTTTTAAGTGACAAGCTTCGATACATTAACGACACCCACTCATACCTACTAATAGAGAACGACAGCTTTAGGCTACCCTTCTATAGAATCGAAGTGGATGAAAGAAGCATTTTCTATAAAGGGCTAAGGTGTTTTAATGAATTACCGTCTCACATAAAAAACTGCACTAACTTTAGTAGTTTTAAGATATTACTGAATGACCATTGTAAGGCATTGGCTATACGGTAAGGGCGCGGAATGGAAACTTGGTCTTCATACCTCAATGAATCGTATATTGTACATACACTTGAGACACTGAAAGGTAATTGATTTATAATTTAACATTTAAAGCTGTTTGTACCATCTTCGGTTAAAATTACCGGCGCTTAGCTTATAATTCAGCTTATACTTCAGCGCTTACTTATCTGGCGGACGGTCTTAATCAGCGCTTTTAGTTCAGATTAAGCGCTTAACCGGAGATGGTGCAAATGGCCCTTAATGTTTCAAAAATAAATTACAAACTTGATAATAAATAGAAACTTTGAATAATCATTCATATCAACGGAAATTATTGACGATTTCAAAATGCACTTACGAAAAATAAATCACAAACTCATAATATATATAAAAATTTCTCAAATAAATGTATACAAAAAACCTTAATATCTATATTAGCCGTAATCATTTGTAAGCGACTTTCAAAAGAATACTAGGTAGCATATCGTATAGCGTGGAAAGCAACAACAAAAATAAGCGAGTTGAGTTGAAATATGCGTGTTGAAATAAACCCGCTTAAAAAATAGCCGACCTCATTGAAAGTGTTGAAAAGTGAGAAAGTGGTGCTATTGTGAATAGTCATTGGAAAGTACCAAGGGAAATTCGAAAATTTTCGCTAAACATCAAAATAAGTAAAAAAAAAACCAAGATAGAGCAGTAAGTAAGATCGCCTCTTATAAGAATTACCCATTTTGTTTTGTTTTGCTAGCAAATTTTACAAACGACTATTAATTTTGACAGACTAGTGTTGTAAAGTGTATTCAAAATATAAGAGAGTTGATTAAAAGCGAGTTGGACGTTCTTTTGCTAGTCGCTTACAAAAGAAGACGTTAATTCTTTATGAACTCGACTGAACATGGGAAAAATTAAAAATAATTTAATTGAGTTCGTCTTCGGGGATAGCGACATCTTCGATTTCAATTCTCGCAGCCCGGCCGACTTTATTCTAAAGAAGAAAAATATAAATGCGGAGCACAATATATGATATTCCTACTGGAATTAATTTAAAACCTTAAATTATATGTGTACTGCCGACGATATCATGGTCCCCGCTGAAACCAATTCCAAAATCGAGTAGCGTAGTTTCCTTTTGATTTCGATTATTTCTGAACAGCTTTCCCAGGCATTGAAAGCATTCTGCTTTAAATATATTAGTGTTTGTGGCAGCAAGATAATATTGCCTAAAGGCTCAGTTAGTCAAGACTTAACTTAACTTCACTTAAGCCAACCTGTTATATGGACAGCCGTGCAAGCGATTAGTCAACACTTACCTTACCGTAAGAAACTTAAGGATCTGTTGATTTTAGATTTTGAAGTTTCGGCCTTACGTAAATTGAGAGCGGTGCGAGAACTAGTGAATGTTTTTGAAAATAAGTGTATGCAAAAATTACATTTAAAACAAATAAATTTGATGAGGTTGCATAGGCGACGCACCGTCAAATAGCTGAAAATACAATTATATACAAAAAGAAAATATAAACATAAAAATGAATGACGAAAAGTTGATCGTATCCTCCAATAGAGATCTGTACGCAAAATTCTGCCGGGATGTAAATTGGCACAACAAAAAGTCTCTATTTAGCGGGTGGATTTGTCACCACCTTTTCCTCGGACCAAGTGACAGCTCCTTGCACATTTTGTACATTCGTGCTTAAAAACATTCGACACAATTTAATTTTCCTTGCCATTTTTACAAGCAATATGCGATTCAGAAATAATCACTCAAGTGCTTTTATTTACTACTTTGTACTTTGTGTCAACGGAAATATTTTAAAAACAATGTGCAACAAAAATTAATCATCTTAAATTAAGTTGACATGTTGAGTAAACGTCTCCAATTCTTAAGTTAAGTTAAGTTAAGTATTGACTAACTGACTTTTTGTACGGATGTATATACCCATCATATGCACGAGTACACATTCTAAATTCGACTGGGAAACTGGTTACTGCATTGGTTCAAGTTTCCTAGTGGCTCGAAGCGCTGAACCAATCCGCAATGATTTTGGAACGGTTTGCAGCCCTGATAACGCTTTTTCAAAAATTTCAACTTTAGTACTGCATAGAAAAAGAAACCAAAGGGGTTCTTTTACTTTAAAAATCCCGTTTACCTTCATTGCTTGTGTCAGTCAAGATGCATAAAATTAAAGATAACGTCGATCCAGGGTTCCACTAGTCCGAGTAGGCCGAATTCGGCAGAATCAGCTTTGTTGCATGCCGGAAACCAACTGATGGTGCGAATCGTGAAACAAGAATATTAATCACGCGCCTTAAACCCACAAATCAAAAGTGGATTTTTCACTGTAAAACTTGCACGACATACAAGCAAAAAATTAGGTCTCAAATTATGGCCGCTCTCCCCACCAAAAGAGCAACATACACGCTTCCCTTCCGCACCACTGGAGTCGATTTCACTGGCCCATTTCTCGTGAAAATATCAACACTTCGAAGAGCTTTATATTGAAAGGCGTATGTCTGCGTCTTCATCTGATTCTCCACGGAAGCGATCCATCTAGAAGTTTGCTCAGATTTGACTTCAGAAGCATTTCGAGCATCGTTTGCTCGATTTTTTGGAAGTCGCGGGCTCCCACACAAAATCATGTTGGACAATGGAAAAAACTTTGTCGGTGCTCAACGCGTGCTACAAAAGGAATTCTCCGCCTTCCTCAAGGAATCCTCAGCCGACATCGCCAGCAAATGCTCAAGCAATGAATTTGAAAAGCAATCCATTCCACCATATGCCTCATATGAGAGGCCTGTGGGAAACAGCTGTCAAAAGTTTCAAATCCCATTTTGTTAAAGTTGCTGGTAATCACAAATACAGTTTTGAAAAGCTCACCACTTTACTTGTCCGAATAGAGGCGGTCCTCAACTCCAGACCACTCTCACCGATGTCCCAAGATCCAAATGATCTACTTGCGCTAACTCGTGGTCACTTTTTGCGTGGGGCACCTCTTCTGTCACCACCGGAACCAAATGCTGAACATCTTTCCCTAATTAATTTTTATTTATTTATTTATATATTTTGATTATTAAGGTACATGCACAACAACGAGAGGTTTTTAATTACAGTGCATGTACTCGTAGATACCTAATTATAACATAAAATTTGTCTTAAATAGATATTAAGATAGAAGATAAAATAAGATTAGTAAGAAGGTTTAGTAGAAGAAAAAAGGGACAGAAGAGATCAATAGATTCAAAAAGAAGAGTTAATGGTATCCGTATCAATTATTTAGTAAAGTGACACATGAGTTCACCTTTGAATCGCAGCGTGGTGTTATTATTCCTAATCGCTGGCGTTAAACAATTCCAAAGACGGACCGAGTACACAAGGAATTGACGTTCAGAGGTCAGGCAACTCGATTTCATAGACGAAATAGTCGGAAACCGGGAAGATCTGGTCCATAACAGTCGTTCCTTCAGATAACTCGGCTCCTTAGTTGTCATGACTTTATGCAATAACGTTAAGCACCTGACTTTGAGTATGTCATCAAAAGTTATAGAAAAGATTTTCAACGCGGATTCAGAAATGTGCTCATAACGTTTAATCCCAAAAATATATCACGCGATATTATTGTACATAACATTAAGTTTCCTACTACATATATGTACTATCACAATTTGCAAAAAATTCACAACCATATAATAACGTCGGTAAAATATACGTTTTGGCTAGTAAAAGTCGTATTTTTAACGGCGTAAAGTACTGAATACCCCACAGAGTCTGAAGCATGCCATATACTTTGCCAATAGTGCTAAGAATATGGTTATTCCACGTCAAAGTTCTATTGAAAACTATTCCTAGGTTTTTTGCTGTGTCCACGTATTTTATCACAGAATTGTTGAGTTTTACCTCGTTATAGCCGTCAAGGTTTAAATATTTCTTATAGATAACAATGCACTGGGACTTGCTTGGATTAAGCGCCAAGCCATTGTCAGACGCTCACTGATTCAAGCAATATAAGTCTGTGTTTAGGTTAGTAATACATGCATTGACAGATACTAGGGGACAAGAAAGATACAGTTGGACGTCATCTGCGTAAACGTGAATATTACTATATTTCAAAACAGTTGGAAGGTCATTAATGTACAACGAGAACAGTAGAGGACCAAGAATTGATCCTTGCGGAACACCTTTAGAAATAGGCAACGGGTTAGACACACTGTCACGTACACTTACGGATTGCGAACGGTGAAAAAGATAAGACTTTACTAGGTTTACTGCCGATGTTGAAAAGTTGAATAGGCTGTCAAGTTTTAAGCACATTAATTTGTGGTCAACGGTGTCAAAAGCTTTTGAGTGGTCAAGAAGAGTTAAAAATGTTACGTGATTTTTGTCAATATTTAGCCGAATATCGTCCGAGACTTTAATGTGCGCTGTAATACAACTGGAATTAATTTAAAACCTTAAATTATATGTGTACTGCCGACGATATCATGGTCCCCGCTGAAACCAATTCCAAAATCGAGTAGCGTAGTTTCCTTTTGATTTCGATTATTTCTGAACAGCTTTCCCAGGCATTGAAAGCATTCTGCTTTAAATATATTAGTGTTTGTGGCAGCAAGATAATATTGCCTAAAGGCTCAGTTAGTCAAGACTTAACTTAACTTCACTTAAGCCAACCTGTTATATGGACAGCCGTGCAAGCGATTAGTCAACACTTACCTTACCGTAAGAAACTTAAGGATCTGTTGATTTTAGATTTTGAAGTTTCGGCCTTACGTAAATTGAGAGCGGTGCGAGAACTAGTGAATGTTTTTGAAAATAAGTGTATGCAAAAATTACATTTAAAACAAATAAATTTGATGAGGTTGCATAGGCGACGCACCGTCAAATAGCTGAAAATACAATTATATACAAAAAGAAAATATAAACATAAAAATGAATGACGAAAAGTTGATCGTATCCTCCAATAGAGATCTGTACGCAAAATTCTGCCGGGATGTAAATTGGCACAACAAAAAGTCTCTATTTAGCGGGTGGATTTGTCACCACCTTTTCCTCGGACCAAGTGACAGCTCCTTGCACATTTTGTACATTCGTGCTTAAAAACATTCGACACAATTTAATTTTCCTTGCCATTTTTACAAGCAATATGCGATTCAGAAATAATCACTCAAGTGCTTTTATTTACTACTTTGTACTTTGTGTCAACGGAAATATTTTAAAAACAATGTGCAACAAAAATTAATCATCTTAAATTAAGTTGACATGTTGAGTAAACGTCTCCAATTCTTAAGTTAAGTTAAGTTAAGTATTGACTAACTGACTTTTTGTACGGATGTATATACCCATCATATGCACGAGTACACATTCTAAATTCGACTGGGAAACTGGTTACTGCATTGGTTCAAGTTTCCTAGTGGCTCGAAGCGCTGAACCAATCCGCAATGATTTTGGAACGGTTTGCAGCCCTGATAACGCTTTTTCAAAAATTTCAACTTTAGTACTGCATAGAAAAAGAAACCAAAGGGGTTCTTTTACTTTAAAAATCCCGTTTACCTTCATTGCTTGTGTCAGTCAAGATGCATAAAATTAAAGATAACGTCGATCCAGGGTTCCACTAGTCCGAGTAGGCCGAATTCGGCAGAATCAGCTTTGTTGCATGCCGGAAACCAACTGATGGTGCGAATCGTGAAACAAGAATATTAATCACGCGCCTTAAACCCACAAATCAAAAGTGGATTTTTCACTGTAAAACTTGCACGACATACAAGCAAAAAATTAGGTCTCAAATTATGGCCGCTCTCCCCACCAAAAGAGCAACATACACGCTTCCCTTCCGCACCACTGGAGTCGATTTCACTGGCCCATTTCTCGTGAAAATATCAACACTTCGAAGAGCTTTATATTGAAAGGCGTATGTCTGCGTCTTCATCTGATTCTCCACGGAAGCGATCCATCTAGAAGTTTGCTCAGATTTGACTTCAGAAGCATTTCGAGCATCGTTTGCTCGATTTTTTGGAAGTCGCGGGCTCCCACACAAAATCATGTTGGACAATGGAAAAAACTTTGTCGGTGCTCAACGCGTGCTACAAAAGGAATTCTCCGCCTTCCTCAAGGAATCCTCAGCCGACATCGCCAGCAAATGCTCAAGCAATGAATTTGAAAAGCAATCCATTCCACCATATGCCTCATATGAGAGGCCTGTGGGAAACAGCTGTCAAAAGTTTCAAATCCCATTTTGTTAAAGTTGCTGGTAATCACAAATACAGTTTTGAAAAGCTCACCACTTTACTTGTCCGAATAGAGGCGGTCCTCAACTCCAGACCACTCTCACCGATGTCCCAAGATCCAAATGATCTACTTGCGCTAACTCGTGGTCACTTTTTGCGTGGGGCACCTCTTCTGTCACCACCGGAACCAAATGCTGAACATCTTTCCCTAATTAATTTTTATTTATTTATTTATATATTTTGATTATTAAGGTACATGCACAACAACGAGAGGTTTTTAATTACAGTGCATGTACTCGTAGATACCTAATTATAACATAAAATTTGTCTTAAATAGATATTAAGATAGAAGATAAAATAAGATTAGTAAGAAGGTTTAGTAGAAGAAAAAAGGGACAGAAGAGATCAATAGATTCAAAAAGAAGAGTTAATGGTATCCGTATCAATTATTTAGTAAAGTGACACATGAGTTCACCTTTGAATCGCAGCGTGGTGTTATTATTCCTAATCGCTGGCGTTAAACAATTCCAAAGACGGACCGAGTACACAAGGAATTGACGTTCAGAGGTCAGGCAACTCGATTTCATAGACGAAATAGTCGGAAACCGGGAAGATCTGGTCCATAACAGTCGTTCCTTCAGATAACTCGGCTCCTTAGTTGTCATGACTTTATGCAATAACGTTAAGCACCTGACTTTGAGTATGTCATCAAAAGTTATAGAAAAGATTTTCAACGCGGATTCAGAAATGTGCTCATAACGTTTAATCCCAAAAATATATCACGCGATATTATTGTACATAACATTAAGTTTCCTACTACATATATGTACTATCACAATTTGCAAAAAATTCACAACCATATAATAACGTCGGTAAAATATACGTTTTGGCTAGTAAAAGTCGTATTTTTAACGGCGTAAAGTACTGAATACCCCACAGAGTCTGAAGCATGCCATATACTTTGCCAATAGTGCTAAGAATATGGTTATTCCACGTCAAAGTTCTATTGAAAACTATTCCTAGGTTTTTTGCTGTGTCCACGTATTTTATCACAGAATTGTTGAGTTTTACCTCGTTATAGCCGTCAAGGTTTAAATATTTCTTATAGATAACAATGCACTGGGACTTGCTTGGATTAAGCGCCAAGCCATTGTCAGACGCTCACTGATTCAAGCAATATAAGTCTGTGTTTAGGTTAGTAATACATGCATTGACAGATACTAGGGGACAAGAAAGATACAGTTGGACGTCATCTGCGTAAACGTGAATATTACTATATTTCAAAACAGTTGGAAGGTCATTAATGTACAACGAGAACAGTAGAGGACCAAGAATTGATCCTTGCGGAACACCTTTAGAAATAGGCAACGGGTTAGACACACTGTCACGTACACTTACGGATTGCGAACGGTGAAAAAGATAAGACTTTACTAGGTTTACTGCCGATGTTGAAAAGTTGAATAGGCTGTCAAGTTTTAAGCACATTAATTTGTGGTCAACGGTGTCAAAAGCTTTTGAGTGGTCAAGAAGAGTTAAAAATGTTACGTGATTTTTGTCAATATTTAGCCGAATATCGTCCGAGACTTTAATGTGCGCTGTAATACAACTGGAATTAATTTAAAACCTTAAATTATATGTGTACTGCCGACGATATCATGGTCCCCGCTGAAACCAATTCCAAAATCGAGTCGCGTAGTTTCCTTTTGATTTCGATTATTTCTGAACAGCTTTCCCAGGCATTGAAAGCATTCTGCTTTAAATATATTAGTGTTTGTGGCAGCAAGATAATATTGCCTAAAGGCTCAGTTAGTCAAGACTTAACTTAACTTCACTTAAGCCAACCTGTTATATGGACAGCCGTGCAAGCGATTAGTCAACACTTACCTTACCGTAAGAAACTTAAGGATCTGTTGATTTTAGATTTTGAAGTTTCGGCCTTACGTAAATTGAGAGCGGTGCGAGAACTAGTGAATTTTTTTGAAAATAAGTGTATGCAAAAATTACATTTAAAACAAATAAATTTGATGAGGTAGCATAGGCGACGCACCGTCAAATAGCTGAAAATACAATTATATACAAAAAGAAAATATAAACATAAAAATGAATGACGAAAAGTTGATCGTATCCTCCAATAGAGATCTGTACGCAAAATTCTGCCGGGATGTAAATTGGCACAACAAAAAGTCTCTATTTAGCGGGTGGATTTGTCACCACCTTTTCCTCGGACCAAGTGACAGCTCCTTGCACATTTTGTACATTCGTGCTTAAAAACATTCGACACAATTTAATTTTCCTTGCCATTTTTACAAGCAATATGCGATTCAGAAATAATCACTCAAGTGCTTTTATTTACTACTTTGTACTTTGTGTCAACGGAAATATTTTAAAAACAATGTGCAACAAAAATTAATCATCTAAAATTAAGTTGACATGTTGAGTAAACGTCTCCAATTCCTTAGTTAAGTTAAGTTAAGTCTTGACTAACTGACTCTTAAACCAATAACATACATCCGCTCCACATCCCAGAACTCGTCGACTGTAATGTTATCATTAGGAGATAAAAACTCCTTAGGTAGCGGTGTTGATATGTTATTATCACTTTCAATACAAGAACAAAACTATTTAAAATTAATTACATTGTAAACTAATTGAACGATAATTTAAATTATATGTATATGGAACTGTAAATTCTTTTCCTTCGTTTTCACCATGAAGATAATTTCGTGTTGTACAATTACTGATAGCGAGCGGAGCCGCGGGTTCATGCTAGTTATTAATATGAATATGAACACCAATTGATGTATTTAAATATTTTGTAGACTATACTCATATATTTTTGTACGGATGTATATACCCATCATATGCACGAGTACACATTCTAAATTCGACTGGGAAACTGGTTACTGCATTGGTTCAAGTTTCCTAGTGGCTCGAAGCGCTGAACCAATCCGCAATGATTTTGGAACGGTTTGCAGCCCTGATAACGCTTTTTCAAAAATTTCAACTTTAGTACTGCATAGAAAAAGAAACCAAAGGGGTTCTTTTACTTTAAAAATCACGTTTACCTTCATTGCTTGTGTCAGTCAAGATGCATAAAATTAAAGATAACGTCGATCCAGGGTTCCACTAGTCCGAGTAGGCCGAATTCGGCAGAATCAGCTTTATTGCATGCCGGAAACCAACTGATGGTGCGAATCGTGAAACAAGAATATTAATCACGCGCCTTAAACCCACAAATCAAAAGTGTATTTTTCACTGTAAAACTTGCACGACATACAAGCAAAAAATTAGGTCTCAAATTATGGCCGCTCTCCCCACCAAAAGAGCAACATACACGCTTCCCTTCCGCACCACTGGAGTCGATTTCACTGGCCCATTTCTCGTGAAAATATCAACACTTCGAAGAGCTTTATATTGAAAGGCGTATGTCTGCGTCTTCATCTGATTCTCCACGGAAGCGATCCATCTAGAAGTTTGCTCAGATTTGACTTCAGAAGCATTTCGAGCATCGTTTGCTCGATTTTTTGGAAGTCGCGGGCTCCCACACAAAATCATGTTGGACAATGGAAAAAACTTTGTCGGTGCTCAACGCGTGCTACAAAAGGAATTCTCCGCCTTCCTCAAGGAATCCTCAGCCGACATCGCCAGCAAATGCTCAAGCAATGAATTTGAAAAGCAATCCATTCCACCATATGCCTCATATGAGAGGCCTGTGGGAAACAGCTGTCAAAAGTTTCAAATCCCATTTTGTTAAAGTTGCTGGTAATCACAAATACAGTTTTGAAAAGCTCACCACTTTACTTGTCCGAATAGAGGCGGTCCTCACCTCCAGACCACTCTCACCGATGTCCCAAGATCCAAATGATCTACTTGCGCTAACTCGTGGTCACTTTTTGCGTGGGGCACCTCTTCTGTCACCACCGGAACCAAATGCTGAACATCTTTCCCTAATTAATTTTTATTTATTTATTTATATATTTTGATTATTAAGGTACATGCACAACAACGAGAGGTTTTTAATTACAGTGCATGTACTCGTAGATACCTAATTATAACATAAAATTTGTCTTAAATAGATATTAAGATAGAAGATAAAATAAGATTAGTAAGAAGGTTTAGTAGAAGAAAAAAGGGACAGAAGAGATCAATAGATTCAAAAAGAAGAGTTAATGGTATCCGTATCAATTATTTAGTAAAGTGACACATGAGTTCACCTTTGAATCGCAGCGTGGTGTTATTATTCCTAATCGCTGGCGTTAAACAATTCCAAAGACGGACCGAGTACACAAGGAATTGACGTTCAGAGGTCAGGCAACTCGATTTCATAGACGAAATAGTCGGAAACCGGGAAGATCTGGTCCATAACAGTCGTTCCTTCAGATAACTCGGCTCCTTAGTTGTCATGACTTTATGCAATAACGTTAAGCACCTGACTTTGAGTATGTCATCAAAAGTTATAGAAAAGATTTTCAACGCGGATTCAGAAATGTGCTCATAACGTTTAATCCCAAAAATATATCACGCGATATTATTGTACATAACATTAAGTTTCCTACTACATATATGTACTATCACAATTTGCAAAAAATTCACAACCATATAATAACGTCGGTAAAATATACGTTTTGGCTAGTAAAAGTCGTATTTTTAACGGCGTAAAGTACTGAATACCCCACAGAGTCTGAAGCATGCCATATACTTTGCCAATAGTGCTAAGAATATGGTTATTCCACGTCAAAGTTCTATTGAAAACTATTCCTAGGTTTTTTGCTGTGTCCACGTATTTTATCACAGAATTGTTGAGTTTTACCTCGTTATAGCCGTCAAGGTTTAAATATTTCTTATAGATAACAATGCACTGGGACTTGCTTGGATTAAGCGCCAAGCCATTGTCAGACGCTCACTGATTCAAGCAATATAAGTCTGTGTTTAGGTTAGTAATACATGCATTGACAGATACTAGGGGACAAGAAAGATACAGTTGGACGTCATCTGCGTAAACGTGAATATTACTATATTTCAAAACAGTTGGAAGGTCATTAATGTACAACGAGAACAGTAGAGGACCAAGAATTGATCCTTGCGGAACACCTTTAGAAATAGGCAACGGGTTAGACACACTGTCACGTACACTTACGGATTGCGAACGGTGAAAAAGATAAGACTTTACTAGGTTTACTGCCGATGTTGAAAAGTTGAATAGGCTGTCAAGTTTTAAGCACATTAATTTGTGGTCAACGGTGTCAAAAGCTTTTGAGTGGTCAAGAAGAGTTAAAAATGTTACGTGATTTTTGTCAATATTTAGCCGAATATCGTCCGAGACTTTAATGTGCGCTGTAATACAACTGGAATTAATTTAAAACCTTAAATTATATGTGTACTGCCGACGATATCATGGTCCCCGCTGAAACCAATTCCAAAATCGAGTCGCGTAGTTTCCTTTTGATTTCGATTATTTCTGAACAGCTTTCCCAGGCATTGAAAGCATTCTGCTTTAAATATATTAGTGTTTGTGGCAGCAAGATAATATTGCCTAAAGGCTCAGTTAGTCAAGACTTAACTTAACTTCACTTAAGCCAACCTGTTATATGGACAGCCGTGCAAGCGATTAGTCAACACTTACCTTACCGTAAGAAACTTAAGGATCTGTTGATTTTAGATTTTGAAGTTTCGGCCTTACGTAAATTGAGAGCGGTGCGAGAACTAGTGAATTTTTTTGAAAATAAGTGTATGCAAAAATTACATTTAAAACAAATAAATTTGATGAGGTAGCATAGGCGACGCACCGTCAAATAGCTGAAAATACAATTATATACAAAAAGAAAATATAAACATAAAAATGAATGACGAAAAGTTGATCGTATCCTCCAATAGAGATCTGTACGCAAAATTCTGCCGGGATGTAAATTGGCACAACAAAAAGTCTCTATTTAGCGGGTGGATTTGTCACCACCTTTTCCTCGGACCAAGTGACAGCTCCTTGCACATTTTGTACATTCGTGCTTAAAAACATTCGACACAATTTAATTTTCCTTGCCATTTTTACAAGCAATATGCGATTCAGAAATAATCACTCAAGTGCTTTTATTTACTACTTTGTACTTTGTGTCAACGGAAATATTTTAAAAACAATGTGCAACAAAAATTAATCATCTAAAATTAAGTTGACATGTTGAGTAAACGTCTCCAATTCCTTAGTTAAGTTAAGTTAAGTCTTGACTAACTGACTCTTAAACCAATAACATACATCCGCTCCACATCCCAGAACTCGTCGACTGTAATGTTATCATTAGGAGATAAAAACTCCTTAGGTAGCGGTGTTGATATGTTATTATCACTTTCAATACAAGAACAAAACTATTTAAAATTAATTACATTGTAAACTAATTGAACGATAATTTAAATTATATGTATATGGAACTGTAAATTCTTTTCCTTCGTTTTCACCATGAAGATAATTTCGTGTTGTACAATTACTGATAGCGAGCGGAGCCGCGGGTTCATGCTAGTTATTAATATGAATATGAACACCAATTGATGTATTTAAATATTTTGTAGACTATACTCATATATTTTTGTACGGATGTATATACCCATCATATGCACGAGTACACATTCTAAATTCGACTGGGAAACTGGTTACTGCATTGGTTCAAGTTTCCTAGTGGCTCGAAGCGCTGAACCAATCCGCAATGATTTTGGAACGGTTTGCAGCCCTGATAACGCTTTTTCAAAAATTTTAACTTTAGTACTGCATAGAAAAAGAAACCAAAGGGGTTCTTTTACTTTAAAAATCACGTTTACCTTCATTGCTTGTGTCAGTCAAGATGCATAAAATTAAAGATAACGTCGATCCAGGGTTCCACTAGTCCGAGTAGGCCGAATTCGGCAGAATCAGCCGGAAACCAACTGATGGTGCGAATCGTGAAACAAGAATATTAATCACGCGCCTTAAACCTACAAATCAAAAGTGTATTTTTCACTGTAAAACTTGCACGACATACAAGCAAAAAATTAGGTCTCAAATTATGGCCGCTCTCCCCACCAAAAGAGCAACATACACGCTTCCCTTCCGCACCACTGGAGTCGATTTCACTGGCCCATTTCTCGTGAAAATATCAACACTTCGAAGAGCTTTATATTGAAAGGCGTATGTCTGCGTCTTCATCTGATTCTCCACGGAAGCGATCCATCTAGAAGTTTGCTCAGATTTGACTTCAGAAGCATTTCGAGCATCGTTTGCTCGATTTTTTGGAAGTCGCGGGCTCCCACACAAAATCATGTTGGACAATGGAAAAAACTTTGTCGGTGCTCAACGCGTGCTACAAAAGGAATTCTCCGCCTTCCTCAAGGAATCCTCAGCCGACATCGCCAGCAAATGCTCAAGCAATGAATTTGAAAAGCAATCCATTCCACCATATGCCTCATATGAGAGGCCTGTGGGAAACAGCTGTCAAAAGTTTCAAATCCCATTTTGTTAAAGTTGCTGGTAATCACAAATACAGTTTTGAAAAGCTCACCACTTTACTTGTCCGAATAGAGGCGGTCCTCAACTCCAGACCACTCTCACCGATGTCCCAAGATCCAAATGATCTACTTGCGCTAACTCGTGGTCACTTTTTGCGTGGGGCACCTCTTCTGTCACCACCGGAACCAAATGCTGAACATCTTTCCCTAATTAATTTTTATTTATTTATTTATATATTTTGATTATTAAGGTACATGCACAACAACGAGAGGTTTTTAATTACAGTGCATGTACTCGTAGATACCTAATTATAACATAAAATTTGTCTTAAATAGATATTAAGATAGAAGATATAATAAGATTAGTAAGAAGGTTTAGTAGAAGAAAAAAGGGACAGAAGAGATCAATAGATTCAAAAAGAAGAGTTAATGGTATCCGTATCAATTATTTAGTAAAGTGACACATGAGTTCACCTTTGAATCGCAGCGTGGTGTTATTATTCCTAATCGCTGGCGTTAAACAATTCCAAAGACGGACCGAGTACACAAGGAATTGACGTTCAGAGGTCAGGCAACTCGATTTCATAGACGAAATAGTCGGAAACCGGGAAGATCTGGTCCATAACAGTCGTTCCTTCAGATAACTCGGCTCCTTAGTTGTCATGACTTTATGCAATAACGTTAAGCACCTGACTTTGAGTATGTCATCAAAAGTTATAGAAAAGATTTTCAACGCGGATTCAGAAATGTGCTCATAACGTTTAATCCCAAAAATATATCACGCGATATTATTGTACATAACATTAAGTTTCCTACTACATATATGTACTATCACAATTTGCAAAAAATTCACAACCATATAATAACGTCGGTAAAATATACGTTTTGGCTAGTAAAAGTCGTATTTTTAACGGCGTAAAGTACTGAATACCCCACAGAGTCTGAAGCATGCCATATACTTTGCCAATAGTGCTAAGAATATGGTTATTCCACGTCAAAGTTCTATTGAAAACTATTCCTAGGTTTTTTGCTGTGTCCACGTATTTTATCACAGAATTGTTGAGTTTTACCTCGTTATAGCCGTCAAGTTTTAAATATTTCTTATAGATAACAATGCACTGGGACTTGCTTGGATTAAGCGCCAAGCCATTGTCAGACGCTCACTGATTCAAGCAATATAAGTCTGTGTTTAGGTTAGTAATACATGCATTGACAGATACTAGGGGACAAGAAAGATACAGTTGGACGTCATCTGCGTAAACGTGAATATTACTATATTTCAAAACAGTTGGAAGGTCATTAATGTACAACGAGAACAGTAGAGGACCAAGAATTGATCCTTGCGGAACACCTTTAGAAATAGGCAACGGGTTAGACACACTGTCACGTACACTTACGGATTGCGAACGGTGAAAAAGATAAGACTTTACTAGGTTTACTGCCGATGTTGAAAAGTTGAATAGGCTGTCAAGTTTTAAGCACATTAATTTGTGGTCAACGGTGTCAAAAGCTTTTGAGTGGTCAAGAAGAGTTAAAAATGTTACGTGATTTTTGTCAATATTTAGCCGAATATCGTCCGAGACTTTAATGTGCGCTGTAATACAACTTCTATTTGTAGTAAAGCCTGATTGGTGCGGGGCTTTTTAACCGGAATGATTTTGGCCATTTTCCAGCAGTTTGGAAATGAAGACGTAGTCAGAATAGTATTAAATGCATAGGTGATATAAGTTAAAATTTTTGGCAGTAAACACTTAACAAATATTGGATACACATCATCAAGACCAACAGCATTAGATTTAAAACTCAGTATAGATTGGACAACATCACATGCATCAATACATTTAAAACAGAAACCAGGCACAGAGACAGTTTTACCAACATTATAACGATCATAACAAATATTATTATTACTACCAGCGGGCACTTGGACAAATTGTTCATTAAGCTCATTCACATTAACGGATTCATTGCCCGGGTGTTGTTAGTTTGCGTAAAATGGGTAGGTATCGTATTGTTCACCGAGTACAGACCGATATTTTCCATCGAGAGCGAGAATTTGTTTAAACTCAGATTTTCAACAAATTCAACGAAATTGGAATATGCAATCTGGCGATTGGGTCTATATACACATCCAACTAAAATTGTATTTGTTTTAGATGCCAGCTCGACGAAAATATACTCAACACTTTTTAAAGGTTCAGATTTACATTTAAGTTTACACGAAATGCCAGATTTTACATATGTATATAGCGACACCACCACCATTCCCGATTCTGTCTAGACGAAACACTTTATAGCCACTAATACATATTAAGTTATCAATATGACACGAAGAGAACCAAGTCTCAGATACACATACAACATCAACATTGGAGCATTCAAATATGTATCTAAATTCCAATTTTAGGTTGGAGGCTTTGAGCATTAAGATGGCATAGTCTTAGACCGCGTTTTTGATGGCCAATGAGCCGGATCAAATTATAGGTGCCGTCTTTGGAACCACCATGTTTTTTACTGATCATATAAACAATGCAGAGCAATAAACGCTGCACACTGGGGGCAATGACAAATAATAACCACATATACATACATAGCACTCAGAATGGATAAAGGGGTAAGGTGAGAAAAGAGAAAGGTAAAGCGAAGCAAGATATAAGAAAAGGAAAAAGTACAAAGAACATTATAATAAATCTTAGAAACTAGTCATTTGCTGTCATCAGTTAACGCTTTAATTTCATCTATGCAGACTACTTTAACCCCGGCTTCATTTGGCCGCACACGAACAAACACCTGTCCCTTAAAAGAGAAGGCAGATGTTACACACTTTTGCCTTTTCAGTTGAGTGGCGAATGGCATCACCGCACGCGTACGCCTAGTGAGAGATTCATTTAGATGTATTGTTCCTTCAGATTGGCGCCCAATATCGCTTAGCTTAATACCTCTTTTGTTTAATTTGAAAAACTTGGCAGCGGCAGCAAATAACGGGGGGCGATCATGGGAGGAGACCAGTTTAACAATCAGCGGTGTATTTTTCGCTTTGCTGTCGCGAACACGAAAAGCCGATCGATATGGGAGAGAATTCAGCTGCATAACTTCACAGATTTTATTGAATATTTCCCCTACCTTTTCGTCTGGCACTTGCGGAATGCCGCTAAGAATAACATCTGTTTCAACGGTTTTGTTTTCCATTTCCTCCTTTAGTGCGCAAACATCATTGCGCAGCTCTGCCATTTCTTTGTGGTCGCCCTCAATTTGTTCAATTTTACGCTCAAAAGTTCGTAGGTCTCTCTTCATGTTGGCCAGCTCAGCAGTCGCCTCTTCCAGTTTCTGCATAATAGCGTCAGCTGATTCCTATACCACCTCTCTTACAACTTCTGTCATAGCACTCATAAGCTTCGCTTCAAGCTGCGAGATCCACGTAATGTCGGGCAAGGCACTCTTAGGCGTAGTTGCGAGTATCTTATTCGGTAAAGCGATTACCAGGCGAGCAGATTTTGTGCGAGTAGTCATTATTTAATGAATGTTGAGCAATTGCAGCGATAGACGGATAAGAAAATGAAATACAGACAAACACAAAAGCACCAACGCACAACCGCACAGCTGTTAACACAGAAGAGAATATATCCAGCTAATCGTTGTTAAAAACGGCAGTGACAGCAACAGCGGGAGCAAAGTACAAGATAAATGAAACTAAACGAAATTGCTTGTTTGGCTGAGAGCCAACTGTTTATTTTGATATTTAAATTAGAACTAACTAACAGTTGTTTCTTACAACTAATTTAAGCTATGAAGTCACGTTGCGTCGACAGGTGCATCGAATGGTTGTTGTTGTAGATTGTTGGCTGTTGAAGTAGCAGCACTGACGTTCTCACACAGCGTAGACGCAGTGTCAGCGTTTTTAGCGGATACACGTGTTGCTTGCCCGTGGGATAGCTACCACTGTCCAAGTCGCATGCTTACGCAAGCGTTTGCGATGGTGGAAAACTATGTAAACCGATTTCGGCGTATGTGGTGTTAACTCCTCCCTCTTTAAAACATGCAGCGTCCTCGTTGGATGGCCTTGAAATTGTTTCATTTAAGGGTATAGATCTTTTCTTTGGTAACGGATGATTATCTTTCGGAATTTCTGTGTTGATCGGATATTGATCTTTGCTTTTCTTTGCGAAATGATCTTTTTAGCTGTTATGGCAATAAGGGTAATTACTGATAGTGTTATTACCGAAGAGCCCGTAAAAAGGCTTACTTTGTATTTATGGAATCAATTTGTTGAATGTTCGCCATATTAAGCTCTTTCAAATATTGCAGTAAGAGAACTTCTTCGAGGTCTGCTGAAGCATTTGTTGATTTTGTAATTGCTGGTAGCGGTTTCGCAAAAAGTTGGGTTTTATAAGTGAAATGTTTATTGATAAGCTTGAATTATGATATTTGTCTAATTTTATGGATCCGTTGAAACTATTCATGAATAATAAACCGGGCATTATCTCTTCTATTGTGAGTATATGGTGACTGTTTATTAGCGTGTAATTTGATGAATATCCTTTTAACAAATTGGGTATGCAACTTGTTAACGTGACTTCTTCTACAGTATTTTGTTTACATAATATTAAATCATTTATATTCTTACAACTATCTCTTATGCCAAATATTTCATTATTACAAATAATTAATTTTTCATATTTTAGTTTGATTGCTTTATTTCCTTGTTTTACAGATTTTACTAAAATTGATTTACATGTTTCTTTACTTGTAAGGGGAAATCTCTCAATATATATGATTGAGGATGAATTCGATGCAATTTTGACATCGCTAGATTCAATAGCCCCCAGCAATGGGTTGTGCGCAGGGTTTGGAACCCGCCACGTAAAAAACAACTTCCAACGAAAAGGATGCAATGGGGTACAGTGGTGCTTCTGGGTATGCGGTTACAGTTGCACGGCTGTACTCAATTTCTACTCTTACGTCCACGTTCGTGCACCCTGAGCAACGTGAGCAACCCATGTGCGAGATACGGTAACCAACCTGTGTGGAGCCATGGGTCACGGCTAATAGAGAGGGAGCTTTAGTGGAGCCACTCCGACATATTCGATTTTAGGGTCTACTAAAGTCCGCAGCGTCTGTTCACCAGGAGGTGCGGCTGCAAGCGGGCGTCTGTCTTGGAGCAAGCGGCTCGCTATATAAACGAACTTAAAATTTCCACCCCCAGAAATGGGTTGTGCGCAGGGCTTGGAACCCGCCACGTAAAAAACAACTTCCAATGAAAAGGATAACATAGCCTCGGATGAGAACCCCCTTTTTTGATGACGACCACGGCAAACGTATTAAGGACAATGATTTGAGGGCATGCACCTGGAATGTCCGGACCCTTAATTGGGAAGGTGCCTTTGCCCGGCTGGTTGATGTCCTCAGCATCCAAGAGATGCGATGGACGGGGCAAGGGAAAAAAGTGATAGGCCCTTGCGACATCTACTACAGCTGCCATGTAAAGGAGCGCAAATTTGGTGTCGGATTTGTGGTGGGAGAGAGACTGCGCCGTAAAGTACTGTCGTTCACTTCGGTGGATGAACGTCTCGCCACAATCCGCATCAAGGGGAGATTCTTCAACATCTCCCTGATTTTTGCCCACGCCCCGACGGAAGAGAAGGACGATGGGACCAAAGATCGCTCCTACGATCTCCTTGGCCGCACGTATGAGCGGTGCCCCCACCACGATATAAAAATCGTGCTTGGTGATTTCATGCCAAGGTGGGCAAGGAGGGCATCTTTGGTTCCACTGTCGGAAAATTCAGTCTCCACGACGGATCATTTTCTTGTGGCAGCTAAGATCCGCACGCGCCTCTGTGCAGCAAAAAGCGCACGCAACTGGACACAAGGAAAGGTCGACGTCGGAAAGCTGCAATCGCAACAGACAGCCACCCACTTCGCCACTCGACTTGCACTCCTGCTCTCTGAGAGCAATAATCAACACAACGATATTTCCGAGCAGTGGAACCATAGAACTAACTAACAGTTGTTTCTTACAACTAATTTAAGCTATGAAGTCACGTTGCGTCGACAGGTGCATCGAATGGTTGTTGTTGTAGATTGTTGGCTGTTGAAGTAGCAGCACTGACGTTCTCACACAGCGTAGACGCAGTGTCAGCGTTTTTAGCGGATACACGTGTTGCTTGCCCGTGGGATAGCTACCACTGTCCAAGTCGCATGCTTACGCAAGCGTTTGCGATGGTGGGAAACTATGTAAACCGATTTCGGCGTATGTGGTGTTAACTCCTCCCTCTTTAAAACATGCAGCGTCCTCGTTGGATGGCCTTGAAATTGTTTCATTTAAGGGGTTAGATCTTTTCTTTGGTAACGGATGATTATCTTTCGGAATTTCTGTGTTGATCGGATATTGATCTTTGCTTTTCTTTGCGAAATGATCTTTTTAGCTGTTATGGCAATAAGGGTAATTACTGATAGTGTTATTACCGAAGAGCCCGTAAAAAGGCTTACTTTGTATTTATGGAATCAATTTGTTGAATGTTCGCCATATTAAGCTCTTTCAAATATTGCAGTAAGAGAACTTCTTCGAGGTCTGCTGAAGCATTTGTTGATTTTGTAATTGCTGGTAGCGGTTTCGCAAAAAGTTGGGTTTTGTAAGTGAAATGTTTATTGATAAGCTTGAATTATGATATTTGATCAAAAATGTGCCGCGTACATCTAGTTCTTTGTTGTCTAATTTTATGGATCCGTTGAAACTATTCATGAATAATAAACCGGGCATTATCTCTTCTATTGTGAGTATATGGTGACTGTTTATTAGCGTGTAATTTGATGAATATCCTTTTAACAAATTGGGTATGCAACTTGTTAACGTGACTTCTTCTACAGTATTTTGTTTACATAATATTAAATCATTTATATTCTTACAACTATCTCTTATGCCAAATATTTCATTATTACAAATAATTAATTTTTCATATTTTAGTTTGATTGCTTTATTTCCTTGTTTTACAGATTTTACTAAAATTGATTTACATGTTTCTTTACTTGTAAGGGGAAATCTCTCAATATATATGATTGAGGATGAATTCGATGCAATTTTGACATCGCTAGATTCAATAGCCCCCAGCAATGGGTTGTGCGCAGGGTTTGGAACCCGCCACGTAAAAAACAACTTCCAACGAAAAGGATGCAATGGGGTACAGTGGTGCTTCTGGGTATGCGGTTACAGTTGCACGGCTGTACTCAATTCCTACTCTTACGTCCACGTTCGTGCACCCTGAGCAACGTGAGCAACCCATGTGCGAGATACGGTAACCAACCTGTGTGGAGCCATGGGTCACGGCTAATAGAGAGGGAGCTTTAGTGGAGCCACTCCGACATATTCGATTTTAGGGTCTACTAAAGTCCGCAGCGTCTGTTCACCAGGAGGTGCGGCTGCAAGCGGGCGTCTGTCTTGGAGCAAGCGGCTCGCTATATAAACGAACTTAAAATTTCCACCCCCAGAAATGGGTTGTGCGCAGGGCTTGGAACCCGCCACGTAAAAAACAACTTCCAATGAAAAGGATAACATAGCCTCGGATGAGAACCCCCTTTTTTGATGACGACCACGGCAAACGTATTAAGGACAATGATTTGAGGGCATGCACCTGGAATGTCTGGACCCTTAATTGGGAAGGTGCCTTTGCCCGGCTGGTTGATGTCCTCAGCATCCAAGAGATGCGATGGACGGGGCAAGGGAAAAAAGTGATAGGCCCTTGCGACATCTACTACAGCTGCCATGTAAAGGAGCGCAAATTTGGTGTCGGATTTGTGGTGGGAGAGAGACTGCGCCGTAAAGTATTGTCGTTCACTTCGGTGGATGAACGTCTCGCCACAATCCGCATCAAGGGGAGATTCTTCAACATCTCCCTGATTTTTGCCCACGCCCCGACGGAAGAGAAGGACGATGGGACGAAAGATCGCTCCTACGATCTCCTTGGCCGCACGTATGAGCGGTACCCCAATACGATATAAAAATCGTGCTTGGTGATTTCATGCCAAGGTGGGCAAGGAGGGCATCTTTGGTTCCACTGTCGGAAAATTCAGTCTCCACGACGGATCATTTTCTTGTGGCAGCTAAGATCCGCACGCGCCTCTGTGCAGCAAAAAGCGCACGCAACTGGACACAAGGAAAGGTCGACGTCGGAAAGCTGCAATCGCAACAGACAGCCACCCACTTCGCCACTCGACTTGCACTCCTGCTCTCTGAGAGCAATAATCAACACAACGATATTTCCGAGCAGTGGAACCATAGAACTAACTAACAGTTGTTTCTTACAACTAATTTAAGCTATGAAGTCACGTTGCGTCGACAGGTGCATCGAATGGTTGTTGTTGTAGATTGTTGGCTGTTGAGTAGCAGCACTGACGTTCTCACACAGCGTAGACGCAGTGTCAGCGTTTTTAGCGGATACACGTGTTGCTTGCCCGTGGGATAGCTACCACTGTCCAAGTCGCATGCTTACGCAAGCGTTTGCGATGGTGGGAAACTATGTAAACCGATTTCGGCGTATGTGGTGCTAACTCCTCCCTCTTTAAAACATGCAGCGTCCTCGTTGGATGGCCTTGAAATTGTTTCATTTAAGGGTATAGATCTTTTCTTTGGTAACGGATGATTATCTTTCGGAATTTCTGTGTTGATCGGATATTGATCTTTGCTTTTCTTTGCGAAATGATCTTTTTAGCTGTTATGGCAATAAGGGTAATTACTGATAGTGTTATTACCGAAGAGCCCGTAAAAAGGCTTACTTTGTATTTATGGAATCAATTTGTTGAATGTTCGCCATATTAAGCTCTTTCAAATATTGCAGTAAGAGAACTTCTTCGAGGTCTGCTGAAGCATTTGTTGATTTTGTAATTGCTGGTAGCGGTTTCGCAAAAAGTTGGGTTTTATAAGTGAAATGTTTATTGATAAGCTTGAATTATGATATTTGATCAAAAATGTGCCGCGTACATCTAGTTCTTTGTTGTCTAATTTTATGGATCCGTTGAAACTATTCATGAATAATAAACCGGGCATTATCTCTTCTATTGTGAGTATATGGTGACTGTTTATTAGCGTGTAATTTGATGAATATCCTTTTAACAAATTGGGTATGCAACTTGTTAACGTGACTTCTTCTACAGTATTTTGTTTACATAATATTAAATCATTTATATTCTTACAACTATCTCTTATGCCAAATATTTCATTATTACAAATAATTAATTTTTCATATTTTAGTTTGATTGCTTTATTTCCTTGTTTTACAGATTTTACTAAAATTGATTTACATGTTTCTTTACTTGTAAGGGGAAATCTCTCAATATATATGATTGAGGATGAATTCGATGCAATTTTGACATCGCTAGATTCAATAGCCCCCAGCAATGGGTTGTGCGCAGGGTTTGGAACCCGCCACGTAAAAAACAACTTCCAACGAAAAGGATGCAATGGGGTACAGTGGTGCTTCTGGGTATGCGGTTACAGTTGCACGGCTGTACTCAATTTCTACTCTTACGTCCACGTTCGTGCACCCTGAGCAACGTGAGCAACCCATGTGCGAGATACGGTAACCAACCTGTGTGGAGCCATCGGTCACGGCTAATAGAGAGGGAGCTTTAGTGGAGCCACTCCGACATATTCGATTTTAGGGTCTACTAAAGTCCGCAGCGTCTGTTCACCAGGAGGTGCGGCTGCAAGCGGGCGTCTGTCTTGGAGCAAGCGGCTCGCTATATAAACGAACTTAAAATTTCCACCCCCAGAAATGGGTTGTGCGCAGGGCTTGGAACCCGCCACGTAAAAAACAACTTCCAATGAAAAGGATAACATAGCCTCGGATGAGAACCCCCTTTTTTGATGACGACCACGGCAAACGTATTAAGGACAATGATTTGAGGGCATGCACCTGGAATGTCCGGACCCTTAATTGGGAAGGTGCCTTTGCCCGGCTGGTTGATGTCCTCAGCATCCAAGAGATGCGATGGACGGGGCAAGGGAAAAAAGTGATAGGCCCTTGCGACATCTACTACAGCTGCCATGTAAAGGAGCGCAAATTTGGTGTCGGATTTGTGGTGGGAGAGAGACTGCGCCGTAAAGTACTGTCGTTCACTTCGGTGGATGAACGTCTCGCCACAATCCGCATCAAGGGGAGATTCTTCAACATCTCCCTGATTTTTGCCCACGCCCCGACGGAAGAGAAGGACGATGGGACCAAAGATCGCTCCTACGATCTCCTTGGCCGCACGTATGAGCGGTGCCCCCACCACGATATAAAAATCGTGCTTGGTGATTTCATGCCAAGGTGGGCAAGGAGGGCATCTTTGGTTCCACTGTCGGAAAATTCAGTCTCCACGACGGATCATTTTCTTGTGGCAGCTAAGATCCGCACGCGCCTCTGTGCAGCAAAAAGCGCACGCAACTGGACACAAGGAAAGGTCGACGTCGGAAAGCTGCAATCGCAACACACAGCCACCCACTTCGCCACTCGACTTGCACTCCTGCTCTCTGAGAGCAATAATCAACACAACGATATTTCCGAGCAGTGGAACCATATTTCTCGCTGTGTAAATACCGCCGCTGAAGAATCCATCGGATTTCAGCGAGCCCGAAAGAACAACTGGTATGAAGAGGAATGTCGCGCCGCTGCGGAACGTAAAGACGCTGCCTACAGAGCCACACTGCGATCGGGCGCAACGCGGGCTGTACGGGAGCGTTATCGTGAGTTGAAGAAGGTAGCAAGACGCATTTTTCGCGAGAAAAAGAGAGAGGCCGAAATGCGAGAGTGCGAGGAGCTTGAGATGCTGGCCGACAGGAATAGCGCCCGAAATTTTTTTCAGAAAGTACGGCGGCTAGTAGAAGGTTTCAAGACCGGGGCGAATTCCTGTAAGAATGAAAACGGCGACCTGGTGACTGATGTCCACAGCATACTTAAATTATGGAGGGAGCACTTCTTCACACTGCTTAATGGAAGCAGCTGCAACCACGATGGAGAAGGTGTTGAACCCGAATCCTCAATCAATGATGATGGACGTGATGTACCATCACCCGACTATGACGAAATTCGGAAAGCGATAACACGGCTGAAGAACAATAAAGCGCCCGGGGTTGACGGGTTACCAGGAGAGTTATTTAAGTACGGCGGAAAGGAGCTGGTTGAGTGCATGCACGAGCTCATCTCTAGAATATGGTCGGAAGAACGCATGCCTGCTGATTGGTGCTTAAGTGTGCTCTGCACAATCCACAAAAAGAGTGATCCTGCAGTCTGTGCCAATTATCGCGGGATTAGTCTTCTTAACATCGCCTATACGGTTCTGTCAAGTGTACTGTATGAAAGACTTAATCCCACCGTCAATAAACTGATTGGACCTTATCAGTGTGGCTTTAGACCTGCTAAATCAACCACCGACCAGATATTCACAATACGCCAGATCTTGGAAAAGACCCCGGAAAGAAGAATCGACACACACCATCATTTTGTCGACTTCAAAGCCGCCTTCGACAGCACAAAAAGAAGTTTCCTATATGCCGCAATGTCTGAATTTGGGATCCCGGCAAAACTTATACGGCTATGTAAAATGACGTTGAGCAACACCACCAGCACCGTCAGAATTGGGAAGAACCTCTCCGAGCCGTTTGATACTAAACGAGGTTTCAGGCAGGGTGATTCTTTGTCGTGCGATTTCTTTAACCTGATGCTGGAGAAGATAATTCGAGCCGCAGAACTAAATCGGTCAGACACCATCTTTTATAAGTGTGTGCAATTGCTGGCATACGCCGATGACATTGACATCGTCGGCCTTAACAACCGCGCAGTTAGTTTTGCCTTCTCCAAACTGGATAGAGAAGCGAAGCGAATGGGTCTGGAGGTGAACGAGGGCAAGCCGAAGTATCTCCTGTCATCAAATATACAGTCTTCGCATTCACGACTGGGATCTAACATCACTGTTGACAGCTATACTTTGAAAAAGTAGAGGACTTCGTTTACTTAGGAACCAGCATGAACACCAATAACAGTGTCAGCCTTGAAATCCAACGTAGAATCTCTCCTGCCAACAAGTGCTACTTCGGACTGAGTAGGCAATTGCACAGTAAAGTCCTCTCTCGACGGACCAAAACCATACTCTATAAGTCTCTCGTCATGCCCGTCCTATTGTATGGCGCAGAAGCATGGACGATGACAACATCAGATGAGAGGGCTCTTGGAGTGTTCGAGAGAAAGATACTTCGAAAGATTTATGGACCTTTGCGTCTTTGCGACGGCGAATACCGTGTACGATGGAACGGTGAGCAGTACGAACTGTACAATGACGTAAATATAGTACAGCGGATTAAGAATCAGCGGCTCCGCTGGCTAGGGCACGTCGTTCGAATGGATGAAATAGCTCCAGCCCTGAAGGTTTTTGACGCGGTACCCGCTGGTGGTAGCAGAGGAAAAGGAAGACCTCCTCTGCGTTGGAAAAACCAAGTGGAAAAAGACTTGGCTATACTTGGGACTTCCAATTGGCGCCAGTTAGCACGAGATAGGGACAGCTGGCGTGCTTTGTAGACCTCGGCAAAAATCGCTTAGGCGGTTAATGCGCCAATAAAGTAAGTAAGTAATATTAAATCATTTATATTCTTACAACTATCTCTTATGCCAAATATTTCATTATTAGAAATATTTAATTTTTCATATTTTAGTTTGATTGCTTTATGTCCTTGTTTTACAGATTTTACTAAAATTGATTTAGATGTTTCTTTACTTGTAAGGGGAAATCTTACAAAATATACGATTGAGGATGTATTCGATGCAATTTTGACATCGCTAAATTCAATAGCTTCGATTAGGTTCAAATAAGGCATATTTTGTTTTTCTAACGTTTCTTTGATTACAATTAATTCCTCATTTGAAAATATGAATGAGTTTACAATTCCGGCCTTTGCCCATTGTATTGAGTAATCAATATTCTTTAATTCTTCTTTTATAAATTTTAGTTTTCTTTCAACATTTTTTTCAATTTCTAATTTGAGAGCATCGCTCGATTTCAATTCATTTAAAATTACATTTGAAATTTGAGTTACATTATTTATCCTTTCTATTATGGACTTATTTATTATTATTTGCTCGTTGTTATTATTTATTATGTTATTTACCTTATCTCTTATAATTCTAAAATCTTCTTGATCTGGGGATCCAGCAAGCCATTTCCAGGCTGTGCCGAGTGTCTCTATTACTCTTTTTGTTTTTCTGGGTTTAAGTTGGGATAGGATGGATCGAATGGATTTTTCCTCCTGGGATAGAAATGGATAGCTTCTGCTTTTCTTGGTTATGCCATGTTGTATGGTGGCATGTATCGTATCGAGTATGGAGTCATATTGGTCAAGGTCAATTGTATGAATCAGTCGAAATGTTCCAGTTTGTTCTTTAGCGGTTCTGCTTTAGTGCATCTCATTACTTCGAAAAGTTTTGAGTGGAATCGCTCTATCTGTCCGTTTATTGAGCTTTTATATGGTGGAGTTTTGAAAATTTCTATACCGTATTGGTTTTCTAACATGAAGGTTATGGAGGCTGAGCTTAAGGATTTTTCATTATCAATTACAATTTTTTCGGGGATTCCAAACATTACCAAGAGGTCTCTTAAAGGAGTTTTAACATCTTCAGATGCCCTAGAAGGTACAATTTTTGCTTGAGCATATTTTGAGAACTTATCTATGGCTGTAAGCACTATTTTGATATTAGTGTAGTAGAGGTCTATGTGGACGATATGGCCTGGGTAATTGGGAATAGGGGTGGCTTTCAGGATAGGTTTTACTGGATGTCTTTCGTACTTGTTTTCTAGACAAATTTTGCATTGCTTAGCTATTTTTTTTATTTTAGCATTCATTTGTGGGAAGTAACATCTTTCCAACAGTTGTGCCTTATTTTCTGTGTGATTACGATGAGCTGTATTATGTTCGTTGATAATTTCCCTTTCTTGTTCAGATTTACTTAAAATGTCTTTTGTAAACTTCCGGGTATAATGGACTCTGTATCTGCTAAAGTGAGTTTGGTAAATTGATTGAATTTTTTCTAAGATGTTGTCTTCGGTTTTTATGCAATTTGTTACTGAGGGGTTGAGATATTTTTTTAACAATGTGGTAAGACTAGCTTCCGTGAGTTCTTTTTCAATTATTGTATGCCTATGATATGTGGGAAAAATTATTCGAAAATCGTATGATGAAGTCTCGCCTGTGGAAATGAAAATTTGGTTTTTAAATACGTTATGGGTGCGTCAGTGTATGGTATTAAGGTTTGTGCCGAACTTTCATCGCTATGTTGTGTCGCTGTCATCGAGTTTATATGCTGTGGTGGCCTAGATAGTGCATCTGCTACCACGTTTGTGCTACCAGGTTTGTATTTAATTTGATAGTTATATTCTTCTAATATCACTTTCCATCTTATGAGTTTACTGTTAGTGTTTCTATTGCTGAGTGCGTATGTCAAGGGTTGATGATCTGTGAATATTTGTATGGTGCTAGAGCCATAGAGATAGTTTCTCAATGATTTTAAAGCCCACAGGATAGCTAAAAATTCTTTCTCGTTAGTCGCGTAGTTTTCTTCGGTTGCTGTCAATGTCCGGGAAATAAACGTAATCGGTATGCCGTCCTGTTCAAGGACTGCTCCTATTGCGTGGTCTGAAGCGTCTGTAGTTAAATGAAATTCTTTTTCGAAGTCCGGATATTGTAGCATAACGTCGGCTGAGACCAAAGAATTTTTTAATTTGTTAAAAGAGTCTATTGCATCCTGGTTAAGGGATATCTTTATTTTGGATGAAAGGTTTTTGGACATGCGTCCCTTCTCCCCTCTTAAGAGTATTGTCAAGGGTTTTGCAAGTTTCGCATAATCTTTAATAAAACGGCGGTAGTAACCGGAAAGTCCTAGGAAGGATCGAAGTTCTTTTATTGTCTGTGGAGGTGAGAAATCTAAAATTGATTTTACTTTTGTTGGGTTTGTTTTTATTCCGTTTCGTGAAACAACAAATCCTAAAAACTCTACTTCTGTCTTTAAAAAATCGCTTTGTCGATTTGAATTTTCATATTAGCTTTTTGTAATGTTTGGAAAATTTTTTCAACGTTTTTTAAATGGGAATCTTCATCTTTGCCAAATATTATAATGTCATCTATATAAACGAAGCATATTTTTCCGATATATTCACTGAGTATATCGTCCAAAGCTCTTTGGAATATAGAGGGTGCATTTTTTAAGCCAAAAGGTAATCTGGTAAATTCATATTTACCATTGTTGACTGAAAATGCTGTCTTTCCAATATCGGACTCAACTAATGGAATCTGATGGAACCCACTTTTCAGTTGAGAAAGTACTTCATTTGTGTCTGGGATTGCATAACGGTCGGGTATAGTGATTGAATTTAATTTACGATAGTCGATTACCATTCTGTTTTTTTTTGTGCCAGATGCATCGGCTTTTTTGGGCACTATCCAGATTGGAGAATTGTAGGGGGATCGAGAAGGGCTTATTATCCCGTTTTCAAGTAATTTGCCAATTTTTTTTCTACTTCGTCCTTAAGGGACATGGGGTACGGGTAGTATCTGGAATATACTGGATCTTGTGTGGTGGTCTTAATTTCGGCTTTCACAACGGTAGTATATGTTAATTTTTCGTCTGGGTCGGAAAAAAGTTGTGGGTATAAATGGCATAAATTCTGAAGTTTTTCAGTATGTCCAGGTGTTAGATGTTCTGTTCTGATTTCAATATTGTTTATTGATTTTGCTCTTTGCTGTGTGGTGGGTTATTTTAATATTTCCTCCTTCTGAGTTTGCATAAAAAATTTCTTCATTGGGGATTGAATTTTTGGCAAGATTTGGTTGAATATAATTTTTATTTGATCCGGTATCAATTAAAAATTTTAGAATCCTTCCGTTACTGTCTTTGCATTCGAAGTACGGTAACGAGGAATTCGTTAGCCTAAAAAATGGATATCAGAAAATTTGTACGTGTTCTCTCCTGATGTATTGTCATAGGCGCTGTTATCGTTATAGTATTGGTTATAGTAGTCTTCTAGTGTCTGTCATCTGGTTTCTCGTTTGTTCTGAGTCTGTCACTGTATTCTCAGTAGATTATATGTTGTTTATTTTATTTTGTTTAAAAGGCTGACTTGTTTGGTTTGATGGTGCGATCGGTCGTTTAAAGGAGTTATTGGTTGGTCTGTTCATGTAATTAACGTTTTTTGTCCTAAGTGATTCATCCACTTTCATTGGGACTGGTGGTTTAGGTTGAATGGGTCTTGGTGGAGGATTGCTGAACTGATTAGGTCTAGTTGGTTGCTTCATACCATAGTTGGAATGTTGTTGGTATTGGGGATAGTGATTATTAGGAAACGTATATTGTTGGGTATTTGGGCATTGTGGCATTTGTGGGTACTGAGGTTGCGGATTCCTGTAAGCTGCTGGTTGTCCTAAATTTCCTATGCGATTAGTTGCCTAAAGCGTGTTGTGTCCTAAAGTTTTGATTTTGCAGCTTCATGCACAGCTGAAGCGCTTGAGATAAATCGGTTGGTTCTTTTATTCCAACTAATTTTGGAAGTTCGCCATTTAATCCTCTAACGAACGTATCTAATGCCTTGTCGCGATACGTTTGCGTAAGGATTTGAATAGATTCAGGGCCTACTTCTAAGCACGATATCTTATTCAAAATTAATGAGAGGTGTGAAAATATCTCCTGGTAGAATTCGTTGATGGATTTGTTACCCTGGAATAAGGTTGATATTTGGTATTCTAGAGTACCGATGTCTCTCCTATCCGCATAGTGGGTATTAAGACATTTGTAAAGGGCTTCCCAATTGAGAGGGGTGTTATATGATTCTAAGGCAACATCCGCATTCCCAGTTATTTTGTTTCTCATAACATTTAGAATTCCAAAATAACGGGGGGTGCCTCTTTCGTTTTCGTATATCCTAAGAATTCTCTCTACACTTTTCTTCCAGGATGCGAATTCCTTAGGGTTACCGGCAAATTCTCTTAGACATCTAACGACGTCTGGTACCCTATCGAGTCCTGTTAAATTGTTTGCGTGTGGTCGATAGTTTGGTCAGTAACAATTTCCCTTGCTGGATTTATAATACTTTGTATTAAATTTGGCGCTTCCGCCGAAATTACCTGTGAGACTATGGTGCGAATTACATTAGCTAAATCGGGGTTTACCTGAGGACTGGTCTTGGTGGCTACTGCAGGGGCAGTGGAATTTTAAGGAAGAGGGCCTAATTAAATCATCTGGCATCTTAAATAAGTTTTAAATCTAGCTTAAAAGAAAACTGAGAAAAAAAATTGAACTTTTTCTTTAACTTTTGTGATGTTGTCAGTGGATTAACAATCTCTGGAGGCTCCCTTGGTGGTGAATCGCAGAGTTTTTTTTTTATTATTCTAAAGGATTTTGTTTAATATTATAGGCTGTACGAGCCTTTTGTTATAAATTTTGATATTAATTTTTAGATTTTAACAATCTCTGGAGGGTCCCGTGGAGGTGAATCGCAGAGTTGTTTTATGTTATTATAAGAAATTTTGTATTATAGGCTGTACCTTTTGTTATAGGTTCTTTGTTTTGTTACGTAAATTTTTTTTTTCTTTCCGTTAAAAACTTATTGCTAAAAACACTCTTTTTTGTATTTCAGATGTAATTTTAAATATTTATTTTTCAAAATAAAATTTTGGTAACAATTTCAATTCAAAATTTTATTTTAAAGATCACTCATAAATGTTATCTGTAAAATTTAAAAGAACACTTAGATTTATTTAAATCTCGATTACTAGCAACACCTTTTGTTTAGATTTTACTTTTACTTTTCAAAGAATACTTAGATTTGAAGAAGTTTATTTAGATCTCAATTACTAGCAACACTTCTTATTTAGATTTTATTTTTATATTCGATATTTCACACATAGATTTAAATATTAATTACTAGCAACACTTTTTCTTTAGATTTGCTTTTGATATTATCCTCAATATTTCACTTTAAATATTAGTTTAGTTTTTAGTATTTAAATTTACAATAATAATAATTTTAATCTTACAACGGACGCGACTGGCACGTTGGGCGCCAGATAAATGAAACTAAACAAATTTACTTGTTTGGCTGAGAGCCAACTGTTTATTTTGACATTCAAATTAGAACTAACTAACAGTTGTTTCTTACAACTAATTTAAGCTATGAAGTCACGTTGCGTCGACAGGTGCATCGAATGGTTGTTGTTGTAGATTGTTGGCTGTTGAAGTAGCAGCACTGACGTTCTCACACAGCGTAGACGCAGTGTCAGCGTTTTTAGCGGATACACGTGTTGCTTGCCCGTGGGATAGCTACCACTGTCCAAGTCGCATGCTTACGCAAGCGTTTGCGATGGTGGGAAACTATGTAAACCGATTTCGGCGTATCTGGTGTTAACTTGTACAAGCGGAGAGCACACCGAGAGGAGGAAAACGCTTCCAACATCTACAAAAACATCAACAAAGGTTATGACATCAAAACCAAAAAACGCTTAAAACACTACCAACAGACTTCACAATAATTAACACGACTATCGGAGTCGATTAAGTTCTTCGCAAGATGCAGGAGAAATGGCGTAACACCGAATTTTATCAACAACGCAACCAAAAACATCATTTACACCATTAACAACAACACCAACAACAATAAAATGCCAACAAAGATTTCTAACTCCATATCTTCATACACTGCCAAAATTAAAATAATATTATTGAACCTTCTCATCACAATCAAACACGAAATAATGCGGCAAAAAAGAAAGGAGGTAAATATGCTGACGACATATATTAAACAACAGCTTAACATTCAAGACTCCACATCATTCTTCCAAAGTGAAGAACTATTGAGCAAGAAACTAAAAACGACAATTAAAAAGACACAAGTAAATAAGTACGAAAATCTGATATACAAACAGCAACAACTTCTTAACATTAGGGTGATACCAGAATGGATTTGCAATACGACCGACATACCTATCCCGACTGACATTCAATGGCTCATGTCTCTCGGACCTAAACATGCATTATCTCTTAACAATAAAGAGTTTCCTCTATTTAAAGTGATAGCGGACGGTGAAAACTATATACAAACCATTAAAGAAAGGGAGAAACAAGAGGTTGAGAGAAACAACCTGACCGCACTTATACAGAACCACCTCAACAATACAACTAGTTTAGGTAGAGACAAATTTGTACAAGACACACTACGATCCATAAAAATGCTCTTGAAAGCTAACAAAGAGCTTCTGATCCTTAATGCCGACAAGGGTAATGTTACCGTTTTGAAGGACAAATCTGAATATGACAGAAAAATACAAACTATAGTTAACGACATGTCAACATACAGAATATTGAAACGTGATCCCACTACTAGACTACAAGACAAAAATAATGAAATTGTACAGAAAATGTACGTCAATAATAAAATTGACTTAAAAGAAAAGAACGACCTTGTTTGCAAAACAGCTAACCCGCCAAGAATTTATGACTTGCCCAAAATTCATAAGGACGGTATTCCACTCAGACCCATTTGTTCGTCTGTCAACTCCCCGTCATATAATTTGTGCAAATATATAGTCAGAATTTTAAAAAACATAACCACGACATCCAAATATAATGTTAAAGACGCTATTGAATTCAA
Source organism: Philophylla caesio (assembly GCA_963971545.1). NCBI lineage: Eukaryota > Metazoa > Arthropoda > Insecta > Diptera > Tephritidae > Philophylla > Philophylla caesio. Next base: position 19,584,325 of record OZ020605.1, read on the forward strand.
AGATAAGATCAAAGGTTCCTATGTTTATGATGACGAAAGCTTAATGTCATTCGATGTCGTTTCATTATTCCCCAGAATCCCGGTTGATATGGCCCTGAACATCATATCTTCAAGGTGAAATGAAATCAAAGAACATACAACCATGACAAAAGATCTTTTCTTGACTATAGTAAAATTTTGCATTAAGGAAACTCGATACTTTAAATACAATGATTAAATATATGAACAACGTTCAGGAATGCCAATGGGTTCACCGGCATCACCAATTATAGCCGACATTGTCATGGAAGAAATTTTGAAGAACTTTGAATTAGACTGTGATAACAAACCCCGACTACTTACAAAATATGTGGATGACTTATTTGCCATTATAAAAACTGAGAAGGCAGATGTTACACACTTTTGCCTTTTCAGTTGAGTGGCGAATGGCATCACCGCACGCGTACGCCTAGTGAGAGATTCATTTAGATGTATTGTTCCTTCAGATTGGCGCCCAATATCGCTTAGCTTAATACCTCTTTTGTTTAATTTGAAAAACTTGGCAGCGGCAGCAAATAACGGGGGGCGATCATGGGAGGAGACCAGTTTAACAATCAGCGGTGTATTTTTTCGCTTTGCTGTCGCGAACACGAAAAGCCGATCGATATGGGAGAGAATTCAGCTGCATAACTTCACAGATTTTATTGAATATTTCCCCTACCTTTTCGTCTGGCACTTGCGGAATGCCGCTAAGAATAAACATCTGTTTCAACGGTTTTGTTTTCCATTTCCTCCTTTAGTGCGCAAACATCATTGCGCAGCTCTGCCATTTCTTTGTGGTCGCCCTCAATTTGTTCAATTTTACGCTCAAAAGTTCGTAGGTCTCTCTTCATGTTGGCCAGCTCAGCAGTCGCCTCTTCCAGTTTCTGCATAATAGCGTCAGCTGATTCCTATACCACCTCTCTTACAACTTCTGTCATAGCACTCATAAGCTTCGCTTCAAGCTGCGAGATCCACGTAATGTCGGGCAAGGCACTCTTAGGCGTAGTTGCGAGTATCTTATTCGGTAAAGCGATTACCAGGCGAGCAGATTTTGTGCGAGTAGTCATTATTTAATGAATGTTGAGCAATTGCAGCGATAGACGGATAAGAAAATGAAATAGAGACAAACACAAAAGCACCAACGCACAACCGCACAGCTGTTAACACAGAAGAGAATATATCCAGCTAATCGTTGTTAAAAACGGCAGTGACAGCAACAGCGGGAGCAAAGTACAAGATAAATGAAACTAAACGAAATTGCTTGTTTGGCTGAGAGCCAACTGTTTATTTTGATATTTAAATTAGAACTAACTAACAGTTGTTTCTTACAACTAATTTAAGCTATGAAGTCACGTTGCGTCGACAGGTGCATCGAATGGTTGTTGTTGTAGATTGTTGGCTGCTGAAGTAGCAGCACTGACGTTCTCACACAGCGTAGACGCAGTGTCAGCGTTTTTAGCGGATACACGTGTTGCTTGCCCGTGGGATAGCTACCACTGTCCAAGTCGCATGCTTACGCAAGCGTTTGCGATGGTGGGAAACTATGTAAACCGATTTCGGCATATGTGGTGTTAACTTACACAAACGGCTCGACGTAGTTGTTTTTGTATACTTATTGTTCACACAAGTTATAGTTGGAATGATGTTTTGTTTTATTCTATTTTATTTTTATTGATTTAATAATTTAGTCTTTTGATTGATGGTTTGATGAGTTTGCGATTTATGGTTTTGATTACTTCTGATTAGAATTTAGATTTATAACAACTTTGATAATAATAATTTACAAGATATACAAGGTATGAGGAGCGATAATAAAAACACGTCCACACAGTTCAACTGCTGCTGATAGCTTAATGGAAGGAGCTAAAAGTCCTCCATCATCAGTTCAGCACTAGATGGAAAAATTAGTACCTGGAGGAGTTACACAAGAGGTATAAATGAAAGAGCCCTCCCAAACCGTAAAAGGAGGAGATTTGGTTGTCATCAAGGATGATCTGCTTCCCCCTAACGAATGGCGATTAGGGCGGATAACCAAACCAAATTTGAGTCCGGATGGAAAAGCCCGTGTCGATGACGTACTAACGCAACACGGTACCATCACCCGAAACATAGTTACATTTTGTGTGCTATCCCCTGCGTGATTCAAATTTCCCCATTTCTCTTTGTTCAATCCCTTCTGCCCTCAATTACTCAAATCTCATTGAACATACTCATATACTATAAAGATTTTATCGAGTCACCCCTTGACTACTCTTTACTAAGGTCTCTCTATATTATATTCATCCACAGCTCGAAATCTCATAAGTGCAAAGGCCTGCATTAACTGCCTCGCAACGTCGCATACAACGGGTGCGTGTGACTCTCGGGCTAGTTGTCATCGCTGTACGCTGGGACATCATACACTGTTGCACCGCACCAAGGCGCGGACCTCAAGAAGCGCGAGTACGTCAAGAAAGCGATCGGAGGTATTACAAAGTCGCTCAGCCCAGCGACGAAGACGTAAATTGAAGCAGCTAGTCAGCGCGGCACGCAAAGCGATCGACACATAAGAAAAAGCGCTACAGCTTTCACCTAAGCAGGCGGGGCGCCATGTTGAAGACATGGACTTAATCCAGCTTTCGGAATAGCAGCTGGCCCATTTCCGCAGCAAGTCATCTTTTATAACATAGTGCCAACGTCCAGCAAAAGTTGACTGGCACCTTCCTGCCCTTCAACGTTTTATACATTTGCATGTATGTACATTCCAATTCCGCTTGAACAACGGCCCAAACAACATCGCTCATCGCTCTGCCGGTGAACACCTCATTTTGATCATAATTTTTTAACATACATTTTTTATATTGACATTTTTGCCATCAGCGGCTTTAATCAGTTGCCTTTTCATTGTAGTTTGAATTTATTGTACAATAAAACCTTTTGTAATACTTTCAAATTGTTCTCATTGGATGCACCCTGCACCTACAATTTCAGCTAACTCCCCTTCATTGCCTTGCATTCGATTTAGTTTTATTTATCCTTTTACACACTTCAGTTTTCGTTAAATTCAAAATTTGGTTTTTGCATCTTACAACAACAAACATAATGAAAAAAAAAGAAAACGGAAATTTTAAACGCAATCAATTTTTTCATGTTTTCAGCCTAAGCTAACGTCAGAAGGTTGTGGTTGGCGTAATCTTGTAGGTATACATCGAAACCCATAAGACACGTATTTTTTCTCTTTACTTGATTTTAAGTTCTTTCGTCGTGGGAAATTTTTGAAAATTCGTCTGAAAACTCGATTTAGCTCTATTGGTACATGTTAATTTTTTTGAAAATTCGATAACTTTGCGAAAAAAGTACCGACCTTCGAAAATTTTTTTTTCTGTTTGTTGGTAAAGGGTTCCTCTAAAAGTACAATGTGTGAAACATGATATATTTCCAAAAAAAAATTTTATATCGTCTTTATAAAAAAAATCAAAAAATGTTTGACCAAAAAAATGTTGGATTGCATCATTTCATATATAAACTATTTACTTAAGCAGCCTCTACTAGCCTTAGTTCTTTGTTTAGGAATTATGATTAACTCGATTTTGCTCATTATGTGTATGTAGAGTGTGCCGCTCACGATAGTATCAACATTATTATTGAAGTACAATCTTAAATGTCGAAATAGAATTAAAAAAAAAAAAAAAATTGAGTCATCGTGTTTATACCTGACACTTCATATATGCATACATAAATAGCTGCATAGATTTTAAACACAGATTATTTAGTCATTTTACATACAATTTTTTGTGTATATTATCTTTAATTTTTTAATTGAAAGAAGAAATCAACTTAGAAATGTTATTTTGGCAAAAAGTATGATTGAAAACGGAAATAATTGTTTATAGCTTTTATTCAAATACAACTTTTCATATACCTATTTGCAATTACTATGGAAATACGCTGATTCCAATTTGACGAATATCCAAAATATGAATATGCTTGTCCCCGGGCGCTCGAAGTCGTAGCTACGCCACTGCTTTGATAATTTTTGTAAGAAAAAATTAGGACAATTTTTCGATATAGAGTGGGATCACTAAAATTGCGACCTTTAAACCCATTACTAACTTACTTACTTAATTGACGCATCAACTGCCTAAGCGATTTTGGCCGATTGGAAATCCCAATTATAGCCAAGTCTTTTTCAACTTGGTCTTTCCAATGCAGAGGAGGTCTTCCTTTTCCTCTGCTACCACCCGCGGGTACCGCGTCAAAAAGCTTCAGGGCTGGGACTATTTCATCCATTCGTACGACGTGTCCTGACCAGCGGAGCCGCTGGTTCTTAATCCGCTGCACTATGTCCATCGTACGCGGTATTCGGCGTCGCAAACACGCAAAGGTTTATACATTTTTTGAAGAATATTTCTCTCGAACACTCCAAGAGCTCTCTGATGTTGTCATCGTCCATGCTTCTGCGATATACAATAGGACGGGCATGATGAGAGACTTATGGTTTTTGTCCGTCGAGAGAGGACTTTACTGTGCAATTGCCTACTCAGCCCGAAGTAACTCATTCAGACATTGCGGCATAAAATAAACTTCTTGTCGTGCTGTGGAAGGCGGCTTTGAAGTCGACAAAAAGATGGCGTGTAGATTCTCCTGTCTCGGGTCTTTTCCAAGATCTGGCGTATTGTGAATATCTGGTCGGTGGTAGATTTACCAGGTCTAAAGCCACACTGATAAGGTCAAATCAGTTCATTGACGTAGGGCTTAAGTCTTTCACACAATAAAGTCGACAGAACCTTATACGCGATGTTAAGAAGACTAGTCCCGCGATAATTGGCGCAAGCTGCAGGATCACCCTTTTTGTGGATTGGACAGAGCACACTTAAGTTCCAATCAGTAGGCATGCGTTCTTCTGACCATATTATAGAAATGCACTCGTGCATGCACTTAACCAGCTCCTCTCCGCCGTACTTAAATAACTCAGCTGGTAACCTGTCGGCCCCGGGGGCTTTATTGTTCTTCAGCCGTGCTATCGCTTTCTGAATTTCCTCATAGTCGGGTGATGGTACATCGCGTCCATCATCTTTGATTGGGGATTCGGGTTCAACATCTTCTCCAAGGTTGTTGCAGTTCCATTAGGCAGTGTGGGTAAGTGTTGTTTCTTCATGATAAAAAATATAAGGGGTAAATCCTTGTTCGCGACCTCGGCACTGTCGACAAGCTAGTTAGCAAGATCGAGTGTGTCTTTAAAATTATAAGGCGAGCGATTTGAATATTTAGCAGTTTTACTTATTTAGACGTTTATTAACATTTTTTCAGAGGTACAACGCAATTTTTTTGTAATATTTTAAAGTATTGTGATTCGCCAATAAAAATGAAGTTTGCGGTACTAAATTGCCACACTGGTTACATATTTAAGACATCAGAATGCAGCTTGTTTTCTTTCCCAGTGGACTCCGTACAGCATACTGAGTTTAAACTTACATACCTCAATGAATCGTATATTGTACACTTGATACACTAAAAGGTAATTGATTTATAGTTTAAGACTTAGTTTTTGCACCATCTTCGGTTAAAATTACTGGCGGTTAGCTACGACTCAGCTTATAATTCAGCGCTTACTTATCTGACGGATGGTCTTAATCAGCGCTTTTAGTTCCGATTAAGCGCTTAACCGGAGATGGTGCAAGCGATCCTTAATGTTTTCAAAATAAATGACAAACTTGATTATAAATAGAAACTTTGAATAAACATTCATATCAACGGAAATGATTGACGATTTCCTAATTCATGTACGAAAAATAAACCACAAACTCATAATATATACATATAAAAATTTCTCAAATAAATCTATATAATAATAATAATAATTTGGCGCTTACACTTTATAGCTCAGTGTTTGGCCGAGCTTCTCCTACCATTTGTGGTGTGCGTCTTTATATTATACCACAAATGGAGGGACCTACAGTTTCGTGCCGACTCCGAGCGGCAGATGTATTTAATGAGAAGCTTTTTCATGGCAGAAATACCCTCGGAGGTTTGCCATTGCCTGTCGAGGGGTGACCGCTATTAGAAAAAAACTTTTCTATGATTTAGATTTTACTTGCCCTGGATGGAATTCGAACCTCGAACCCAGCGGCATATCGAGTAATAGCATGCACCGCTAACCACTCGACCACAGCGGCCACAAATAAATGTTTTTTTTTTTTTTAAATAAATGTATATAAAAAACTTTAATATCTATATTAGCCGTAATCTTTTGTAAGCGACTGGCAAAAGAACACTAGGTAGTTTATCGTATAGCGTGGAAAGCAACAAAAAAATAAGCGAGTTGAGTTGAAATAAGCGGGTTGAAATAAACTCGCTTAAAAAATAGCCTCATTGAAGCGTTGTAAAGTGAGAAAGTGGTGCTATTGTGAATACTCATTGGAAAGTAACAAGGGAAATTCGAAAATTTTCGCTAAACATCAAAATAAGTAAAAAACCAAGATAGAGCAGACGTAAGTAAAATCGCCTCTTATAAGAATTACTCCTTTTGTTTTGTTTTGCTAGCAAATTTTACAAACGACTATTAATTTTGACAGACTAGTGTTGTAAAGTGTATTCAAAATATAAGAGAGTTTATTATAAGCGAGTTGGACGTTCTTTTGCTAGTCGCTTACAAAAGATGACGACTATTGTTAATTCTTTATGAACTTGACTGAACATGGGAAAAATTATAAAATAATTTAATTGAGTTCGTCTTCGGGGATAGCGACATCTCCGATTTCAATTCTCGCGGCCCGGCCGACTTTATTCTAAAAAAAAATAGAAATGAGGATAACAATATATGATCGTATGCTAATTTACTAAGTGAAGAATAAAACTGGAGAAGTTTCTTATTGGAATTAATGTAAAATCTTCAATGTTTTTTCATTTTTCTGTTGGCCTAGTAAATGTTAATATTTTATAATTTTATTGAGCTCAAGGCCAGTTTATGGAAGATTTGTTAGTGAAAAAACAACAACAGTTTTTAATGGTTGAAGTTATAGTACTATTTCGGAAATCACCACATTTCCTCATCAGACTTATTTTTGATTATTAAATTAAATTATTTTTAATTTAATTTTCATAACCACTTCTCTCAGGCTTTGAACCCGGGAGCTCGGAGTTGCAGAGCCAATACGCTACCTATTGTGCTACGCTAGCCGAGTTGACTGTTGTGTTTATTTCATCTTCCTTAAACAAACCAACTACAAACAAGAGCAACTGATCTGCCGCTATTTAACTTGTTTGTGTGGTTGTTGTTTGTGTTTTTATTTTGCAAATTCTGTTTTTATTTTACATTATATGCATTTCTAAGGCGTGCTCATCCTTGTCTATAAATGTTTGTTCATTTTTCTGTTGGCCTAGTAAATGTTAATATTTTATAATTTTATTGAGCTCAAGGCCAGTTTATGGAAGATTTGTTAGTGAAAAAACAACAACAGTTTTTAATGGTTGAAGTTATAGTACTATTTCGGAAATCACCACATTTCCTCATCAGACTTCTTTTTGATTATTAAATTAAATTATTTTTAATTTAATTTTCATAACCACTTCTCTCAGGCTTTGAACCCGGGAGCTCGGAGTTGCAGAGCCAATACGCTACCTATTGTGCTACGCTAGCCGAGTTGACTGTTGTGTTTATTTCATCTTCCTTAAACAAACCAACTACAAACAAGAGCAACTGATCTGCCGCTATTTAACTTGTTTGTGTGGTTGTTGTTTGTGTTTTTAATTTGCAAATTCTGTTTTTATTTTACATTATATGCATTTCTAAGGCGTGCTCATCCTTGTCTATAAATGTTTGTTCATTTTTCTGTTGGCCTAGTAAATGTTAATATTTTATAATTTTATTGAGCTCAAGGCCAGTTTATGGAATATTTGTTAGTGAAAAAACAACAACAGTTTTTAATGGTTGAAGTTATAGTACTATTTCGGAAATCACCACATTTCCTCATCAGACTTCTTTTTGATTATTAAATTAAATTATTTTTAATTTAATTTTCATAACCACTTCTCTCAGGCTTTGAACCCGGGAGCTCGGAGTTGCAGAGCCAATACGCTACCTATTGTGCTACGCTAGCCGGGTTGACTGTTGTGTTTATTTCATCTTCCTTAAACAAACCAACTACAAACAAGAGCAACTGATCTGCCGCTATTTAACTTGTTTGTGTGGTTGTTGTTTGTGTTTTTATTTTGCAAATTCTGTTTTTATTTTACATTATATGCATTTCTAAGGCGTGCTCATCCTTGTCTATAAATGTTTGTTCATTTTTCTGTTGGCCTAGTAAATGTTAATATTTTATAATTTTATTGAGCTCAAGGCCAGTTTATGGAAGATTTGTTAGTGAAAAAACAACAACAGTTTTTAATGGTTGAAGTTATAGTACTATTTCGGAAATCACCACATTTCCTCATCAGACTTCTTTTTGATTATTAAATTAAATTATTTTTAATTTAATTTTCATAACCACTTCTCTCAGGCTTTGAACCCGGGAGCTCGGAGTTGCAGAGCCAATACGCTACCTATTGTGCTACGCTAGCCGGGTTGACTGTTGTGTTTATTTCATCTTCCTTAAACAAACCAACTACAAACAAGAGCAACTGATCTGCCGCTATTTAACTTGTTTGTGTGGTTGTTGTTTGTGTTTTTATTTTGCAAATTCTGTTTTTATTTTACATTATATGCATTTCTAAGGCGTGCTCATCCTTGTCTATAAATGTTTGTTCATTTTTCTGTTGGCCTAGTAAATGTTAATATTTTATAATTTTATTGAGCTCAAGGCCAGTTTATGGAAGATTTGTTAGTGAAAAAACAACAACAGTTTTTAATGGTTGAAGTTATAGTACTATTTCGGAAATCACCACATTTCCTCATCAGACTTCTTTTTGATTATTAAATTAAATTATTTTTAATTTAATTTTTATAACCACTTCTCTCAGGCTTTGAACCCGGGAGCTCGGAGTTGCAGAGCCAATACGCTACCTATTGTGCGACGCTAGCCGAGTTGACTGTTGTGTTTATTTCATCTTCCTTAAACAAACCAACTACAAACAAGAGCAACTGAGCTGCCGCTATTTAACTTGTTTGTGTGGTTGTTGTTTGTGTTTTTATTTTGCAAATTCTGTTTTTATTTTACATTATATGCATTTCTAAGGCGTGCTCATTCTTGTCTATAAATGTTTGTTCATTTTTCTGTTGGCCTAGTAAATGTTAATATTTTATAATTTTACTGAGCTCAAGGCCAGTTTATGGAAGATTTGTTAGTGAAAAAACAACAACAGTTTTTAATGGTTGAAGTTATAGTACTATTTCGGAAATCACCACATTTCCTCATCAGACTTCTTTTTGATTATTAAATTAAATTATTTTTAATTTAATTTTCATAACCACTTCTCTCAGGCTTTGAACCCGGGAGCTCGGAGTTGCAGAGCCAATACGCTACCTATTGTGCTACGCTAGCCGAGTTGACTGTTGTGTTTATTTCATCTTCCTTAAACAAACCAACTACAAACAAGAGCAACTGATCTGCCGCTATTTAACTTGTTTGTGTGGTTGTTGTTTGTGTTTTTATTTTGCAAATTCTGTTTTTATTTTACATTATATGCATTTCTAAGGCGTGCTCATCCTTGTCTATAAATGTTTGTTCATTTTTCTGTTGGCCTAGTAAATGTTAATATTTTATAATTTTATTGAGCTCAAGGCCAGTTTATGGAAGATTTGTTAGTGAAAAAACAACAACAGTTTTTAATGGTTGAAGTTATAGTACTATTTCGGAAATCACCACATTTCCTCATCAGACTTCTTTTTGATTATTAAATTAAATTATTTTTAATTTAATTTTCATAACCACTTCTCTCAGGCTTTGAACCCGGGAGCTCGGAGTTGCAGAGCCAATACGCTACCTATTGTGCGACGCTAGCCGAGTTGACTGTTGTGTTTATTTCATCTTCCTTAAACAAACCAACTACAAACAAGAGCAACTGATCTGCCGCTATTTAACTTGTTTGCGTGGTTGTTGTTTGTGTTTTTATTTTGCAAATTCGGTTTTTATTTAACATTATATGCATTTCTAAGGCGTGCTCATCCTTGTCTATAAATGTTTGTTCATTTTTCTGTTGGCCTAGTAAATGTTAATATTTTATAATTTTATTGAGCTCAAGGCCAGTTTATGGAAGATTTGTTAGTGAAAAAACAACAACAGTTTTAATGGTTGAAGTTATAGTACTATTTCGGAAATCACCACATTTCCACATCAGACTTCTTTTTGATTAGTAAATTAAATTATTTTTAATTTAATTTTCATAACCACTTCTCTCAGGCTTTGAACCCGGGAGCTCGGAGTTGCAGAGCCAATACGCTACCTATTGTGCTACGCTAGCCGAGTTGACTGTTGTGTTTATAGCAAGAGCTAGCGTAGCACAATAGGTAGCGTATTGGCTCTGCAACTCCGAGCTCCCGGGTTCAAAGCCTGAGAGAAGTGGTTATGAAAATTAAATTAAAAAGAAGGAGGCTGTGTCAGAGACACGGCCATTAAGTTTAACGTAGAATACGCCATCCGATAAGACAGAAAACATATGTATAATGATAATTTATAATGATAAATAATGCAAGCAAATGAATTTCTTTATTTGATAGTTACTTTTGATGATATACATAAGCTTATGATAGGAAAATAGGATAAAAATGTTTTTAAATTATCAATTAAATTTCTCGCAAAAACGAAGTCAATGGTAGTTATCAATAGTAAAGATAAATGATAAATAACAGACCCAAATCTATTTGATTATTTGAAAGTTACTTTTGAGAATATAGGCTTATGATGGGAAAAATTGGAGGAATATGTTTTTAAATTAACATTTAAATTTCTCGCAAAAACTAAGTCAATGGTTGTGTTATCAATAGTTGTGGGAGCATCATTTCGAATATAATCCAAATTAAACGTATCGCTCATAAATTTCGCCAATCTAGTATTTGAAGAGATTTCTGTGTTAAAATCACCACCAATAAGCAGTAGTTGGCAGCGCTTTATCTGCCTTTACTCTACTTTAACTTGCCCGCCTAAAATTATGCAATACAAAGAAAGGGCTGCACGAGTACATTTAAATCGCCCAAGTCAAACACTCAACCAAACACCACACACATATTTGTGTGCATGTGTTTATACAATTTTCATTTGAGAAATTTAAATATTAGGAAGATATCAACCAACATGAAATGTATGTCAAACGAAAGCTAACATCTTCATTTGACTACAAAAAAATTTTTAAAAAAAGTTACCCAGCCGTTTCCTTATAATTAAAGAAATAGAGATTACAACAATAAAAACCTGACATGGGTGCCCATACCGTAAGGTAAGACGTATTCTACACCAAAATAATTTAATTTAATAATCAAAAAGAAGTCTGATGAGGAAATGTGGTGATTTCCGAAATAGTACTATAACTTCAACCATTAAAAACTGTTGTTGTTTTTTCACTAACAAATCTTCCATAAACTGGCCTTGAGCTCAATAAAATTATAAAATATTAACATTTACTAGGCCAACAGAAAAATGAACAAACATTTATAGACAAGGATGAGCACGCCTTAGAAATGCATATAATGTAAAATAAAAACAGAATTTGCAAAATAAAAACACAAACAACAACCACACAAACAAGTTAAATAGCGGCAGATCAGTTGCTCTTGTTTGTAGTTGGTTTGTTTAAGGAAGATGAAATAAACACAACAGTCAACTCGGCTAGCGTAGCACAATAGGTAGCGTATTGGCTCTGCAACTCCGAGCTCCCGGGTTCAAAGCCTGAGAGAAGTGGTTATGAAAATTAAATTAAAAATAATTTAATTTAATAATCAAAAAGAAGTCTGATGAGGAAATGTGGTGATTTCCGAAATAGTACTATAACTTCAACCATTAAAAACTGTTGTTGTTTTTTCACTAACAAATCTTCCATAAACTGGCCTTGAGCTCAATAAAATTATAAAATATTAACATTTACTAGGCCAACAGAAAAATGAACAAACATTTATAGACAAGGATGAGCACGCCTTAGAAATGCATATAATGTAAAATAAAAACAGAATTTGCAAAATAAAAACACAAACAACAACCACACAAACAAGTTAAATAGCGGCAGATCAGTTGCTCTTGTTTGTAGTTGGTTTGTTTAAGGAAGATGAAATAAGCACAACAGTCAACTCGGCTAGCGTAGCACAATAGGTAGCGTATGGGCTCTGCAACTCCGAGCTCCCGGGTTCAAAGCCTGAGAGAAGTGGTTATGAAAATTAAATTAAAAATAATTTAATTTAATAATCAAAAAGAAGTCTGATGAGGAAATGTGGTGATTTCCGAAATAGTACTATAACTTCAACCATTAAAACTGTTGTTGTTTTTTCACTAACAAATCTTCCATAAACTGGCCTTGAGCTCAATAAAATTATAAAATATTAACATTTACTAGGCCAACAGAAAAAAGAACAAACATTTATAGACAAGGATGAGCACGCCTTAGAAATGCATATAATGTAAAATAAAAACAGAATTTGCAAAATAAAAACACAAACAACAACCACACAAACAAGTTAAATAGCGGCAGATCAGTTGCTCTTGTTTGTAGTTGGTTTGTTTAAGGAAGATGAAATAAACACAACAGTCAACTCGGCTAGCGTAGCACAATAGGTAGCGTATTGGCTCTGCAACTCCGAGCTCCCGGGTTCAAAGCCTGAGAGAAGTGGTTATGAAAATTAAATTAAAAATAATTTAATTTAATAATCAAAAAGAAGTCTGATGAGGAAATGTGGTGATTTCCGAAATAGTACTATAACTTCAACCATTAAAAACTGTTGTTGTTTTTTCACTAACAAATCTTCCATAAACTGGCCTTGAGCTCAATAAAATTATAAAATATTAACATTTACTAGGCCAACAGAAAAATGAACAAACATTTATAGACAAGGATGAGCACGCCTTAGAAATGCATATAATGTAAAATAAAAACAGAATTTGCAAAATAAAAACACAAAGAACAACCACACAAACAAGTTAAATAGCGGCAGATCAGTTGCTCTTGTTTGTAGTTGGTTTGGTTAAGGAAGATGAAATAAACACAACAGTCAACTCGGCTAGCGTAGCACAATAGGTAGCGTATGGGCTCTGCAACTCCGAGCTCCCGGGTTCAAAGCATGAGAGAAGTGGTTATGAAAATTAAATTAAAAATAATTTAATTTAATAATCAAAAAGAAGTCTGATGAGGAAATGTGGTGATTTCCGAAATAGTACTATAACTTCAACCATTAAAAACTGTTGTTGTTTTTTCACTAACAAATCTTCCATAAACTGGCCTTGAGCTCAATAAAATTATAAAATATTAACATTTACTAGGCCAACAGAAAAATGAACAAACATTTATAGACAAGGATGAGCACGCCTTAGAAATGCATATAATGTAAAATAAAAACAGAATTTGCAAAATAAAAACACAAACAACAACCACACAAACAAGTTAAATAGCGGCAGATCAGTTGCTCTTGTTTGTAGTTGGTTTGTTTAAGGAAGATGAAATAAACACAACAGTCAACTCGGCTAGCGTAGCACAATAGGTAGCGTATTGGCTCTGCAACTCCGAGCTCCCGGGTTCAAAGCCTGAGAGAAGTGGTTATGAAAATTAAATTAAAAATAATTTAATTTAATAATCAAAAAGAAGTCTGATGAGGAAATGTGGTGATTTCCGAAATAGTACTATAACTTCAACCATTAAAAACTGTTGTTGTTTTTTCACTAACAAATCTTCCATAAACTGGCCTTGAGCTCAATAAAATTATAAAATATTAACATTTACTAGGCCAACAGAAAAATGAACAAACATTTATAGACAAGGATGAGCACGCCTTAGAAATGCATATAATGTAAAATAAAAACAGAATTTGCAAAATAAAAACACAAACAACAACCACACAAACAAGTTAAATAGCGGCAGATCAGTTGCTCTTGTTTGTAGTTGGTTTGTTTAAGGAAGATGAAATAAACACAACAGTCAACTCGGCTAGCGTAGCACAATAGGTAGCGTATTGGCTCTGCAACTCCGAGCTCCCGGGTTCAAAGCCTGAGAGAAGTGGTTATGAAAATTAAATTAAAAATAATTTAATTTAATAATCAAAAAGAAGTCTGATGAGGAAATGTGGTGATTTCCGAAATAGTACTATAACTTCAACCATTAAAAACTGTTGTTGTTTTTTCACTAACAAATCTTCCATAAACTGGCCTTGAGCTCAATAAAATTATAAAATATTAACATTTACTAGGCCAACAGAAAAATGAACAAACATTTATAGACAAGGATGAGCACGCCTTAGAAATGCATATAATGTAAAATAAAAACAGAATTTGCAAAATAAAAACACAAACAACAACCACACAAACAAGTTAAATAGCGGCAGATCAGTTGCTCTTGTTTGTAGTTGGTTTGTTTAAGGAAGATGAAATAAACACAACAGTCAACTCGGCTAGCGTAGCACAATAGGTAGCGTTTTGGCTCTGCAACTCCGAGCTCCCGGGTTCAAACCCTGAGAGAAGTGGTTATGAAAATTAAATTAAAAATAATTTAATTTAATAATCAAAAAGAAGTCTGATGAGGAAATGTGGTGATTTCCGAAATAGTACTATAACTTCAACCATTAAAAACTGTTGTTGTTTTTTCACTAACAAATCTTCCATAAACTGGCCTTGAGCTCAATAAAAATATAAAATATTAACATTTACTAGGCCAACAGAAAAATGAACAAACATTTATAGACAAGGATGAGCACGCCTTAGAAATGCATATAATGTAAAATAAAAACAGAATTTGCAAAATAAAAACACAAACAACAACCTCACAAACATGTTAAATAGCGGCAGATCAGTTGCTCTTGTTTGTAGTTGGTTTGTTTAAGGAAGATGAAATAAACACAACAGTCAACTCGGCTAGCGTAGCACAATAGGTAGCGTATTGGCTCTGCAACTCCGAGCTCCCGGGTTCAAAGCCTGAGAGAAGTGGTTATGAAAATTAAATTAAAAATAATTTAATTTAATAATCAAAAAGAAGTCTGATGCGGAAATGTGGTGATTTCCGAAATAGTACTATAACTTCAAACATTAAAAACTGTTGTTGTTTTTTCACTAACAAATCTTCCATAAACTGGCCTTGAGCTCAATAAAATTATAAAATATTAAAATCTTCAATTATATGTGTACTGCCAAGGATATCATGGTCCCCGCTGAAACCATTTCCAAAATCCCGTCGCGTAGTTGGCGTTTGATTTCGATTATTTCTGAACAGAATTCCCAGGCATTGGAAGCATTCTGCTTTAAATATATAAGTGTTTATGGCAGCAAGATAATATTGCCTAAACAAATAACATACATCCGCTCCACATCCCAGAATTCGTCGACTGTAATGTTGTCATTAGGAGATACAAACTCCTTAGATAGCGGTGTTGATATGTTATTATCACTTTCTATACAAGAACAAAACTATTAAAAATTAATTACATTGTAAACTAATTGAACGATAAATTAAATTATATATGGAACTGTAATTTCTTTACCTTCGTTTTCACCATGAAGATAATTTCGTGTTGTACAATTATTACAGCGAGCGGAGCCGCGGGTTCATGCTAGTTATTAATATGAATATGAACACCAATTGATGTATTTCAATATTTTGTAGACTATACTCATATATTTTTGTACGGATGTATATAACTGGTTACTGCATTGGTTCAAGTTTCTTCTAAGTGGCTCGAAGCGCTGAACCAAACCTCAATGATTTTGGAACGGTTTGCAGCCCTGATAACGCTTTTTCAAAAATTTGACTTTAGTTTTATGTAATTGCATAGAAAAGGACACCAAAGGGATTCTTTTACTTTAAAAATCACGTTTACCTTCATTGCTTGTGTCAATCAAGATACATGAATTTAAAGACAACGTCGATCCAGGGTTCCACTAGTCCGAGTAGGCCGAATGTGACAGAATCAGCTTTCATTGGCTTGCATTCGATTTATTTTTATTTTTCCTTTTACACACTTCAGTATTTATTAAATTCAAAATTTGGTATTTGCATCTTACAACAACAAACATAATGAAAAAAAAAAAACGGAAATTTTAAACGCAATCAAATTTTTCATTTTTTCAGCCTAAGCTAACGCCACAAGGTTGTGGTTGGCTTAATCTTGTAGGTATATTATATTTCTTGCAAGTGGGTCATTTCATCTCAAATCGTCCGGACAGTTAGGGTTAGGTCTTTTTTTTCAATAAATCTTTTTTTATTGTTTCTACATCCAAATCCATAAGACGCTTTTTTTTTTTTTACTTGATTTTGAGTTCTTTCGTCGTGGGGAATATTTGAAAATTTTTCTTAAATCCCGATTTTGCTCTATTGGTACATGTTATTTTTTTTTGAAAATTCGATAACTTTGCGAAAAAGTTACCGATCTTCGAATTTTTTTTTCTATTTGTAGGTAAAGGGTTTCTCTAAAAGTAAAATGTGTGAAACATGATATATTTAAAAATAAAAAATTTATATCGTCATTATAAAAAAATATCAAAAAATGTTTGACCTAAAAAATTTTGGATTGCATCATTTTCTTCCTTCATATTTTTTTTATAGTCATATATATAAACTATGATGTATTTTGGAACGATTTTGTATTTGTATTTGTATTTATTTGTAAAATAGTCTATGAATACATAATTTATTCTTACAGACTAACAATGAGTGGTAGAAAATTATTCAAAAATAGAATATAGCGTATTCAAAAAGTCGTTTTTGCAGACTGAGAAATCTATATCTCTACTGCTTGCTATGCGATTAAGATCAATTAAAGCTCTTGTGATGGGAGCATTAAATGCATATACAGTTTTTATGGAACCAACATAAAATGTTTCAAAGCGACGTAAATTTCGTAATGGTGTATTAAAGCGAATGCGTTCAAGAAGGGAAGCACAATCTACACCCGCATTGATGATATCGAACACGAAAGATAATGAGAGTATCCCTCTTCTACTCTCTAGCGATTTTAGATTTATTAGCATACATCTAGCGTGATATGGGGGAATCGGGTCGCTAAAATGTATTCTTCGTAAGGCATATCGAATAAACACCTTTTGAATTTTTTCTATGCGATTAATGTAGCAAGCATGATAGGGCCTCCAAACAAAAGAGGCGTACTCAAGTCTACATCTGACAAGGGCTGTAAAAAGTAACTTTAAAATGTAAGGATCTGAGAATTCTGAACTATTTCGTCGCACGAAAGCCAGCATTGCGTACGACTTTGAAACTATAAAATTAATGTGATTGACGAAAGTAAATTTGCTATCGAAAATTACTCCTAAGTCCTTAATCTCGTGGACTGATTTAAGATAGATGTTTGAAATACTATACGACGTTTGTAAGACAGTATTACGCTTACTAAAAGTAACGTGATAGCACTTTTCGATATTCAGTGATAAGCGATTTGTCTCACACCAGGTGTGAAGATTATTAAGCTCCGCTTGAAGCATCTGTGAATCCTCCGGTTTTTTTATTGTAGAGAAGTCGTCAGCATATAGGAGAAATTTTGCGAAGGAGAAACAACTACTTATATCATTAATAAATAAAATAAAAAATAGAAGTCCCAATACACTTCCTTGGGGCACCCCGGAGGAAGCAAAAAAGGGATGCGATAACGTATTGTCCACGTTAACGACACACTGGCGATTATTTAGATATGATTTTATCCATTTCAGAAAGGTGGAGTGAAAACCAATAGCTGCAAGTTTATTGACTAAAATTGAGTGAGACACTCTGTCGAAAGCTTTAGAAAAATCGGTATAAACAACATCAGTCTGAAGCCCATCTTGGAACCCAGATATGCAATAATCTGAAAAGACGGCTAGGTTAGACACAGTCGAACGATTTGGAATAAACCCATGCTGATTTTGGCAAATAATGCTTTTAACTGCAAAATATAATTTATTATAGACAATACATTCGAACAATTTCGAAATAGAAGAGAGCTTAGAAATGGGCCTATAATTCTTTACATCGTTTTTGTTACCACTTTTGAAGATAGGGGTGATATAAGCAATTTTCCAGTCGTCAAGAAATACGCCTGAGGATAGCGATCTATTAAAGATTATACTTAAAGGATAAATGAGAGAATCGCAGCTTTTTATTAAGATTGAGGAAAGCCCGTCAACATCAGTTTGATTTGAAGGTTTAAGCCGTGCAATGCCGTTAATAATATCAAGTGCAGTCAAGGGTAGGGATACGAAGTTTAAAGACGATTCTAAGGTGCTAGAAAAGTTCTCGCAGTACTTCGTACCTGAAGTAAAATTGGAATGGAAGAAATCAGCAAAGAGATTTGCGGCCTCAGTTGGTGAAGTTGCCGACTTCTCATTCAAAAATAAGTGCGAAGGAACACTAGAGCATGTTTTCATTGAATTGATAAATCTCCAGAAAGCTTTGGGATTCGATTTTATGTTGGCTTCATAATTAAGAACGTAATTTCTGTATAAAAATTTATCCAGGTAATTATAGTTCTTGGCATAGTTTTTATACTGAAGAAAAAAAGAATAATTATTCGACTTTTTGAATTTCCGATAAAATTTATTTCTTAGATTTTTAAGCTTTCGTAATTTTATAGTATGTCAAGGCAGCTTGTATACTTTCTTGCGAATAGTTGGTATATTATTATGGCACAATTCATAAACTTTAGATTTAATAATATGAAAGCATGAAGACACGCTACGGTTAGAAAACACACTATCCCAGTCTAAGCTGAAAAATTGCCTGTTTAGACTGGAAAAGTTGCATAATTTAAAGTTGTAACAAGTTGTTGTATTTTCACTTTTTAGGCTAAGAAACGTATAAAAATTTATATTCAAAACTAAGGGAACGTGATGCATATCAGGTTCCTTTAAAGGAAATATACACTCTGATAATTGATAGTTAATATTATTGCTAAGAAAGATTAAGTCCAAAAACCTCTGGAGCTTATTTGGAAAGTGATCAATTTGACTTATACCAATGCTTAAGAAATTATCAATTAAATACATCTCACTACTCTTGTTTACGTTACTAGGAACAAGATTAGAGGTATTTGTAATATTAGACCATAATACATTATTTAAATTATAGTCACCTAGAACAAGAAGGTGATTATCTGGTTTACTTAGAGATAAAACATTATCTACATGTGCTTTATATAGCTCATCTGAGCTATTCGGCGGAATATATGAAGCGCAGATGTAGAGCAATTCTCGAGAGCTTTGAACACACACACAAAGTTGGTCAAGCAACGAATTATTATTGCTCAGTTCGTAGAATGATGCCTTATATTTTCGCTGGATCGCAATTAGGACACCACCACCTCTAACACATCCAGTTTTGGCTGCATCTCGGTCTTTACGGAATACTTCAAAAAGATTTGGGTCAAAGAATTCATGACTATAGAAGTTGTCATTTAGCCAAGTTTCTATGACAACAAAGATATCGTAATCCAGTTGCGAGCTCATAAGACGTATTGCTTTAGATTTTGTCCTTAGGCCTGAGACATTTTGGAAGTATATTCTTATGTGCTTGTGGTCTGCATTATCAAACGTTAGGTTTTTGTCTGCGAATCGCTGTTTTTTGGAAAAAACTTAAATTGACGAACACCAACATTCACAGGCCATAAGTCAGGATTCAGAAGTTTTTCGTAAGGCAAATTTTCCGTCGATCCTTGTCAAATTTGGTTTTGAAACAAACCGGTTTCGGCGTTGTGCCATCTTCAGTCTTATTTTTCGTTATTTTTCGTTCTGTTTAGTTTACGTCTGGCGGTCCCTATTTATTGTGTTTTGTCCTTCGTAGGTATCGGTATCTAGCGTTAACTAGCAGCCAACAAATGTTTGTAGGTGTATGCCACCTGAGTTAAGGGTTTATTTATCAGCGTGAAGTGTTTTCTTTTACGTTTGCCTATGTGGTATGCATGGGTAGGTAAAGGGTGTTTTTTTTACAGGTTTGTTTTTCGAATAGAGATAAAACTGGCATTTTGTGGTCAAATCTGGCAACTCTAATGTCATTTATGTTCAGTTTGGTTTGCCATTTCATCATGAACAGGTTGACAAAAGAACAACGCTTGCAAATCGTGCAAATTTATTTCGAAAATAATGGTTCAGTTCGCGAAGTTTACCGTGAGCTCCGTCGATTTTATGGTCGACATAATCGTCCATCAGAGCAATTAATTCGGTTAACCATGGATCGTTTTCGCACTACGTTTACTCTATGTGATAATACGCATCCGCAGAGACGTCGAACAGTGCGCACCGAAGAAACAATTGCCGCTGTAGAGCAAAGTTTTGAAGAGGACCCGAATGAATCGATTCGCCACCGTGCACAGCAATTGGAGGTTTGTCCATCAACTTTATGGAAGATTTTGGATGGCATGAATGTGGATGAGTTGTGGTTCCAACAAGACGGCGCTACATGCCACACAGGGCACGTCACAATCGATTTATTGAAGGAAACATTCGCTGAGCGCATAATTTCGCGGAATGGACCTGTCAATTGGCCACCAAGATCGTGTGATTTGACACCATTGGATTATTTTCTTTGGGGATATGTGAAGTCGCTCGTCTACACCAACAAACCAGAAACGTTAGGGGAATTGGAAGCCAACATTCGTGGCGTTATTGCCGACATACGGCCCCATATGCTCGAAAAAGTGGTTGAAAATTGGACCTGTAGAATTGGCTTTATTCGAGCCAGCCGCGGCGGCCACATGCCCGAAATCATATTTAAACATTAATGGCATAAAATTATCCTTCCAATAAAGCCAAATTGATGGACCTTAAAACGATTTTCTTGTGTTTTATTTCAATTCGAAGTTCTATACCCCTAAAAAAAACACCCGTTATAAGTCAGTAATTTTTGTCCTGTGGGATGTTTTGTGTTGCTCCTGGGCGTTAGTTTCTTTGGTAGTACCTAAGTTCGTGCTTTGTTTTATGTAAACAAGTTTCAATGGCTCAAATATTACGTCCGAGTTGGTGTTCGTCTGTTCGTTTATTATTCTTCCGTCAAATGTTTTGTGTTTGTATATCTCCTTGTTTTCCAGTGCGATTAGGCGCCGACCTTTTCGCTGCACATGCAATACCTTTACGGTTTTCTTAATGTTTGCTGGTGTACATTTGCTGTGGAACATGTGATTTGCAAAGTTAGATTCAGGTGTTGTGGTGGGTTTCCGTGACTTCTTGTTGTAATCCCTTATGTGTTCGCGGAACCTTGTTCTTACTTTACGTCCTGTTTGTCCTATGTAGCTGTATTGGCATTCGCAGGTCAGTTGGTATACGCATTGGCTGTTTAGTGAGTCCTCTGTATTTGTACTTGTCCGTTGTATTCGTCCTAAGTTGTTTACTGTTTTAAATGCTGTGTGAATGTTGTGTTTTTTGAAAAAATTTGCTAATTTATATGTCGATTTTCCTGTATAAGTTAATACTCTCCGTCTCTTTCCGTCTTTATCCTTATCGCTTCTTTTTGGGTCCCGTTGTTTCTTCTAATTTTGTCTATCAGATCTTTTTTATATCCGTTATTGACCGCTATGTTGTAAATAATGTTTAGCTCTCTCTTGTGTGCTTCTGGTGGTAGAGGTGTTCGTTCTAAAAAAAAGGTCGAGGCCTAAACGCACTGGACCACCACCAACTCGGACGTAATATTTGAGCTATTGAAACTTGTTTACAAAAAACTAAGCACGAACTTAGGTACTACCAAAGAAACTAACGCACAGGACCAACACAAAACATCCCACAGGACAAAAATTACTGGCTTCTACCTAACCATGCATACCACATAGGCAAACGTAAAAGAAAAAACTTCACGCTGACAAATAAACCCTTAACTCAGGTAGCATACACCTACAAACATTTGTTGGCTGCTAGTTAACGCTAGATACCGATACCTACGAAGGACAAAACACAATAAATAGGGACCGCCAGACGTAAACTAAACAGAACGAAAAATAACACTGAAGATGGCACAACGCCGAAACCGGTTTGTTTCAAAACCAAATTTGACAAGGATTGACGGAAAATCGTTCCAAAATACATCAACTTTCAACCTTGTTGGAGTAAAAAAAAAACAAAAAACTATATAAACTATATTGTATGGCAGCCTCTACTAGCCTAAATTCTTTGTTTAGGAATTTTGATTAACTCGATTTTGCTCATTATGTGTATGTAGAGTGTGCAGCTGACGATAGTATCAAAAGTCTTTTGAAGTACAATCTCAAATGTCGAAATAGAATTTCTGTTATTTTTCTGTTGGCCTAGTAAATATTAATAATTTACAATTTTATTGAGCTCGAGGCCAGTTTATGAAAGTTTTTTTTTAATAAAAAGAAAACAGTTTTAATAGTAGAAGTTATAGTACTATTTCGGAAATCACCACATTTCCTCATCAGACTTAAATTAAATAAATTTATTTTTCATAACCACTTCTCGCAGGCTTTGAAGCCGATAGCTCGAAGTTGCAGAGCCAACACGCTACATGTTGTGCTACGCTAGCCGAGTTGGCTGTTGTGTTTATTTCATCTTCCTTAAACAAACCAACTACAAACAAGACCAACCCGATCTGCCGCTATTTAACTTTTTTATGTGGTTATGGTTTGTGTTTTATTTGCAAATTCTGTTGGTTATGAAAAATAAATTTAAATAATTAAATTAAAAGAAGTCTTATGAGGAAATGTGGTGGTTTTCGAAATAGTACTATAACTTCTACCATTAAGAACTGTTGTTGTTTTTTCACAAAAAAAAATCTTTCATAAACTGGCCTTGAGCTCAATAAAATTGTAAATTATTGAAATAGAATTTTGCAAAAAAAAAAATGGAATCATCGTGATGCATATCAGGTTCCTTTAAAGGAAATATACACTCTGATAATTGATAGTTTATATTATTGCTAAGAAAGATTAAGTCCAAAAACCTCTGGAGCTTATTTGGAAAGTGATCAATTTGACTTATACCAATGCTTAAGAAATTATCAATTAAATACATCTCACTACTCTTGTTTACGTTACTAGGAACAAGATTAGAGGTATTTGTAATATTAGACCATAATACATTATTTAAATTTTTAATCCTCAGTCGATTAAAGCAATTTTCCTTTTTGGATTCTTTTAAAATATATCGATTTACTTTATTTTTATAAGTTTGCGTCCACTCCTCTTTTTAGATCAACCGGAAAGAAGGCAGCTGTCAAAAAAGGATCATGGCTACTCTCCTGTAACAGGGTATTTCATATGTCTTAAACTAAAAATCGTAAAGATGTATAGGATGACTCAAGTTACTTAAATATAAAATAATCATTACATCTCGACCAACCTGACTAACATGATTGGCCTCAATCACGACTTACAGCTAGGTGTTTGAGTAGTGTGATCCGTTTGCGCTGGCGACTGAAGCGAGTGATTGTTTTCTTGAATTGGCGTAACCCATTTCCGAATTTTAATAGCTTCGACAACACCGTCATAAGGTAAATGTGTTAGCTGGCAATTGTCAATGTCCCTAATGACATAACGGTCATTCGGCAAGACCTTATGTATTACGTAAGGTCCGCGGTATTTCTGAACAAACTTTTTATTCGTTCCAACCGAAGTGTCAACATGCCTGATCACTACAAAGTCGCCGACCAAGTATCTTTTTGCAGGTACACTTTTCTTGAGAAAATATTGTAGGTTGTACTCCTGCGATCTTTCTATTTTTCCTTGTGCGTCTTTTCTGATATTAACTATGTCTCTAGAAGTACCGTCCAGTAGCTTCTCGTCGAGGAATTCAGTCAACTCGTCTACTATGCAACCCCGTTGCTCAACTCCAAACAGCAATTCGCTGGGTGTATATCTAGTCGTGCTATGACTGGTATTATTTATGGCGTATTCCACTTGGGGAAGTCTACCTACCCAGTCGGCATGCTCTATTGATTCGGTTAACTTGCTTAACATTGCCTTGAGTGTCCGATTAACTCTCTCTACCTGACCGTTTGCTTGTGGTGAGGCCACTGCAACCTTTACATGGCCTATGTTGCGCTTCAAGAGGAAATTACTAAACTCGAGGGAAGTAAAGCACGTCCCTCTGTCTGTTATAATCCGTCTTGGACGGCTATAATAAGTGAAGTATTTCTCCAAGGCAAAACAAACTTCCTTCGTACTGGTAGAATTAACAGGGTACAATTTTACGTACTTTGTAAACGCGTCGATAACTACGAGTATATGCTTTCGTTTCGACTTAATGGCGGGCAGAGGGCCAAAGTGATCCAAGTGGAGGGTGTCAAACGGTATTGGTTTTTTTTGGAATACTAAACAAGTTGTGTTCATTTGATCGCGCTGGGGCAGAGAATATGATGCACTTCACGCAGTTTTGGATGAATCGGGTGATCTTGTCTCTCATTTTATCGAACCAAAAACTTTTACGTATTTGATCTTGGCACTTATCAACCCCCATATGACCGATTTTCTCATGAACCATTCTAATTATGTTATCTTGCATCTCCAAAGGTACACATAATAAAACTTGCTGGCCCACCCTACGAAAAACCAATCCATCTACAAGTTCGTATCCTACAACCTCCCCCTTTTCCAGCGCCTTGGCTAGTTCTCTTAGTTTAGCGTCCCGATTTTGGGCTACTTGAATTTGGAAGTCTATGTCGGCGGGGTCTACAGCAGCAATCAAATTGTATTTAGTCATACCCAGAAGATCGCCCTGATGCCGTCTAAAATGTCTGGATCTCCCGAAACTTGCAGGCGTATGAATATTTTCCGGAATCGGTAGGTCTCCTGCACTTAGGCGAGTTTGAACGTTGTCGTGCACCAAGGAAACCTCATCGCAGGTTTCTTCATTCCGTGATAACGGATGACGACTTAAGGCATCCGCATGGGTGAGGTTCATCCCCTTTCGGTGCTGGATAGTGTAACTGAAATTTTCTAGCTCTAGTGCCCACCGGGCTATCCGCGGGTTGACCTGTTTCTTATTGAGAGTCATTGTCAGCGAATTGCAATCCGCAATGATTTTAAACGGTATTCCTTCCAAATAAATTCTGAACCTCCTTAATGCGTATATGATAGACAGTGTCTCTAATTCGAAACTATGATACTGGGACTCGGCTGCTGTGGTCGTTTTTGAAAAGTACGCTACCGGATGAAACTTTCTATCATTCTGCTTTTGTAACAAGACAGACCCAAACCCATGGCTACTAGCGTCGCAGTGCAACTCTGTTTCACGTTTGGGATCGTAGATGGCTAATACCGGCGTCATAACTAAACGATCTCTTAGCTCTTTAAAAGCTAGTAAACAGTTGTCAGAAAAGTCGAAAGTCGCTTCCTTACGCAATAGATCTAACAGCGGTTTAGCGATTCTTGAAAAAGACGGAACGAATTTTCGAAAATATGAAAACAAACCTATACAAGAACGGAGTTCTTTTTGATTCTTCGGGATTGGGTACTTAGCGATTGCGCGAATGTGGGCGTCTGAGGGCTGTATGCCTAAGGAGCTAACGAGATGCCCTAAATATTCTATTTTATTGTATCCAAACTTACATTTCTTAAGTTTAAGTTCTAGATTTTTCTCATATACTCTCTTTAATACCTTATCGACTGTGTTGATATGAAGATCAAAACTAGCTGAAGCAATCAAAATGTCGTCTATATACACTATAATTTCTTTTGAATCTATTAAGTCCCGAAAAATGTTATAGATAAACCTCTGAAAGTTGGCTGGAGCATTCTTCAATCCAAATGGCATTTGGAGGTACTCAAATTGACCATGTGGAGTGACAAATGATGTCAGGGGAATGGAATCTTCATCCATTCTTAACTGATTAAAACCATCTTTCAAGTCTAACAATGTGAACCATCTTTTCCCAGACATGTACTCAATGCAATCCTCTATTAGTGGTAACGGGAAGTTGTCGCGAATCGTTTTTTTATTAAGTGCCCTATAATCAACACACATACGCGTTTCGCCGCTTTTCTTCTTTACTAGTACTATAGCAGAGGCATAAGGAGAGTTACTAGGTCGTATAATCTTCCTATTTAATAAATCATTCGTAATTTGTTCGACCTCGGCTCGGTTGTGGAAAGACAATCGTCTAGGAAGGCAATAGAAAGGCGTATCGTCTGTTACGCGGATCTTCATTTTATAGTCGTAAGTTTTTCTCTCGGTAATAGGCGGCGACAGATACGAGTTCTTCAATACCGTCATTAGTATTTCTCGCTTTGGTTCGTCTAACTCGGGTCCTAAGTCTAGGTCTGATACAGGTGTATAGTCAATGGCATAAAGTTCACCTAATGCTTCATCAAATTTACTATAACTGATACAACTTTCCCCACTAAGGGCTAGCCCTTCGTCCTCATGTCCTGATGGTATATTAGAAACTCTTTCAAAAATCTCGTTAACATTTTTATAATTACACGAATCCTCGTTCCAGTCGCCATTAGATAACTTAAACTAACATCGAGTCAGAAACACAACGCTTTATTTTAGGTATATTCGTATTAACGCAGTTATTAATTTTAGGATTACAACAAAAACATGAGTTTTTTTAAATTCATCTGCAACCTTTTTGTTAATTTTTATTAAGTGTACGTTAAATATTTTCATAAAATCTTGACCTAGTATCAGTGGTGTATTCATTGTACCATCTGGGACTATAATTATTGGAATGCACCGTATTATCTTTCGGAATCGTATTGCACATACGATTGTGCCAACTGAGTATATTCTTCTTTTGCCGACTCCCATAAATCTCGTTGGTAACTCTTTAGATGACAATTTAACGTTCTTCGGAATTAAAGATTTATGTATCAGGCTAATGGGGCTACCGGAGTCAAAAAGAGAATAAATATTCGTAAAGCGTGTGGGTCTAACTCGATTTAATATGCAAAAGGCCACACGTACCCTTTCCTTAAAGTTTACATAATCTTCGTCAATAAACATGTCTTCGGAAACTTCTCCAACATCAGCAGATCGACTTCGCTTCTTAGGGCAGTTGTTATGGATGTGTCCCATCTGGTGGCAAATGAAACATGACCCTGGAGGTCTCGTTGGTTTCGGGCAGCTGCTCTGGTAATGCCCAAATTGTGAGCAATTGTAGCATCGGACTGTAGTTAGATCACCAGGAACAGCGGTTGTTGGTTTTTTTCCTGGAGCGTTGCGTATAGTCGCTGAAGTGGCTATTTTAGTTGTAGCATTTGATCTACGCTGCTCGTAACGATCCATTAGGCGGAAAAGCTCTCCCATTGTTTTCGCGCCATACAAAATACTCATGTGGTTGCTGCTATCTTGAATGCCATCAATGATAATGTCCACCAGCTCGCCCTCCTCGATGTCAGCTTTAGATGCGATGGATTGCATCGCGATTACATAGCTTATGCAAGACTCCGAATTCTTTAACTTACGTGCCCGCAACTGGCGATAAATTTCCTGCCTAGTTACCGTTCGCTGAAACATTGTGCGCAACAAGCATTTGAGGCCGGCGTAGTTTGTTAGGCCATGATTAAATATGCATTCCTTGGCCGTACCGATCACACATCGCCGTAGGGCCAAGCATTTACTTCTATCACTATAGTTTTTAGCATCAATGTAGTCTTCAAGTTGAAGTAGCCATCTATTTACATCGTGGTGGTTATCGCCACTGAACTTGGGGACGGCCGCATCCAGTTCCTCGAAGTTTATGTGCTTCCTTTCATACGATTGGTGACCCTCCTCCAAGTACTCCAGTTGACTTTGGAGTTCAATCATCTCACGCCGTACTTTTAAAACACGAAGTTGTTCTTCTAGCTTCTCAGCCTCACCGTAAGCAATGGATGGACTAACACTCTCGAGCGAATTGGCAGAAGGTACTGTTGCCATTTCGTTGCATGAGGCGGAGGAAGCATTCACCGGAGATCTTACTGGGGCCGCGGCGACAGATGACACAACGGCAGGGTAAGACGAAGTAATTATTGTTGGTACCACTCTTTGATCGGTTGCATTAGTGGTGAAGTGTGCAGTGGTATCGGAAAGTGCAGCAGTGGCATCAGTAATAATCTCTTCAGCAGCGGTTTGTTTGGAGGCGGTGGTTGTTACTTGTTCAGCGGTGGTACTGGCGGTTATCGGTTGTGCAATATGCGTAAGAGGTAGATTCAGAGGCATGGTTGTAGGTTCGGCGGTGGCGGCAGCTTTATCGGACGCAGTAAAAGCGACTGGTGTAATAGCATTGGCGGGTTCATCGGTGGCGGCAGTTTTATCAAAAGCTGCGGAAGAGTCTTGTGCAGCGGCAGTGTTGGTGGTAATTGGGAGTGCAGTATATTCGGCGGTAATGAGTTCGTCGGAGGCAGCGGATCTATCAGAAACAGTAGTGGCGACTGACGTGGTGGTTTTGCTCATAGAGGAGACCGGTGTGGTGGCAGCAGCGCGCCTTATGGTGACAGTATTTGCCGAGCCCTCCATTTTGCTCGAACCACGAGTTGAGCGCATTTTTTTTCGCACTTAAGTTATTAAGTTTCTTTTATTTTTGGAAATAACTTTATAATATTTAAAAGGGTTGTGGAATATCAACCCCACACCTGAATGCTTTAATCCTCAGTCGATTAAAGCAATTTTCCTTTTTGGATTCTTTTAAAATATATCGATTTACTTTATTTTTATAAGTTTGCGTCCACTCCTCTTTTTAGATCAACCGGAAAGAAGGCAGCTGTCAAAAAAGGATCATGGCTACTCTCCTGTAACAGGGTATTTCATATGTCTTAAACTAAAAATCTTAAAGATGTATAGGATGACTCAAGTTACTTAAATATAAAATAATCATTACAAATTATAGTCACCTAAAACAAGAAGGTGATTATCTGGTTTACTTAGAGATAAAACATTATCTACATGTGCTTTATATAGCTCATCTGAGCTATTCGGCGGAATATATGAAGCGCAGATGTAGAGCAATTCTCGAGAGCTTTGAACACACACACAAAGTTGGTCAAGCAACGAATTATTATTGCTCAGTTCGTAGAATGATGCCTTATATTTTCGCTGGATCGCAATTAGGACACCACCACCTCTAACACATCCAGTTTTGGCTGCATCTCGGTCTTTACGGAATACTTCAAAAAGATTTGGGTCAAAGAATTCATGACTATAGAAGTTGTCATTTAGCCAAGTTTCTATTACAACAAAGATATCGTAATCCAGTTGCGAGCTCATAAGACGTATTGCTTTAGATTTTGTCCTTAGGCCTGAGACATTTTGGAAGTATATTCTTATGTGCTTGTGGTCTGCATTATCAAACGTTAGGTTTTTGTCTGCGAATCGCTGTTTTTTGGAAAAAACTTAAATTGACGAACACCAACATTCACAGGCCATAAGTCAGGATTCAGAAGTTTTTCGTAAGGCAAATTTTCCGTCGATCCTTGTCAAATTTGGTTTTGAAACAAACCGGTTTCGGCGTTGTGCCATCTTCAGTCTTATTTTTCGTTATTTTTCGTTCTGTTTAGTTTACGTCTGGCGGTCCCTATTTATTGTGTTTTGTCCTTCGTAGGTATCGGTATCTAGCGTTAACTAGCAGCCAACAAATGTTTGTAGGTGTATGCCACCTGAGTTAAGGGTTTATTTATCAGCGTGAAGTGTTTTCTTTTACGTTTGCCTATGTGGTATGCATGGGTAGGTATAAGTCAGTAATTTTTGTCCTGTGGGATGTTTTGTGTTGCTCCTGGGCGTTAGTTTCTTTGGTAGTACCTAAGTTCGTGCTTTGTTTTATGTAAACAAGTTTCAATGGCTCAAATATTACGTCCGAGTTGGTGTTCGTCTGTTCGTTTATTATTCATCCGTGAAATGTTTTCTGTTTGTATATCTCCTTGTTTTCCAGTGCGATTAGGCGCCGACCTTTTCGCTGCACATGCAATACCTTTACGGTTTTCTTAATGTTTGCTGGTGTACATTTGCTGTGGAACATGTGATTTGCAAAGTTAGATTCAGGTGTTGTGGTGGGTTTCCGTGACTTCTTGTTGTAATCCCTTATGTGTTCGCGGAACCTTGTTCTTACTTTACGTCCTGTTTGTCCTATGTAGCTGTATTGGCATTCGCAGGTCAGTTGGTATACGCATTGGCTGTTTAGTGAGTCCTCTGTATTTGTACTTGTCCGTTGTATTCGTCCTAAGTTGTTTACTGTTTTAAATGCTGTGTGAATGTTGTGTTTTTTGAAATAATTTGCTAATTTATGTGTCGATTTTCCTGTATAAGTTAATACTCTCCGTGTCTTTCCGTCTTTATCCTTATCGCTTCTTTTTGGGGTCCCGTTGTTTCTTCTAATTTTGTCTATCAGATCTTTTTTATATCCGTTATTGACCGCTATGTTGTAAATAATGTTTAGCTCTCTCTTGTGTGCTTCTGGTGGTAAAGGTGTTCGTTCTAAAAAAAAGGTCGGGGCCTAAACGCACTGGACCACCACCAACTCGGACGTAATATTTGAGCCATTGAAACTTGTTTTCAAAAAACTAAGCACGAACTTAGGTACTACCAAAGAAACTAACGCACAGGACCAACACAAAAAATCCCACAGGACAAAAATTACTGACTTCTACCTACCCATGCATACCACATAGGCAAACGTAAAAGAAAAAACTTCACGCTGACAAATAAACCCTTAACTCAGGTAGCATACACCTACAAACATTTGTTGGCTGCTAGTTAACGCTAGATACCGATACCTACGAAGGACAAAACACAATAAATAGGGACCGCCAGACGTAAACTAAACAGAACGAAAAATAACACTGAAGATGGCACAACGCCGAAACCGGTTTGTTTCAAAACCAAATTTGACAAGGATTGACGGAAAATCGTTCCAAAATACATCAACTTTCAACCTTGTCGGAGTAAAAAAAAAACTATATAAACTATATTGTATAGCAGCCTCTACTAGCCTAAATTCTTTGTTTAGGAATTTTGATTAACTCGATTTTGCTCATTAGTGTATATCGAGTGTGCAGCTGACGATAGTATCAAAAGTCTTTTGAAGTACAATCTCAAATGTCGAAATAGAATTTCTGGTATTTTTCTGTTGGCCTAGTAAATATTAATAATTAACAATTTTATTGAGCTCGAGGCCAGTTTATGAAAGTTTTTTTTTAATAAAAAAAAACAGTTTTTAATAGTAGAAGTTATAGTACTATTTCGGAAATCACCACATTTCCTCATCAGACTTAAATTAAATAAATTTATTTTTCATAACCACTTCTCGCAGGCTTTGAAGCCGATAGCTCGAAGTTGCAGAGCCAACACGCTACATGTTGTGCTACGCTAGCCGAGTTGGCTGTTGTGTTTATTTCATCTTCCCTAAACAAACCAACTACAAACAAGACCAACCCGATCTGCCGCTATTTAACTTTTTTATGTGGTTATGGTTTGTGTTTTATTTGCAAATTCTGTTGGTTATGAAAAATAAATTTAAATAATTAAATTAAAAGAAGTCTTATGAGGAAATGTGGTGGTTTTCGAAATAGTACTATAACTTCTACCATTAAGAACTGTTGTTGTTTTTTCACAAAAAAAAATCTTTCATAAACTGGTCTTGAGCTCAATAAAATTGTAAATTATTGAAATAGAATTTCGCAAAAAAAAAATGGAATCATCGTGATGCATATCAGGTTCCTTTAAAGGAAATATACACTCTGATAATTGATAGTTTATATTATTGCTAAGAAAGATTAAGTCCAAAAACCTCTGGAGCTTATTTGGAAAGTGATCAATTTGACTTATACCAATGCTTAAGAAATTATCAATTAAATACATCTCACTACTCTTGTTTACGTTACTAGGAACAAGATTAGAGGTATTTGTAATATTAGACCATAATACATTATTTAAATTATAGTCACCTAAAACAAGAAGGTGATTATCTGGTTTACTTAGAGATAAAACATTATCTACATGTGCTTTATATAGCTCATCTGAGCTATTCGGCGGAATATATGAAGCGCAGATGTAGAGCAATTCTCGAGAGCTTTCAACACACACACAAAGTTGGTCAAGCAACGAATTATTATTGCTCAGTTCGTAGAATGATGCCTTATATTTTCGCTGGATCGCAATTAGGACACCACCACCTCTAACACATCCAGTTTTGGCTGCATCTCGGTCTTTACGGAATACTTCGAAAAGATTTGGGTCAAAGAACTCATGACTATAGAAGTTGTCATTTAGCCAAGTTTCTATGACAACAAAGATATCGTAATCCAGTTGCGAGCTCATAAGACGTATTGCTTTAGATTTTGTCCTTAGGCCTGAGACATTTTGGAAGTATATTCTTATGTGCTTGTGGTCTGCATTATCAAACGTTAGGTTTTTGTCTGCGAATCGCTGTTTTTTGGAAAAAACTTAAATTGACGAACACCAACATTCACAGGCCATAAGTCAGGATTCAGAAGTTTTTCGTAAGGCAAATTTTCCGTCGATCCTTGTCAAATTTGGTTTTGAAACAAACCGGTTTCGGCGTTGTGCCATCTTCAGTGTTATTTTTCGTTCTGTTTAGTTTACGTCTGGCGGTCCCTATTTATTGTGTTTTGTCCTTCGTAGGTATCGGTATCTAGCGTTAACTAGCAGCCAACAAATGTTTGTAGGTGTATGCTACCTGAGTTAAGGGTTTATTTATCAGCGTGAAGTTTTTTCTTTTACGTTTGCCTATGTGGTATGCATGGGTAGGTATAAGTCAGTAATTTTTGTCCTGTGGGATGTTTTGTGTTGCTCCTGGGCGTTAGTTTCTTTGGTAGTACCTAAGTTCGTGCTTTGTTTTATGTAAACAAGTTTCAATGGCTCAAATATTACGTCCGAGTTGGTGTTCGTCTGTTCGTTTATTATTCTTCCGTCAAATGTTTTCTGTTTGTATATCTCCTTGTTTTCCAGTGTGATTAGGCGCCGACCTTTTCGCTGCACATGCAATACCTTTACGGTTTTCTTAATGTTTGCTGGTGTACATTTGCTGTGGAACATGTGATTTGCAAAGTTAGATTCAGGAGTTGTGGTGGGTTTCCGTGACTTCTTGTTGTAATCCCTTATGTGTTCGCGGAACCTTGTTCTTACTTTACGTCCTGTTTGTCCTATGTAGCTGTATTGGCATTCGCAGGTCAGTTGGTATACGCATTGGCTGTTTAGTGAGTCCTCTGTATTTGTACTTGTCCGTTGTATTCGTCCTAAGTTGTTTACTGTTTTAAATGCTGTGTGAATGTTGTGTTTTTTGAAAAAATTTGCTAATTTATGTGTCGATTTTCCTGTATAAGTTAATACTCTCCGTGTCTTTCCGTCTTTATCCTTATCGCTTCTTTTTGGGGTCCCGTTGTTTCTTCTAATTTTGTCTATCAGATCTTTTTTATATGCGTTATTGACCGCTATGTTGTAAATAATGTTTAGCTCTCTCTTGTGTGCTTCTGGTGGTAAAGGTGTTCGTTCTAGTCTGTCAACTAGTTGCTTTAACGCCGCATTTTTGTGCTGCTAAGGGTGGTTCGAAGTGTTATGAATTACCGTGTCTGTGTCTGATGGTTTTCTGTAAATTTCATAGCCAAGTTTTCCTGTGGTCTTGTCCGCCATAATTGCCAGATCTAGGTAGTTAATCCTTCCTTCGCTTTCTGTTTCCATTGTAAACTGTATGTTTCCGTGTTGTTTGTTGAGATACTCCAATACTTGTTCTTCGTTGTTGCTGGTTAGAATGCAGATAACGTCATCAACGTATCTCACGTAAAATGTAACACCCAATTCGGTTGTAAGTTCTTTTATGTATTGTTCTTCCAAATTCTGCATGAATACTTCCATGAGGAAGGAAGAAAACGTTGCAAGGAAATTAAAACAGAAGCTCAGGAGGAACAATGTCGTAACAACCAAGGCGGATAAAGGCAATACAACAGTTTTTATCGGCAAACAAGAATACATAGACAAGATAGAAGAACTCATTGAAAAAATGCGTTGCAAGAGAGTGGGGGAGGACCTAACGGTTGACAGACTAGAACGAAAAGTTTAACACCAGAAGCACACAAGAGGGAGCTAAACATTATTTACAACATAGCGGTCAATAACGGATATAAAAAAGATCTGATAGACAAAATCAGAAGAAACAATGGGACCCCAAAAAGAAGCGATAAGGATAAAGACGGAAAGACATAAACAGTATTAACTTATACAGGAAAATCGACACATAAATTAGCAAATTTTTTCAAAATAACACAACATTCATACAGCATTTAAAACAGTAAACAACTTAGGACGAATACTACGGACAAGTACAAATACAGACGACTCACTAAACAGCCAAGGCGTATACCAACTGACCTGCGAATGCCAATACAGCTACATAGGACAAACAGGACGTAAAGAAAGAAAAAGGTTCCGCGAACATATAAGGGATTACAACAAGAAGTCACGGAAACCCACCACAACACCTGAATCTAACTTTGCAAATCACATGTTCCACAGCAAATGTACACCAGCAAACATTAAGAAAACCGTAAAGGTATTGCATGTGCAGCGAAAAGGTCGGGGCCTAAACGCACTGGACCACCACCAACTCGGACGTAATATTTGAGCCATTGAAACTTGTTTACAAAAAACTAAGCACGAACTTAGGTACTACCAAAGAAACTAACGCACAGGACCAACACAAAACATCCCACAGGACAAAAATTACTGGCTTCTTCCTAACCATGCATACCACATAAGCAAACGTAAAAGAAAAAACTTCACGCTGACAAATAAACCCTTAACTCAGGTAGCATACACCTACAAACATTTGTTGGCTGCTAGTTAACGCTAGATACCGATACCTACGAAGGACAAAACACAATAAATAGGGACCGCCAGACGTAAACTAAACAGAACGAAAAATAACACTGAAGATGGCACAACGCCGAAGCCGGTTTGTTTCAAAACCAAATTTGACAAGGATTGACGGAAAATCGTTCCAAAATACATCAACTTTCAACCTTGTCGGAGTAAAAAAAAAACAAAAAACTATATTGTATAGCAGCCTCTACTAGCCTAAATTCTTTGTTTAGGAATTTTGATTAACTCGATTTTGCTCATTATGTGTATGTAGAGTGTGCAGCTGACGATAGTATCAAAAGTCTTTTGAAGTACAATCTCAAATGTCGAAATAGAATTTCTGTTATTTTTCTGTTGGCCTAGTAAATATTAATAATTAACAATTTTATTGAGCTCGAGGCCAGTTTATGAAAGTTTTTTTTTAATAAAAAAAAAACAGTTTTAATAGTAGAAGTTATAGTACTATTTCGGAAATCACCACATTTCCTCATCAGACTTAAATTAAATAAATTTATTTTTCATAACCACTTCTCGCAGGCTTTGAAGCCGATAGCTCGAAGTTGCAGAGCCAACACGCTACATGTTGTGCTACGCTAGCCGAGTTGGCTGTTGTGTTTATTTCATCTTCCTTAAACAAACCAACTACAAACAAGACCAACCCGATCTGCCGCTATTTAACTTTTTTATGTGGTTATTGTTTGTGTTTTATTTGCAAATTCTGTTGGTTATGAAAAATAAATTTAAATAATTAAATTAAAAGAAGTCTTATGAGGAAATGTGGTGGTTTTTGAAATAGTACTATAACTTCTACCATTAAGAACTGTTGTTGCTTTTTCACAAAAAAAAATCTTTCATAAACTGGCCTTGAGCTCAATAAAATTGTAAATTATTGAAATAGAATTTCGCAAAAAAAAAAATGGAATCATCGTGTTTATACAAGACCCCACAGATTTTAAAAACAAATTATTTACTTATTTTACATACAATTTTTTGTGTCTATTTTTATGCTTTTAATTATCAAATCTTTTAATTGAAAGAAGAAATCAACTTGGAAATTTTATTTTGGCAGAAAAGTGTAATTTAAAACGGAAATATTTTTTAATAGCTTTTATTCCAATACAACTTTTCGTATACCTATTTGCAATTACTATGGAAATACGCTGATTCCAATTTGACGAATATCCAAAATATGAATAAGCTTGGCCCTGGCGCCCGAAGTCGTAGCTACGCCACTGCTTTGATAATTTTTGTAAGAAAAAATTAGGACAATTTTTCGATATAGAGTGGGATCACTAAAATTGCGACTTTTGAACCCATTAATGTTCAAAAATGAATGCCATGTACTTTGGGTAAGAAATAAATAATAAAATGTCAAAATTTCTTAAATGAAGCCAAGCAGAGTAAAGTCGATTTTTTTAAATTCGCCAGAAAGTTTGTTTCTTCATGATAAAAAACATAAGAGGTAAATCCTTGTCCGCGACCACGGCACTGTCGACAAGCTAGTTAGCAAGGTTGAGTGTGTCTTTAAAATTATAAGGCGAGCGATTTGAATATTTAGGAGTTTTATTTATTTAGACCTTTAATTCAAATTTTTTTAGAGGTACAACGTGATTTTTTTTGTAATATTTTAAAGTATTAAGTGATTCGCCAATAAAAATGAAGTTTACGGTACTAAATTGCCACACTGGTTACATATTTAAGACATCAGAGTGCAGCTTGTTTTCTTTCCCAGTGGACTCCGTACAGCGGAAAAATTTTATGCAATTTTGCTGGCAAAACAAGGAATCTGGTTTCAGACCATCTTATATATGTGTGGCGACCTTTATTTTCAGGCGTTAACACACTTGAGATGGCGCGCAACTCTAAGAAACAACTCTACATATCATTCCTTTGTTTTGACATTTCTTCTATTTCTTTTTTAGACACATTTAATCTTCTATTTGTTTATCTTGATTTTTGTTTATCTTGATGACGTTTGTATAGCATCTTCCTCTGCGGATGAGCATCGAAGTCATCTTCGACAAGTTTTTCAACGACTGAAAGATAATAATCTGACGATCAACGTCGCAAAATCGGAGTTTGGCGTTTCGGAGCTTCGCTTTCTCGGTCATTGCATAACTAACCAAAAAATTCAGGCAAATGTTTCTGCGCTCAACTCATAACCTGGCGCACCCAGGTGCAAGGGGAAAATAACAAAGCGGTTTGTTTGGCCTGGGATTCAGCGAGATAGCAGGGATTTCGCTCGTAGCTGTCTGCAATGCCAGCGAAACAAAACTATCCGGCATAATCGAAGCCTTGATCTGGTCGGACCGTTTCCACCATCCGAAGGCAACCGATATTGTCTTACTATCGTCGATCGATTACGCGTTGGCCAGAAGCGTTGCCAATAGCTGATATGACGGCTCCGACTGTTTCTAAGGCATTGTTGAATGGATGGATTTCACGGTTCGGCGTGCCACTGACCATCACATCCGACCTAGGGCGGCAGTTCAAAAGCGTTTTGTTCCAGCAGTTGCTGAAATTACTAGGAGTTCGCCACTTTCGTACAACGCCGTATCACCCCCAAACAGATGGAGTGGTCGAGAGATGGCACCGCACGCTGAAAGCAGCTATTCTATGCCATGACGCTAACCAATGGATGTCGTATTTACCACTCATTTTGTTGGGATTATGATCTACATACAAAGACGATTTGGGCGCCTCTACCGCTGATTTAGTGTATGGCGAAAGTCTTCGGCTGCCCTCTGAATTTTTTACGGACGGCGCATCGACAAGCAACGATACGGTTATGATTAAACAACTTCGCCAGTGCATGAAGAACTTGCGGCCGGTTGACACGGCTTGGCTCACAAAGCAGAAGGTTTTCATACACTCGGGCCTAAAGAGTTGCGAACAGGTATTTATTCGTGATGACCTTATCCGCCCATCCCTTTCTCCACCATACAAAGGTCCATACAAGGTCATTCAGCGAGCGCCAAAATACTTCGTGGTCAAAGAAAACAACAACGAGGTTAAAATATCAATCGACCGGTTGAAGCCTGCCTTCATTGCCACCCAACCAACCATCTAAGAGGGGAGCATTGTGGCAACCTTTATTTTCCGGCGTTAACACACTTGAGATGGCGCGCAACTCATATCATTCCTTTGTTTTGACATTTCTTCTATTTCTTTTTTAGACACATTTAATCTTCTATTTGTTTTCAACTATTGTAACTTGTATATAAGTCGTGAAAGTTTAAGAATAAACTCCCTTTTTCTGGCTGAACATTATACGCTGCGTAAGTATCAATCTACAATTGGTGACCCCGACCGCGTATATTAAAGAAAAAGTCTCTTCTTCACCACTATGCCATTGAACGAAAGCACCGTGGTTTCCGCGGGTCGAGCGTCCGACGCAATCCTGCTAGACATTCCAGGTCCTGCACCACGTTTGCCTTTGCCTATGATGTCAGAGGACAACATCGAAGCATATTTTTACTCTTTGAACTTTTGGTTCGAAGCGTCGTCCATAAACAATGATTCAGGGAAGTTTAACATTGTTCTTGCCAGTGTTCCACCTACAAAGCTAATGGAATTACGGCCAACGATAGAAGCAGCACCGTTGCATGCCAAGTACGAGTACAACCAACAGAAGCTTGTTGAGCATTTTTCCGATAGCCAGCAGCGCCGGCTACAAAAAGTGCTTCAAGACATGATTATCGGTGACCGGCGTCCCAGCGAACTTTATAACGACATGAAACGCGCTGCCGGCGCTACATTAAGCGACAGCATTCTGCATGATATATGGATTAGCAGACTACCACCGTACGTACAAGCGGCACTAATAGCAACGAACGTTGCTATCGTGGAAAAATTAAAAATTGCTGACTCCATCACTGAAAAAGTCGGAATGCACAAAAATCAATTACACGAGGTTACAGCGGTCAGTGAGATTTCTAACCTAAAACTCGAAATAGCTGAGCTCGCCAAGCACGTGCAAAAACTTCTCGATAATAAGGGTCAACAAGGATGTTCAAGGTCACGATCTAGGGCTCGTAGCCGTCGCTTACCTTACGCTAAGCCTAACAACGACGCTTGTTGGTACCACGCGAAATTTGGTGAGAAAGCTGCGAAATATCGACAACCTTGTAGCTTTTTACCAACGAAAAAGCCTCTATAGGCCAGCTTGGCTGTTTCGGTTTGAGGTTTAGGTAAACTATCTGAAACCGTAAAATCATACCGATTTCGCATTTACGACACGACAACAAAAATGCACTTTTTAGTAGACACAGGTGCTGACGTTTCTGTTGTTCCAAAGTGCGCCAACGCAGTCCGAGCTACATCAAACGGTATGAAACTCTTTGCCGCAAATGGTTCTCCCATTCTAGTATTTGGTGAGGGCATTTTTAAACTTAACCTCAATTTGCGACGGGAGTTCTTATGGAACTTCATCATAGCTGATGTCTCTTAAGCGATTATCGGAGCTGATTTCCTTACTCATTTTGGACTTTTGGTCGACTTAAAACAAAACAGAATTTCGATCGATTTGTGAGATCGATAAAACGTGCGCATCGAGTATTAAGACGTTTGATTCAAATTTTAATTTTTCTAGCATTCTTCATCAGTTCAGTGATATCACACGTTAGCGCTCTCTGAACGCAGCAACAAAATCGTCAGTTAAGCACCGGATAATCACCACTGGTCAGCCTGTTTACGCACGACCGCGACGCCTTTCGCCGGAGAATCTACTAGCAGCGAAAGCTGAATTCGAATTGCTCCTAAAGCTAGGTATTTGTAGGCCATCCGGTAGTAATTGGGCGAGCCCATTGCACATGGTGCATAAAGCCGATGGCTCGAGGCGCCCATGTGGTGATTACAGGGCCTTGAATGCACCTACCATTCCGGACCGATATCCACTGCCATTTCTTCACGATTTCTCCAATATTTTGGCTGGTATATGCATTTTTTCCAAAATAGACTTGAAAAAGGCTTTTCATCAAGTGCCTATTCATGAAGAAGATATCTGCAAGACAGCGATAACAACTCCCTTCGGACTTTTTGAGTTTACTCATATGACGTTTGGGTTAAGGAATGCAGCCCAAACCTTTCAAAGGCTCATTA
The DNA here is from genome assembly GCA_963971545.1 of Philophylla caesio. Taxonomy (NCBI): domain Eukaryota; kingdom Metazoa; phylum Arthropoda; class Insecta; order Diptera; family Tephritidae; genus Philophylla; species Philophylla caesio. Next base: position 19,624,260 of record OZ020605.1, read on the forward strand.
ATGAGGTTCTACGCGGGCTTAACTTTATTTTTGTTTATCTTGATGACGTTTGTATAGCATCTTCCTCTGCGGATGAGCATCGAAGTCATCTTCGACAAGTTTTTCAACGACTGAAAGATAATAATCTGACGATCAACGTCGCAAAATCGGAGTTTGGCGTTTCGGAGCTTCGCTTTCTCGGTCATTGCATAACTAACCAAAAAATTCAGGCAAATGTTTCTGCGCTCAACTCATAACCTGGCGCACCCAGGTGCAAGGGGAAAATAACAAAGCGGTTTGTTTGGCCTGGGATTCAGCGAGATAGCAGGGATTTCGCTCGTAGCTGTCTGCAATGCCAGCGAAACAAAACTATCCGGCATAATCGAAGCCTTGATCTGGTCGGACCGTTTCCACCATCCGAAGGCAACCGATATTGTCTTACTATCGTCGATCGATTACGCGTTGGCCAGAAGCGTTGCCAATAGCTGATATGACGGCTCCGACTGTTTCTAAGGCATTGTTGAATGGATGGATTTCACGGTTCGGCGTGACACTGACCATCACATCCGACCTAGGGCGGCAGTTCAAAAGCGTTTTGTTTCAGCAGTTGCTGAAATTACTAGGAGTTCGCCACTTTCGTACAACGCCGTATCACCCCCAAACAGATGGAGTGGTCGAGAGATGGCACCGCACGCTGAAAGCAGCTATTCTATGCCATGACGCTAACCAATGGATGTCGTATTTACCACTCATTTTGTTGGGATTACGATCTACATACAAAGACGATTTGGGCGCCTCTACCGCTGATTTAGTGTATGGCGAAAGTCTTCGGCTGCCCTCTGAATTTTTACGGACGGCGCATCGACAAGCAACGATACCGTTATGATTAAACAACTTCGCCAGTGCATGAAGAACTTGCGGCCGGTTGACACGGCTTGGCTCACAAAGCAGAAGGTTTTCATACACTCGGGCTTAAAGAGTTGCGAACAGGTATTTATTCGTGATGACCTTATCCGCCCATCCCTTTCTCCACCATACAAAGGTCCATACAAGGTCATTCAGCGAGCGCCAAAATACTTCGTGGTCAAAGAAAACAACAACGAGGTTAAAATATCAATCGACCGGTTGAAGCCTGCCTTCATTGCCACCCAACCAACCATCTAAGAGGGGAGCATTGTGGCAACCTTTATTTTCCGGCGTTAACACACTTGAGATGGCGCGCAACTCATATCATTCCTTTGTTTTGACATTTCTTCTATTTCTTTTTTAGACACATTTAATCTTCTATTTGTTTTCAACTATTGTAACTTGTATATAAGTCGTGAAAGTTTAAGAATAAACTCTCTTTTTCTGGCTGAACATTAAACGCTGCGTACATATCGATCTACATATGTGTGAACTATTTTGCATTATGTAAATATTAAAATGCAGTTTAAACAACACATAGTCTTTTTAAGGACACATATGCCTAAACGGAGGGTCGTACCGTCGATCCAGATGCTAATTTGGAGCGTTCGCAGCGAGCTCACCGTCGGCTAAAAAAAACACATTGTCGATAGTGAATAGGGTTGCACAATCGCTAATAAAAATATCGATGTTAAGATTGTTCGATGTTGCAGAATTTAAACATCGATGTCTCTAAATTCGATGTTTTGAACCATGTATCGATGTTCGTTGGTTATTTTTTTTTATTAAAACGAGTTATATAAAAACATGAGCAATCATTTCATTTTTTATTTCCTTGCATTAATTTGATTTCATTAAACTATTGATATACATACATACATACATACATACATAGAAATGTTTCCATTAATTACATTCGTTTTTTTGTGTTTTTATTTGAAATATAATTTTAAAAAAGCAGTTTGGATAATCTATCCGCGGACAGCCTATTTCGTGATTGAGTTACGGTTTCGCCAGCTTCAGAAACAATTATTTCGCTAGGCACGGACGTGCTTACAATTGGCAGCTGTTTTATAGCAATTTCATATAAATTTGGAAAGAGGTATTTGAAATCTTGCCATATTTCAACGGCATAACTTTAAAACAGTGTAACAGGTGAAGATAAGTACGTTTGTAATTCAGACTGCATTACATCCGAACAAGTTCGGTTGTTATTTAAATTTTTCTTTGTCAAAGTTTTATGATGCTCCCAAAGGTCAAATTTGTCTTCATGTATTGAATCATCAGAAGATTCTGATCTAGTTGTCATAGAAGAATTCGCAGAATTAATGCTGGCGTTTAAACTAGATTTAGCTAATGGATCCTTAAAGTGAATAAGTTTACACCGAGGATTAAGCGATTTTGCCAAAGCAAACAAAGAGCAGTGTTCAGTACTTCTCTTTCTACATGCTTTTTAACACAAACATTGGTCAAAACCTCACGCAAACAACTTATAATAGGTATCACTTTGCTTTTCGTTCCAAATTTTTCGCTTGACATTTCTAATGTTAACCATTCGAATGGTTGAAGAAGTGATATTATTTCTTTAAGTATGTTAATTTCACTAATTGTTAGCATTACTGGCGAGTTATTTTGGATAAGCATAACAGTACCTATTATAGTTGCAAGTTCAACAAAACGTTCTAACATGTAAAAGGTTGAGTTCCACCTGGTACACACGTCCAAAATAACTTTTTTTATTTGACCATCCTTGAGACCCATATTTCTTTCACTATCTCTCACACTCTATCTGATATTTCGGAACAATCTTTAATTTTGAATAAAGCGTTTTGTACAATCAAATTGATTGTATGAGCGAAACAAGGAAATATACTTTTTTCACCAAATAATTGTCTGTTTACTTTTCTTAGTGTTATATCATTATCAGAGATTACTGCAACTACTTTTGACAAAGATATTGACCAATCGTCAAATACATTTAACTTAGTTTTATATAATCAGCAGTATGGCTTTCATAAAGTTCAAACACTCCCACAGTTACAAATAAATAGGTTATGGAATAGAACAGCGCTGCTTCAATTTGAGATTTGAAAAGCTGGATAGAGTATCAAATTTGTCATCAATCCGTCTTCCAATAGTCTCTCTACTTGGCATTTTATAAAAAGGTACGACTTCATTCATTAAATCTCTAAAACCCCCACTTTTAACAACTCGAAAGGGTTTAATATCTTTTATAATAAAATTAACAATTGCTTCGGTTATCTTCGTATACCGAGTCCTGCCAACAGTTGAAGTGCTATTTATGTCATTCAATACCTTGTTTGCAGAAGGTTGCTTTATTTGGTTTTCGGTTGGCCTATCGTCTTTACCTATGTCGTTATTGGTTATTGGTAGATGTTGTGCTTCATCGCCGTCCATGGCAAAAAATGTGCGCTTCGATTTTGAAGACTCGGGCTGGTATATGCCCGGGTAAATTTGAGGTATTTCCAGAGGCTTTCAAAGCTTTGTTGCAAATTTTGCACTTTGCTTCTCTGGCATCGCATTTAGTAAACCATTTCCATAAATCGCTGCTAATTCGATTTGGCGGCATCTGAAATAAAATTGGCATTATCATCGACAAATTTAAGGAGGGTTTAAAACACTCTCAGCATAACGCATCAACATATAAAACTGCAATTGTTCCTCCGTTTTGCTAATGAAGTAGCTTTGGCAATTTTTTTCAGATAACAATAGCAAATGCAGTGAGCATTTTAAACTATGCAACTTACCTTTTTGATTATCAGACGAACCTTTACATATATGTATGTATGTTAGACTGACCAAAAAAAAATGAAAGTGCTTATTTTTTTGAGGCTCATGACTTTTTTGCTTCCATTATGAATAAAAACCATACCCTGAAAATTTGATGCAAAAATATTAACATTTAGAGGTCTCGCGTGGACGTTTTGTGCCTCCACCTCAAGTGCTTAAAATTACTCGTCCTTCAATCCATGCGCACGCAAAATCCATTAAGAAATTTAAGTTTTTGAATATCTTATAATATGGTTTTAAGGTCACTGAACACTCTGGGTAAGTTAATTTTCCGATATGACCCTAACATTTTGATATATTGGGACAAAATCGTAAAAAAAAACGATAAGAAATTCGAAAATTACAGTTTAAAAGTTGATTATTAAAAAAAAAAAGTTTTCAATATCTTATCATTACTGCTATTTATAACCACATTTTTAACAAAGAAAATGAGCTATCATAGAGAGCTTTACGTTCATTACTTCTCGAGATATCTATAACAAAACTGTGCTTCCAACAATAAATTATGCTCTCACATTGTGCGTTTTGAACTTAATCAAAATATAAACAACAACAAAAAACAAATATGCTTGGTATCGTATAGTTTTGAAACACACCTTACGTGAAAGTGATAAAAATGAGTTCTCAACAGTGCAAAGGTTGGCTACTAGATTCGTCTCCAACATATTTATCCGTGTACGGCGAGCCAACAAATAAAGCCGTTCTGCTGAGTTTAGTGCATAAAAAATAAACCATTTACAAGTGCATCCTGCGATCCAACTGTCTGGTATTTGTTAAAGCCCGTTGTGCATCAAAAAGCGAATTTTATAAATGAACAACTGGAGAAAAATTACTCTCGCAATGATTATGTAGAATTATTAGAACTAGCGCTGTTAACTTCTTATATCGTGGGCTGATGTTGGAATCAAAAAATGTCAAGCCCACTAGAATTTCGTTGAGGTACCAAGTGTGCCCACGAAATGTTCGCAATGCGGTCTCCGAAATAAATGGGTTAACCTGGTCAAATTGACGTATTTCTTTTAAAAGATTCAAATCATTCATAGGGGCTTGCTTTGATATTTCACAAGTGAACCAATATTTTAAATAAACGTTAATTACAAACACATTGAAAATTCGAAGTGCACTCAACTGGTCTTTTGTCAAGGGAAAATGTTCGCGAAAAATATAAATTTTAAAGCAGTAAATGATCTTAGCCATCCAGCGAGCTCGATGAACTGCACCCGGTTGGCGAATTGTAATGTTATTATTTTTGAGGTTTCCAATAAATAACAGCGCTAGTTCTAATAATTCTACATAATCATTGCGAGAGTAATTTTTCTCCAGTTGTTCATTTATAAAATTCGCTTTTTGATGCACAACGGGCTTTAACAAATACCAGACAGTTGGATCGCAGGATGCACTTGTAAATGGTTTATTTTTTATGCACTAAACTCAGCAGAACGGCTTTATTTGTTGGCTCGCCGTACACGGATAAATATGTTGGAGACGAATCTAGTAGCCAACCTTTGCACTGTTGAGAACTCATTTTTCTCACTTTCACGTAAGGTGTGTTTCAAAACTATACGATACCAAGCAGATTTGTTTTTTGTTGTTGTTTATATTTTGATTAAGTTCAAAACGCACAATGTGAGAGCATAATTTATTGTTGGAAGCACAGTTTTGTTATAGATATCTCGAGAAGTAATGAACGTAAAGCTCTCTTTGATAGCTCATTTTCTTTGTTAAGACTGTGGTTATAAATAGCATTAATGATAAGATATTGAAAACTTTTTTTTTTTTAATAATCAACTTTTAAACTGTAATTTTCGAATTTCTTATCGTTTTTTTTTACGATATTGTCCCAATATATCAAAATGTTAGGGTCATATCGGAAAATTAACTTACCCAGAGTGTTCAGTGACCTTAAAGCCATATTATCAGATATTCAAAAACTTAAATTTCTTAATGGATTTTGCGTGCGCATGGATTGAAGGACGAGTAATTTTAAGCACTTGAGGTGGAGGCACAAAACGTCCACGCGAGACCTCTAAATGTTAATATTTTTGCATCAAATTTTCAGGGTATGGTTTTTATTCATAATTTAAGCAAAAAAGTCATGAGCCTCAAAAAAATAAGCACTTTCATTTTTTTTTGGTCAGTCTAATGTATGTACATACATATATTAACAAAATATTCTTTTTTCGCTTGCCTTCCCACAGCTTGTCTTTAAAATGGCGCGATATGCAAGTTATTTTACCAGTGATGAACGATGAACATCGAAAGAAGTAACATCGATGTAGCGATGTTTGTGGTTTTCCAAACATCGATATTGGCATCGCATTTTATGAACGATCTATCGATCTTTCAAAAACATCGATGTATCGTAATTGTGAAGCATGTGCATTACATATACTTAGGTGGAATTTGTTGTAAGTTGGAAATAACATAATTTTTACAAGATATTTACATCACATTCTCAGCGTTACTTCGAGGGTGTTTGGACGTGTCGTCTGCTTGAATATAGTTAAATCTTAAAAAAAAAAAGTTTTCTGTGCAGTTAGTGCTTCTACTTTTTACATCTTGTGCTAGCTATAATCATTAATTGGTAAGGCTGTACCATCATCACCAGCCAATAAATTGTGAGTAGTTTCATATCATACCTTGACTTTGTTTTAACTTTATCTCTGACAAAAATACCTTATTAAAAAGGTGCCAGCTACATCACAAAAAAAAGCAAAGGCCGACATGGCGTCGCCGACAGACAGGCCGGTGGCGGCAGCGGCCGATGATTTCGAAGCCTTCTTAACAAATTGTTTATATTGGTGAAAGAAATGTTTTAATTTCGGCAAGTTTAAATAGTAAGTTGGTCACGAAAATGAACAAGCCCAAAAAAAGCGGGAATGATCTCAAAATGGATCTTTCAGATATTGCGGTAGAGAGTAATAGTATTAGTGTGCTTGACACAATTATAAAACAAAACGCGCCAGTTGTTGGCGAAATGGAAGTTGCTGACATTACTGTTGATAATACATGTACAGGTGTTCGTACACACATGCTTGAGGGCACACGTGAAGTGAATACGTATCCAGAAAGTTTCAAAGGATCGTACTTTCTTCTTTTTGACGCAACGGACTGTAAAGAAAAAATTAATGGGAGAATTAAAAATGGACTTGCTCTTAGAAGCAGAATTAAAGATTTAAATTTCACCGACATTATTATTTTATTATTTTTGCAGTTGGAAGAACCTTGTTCAAGGTCACTTTCAAGTCTGCAGCTGCTGCAAACAAATTTTTATTAAGCGGTGAGTTAAAAAAGCGAGGCCTACGTGCTTTTGTCCCAAATACGGCATTTGAATCGTACGGTGTAGTTAGAGGAGTTCCCATCAAATACGGTGTGGAAGATATTAAAAAATTGCAGTATCAACCATTCAGATTTCATCAGTACACCGATTTACAAGAAGGGAAGTGAGCGATAAGGGAGACGTTTGTCCCAACCACCACCATCAAAATAGGCTTTTTAGGCAAATATATCCACAAATTCATCAAATATGATAGTGTGGCCGTCTAGCGCATACGCAGCTTGGATGTAAATCAAATAGCAGATGCCTTAGTTGCGGATTTTAAGAATGTAAAGGCACATGCAAGCGTGAGGGTTGTATCCTTTGTGGGAAGGACGATCTCAACTGCAGTCACAAAAGTAGGCGTGAGATTTGGCAGAAAGAATTATCCATCAATCGTTTTAGAACAATTAAGAAACTTTCCAGGAAAGAGGTTATGGAAGCTTACTTCCCAAATAGGAGTAAAAGATTCGACATCCTACATATTGAGGAAGCTAAATTTCCTCAGCTTTTTAAGGAAGAAGATACAATAGACAAAAACCATATCATAAACAGAGGTATGACAAAAGTTAGCTACAGTAGGGTTGTCAAAAAGGCACAATAAAATGACCCAGTACATCATAGACGCAATTTACAGTTCAAAAAATCAGCAATACAATCAGTGTATGACAAACAGGAATTCAACAAAAACAGAGTTACGAAAATGGAAAAGTTACTTTCTGAAATTTTAAAGATTACGCAAAAATTATGTATTGAGCATAAACTTACGTCTGAACTTCAGACTATTCAAAACCTAAAACAAAAATACAATAATGCCCTGATTTATTCAAGCCAGATGAAAATAGTGCAATATAACATCCAGTCTCTCAATGCCAATTCTCACTATCTAGAATTTTTCCTAAACCATTGCAACTACGACATTGCAGTTCTAAGTTAAACGTTTTCACACCAAGGTTCTAAACAAAAAATATTAATGCATTTCAACACAATTCATAAAACTAGACAACATGGCCTTTAATAATAACATTAAATTTCAAAAGATCAAGTGTACCACTTCGTATGATATAATTATATTACAGTCAAAAAACCTTGTTCCTAATTTTACCATTTGCGCAGTTTACTTTCCGCCCAACATCTTCAAAAATGAAATCACTAGACTTTTTAATGTCTGGAGAACAATTAAAGTTGTCCCCATCCCCAAAAAGTGAAAGAACCTCGACGACTACAGGAATTTCAGACCAATTGCGCTGATTTCGGTTCTGCTGAAATGCATAAATAGTTGCCTGAAGGACAGAATAGAGGAGATTATTGACAAAAACAACATACTTCCATACACCACTTTTGCTTATAGGAAAGGGAAGTCGGCCACGATGGCAGTCAGCTACCTTATTCAGAAATTGACAATTGAAAAACAAAGGGGTAAGAAAGTGATTATTTGCTCCGTAGATATTTCAAACGCATACAACTGTGTAGATATCCTTACTTACTTACTTCATTGGCGCATTAACCGCCTACGCGATTATGGCTGAGGTCAACAAAGCACGCCAGCTGTCCCTATCTCGTGCTAACTGGCGCCAATTGGAAATCCTAAGTATAGCCGAGTCTTTTTCCACTTGGTCTTTCCAACGCAGAGGAGGTCTTCCTTTTCCTCTGCTACCACCCGCGGGTACCGCGTCAAAAACCTTCAGGGACGGAGCTATTTCATCCATTCGAACGAGATGACCTAGCCTGCTGTGCCGCTGATTCTTAATCCGCTGCACTATATCTACGTCATTGTACAGCTCGTACAGCTCATCGTTCCATCGTACACGGTATTCGCCGTCGCAAAGGCGCAAAGGTCCATAAATCTTTCGAAGAATCTTTCTCTCGAACACTCGAAGAGCCCTCTCATCTGATGTGTTCATCGTCCATGCTTCTGCGCCATACAATAGGACGGGCATGACGAGAGACTTATAGAGTATGGTTTTTGTCCGTTGAGAGAGGACTTTACTGTGCAATTGCCTACTCAGTCCGAAGTAGCACTTGTTGGCAGGAGCGATTCTGCGTTGGATTTCAAGGCTGACGCTGTTATTGGTGTTAATGCTGGTTCCTAAGTAAATGAAGTCCTCTAATTTTTCAAAGTTATAGTTGTCAACAGTGATGTTTCATCCCAGTCGTGAATGCGCCGACTGTCTATTTGATAACAGGAGATACTTCGTCTTGCCCTCGTTCACCTCCAGACCCATTCGCTTCGCTTCTCTATCCAGTTTGGAGAAGGCAAAACTAACTCCACGGTTGTTAAGGCCAATCATGTCAATGTCATTGGCGTACGCCAGGAATTGCGCACTCTTATAAAAGATGACCGATTTAGTTCTGCGGCTCGAATTATCTTCTCCATCATCAGGTTAAAGAAATCGCACGACAAAGAGTCACCCTGTCTGAGACCTCGTTTGGTATCAAACGGCTCGGAGAGGTCCTTCCCAATTCTGACGGAGCTGGTGGTGTTGCTCAACATCATTTTACATAGCCTTATAAGATCTGGCGTATTGTGAATATCTGGTTCGGTGGTAGATTTACCAGGTTTAAAGCCACACTGATAAGGTCCAATCAGTTCATTGACGATGAGCTTAAGTCTTTCACACAATACAGTCGACAGAACCTTATACGCGATGTTAAGAAGACTAATCCCGCGATAATTGGCGCAAACTGCAGGATCGCCCTTTTTGTGGGCAGAACACACCTAAGTTCCAATCCGTAGGCATGCGTTCTTCTGACCATATTCTAGAAATGTGCATACACTTAACCAGCTCCTTTCCGCCGTACTTAAATAACTCAGCTGGTAACCCGTCGGCCCCGGGGGCTTTGTTGTTCTTCAGCCGTGCTATCGCTTTCCGAATTTCCTCATAGTCGGGTGATGGTACATCGCGTCCATCATCATTGATTGGGGATTCGGGTTCAACATCTTCTCCAAAGTTGTTGCAGATGCTTCCATTAGGCAGTGTGGAGAAGTGCTCCCTCCATAATTTAAGTATGCTGTGGACATCAGTCACCAGGTCGTCGTTTTCATTCCTACAGGAATTCGCCCCAGTCTTTAAACCTTCTGTTAGCCGTCGAACTTTTTGAAAAAATTTTCGGGATCTTTAATTTAAACTTAGTATCCTTGCACTCAATTAAATTTGTTGCAACCAAAACGAAGTAGTCAGCACACAGCTCATAAGGTAAACTAAGTTTAACCGTGCGTGATCGGCAGTTTAAACTCCGTTTAAAGTTGACTGAAAAACTGCATACTAAGTTTAAACATAGTTTAAACGACAAACAGAGTTCAACTTGCACTGAACAACTGGCCCTAAAAGTGGGTTTCCATAAATTTAAGAATGTATGTACATTCATGATGTGTTTTTGTTTTATAAATCGAGCGCTGTCAAAACATCATACCTCAATGAATCGTATATTGTACACTTGAGACACTAAAAGGTAATTGATTTATAATTTAAGACATAGGGCCGTTTGCACCATCTTGGGTTAAAATTACTGGCGGTTAGCTACAATTCAGCTTATAATTCAGCGCTTACTTTTTTGACGATTGGTCTTAATCAGCGCTTTTAGTTCCGATTAAGCGCTTAACCGGATATGGTGCAAGCGATCCTTAATGTTTTCAAAATAAATGACAAACTTGATTATAAATAGAAACTTTGAATAAACATTCATATCAACGGAAATGATTGACGATTTCCTAATTTACGTACGAAAAATAAATCACAAACTCATAATGTATACATATAAAAATTTCTCAAATAAATGTATATAATAATAATAATTTGGCGCTTACACTATATAGCTCAGTGTTTCGCCGATCTTCTCCTACCATTTGTAGTGTCCGTCTTTATATTATACCACAAATAGAGGGACCTACAGTTTTGTGCCGACTCCGAACGGCAGATTTATTTAATGATAAGCTTTTTCATGGGAGAAATACCCTCGGAGGTTTGCCATTGCCTGCCGAGGGGTGACCGCTATTAGAAAAAAACTTTTCTATGATTTAGATTTTACTTTCCCTGGCTGGAATTCGAACCTCGAACCCAGCGGCATATCGAGTAATAGCATGCACCGCTAACCACTCGACCACAGCGGCCACAAATAAATGTTTTTTTGTTTTTTTTTTTAAATAAATGTATATAAAAGCTTTAATATCTATATTAGCCGTAATCTTTTGTATAGCGTGGAAAGCAACAAAAAAATAAGCGAGTTGAGTTGAAATAAGCGGGTTGAAATAAACTCGCTTAAAAAATAGCCTCATTGAAAGCGTTGTAAAGTGAGAAAGTGGTGCTATTGTGAATACTCATTGGAAAGTACCAAGGGAAATTCGAAAATTTTCGCTTAACATCAAAATAAGTAAAAAACCAAGATAGAGCAGACGTAAGTAAAATCGCCTCTTATAAGAATTACTCATTTTGTTTTGTTTTGCTAGCAAATTTTACAAACGACTATTAATTTTGACAGACTAGTGTTGTAAAGTGTATTCAAAATATAAGAGAGTTTATTATAAGCGAGTTGGACGTTCTTTTGCTAGTCGCTTACAAAATATGACGACTATTGTTAATTCTTTATGAACTTGACTGAACATGAGAAAAATTATAAAATAATTTAATTGAGTTCGTCTTCGGGGATAGTGACATCTCCGATTTCAATTCTCGCGGACCGGCCGACTTTATTCTAAAAAAAAATAGAAATGAGGATCACAATATATGATCGTATGCTAATTTACTAAGTGAAGAATAAAACTGGAGAAGTTTCTTATTGGAATTAATGTAAAATCTTCAATTATATGTGTACTGCCGAGGATATCATGGTCCCCGCTGAAACCATTTCCAAAATCGAGTCGCGTAGTTGGCGTTTGATTTCGATTATTTCTGAACAGATTTCCCAGGCATTGGAAACATTCTGCTTTAAATATATTAGTGTTTATGGCAGCAAGATAATATTGCCTAAACAAATAACATACATCCGCTCCACATCCCAAAATTCGTCGACTGTAATGTTGTCATTAGGAGATACAAACTCCTTAGGTAGCGGTGTTAATATCACTTTATATACAAGAACAAAACTATTTAAAATTAATTACATTGTAAACTAATTGAACGATAAATTAAATTATATATGGAACTGTAAATTCTTTACCTTCGTTTTCACCATGAAGATAATTTCGTGTTGTACAATTATTACAGCGAGCGGAGCCGCGGGTTCATGCTAGTTATTAATATGCATATGAACACCAATTGATGTATTTCAATATTTTGTAGACTATACTCATATATTTTTGTATGGATGTATATAACTGGTTACTGCATTGGTTCAAGTTTCTTCTAAGTGGCTCGAAGCGCTGAACCAAACCTCAATGATTTTGGAACGGTTTGCAGCCCTGATAACGCTTTTTCAAAAATTTGACTTTAGTTTTATGTAATTGCATAGAAAAGGACACCAAAGGGATTCTTTTACTTTAAAAATCACGTTTACCCTCATTGCTTGTGTCAATCAAGATGCATGAAATTAAAGATAACGTCGATCCAGGGTTCCACTAGTCCGAGTAGGCCGAATTTGACAGAATCAGCTTTCATTTGCTTGCATTCGATTTATTGTTATTTTTCCTTTTACACACTTCAGTATTCATTAAATTCAAAATTTGGTTTTTGCATCTTACAACAACAAACATAATGAAAAAAAAAGAAAACGGAAATTTTAAACGCAATAAAATTTTTCATGTTTTCAGCCTAAGCTAACGTCACAAGATTGTGGTTGGCTTAATCTTGTAGGTATATTATATTTCTTGCAAGTGGGTCATTTCATCTCAAATCGTCCGGGCAGTTAGGGTTAGGTCTTTTTTTTCAATAAATCTTTTTTTATTGTTTCTACATCCAAATCCATAAGACACTTTTGTTTTCTTTTTACTTGATTTTGAGTTCTTTCGTCGTGGGGAATATTTGAAAATTTTTCTTAAATCTCGATTTTGCTCTATTGGTACATGTTAATTTTTTTTTTGAAAATTCGATAACTTTGCGAAAAAATTACCGATCTTCGAATTTTTTTTCTGTTTGTAGGTAAAGGGTTTCTCTAAAAGTAAAATGTGTGAAACATGATATATTTAAAAATAAAAAATTTATATCGTCATTATAAAAAAATATCAAAAAATGTTTGACCTAAAAAATTTTGGATTGCATCATTTATTTTTCTTCATAATGCAATACCTTTACGGTTTTCTTATTGTTTGCTGGTGTACACCCTTAGCAGCACAAAAATGCGGCGTTAAAGCAACTAGTTGACAGACTAGAACGAACACCTTTAACACCAGAAACACACAAGAGAGAGCTAAATATTATTTACAACATAGCGGTCAATAACGGATATAAAAAAGATCTGATAGACAAAATCAGAAGAAACAATGGCACCCCAAAAAGAAGCGATAAGGATAAAGACGGAAAGGCATGGACAGTATTAACTTATACAGGAAAATCGACACATAAATTAGCTAATTTTTTCAAAAAACACAACATTCACACAGCATTTAAAACAGTAAACAACTTAGGACGAATACAACGGACAAGTACAAATACAGAGGACTCACTAAACAGCCAAGGCGTATACCAACTGACCTGCGAATGCCAATACAGCTACATAGGACAAACAGGACGTAAAGAAAGAAAAAGGTTCCGCGAACATATAAGGGATTATGACAAGAAGTCACGGAAACCCACCACAACACCTGAATCTAACTTTGCAAATCACATGTTCCACAGCAAATGTACACCAGCAAACATTAAGAAAACCGTAAAGGTATTGCATGTGCAGCGAAAAGGTCGGCGCCTAAACGCACTGGAAAACAAGGAGATATACAAACAGAAAACATTTGACGGAAGAATAATGAACGAACAGACGAACACCAACTCGGACGTAATATTTGAGCCATTGAAACTTGTTTACATAAAACAAAGCACGAACTTAGGTACTACCAAAGAAACTAACGCCCAGGAGCAACACAAAACATCCCACAGGACAAAAATTACTGACTTATACCTACCCATGCATACCACATAGGCAAACGTAAAAGAAAACACTTCACGCTGATAAATAAACCCTTAACTCAGGTGGCATACACCTACAAACATTTGTTGGCTGCTAGTTAACGCTAGATACCGATACCTACGAAGGACAAAACACAATAAATAGGGGCCGCCAGACGTAAACTAAACAGAGCGAAAAATAACACTGAAGATGGCACAATGACGAAACCGGTTTGTTTCAAAACGAAATTTTACAAGGATCGACGAAAAATCGTTCCAAAATACATCAACTTTCAACCTTGTCGGAGTAAACAAAAAACTATATAAACTATATTATATAGCAGCCTCTACTAGCCTAAATTCTTTGTTTAGGAATTTTGATTAACTCGATTTTGCTCATTATGTGTATGTAGAGTGTGCAGCTGACGATAGTATCAAAAGTCTTTTGAAGTACAATCTCAAATGTCGAAATAGAGTTTCTGTTATTTTTCTGTTGGCCTAGTAAATATTAATAATTTACAATTTTATTGAGCTCGAGGCCAGTTTATGAAAGTTTTTTTTTAATAAAAAAAAAAACAGTTTTTAATAGTAGAAGTTATAGTACTATAGCGGAAATCACCACATTTCCTCATCAGACTTAAATTAAATAAATGTATTTTTCATAACCACTTCTCCCAGGCTTTGAACCCGGGAGCACGAAGTTGCAGAGCCAACACGCTACATGTTGTGCTACGCTAGCCGAGTTGGCTGAATATGCTTGGCCCCGGGCGCCCGAAGTCGTAGCTACGCCACTGCTTTGATAATTTTTGTAAGAAAAAATTAGGACAATTTTTCGATAATGAGTGGGATCACTAAAATTGCGACTTTTGAACCTATTAATGTTCAAAAATGAATGCCATGTACTTTGGGTAAGTAATAAATAATAAAATGTTTAATTAAAATTTTTTTAGAGGTACAACGCAATTTTTTTGAAATATTTTAAAGTATTAAGTGTTTCGCCAATAAAAATGAAGTTTGCGTTACTAAATTGTCACACTGGTTACATATTTAAGACATCAGAGTGCAGCTTGTTTTCTTTCCCAGTGGACTCCGTACAGCGGAAAAATTTAATGCAATATGATTTACGAACATCTTATATATGTATGAACTATTTTGCATTATTTAATTATTAAAATGCAGTTTAAACCGTCGATCCAGATGCTAATTTAGAGCGTTTGCAGCGAACTCACCGTCGGCTAAAAAAAACTCATTGTCGATAGTGAAGCATGTGCATTACATATAGGTGCAATTTGTTGTAAGTTGAAAATATCATAATTTTTACAAGATATTTAGTTAAACTCAGTTTAAATTTAAACTTAGTGTCCTTGCGCTCAATTAAATTTGTTGCAACCAAAACGAAGTAGTCAGCACACAGCTGATAAGTTAAACTAAGTTTAACCATGGGCAAGCGATCCTTAATGTTTTCAAAATAAATGACAAACTTGATTATAAATAGAAACTTTGAATAAACATTCATATCAACGGAAATGATTGACGATTTCCTAATTTACGTACGAAAAATAAATCACAAACTCATAATGTATACATATAAAAATTTCTCAAATAAATGTATATAATAATAATAATTTGGCGCTTAC
The DNA here is from genome assembly GCA_963971545.1 of Philophylla caesio. Taxonomy (NCBI): domain Eukaryota; kingdom Metazoa; phylum Arthropoda; class Insecta; order Diptera; family Tephritidae; genus Philophylla; species Philophylla caesio. The sequence goes on from OZ020605.1 coordinate 19,639,943, forward strand.
ACTATATAGCTCAGTGTTTCGCCGAGCTTCTCCTACCATTTGTAGAGGGACCTACAGTTTTGTGCCGACTCCGAACGGCAGAAGTATTTAATGATAAGCTTTTTCATGGCAGAAATACCCTCTATGATTTAGATTTTACTTGCCCTGGCTAGCCACAGCGGCCACAAATAAATGTTTTTTTTTTATTTAAATAAATGTATATAAAAACTTTAATACCTACATTAGCCGTAATCTTTTGTAAGCGACTTGCAAAAAAACACTAGGTAGCTTAACGTATAGCGTGGAAAGCAACATAAAAAAATAAGCAAGTTGAGTTGAAATAAGCGGGTTGAAATAAACTCGCTTTAATAATAGCCTCATTGAAAGCGTTGGAAATTGAGAAAGTGGTGCTATTTTGAATAAACATTGGAAAGTACCAAGGGAAATTCGAAAATTTTCGCTAAACATCAAAATAAGTAAAAAACCAAGATAGAGCAGACGTAAGTAAAATCGATTCTTATAAGAATTACTCATTTTGTTTTGTTTTGCTAGCAAATTTTACAAACGACTATTAATTTTGACAGACTAGTGTTGTAAAGTGTATTCAAAATATAAGAGAGTTTATTATAAGCGAGTTGGACGTTCTTTTGCTAGTCGCTTACAAAAGATGACGACTATTGTTAATTCTTTATGAACTTGACTGAACATGGGAAAAATTATAAAATAATTTAATTGAGTTCGTCTTCGGGGATAGCGACATCTTCGATTTCAATAGAAATGAGGATCACAATATATGATCGTATGCTAATTTACTAAGTGCAGAATAAAACTGGAGAAGTTTCTTATTGGAATTAATGTAAAATCTTCAATTATATGTGTACTGCCGAGGATATCATGGTCCCCGCTGAAACCATTTCCAAAATCGAGTCGCGTAGTTGGCGTTTGATTTCGATTATTTCTGAACAGATTTCCCAGGCATTGGAAGCATTCTGCTTTAAATATATTAGTGTTTATGGCAGCAAGATAATATTGCCTAAACAAATAACATACATCCGCTCCACATCCCAGAATTCGTCGACTGTAATGTTGTCATTAGGAGATACAAACTCCTTAGGTAGCGGTGTTAATATGTTAATATCACTTTATATACAAGAACAAAACTATTTAAAATTAATTACATTGTAAACTAATTGAACGATAAATTAAATTATATATGGAACTGTAAATTCTTTACCTTCGTTTTCACCATGAAGATAATTTCGTGTTGTACAATTATTACAGCGAGCGGAGCCGCGGGTTCATGCTAGTTATTAATATGCATATGAACACCAATTGATGTATTTCAATATTTTGTTGACTATACTCATATATTTTTGTACGGATGTATATACCCATCATATGCACGAGTACACATTCTAAATTCGACTGGGAAACTGGTTACTGCATTGGTTCAAGTTTCTTCTAAGTGGCTCGAAGCGCTGAACCAAACCTCAATGAAGCCCTGATAACGCTTTTTCAAAAATTTGACTTTAGTTTTATGTAATTGCATAGAAAAGGACACCAAAGGGATTCTTTTACTTTAAAAATCACGTTTACCTTCATTGCTTGTGTCAATCAAGATACATGAAATTAAAGATAACGTCGATCCAGGGTTCCACTAGTCCGAGTAGGCCGAATTTGACAGAACCAGCTTTCATTGGCTTGCATTCGATTTATTTTTATTTTTCCTTTTACACACTTCAGTATTCATTAAATTTGGTTTTTGCATCTTACAACAACAAATATAATGAAAAAAAAGAAAACGGAAATTTTAAACGCAATCAAATTTTTCATGTTTTCAGCCTAAGCTAACGTCACAAGGTTGTGGTTGGCTTAATCTTGTAGGTATATTATATTTCTTGCAAGTGGGTCATTTCATCTCAAATCGTCCGGCCAGTTAGGGTTAGGTCTTTTTTTCAATAAATCTTTTTTTATTGTTTCTACATCCAAATCCATAATACACGTATTTTTTCTTTTTACTTGATTTTGAGTTCTTTCGTCGTGGGGAATATTTGAAAATTTGTCTGAAATCTCGATTTTGCTCTATTGGTACATGTAATTTTTTTTTGAAAATTCGATAACTTTACGAATAAATTACCGATCTTCGAATTTTTTTTCTGTTTGTAGGTAAAAAATTTTGGATTGCATCATTTTTTTCCTTCATATTTTTTTTATAGTCATATATATAAACTATGATGTATTTTGGAACCAGTTTCAATGGCTCAAATATTACGTCCGAGTTGGTGTTCGTCTGTTCGTTTATTATTCTTCCGTCAAATGTTTTCTGTTTGTATATCTCCTTGTTTTGTTAGGAGCCGACCTTTTCGCTGCACATGCAATACCTTTACGGTTTTCTTAATGTTTGCTGGTGTACATTTGCTGTGGAACATGTGATTTGCAAAGTTAGATTCAGGTGTTGTGGTGGGTTTCCGTGACTTCTTGTCATAATCCCTTATGTGTTCGCGAAACCTTGTTCTTACTTTACGTCCTGTTTGTCCTATGTAGCTGTATTGGCATTCGCAGGTCAGTTGGTATACGCCTTGGCTGTTTAGTGAGTCCTCTGTATTTGTACTTGTCGGTAGTATTCGTCCTAAGTTGTTTACTGTTTTAAATGCTGTGTGAATGTTGTGTTTTTTGAAAAAATTTGCTAATTTATTTGTCGATTTTCCTGTATAAGTTAATACTGTCCATCTCTTTCCGTCTTTATCCTTATCGCTTCTTTTTGGGGTGCCATTGTTTCTTCTGATTTTGTCTATCAGATCTTTTTATATCCGTTATTGACCGCTATGTTGTAAATAATATTTAGCTCTCTCTTGTGTGCTTCTGGTGTTAAAGGTGTTCGTTCTAGTCTGTCAACTAGTTGCTTTAACGCCACATTTTTGTGCTGCTGAGGGTGGTTCGAAGTGTTATGAGTTACCGTGTCTGTGGCTGATGGTTTTCTGTAAATTTCATAGCCAAGTTTTCCTGTGGTCTTGTCCGCCATAATTGCCATATCTAGGTAGTTATTCCTTCCTTCGCTTTCTGTTTCCATTGTAAACTGTATGTTTCCGTGTTGTTTGTTGAGGTACTCCAATACTTGTTCTTCGTTGTTGCTGGTTAGAATGCAGATAATGTCATCAACGTATCTCGCGTAAAATGTAACACCCAACTCGGTTGTAAGTTCTTTCATGTATTGTTCTTCCAAATTCTGCATGAATACTTCCATGAGTACGGCTGAGGTTGGGTTCCCCATTCCAAGTCCGTTCGTTTGTCTGTAGATGTTGTTATTCAATTTGAAATAGTTTTGTCGTAGTGTGGTTCTTAGAATGCTTGCGATCTGGGCAGCCTTGATTTTGTTTTTGGTTTTCTCCAGTATTTTTGTGTATACCATGTCTATTGTCTCAGGTAGTGGTATTGAGGGGTATAAGTCCTTAATGTCAAACGATACTAGTTTACTGTCCTTTGTGATGTTAACGGTCGTCAGTTTCGCTATCAGTTCCGTTGTGTTAGTTATTGTGTGTTCGTTTTCAAGTTCTAGGGTGTCCTTCAATATCGTCTTTAGATGCTTTGATAATCTATATCCAGGTGCTGATTTGTAGTTGATTATGGCCCTCATTGGAATGTCCGGTTTGTGAATCTTCGGTAATGCGATCGGTGGTGGGGCTGCTGGGTTCATTTGGGTTAATTGGTGTGCAAACCCCGAGCTTATGATGCCGGTTGCATCTTTTATGGCTTTTTTTTATTTGCGTTTGGTACTTGTCCGTTGGGCCCTGCCCCACTCTCTTGCAACCCATTTTTTCAATGAGTTCTTCTGTCTGGTCTATGTATTCTTGTTTGCCGATAAGTACTGTTGTATTGCCTTTATCCGCCTTGGTTGTTACGACATTGTTCCTCCTGAGCTTCTGTTTTAATTCCCTTGCAACGTTTTCTTCCTTTCTGTTCTTTGTTTCTTGGTCGTTTTGAATTTGGTTGCTTATTATTTCTCTGCACATGTGTCTTGCGTGTTCCTGCTCTTCGCTCGGCATTAGTGATATTGCGACCTCTGCATCTATAATGGCTTGCTCCGCCCGTCTCTTCCTGTTATTATCCTTAATGTTGTGTTTGAGGCCCTTTTGTAATAGCTGTATTTGTTCTTTGTTTAGTGGTACTTCCGTTAAATTTGTCAGTCTAGTATGAAAATTGTGTTGTTGGTGTCGGTCTGTTGATTCGCGCTGTCCCGCAAGTTTGTTTAACTTCCTGTTCAACGTTCTGTATTTCAGTGTCATTTCGTGCTCTATGTCAGTCCTTATGCGGTCGAATATGTCCATAAGGGTGTTGGTTGGTATGTAGTCCGTTAGTCTTAAATGGATGTTTAAAATTTCTACGTTTGTCTCTTCTTTCTTGGCGTATAAGCTTCTCACTTCATTTTTGATGAAGTCCTCTTCAGCCTTTTTAATCGTTTTTCGGCTTGCCTCTGTGTTGGTCTTGATTTTGATTTGTGCAAATTTTGGTGTAACATTCAGTGTTAAATATTGTTTGTTAAACCAAATATTCGCCTTAATCGTATGTATATTTAGTACGTGTCGTTTGTATACTGTCAATAGTCCGCTGGTTTCTGAGTTTAAAGCCTGACTGGCATTAACAGTTTTTTGTTGTTTTTTTACTCCGACAAGGTTGAAAGTTGATGTATTTTGGAACGATTTTCCGTCGATCCTTGCAAATTTGGTTTTGAAACAGACCGGTTTCGGCGTTGTGCCATCTTCAGTGTTATTTTTCGTTCTGTTTAGTTTACGTCTGGCGGTCCCTATTTATTGTGTTTTGTCCTTCGTAGGTATCGGTATCTAGCGTTAACTAGCAGCCAACAAATGTTTGTAGGTGTATCCTACCAGAGATTATGGTTTATTTGTCAGCGTGAAGTTTTTTCTTTTACGGTTGCCTATGTGGTTAGCATGGGTAGATAGAAGTCAGAAATTTTTGTCCTGTGGGATGTTTTGTGTTGGTCCTGGGCGTTAGTTTCTTTGGTAGTACCTAAGTTCGTGCTTTGTTTTTTGTAAACCAGTTTCAATGGCTCAAATATTACGTCCGAGTTGGTGTTCGTCTGTTCGTTTATTATTCTTCCGTCAAATGTTTTCTGTTTGTATATCTCCTTGTTTTCCAGTGCGTTTAGGCGCCGACCTTTTCGCTGCACATGCAATACCTTTACGGTTTTCTTAATGTTTGCTGGTGTACATTTGCTGTGGAACATGTGATTTGCAAAGTTAGATTCAGTTGTTGTGGTGGGTTTCCGTGACTTCTTGTCATAATCCCTTATGTGTTCGCGAAACCTTGTTCTTACTTTACGTCCTGTTTGTCCTATGTAGCTGTATTGGCATTCGCAGGTCAGTTGGTATACGCCTTGGCTGTTTAGTGAGTCCTCTGTATTTGTACTTGTCGGTAGTATTCGTCCTAAGTTGTTTACTGTTTTAAATGCTGTGTGAATGTTGTGTTTTTTGAAAAAATTTGCTAATTTATTTGTCGATTTTCCTGTATAAGTTAATACTGTCCATCTCTTTCCGTCTTTATCCTTATCGCTTCTTTTTGGGGTGCCATTGTTTCTTCTGATTTTGTCTATCAGATCTTTTTTATATCCGTTATTGACCGCTATGTTGTAAATAATATTTAGCTCTCTCTTGTGTGCTTCTGGTGTTAAAGGTGTTCGTTCTAGTCTGTCAACTAGTTGCTTTAACGCCACATTTTTGTGCTGCTGAGGGTGGTTCGAATTGTTATGAGTTACCGTGTCTGTGGCTGATGGTTTTCTGTTAATATCATAGCCAAGTTTTTCTGTGGTCTTGTCCGCCATAATTGCCAGATCTAGGTAGTTAATCCTTCCTTCGCTTTCTGTTTCCATTGTAAACTGTATGTTTCCGTGTTGTTTGTTGAGATACTCCAATACTTGTTCTTCGTTGTTGCTGGTTAGAATGCAGATAATGTCATCAACGTATCTCGCGTAAAATGTAACACCCAACTCGGTTGTAAGTTCTTTCATGTATTGTTCTTCCAAATTCTGCATGAATACTTCCATGAGTACGGCTGAGGTTGGGTTCCCCATTCCAAGTCCGTTCGTTTGTCTGTAGATGTTGTTATTCAATTTGAAATAGTTTTGTCGTAGTGTGGTTCTTAGAATGCTTGCGATCTGGGCAGCCTTGATTTTGTTTTTGGTTTTCTCCAGTATTTTTGTGTATACCATGTCTATTGTCTCAGGTAGTGGTATTAAGGGGTATAAGTCCTTAATGTCAAACGATACTAGTTTACTGTCCTTTGTGATGTTAACGGTCGTCAGTTTCGCTATCAGTTCCGTTGTGTTAGTTATTGTGTGTTCGTTTTCAAGTTCTAGGGTGTCCTTCAGTATCGTCTTTAGATGCTTTGATAATCTATATCCAGGTGCTGACTTGTAGTTGATTATGGCCCTCATTGGAATGTCCGGTTTATGAATCTTCGGTAATGCGATCAGTGGTGGGGCTGCTGGGTTCATTTGGGTTAATTGGTGTGCAAACCCCGAGCTTATGATGCCGGTTGCATCTTTTATGGCTCTTTTTATTTGCGTTTGGTACTTGTCCGTTGGGTCCTCCCCCACTCTCTTGCAACCAATTTTTTCAATGAGTTCTTCTGTCTTGTCTATGTATTCTTGTTTGCCGATAAGTACTGTTGTATTGCCTTTATCCGCCTTGGTTGTTACGACATTGTTCGTCCTGAGCTTCTGTTTCAATTCCCTTGCAACGTTTTCTTCCTTCCTCATGGAAGTATTTATGCAGAATATGGAAGAACAATACATGAAAGAACTTACAACCGAGTTGGGTGTAATTAAGTAAGTAATTAATAATAAAATGTCAAAATTTCTTAAAAGAAGCCAAGCAGAGTAAAGTCGAATTTTTTAAATTCGCCAGAAAGTTTGTTTCTTCTTGATAAAAAACATAAGGGGTAATTTTTTGTCCGCGACCACGGCACTGTCGACAAGCTAGTTAGCAAGATTGAGTGTGTCTTTAAAATTATAAGGCGAGCGATTTGAATATTTAGCAGTTTTACTTATTAAGACGTTTAATTAAAAATTTTTTAGAGGCACAACCCAATTTTTTTGAAATATTTTAAAGTATTAAGTGATTCGCCAAAAATGAAGTTTGCGGTACTAAATTGTCACACTGGTTACATATTTAAGACATCAGAGTGCAGCTTGTTTTCTTTCCCAGTGGACTCCGTACAGCGGAAAAATTTCATGCAATATGATTTACGAACATCTTATATATGTATGAACTATTTTGCATTATTTAATTATTAAAATGCAGTTTAAACCGTCGATCCAGATGCTAATTTAGAGCGTTTGCAGCGAACTCACCGTCGGCTAAAAAAAACTCATTGTCGATAGTGAAGCATGTGCATTAAATATAGGTGCAATTTGTTGTAAGTTGAAAATATCATAATTTTTGCAAGATATTTAGTTAAACTCAGTTTAAATTTAAACTTAGTGTCCTTGCGCTCAATTAAATTTGTTGCAACCAAAACGAAGTAGTCAGCACACAGCTGATAAGTTAAACTAAGTTTAACCGTGCGCGATCGGCAGTTTGAACTCCGTTTAAAGTTGACTGAAAAACTGCATACTGAGTTTAAACTTACATACCTCAATTAATCGTATATTGTACACTTGAGACACTGAAAGGTAATTGATTTATAATTTAAGACTTAGGGCCGTTTGCACCATCTTCGGTTAAAATTACTGGCGGTTAGCTACAACTCAGCTTATAATTCAGCGCTTACTTACCTGACGGATGGTCTTAATCAGCGCTAATCAGTGCAAGCGATCCTTAATGTTTTCAAAATAAATGACAAACTTGATTATAAATGGAAACTTTGAATAAACATTCATATCAACGGAAATGATTGACGATTTCAAAATTCACGTACGAAAAATAAATCACAAACTCATAATATATACATATAAAAATTTCTCAAATAAATGTATATAATAATAATAATAATTTGGCGCTTACACTATATAGCTCAGTGTTTGGTTGAGCTTCTCCTACCATTTGTGGTGTGCGTCTTTATATTATACCACAAATGGAGGGACCTACAGTTTTGTGGCGACTCCGAACGGCAGATGTATTTAATGAGAAGCTTTTTTATGGCAGAAATACCCTCGGAGGTTTGCCAATGCCTGTCGAGGGGTGACCGCTATTAGAAAAAAAAACTTTTCTATGATTTAGATTTTACTTGTCCTGGCTGGAATTCGAACCTCGAACCCAGCGGCATATCGAGTATTAGCATGCACCGCTAAACACTCGACCACAGCGGCCACAAAGAAATGTTTTTTTTTTTTTAAATAAATGTATATAAAAAACTTTAATATCTATATTGGCCGTAATCTTTTGTAAGCGACTTGCAAAAGAACACTAGGTAGTTTATCGTATAGCGTGGAAAGCAACAAAAAAATAAGCGAGTTGAGTTGAAATAAGCGGGTTGAAATAAACTCGCTTAAACAATAGCCTCATTGAAAGCGTTGTAAAGTGAGAAAGTGGTGCTATTGTGAATACTCATTGGAAAGTAACAAGGGAAATTCGAAAATTTTCGCTTAACATCAAAATAAGTAAAAAACCAAGATAGAGCAGACGTAAGTAAAATCGCCTCTTATAAGAATTACTCATTTTGTTTTGTTTTGCTAGCAAATTTTACAAACGACTATTAATTTTGACAGACTAGTGTTGTAAAGTGTATTCAAAATATAAGAGAGTTTATTATAAGCGAGTTGGACGTTCTTTTGCTAGTCGCTTACAAAAGATGACGACTATTGTTAATTCTTTATGAACTTGACTGAACATGGGAACAATTATAAAATAATTTAATTGAGTTCGTCTTCGGGGATAGTGACATCTCCGGTTTCAATTCTCGCGGCCCGGCCGACTTTATTCTAAAAAAAAATAGAAATGAGGATCACAATATATGATCGTATGCTAATTTACTAAGTGCAGAATAAAACTGGAGAAGTTTCTTATTGGAATTAATGTAAAATCTTCAATTATATGTGTACTGCCGAGGATATCATGGTCCCCGCTGAAACCATTTCCAAAATCGAGTCGCGTAGTTGGCGTTTGATTTCGATTATTTCTGAACAGATTTCCCAGGCATTGGAAGCATTCTGCTTTAAATATGTTAGTGTTTATGGCAGCAAGATAATATTGCCTAAACAAATAACATACATCCGCTCCACATCCCAGAATTCGTCGACTGTAATGTTGTCATTAGGAGATACAAACTCCTTAGGTAGCGGTGTGGATATGTTATTATCACTTTCTATACAAGAACAAAACTATTTAAAATTAATTACATTGTAAACTAATTGAACGATAAATTAAATTATATATGGAACTGTAAATTCTTTACCTTCGTTTTCACCATGAAGATAATTTCGTGTTGTACAATTATTACAGCGAGCGGAGCCGCGGGTTCATGCTAGTTATTAATATGAATATGAACACCAATTGATGTATTTCAATATTTTGTAGACTATACTCATATATTTTTGTACGGATGTATATAACTGGTTACTGCATTGGTTCAAGTTTCTTCTAAGTGGCTCGAAGCGCTGAACCAAACCTCAATGATTTTGGAACGGTTTGCAGCCCTGATAACGCTTTTTCAAAAATTTGACTTTAGTTTTATGTAATTGCATAGAAAAGGACACCAAAGGGATTCTTTTACTTTAAAAATCACGTTTACCTTCATTGCTTGTGTCAATCAAGATACATGAATTTAAAGACAACGTCGATCCAGGGTTCCACTAGTCCGAGTAGGCCGAATGTGACAGAATCAGCTTTCATTGGCTTGCATTCGATTTATTTTTATTTTTCCTTTTACACACTTCAGTATTTATTAAATTCAAAATTTGGTATTTGCATCTTACAACAACAAACATAATGAAAAAAAAAAAACGGAAATTTTAAACGCAATCAAATTTTTCATTTTTTCAGCCTAAGCTAACGCCACAAGGTTGTGGTTGGCTTAATCTTGTAGGTATATTATATTTCTTGCAAGTGGGTCATTTCATCTCAAATCGTCCGGACAGTTAGGGTTAGGTCTTTTTTTTTCAATAAATCCTTTTTTATTGTTTCTCCATCCAAATCCATAACACACTTTTTTTTTTCTTTTTACTTGATTTTGAGTTCTTTCGTCGTGAGAATATTTGAAAATTTTTCTTAAATCTCGATTTTGCTCTATTGGTACATGTTATTTTTTTTTTGAAAATTCGATAACTTTGCGAAAAAATTACCGCTCTTCGAATTTTTTTTTCCGTTTGTAGGTAAAGGGTTTCTCTAAAAGTAAAATGTGTGAAACATGATATATTTAAAAATAAAAAATTTATATCGTCATTATAAAAAAATATCAAAAAATGTTTGACCTAAAAAATTTTGAATTGCATCTGTTTTTTTCCTTCATATTTTTTTTTTATAGTCATATATATCAACTATATTATATAGCAGCCTCTACTAGCCTAAGGCCAGTTTATGAAAGTGGTTTTTTTTTGTAAAAAAAAACAGTTTTTAATGGTAGAAGTTAGAGTACTATTTCGGAAATAGCCACATTTCCTCATCAGACTTAAATTAAATAAATTAATTTTTCATAACCACTTCTCCCAGGCTTTGAACCCGGGAGCTTGAAGTTGCAGAGCCAACACGCTACGCTAGCCGAGTTGGCTGAATATGCTTGGCCCCGGGCGCCCGAAGTCGTAGCTACGCCACTGCTTTGATAATTTTTGTAAGAAAAAATTAGGACAATTTTTCGATATAGAGTGGGATCACTAAAATTGCGACTTTTGAACCTATTAATGTTCAAAAATGAATGCCATGTACTTTGGGTAAGTAATAAATAATAAAATTTCAAAATTTCTTAAAAGAAGCCAAGCAGAGTAAAGTCGTCAGAAAGTTTGTTTCTTCATGATAAAAAACATAAGGGGTAAATCCTTGTCCGCGACCACGGCACTGTCGACAAGCTAGTTAGCAAGATTGAGTGTGTCTTTAAAATTATAAGGCGAGCGATTTGAATATTTAGCAGTTTTACTTATTTAGACGTTTAATTACAATTTTTTTAGAGGTACAACGCAATTTTTTTGAAATATTTTAAAGTGTTACATACATATTTAAGACATCAGAGTGCAGCTTGTTTTCTTTCCCAGTGGACTCCGTACAGCGGACAAATTTAATGCAATATGATTTACGAACATCTTATATATGTATGAACTATTTTGCATTATTTAATTATTAAAATGCAGTTTAAACCGTCGATCCAGATGCAAATTTAGAGCGTTTGCAGCGAACTCACCGTCGGCTAAAAAAAACTCATTGTCGATAGTGAAGCATGTGCATTACATATAGGTGCAATTTGTTGTAAGTTGAAAATATCATAATTTTTACAAGATATTTAGTTAAACTCAGTTTAAATTTAAACTTAGTGTCCTTGCGCTCAATTAAATTTGTTGCAACCAAAACGAAGTAGTCAGCACACAGCTGATAAGTTAAACTAAGTTTAACCGTGCGCGATCGGCAGTTTAAACACCGTTTAAAGTTGACTGAAAAACTGCATACTGAGTTTAAACTTACATACCTCAATTAATCGTATATTGTACACTTGAGACACTGAAAGGTAATTGATTTATAATTTAAGACTTAGGGCCGTTTGCACCATCTTCGGTTAAAATTACTGGCGGTTAGCTACAACTCAGCTTATAATTCAGCGCTTACTTATCTGACGGATGGTCTTAATCAGCGCTTTTAGTTCCGATTAAGCGCTTAACCGGAGATGGTGCAAGCGATCCTTAATGTTTTCAAAATAAATGACAAACTTGATTATAAATAGAAACTTTGAATAAACATTCATATCAACGGAAATGATTGACGATTTCAAAATTCACGTACGAAAAATGAATCACAAACTCATAATATATACACATAAAAATTTCTCAAATAAATGTATATAATAATAATAATAATAATAATTTGGCGCTTACACTATGTATACAGCTCAGTGTTTGGCCGAGCTTCTCCTACCATTTGTGGTGTGCGTCTTTATATTATACCACAAATGGAGGGACCTACAGTTTTGTGCCGACTCCGAACGGCAGATGTATTTAATGAGAAGCTTTTTCATGGCAGAAATACCCTCGGAGGTTTGCCATTGTCTGCCGAGGGGTGACCGCTATTAGAAAACAACTTTTCTATGATTTAGATTTTACTTGCCCTGGCTGGAATTCGAACCTCGAACCCTGCGGCATATCGAGTAATAGCATGCACTGCTAACCACTCGACCACAGCGGCCACAAATAAATGTTTTTTTTTTTTTTTAAATAAATGTATATAAAACTCTTTAATATCTATATTAGCCGTAATCTTTTGTAAGCGACTTGCAAAAGAACACTAGGTAGTTTATCGTATAGCGTGGAAAGCAACAAAAAAATAAGCGAGTTGAGTTGAAATAAGCGGGTTGAAATAAACTCGCTTAAACAATAGCCTCATTGAAGCGTTGTAAAGTGAGAAATTGGTGCTATTGTGAATACTCATTGGAAAGTAACAAGGGAAATTCGAAAATTTTCGCTAAACATCAAAATAAGTAAAAAACCAAGATAGAGCAGACGTAAGTAAAATCGCATCTTATAAGAATTACTCATTTTGTTTTGTTTTGCTAGCAAATTTTACAAACGACTATTAATTTTGACAGACTAGTGTTGTAAAGTGTATTCAAAATATATGAGAGTTTATTATAAGCGAGTTGGACGTTCTTTTGCCAGTCGCTTGAAAAAGATGACGACTATTGTTAATTCTTTATGAACTTGGGAAAAATTATAAAATAATTTAATTGCGTTCGTCTTCGGGGATAGCGACATCTCCGATTTCAATTCTCGCGGCCCGGCCGACTTTATTCTAAAAAAAAATAGAAATGAGGATCACAATATATGATCGTATGCTAATTTACTAAGTGCAGAATAAAACTGGAGAAGTTTCTTATTGGAATTAATGTAAAATCTTCAATTATATGTGTACTGCCGAGGATATCATGGTCCCCGCTGAAACCATTTCCAAAATCGAGTCGCGTAGTTGGCGTTTGATTTCGATTATTTCTGAACAGATTTCCCAGGCATTGGAAGCATTCTGCTTTAAATATATTAGTGTTTATGGCAGCAAGATAATATTGCCTAAACAAATAACATACATCCGCTCCACATCCCAGAATTCGTCGACTGTAATGTTGTCATTAGGAGATACAAACTCCTTAGGTAGCGGTGTTAATATGTTAATATCACTTTCTATACAAGAACAAAACTATTTAAAATTAATTAAATTGTAAACTAATTGAACGAAAAATTAAATTATATATGGAACTGTAAATTCTTTACCTCCGTTTTCACCATGAAGATAATTTCGTGTTGTACAATTATTACAGCGAGCGGAGCCGCGGGTTCATGCTAGTTATTAATATGCATATGAACACCAATTGATGTATTTCAATATTTTGTAGACTATACTCATATATTTTTGTACGGATGTATATAACTGGTTACTCCATTGGTTCAAGTTTCTTCTAAGTGGCGCTGAACCAAACCTCAATGAAGCCCTGATAACGCTTTTTCAAAAATTTGACTTTAGTTTTATGTAATTGCATAGAAAAGGACACCAAAGGGATTATTTTACTTTAAAAATCACGTTTACCCTCATTGCTTGTGTCAATCAAGATGCATGAAAGTAAAGATAACGTCGATCCAGGGTTCCACTAGTCCGAGTAGGCCGAATTTGACAGAATCAGCTTTCATTGGCTTGCATTCGATTTATTGTTATTTTTCCTTTTACACACTTCAGTATTCATTAAATTCAAAATTTGGTTTTTGCATCTTACAACAACAAACATAATGAAAAAAAAGAAAACGGAAATTTTAAACGCAATAAAATGTTTTCATGTTTCAGCCTAAGCTAACGTCACAAGGTTGTGGTTGGCTTAATCTTGTAGGTATATTATATTTCTTGCAAGTGGGTCATTTCATCGCAAATCGTCCGGGCAGTTAGGGTTAGGTCTTTTTTTTCAATAAATCTTTTTTTTATTGTTTCTACATCCAAATCCATAAGACACGTATTTTTTCTATTTACTTGATTTTGAGTTCTTTCGTCGTGGGGAATGTTTGAAAATTTGTCTGAAATCTCGATTTTGTTCTATTGGTACATGTAAATTTTTTTTGAAAATTCGATAACTTTGCGAATAAATTACCGATCTTCGAATTTTTTTTCTGTTTGTAGGTAAAGGGTTTCTCTCAAAGTAAAATGTGTGAAACATGATATATTTAAAAATAAAAAATTTATATCGTCATTATAAAAAAATATCAAAAAATGTTTGACCTAAAAAATTTTGGATTGCATCATTTTTTTCCTTCATATATTTTTTATAGTCATATATATAAACTATGATGTATTTTGGAACGATTTTCCGTCGATCCTTGTCAAATTTGGTTTTGAAACAAACCGGTTTCGGCGTTGTGCCATATTCAGTGTTATTTTTCGTTCTGTTTAGTTTACGTCTGGCGGTCCCTATTTATTGTGTTTTGTCCTTCGTAGGTATCGGTATCTAGCGTTAACTAGCAGCCAACAAATGTTTGTAGGTGTATGCTACCTGAGTTTAGGGTTTATTTGTCAGCGTGAAGTTTTTTCTTTTACGTTTGCCTATGTGGTATGCATGGGTAGGTAGAAGTCAGTAATTTTAGTCCTGTGGGTTGTTTTGTGTTGCTCCTGGGCGTTAGTTTTTTTGGTAGTACCTAAGTTCGTGCTTTGTTTTTTGTAAACCAGTTTCAATGGCTCAAATATTACGTCCGAGTTGGTGTTCGTCTGTTCGTTTATTATTCTTCCGTCAAATGTTTTCTGTTTGTATATCTCCTTGTTTTCCAGTGCGTTTAGGCGCCGACCTTTTCGCTGCACATGCAATACTTTTACGGTTTTCTTAATGTTTGCTGGTGTACATTTGCTGTGGAACATGTGATTTGCAAAGTTAGATTTAGGTGTTGTGGTGAGTTTCCGTGACTTCTTGTTGTAATCCCTTATGTGTTCGCGGAACCTTGTTCTTACTTTACGTCCTGTTTGTCCTATGTAGCTGTATTGGCATTCGCAGGTCAGTTGGTATACGCCTTGGCTGTTTAGTGAGTCCTCTGTATTTGTACTTGTCCGTAGTATTCGTCCTAAGTTGTTTACTGTTTTAAATGCTGTGTGAATGTTGTGTTTTTTGAAAAAATTTGCTAATTTAAGTGTCGATTTTCCTGTATAAGTTAATACTGTCCATGTCTTTCCGTCTTTATCCTTATCGCTTCTTTTTGGGGTCCCATTGTTTCTTCTGATTTTGTCTATCAGATCTTTTTTATATCCGTTATTGACCGCTATGTTGTAAATAATGTTTAGCTCTCTCTTGTGTGCTTCTGGTGTTAAAGGTGTTCGTTCTAGTCTGTCAACTAGTTGCTTTAACGCCGCATTTTTGTGCTGCTGAGTGTGGTTCGAAGTGTTATGAATTACCGTGTCTGTGGCTGATGGTTTTCTGTTAATTTCATAGCCAAGTTTTCCTGTGGTCTTGTCTGCCATAATTGCCAGATCTAGGTAGTTAATCCTTCCTTCGCTTTCTGTTTCCATTGTAAACTGTATGTTTCCGTGTTGTTTGTTGAGATACTCCAATACTTGTTCTTCGTTGTTGCTGGTTAGAATGCAGATAATGGCATCAACGTATCTCGCGTAAAATGTAACACCCAACTCGGTTGTAAGTTCTTTCATGTATTGTTCTTTCAAATTCTGCATGAATACTTCCATGAGTACGGCTGAGGTTGGGTTCCCCATTCCAAGTCCGTTCGTTTGTCTGTAGATGTTGTTATTCAATTTGAAATAGTTTTGTCGTAGTGTGGTTCTTAGAATGCTTGCGATCTGGGCAGCCTTGATTTTGTTTTTGGTTTTCTCCAGCATTTTTGTGTATACCATGTCTATTATCTCAGGTAGTGGTATTGAGGGGTATAAGTCCTTAATGTCAAACGATACTAGTTTACTGTCCTTTGTGATGTTAACGGTCGTCAGTTTCGCTATCAGTTCCGTTGTGTTAGTTATTGTGTGTTCGTTTTCAAGTTCTAGGGTGTCATTCAGTATCGTCTTTAGATGCTTTGATAATCTATATCCAGGTGCTGACTTGTAGTTGATTATGGCCCTCATTGGAATGTCCGGTTTGTGAATCTTCGGTAATGCGATCAGTGGTGTGGCTGCTGGGTTCATTTGGGTTAATTGGTGTGCAAACCCCAAGCTTATGATGCCGGTTGTATCTTTTATTGTTTTTTTTTATTTGCGTTTGGTACTTGTCCGTTGGGTCCTGCCCCACTCTTTTGCAACCCATTTTTTCAATGAGTTCTTCTGTCTTGTCTATGTATTCTTGTTTGCCGATAAGTACTGTTGTATTGCCTTTATCCGCCTTGGTTGTTACGACATTGTTCCTCCTGAACTTCTGTTTTAATTCCCTTGCAACGTTTTCTTCCTTGCTGTTCTTTGTTTCTTGGTCGTTTTGTATTTGGTTGCTTATTATTTCTCTGCACATGTGTCTTGCGTGTTCCTGCTCTTCGCTCGACATTAGTGATATTGCGACCTCTCCATCTATAATGGCTTGCTTCGCCCGTCCCTTCCTGTTATTATCCTTAATGTTGTGCTTGAGGCCCTTTTGTAATAGATGTTTTTCTTCTTTTTGTAGTGGTACTTCCGTTAAATTTGTCAGTCTAGTATGAAAATTGTGTTGTTGGTGTCGGTCTGTTGATTCGCGCTGTCCCGCAAGTTTGTTTAACTTCCTGTTCAACGTTCTGTATTTCAGTGTCATTTCGTGCTCTATGTCAGTCCTTATGCGGTCGAATATGTCCATTAGGGTGTTGGTTGGTATATAGTCCGTTAGTCTTAAATGGATGTTTAAAATTTCTATGTTTGTCTGTTCTTTCTTGGCGTATAAGCTTCTCACTTCATTTTTGATGAAGGCTATCTAATCGTTTTTCGGCTTGCCTCTGTGTTGGTCTTGATTTTGATTTGTGCAAATTTTGGTGTAACATAAAGTGTTAAACATTGTTTGTTAAACCAAATATTCGCCTTAATCGTATGTATTTTTAGTACGCGTCGTTTGTATACTGTCAATAGTCCGCTGGTTTCTGAGTTTAAAGCCTGACTGGCATTAACAGTTTTTTGTTGTTTTTTTACTCCGACAAGGTTGAAAGTTGATGTATTTTGGAACGATTTTCCGTCGATCCTTGTCAAACAAACCGGTTTCGGCGTTGTGCCATCATCAGTGTTATTTTTCGTTCTGTTTAGTTTACGTCTGGCGGTTCCTATTTATTGTGTTTTGTCCTTCGTAGGTATCGAAATCTAGCGTTAACTAGCAGCCAACAAATGTTTGC
Source organism: Philophylla caesio (assembly GCA_963971545.1). NCBI lineage: Eukaryota > Metazoa > Arthropoda > Insecta > Diptera > Tephritidae > Philophylla > Philophylla caesio. The sequence continues at coordinate 19,657,374 of OZ020605.1, forward strand.
AGGTGTATCCTACCTGAGATTATGGTTTATTTGTCAGCGTGAAGTTTTTTCTTTTACGGTTGCCTATGTGGTTAGCATGGGTAGGTAGAGGTCAGTAATTTTTGTCCTGTGGGATGTTTTGTGTTGGTCCTGGGCGTTAGTTTCTTTGGTAGTACCTAAGTTCGTGCTTTGTTTTTTGTAAACAAGTTTCAATGGCTCAAATATTACGTCCGAGTTGGTGGTGGTCCAGTGCGTTTAGGCCCCGACCTTTTTGCTGCACATGCAATACCTTTACGGTTTTCTTAATGTTTGCTGGTGTAAATTTGCTGTGGAACATGTGATTTGCAAAGTTAGATTCAGGTGTTGTGGTGGGTTTCCGTGACTTCTTGTTGTAATCCCTTATGTGTTCGCGGAACCTTGTTCTTACTTTACGTCCTGTTTGTCCTATGTAGCTCTATTGACATTCGCAGGTCAGTTGGTATACGTCTTGGCTGTTTAGTGAGTCCTTTGTATTTGTACTTGTCCGTAGTATTCGTCCTAATTTGTTTACTGTTTTAAATGCTGTGTGAATGTTGTGTTTTTTGAAAAAATTTGCTAATTTAAGTGTCGATTTTCCTGTATAAGTTAATACTGTCCATGTCTTTCCGTCTTTATCCTTATCGCTTCTTTTTAGGGTCCCATTGTTTCTTCTGATTTTGTCTATCAGATCTTTTTTATATCCGTTATTGACCGCTATGTTGTAAATAATATTTAGCTCTCTCTTGTGTGCTTCTGGTGTTAAAGGTGTTCGTTCTAGTCTGTCAACTAGTTGCTTTAACGCCACATTTTTGTGCTGCTGAGGGTGGTTCGAAGTGTTATGAATTACCGTGTCTGTGGCTGATGGTTTTCTGTAAATTTCATAGCCAAGTTTTCCTGTGGTCTTGTCTGCCATAATTGCCAGATCTAGGTAGTTAATCCTTCCTTCGCTTTCTGTTTCCATTGTATACTGTATGTTTCCGTGTTGTTTGTTGAGATACTCCAATACTTGTTCTTCGTTGTTGCTGGTTAGAATGCAGATAATGCCATCAACGTATCTCGCGTAAAATGTAACACCCAACTCGGTTGTAAGTTCTTTCATGTATTGTTCTTCCAAATTCTGCATGAATACTTCCATGAGTACGGCTGAGGTTGGGTTCCCCATTCAAAGTCCGTTCGTTTGTCTGTAGATGTTGTTATTAAATTTGAAATAGTTTTGTCGTAGTGTGGTTCTTAGAATGCTTGCGATCTGGGCAGCCTTGATTTTGTTTTTGGTTTTCTCCAGTATTTTTGTGTATATCATGTCTATTGTCTCAGGTAGTGGTATTGAAGGGTATAAGTCCTTAATGTCAAACGATACTAGTTTACTGTCCTTTGTGATGTTAACGGTCGTCAGTTTCGCTATCAGTTCCGTTGTGTTAGTTATTGTGTGTTCGTTTTCAAGTTCTAGGGTGTCATTCAGTATCGTCTTTAGATGCTTTGATAATCTATATCCAGGTGCTGACTTGTAGTTGATTATGGCCCTCATTGGAATGTCCGGTTTGTGAATCTTCGGTAATGCGATCAGTGGTGGGGCTGCTGGGTTCATTTGGGTTAATTGGTGTGCAAACCCCGAGCTTATGATGCCGGTTGCATCTTTTATGGCTCTTTTTATTTGCGTTTGGTACTTGTCCGTTGGGTCCTCCCCCACTCTCTTGCAACCCATTTTTTCAATGAGTTCTTCTGTCTTGTCTATGTATTCTTGTTTGCCGATAAGTACTGTTGTATTGCCTTTATCCGCCTTGGTTGTTACGACATTGTTCCTCCTGAGCTTCTGTTTCAATTCCCTTGCAACGTTTTCTTCCTTCCTCATGGAAGTATTTATGCAGAATTTGGAAGAACAATACATGAAAGAACTTACAACCGAGTTGGGTGTAATTAAGTAAGTAATTAATAATAAAATGTCAAAATTTCTTAAAAGAAGCCAAGCTGAGTAAAGTCGAATTTTTTAAATTCGCCAGAAAGTTTGTTTCTTCAAGATAAAAAACATAAGGGGTAATTTTTTGTCCGCGACCACGGCACTGTCGACAAGCTAGTTAGCAAGATTGAGTGTGTCTTTAAAATTATAAGGCGAGCGATTTGAATATTTAGCAGTTTTACTTATTTAGACGTTTAATTAAAATTTTTTTAGAGGTACAACGCAATAATTTTCAAATATTTTAAAGTATTAAGTATTCGCCAAAAATGAAGTTTGCGGTACTAAATTGTCACACTGGTTACATATTTAAGACATCAGAGTGCAGCTTGTTTTCTTTCCCAGTGGCCTCCGTACAGCGGAAAAATTTAATGCAATATGATTTACGAACATCTTATATATGTATGAACTATTTTGCATTATTTAATTATTAAAATGCAGTTTAAACCGTCGATCCAGATGCAAATTTAGAGCGTTTGCAGCGAACTCACCGTCGGCTAAAAAAAACTCATTGTCGATAGTGAAGCATGTGCATTAAATATAGGTGCAATTTGTTGTAAGTTGAAAATATCATAATTTTTGCAAGATATTTAGTTAAACTCAGTTTAAATTTAAACTTAGTGTCCTTGCGCTCAATTAAATTTGTTGCAACCAAAACGAAGTAGTCAGCACACAGCTGATAAGTTAAACTAAGTTTAACCGTGCGCGATCGGCAGTTTAAACTCCGTTTAAAGTTGACTGAAAAACTGCATACTGAGTTTAAACTTACATACCTCAATGAATCGTATATTGTACACTTGAGACACTGAAAGGTAATTGGTTTATAATTTAAGACTTAGGGCCGTTTGCACCATCTTCGGTTAAAATTACTGGCGGTTAGCTACAACTCAGCCTATAATTCAGCGCTTACTTATCTGACCTATGGTCTTAATCAGCGCTTTTAGTTCCGATTAAGCGCTTAACCGGAGAAGGTGCAAGCGATCCTTAATGTTTTCAAAATAAATGACAAACTTGATTATAAATAGAAACTTTGAATAAACATTCATATCAACGGAAATGATTGACGATTTCAAAATTCACGTACGAAAAACGAATCACAAACTCATAATATATACATATAAAAATTTCTAAAAAAAATGTATATAATAATAATAATTTAGCGCTTACACTGTATAGCTCAGTGTTTGGCCGAGCTTCTCCTACCATTTGTGGTGTGCGTCTTTATATTATATGTACCACAAATGGAGGGACCTACAGTTTTGTGCCGACTCCGAACGGCAGATGTATTTAATGAGAAGCTTTTTCATGGCAGAAATACCCTCGGAGGTTTGCCATTGCCTGTCGAGGGGTGACCGCTATTAGAAAAAACTTTTCTATGATTTAGATTTTACTTGCCCTGGCTGGAATTCGAACCTCGAACCCAGCGGCATATCGAGTAATAGCATGCACCGCTAACCACTCGACCACAGCGGCCACAAATAAATGTTTTTTTTTTTTTTTTAAATAAATGTATATAAAAAACTTTAATATCTATATTAGCCGTAATCTTTTGTAAGCGACTTGCAAAAGAACACTAGGTAGTTTATCGTATAGCGTGGAAAGCAACAAAAAAATTAGCAAGTTGAGTTGAAATAAGCGGGTTGAAATAAACTCGCTTAAAAAATAGCCTCATTGAAAGCGTTGTAAAGTGAGAAAGTGGTGCTATTGTGAATACTCATTGGAAAAGTAACAAGGGAAATTCGAAAATTTTCGCTAAACATCAAAATAAGTAAAAAACCAAGATAGAGCAGACGTAAGTAAAATCGCCTCTTATAAGAATTACTCATTTTGTTTTGTTTTGCTAGCAAATTTTACAAACGACTATTAATTTTGACAGACTAGTGTTGTAAAGTGTATTCAAAATATAAGAGAGTTTATTATAAGCGAGTTGGACGTTCTTTTGCTAGTCGCTTACAAAAGATGACGACTATTGTTAATTCTTTATGAACTTGACTGAACATGGGAAAAATTATAAAATAATTTAATTGAGTTCGTCTTCGGGGATAGCGACATCTCCGATTTCAATTCTCGCGGCCCGGCCGACTTTATTCTAAAAAAAAATAGAAATGAGGATAACAATATATGATCGTATGCTAATTTACTAAGTGAAGAATAAAACTGGAGAAGTTTCTTATTGGAATTAATGTAAAATCTTCAATTATATGTGTACTGCCAAGGATATCATGGTCCCCGCTGAAACCATTTCCAAAATCGAGTCGCGTAGTTGGCGTTTGATTTCGATTATTTCTGAACAGATTTCCCAGGCATTGGAAGCATTCTGCTTTAAATATATTAGTGTTTATGGCAGCAAGATAATATTGCCTAAACAAATAACATACATCCGCTCCACATCCCAGAATTCGTCGACTGTAATGTTGTCATTAGGAGATACAAACTCCTTAGGTAGCGGTGTTAATATGTTATTATCACTTTCTATACAAGAACAAAATTATTAAAAATTAATTACATTGTAAACTAATTAAACGATAAATTAAATTATATATGGAACTGTAAATTCTTTACCTTCGTTTTCACCATGAAGATAATTTCGTGTTGTACAATTATTACAGCGAGCGGAGCCGCGGGTTCATGCTAGTTATTAATATGAATATGAACACCAATAGATGTATTTCAATATTTTGTACACTATACTCATATATTTTTGTATGGATGTATATAACTGGTTACTGCATTGGTTCAAGTTTCTTCTAAGTGCCTCGAAGCGCTGAACGAAACCTCAATGATTTTGGAACGGTTTGCAGCCCTGATAACGCTTTTTCAAAAATTTTACTTTAGTTTTATGTAATTGCATAGTGGCCGCTGTGGTCGAGTTGGTAGCGGTGCGTGCTATAACTTGAAATGCCGGTGAGTTGGAGGTTCGAATCTCAGTCAGGGCAAGCAAAATCTTTATAATAGAAAAAGTTTTTTCTAATAGCGGTCACCCCTCGGCAGGCAATGGCAAACCTCCGCGGGTATTTCTGCCATGAAAAAGCTTCTCATTAAATACATCTGCCGTTCGGAGTCGGCACAAAACTGTAGGTCTCTCCATTTTGTGGTATAATATAAAGACGCACACCACAAATGGTAGGAGAAGCTCGGCCAAACACTGAGCTATATAGTGTACGCGCCAAAATTATATATATATAATTGCATAGAAAAGGACACCAAAGGGATTCTTTTACTTTAAAAATCACGTTTACCTTCAATGCTTGTGCCAATCAAGATACATGAAATTAAAGATAACGTCGATCCAGGGTTCCACTAGTCCGAGTAGGCCGAATTTGACTGAATCAGCTTTCATTGGCTTGCATTCGATTTATTTTTATTTTTCCTTTTACACACTTCAGTATTCATTAAATTCAAAATTTGGTTTTTGCATCTTACAACAACAAACATAATGAAAAAACAGAAAACGGAAATTTTAAACGCAATCAAATTTTTCATGTTTTCAGCCTAAGCTAACGCCACAAGGTTGTGGTTGGCTTAATCTTGTAGGTATATTATATTTCTTGCAAGTGGGTCATTTCATCTCAAATCGTCCGGGCAGTTAGGGTTAGGTCTTTTTTTTCAATAAATCTTTTTTTATTGTTTCTACATCCAAATCCATAAGACACTTTTTTTTCTTTTTACTTGATTTTGAGTTCTTTCGTCGTGGGGAATATTTGAAAATTTGTCTTAAATCTCGATTTTGCTCTATTGGTACATGTTAATTTTTTTGAAAATTCGATAACTTTGCGAAAAAATTACCGCTCTTCGAATTTTTTTTCTGTTTGTAGGTAAAGGGTTTCTCTAAAAGTAAAATGTGTGAAACATGATATATTTAAAAATAAAAAATTTATATCGTCATTATAAAAAAATATCAAAAAATGTTTGACCTAAAAATTTTGGATTGCATCTTCTTTTTTCCTTCATATTTTTTTTATAGTCATATATATCAACTATATTATATAGCAGCCTCTACTAGCCTAAATTCTTTGTTTAGGAATTTTGATTAACTCGATTTTGCTCATTATGTGTATGTAGAGTGTGCAGCTGACGATAGTATCAAAAGTCTTTTGAAGTACAATCTCAAATGTCGAAATAGAATTTCTGTTATTTTTCTGTTGGCCTAGTAAATATTAATAATTTACAATTTTATTGAGCTCAAGGCCAGGTTATGAAAGATAGAAGTTAGAAGTTAGAGTACTATTTCGGAAATCACCACATTTCCTCATCAGACTTAAATTAAATAAATTTATTTTTCATAACCACTTCTCCCAGGCTTTGAACCCGGGAGCTCGAAGTTGCAGAACCAACACGCTACATGTTGTGCTACGCTAGCCGAGTTGGCTGAATATGCTTGGCCCCGGGCGCCCGAAGTCGTAGCTACGCCACTGCTTTGATAATTTTTGTAAGAAAAAATTAGGAAAATTTTTCGATATAGAGTGGGATCACTAAAATTGCGACTTTTGAACCTATTAATGTTCAAAAATGAATGCCATGTACTTTGGGTAAGTAATAAATAATAAAATGTCAAAATTTCTTAAAAGAAGCCAAGCAGAGTAAAGTCCTCAGAAAGTTTGTTTCTTCATGATAAAAAACATAAGGGGTAAATCCTTGTCCGCGACCACGGCACTGTCGACAAGCTAGTTAGCAAGATTGAGTGTGTCTTTAAAATTATAAGGCGAGCGATTTGAATATTTAGCAGTTTTACTTATTTAGACGTTTAATTAAATTTTTTTAGAGGTACAACGCAATTTTTTTGAAATATTTTAAAGTATTAAGTGATTCGCCAATAAAAATGAAGTTTGCGGTACTAAATTGTCACACTGGTTACATATTTAAGACATCAGAGTGCAGCTTGTTTTCTTTCCCAGTGGACTCCGTACAGCGGAAAAATTTAATGCAATATTTAAAACTTTGCGCTCTTCACTGCACTTATTTGCTGGAACCACTCACCACTTTTTACACCACTTTTTATTTACAATTAAATAAAGTTAAAATTTAGGTTTTGATTTACACGCTTTATTAAAATTTAAGATTTGATCGCTGGGGAAACGTCCGTCCGCTTTGATGATCGCAAAAATGTGTGTCGTGTCATATGTTTACATGTATATTTGTGTGTGTGTGTTTGGTATAATTTGTGTGTTTTGAAATGTATGTGTACTAAATTATTTTTGCGTCGGCGAGCAACCGCGGGTCCAAGCTGCTCATTTAGCCATCCCGGCCCCCCTAGGCGAACTTTCAGCCTAGTAAGCGTTGCAGCTGTTGGAGCGTCGCTACGGCGCTACTGAGCCCGGTTGGGCGATGATTGTGATGCACGGTGGCGCGAACGCTATGTATTGGTTGGCGCCTGTTGCGGTGGTGGTGCGCGATTGGTTGCCGTCGCTTTTGTGAAGTGGTACGTCGTTGCGGTCCTTGCCGCACGTTGTAGCGCGGGGTCGTGCGGTCTGGTGCCACACGTTGTTGTTGTTGTTGTTGCGGTGCCACACGTTGACTAGTGCTGTGTAGCAGCGTGTGGTGCAGCCTGTCACACAAACGGCACTTCACCTCGGAGGTGCGCGCTCTGGTGGCATGCAAACGCGCCAAGCAGTTCAGGCAAAAGCCATGCGCTTGTGCTATTTGCTGTCGCTGCGATGGCTGCATGCCCTTAAAAATCGCGCACAGGCGTAACGGATGAGGGCGGCGGCAGAGAGGACATCGAACGCTGGACGGTCTCACTGTTGTTCTTGCTGCTACGGCGGGTGCTGCAGCCACTGCGGCTACAGCCGTGGAGGCGTCGCGTCGGGGTGCAGCGGTTGGAGTGAGGGCGGTCCGGGGTGCTGCGGTAGGCAGTCCGCTGCTGTGGGCGGTGCGGTTTCGATGTTATTAGCGTTAGGGAGGAAACAGAGTTTAACGAGCGGTCGAGTAAGTTTGCCGTTTTGGGTACGTAGGTCAACTACTCTAATATGACCGTCAGAGCCGAGATGAACCTGTTCTATGCGACCGAGTCGCCATTCGGTAGGGGGGAGGCATTCGTCGTGAATAAGGACGCATTCTCCAATTTTTGGGGCTTCTTGAGCATTTTTCCATCGATATCTTTTAAGGAGGTCTTTAAGATATTCGTCCTTCCATCGACGACTGAATTCACGATGGAGAATTTTAATTCGTTCCCATCTATTTATTAGTGAAAGCGACTGCGTTTCTGGCTCGGGGATGGCCAGAAGTGGCGCGCCTCTGAGAAAATGCCCACGAGTGAGGGCTGTAAAATCGGAGGGATCTTGCGAGAGTGCGGAGAGGGGCCGTGAGTTTATAACGGCTTCGATTCGAGCTAATAATGTTGTAAATTCCTCGAACGTGAATTTATGATTGCCAGCAATTTTCTTGAAATGAGTTTTAAAACTCTTAACGGCGGATTCCCATAACCCGCCCATATGTGGTGCGCTTGGGGGGATATATTGCCAATCAATGCCTTGTGGCGCATATTTTTCAATGATTTCAGGCGAGACTTCCTTTATGAATTGAACAAATTGTTTTTCGGCTGCTCTTTGAGCTCCTACAAAGGTTCTACCATTGTCGCTCATAATTTTGGAAGGAAATCCGCGCCGTCCGACAAAGCGTGCAAATGCCGCTAGAAAGGCCGCAGTCGTCAGATCGGAACACAATTCAAGGTGAACCGCCTTTGTCGTAAAGCATACAAAGACGGCCACATAACCCTTCGTAAAGGTGGAGGACCCTAACATAGAGGCATTTATCTGGAAAGGCCCCGCAAAGTCCACACCTGTAATTGTAAAGGGTAGAGTGAAATTACAGCGTTCGGGTGGTAGCGCTGCCATGATCTGCGTGCGCATTTTCTGCTTATGGAGAGTGCAGACCTTACACATGAAAATACATTTCTTTATTTGTGGCTTGAGTCTTGGGTTGTAAAACTCTTGTCGGACCATTTGTTGCATGAGTCGATGTTCGGCATGAAGCATTAATATGTGCAAAAAATTCAAGTATAATGTGGAGAAAGGGGATTTTTCAGGTATAATTATGGGGTGCCTTTTATTGTAGCTCAAACTGGAGTTTGCTAGCCGCCCATTGGCACGAAGTAATCCCTTCGAGTCTAAAAATGGGTTGAGTACTAAGAGTGGACTCTTTTTATCCATTGGCTTTGATTCTCTTAGCATCAATATTTCGGGCCTGTAATAACGCGTTTGAGTGGAAGCAATGAGGGAGACCTTTGCATGTTGTAGGTCTTGATGCGTTAGTGCAATACTTGTAGAGTTAGCCGTTCCTTTTATTTTGTTCTTCAGGCGGTTTATGAACTGAAACATATAGGCTATTACTCTGAGGGCTCGGGGGAATGATGAAAATCGCTCTAGGATGTCATCATCGGTCAATATTGTATGAAAGCTTTCAATTCTCCGACCTTCTGGAGGTATTATCAAGCGTCCGGGGGATTTTGGCCAAAATTCGGGGGATTCTGAAAGCCAGCTGGGGCCATTCCACCAGAGTGTGGTGGAGGCTAGGTGCAGGGGTTTGCATCCTCTGGTGCCAAGATCAGCTGGGTTATCGCCACTGGCTACATGTCGCCAAGTAGCTGGCCCCACCAGATCAAGTATTTGGGCTGTGCGGTTGGAAACGTATGTTTTCCATGTATGGGGTGGTTTTTCTAACCAGGCTAAGACGATTTCGGAGTCAGACCATAGATATAATTTTCGATCGCTCAATGCTAAATTGGTTTGCACAGTAGCGACTAATATTGCTAGGAGGAGCGCTCCGCACAGTTCGAGACGTGGTAAACTTATGGTATTAAGGGGGGCGACTTTGCCTTTGGCGACTAATAAGTGGGTTGTTGCTTTGCCATTATGTTGAGTGCGCACATATAAGGCTGCACAGTACGCCTTTTCTGAAGCGTCGCAAAAGCCGTGGAGTTCGACTTCGTTTTCAGGGGAATAGTTTACCCATCGCGGAATTTGTATCTCCGAAATTGTGTGCAGATTATTTGCAAATTGGGACCATTTTACCAAGCGGAGTGGTTTAACTTGTTCGTCCCAATCTGTTCCGTCTAGCCATAATTCTTGTATCAGGATTTTGGCTTGTATCATAATTGACGCAAGCCATCCTGCGGGGTCGAAAAGTTTTGCAACCGACGATAGGATTTGTCTCTTAGTTTTAGCAGATATTGCAGATATTGACTCAAGAGTATATGAGAATTGATCCGATATCGCGTTCCACTGAATTCCCAATGTTTTTGTGGTACTTTCCTTTTCGAATTTTAAGAAATTTGTGTCTAGCTAATTTTCTTTATTGATATTTTTTAATATTTCGGGGTTGTTGGCCGTAATCTTTTTTAAGGGGAACCCTGCTGAGTGAAGGGCTTGGATCACTTGGGAAAGTGATTCGCACGCTAATTGTATACTGTGGCTTCCTGATAATATGTCATCTACATATGTTTGTGTTTATAACACTGGGGTTGCTAAGGGTAGCTTTGACTCTATATCTTTTGCCAATTCATGAAGTGTTCGAATAGCTAGAAACGGGGCACAATTAACTCCAAAGGTGACCGTTTTCAATTTGTAGTCACGAATTGGACTCTCGGTTGAATTGCGGAAGACGATGCGTTGCAAGTCTTGATCGTCTTTATGCACAAGGATTTGCCTGTACATTTTCTCGACGTCTCCATTAAATACATATTTAAACAAACGCCATTTAAGTATTAGGAGCATCAAGTCGGGTTGCAGGGTGGGTCCTGTATAAAGGATATCATTCAGCGAGTTGCCTGAGCTTGAGCATCTCGATGCATTAAATACCACTCTAACTTTGGTTGTAAGTTTTTCTGGCTTTATAACTGCGTGGTGGGGGAGGTAAAAGGATGAGTATTTACCATTTTCAACTTTTTCATAGGAATCTGCTTTTTCCATATGATTTAGTTGTAGATATTCCTCAAGAACATTGTCGTATGAGGTTTTTAGCTCGCCTTTTTTAAGTAGGTTTCTTTCCATACTTAAAAATTGCTGGAGTGCTGAGATTCGGGAGTGACCTAAGGCAAGCGTATTGGGGAATTGGGGTTTTAGTGGTAGTCGAACGACGTACCGACCATTATCAGATCTCGTAGTTGTGGCTTTATAGAAGTCTTCACAATACTTATCTTCTGGTGTGGTCATAGAAATGGGGGGGAGTTCTTCTAACTCCCAAAATTTTCTCAATTGCGAATTTAGATTTTCGTTTGAGACCTCTTCCACTTGTGTGGTGAAAGTGGAGACTCTTTCTGTGATTTTGCCACTTAAAATCCATCCGAAGATGGTGTTTTGAGCTAATAAGGTGTTGGTAATTTTCTCAACACCTTCTAGTAATATTTGGGGGATTAGGTCGCTGCCTAATAAAATATCGATTTGCGCGGGGGTGTGACAATTTGGGTCAGCTAACTTCAGATGTGAAAACTTTTGCCAAAGTTTTCTATTTATGTGATAGCTTGGGAGCATATTTGTGAGTTGCGGCAGAACTATAGCTTGAGCTTGTATTCTTTTGTCCGCTTTGGGGGAAATTAGGGTAATGGAGCAGATTTTACTTGAGTTTTGTACTACTCTTCCGCCCATTCCCGAAATTTCAAAATTGGCTTGTTTAATTGGCAGTTTCAATCTGTTTTGGGCCTTAGATGAAATGAACGATCGTTGGGATCCTTGATCTATTAAGGCCCTTAGCTTAAATATTTCTCCCCTATGTTCGAGGGAGATTACGGCAGTGGGTAGTAATATTTTGCTTGCATTCTCAGAATGAAGCGTTTGTATTCTAGCTGCGTTTGAGCAGCATGGTTCCTCGTGAGAATTTACGGGATTTTGGATTTCGGGGTTTTCGGGTCTTGTTGTGGCAAGAAGACCCGTGGTTCTCTTTATATTTGTACTATTGCTCTGGGGGAAGCTGTTAAAGTGAAGCATAGAGTGGTGTCTTTTATGGCAATAAACGCAATTGAATTTGCTCTCACAATCTTTTAATGTGTGAGAATGTGATAAGCAATTAGTACAAAGCCTGTTGGATTTGGCAAAGTTATTTCTTTCATGTGTTGAAAGTTTCTTAAACCTCTCGCAAGATTTTAATTTGTGAGCTCCTTTGCACAGTTCGCATGACAAATGGTTGTGTTGGGAAGCTTCTATTGAAGTCTTGTTGTACATATTTTGGCTTAGATACCTTTTTATCTACCCTTTCCGCGATTTCGAATTGGGTAGTGCGGAAGTCTTTCATTTGTTGCCACGTTGGGCATCTTTTTCGGGATGAGAGCGATTGCTCCCATAAGAGTAACGATTTTTCTGGTAAAGTGGCAGCGCATATATTTACCAGAATTGGGTCCCAGCTATCAGTGGGAATGTTTTGTGTCGAGAGAACTGACAAACAATTTGTTACAGTGGATTGTAATTTTAAAAATTCTTCAGCTGTTTCTTTTTGTATTTTTGGCAAGTTCATAAGAATCGTTACTTGGTTGTCAACCAATACTCGTTCATTTTCATACCGAGATTTTAATGCTTCCCAAGCCAGATTGAAATTGTCATCATTGAGGGCGAACTGTTTTACTATAGCGTATGCTTGACCTATCGTTTTATATCTGAGGTGATACAGTTTTTGCGCTTGAGATAATTTTGGATGGTTTATGTACACGGCTGTAAACATGTCCCGGAAGGACGGCCATTGTTCATAACCTCCATGAAATACTTCTGTATCACACGCTGGCACTTTGAGGTATATGTCTGAATTTTCTTCTCGTATTAGGGTTGGGGGCAGCTCTACTCGCGGGGGTGGAGTAGGTGCAATAGGCTTTAGTAACTTTAATTGATCGGAGATCATAGCCTTTGTTTCTTCATATTGGTCTAAGCAGTTTTCATATTTTGCATAAGCCGAAGATTTAAAATTTTCTGGCATATCTGAATCATCTGTTTCAATAATTGCGTCATATGCAGACTGGAGTCGTGTCCAAAAGTTGTCAAGACTTTTGTTTTTTATTTCCAGAACGGATTCTGAATTGTCTTGGATTGGGGTTGAGGAAAATCGAGTGCAGTATCTTATTAAACTGTCACTCTCTGAAATAAATTTTGTGGCGGAAAAATCTTTTATCTTTTTTTGCTTTGCACCCTGTTTTGAGCGTGTAGCTTCTGCAGGTGTGCTTTGATGCTTATCGTCATCGGCCATTGTCGGTAGTTCTAAAAACTGAGGTGTTTTTGTTTCTTTTAGCGGGGATTTATCAAGTGGCATTAAGCAGCAAATTAAAATCCAAATTATTAATTTTTTGTATAGCTGATTTTTTGTTTTTTGTATACCAAAGTATTTGAGTTGATTTAGTACCGCCGCGCTTTATGTATATTTTTTAACCGCTTTGTATATATTTATGTATGTATAGATATGTATATAATTGGAAACCGCTTTGATTTTATTTCTAATAGTTGTGTTAATATACTATATACTTTTCTTCGTTGCTTTTATTTTTTCTCGCAACTGTAGTTTCTATTAGTTTTTTTTTTATATCAAATAATTTTAAGTTTATCACTTTTTATTTTTCCGCAATTTGTAAATGTTAATTTTATATATTTATGTATATACGTGTATGTGGTGGAGGGTATAGCTAATTACGAATAAGTAATTTCAATATATATGTATGTACGTGCGTATATATGTATATGCTTATGTGTTAGCGCTAACGAAGGTAGCGAGAATGCAGTAATGCAGAGAGCTTGCTAGCAAGGAGTATACACGTATGTATGTATGTTTGTTTGCTTGTTAGTGCAGTTGGGGCCAAAGTACTTATTCGCTTAGGTAGTTTAGCAGTGAGTTTGTGGATGACCGTAGTTAATATACGTATGTTTGTTTGTGGGGCTATTGTAAGCAATTGAATTTATCTAGTTCTTCGCGAGCTATGATGGGGGGTAAGGAATTTTAGTATGCAATTATTCAATGCTTATATCTCTTACTGTGTATATTTATGTATATGTTTGTTATATGCTAGTGGGTGCAAACAACGGGAGCAATAATGCTTATAAGCTTAAGTATTGTTTTTTTTTTGTCTGAGTATATTATTATATTAGTTTTTAATATTTGATGTTTGGGTGTATGTATAATAATATATGTAGATATGTTTTATGTTGGGCGCACAGAAGATTGAGATACTTTGTGGTAAATGACTAAGCGTTTTTAATTTACTTTTATTTTAGATTTTTTGCCGCTTAATTTTTGTAAGTTACTAATATTATGCTTTGTGCTTATTTGTATATGCAATCCTGCTTATGTTTGTTATACAAACAGAAGGGGTATTGCAGAAATATTTTGCAAGTTTTTACTTGAAAATGTATGTGTGGTGGGGGGGGGGGGGGGTTTCTTGATTCTGTGTGTAATACACGAATTAAGTATTTATAAGCACAAAAGCGGGGTTAATATTATTTTTTATTAGTTATATGAAGCTTTAGTTTTTTTTTTTTAAACTATATTTTAGTTGGGGCATAAAAATGTTAAATTTTTGTATATTAAGATATGTGGGGTTTAAGGGGGTTAGTGGACTGTATTATTTTTTGCACTTGGCAACTTATAGCTGGATACTAGCTAACGCCTTATCGGGGGTAAATTTTCGAAATTTACAAATAGTTCGCTTATAAATTTTTAGTAATTATGTATGTAAAGTGGATAGATACAACTCACTTTGGAAGCTTCAAGGGATTTTTTGGGGGGTGGGTTTTGTTGGCGTTTTGCCTGTGTTCGTGTGGGTAAGTTCGCTTAGTTGACTTCTTTTCCTCTTCCCTCGTTGTTTGTCCTTTTCCTTTCTTTCCTGCGCTCCGGGTATTATGTCTGCTTATCACTTAGTTTATTTGTTGTGTTTATTTTTTCGCGCCCGAATTTTATTTTATGATTTTTGTATTAGTTGGTTTTGATATGTTTTTTCGCGCCCGAAAGAATATTTATATGTTGTTTGTATTAATTGAATGTTGTTTTGTTTTGTCTACTAATATTTTTTATTTTTATTTTTTTTCACTGTTTGCACTGGCTTATACAAATTTAGCCTTTTTTTTTTTTTTTTTTTTTTTAATTTAATATTTTTTAAGGTGCCTTTCTTTTTGGCGCAGAAGGACCATTTATAACTTTGCGCTCTTCACTGCACTTATTTGCTGGAACCACTCACCACTTTTTACACCACTTTTTATTTACAATAAAATAAAGTTAAAATTTAGGTTTTGATTTACACGCTTTATTAAAATTTAAGATTTGCTCGCTGGGGAAACGTCCGTCCGCTTTGATGATCGCAAAAATGTGTGTCGTGTCATATGTTTACATGTATATTTGTGTGTGTGTGTTTGGTATAATTTGTGTGTTTTGAAATGTATGTGTACTAAATTATTTTTGCGTCGGCGAGCAACCGCGTTGCCAAGCTGCTCATTTAGCCACAATATGATTTACGAACATCTTATATATGTATGAACTATTTTGCATTATTTAATTATTAAAATGCAGTTTAAACCGTCGATCCAGATGCTAATTTAGAGCGTTTGCAGCGAACTCACCGTCTGCTAAAAAAAACTCATTGTCGATAGTGAAGCATGTGCATTACATATAGGTGCAATTTGTTGTAAGTTGAAAATATCATAATTTTTACAAGATATTTAGTTAAACTCAGTTTAAATTTAAACTTAGTGTCCTTGCGCTCAATTAAATTTGTTGCAACCAAAACGAAGTAGTCAGCACACAGCTGATAAGTTAAACTAAGTTTAACCGTGCGCGATCGGCAGTTTGAACTCCGTTTAAAGTTTACTGAAAAACTGCATACTGAGTTTAAACTTACATACTTCAATAAATCGTATATTGTACACTTGAGACACTGAAAGGTAATTGATTTATAATTTAAGACCTAGGGCCGTTTGCACCATCTTCGGTTAAAATTACTGGCGGTTAGCTACAACTCAGCTTATAATTCAGCGCTTACTTATCTGACGGATGGTCTTAATCAGCGCCTTTAGTTCCGATTAAGCGCTTAACCGGAGATGGTGCAAGCGATCCTTAATGTTTTCAAAATAAATGACAAACTTGATTATAAATAGAAACTTTGAATAAACATTCATATCAACGGAAATGAATGACGATTTCAAAATTCACGTACGAAAAATGAATCACAAAATCATAATATATACATATAAAAATTTCTCAAATAAATGTATATAATAATAATAATAATAATAATTTGGCGCTTACACTGTATAGCTCAGTGTTTGGCCGAGCTTCTCCTACCATTTGTGGTGTGCGTCTTTATATTATACCACAAATGGAGGGACCTACAGTTTTGTGCCGACTCCGAACGGCAGATGTATTTAATGAGAAGCTTTTTCATGGCAGAAATACCCTCGGAGGTTTGCCATTGCCTGTCGAGGGGTGACCGCTATTAGAAAAAACCTTTTCTATGATTTAGATTTTACTTGCCCTGGCTGGAATTCGAACCTCGAACCCAGCGGCATATCGAGTATTAGCATGCACCGCTAAACACTCGACCACAGCGGCCACAAAGAAATGTTTTTTTTTTTTTAAATAAATGTATATAAAAAACTTTAATATCTATATTAGCCGTAATCTTTTGTAAGCGACTTGCAAAAGAACACTAGGTAGTTTATCGTATAGCGTGGAAAGCAACAAAAAAATAAGCGAGTTGAATTGAAATAAGCGGGTTGAAATAAACTCGCTTAAAAAATAGCCTCATTGTAAGCGTTGTAAAGTGAGAAAGTGGTGCTATTGTGAATACTCATTGGAAAGTAACAAGGGAAATTCGAAAATTTTCGCGCTTACGATTGGCAGCTGTTTTATATAGCAGTTTCATATAAATTTGGAAAGAGGTGTTTGAAATCTTGCCATATTTCAATGGCATAACTTTTAGACAGTGTAACAGGTGAAGATGAGTACGTTTGTAATTCAGACTGCATTACATCCGAACAAGTTCGGTTGTTATTTAAATTTTTCTTTGTCAAAGGTTTTATGATGCTCCCAAAGGTCAAATTTGTCTTCATGTATTGAATCATCACAAGATTCTGATCTAGTTGTCATAGAAGAATTCGCAGAATTAATGCTGGCGTTTAAACGAGATTTAGCTAATGGATCCTTAAAGTGAATAAGTTTAAACCGAGGATCAAGCGATTTTGCCAAAGCAAACAAAGAGCAGTGTTCAGTACTCCCCTTTCTACATGCTCTTTAACACAAACATTGGTCAAAACCTCACGCAAACAACTTATAATAGGTATCACTTTGCTTATCGTTCCAAATTTTTCGGTTGACATTTCCAATGTTAACCTTTCGAATGGTTGAAGAAGTGATATTATTTCTTTAAGTATGTTAATTTCACTAATTGTTAGCATTACTGGCGAGTTATTTTGGATAAGCATAACAGTACCTATTATAGTTGCAAGTTCAACAAAACGTTCTAACATGTTAAAAGTTGAGTTCCACCTGGTACACACGTCCAAAATAACTTTTTTTATTTGACTATCCTTAAGACCTATATTTCTTTCACTATCTCTCGCACTCTATCTAATATTTCGGAACAATCTTTAATTTTGAATAAATTGATTTTAAATAATTGATTGTATGAGCGAAACAAGGAATTATCCTTTTTTCACCAAATAATTGTCTGTTTACTTTTCTTAGTGTTATATCATTATAATAATAATAATAATAATAATCCCAACGGTGATTACTGCAACTACTTTTGACAAAGATATTGACCAATCGTCAAATACATTTAACTTAGTTTTATATAATCAGCAGTATGGCTTTCATAAAGTTCAAACACTCCCACAGTTACATATAAATAGGTTATGGAATAGAACAGCGCTGCATCAATTTGAGATTTGAAAAGCTGGATAGAGTATCAAATTTTTCATCAATCCGTCTTCCAATAGTCTCTCTACTTGGCATTTTATAAAAAGTTACGACTTCTTTCATTAAATCTCTAAAACCCCCACTTTCAACAACTCGAAAGGGTTTAATATCTTTTATAATAAAATTAACAATTGCTTCGGTTATCTTCGTATACCGAGTCCCGCCAACAGTTGAAGTGCTATTTATGTCATTCAATACCTTGTTTGCAGAAGGTTGCTTTATTTGGGTTTCGGTTGGCCTATCGTCTTTACCTATGTCGTTATTGGTTATTGGTAGATGTTGTGCTTCATCGCCGTCCATGGCAAAAAATGTGCGCTTCGATTTTGAAGACTCGGGCTGGTATATGCCCGGGTAAATTTGAGGTATTTCCAGAGGCTTTCAAAACTTTGTTGCAAATTTTGCACTTTGCTTCTCTGGCATCGCATTTAGTTAACCATTTTCATAAATCGCTGCTAATTCGATTTGACGGCATCTGAAATAAAATTGGCATTATCATCGACAAAAAAACACTCTCAGCATAACGCATCAACACATAAAACTGCAATTGTTCCTCCGTTTTGCTAATGAAGTAGCTTTGGAAATTTTTTTCAGATAACAATAGCAAATGCAGTGAGCATTTTAAACTATGCAACTGACCTTTTTGATTATCAGACGAACCTTTACATATATGTATGTACATATATTAACAAAATATTATTTTTTCGCTTGCCTTCCCACAGTTTGTTTTTAAAATGGCGCGATATGCAAGTTATTTTAGCAGTGATGAACGATAAACATCGAAAGAAGTAAGATCGATGTAGCAATGTTTGTGGTTTTCCAAACATCGATATTGGCATCGCATTTTATGAACGATCTATCGATCTTTCAAAAACATCGATGTATCGTAATAGTGAAGCATGTGCATTACATATACTTAGGTGGAATTTGTTGTAAGTTGGAAATATCATAATTTTTACAAGATATTTACATCACATTCTCAGAGTTACTTCGAGGGTGTTTGGACGTGTCGTCTGCTTTAATATAGTTAAATCTAAAAAAAGTTGTCTGTGCAGTTAGTGCTTCTACTTTTTACATCTTGTGCTAGCTATAATCATTAATTGGAAAGGCTGTACCATCATCACCAGTTAATAAATTGTGAGTACTTTGATATCATACCTTGACTTTGTTTTAATTTTATCTCTGACATAAATACCTTATTAAAAAGGTGCCAGCTACATCACAAAAAAAATCAAAGGCCGACATGGCGTCGCCGACAGACAAGCCGGTGGCGGCAGCGGCCGATGATTTCGAAGCCTTCTCAACGAATTTTAATAATAAAAAGTCAAAAAAGGCTAAGCGAGTTAACGATTTTTATATTGGTGAAAGAAATGTTTTAATTTCGGAAAGTTTAAATAGTGAGTTGGTCTCAAAAGTGAACAAGCCCAAAAAAGGCGCGAATGATCTCAAAATGGATGTTTCAGATATTGCGGTAGAGAGTAATAGTATTAGTGTGCTTGGCACAGTTACAAAAAAAAACGCGCCAATTGTTTACTGTTGATAATACATGTACAGGTGTTCGTACACACATGCTTGAGGGCACACGTGAAGTGAAAACGTACCCAGAAAGTTTCAAAGGCTCGTACTTTGTTTTAGTTGACGCAACGGACTGTAAATAAATTATTAATGAGATAATTAAAAATGGACTTGCTCTTAGAATCAGAATTAAAGATTTAAATTTCACCGACATTGACCTTATTTTTGCAGTTGGAAGAACCTTGTTCAAGGTCACTTTCAAGTCTGCAGCTGCTGCAAACAAATTTTTATTAAGCGATGAGTTAAAAAAGCGAGGCCTTTGCCTTTGTCCCAAATACGGCATTTGAATCGTACGGTGTAGTTAGAGGAGTTCCCATCGAATACGGTGTGGAAGATAGAATTGCAGTATCAACCATTCAGATTTCATCAGTACACCGATTTACAAGAAGGGAAGTGAGCGATAAGGGAGAAACGTTTGTCCCAACCACCACCATCAAAATAGGCTTTTTAGGCAAATATATCCACAAATTCATTAAATATGAATACACAAAGTTAGATGTTTCGTTTTATATTCCGCCTCTCAGGCAATGTAGAAAGTGTGGCCGTCTAGCGCATACGCAGCTTGGATGTAAATCAAATAGCAGATGCCTTAGTTGCGGATTTTAAGAATGTAAAGGCACATGCAAGCGTGAGGGTTGTATCCTTTGTGGGAAGGACGATCACAACTGCAGTCACAAAAGAAGGCGTGAGATTTGGCAGAAAGAATTATCCATCAATCGTTTTAGAACAATTAAGAAACTTTCCAGGAAAGAGGTTATGGAAGCTTACTTCCCAAATAGGAGTAAAAGATTCGACATCCTACATATTGAGGAAGCTAAATTTCCTCAGCTTTTTAAGGAAGAAGATACAATAGACAAAAACCACATCATAAACAGAGGTATGACAAAAGTTAGCTACAGTAGGGTTGTCAAAAAGGCGCAATAAAATTACCCAGTACATCATAGACGCAATTTACAGTTCAAAAAATCAGCAATACAACCAGTGTATGACAAACAGGATTTCAACAAAAACAGAGTTATGAAAATGGAAAAGTTACTTTCTGAAATCTTTAAGATTACGCAAAAATTATGTATTGAGCATAAACTTACGTCTGAACTTCAGACTATTCAAAACCTAAAACAAAAATACAATAATGCCCTGATTGATTCAAGCCAGATGAAAATAGTGCAATATAACATCCAGTCTCTCAATGCCAATTCTCACTATCTAGGATTTTCCCTTAGCCATTGCAACTACGACATTGCAGTTCTAAGTGAAACGTTTTCACACCAAGGTTCTAAACAAAAAAAAATAAATGCATTTCAACACAATTCATAAAACTAGACAAGATGGCTATGGGGAGTTAACATTGCCTTTAAAAAAACATTAAATTTCAAAAGAACAGGTATACCACTCCGTATGATATAATTATATTACAGTCAAAAAACCTTGTTCCTAATTTTACCATTTGCGCAGTTTACTTTCCGCCCAACATCTTCAAAAATGAAATCACTAGACTTTTTAATGTCTGGAGAACAATTAAAGTTGTCCCCATCCCCAAAAAGTGAAAGAACCTCGACGACTACAGGAATTTCTGACCAATTGCGCTGATTTCGGTTCTACTGAAATGCATAAATAGTTGCCTGAAGGACAGAATAGAGGAGATTATTGACAAAAACAACATACTTCCATACGCCACTTTTGCTTATAGGAAAGGGAAGTCGGCCACGATGGCAGTCAACTACCTTATTCATAAATTGACAATTGAAAAACAAAGGGGTAAGAAAGTGATTATTTGCTCCGTAGATATTTCAAACGCATACAACTGTGTAGATATCCTTACTTACTTACTTCATTGGCGCATTAACCGCCTAAGCGATTTTGGCTGAGGTCAACAAAGCACGCCAGCTGTCCCTATCTCGTGCTAACTGGCGCCAATTGGAAATCCTAAGTATAGCCGAGTCTTTTTCCACTTGGTCTTTCCAACGCAGAGGAGGCCTTCCTTTTCCTCTGCTACTACCCGCGGGTACCGCGTCAAAAACCTTCAGGGCTGGAGCTATTTCATCCATTCGAACGAGATGACCTAGCCTGCTGTGCCGCTGATTCTTAATCCGCTGCACTATATCTACGTCATTGTACAGCTCGTACAGCTCATCGTTCCATCGTACACGGTATTCGCCGTCGCAAAGGCGCAAAGGACCATAAATCTTTCGAAGAATCTTTCTCTCGAACACTCGAAGAGCCCTCTCATCTGATGTGTTCATCGTCCATGCTTCTGCGCCATACAATAGGACGGGCATGATGAGACACTTATATAGTATGGTTTTTGTCTGTCGAGAGAGGACTTTACTGTGCAATTGCCTACTCAGTCCGAAGTAGCACTTGTTGGCAGGAGCGATTCTGCATTGGATTTCAAGGCTGACGCTGTTATTGGTGTTAATGCTGGTTCCTAAGTAAATGAAGTCCTCTAATTTTTCAAAGTTATAGTTGTCAACAGTGATGTTTGATCCCAGTCGTGAATGCGCCGACTATCTATTTGATAACAGGAGATACTTTGTCTTGCCCTCGTTCACCTCCAGACCCATTCGCTTCGCTTCTCTATCCAGTTTGGACAAGGCACTACTAACTCCACGGTTGTTATGGCCGTCATGTCAATGTTATCGGCGTACGCCAGCAATTGCGCACTCTTATAAAAGATGACCGATTTAGTTCTGCGGCTCGAATTATCTTCTCCATCATTAGGTTAAAGAAATCGCACAACAAAGAGTCACCCTGTCTGAGACCTCGTTTGGTATCAAACGGCTCGGAGAGGTCCTTCCCAATTCTGACGGAGATGGTGGTGTTGCTCAACATCATTTTACATAGCCTTATAAGTTTTGCCGGGATACCAAATTCAGACATTGCAACATATAGGAAACTCTTTGTCATGCTGTCGAAGGCAGCTTTGAAGTAGACAAAAAGATGGTATGTGTCGACTCTTCTTTCTCGGGTCTTTTCCAAGATCTGGCGTATTGTGAATATCTGGTCGGTGGTAGATTTACCAGCTCTAAAGCCACACTGATAAGGTCCAATCAGTTCATTGACGATGGGCTTAAGTCTTTCACACAATACAGTCGACAGAACCTTATACGCGATGTTAAGAAGACTAATCCCGCGATAATTGGCGCAAACTGCAGGATCGCCCTTTTTGTGGGCAGAACACACCTAAGTTCCAATCCGTAGGCATGCGTTCTTCTGACCATATTCTAGAAATGTGCATACACTTAACCAGCTCCTTTCCGCCGTACTTAAATAACTCAGCTGGTAACCCGGCCCCGGGAGCTTTGTTGCTCTTCAGCCGTGCTATCGCTTTCCGAATTTCTTCATAGTCGGGTGATGGTACATCGCGTCTATCATCATTGATTGGGGATTCGGGTTCAACATCTGTGAAGAAGTCGGTTAAAATTACTGGCGGTTAGCTACAACTCAGCTTATAATTCAGCGCTTACTTATCTGACGATTGGTCTTAATCAGCGCTTTTAGTTCCGATTAAGCGCTTAACCGGAGATGGCGCAAACGACCCTTAATGATTCCAAAATAAATAACAAACTTGATTATAAATAGAAACTTTGAATAAACATTCATATCAACGGAAATGATTGACGATTTCCTAATTTACGTACGAAAAATAAATAACAAACTCATAATGTATACATATAAAAATTTCTTAAATAAATGTATATAATAATAATAATTTGGCGCTTACACTATATAGCTCAGTGTTTCGCCGAGCTTCTCCTACCATTTGTAGTGTGCGTCTTTATATTATACCACAAATAGAGGAACCTACAGTTTTGTGCCGACTCCGAACGGCAGATGTATTTAATGAGAAGCTTTTTCATGGCAGAAATACCCTCGGAGGTTTGCCATTGCCTGCCGAGGGGTGACCGCTATTAGAAAAAAACTTTTCTATGATTTAGATTTTACTTGCCCTGGCTGGAATTCGAACTTCGAACCCAGCGGCATATCGAGTAATAGCATGCACCGCTACCACTCGACCACAGCGGCCACAAATAAATGTTTTTTTTTTTTTTAAATAAATGTATATAAAAACTTTAATATCTACATTAGCCGTAATCTTTTGTAAGCGACTTACAAAAAAACACTAGGTAGCTTAACGTATAGCGTGGAAAGCAACAAAAAAAATAAGCGAGTTGAGTTGAAATAAGCGGATTGAAATAAACTCGCTTTAATAATAGCCTCATTGAAAGCTTTGGAAATTGAGAAAGTGGTGCTATTTTGAATAATCATTGGAAAGTACCAAGGGAAATTCGAAAATTTTCGCTAAACATCAAAATAAGTAAAAAACCAAGATAGAGCAGACGTAAGTAAAATCGCCTCTTATAAGAATTACCCATTTTGTTTTGTTTTGCTAGCAAATTTTACAAACGACTATTAATTTTGACAGACTAGTGTTGTAAAGTGTATTCAAAATATAAGAGAGTTGATTATAAGCGAGTTGGACGTTCTTTTGCTAGTCGTTTACAAAAGATGACGACTATTGTTAATTCTTTATGAACTTGACTGCACATGGGAAAAATTATAAAATAATTTAATTGATTTCGTCTTCGGGGATAGCGATATCTTCGATTTTAATTCTCGCGGCCCGGCCGACTTTATTCTAAAAAAAAAATAGAAATGAGGATCACAATATATGATCGTATGCTTATTTATTAAGTGCAGAATAAAACTGTAGAAGTTTCTTATTGGAATTAATGTAAAATCTTCAATTATATGTGTACTGCCGAGGATATCATGGTCCCCGCTGAAACCATTTCCAAAATCGAGTCGCGTAGTTGGCGTTTGATTTCGATTATTTCTGAACAGATTTCCCAGGCATTGGAAGCATTCTGCTTTAAATATATTAGTGTTTATGGCAGCAAGATAATATTGCCTAAACAAATAACATACATCCGCTCCACATCCCAGAATTCGTCGACTGTAATGTTGTCATTAGGAGATACAAACTCCTTATACTATGTTCTGACTGCGCCGTTAACTCGAGTTTATGAGCATTTTTGGAGTTTAACGTCAAACACTTCTCATAAACTCGGAGTTTACCATACACAAATTTTTTGTCTAACTCGCTTTAAACACCACTTTTTTTTGGTGTTTATGGACGTGCAACCCTTATTTCAACAAATATTAGGCCGCACTGTTGACAAATTTTGGCATTATTGTTTAAAAGTTTTGCTGCACTGTTTACTGGTTTGACAGTTCATAATTTCAAATACGAGGGCGGTTTGATAGGTCATCGACTTTTGGAATTTCCCGCACAGAAACTTTAATTTCATCATTGCTGCTTTTAACCGCCATCTTATAATAAACTACTAAGTATGCTGATA
Organism: Philophylla caesio; assembly: GCA_963971545.1. Lineage (NCBI taxonomy): Eukaryota > Metazoa > Arthropoda > Insecta > Diptera > Tephritidae > Philophylla > Philophylla caesio. The sequence goes on from OZ020605.1 coordinate 19,682,130, forward strand.
AAGCAATATTTTTGCGTAAAAAAAACCATCACCTAAATCAAGCAAAGGCTTGATAAATACTATAAGGACCTTGCACAAACAATTTCAATAGTTTAAAATTGAATTACTAAGTTCCGTTCTTGTCGAGGCATCACAAGTGGCACCGAAAGTTCAGGTCGCCCAAAAGTGGTCGTTACACCAGAAATCGTCGTTAGAATCCATGGAATGATATTGGAAGACCGGAGAACGAAAGTGTGTGCGGTGGCTGAGGTTGTAGGTAACCAACTGAGCGGGAACCTCACAACTAAAACGAATATTTGAATGTATATAAAAAAGCTATCCGCGCGATGAGTGCCGCGATTGCTTACACTCGACCATAAGCGTAACCGGTTGATCTCGTCAAAACCATGGACTAAGAATTGCTGCCCCATCCAGCATATTCTCCAGATTTAGCCCAATGCGACTATTTCCTATTTAAACTTGAAGATATGGCTGGGTGGTAAGTGGTTTGGGTCAAATGAAGAGAATATGTATCACAAAAATAAACGCTTATTTTAAAAGCCTTGAGAAAAGCTATAATAAAGGAATAAAAAATGGTGTATAGAGTTGAAAGGAGAATATGTTAAGGTATATAACGCTTTTTTGCCGAAAAAATATATTTTATTCAAAAGTCAATGATTTATCAAACCGCCTTCGTTAATATAAACAAAAGGAATCAAATTTCACAAACAAAAATTTCAAATAATGATGCAAAACCACCGTCAGCACAAATCGCCGTCTACTATGGAGTTGCCTTCGCATTCAACATTGCTCAGTGTTCCATGCCATCGCAAGCATTATCCAATTATATGCACTTTTTTTTAAACATTTGTAAATAAAGGTACAAATGTATTTTCATAAGCAAAACAAAATTTGTATTTGAAAGTAAATAAACAAATGTCAATTAAACTCAAAACTTCTTAAACACCTCAATGAGAACGCTTGACAGTTGTTCATAAACTCAAAACCACAAACTCGAGTTTACTGCGCAGTCAGAACATAGTATTAGGTAGCGGTGTTGATATGTTATTATCACTTTCTATACAAGAACAAAACTATTTAAAATTAATTACATTGTAAACTAATTGAACGATAAATTAAATTATATATGGAACTGTAAATTCTTTACCTTCGTTTTCACCATGAAGATAATTTCGTGTTGTACAATTATTACAGCGAGCGGAGCCGCGGGTTCATGCTAGTTATTAATATGCATATGAACACCAATTGATGTATTTCAATATTTTGTAGACTATACTCGGATGTATATAACTGGTTACTCCCTTGGTTCAAGTTTCTTCTAAGTGGCGCTGAACCAAACCTCAATGAAGCCCTGATAACGCTTTTTCAAAAATTTGACTTTAGTTTTATGTAATTGCATAGAAAAGGACACCAAAGGGATTCTTTTACTTTAAAAATCACGTTTACCCTCATTGCTTGTGTCAATCAAGATGCATGAAATTAAAGATAACGTCGATCCAGGGTTCCACTAGTCCGAGTAGGCCGAATTTGACTGAATCAGCTTCCATTGGCTTGCATTCGATTTATTTTTATTTTTCCTTTTACACACTTCAGTATTCATTAAATTCAAAATTTGGTTTTTGCATCTTACAACAACAAACATAATGAAAAAAAAGAAAACGGAAATTTTAAACGCAATCAAATTTTTCATGTTTTCAGCCTAAGCTAACGTCACAAGGTTGTGGTTAGCTTAATCTTGTAGGTATATTATATTTCTTGCAAGTGGGCCATTTCATCGCATATCGTCCGGGCAGTTAGGGTTAGGTCTTTTTTTTCAATAAATCTCTTTTTATTGTTTCTACATCCAAATCCATAAGACACGTATTTTTTCTTTTTACTTGATTTTGAGTTATTTTGTCGTGGGGAATGTTTGAAAATTTGTCTGAAATCTCGATTTTGCTCTATTGGTACATGTAAATTTTTTTTGAAAATTCGATAACTTTGCGAATAAGTTACCGATCTTCGAATTTTTTTTTGTTTTGTAGGTAAAGGGTGTCTCTAAAAGTAAAATGTGTGAAACATGATATATTTAAAAAAAAAATTTATATCGTCATTATAAAAAAATATCAAAAAATGTTTGACCTAAAAAATTTTGGATTGCATCATTTTCTTCCTTCATATTTTTTTATAGTCATATATATACACTATGATGTATTTTGGAACGATTTTCCGTCTATCCTTGTCAAGTTTGGTTTTGAAACAAACCGGTTTCGGCGTTGTGCCATCTTCAGTGTTATTTTTCGTTCTGTTTAGTTTACGTCTGGCGGTCCCTATTTATTGTTTTCTGTCCTTCGTAGGTATCGGTATCTTGCGTTAACTAGCAGCCAACAAATGTTTGTAGGTGTATGCTACCTGAGTTAAGGGTTTATTTGTCAGCGTGAAGTTTTTTCTTTTACGTTTGCCTATGTGGTATGCATGGGTAGGTAGAAGTCAGTAATTTTTGTCCTGTGGGATGTTTTGTGTTGCTCCTGGGCGTTAGTTTCTTTGGTAGTACCTAAGTTCGTGCTCTGTTTTTTGTAAACAAGTTTCAATGGCTCAAATATTACGTCCGAGTTGGTGTTCGTCTGTTCGTTTATTATTCTTCCGTCAAATGTTTTCTGTTTGTATATCTCCTTGTTTTCCAGTGCGTTTAGGCGCCGACCTTTTCGCTGCACAAGCAATACCTTTACGGTTTTCTTAATGTTTGCTGGTGTACATTTGCTGTGGAACATGTGATTTGCAAAGTTAGATTCAGGTGTTGTGGTGGGTTTCCGTGACTTCTTGTCATAATCCCTTATGTGTTCGCGGAACCTTGTTCTTACTTTACGTCCTGTTTGTCCTATGTAGCTGTATTGGCATTCGCAGGTCAGTTGGTATACGCCTTGGCTGTTTAGTGAGAGTGTCTGTATTTGTACTTGTCGGTAGTATTAGTCCTAAGTTGTTTACTGTTTCAAATGCTGTGTGAATGTTGTGTTTTTTTGAAAAAATTTGCTAATTTATGTGTCGATTTTCCTGTATAAGTTAATACTGTCCATGTCTTTCCGTCTTTATCCTTATCGCTTCTTTTTGGGGTCCCATTGTTTCTTCTGATTTTGTCTATCAGATCGTTTTTATATCCGTTATTGACCGCTATGTTGTAAATAATGTTAAGCTCTCTCTTGTGTGCTTCTGATGTTAAGGGTGCTCGTTCTAGTCTGTCAACTAGTTGCTTTAACGCCGCATTTTTGTGCTGCTAAGGGTGGTTCGAAGTGTTGTGAATTACCGTGTCTGTGGCTGATGGTTTTCTGTAAATTTCATAGCCAAGTTTTCCTGTGGTCTTGTCTGCCATAATTGCCAGATCTAGGTAGTTAATCCTTCCTTCGCTTTCTGTTTCCATTGTAAACTGTATGTTTCCGTGTTGTTTGTTGAGATACACAAATACTTGTTCTTCGTTGTTGCTGGTTAGAATGCAGATAACGTCATCAACGTATCTCGCGTAAAATGTAACACCCAACTCGGTTGTAAGTTCTTTCATGTATTGTTCTTCCAAATTCTGCATGAATACTTCCATGAGTACGGCTGATGTTGGGTTCCCCATTCCAAGTCCGTTCGTTTGTCTGTAGATGTTGGTATTAAATTTGATATAGTTTTGTCGTAGTGTGGTTCTTAGAATGCTTGCGATCTGTGCAGCCTTGATTTTGTTTTTGGTTTTCTCCAGTATTTTTGTGTATACCATGCCTATTGTCTCAGGTAGTGGTATTGAGGGGTATAAGTCCTTAATGTCAAACGATACTAGTTTACTGTCATTTGTGATGTTAACGGTTGTTGTTGTTGTTGTAGCGGCTAGCTACACCCCACTGGGTTGGCGGACTCCCTCAATCGTTATCGTCAAGCTCAACTAACGAAAGGTCCAGGAAACGAGCTGTTTCAACAGGGTCCGACCATAGGGAGAGGGGTGTTAGTTGAGTAGGTTTGGCCGGGCATGTGAATAGGTGATTGGTGTCGTGCGGAGACGCTTCACATGCCGGGCACGTGTTGGGGGTGTCGTGGTTGATCCTGGATAGGTAGGAGTTTAACCTGCTACAATATCCAGATCTGAGCTGGGCCAGAGTAACGCGGGTCTCACGAGGCAGCTGGAGCTCCTCAGCTGCAATGGGTGGTGGTTGGACTTCCAGGACTGCACTCACAGGGCGGGTGTCGATGTGTTTGGACACCGACTCCCTGTGGATGCTGTCCAGAGCCTGTCGGTACGTCCTTGGGTCCAGCGGTCGGTGTACGTATGTCTGGACCTCGTCCGTCAGTTGTGAGAGATGTCCCCTGATGTGCCTGGGTGCCGGCTCCAGCGCGAGCAGGTCTCTATTGGGGTGCCCCGGACGGTGGCATCCCAGTAGAAACTGCTTTGTGAGCATTAAGTTGTGCTCTTGCACTGGGAGCACGTTAGCCTCATGGTAGAGGTGATCCACAGGCGTCATCAGGAGACATCCCGTCACTGTCCTGAGTGCGGCGTTCTGACAGGTCTCTAGTCTTGACCACTGAGTCCTGCTAGTTCCAGGCGACCAAATTGGCGCGGCATAATTTAGAACCGGCCGGCCAATCGCCTTGTATGTTGCCAACAACGTTTCTTTGTCTTTGCCCCAAGTGCTGCCGGCGAGCGACTTGAGGACTTTGTTGCGGCTCTGTACCTTATTGACGATTGCGGTTGTATGCGCTGAGAAGGAGACCAGGCTGTCGAGGGTGACTCCCAGGATCTTCGGGTGGTTAACCGTCGGAATGGGGGTCCCCTCGATGTGGATGTCGAGGGTGAGCCCGACCTCCTTCGTCCAAGATGTGAAAAGGGTCGCCGTGGACTTAGCAGGAGACAGCGTCAGATTCCGTCCTGTAAAGTAGTGAGCAAGGTCAGGGAGGTAGCTGTTCACTTTGGAACACAGGCCATCAATTCCATTGCCGGTAGCCATTATCGTGCAGTCATCGGCGTACGAGACCAGTGTGACTCCCTCTGGCGGGGTTCTGTCGGCCGAAGGATGCAACGTGAATTGTCGACTAAAATAGTTCGCGCATCGCTTCGGGTCTGACGAGGCGTGGTCTCCAAAGGAGATTTCTGTTCGATCATCACGCCTCGTCGGGTTGGACAGGGACCTCACGGTCGACCATAGTTTGCCCACTCCGGCACCGAGGTTACAGGACTTCAGGTGCTCTCTCCACTTGTTCCGCTTGTGAACGTTGACCAGGCGTTGGATCTCCCCGTTTAGTTGCCTAATACGGGGATTACCGGGGTCCGCCTGCCGGAGGTGGTCGCGTTCATCCGCTAGAGACACCGCCTCACCCGGGAAGTCAGGACGGATCATAGGGATCCTCCCTGCCGGGATAAAACGGGCTGCAGCGGACTTCACCACCCTGCAGAACAAGCGCTCGCCTACGCGAACGTCGGTTGGAGTTGAGAGAGCACTGAAGGCGTCTTCAGTGAAATCCTCAAACCGCTCCCAGTCAGCTTTTTTGAAGTTGACATAGGTGTGGCGGTCTGACGCAACATAGTTGGCAGGTCTGTCAATCGAGATGACTATGGGTAGGTGGTCTGATGCAAGCGATAGCATAGGTCGCCACGTTATGCTATTTATCAGACCTGCGCTAGCTATTGTTAGATCTGGCGAGCTGCTGCAACTACCCACAATCCTGGTGGGGGCTTCGTCGTTCATGGTGCAGAATGTCGAATCGTCTATCTGCTCTGCCAAAATATTTCCCCTACGATCATTTGATAGGCTTGAGAACCAAAGATCGTGGTGCGCATTAAGGTCTCCGACTAGCAAACGGTTTTCACCACTGAGGAGCGCACCTATGTCAGGGTGATATCCAGCGGGGCAGCAGGAGACAGGGGGTATATATGTGTTAAATATTTCGAGCTCGACATCGCCTGACCGGACAGCAATCCCTTGACATTCTAAGGTGCTGTCCCTTGGGTCGATGTCTGCATCGATAAGACGATACTGCACGGTGTTGTGTAGGATGAAGGCTAGGCCTCCACCATTATCTCGCTCGCGATCTCTACGAAGCACGTTGTAACCGTCGCAGTTCGTTAACGTTGAGCTGCGACGTAGCTTCGTTTCTTGGACCGCAGCTATTAACAGCCCGTGCCGAGCCATGAAGGCAACCACCTCCGAGATCTTGCTCGAGAGTCCGTTGCAGTTGAACTGTAGGAGTCTCGTCTATCTCGGTAAGGTTGTCGCGTTTAGGGGGGTGAGGGACTGGATCCGAGGGCCGGCCCGTCCCGGCTGTGCATCCCGCAGTGGTGGTAGAGGCCCAGCGGTTGTTGTGGGCGGTGTCGTGAGCGACACTGGCGGGGGGTTGTTGCGGCAGCAGGAGGCGGTAAAGCTCACGGACCAGTCCCTTGTGGTGCGTAGGCCAGAGCACGCCCGGAAGTGGCACCAGCCCTGGCAGGCATTACACCTGACTGAGCAGGCATTCCGGTGCACTCTGGCCCGGCATACACAGCAGATAGTGGGGGCAACTAGTGGTGGCTGGTTGGCCCCACGTGTGGTGGAGCGAGGGGGCGGTGGGGAGGTTTGGTGTTGCTGTGAGCTCCGGGGGGCCGTAGAGGCAGGAGGGGTGCTCTGAGGCACCGGCGCGGGGGGCGCAAGGGGGGATGCCGTGGAGGCTTGGGGCGCTTGAGTGCGCGAGCAACACTGGCCCACATAGGATGTGGACCACTCCCTAGTTTTCTTAAGGCCTGAGCAGACCTTAAGATGGCACCATCCGTTGCACGAATTACACCTCACCGACGTGGAATTCGGATGGAGCCTTCTCTGGCAGATGCAGCAGAAGTAGGTTTCTGGGCCAGGGTTAGGCTCGACGCCCGCCCTGGCCAGAAGTATGAGTAGCAATCCTGCTGCAAGGTATTGCACCCAGGGGGAGATAAGATTGGGGGTGTACGGCAGCCTAAGTGGGGTTAGGTCGCCGAAATAACAGTCCTTGGTCGGATGAAATCCGAGTCACTTCGGTAGCGTAGAACCGACTGTTGTGGAAGCGTGATGTTAACGGTCGTCAGTTTCGCTATCAGTTCCGTTGTGTTAGTTATTGTGTGTTCGTTTTCAAGTTCTAGGGTGTCCTTTAGTATCGTCTTTAGATGCTTTGATAATCTATATCCAGGTGCTGACTTGTAGTTGATTATGGCCCTCATTGGAATGTCCGGTTTGTGAATCTTCGGTAATGCGATCAGTGGTGGGGCTGCTGGGTTCATTTGGGTTAATTGGTGTGCAAACCCCGAGCTTATGATGCCGGTTGCATTTTTTATGGCTCTTTTTATTTGCGTTTGGTACTTGTCCGTTGGGTCCTCCCCCACTCTCTTGCAACCCATTTTTTCAATGAGTTCTTCTGTCTTGTCTATGTATTGTTGTTTGCCGATAAGTACTGTTGTATTGCCTTTATCCGCCTTGGTTGTTACGACATTGTTCCTCCTGAGCTTCTGTTTCAATTCCCTTGCAACGTTTTCTTCCTTCCTCATGGAAGCATTTATGCAGAATTTGGAAGAACAATACATGAAAGAACTTACAACCGAGTTGGGTGTAATTAAGTAAGTAATTAATAATAAAATGTCAAAATTTCTTAAAAGAAGCCAAGCTGAGTAAAGTCGAATTTTTTAAATTCGCCAGAAAGTTTGTTTCTTCAAGACAAAAAACATAAGGGGTAATTTTTTGTGCGCGACCACGGCACTGTCGACAAGCTAGTTAGCAAGATTGAGTGTGTCTTTAAAATTATAAGGCGAGCGATTTGAATATTTAGCAGTTTTACTTATTTAGACGTTTAATTAAAATTTTTTTAGAGGTACAACGCAATTATTTTGAAATATTTTAAAGTATTAAGTGATTCGCCAAAAATGAAGTTTGCGGTACTAAATTGTCACACGGGTTACATATTTAAGACATCAGAGTGCAGCTTGTTTTCTTTCCCAGTGGACTCCGTACAGCGGAAAAATTTCATGCAATATGATTTACGAACATCTTATATATGTATGAACTATTTTGCATTATTTAATTATTAAAATGCAGTTTAAACCGTCGATCCAGATGCTAATTTAGAGCGTTTGCAGCGAACTCACCGTCGGCTAAAAAAAACTCATTGTCGATAGTGAAGCATGTGCATTAAATATAGGTGCAATTTGTTGTAAGTTGAAAATATCATAATTTTTGCAAGATATTTAGTTAAACTCAGTTTAAATTTAAACTTAGTGTCCTTGCGCTCAATTATATTTGTTGCAACCAAAACGAACGAACGAACCAAAACATACCTCAATGAATCGTATATTGTACACTTGAGACACTGAAAGGTAATTGATTTATAATTTAAGACTTAGGGCCGTTTGCACCATCTTCGGTTAAAATTACTGGCGGTTAGCTACAACTCAGCTTATAATTCAGCGCTTACTTATCTGACGGATGGTCTTAATCAGCGCTTTTAGTTCCGATTAAGCGCTTAACCGGAGATGGTGCAAGCAATCCTTAATGTTTTCAAAATAAATGACAAACTTGATTATAAATAGAAACTTTGAATAAACATTCATATCAACGGAAATGATTGACGATTTCAAAATTCACGTACGAAAAATAAATCACAAACTTATAATATATATGTACATATAAAAATTTCTCAAATAAATGTATATAATAATAATAATAATTTGGCGCTTACACTGTATAGCTCAGTGTTTGGGCGAGCTTCTCCTACCATTTGTGGTGTGCGTCTTTATATTATACCAAAAATGGAGGGACCTACAGTTTTGTGCCGACTCCGAACGGCAGATGTATTTAATGAGAAGCTTTTTCATGGCAGAAATACCCTCGGAGGTTTGCCATTGCCTGTCGAGGGGTGACCGCTATTAGAAAAAAACTTTTCTTTGATTTAGATTTTACTTGCCCTGGCTGGAATTCGAACCTCGAACCCAGCGGCATATCGAGTAATAGCATGCACCGCTAACCACTCGACCACAGCGGCCACAAATAAATGTTTTTTTTTTTTTTAAATAAATGTATTTAAAAAACTTTAATATCTATATTAGCCGTAATCTTTTGTAAGCGACTTGCAAAAGAACACTAGGTAGTTTATCGTATAGCGTGGAAAGCAACAAAAAAATTAACGAGTTGAGTTAAAATAAGCGGGTTGAAATAAACTCGCTTAAAAAATAGCCTCATTGAAAGCGTTGCAAAGTGAGAAAGTGGTGCTATTGTGAATACTCACTGGAAAGTAACAAGGGAAATTCGAAAATTTTCGCTAAACATCAAAATAAGTAAAAAACCAAGATAGAGCAGACGTAAGTAAAATCGCCTCTTATAAGAATTACTCATTTTGTTTTGTTTTGCTAGCAAATTTTACAAACGACTATTAATTTTGACAGACTAGTGTTGTAAAGTGTATTCAAAATATAAGAGAGTTGATTATAAGCGAGTTGGATGCTCTTTTGCTAGTCGCTTACAAAAGATGACGACTATTGTTAATTCTTTATGAACTTGACTGAACATGGGAAAAATTATAAAATAATTTAATTGACTTCGTCTTCGGGGATAGCGACATCCCCGATTTCAATTATCGCGGCCCGGCCGACTTTATTCTAAAAAAAAAATAGAAATGAGGATCACAATATATGATCGTATGATAATTTACTAAGTGCAGAATAAAACTGGAGAAGTTTCTTATTGGAATTAATGTAAAATCAAATGTTTGTTCATTTTTCGGTTGGCCTAGTAAATGTTAATATTTAATAATTTTATTGAGCTCAAGGCCAGTTTATGGAAGACTTGTTTGTGAAAAAACAACAACAGTTATTAATGGTTGAAGTTATAGTACTATTTCGGAAATCACCACATTTCCTCATCAGACTTCTTTTTTTTGATTATTAAATTTAATTATTTTTAATTTAATTTTTCATAACCACTTCTCTCAGGCTTTGAACCCGGGAGCTCGGAGTTGCAGAGCCAATACGCTACCTATTGTGCTACGCTAGCCGAGTTGGCTGTTGTGTTTATTTCATCTTCCTTATACAAACAAGAGCAACTGATCTGCCGCTATTTAACTTGTTTGTGTGGTTGTTGTTTGTGTTTTTATTTTGCAAATTCTGTTTTACTTTACATTATATGCATTTTTAAGGCGTGCTCATCCTTGTCTACAAATGTTTGTTCATTTTTCTGTTGGCCTAGTAAATGTTAATATTTTACAATTTTATTGAGCTCAAGGCCAGTAACTTCAACCATTAATAACTGTTGTTGTTTTTTCACAAGCAAATCTTCCATAAACTGGCCTTGAGCTCAATAAAATTATAAAATATTAATGTAAAATCTTTAATTATATGTGTACTGCCGAGGATATCATGGTCCCCGCTGAAACCAGTAGGCTATACTCATATATTTTTGTACGGATGTATATATGTAACTGGTTACTGCATTGGTTCAAGTTTCTTCTAAGTGGCTCGAAGCGCTGAACCAAACCTCAATGATTTTGGAACGGTTTGCAGCCCTGATAACGCTTTTTCAAAAATTTGACTTTAGTTTTATGTAATTGCATAGAAAAGGACACCAAAGGGATTCTTTTACTTTAAAAACCACGTTTACCTTCATTGCTTGTGTCAATCAAGATACATGAAATTAAAGATAACGTCGGTCCAGGGTTCCACTAGTCCGAGTAGGCCGAATTTGACAGAATCAGCTTTCACTGGCTTGCATTCGATTTATTTTTATTTTTCCTTTTACACACTTCAGTATTCATTAAATTCAAAATTTGGTTTTTGCATCTTACAACAACAAACATAATGAAAAAAAAAGAAAACGGAAATTTTTTACGCAATCAAATTTTTCATGTTTTCAGCCTAAGCTAACGTCACAAGGTTGTGGTTGGCTTAATCTTGTAGGTATATTATATTTCTTGCAAGTGGGTCATTTCATCTCAAATCGTCCGGGCAGTTAGGGTTAGGTCTTTTTTTTCAATAAATCTTTTTTTATTGTTTCTACATCCAAATCCATAAGACACGTATTTTTTCTTTTTACTTGATTTTGAGTTCTTTCGTCGTGGTGAGTATTTGAAAATTTGTCTGAAATCTCGATTTTGCTCTATTGGTACATGTAAATTTTTTTTGAAAATTCGATAACTTTGCGAATAAATTACCGATCTTCGAATTTTTTTTTCTGTTTGTAGGTAAAGGGTGTCTCTAAAAGTAAAATGTGTGAAACATGATATATTTAAAAATAAAAAATTTATATCGTCATTATAAAAAAATATCAAAAAATGTTTGACAAAAAAAATTTTGAATTGCATCTTTTTTTTTCCTTCATATTTTTTTTTATAGTCATATATATCAACTATACTATATAGCAGCCTCTACTAGCCTAGGAATTTTGATTAACTCGATTTTGCTCATTATGTGTATGTAGAGTGTGCAGCTGACGATAGTATCAAAAGTCTTTTGAAGTACAATCTCAAATGTCGAAATAGAATTTCTGTTATTTTTCTGTTGGCCTAGTAAATATTAATAACTTACAATTTTATTGAGCTCAAGGCCAGTTTATGAAAGATTTTTTTTTTTGTAAAAAAAAAAACGGTTTTTAATGGTAGAAGTTAGAGTACTATTTCGGAAATCACCACATTTCCTCATCAGACTTTAATTAAATAAATGTATTTTTCATAACCACTTCTCCCAGGCTTTGAACCCGGGAGCCCGAAGTTGCAGAGCCAACACGCTACATGTTGTGCTACGCTAGCCGAGTTGGCTGAATATGCTTGGCCCCGGGCGCCCGAAGTCGTAGCAACGCCACTGCTTTGATAATTTTTGTAAGAAAAAATTAGGACAATTTTTCGATATAGAGTGGGATCACTAAAATTGCGACTTTTGAACCTATTAATGTTCAAAAATGAATGCCATGTACTTTGGGTAAGTAATAAATAATATAATGTCAAAATTTCTTAAAAGAAGCCAAGCAGAGTAAAGTCGTCAGAAAGTTTGTTTCTTCATGATAAAAAACATAAGGGGTAAATCCTTGTCCACGACCACGGCACTGTCGACAAGCTAGTTAGCAAGATTGAGTGTGTCTTTAAAATTATAAGGCGAGCGATTTGAATATTTAGCAGTTTTACTTATTAAGACGTTTAATTAAAATTTTTTTAGAGGTACAACGCAATTTTTTTGAAATATTTTAAAGTATTAAGTGATTCGCCAATAAAAATTAAGTTTGCGGTACTAAATTGTCACACTGGTTACATATTTAAGACATCAGAGTGCAGCTTGTTTTCTTTCCCAGTGGACTCCGTAAAGCGGAAAAATTTAATGCAATTTTGCTGGCAAAACAAGGAATATGATTTCAGAACATCTTATATATGTATGAACTATTTTGCATTATGTAATTATTAAAATGCAGTTTAAACAACACATAGTCTTTTTAAGGGCACATATTCCTAAACGGAGGGTCGTACCGTCGATCCAGATGCTAATTTGGAGTGTTCGCAGCGAGCTCACCGTCGGCTAAAGAAAACACATTGTCGATAGTGAATAGGGTTGCTGAATCGCTAATAAAAACATCGATGCTAAGATTGTTCGATGTTGCAGAAATTAAACATCGATGTGTCTAAAATCGATGTTTTGAACCATGTATCGATGTTCGTTGGTTATTTTTTTGATTAAAACGAGTTATATAAAAACATGAGCAATCATTTCATTTTTTATTTCCTTGCATTAATTTGATTTCATTATACTAGTGATATACATACATACATACATAGAAATGATCCATTAATTACATTCGTTTTTTTGTGTTTTTATTTGAAATATAATTTAAAAAAAAAGCAGTTTGGATAATCTATCCGCGGACAGCCTATTTCTTGATTGAGTTACGGTTTCGCCAGCTTCAGAAAAAATTCTTTCGCTAGGCACGGACGTGCTTACGATTGGCAGCTGTTTTATAGCAGTTTCATATAAATTTGGAAAGAGGTGTTTGAAATGTTGCCATATTTCAATGGCATAACTTTTAGACAGTGTAACAGGTGAAGATAAGTACGTTTGTAATTCAGACTGCATTACATCCGAACAAGTTCGGTTGTTATTTAAATTTTTCTTTGTCAAAGTTTTATTATGCTCCCAAAAGTCAAATTTGTCTTCATGTATTGAATCATCCGAAGATTCTGATCTTGTTGTCATAGAAGAATTCGCAGAATTAATGCTGGCGTTTAAACTAGATTTAGCTAATGGATCCTTAAAGTGAATAAGTTTAAACCGAGGATTAAGCGATTTTGCCAAAGCAAACAAAGAGCAGTGTTCAGTACTCCCCTTTCTACATGCTTTTTAACACAAACATTGGTCAAAACCTCACGCAAACAACTTATAATAGGTATCACTTTGCTTATCGTTCCAAATTTTTCGCTTGACATTTCCAATGTTAACCTTTCGAATGGTTGAAGAAGTGATATTATTTCTTTAAGTATGTTAATTTCACTAATTGTTAGCATTACAGGCGAGTTATTTTGAATAAGCATAACAGTACCTATTATAGTTGCAAGTTCAACAAAACGTTCTAACATGTAAAAAGTTGAGTTCCACCTGGTACACACGTCCAAAATAACTTTTTTTACTTGACTATCCTTAAGACCCATATTTCTTTCACTATCTCTCACACTCTATCTAATATTTCGGAACAATCTTTAATTTTGAATAAAGCGTTTTGTACAATCAAATTGATTGTATGAGCGAAACAAGGAAATATACTTTTTTCACCAAATATTTGTCTTTTTACTTTCCTTAGTGTTATATCATTATCAGTGATTACTGCAACTACTTTTGACAAAGATAATGACCAATCGTCAAATACATTTAACTTAGTTTTATATAATCAGCAGTATGGCTTTCATAAAGTTCAAACACTCCCACAGTTACATATAAATAGGTTATGGAATAGAACAGCGCTTTTTCATCAATCCGTCTTCCAATAGTCTCTCTACTTGGCATTTTATAAAAAGTTACGACTTCTTTCATTAAATCTCTAAAACCCCCACTTTCAACAACTCGAAAGGGTTTAATATCTTTTATAATAAAATTAACAATTGCTTCGGTTATCTTCGTATACCGAGTCCCGCCAACAGTTGAAGTGCTATTTATGTCATTCAATACCTTGTTTGCAGAAGGTTGCTTTTTTTGGGTTTCGGTTGGCCTATCGTCTTTACCTATGTCATTATTGGTTATTGGTAGATGTTGTGCTTCATCGCCGTCCATGGCAAAAAATGTGCGCTTCGATTTTGAAGACTCGGGCTGGTATATGCCCGGGTAAATTTGAGGTATTTCCAGAGGCTTTCAAAGCTTTGTTGCAAATTTTGCACTTTGCTTCTCTGGCATCGCATTTAGTAAACCATTTTCATAAATCGCTGCTAATTCGATTTGGCGGCATCTGAAATAAAATTGGCATTATCATCGACAAATAGTACATACATACATATTTTAAGGAGGGTTTAAAACACTCTCAGCATAACGCATCAACACATAAAACTGCAATTGTTCCTCCGTTTTGCTAATGAAGTAGCTTTGGAAATTTTTTTCAGATAACAATAGCAAATGCAGTGAGCATTTTAAACTATGCAACTTACCTTTTTGATTATCAGACGAACCTTTACATATATGTATGTACATATATTAACAAAATATTACTTTTTCGCTTGCCTTCCCACAGCTTGTTTTTAAAATGGCGCGATATGCAAATTATTTTACCAGTGATGAACGATGAACATCGAAAGAAGTAACATCGATGTAGCGATTGTAAAATTTACTAATATTTTTTAGTAATCCAAATCACTTTCGTTAGTGAAGGAATTATTATTGTCTTAGGGGAGCACTAATTAAAACTTTGAATTTTCACTTCGCATAATAAAAAACACCGCCGATATCGATTACTCATAGACTGTGTGTTTATTATCTCATTTCATTGTTTTTATAATATTTTCTTAACTATAATTTACAGTTTGTCAACTTCCACTTCCAATAAGCGGTAAGTTCTTCGCCTGTTCCTATGAGCCTACGTATGCGTGTATATGTACAAGAGAGCGTGGACAAGCCGCGCTTGTTAGCAGGTATACACACACCGCATGCACATAGGTACATTAGAACACAGGCTGTAATCATGCATTTACTTACATTAGGGTGGTGCTAAAAGGTTAAGGTAAGCAAATTGGTAATTAGCTAAAATCATGACAAGGGAAAATGAGGTAAGTGTGAATTAATTATAAGGTAAGTATAAGGTAATTCTTAGTTAGGTGAGTATATATATTTTTCTCTATTTTAATTCATTTATAATTACATTTCATTTCTTTACATTTCATTTTAGGTATTAGGTTTCTTAAATTAGTCGTCTGCTTCAACACCGGCCACCTTGAACTAATCTGCATTATTCAACTGTCGTTTAATGGTAACACGGCAAGCTTGTGTATCGGACGCCTAATTGTTCCGGTTCTGGTTTTCACGTCGGCCACTCTCACCTTTCCGTCCTGGCCGGCGATCGTACCTGTCACTCGGCCTAGGATCCATTGCTGGGGCGGGGCGTTGTCTTCGTAAACGACGACGAGTTCTCCTACCTCTACGTTGGGCTGTGGGTGCTGCCATTTGTTGCGCTCCTGCAAACTCAGGAGGTAACTCTTGGACCACGTTTGCCAAAACCGACGCTTGATTGAGCAAACATGTTGCCATCTGTCGGAGTAGCGTGTGCTGGGTTCCGGGAGTTCCGTTTCCCCTGGCATTTCCCTGAGCCGGCAACCGATCAACAGGTGCGCCGGAGTTAGAGCTTCGCCGTCGTTCGGGTCTTGGCTGAGTGGAGCGATTGGGCGCGAGTTGAGCACGGCCTCTACCTCGACGAGCAGCGTTTCCATTTCTTCGGCGGTGAGACTCGCGTTGCCTACGGCTCGTACGAGCAGGTGCTTCGCCGACTTCACTGCCGCCTCCCATAATCCGCCGAAGTGGGGAGCCCTGGGAGGTATAAAGACGAACTTGAACCCTTCGTCTGCGGCGTATTGGGTTACCTCCTCCTTCCGACTCAGAAACGCTTCCCTCAGTTCCTTGAGGTTGCGATCGGCTCCTACGAAATTCGTCGCGTTGTCGCAATGAATCGTCGCTGGTATTCCCCGGCGTCCAACGAACCTTTTAAGGGCGAGAATAAAATTGTCAGAACTCAAATCAGACACAAGTTCTAAATGGACAGCTTTTGAGGTAAAACACACAAAGACCGCAATGTACATTTTTACCGGGGGGCGACCACGTATCTTTTGTGTGACGTAGATTGGACCGCAAAAATCTACCCCACAAACCATAAATGGTCGTAGAGCACGCAGCCTGTCGGCTGGTAAATTGCCCATAATTTGGCCTTTTAATTTAGGCTTATAATGAAAGCAATGTAGCTATGCAGTTTCGCACTCGCCTCTCGAGCATTAACTAGCCAAATTTTTTCACGTAAAATTGCAACCAATGCTTTTGCACCTGCATGATGGTTGCGCAAATGTAGGAACCGTATGTACGAATTTACGAACTGCGAATTCTTGCTCAATAGTAGAGGAAATTTAGCATCGTACGGGATAGGCGCATTTAATAAACGACCGCCTACTCGTAACAATTTCAACGACAAGGACTTTTCTGAATACTCATGCAAAAATGGATTAAATTTTTGCAAGCTCGACGGCAGTGGAAGGTTTTTTGACAATTTAGTTATTTCTTGGCTATATTCATCAAGTTGGACTATTTGAACAATTTTTAAGAAGCTTAGTTGCAACTCTTGTGCCGATGGTGTTGGATCATATTTGGTGGATCGATTTCTCACCTTCAAGACCCATCGCAGAATATAGGCAAAAACTCGTAATAGTTTTTTATGTGAGGAGTATTTTTCAATCACAGTTACTAGTGGGTTACGGTCGTCACTCACTGCTACTAAGGCGCTGGCGTTTTTTTTCTTTTCCAGTGCTTGTTCTTCAGGCGATAATTCGAAATGGGTATTTATTGGCCAACTTGCGGGGTCTTCTAAGAGGAACTGTGGGCCAGAAAACCATATTGAATTCTGTATTTCATCCACGCTACAACCCCGAGATACTTGATCTGCAGGATTTTGTTTAGTTGGCACATGCCGCCACGAAACACTTTGAGTCAACTCTTGAATCTCGGACACTCTGTTAGCAACGAATGTTTGCAAAGTTGATGGATGTGTTTTTATCCAATGCAAAACTATTTCGGAGTCTGACCAGAATGTTGTGCTGTCAATAGGTCGACTCAACATCGGCGCAATGCGTGACCATACCTTGGCTAGAAGATGCGCTGCCAGGAGCTCTAGACGAGGAAGAGACTTAGTCTT
Organism: Philophylla caesio; assembly: GCA_963971545.1. NCBI lineage: Eukaryota > Metazoa > Arthropoda > Insecta > Diptera > Tephritidae > Philophylla > Philophylla caesio. The sequence continues at coordinate 19,699,466 of OZ020605.1, forward strand.
CAGCGGAGCAACCCTGGATTTTGCAGTTAGCAGAATGCATTTAACCTCATTAGCGAATTGGCTTCGAATGTAAATACAACAACCATACGCCCTTATCGAGGCGTCGGCGAAGCCATGTATTTGACAATTAGCACTCGACTCAGTATAAACAAACCGAGGAATACTGATTGAAGGCAATTGCAATAAATTCGCTTTGAAATTCTGCCAACTGCTGTTGAGATACAACGGAATTGACTCATCCCAATCTAGTTTCTTAATCCACAGCTCTTGCAATAAGATTTTAGCTGTGGTCACTAGTGGGGCCAGCAAACCAAGAGGATCAAAGAGACGGGCAGATACCGATAAAATATTTCGTTTTGTTGCTCGTAACTCATCGAATGTATCATCCAATCTAAACCGAAATAAATCGTCTTTTGGCGACCAATGGATTCCCAGCGTTTTAGTCGAGTCTGAATCGTTGAAACTTAACGATTTTTCCAGACTCTGACTGTCGAAAAAACTCGGGTAGTTAGAGAACCACTTAGCAAGCTGGAATCCTGCCGACTTTAGGATGTCAGTTACCTCACAGCGAATTCTGTCGAGGGATTCAAAATATTCAGATCCGGTTAACAGATCATCAACGTAAAAATCGGTACTTAACACTTTGGCACCGAGTGGATATTTTTGTGCATTCACATCACTTAGCATCTGCAAACACCGTGTTGCGAGAAATGGAGCTGGCGCAGTGCCATACGTTACGGTGTTTAAACGAACAATTTGCAGAGGCTCGGATGGATGCTTTCTCCACACTATTAATTGAAAATTTCTATCATTTTCATTTACGAGAACTTGGCGGTACATCTTAGTGATGTCCGCCGTAATAGCATACTTATGCATTCGAAAGCGAAGTAGCGTCGAAAAAAGTTCTTCTTGAATGGTCGGTCCAACCATCAAAATGTCATTCAACGCAATTTGTGTTGACGTCTTACTCGACGCATCGAAAGCAACGCGGAGTTTCGTCGACGTTCTTTGTGGTCTTAAGACACACTGATGCGGAATGAAATAGTGGGCTTCACTCGGGATTTTGTTATCAGTGGGGCTCATGTGTCCCAATGCCAAGTACTCTTCCATGAAGTCCAGGTACATTTGACGAAGTTCTGGATCTTTCAAAGTACGTCTCTCCAGCGCCTGAAACCGCCGAGCTGTGGTTTCAAATGACTGACCCAATGCATTTTGGTCAGTTTTGAACGGCAATCTTACTTGAAGCCGTCCCGACGATAAGACTTCAGTAGTCTTAACGAAGTAGTCTTCGCATTTCATTTGTTCGGCAGTGAACTTTGTAGCCTGTGATTCCGAAGGGATTTCTTCCATTGCCCAGAATCTTTGGACAATTTCATCCATTGCTTCAGAATCATCTTCAGCTTTGCATAAGGCACTGCTAGCTTGGAAATGCTCACTTTGGTGGGAGACGTATTTGCCTGAAATTACCCAACCCAAAAGTGTTTTTTGAAGTGTTGGGAACCTTGGGTCAGTTTTAATCTGACCAACCGAAAGAAGATCGAAAAATGTTTCGGCTCCCAACAAAAGATCGACCTTTGAGGACTTGTAGAACCCCGGATCAGCTAATTCAATATTAGCTGGAATTTTCCAACCTGCGGTGTTAACAGCCCTGGGTGATTTGCCGAAATCGCTCCCATTACCCAAAAATCTGCGAGAAACTCAAAATTGTTGACTCGGGATTTTACGACTGCACTAACCTTTGACCGAACCTTTTGGAGGGCATTACCAATCCCGATGACATTTAATGTCGCTCTCTCTCGCCGAATTCGCAGCCTTTGTGCCGGCTCTTCAGTAATGAAATTTACTTGAGACCCCGAGTCAAGTAACGCACGAGCTGACACATAATCACCGGAGCAAGTTTTTACCTTGACCACCGCTGTCGCCAACATGACGCGATCAGGCACGCTCACTGTGTGCATAGTTTGTGAGGTCGAAGGTTGTGGAGTTGTTTCGAACGCTATTGGGTATTGGTGTAACATGGTGTGATGTGACCGGTTACAAACCCGACACCGTTCTAATTTGCATTTCGAAACCATATGTCCCTTGCGTAAGCAATTTATACACAATGGAACCGACTTTGCGAATTCGAATCTCTGCTGAGGAGAGAGAGTTTTAAATTTAGGGCAGGTGGTTAGAAAGTGGTCTTTGGAGTTGCAGTGGAAGCAAGTAGTTGGCTAAGCTTTCGCAGCCACAAAGGATGACTTTGGCTTTTCAGCACTCTTGTTGCTTTGCCTTTGGGTTTCATGCGGTTTAGACGATGTCGACGCTTCTTCAGACGAGAGGTGCTGGTATCTCTTATTGAGAGCCGCTTCACAGTCACTCCACAGCGGAAGCTTGTCGTAGTCAAGTTGCTCCTCCTATTTTGACCGCGTAGTGGGATCAACCTTCGACATTACTAAGTGTATCAACATCGCATTTGAAATATTTTTGTCATCACCCAAAGACAACAAGGAGTCATATATAGCTGATACGGTATCGATCATTGACCGTAGCGAAAGCGACGATGCCTTTTGTATTTTCGGTAACTCAAACAGTTTTGCAACTGTATTCGAAAATATGAGACATTTATTGTCATAAACTTTTTTCAGACTTGCCAACGCCTTCGGGCTGTTCCCAAGGCTTCACCAGACAAACACGAAACTGAATGTGTGAACTTTTCAATGTCCGAAAGCGCAGAGTTGTTATGAACGAGGCTCTCAAACAAACTCATAAAATTTTTGAACTCTGAATACTGCCCTCGAAAGTTGGGCAGCGACATTTTTGGAAGCCTTGAGCTGTGAGGCGCTGTGAAGGAGGTGTCAAGAGCTTTTGATTTGTTGCTCTCTGACAATATGGATTTTAATAACGCCTTGGTCCCCACAATTAAATCTTCAAGGCTGTCACGAAGAAGCTTTTCGCTGTAGCTATTCAGCATTTCGAGTCGACACTCAACTTCCGACGGATCTGATGAGAGCGACTTATTGTGAATTCCAGTTTTAATTCTGGATATACTTTTTTTTAAAACTGTCCTCTGTCTTTTTAAGGATGTGGCGCCTTCCACCGGGCCTAGCTGATTCTCACCTTTATTCATCTTGATTCGCTATGTACAGTAACTTTGTACAAATTATAGATTGGAAGTTTTCAACTTGAAAATACGAAAACGAAAAAATTGCTGAAACTTCACCAAACTATCGAAAAAAGTCGCAAATCAAGAGGAAGAATCTTATAATCCCTTAATTGGGAGAACTAGACGCAATGTCGAAAGTTTTTAAGGACCTAACCGTGAGCAAAATTATGGTCAACGATTTAACCAAACACTTAAAGCTGTATAGCTTTCGAAAATATTTGACAGAATGGTAATCGGAGCCTTGTCGGAAATTGCACGAGGTTTTCACTGAACAATCCCGAAATCTTGTTTCACAAAATTTGTATATAAAAAATTTAATTTCAGAGTGAATACAAGAGATGCCAAAAATTAAAGCTTGTTGGGTGATCTTCGCAGCAATTTAACAAAAAACAACAACCTCAATAGCTTTTAATTGTTCGCACTCAATACCTGTTCTTTATGGACTGGTTCGTTTCCAGCTTCGACTTCCCTTTTGCACAGCAAACAGTTGCACTTCATTCCTGGGGGAAATGGCCAAATCCGGAATTACAGCAACGATATTGAGCCGAACGGCACTCTATAATCAGCAGCAGTTTTGTGTGTGTGTGTGTGTGTGTGTGTGTGTGCAGCACAACTTATAGCGCAAATAGCTCTTTATCAAATTTTAATTTATTTTTTTTTTATTTATTTTTTTTTTTTTTTACTTAGCGCCTTTTTGCAGGTAAGTAAACCAAATCAATATGTATTTGGTTGCAATTATGATTGTCGCGCACTTGCGGTAAGTACCTCTTTAAAATTTTTATTAAAATATTAGGTAAGTACCTTTTTATAACTCAATTAATATTTTAATTTCAGATTTCACCTTGCCACTGCTATGGTTTTGTGCGTCATTGTATCTATGTGACCGCCTTATGCGTAAATAGGAGCACAGTTAATTTGGCTATTTGCACTAATTTTGTAACACAAAGGTATTTTAAATGGCATTTTAAGTATTTTTAAAAAACTTTTTTATTTATTGTTGTATTAATTTTTTAACTCTCAAAGATAACTTTTAATAAAGGTAAGTATTTTTTTTATATCCGGTATTTCAGTTTTTAATCAAGGTAAGTATGTAAAATTTTTAAACACTTGGCAAGTATAAGTAGGTATAAGAGTTTTAAAACCTTTTACAATTTATTTTGCTCTTTTTTACAAGCTTTTTTTTTTTTTTTAGCGACTGCACTGCACTTAAAGTGTTATGTATTGTTTCGCACACACGACCGCGACAGGCAATTAATTTTTTCTATAGAATTATCAAAGAAAACTTTTAGTTTTTTAATGTAGCACTTTGTCCCTGCTCGGGCGCCATGAAAAATTTACTAATATTTTTTAGTAATCCAAATCACTTTCGTTAGTGAAGGAATTATTATTGTCTTAGGGGAGCACTAATTAAAACTTTGAATTTTAACTTCGCATAATAAAAAACACCGCCGATCTCGATTACTCATAGACTGTGTGTTTATTATCTCATTTCATTGTTTTTATAATATTTTCTTAACTATAATTTACAGTTTGTCAACTTCCACTTTCAATAAGCGGTAAGTTCTTCGCCTGTTCCTATGAGCCTACGTATGCGTGTATATGTATTTACAAGAGAGCGTGGACAAGCCGCGCTTGTTAGCAGGTATACACACACCGCATGCACATAGGTACATTAGAATACAGGCTGTAATCATGCATTTACTTACATTAGGGTGGTGCTAAAAGGTTAAGGTAAGCAAATTGGTAATTAGCTAAAATCATTACAAGGGAAAATGAGGTAAGTGTGAATTAATTATAAGGTAAGTATAAGGTAAGTATAAGGTCATTCTTAGTTAGGTGAGTATATATATTTTTCTCTATTTTAATTCATTTATAATTACATTTCATTTCTTTACATTTCATTTTAGGCATTAGGTTTCTTAAATTAGTCGTCTGCTTCAACAGCGATGTTTGTGGTTTTCCAAACATCGATATTTGCATCGCATTTTATGAACGATCTATCGATCTTTCAAAAACATGGATGTATCGTAATAGTGAAGCATGTGCATTACATATACTTAGGTGGAATTTGTTGTAAGTTGGAAATATCATAATTTTTACAAGATATTTACATCACATTTTCAGAGTTACTTCGAGGGTGTTTGGACGTGTCGTCTGCTTTAATATAGTTAAATCTAAAAAAAGTTTTCTGTGCAGTTAGTGCTTCTACTTTTTACATCTTGTGCTAGCTATAATCATTAATTGGAAAGGCTGTACCATCATCACCAGCTAATAAATTGTGAGTACTTTGATATCATACCTTGACTTTGTTTTAATTTTATCTCTGACAAAAATACCTTATTAAAAAGGTGCCAGCTACATCACAAAAAAAATCGAAGGCAGAATTAAAGATTTAAATTTCACCGAAATTGACCTTATTTTTGCAGTTGGAAGAACCTTGTTCAAGGTCACTTTCAAGTATGCAGCTGCTGCAAACAAATTTTTATTAAGCGATGAGTTAAAAAAGCGAGGCCTACGTGCCTTTGTCCCAAATACGGCATTTGAATCGTACGGTGTAGTTAGAGGAGTTCCCATCGAATACGGTGTGGAAGATATTAAAAAAATTGCAGTATCAACCATTCAGATTTCATCAGTACACCGATTTACAAGAAGGGAAGTGAGCGATAAGGGAGAATCGTTTGTCCCAACCACCACCATCAAAATAGGCTTTTTAGGCAAATATATCCACAAATTCATTAAATATGAATACACAAAGTTAGATATTTCGTTTTATATTCCGCCTCTCAGGCAATGTAGAAAGTGTGGCCGTCTAGCGCATACGCAGCTTGGATGTAAATCAAATAGCAGATGCCTTAGTTGCGGATTTTAAGAATGTAAAGGCACATGCAAGCGTGAGGGTTGTATCCTTTGTGGGAAGGACGATCACAACTGCAGTCACAAAAGTAGACGTGAGATTTGGCAGAAAGAATTATCCATCAATCGTTTTATAACAATTAAGAAACTTTTCAGGAAAGAGGTTATGGAAGCTTACTTCCCAAATAGGAGTAAAAGATTCGACATCCTACATATTGAGGAAGCTAAATTTCCTCAGCTTTTTGAGGAAGAAGTTACAATAGACAAAAACCATATCATAAACAGAGGTATGACAAAAGTTAGCTACAGTAGGGTTGTCAAAAAGGCACAATAAAATGACCCAGTACATCATAGACGAAATTTACATTTCAAAAAATTAGCAATACAACCAGTGTATGACAAACAGGAATTCAACAAAAACAGAGAGCATAAACTTACGTCTGAACTTCAGACTATTTTAAACCTAAAACAAAAATACAATAATGCCCTGATTGATTCAAGCCAGATGAAAATAGTGCAATATAACATCCAGTCTCTCAATGCCAATTCTCACTATCTAGAATTTTTCCTAAACCATTGCAACTACGACATTGCAGTTCTAAGTGACACGTTTTCACACCAAGGTTCTAAACAAAAAAAAATAAATGCATTTCAACACAATTCATAAAACTAGACAAGATGGCTATGGGGAGTTGCCATTGCCTTTAAAAAAAACATTAAATTTCAAAAGATCAGGTATACCACTCCGTATGATATAATTATATTACAGTCAAAAAACCTTGTTCCTAATTTTACCATTTGCGCAGTTTACTTTCCGCCCAACATCTTCAAAAATGAAATCACTAGACTTTTTATGTCTAGAGAACAATTAAAGTTGTCCCCATCCCCAAAAAGTGAAAGAACCTCGACGACTACAGGAATTTCAGACCAATTGCGCTGATTTCGGTTCTACTGAAATGCATAAATAGTTGCCTGAAGAACAGAATAGAGGAGATTATTGACAAAAACAACATACTTCCATACGCCACTTTTGCTTATAGGAAAGGGAAGTCGGCCACGATGGCAGTCAACTACCTTATTCAGAAATTGACAATTGAAAAACAAAGGGGTAAGAAAGTGATTATTTGCTCCGTAGATATTTCAAACGCATACAACTGTGTAGATATCCTTACTTACTTACTTCATTGGCGCATTGACCGCCTAAGCGATTTTGGCTGAGGTCAACAAAGCACGCCAGCTGTCCCTATCTCGTGCTAACTGGCGCCAATTGGAAATCCCAACTATAGCCGAGTCTTTTTCCACTTGGTCTTTTCAACGCAAAGGAGGTCTTCCTTTTCCTCTGCTACCACCCGCGGGTACCGCGTCAAAAACCTTCAGGGCTGGAGCTATTTCATCCATTCGAACGACGTGACCGAGCCAGCGGAGCCGCTGATTCTTAATCCGCTGCACTATATCTACGTCATTGTACACCTCATCGTGCCACCGTACACGGTATTCGCCGTTGCAAAGACGCAAAGGTCCATAAATCTTTCGAATAATCTTTCTCTCTAACACTCCAAGAGCCCTCTCTTCTGATGTTTTAATCGTCCATGCTTCTGCGCCACACAATAGGACGGGCATGATGAGACACTTATATAGTATGGTTTTTGTCTGTCGAGAGAGGACTTTACTGTGCAATTGCCTACTCAGTCCGAAGTAGCACTTGTTGCCAAGAGAGATTCTGCGTTGGATTTCAAGGCTGACACTGTTATTGGTATTAATGCTGGTTCCTAAATAAACGAAGTCCTCTACTTTTTCAAAGTTATAACTGTCAATTGTGATGTTAGATCCCATTCGTAAATGTGCCGACTGTCTGTTTGATGACAGGAGATACTTTGTCTTGCCCTTGTTCACCTCCAGACCCATTCGCTTCGCTTCTCTATCCAGTTTGGAGAAGGCAGAACTAACTGCACGGTTGTTAAGGCCGATGATGTCGATGTTATCGGCGTACGCCAGCAATTGCACACTCTTATAAAAGATGGCCGGTTTAGTTCTGCGGCTCGAATTATCTTCTCCAGCATCAGGTTAAAGAAATCGCACGACAAAGAGTCACCCTGTCTGAAACCCTGTTTGGTATCAAACGGCTCGGAGAGGTTCTTCTCAATTCTGACGGAGTTGGTGGTGTTGCTCAACGTCATTTTACATAGCCGTATAAGTTTTGCCGGGATCCCAAATTCAGACATTGCGGCATATAGCAAACTTCTTTTCGTACTGTCAAAGGTAGCTAGAAGTCGACAAAAAGGTGGTGTGTGTCGATTCTTCTTTCTCGGGTCTCTTCCAAGATCTGGCGTATTGTGAATATCTGGTCGGTGGTCGATTTACCAGGTCTAAAGCCACACTGATACGGTCCAAACAGTTCGTTGACGATGGGCTTAAGTTTTTCACACAATACAGTCGACAGAACCTTATACGCGATGTTAAGGAGACTAATCCCGCTATAATTAGCACAGACTGCAGGATCACCCTTTTTGTGGATTGGGCAGAGCACACTTAAGTTCCAATCAGCAGGCATGCGTTCTTCCGACCATATTCTAGAGATGAGCTCGTGCATGTACTAAACCAGCTCCTCTCCGCCGTACTTAAATAACTCAGCTGGTAACCCGCCAGCCCCGGGGGCTTTGTTGTTCTTCAGTCATGCTATCGCTTTCCGAATTTCCTCATAGTCGGGTGATGTTACATCACATCCATCATCATTGATTGGGGATTCGGGTTCAACATCTTCTCCATCGGTTGGAGCTGCTTCCATTAGGCAGTGTAAAGAAGTGCTCCCTCCATAATTTAAGTATTGTGTGGACAACAGTCACCAGGTCGCCGTTTTCATTCTTACAGGAATGCGCCCCAGTCCTGAAACCTTCAGTGTGGCCCAGTAGGCAGCGTCTTTACGTTCCGTATCGGCGCGACATTCCTCGTCATACCAGTTGTTCTTTCGGGCTCGCTGAAACCCGATGGATTCTTCAGCGGCGGTATGTAGACAGCGAGAAATATGGTTCCACTGCTCGGAAATATCGTTCTGTTGATTATTGCTCTCTGAGAGCAGGAGTGCAAGTCGAGTGGCGAAGTGGGTGGCTGTATGTTGCGATTGCAGCTTTCCGACGTCGAGCTTTCCTTGTGTCCATTTGCGAACGCTTTTTGCTGCACAGAGGCGCGTGCGGATCTTAGCTGCCACAAGAAAATGATCCGAGTCGATGCTGGCTCCTCGGATCGTGGGCACATTTAGGACACTGGAAGTCTGCCCTCCGTCTATCACAACGTGGTCGATTTGGTTTCGTGTCTTACCATCTGGAGACAGCCACGTAGCCTGGTAAACCCATTAATGTTCAAAAATGAATGCCATGTACTTTGGGTAATTAATTAATATTGAAATGTCAAAATTTCTTAAAAGAAGTCAGGCTGAGTAAAGTCGGATTTTTTAAATACGCCAGAAAGTTTGTTTCTTCATGATAAAAAACAAAAGGGGTAAATCCTTGTCCGCGACCACGGTACTGTCGACAAGCTAGTTAGCAAGATTGAGTGTGTCTTTAAAATTATAAGGCGAGCGATTTGAATATTTAGCAGTTTTACTTATTTAGACCTTTAATTAAAATTTTTTTAGAGTACAACGCAGTTCTTTTGAAATATTTTAAAGTATTAAGTGATTCGCCAATAAAAATGAAGTTTGCGGTACTAAATTGTCACACTGGTTACATATTTAAGACATCAGAGTGCAGCTTGTTTTCTTTTCCAGTGGACTCCGTACAGCGGAAAAATTTAATGCAATATGATATACGAACATCTTATATATGTATGAACTATTTTGCATTATTTAATTATTAAAATGCAGTTTAAACCGTCGATCCAGATGCTAATTTAGAGCGTTTGCAGCGAACTCACCGTCGGCTAGAAAAAACTCATTGTCGATAGTGAAGCATGTGCATTACATATATGTAGGTGCAATTTGTTGTAAGTTGAAAATATCATAATTTTTGCAAGATATTTAGTTAAACTCAGTTTAAATTTAAACTTAGTGTCCTTGCGCTCAATTAAATTTGTTGCAACCAAAACGAAGTAGTCAGCACACAGCTGATAAGTTAAACTAAGTTTAACCGTGCGCGATCGGCAGTTTAAACTCCGTTTAAAGTTGACGGAAAAACTGCATACTGAGTTTAAACTTACATACCTCAATGAATCGTATATTGTACACTTGAGACACTGAAAGGTAATTGATTTATAATTTAAGACTTAGGGCCGTTTGCACCATCTTCGGTTAAAATTACTGGCGGTTAGCTACAACTCAGCTTATAATTCAGCGCTTACTTATCTGACGGATGGTCTTAATCAGCGCTTTTAGTTCCGATTAAGCGCTTAACCGGAGATGGTGCAAGCGATCCTTAATGTTTTCAAAATAAATGACAAACTTGATTATAAATGGAAACTTTGAATAAACATTCATATCAACGGAAATGATTGACGATTTCAAAATTCACGTACGAAAAATAAATCACAAACTCATAATATATACATATAAAAATTTCTCAAATAAATGTACATATATAATAATAATAATAATAATTGTTTAAGCATGCAGTCTAATACTAGGCTAAGCACGGTACCGATAGATGTCGCTGTTGACCACTGGCTGACAGAACTCGTTACTTCTATTCCTTTGTGCACGAGTCCTGTTAGCTGATACCGGTGCCAGATTCCACCTTCTGTGGAGGCTATAAATGCGGCGACTGCGGGAAAAACGGGCTCTTCTTTTTCCAGTTCGGTGAACAGCGACATCAGCGGTGAGTAATACATATTTCAAAAATAAAAATGAATTTTTGCATATAGATATATTTAAACAAAAGCGAATTGTTTCTTTCAACAAATATTTGTTGAGTGGAAGTTTCGTGAGAGGTAATAGGAGAGTTTCGGCGTCTCAAGGATCGGCTCCCCGTGATCCCCGTTGTCGAAATTCAAGAGGAATTTTGATTATTTTCATTCCCCCGCTCGAACATGGTCCTTCGAGCCGGATCCTTTACGACGCTCGGTTACTCCATTATTTCTCACATTTATTCCACTGGCAACTCTCGCCAAGTCCCAATTTTCGTAATCTCGAAACACCATTGTGAACGAGACAACTAAAAAAAAGGTCCCTTCACGGCTTTTGACATTTACTGGCACCGCCATTTTACTATTCAACAACAAACGAAAGAATAGAGCGCTGATATTTTTTGGACTAAAACCACTTTTCTCAAAACCGATATCAACGATTTCATCAACGCGACAGCTGGGAAGCAACCAGCAGACCACAATTTGTGCAGCAGTCAAAGGAGAAAATTGGTTAGTCGAAACCAACCCAAAGAAAAAAAAAGGAGACATTCCTTTTCATCGCTAGCGGCTTAGAATTCACCGGGAAACGGTCTGAGGATAGCGGGCGAGTCCCGATCTTTGTGCTTTTTTAACCATACACGTATATATGTATCCATTAACCTGCCTTTTTCAGTTAAAAGTCCCTGAGAAGCAGGGCAGTGCAGTGAAAGTGCTAGTGGAAAGTCCCTACAAATAAGGGCAGTGAGCGCCGGCACCAAGTGCCTACGAATAAAGCGCTAGCAACCACTTGCAGTGAAAGCCACTGATTAGCAGGGCTGCGCAAGTGTCGGAAAGTCCCTGAGAAGCAGGGCAGTGCAGTGAAAGTGCTAGTGGAAAGTCCCTACAAATAAGGGCAGTGAGCGCCGGCACCAAGTGCCTACGAATAAAGCGCTAGCAACCACTTGCAGTGAAAGCCACTGATTAGCAGGGCTGCGCAAGTGTCGGAAAGTCCCTGAGAAACAGGGCAGTGCAGTGAAAGTGCTAGTGGAAAGTCCCTACAAATAAGGGCAGTGAGCGCCGGCATCAAGTGCCTACGAATAAAGCGCTAGCAACCATTTGCAGTGAAAGCCACTGATTAGCAGGGCTGCGCAAGTGTGGGAAAGTCCCTGAGAAACAGGGTAGAGCAGTGAAAGTGCTAGTGGAAAGTCCCTACAAATAAGGGCAGTGAGCGCCGGCACCAAGTGCCTACGAATAAAGCGCTAGCAACCACTTGCAGTGAAAGCCACTGATTAGCAGGGCTGCGCAAGTGTCGGAAAGTCCCTGAGAAACAGGGTAGTGCAGTGAAAGTGCTAGTGGAAAGTCCCTACAATTAAGGGAAGTGAGCGCCGGCACCAAGTGCCTACGAATAAAGCGCTAGCAACCACTTGCAGTGAAAGCCACTGATTAGCAGGGCTGCGCAAGTGTCGGAAGGTCCCTGAGAAACAGGGCAGTGCAGTGAAAGTGCTAGTGGAAAGTCCCTACAAATAAGGGCAGTGAGCGCCGGCACCAAGTGCCTACGAATAAAGCGCTAGCAACCACTTGCAGTGAAAGCCACTGATTAGCAGGGCTGCGCAAGTGTCGGAAAGTCCCTGAGAAACAGGGCAGTGCAGTGAAAGTGCTAGTGGAAAGTCCCTACAAATAAGGGCAGTGAGCGCCGGCACCAAGTGCCTACGAATAAAGCGCTAGCAACCACTTGCAGAGAAAGCCACTGATTAGCAGGGCTGCGCAAGTGTCGGAAAGTCCCTGAGGAACAGGGCAGTGCAGTGAAAGTGCTAGTGAAAAGCCCCTACAAATAAGGGCAGTGAGCGCCGGCAGCAAGTGCCTCCCAAATAAAGCGCTTGCAACCACTTGCAGTGAAAGCCACTGATTAGCAGGGCTGCGCAAGTGTTGGAAAGTCCCTGAGAAGCAGGGCAGTGCAGTGAAAGTACTAATGGAAAGCCCCTACCAGTAAGGGCAGTGTAAGGAAAGAGCCTGTGAAAGTAATTTACAGACGTGTGCAAGTGAGTGAAAGTCCCTGGGAAACCTGGGCAGTTCAGAAATAAATCATCAGCGGACAGTTAAGAAAGTGCAACCAAGCACCAAAAGCTGCTCGTCATAATAAAGGCAAACAAAAAAAGATCGGCCCAACGTGCAGCAAGGCCATAAACAAGGACCCATCTGAACAATAGTTCCCGAGCAACCCACAATAAATAGAAACCTACGCATATCAAAAAAAAAAAGCGGAGATAACAGGAAATTCTCCACGTTTTATTTGTTAACAAAGCCGGTCAGGAATTTCTGGTCAGCGTACGGCCTAACAAAAATAGAGCCTTAAACGGTGAATAAAGGCATATATGTACATACGTAGTTGCACAGTCGAGTGCGATACGCGAAAATAACCCGGGGTCATTTTAGACGTAAATATCCTCTGAAAAGGGTTTTAATTTTTTTTATTTTCCTCTATTCGGGAGTAAGTTTGTTTACATAAGGTTAGCATCAATCATTCCAGTAGAGAAACGCTGGTCCAAGAGGGCGAACCCAAATGAATTTTCTCGAGCTTGTGAGGCTTTATTAGAATTTGAGGAAAAATAGAATCTCACACCAGGGGAAAGCCACTCGGTATTCTCGATCGAAATACAGAAGGAGGAGCTAAAAGCTTTATGGGTCAAGGTTAAGGAGACTTTTGAAGCATACTCGCGAAGTGTGTCTGAAGACGAAGCAGGAAAGGCCGCTTTAAGCTTAGGCAAATGCAGATATCAGGATTGCTATTCCGCATATGTTGCATGTGCATCACTGATGGGCGAAACTATCCACAATTTGACCTTTGCTCAGCAGAGCTCATCAACAATTATTCCGACACACCGTGACTGCGAACTAGTCCAACGTTCAAGCGTTAATCTCCCACCTTGTGACACGGAGATCTTTTTTGGGGATTAAATGTCATGGCCCTCTTTTCGAGATCTCTTCACGGCCATTTATATAAACAATTCTCGATTAAGTCCGGTTGAAAAACTATATCACCTAAATCAGAAAACTAGAGGAGAAGCCAAAGATATAGTTAAAAAATCTCCATTGACCAATGACGGGTTTGCAATTGCGTGGCAAAACCTCTCTGACCGGTATGAAAACAAAAGGGTAATGGTGAATAGCCAACTGAAGATATTGTTTAATTTACCCACTGTAACTTGCGAGCGTGGACACGATATAAAAAATCTTCAGCGGTCGGTCAATAACTAAATTTCCGTTCTGCAAATGTACAATATTGATATAGAGAACTGGGACGCCATCTTCGTATTTCTAGTGTCGAGTAAATTGCCGGATACTACTTTGGCTTTATGGGAACAGGGAATCGTACATAAATCCGAGATCCCAAAGTGGGAAGATTTAGATAGTTTCCTTTCCAGTAGGTTCCAAACCCTAGAAACGGTTAGCGATATTCAGAGTGCTCGCGTGCAAAGCGCACTTTTCGCAGCTAGTTCCAAAGGCGTTATTTTGGGAACAGCAATGGTACATATAAATCATTTAGGGGTGAACTATCCAGCAAGAGCTCTTCTTGACTCCGGGTCGGAAGGCACATTTATCTCAGAGCGGCTGCAAAAACGAATTAACCTTCCTACTCGGCCTGTCGAGACGAGTATATGCGGGATAAATGCAACTATAACTGCCAAAGTGAGAAAGGCAGCACGATTCGTATTAGGCTCCCCTGTTGATTCCCAAGTCAGAATTGAGGCAATAGGCCTACCCCAACTTACAGGAAACCTCCCCCAGTTGTCAGTAAAGGTAGCGGATCTCGTTTCTCCTCCCCCAATGGAATTTGCCGATGTCAATTTCTACAAGAGCCAACAGGTGGATATGATCATTGGTGCCGATTTGTATCCAGCTATCATGCGCGGCCAGATAAAGAAAGATGTATTGGGCTCTCTTCTGGCACAGGAGACTGTGTTTGGCTGGGTACTTTCAGGGCCTCTTTCTCAGTCTGTGGCAAAATCCTCAGAGGCGTGTTTGTCCCTTTTTACTGAAGTAACAGACTCCCAGCTAACTAGGTTTTGGGAACTTGAGCAGGTTCCGAGCAAAAAACGGGTAACTCCAGAGGAAGCTTTTTGTGAACAGCAATACAAAATGACAACGCATCGTGATGATAAAGGGCGATATGTAGTAGCATTGCCATTCCGACAGGAATTTCCAGATGATCTCAGTCTGGGACATTCTAGGACCTGTGCAGCCTGTGGAGTGAGCTTGAATGATGCACTCTACCCTGGTCCTGTTCTTCAGGCAGATCTTATAGCTTTACTGCTGAAATGGCGATTTTTTAAGTACGTCTTCAATGCGGACATCGAGAAAATGTATCGACAAATTCTGCTGCAGCCTGAAGACACACAATATCACAGGATTCTTTTTCGAAAATCACAAAATGAAGAACTGGTGGATTACGAACTGCAAACTGTCACGTTCGGGGTTAACTGCGCACCATATCTAGGAATACGAACTCTTCTTCAACTAGCGCAAGAAGTCAATCAGCAGTTTCCACTGGCAGCCAGAGTTTTAAAACACCATACGTACGTAGACGATGTACTAGCAGGAGCCCACGACCAAAAGACGGCCATTCGAACGCGCGATGAACTCCTAATGGTATTACAGGGAGCTGGATTCCCCCTCCGAAAATGGACATTAAATTCCAGGGAGATCCTGGCCGCCTTGCCTAAGAACCACCTTTTGAAGGAAGACTTTCTGGAGATCGACGACTTGAGTGAAGCGAGAATGTTAGATATTCGATGGAATGCTGCGCATGACATGTTTTATTTCAGCGTAAAAACAATGCCATCACATCCAAACTACACCAAACGAGAAGTCCTATCTTGTGTCGCAAAGTTGTTTGATCCTGCGGGTTGGCTAGGTCCTATTGTCGTTCAAGCAAAAATTCTAATGCAGGATATATGGCTAGCCAAAGTTGACTGGGATGATCATCTACCACCAACCCTCTCTCAGCGTTCGGAAAGGTTTTTAAGGGATTATGTGTTCATCCCAGATATTAAAATTCCAAGGTGGATAAACTTCACGCCTTGGGATGAAATCGAGTTCCACGGGTTTTGTGATGCTTCAGAGAAAGCATATGCGGCGGCTCTTTATGTTAGGGTACGAGAAAAATCAACGGACAACGTCCCCTTTGTAAATTTACTCGTAGGCAAAACGAAGGTAGCACCCGTGAAAACTATATCCTTACCTCGCCTGGAGTTATGCGGAGCCCTTCTCTTAGCAGAGCTTATTAACGCTTTACTTCCACAGTTTGACGTTGGTCAGCCAGTACTATACAAATGGACTGATTCCACCACCGTTCTCTCGGGGTTAAGGATACCTCCCTGCTCCTGGACAACCTTTGTGGCGAACAGAGTCGCCAAAATCGAGGAACTGGTTGGAGTAAATGGATGGAATCACGTAGACTCCACAGATAATCCTGCAGATCTTGGAAGCCGAGGGGTCTCACCCCAGGAATTAGCAAAGAGCACATTGTGGTGGCAAGGTCCCCACTGGCTCAAATCAAAACCATCGGAATGGCCTCTAAAAACTCTTGAAATACTAAAAGAGACGGAATTAGAACAGAAGGTTGTCCGAATACATACAACGTGTATATTAGAAAAACAGGACATCTTAGATAGATTCTCCAGTTTCTCGCGAACCCTGCGAGTGATGGCATGGATTTTCAGATTTTATAGCAAGATCCATCCGGTTCACAAGATGACTCGACGATACACCTCTTCTTAGATTACTTCTGAAGAAATTCGGCAGGTAAAAACCCGCCTTGTTCTTCTGACACAAAGGCCGTACTATTGCAACGAGTATGAGGCACTCTCGTCGTCCAATACGATAAATGCTAAGAGCCCCATCAAGTCTCTCAATCCGTTCCTCGACAGGAATGGGATCATGAGGGTTGGAGGCAGACTCGCGCGATCTGAGATGCCTTTTAATGAGCGTTACCCGATCATCTTGCCGTACAACTGCCAATTTTCTAGACTTCTCGTTAGATTCACGCACTTGATCTCTCTGCACGGAGGGAATCAGCTGGTGCTGAGGCTACTGAGGTCGGAATTTTGGATAGTACGGATGAAGAATTTAATTAAAAGTATAATCCACAATTGTAAAGTTTGTCTCATTTACAGAAAAAAGGCACGAGAACAGCTGATGGAAGCCCTGCCCCCTGAACGAGTAGAAATATCCCGACCTTTTACCAATACCGGCGTGGATTTTACTGGGCCATTTGAGATCAAAAACCTTACCGGCAGAGCTTGTCTCATCACAAAAGGATATGTCTGTGTCTTTGTCTGCTTTGCGACGAAGGCAATTTATCTGGAGGCCACTAGTGACCTTTCGACTACCACCTTTCTCGCTGCATTTTCAAGGTTTGTATCGAGACGCGGATGTCCGAGAAGCATATACTCGGACAACGGGACAAATTTCGTGGTAGCTAGCAAGGCATTGAGACAAGACTTCCGAAAATTCGTCACAGAAATGGCAAGTCGGACTACCCAAACCTACGCTCATCAAGAAATAGTCTGGCACTTCATACCTCCAGGTGCTCCCCATATGGGAGGATTGTGGGAAGCAGGTGTAAAAAGCTTTAAAACACACTTCCGAAAGGTAGCAAATACCATGCGTTTTACGATGGAGGAGTTTGCAACGTTGCTTGCCCAAATAGAAGCTTGTCTGAACTCGAGACCAATCAGCCCGATTTCAGATAACCCCGAGTCTCTAGAGCCCCTCACACCAGGTCATTTTTTGGTAGGCAGTCCACTACTTTCGGTTGTGGAGCCGGAGATCAGGGGAAACACGATGTCAATTGTCAATCGATGGCAAAATATAAAGGCAATAAAGGCCCCCAAACGAGTGGCGAATTGGCAGAGTTGTAAAAGTTTTTACAGGTCCCGATGGCTGCGTGCGAGTAGTAGAAATACGCACTACTCGAGGAGTCATTACACGACCAATCGTGAAATTAGTGTTACTCCCTTCAGTAAACGCAAACTAATATTCTTTTTTTTCTATTTGCAGTAAATCTTCCCAAGATGGCACACCAGTCCCAAAGTGAAGCTCAAGAGCTCAATCGTTGTCCCATCTGCAACCACAACCACAAACTCTTGTTTTGCCGTCAACTTCGCCGAATGGAGGCTGAGGAGAGACTGAGAGCTGTCCTCCTACACCGCCATTGTGCAAACTGTCTGTCGTTGTGTCATATGGCTAGCAGTTGTCCGTCCATCCACAACTGTGAATTATGTGAAGAAAGGCACCACAGTCTCCTCCACTTGTGGGAAGCTCCCAGACGTGAGGAAGACGTGTCGTCACGCCGAAACGCGACAGACTCTCCACCGCAACGACAACACCATGGCGATCTGTTAGAGCTTGATTTCACCGATGATGATATCCAGCAGGACGGAGCGACGGTGCGAAGTGAACAACCGGTGCCCAGACTACCTCCGTCGGGCATTCGGTCAGTTATCCACCGACCACGTAGCCCTACCATACGAAGACAACCAACTCCGCACCGGCCGAAGGTACGCAGCACACAACGCACGCAGTACCCAGGTGTAAGAGACGCCCGAGAACGCATTAGTAGGCCAACCCCACAGGGTCTGGGCTTATCTGTCCTTACTCCGACGGTCATGCTTAGAATTATGGTAGGAGGAAGATACCAATCAATACGAGCAATAATCGACCCAGGGCAACCTTACACGACTATGTCAAAGGCTCTAGTTAGACAACTACGCATCCTCCGTAGCAACGAGAGGTCACATTGCGCATTTACCGTAAAGGGCTGGCAGGAAAGGTTAGTAGTCCGCGCAAAAATAGTACACTATCTGAAAAAGATCACCCCCGAGCGTACCGTCGATGCCCGCATTGTAAACGATTTTGACAACCTCCGGCTAGCAGACCCTAGCTTCTACCGATCGTGCACGGTGTCAATCATCCTAGGAGCGGAGCGATTCTGCGCCCGGGGCTAATGCCTGCGACACCTACACGTCGCGCAGAATACTATCTTCGGTTGGATCATCTCTGGAGCCACTGCTTATTAAAGAATAGGACATCTGACTTATTTTAAGATTTTGTCATAGGCTAAGAAATATTTTAAGTACAACTTATGAATGAATCTATTGAATTTAACTGCAGTGTCGCTGCAAGGCGGGCGGCATGTTTAAGCATGCATTCTAATACTAGGGTAAGCACGGTACCGATAGATGTCGCTGTTGACCACTGGCTGACAGAACTCGTTACTTCTATTCCTTTGTGCACGAGTCCTGTTAGCTGATACCGGTGCCAGATTCCACCTTCTGTGGAGGCTATAAATGCGGCGACTGCGGGAAAAACGGGCTCTTCTTTTTCCAGTTCGGTGAACAGCGACATCAGCGGTGAGTAATACATATTTCAACAATAAAAAGGAATTTTTGCATATATGTAGATATATTTAAACAAAAGCGAATTGTTTCTTTCAACAAATATTTGTTGAGTGGAAGTTTCGTGAGAGGTAATAGGAGAGTTTCGGCGTCTCAAGGATCGGCTCCCCGTGATCCCCGTTGTCGAAATTCAAGAGGAAATTTGATTATTTTCATTCCCCCGCTCGAACAATAATAATTTTTCGCTTACACTATATAGCTCAGTGTTTGGCCGAGCTTCTCCTACCATTTGTGGTGTGCGTCTTTATATTATACCACAAATGGAGGGACCTACAGTTTCGTGCCGACTCCGAGCGGCAGATGTATTTAATGAGAAGCTTTTTCATGGCAGAAATACCCTCGGAGGTTTGCCATTGCCTGTCGAGGGGTGACCGCTATTAGAAAAAAACTTTTCTATGATTTAGATTTTACTTGCCCTGGATGGAATTCGAACCTCGAACCCAGCGGCATATCGAGTAATAGCATGCACCGCTAACCACTCGACCACAGCGGCCACAAATAAATGTTTTTTTTTTTTTTAAATAAATGTGTATAAAAAACTTTAATATCTATATTAGCCGTAATCTTTAGTAAGCGACTTGCAAAAGAACACTAGGTAGTTTATCGTATAGCGTGGAAAGCAACAAAAAAATAAGCGAGTTGAGTTGAAATAAGCGGGTTGAAATAAACTCGCTTAAAAATTTGCCTCATTGAAAGCGTTGTAAAGTGAGAAAGTGGTGCTATTTTGAATACTCATTGGAAAGTAACAAGGGAAATTAGAAAATTTTCGCTAAACATCAAAATAATGGTTGTTAAGTAAAAAACCAAGATAGAGCAGACGTAAGTAAAATCGCCTCTTATAAGAATTACTCATTTTGTTTTGTTTTGCTAGCAAATTTTAAAAACGACTATTAATTTTGACAGACTAGTGTT
This sequence comes from Philophylla caesio, assembly GCA_963971545.1. Taxonomy (NCBI): domain Eukaryota; kingdom Metazoa; phylum Arthropoda; class Insecta; order Diptera; family Tephritidae; genus Philophylla; species Philophylla caesio. Next base: position 19,719,644 of record OZ020605.1, read on the forward strand.
GTAAAGTGTATTCAAAATATAAGAGAGTTGATTATAAGCGAGTTGGACGTTCTTTTGCTAGTCGCTTACAAAAGATGACGACTATTGTTAATTCTTTATGAACTTGACTGAACATGGGAAAAATTATAAAATAATTTAATTGAGTTCGTCTTCGGTGATAGCGACATCTCCGATTTCAATTCTCGCGGCCCGGCCGACTTTATTCTACAAAAAAAAAATAGAAATGAGGATCACAATATATGATCGTATGCTAATTTACTAAGTGAAGAATAAAACTGGAGAAGTTTCTTATTGGAATTAATGTAAAATCTTCAATTATATGTGTACTGCCGAGGATATCATGGTCCCCGCTGAAACCATTTCCAAAATCGAGTCGCGTAGTTGGCGTTTGATTTCGATTATTTCTGAACAGATTTCCCAGGCATTGGAAGCATTATGCTTTAAATATATTAGTGTTTATGGCAGCAAGATAATATTGCCTAAACAAATACTTAACATACATACATCCGCTCCACATCCCAGAATTCGTCGACTGTAATATTGTCATTAGGAGATACAAACTCCTTAGGTAGCGGTGTTGATATGTTATTACCACTTTCTATACAAGAACAAAACTATTTAAAATTAATTAAATTGTAAACTAATTGAACGATAAATTAAATTATACATACAATGTATATGGAACTGTAAATTCTTTACCTTTGTTTTCACCATGAAGATAATTTCGTGTTGTACAATTATTACAGCGAGCGGAGCCGCGGGTTCATGCTAGTTATTAATATGAATATGAACACCAATTGATGTATTTCAATATTTTGTAGACTATACTCATATATTTTTGTACGGATGTATATAACTGGTTACTTCATTGGTTCAAGTTTCTTCTAAGTGGCTCGAAGCGCTGAACCAAACCTCAATGATTTTGGAACGGTTTCAGCCCTGATAACGCTTTTTCAAAAATTTGACTTTAGTTTTATGTAATTGCATAGAAAAGGACACCAAAGGGATTCTTTTACTTTAAAAATCATGTTTACCTTCATTGCTTGTGTCAATCAAGATGCATGAAATTAAAGATAACGTCGATCCAGGGTTCCACTAGTCCGAGTAGGCCGAATTTGACCGAATCAACTTTCATTGGCTTGCATTCGATTTATTTTTATTTTTCCTTTTACACACTTCAGTATTCATTAAATTCAAAATTTGGTTTTTGCATCTTACAACAACAAACACAATGAAAAAAAAGACGGAAATTTTAAACGCAATCAAATTTTTCATGTTTTCAGCCTAAGCTAACGCCACAAGGTTGTGGTTGGCTTAATCTTGTAGGTACATATATTATATTTCTTGCAAGTGGGTCATTTCATCTCAAATCGTCCGGGCAGTTAGGGTTAGGTCTTTTTTTTCAATAAATCTTTTTTTATTGTTTCTACATCCAAATACATAAGACACGTATTTTTTCTTTTTACTTGATTTTGAGTTCATTCGTCGTGGGGAATATTTGAAAATTTTTCTGAAATCTCGATTTTGCTCTATTGGTACATGTTAATTTTTTTGAAAATTCGATAACTTTGCGAGAAAATTACCGATCTTCGAATTTTTTTTCTGTTTGTAGGTAAAGGGTTTCTCTAAAAGTAAAATGTGTGAAACATGATATATTTAAAAATAAAAAATGTATATCGTCATTATAAAAAAATATCAAAAAATGTTTGACCTAAAAAATTTTGGATTGCATCATTTTTTTTCCTTCGTATTTTTTTTATAGTCATATATATATAAACTATATTTTGTATATAGCAGCCTCTACTAGCCTAAATTCTTTGTTTAGGAATTTTGATTACCTACCTCGATTTTGCTCATTATGTGTATGTAGAGTGTGCAGCTGACGATAGTATCAAAAGTCTTTTGAAGTACAATCTCAAATGTCGAAATAAAATTTCTGCTATTTTTCTGTTGGCTTAGTAAATATTAATAATATACAATTTTATTGAGCTCATGGCCAGTTTATTAAAGATGTTTTTTTTTTTGTTTTTAATGGTAGAAGTTATAGTACTATTTCGGAAATCACCACATTTCCTCATCAGACTTAAATTAAATAAAGTTACTTTTCATAACCACTTCTCACATGCTTTGAACCCGGGAGCTCGAAGTTGCAGAGCCAACACGCTACATGTTGTGCTACGCTAGCCGAGTTGGCTGAATATGCTTGGCCCCGGGCGCCCGAAGTCGTAGCTACGCCACTGCTTTGATAATTTTTGTAAGAAAAAATTAGGACAATTTTTCGCTATAGAGTGGGATCACTAAAATTGCGAATTTTGAACCCATTAATGTTCAAAAATGAATGCCATGTACTTTGGGTAAGTAATAAATAATAAAATGTCAAAATTTCTTAAAAGAAGCCAAGCAGAGTAAAGTCGTCAGAAAGTTTGATTCTTCATGATAAAAAACATAAGGGGTAAATCCTTGTCCGCGACCACGGCACTGTCGACAAGCTAGTTAGCAAGATTGAGTGTGTCTTTAAAATTATAAGGCGAGCGATTTGAATATTTAGCAGTTTTACTTATTTAGACGTTTAATTGCAATTTTTTTAGAGGTACAACGCAATTTTTTTGAAATATTTTAAAGTATTAAGTGATTCGCCAATAAAAATGAAGTTTGCGGTACTAAATTGTCACACTGGTTACATACATATTTAAGACATCAGAGTGCAGCTTGTTTTCTTTCCCAGTGGACTCCGTACAGCGGAAACATCTTATATATGTATGAACTATTTTGCATTATGTAATTATTAAAATGCAGTTTAAACAACACATAGTCTTTTTAAGGACACATATTCCTAAACGGAGGGTCGTACCGTCGATCCAGATGCTAATTTGGAGTGTTCGCAGCGAGCTCACCGTCGGCTAAAAAAAACACATTGTCGGTAGTGAATAGGGTTGCTCAATCGCTAATAAAAACATCGATGCTCAGATTGTTCGATGTTGCAGAAATTAAACATCGATGTGTCTAAAATCGATGTTTTGAACCATGTATCGATGTTCGTTGGTTATTTTTTTTTATTAAAACGAGTTATATAAAAACATGAGCAATCATTTCATTTTTTATTTCCTTGCATTAATTTGATTTCATTATACTAGTGATATACATACATGCATACGTAGAAATGTTTCCATTAATTACATTCATTTTTTTGTGTTTTTATTTGAAATATAATAAAAAAAAAGCAGTTTCGATAATCTATCCGCGGACAGCCTATTTCGTGATTGAGTTACGGTTTCGCCAGCTTCAGAAAAAATTCTTTCGCTAGGCACGGACGTGCTTACGATTGGCAGCTGTTTTATAGCAGTTTCATATAAATTTGGAAAGAGGTGTTTGAAATGTTGCCATATTTCAATGGCATAACTTTTAGACAGTGTAACAGGTGAAGATAAGTACGTTTGTAATTCAGACTGCATTACATCCGAACAAGTTCGGTTGTTATTTAAATTTTTCTTTGTCATAGTTTTATGATGCTCCCAAAGGGCAAATTTGTCTTCATGTATTGAATCATCACAAGATTCTGATCTAGTTGTCATAGAAGAATTCGCAGAAGTAATGCTGGCGTTTAAACGAGATTTAGCTAATGGATCCTTAAAGTGAATAAGTTTAAATCGAGGATCAAGCGATTTTGCCAAAGCAAACAAAGAGCAGTGTTCAGTACTCCCCTTTCTACATGCTCTTTAACACAAACATTGGTCAAAACCTCACGCAAACAACTTATAATAGGTATCACTTTGCTTATCGTTCCAAATTTTTCGCTTGACCTTTCCAATGTTAACCTTTCGAATGGTTGAAGAAATGATATTATTTCTTGTTAGCATTACTGGTGAGTTATTTTGGATAAGCATAACAGTACCTATTATAGTTGCAAGTTCAACAAAACGTTCTAACATGTAAAAAGTTGAGTTCCACCTGATACATACGTCCAAAATAACTTTTTTTATTTGACTATCCTTAAGATTTATATTGCTTTCACTATCTCTCGCACTCTATTTAATATTTCGGAACAATCTTTAATTTTGAATAAAGCGTTTTGTACAATCAAATTGATTGTAAGAGCGAAACAAGGAATTATCCTTTTTTCATCAAATAATTGTCTGTTTACTTTTCTTAGTGTTATATCATTATCAGTGATTACTGCAACTACTTTTGACAAAGATATTGACCAATCGTCAAATACATTTAACTTAGTTTTATATAATCAGCAGTATGGCTTTCATAAAGTTCAAACACTCCCACAGTTACATTAAATCTCTAAAACCCCCACTTACAACAACTCGAAAGGGTTTAATATCTTTTATAATAAAATTAACAATTGCTTCGGTTATCTTCGTATACCGAGTCGCGCCAACAGTTGAAGTGCTATTTATGTATGTCATTCAATACCTTGTATGCAGAAGGTTGCTTTAATTGGTTTTCGTTTGGCCTATCGTCTTTACCTATGTCGTTATTGGTTATAGTTAGATGTTGTGCTTCACCGCCGTCCATGGCAAAAAATGTGCGCTTCGATTTTGAAGACTCGGGCTGGTATATGCCCGGGTAAATTTGAGGTATTTCCAGAGGCTTTCAAAACTTTGTTGCAAATTTTGCACTTTGCTTCTCTGGCATCGCATTTAGTAAACCATTTTCATAAATCGCTGCTAATTCGATTTGACGGCATCTGAAATAAAATTGGCATTATCATCGACAAATAGTACATAGATTTTTTAAGGAGGGTTTAAAACACTCTCAGCATAACGCATCAACACATAAAACTGCAATTGTTCCTCCGTTTTGCTAATGAATGAATTTTAAACTATGCAACTTACCTTTTTGATTATCAGACGAACCTTTACATATATGTATGTACATATATTAACAAAATATTATTTTGTCGCTTGCCTTCCCACAGCTTGTTTTTAAAATGGCGCGATATGCAAGTTATTTTAGCAGTGATGAACGATAAACATCGAAAGAAGTAAGATCGATGTAGCAATGTTTGTGGTTTTCCAAACATCGATATTGGCATCGCATTTTATGAACGATCTATCTATCTTTCAAAAACATCAATGTATCGTGTGCAACCCTAATAGTGAAGCATGTGCATTACATATACTTAGGTGGAATTTGTTGTAAGTTGGAAATATCATAATTTTTACAAGATATTTACATCACATTCTCAGCGTTACTTCGAGGGTGTTTGGACGTGTCGTCTGCTTATATATAGTTAAATCTTAAAAAAAAAGGAGGCTGTGTCAGAGACACGGCCATTAAGTTTAACGTAGAGTACGCCATCCGATAAGACAGAAAACATATGTATAATGATAATTTATAATGATAAATAATGCAAGCAAATGAATTTCTTTATTTGATAGTTACTTTTGATGATATACATAAGCTTATGATAGGAAAATAGGATAAAAATGTTTTTAAATTATCAATTAAATTTCTCGCAAAAACGAAGTCAATGGTAGTTATCAATAGTAAAGATAAATGATAAATAACAGACCCAAATCTATTTGATTATTTGAAAGTTACTTTTGAGAATATAGGCTTATGATGAGAAAAATAGGATAAATATGTTTTTAAATTAACATTTAAATTTCTCGCAAAAACTAAGTCAATGGTTGTGTTATCAATAGTTGTGGGAGCATCATTTCGAATATAATCCAAATTAAACGTATCGCTCATAAATTTCGCCAATCTAGTATTTGAAGTGATGTCTGTGTTAAAATCACCACCAATAAGCAGTAGTTGGCAGCGCTTTCTCTGCCTTTACTCTACTTTAACTTGCCCGCCTAAAATTATGCAATACAAAGAAAGGGCTGCACGAGTACATTTAAATCGCCCAACAGCAAACACTCAACCAAACACCACACACATATTTGTGTGCATGTGTTTATACAATTTTCATTTGAGAAATTTAAATATTAGGAAGATATCAACCACTATGAAATGTATGTCAAACGAAAGCTAACATCTTCATTTGACTACAAAAAAATTTTTAAAAAAAGTTACCGAGCCGTTTCCTTATAATTAAAGAAATAGAGATTACAACAATAAAAACCTGACATGGGTGCCCATACCGTAAGGTAAGACGTATTCTACGCCAAAAAAAGTTTTCTGTGCAGTTAGTGCTTCTACTTTTTACATCTTGTGCTAGCTATAATCATTAATTGGAAAGGCTGTACCATCATCACCAGCCAATAAATTGTGAGTAGTTTGATATCATACCTTGACTTTGTTTTAATTTTATCTCTGACAAAAATACCTTATTAAAAAGGTGCCATGGCGACATGGCGTCGCCGACAGACAAGCCGGTGGCGGCAGCGGCCGATGATTTCGAAGCCTTCTCAACGAATTTTAATAATAAAAAGTCAAAAAAGGCTAAGCGAGTTAACGATTTTTATATTGGTGAAAGAAATGTTTTAATTTCGGAAAGTTTAAATAGTGAGTTGGTCTCAAAAGTGAACAAGCCCAAAAAAGGCGCGAATGATCTCAAAATGGATGTTTCAGATATTGCGGTAGAGAGTAATAGTATTAGTGTGCTTGGCACAGTTACAAAAAAAATCGCGCCAATTGTTTACTGTTGATAATACATGTAGAGGTGTTCTTACACACATGCTTGAGGGCACACGTGAAGTGAAAACGTACCCAGAAAGTTTCAAAGGCTCGTACTTTGTTTTAGTTGACGTAACGGACTGTAAAGAAATAATTAATGAGATAATTAAAAATGGACTTGCTCTTAGAAGCCGAATTAAAGATTTAAATTTCACCGACATTGACCTTATTTTTGCAGTTGGAAGAACCTTGTTCAAGGTCACTTTCAAGTCTGCAGCTGCTGCAAACAAATTTTTATTAAGCGATGAGTTAAAAAAGCGAGGCCTACGTGCTTTTGTCCCAAATACGGCATTTGAATCGTACGGTGTAGTTAGAGGAGTTCCCATCGAATACGGTGTGGAAGATATTAAAAAATTGCAGTATCAACCATTCAGATTTCATCAGTACACCGATTTACAAGAAGGGAAGTGAGCGATAAGGGAGAAACGTTTGTCCCAACCACCACCATCAAAATAGGCTTTTTAGGCAAATATATCCACAAATTCATTAAATATGAATACACAAAGTTAGATGTTTCGTTTTATATTCCGCCTCTCAGGCAATGTAGATAGTGTGACCGTCTAGCGCATACGCAGCTTGGATGTAAATCAAATAGCAGATGCCTTAGTTGCGGATTTTAAGAATGTAAAGGCACATGCAAGCGTGAGGGTTGTATCCTTTGTGGGAAGGACGATCACAACTGCAGTCACAAAAGTAGGCGTGAGATTTGGCAGAAAGAATTATCCATCAATCGTTTTATAACAATTAAGAAACTTTCCAGGAAAGAGGTTATGAAAGCTTACTTCCCAAATAGGAGTAAATTCGATTCGACATCCTACATATTGAGGAAGCTAAATTTCCTCAGCTTTTTAAGGAAGAAGATACAATAGACAAAAACCATATCATAAACAGAGGTACGACAAAAGTTAGCTACAGTAGGGTTGTCAAAAAGGCACAATAAAACGACCCAGTACATCATAGACGCAATTTACAGTTCAAAAAATCAGCATAAACTTACGTCTGAACTTCAGACTATTCAAAACCTAAAACAAAAATACAATAATGCCCTGATTGATTCAAGCCAGATGAAAATAGTGCAATATAACATCCAGTCTCTCAATGCCAATTCTCACTATCTAGAATTTTTCCTAAACCATTGCAACTACGACATTGCAGTTCTAAGTGAAACGTTTTTACACCAAGGTTCTAAACAAAAACAATAAATGCATTTCAACACAATTCATAAAACTAGACAAGATAGCTTTGGGGAGTTGCCATTGCCTTAAAAAAAAACATTAAGTTTCAAAAGATCAGGTATACCACTCCGTGTGATATAATTATATTACAGTCAAAAAACCTTGTTCCTAATTTTACCATTTGCGCAGTTTACTTTCCGCTCAACATCTTCAAAAATGAAATCACTAGACTTTTTAATGTCTGGAGAACAATTAAAGTTGTCCCCATCCCCAAAAAGTGAAAGAACCTCGACGACTACAGGAATTTCAGACCAATTGCGCTGATTTCGGTTCTACTGAAATGCATAAATAGTTGCCTGAAGGACAGAATAGAGGAGATTATTGACAAAAATAACAACGTATGGAAGTACGCCTCTTTTGCTTATAGGAAAGGGAAGTCGGCCACGATGGCAGTAACTACCTTATTCAGAAATTGACAATTGAAAAACAAAGGGGTAAGAAGGTGATTATTTGCCCCGTAGATATTTCAAACGCATACAACTGTGGTGTTGTTGTTGGTGTTGTTGTTGTTGTTGTTGTTGTTGTAGCGGCTACCTACACCCCACCGGGCTGGCGGGCTCCCTCAATCATTATCGTCAAGCTCAACTAACGAAAGGTCCAGGAAACGAGAAGTTTCAACAGGGTCGGACCATAGGGAGAGGGGTGTTAATTGAGTAGGTTTGGCCGGGCATGTGAATAGGTGAATTGTGTCGTGCGGAGACTCTCTATATGCTGGGCAAGAGTTGGGGGTGTCGGGGTTGATCCTGGATAGATATGAGTTTAACCTGCTACAATATCCAGATCTGAGTTGAGCCAGAGTGACGCGGGTCTCACGAGGCAGCTGGAGCTCCTCAGATGCTATGGGTGGTGGTTGGACTCCCAGGACTGCATTCACAGGACTGCACTACAACTGTGTAGATATCCTTACTTACTTACTTCATTGGCGCATTATTCTTAATCCGCTGCACTATATCTACGTCATTGTACACCTCGTACAGCTCATTGTTCCATCGTACACGGTATTTGCCGTCGCAAAGACGCAAAGGTCCATAAATCTTTCGACGAATCTTTCTCTCGAACACTCCAAGAGCCCTCTCATCTGATGTTTTCATCGTCCATGCTTCTGCGCCATACAATAGAAATGGCATGATGAGAGACTTATAGAGTATGGTTTTTGTCCGTCGAGAGAGGACTTTACTGTGCAATTGCCTACTCAGTCCGAAGAAGCACTTGTTGGCAAGAGAGATTCAGCGTTGTATTTCAAGGCTGACGCTGTTATTGGTATTAATGCTGGTTCCTAAGTAAACGAAGTGCTCTACTATTTGAAAGTTTTAACTTTCAATTGTGATGTTAGATCCCATTCGTTAATGTGCCGACTGTCTGTTTGATGACAGGAGATACTTCGTCTTGCCTTCGTTCACCTCCAGACACATTCGCTTCGCTTCTCTATCCAATTTGGAGAACTAACTGCACGGTTGTTTAGGCCGATGATGTCAATGTCATCGGCGTACGCCAGCAATTGCACACTCTTATAAAAGATGACCGATTTAGTTCTGCGGCTCGAATTATGTTCTCCAGCATCAGGTTAAAAAATCGGACGACAAAGAGTCACCCTGTCTGAAACCTCGTTTGGTATCAAACGGCTCGGAGAGCTTCTCTCCAATTCTCACGGAGTTGGTGGTGTTGCTCAACGTCATTTTACATAGCCGTATAAGTTTTGCTGGGATCCCAAATTCAGACATTGCGGCATATAGGAAACTTCTTTTCGTACTGTCAAAGGCGGCTAGAAGTCGACAAAAAGGTGGTGTGTGTCGATTCTTCTTTCTCGGGTCTTTTCCAAGATCTGGCGTATTGTGAATATCTGGTCGGTGGTAGATTTACCAGGTCTAAAGCCACACTGATAAGGTCCAATCAGTTCGTTGACGGTGGGCTTAAGTCTTTCACACAATATACTTGACAGAACCTTATACGCGATGTTAAGGAGACTAATCCCGCGATAATTAGCACAGACTGCAGGATCACCCTTTTTGTAGATTGGGCAGAGCACACTAAAGTTCCAATCAGCTGGCATGCGTTCTTCCGACCAAATTCTAGAGATCAGCTCGTGCATGTACTTAACCAGTTCCTCTCCGCCGTACTTAAATAACTCAGCTGGTAACCCGTCAGCCCCGGGGGCTTTGTTGTTCTTCAGCCGTGCTATCGCTTTTCGAATTTCCTCATACATAGTGGGGTGATGGTACATCACGTCCACCATCAGTCGAGTGGCGAAGTGGGTGGCTGTCTGTTGCGATTGCAGCTTTCCGACGTCGAGCTTTCCTTGAGTCCATTTGCGTACGCTTTTTGCTGCACAGAGGCGCGTGCTATCTTAGCTGCTACAAGAAATGATCCGAGTCGATGGTGGCTCCTCGGATCGTGCGCACATTTAGGACACTGGAAGCATGCCTTCCGCCTCTCACAACATGGTCGATTTGGTTTCGTGTCTTACCATCTGGAGACAGCCACGTAGCTTGGTGGATCTTTTTCTGCTGGAACCTGGTACTACAGACTACCATGTTTCGGGCCCCGGCGAAGTCGATCAGTCTCAATCAATCCGACTGTGGAACCCATGATGCCCTCCTTGCCCACCTTGGCATTGAAATCGCCAAGCACGATTTCTATATCGTGATGGTGGCACCGCTCATACGTGCGGCCAAGAAGATCGTAGAAGCGATCTTTGGTCCTATCGTCCTTCTCTTCCGTCGGGGCGTAGGCGCAAATTCGGGAGATGTTGAAGAATCTCTTGATGCGGATTGAGGCAAAACGTGCATCCACCGGAGTGAACGACAGTACTTTACGGCGCAGTCTCTCTCCCAGCACAAATCCAACACCAAATTTGCGCTCCTCTACATGGCAGCTGTAGTAGATGTCGCAAGGGCCTATCGATTTTTTCCCTTGCCCCGTTCATCGCAACTCTTGGATGGCGGTGATGTCAGCCTTCGCTCTGCTGAGGACATCAACCAGACGGGCAGAGGCAGCTTTCCAATTAAGGGTCCGGACATTCCAGATGCATGCCCTCAAATCATTCTCTTTAATAGATTTGCCGTGGTCGTCATCAAAAAATGGGGGTCTCATCCGAGGCTTTGTCTTCATTTTTCATTGGAAGTTGTTTTTTACGTGGCGGGTTCCAAGCCCTGCGCACAACCCATTGCTGGGGATGAAAATTTTAAGTTCGCTTATATACCGAGCCGCTTACTCCAAGACAGACGCCCGCTTGCAGCCGCACCTCCTGGTGAACAGACGCTGCGGACTTTAGTAGACACTTAAATCGAATATGTCGGAGTGGCTCCACTAAATCTCCACTAAATCTCTTGGTTATCGTATCTCGCACATGGGTTGCTCACGTTGCCCAGGGTGAACGAACGTGGACGTAAGAGTAGGGATTGAGTACAGCCGTGCAACCTGTAACCGCATACCCAGAAGCACCACTGTACCCCATTGCACCCCTATCCAGATATCCAAAAAACTTAAAATTACACTGAGGAATGCAGGTATTACTGAGCATTATGTAGAATGGATAACTAATTTCCTAGCGCTTAGAAAACTTATGCTTGAGAGTGAAACGGTTGAAATTAATGGTGGCTTGCCACAAGGAAGCTGCCTGTCTCCATTGCTGTTCAATATATACACGAGTCAGGTACATTCAATCAAAGGCAGCTGCACAGATATTATCCAATTCTCCGATGACTTCATAATTGCTTCATATAGTGACAATTTTGAAAACACAATTTCTAACCTTCACCTGAAAATCAGGCAATTTGGCAATTTATGTTCGTCTCTCAATCTGGCATTCAACCCAACCAAAACCAAAGAACTTTATATTTGCAAGGGTAGTAAAAAACCAATTCAGCTTACTTACAACAATGTACAAATAGAACAGGCCAGGTCAATAAACTTCCTTGGGAGAAACATCAACTCTTCGCTAACTGTCTCTGATCACTACAACACCGTAATTGAAAATTCATCCAACAACTCAAAACTTTTCAAACTTATCACCACAATCAAATCGGGTTTACAACCAAAGGTTACTATGCAATTCTACAAAGCCTTTGTTAGATCAAAAATTGAATACTGCAGAACCTCCACAGCCAACAGTAGCAACACAATCAACAAAAAGATTAGGACTTTCGAAAATAGCTTTCTGAAGAGCATTGGGGGTGACTCCGGACACTCCAATCCCAACCTTATATGCAATAGCAAATGAACTACCTCCTTTAGAAAGAGCAAAATGGCTCACGGCCAAAGAAATAATTAAAATCCTAGTCTCTGGAAACCAATTCAGACTTTCCATCATCAATTATCCTAACATTAATACTAGCTACAGCTCCACATACTCTGAATTTAAGAATATTTTTGACTCTCTGGGCGTATCTGACCTGGAGCCTCTTCCAGAAAAACTCTCAGTTATAACTAATCTACCCCCTCATAGCAAGCAGAATACCCCGAGAGAGTGTGCCCTCATGATATACAAGCAAACTCTTGCTGATTATAAAAATAGTAGTTTTAAAATTCTTTTCACTGATGCATCTGTACAGGCTAATTCTACGGGTTGTGGCATATACGACTCCTCAGCCAGCAAAGACCATGCGTTTAAAATTAACTTTAGACCGTCTTCCAGCTTTGGAGAAATTCAAGCAATTAAAAAAAGTATTGACATTGCAATAAGAGCCAGCTACAGCAAGATTGAGATATTTACTGACAGTTTAATGGCCTGCCAACATTCAGACAACTTTAATGTATTAGAAATACATAATTTACTAAACAACAATCACATTCTCACTCATTTAGTATGGATACCAGCCCACATAGGAATCGACGGCAATGGAAAAGCAATATTTTTATTATATATTTAGATATTTAGACCCATGAGAGCTACGTTGTGAGATAGAGAGAAAGAGGAGTTTGATGATTTGGAGTAAGACAGTTTTTAAAAAGTAATTCATTTGGGTGTGCAGTATCTCCATAAAAATGTATGTACATATATTTGACATGTATAGCTGATATAGCTTTTCCTTGCAGTTGCTTGCACTTTGAATTCGATGTTAAGGTTTCTACAGCAAGATGTTTGCAAGTTTAACTGCTAAGCACACTGGCGACTTTGAACTCACTTTAACGACCTTATTAAATAAAGAACATTAATACACAATTCACATGTTCTCAAGCCTCGTGCGATTGCAAGTCTCGGATTTGCCTTGTCTTGAAAACACGCACTTGGCTCAAAACCTGTGAAGAATTCGTTCAATAATGTACTATTTATGCTTCGGGAGGAACAAAAGTAGGCATTATTCATAATGTATAAATCATTTGAATTCTATTGTTTACGAAAAATTCAAAACATGTAAAAAAAAATTGGAGTTCTGGGGGGGTGGGGGGGGTGCTTGGCGAGGAAGCGGTCACCCCCTCTGTATCCGCCCCTGCTTAAACGAGGGTGGTTTAGCGAAACCTAGTGCTAGAATGATGGAAGTATGACTTAGCAGGAATACATTTTCCTTAAACTAAATGGGGATAGTCTTTGATAACCTCAGACTTTGTTAAAAAGCATATTGAACTCGACACAAAAATAAAAAAGTTTTTTTCAGATCTCGTATGTATACTAAAATGAGAAACTTAAATAAAGAGATTGTTAAAAATGCTTGCAAACGAAAACAAAAATGTACAATAATATTGACGTAACTAAATAAGTAAAATTTTTTTAAATGGTGGAAATAGTATTCATTTTATATTCCTTTGAATTCACAGTTTAATAATTTTAATGTCAATATATAGATATATGTACCGATTGCTTAACTAAATTAGTTACATTTTTTTAAATGGTGGAAATATTATTTATTTTATATTCCTTTCAATTCACAGTTTAATTATTTTAATGACAATATATAGATATATGTACCGATTGCATTTACTTAACCAATTATCAAAGTCAAATATTCAATAATTGTTTGTATTCTGAATAAAAAAATTCTTGTGAGAGTATCAATGCATACGAGTGCATATTTATATAATTCATCATTTTCTTTTAAAAACCATATTTTAACTAAAGTCAGTAGATTACTCACAAATAACGTAGCAGAAATTAAATAAAAAATATTTTAGAATTTTTATTGAGCTCAAGGCCAGTTTATGGAAGATTTTTTTTTTTGTGAAAAAACAACAACAGCTTTTAATGGTTGAAGTTATAGTACTATTTCGGAAATCACCACATTTCCTCATCAGACTTCTTTTTTGATTATTAAATTAAATTATTTTTAATTTAATTTTCATAACCACTTCTCTCAGGCTTTGAACCCGGGAGCTCGGAGTTGCAGAGCCAATACGCTACCTATTGTGCTACGCTAGCCGAGTTGGCTGTTGTGTTTATTTCATCTTCCTTAAACAAACCAACTACAAACAAGAGCAACTGATCTGCCGCTATTTTAACTTGTTTGTGTGGTTGTTGTTTGTGTTTTTCGTTTGCAAATTCTGTATAATGTGTTTTCTACATTATATTCTAATGCATTTTTAAGGCGTGCTCATCCTTGTATACAATGGTTGTTCATTTTTCTGTTGGCCTAGTAAATGTTAATATTTTAGAATTTTTATTGAGCTCAAGGCCAGTTTATGGAAGATTTTTTTTTTTTTGTGAAAAAACAACAACAGCTTTTAATGGTTGAAGTTATAGTACTATTTCGGAAATCACCACATTTCCTCATCAGACTTCTTTTTTGATTATTAGGTAGCGTATTGGCTCTGCAACTCCGAGCTCCCGGGTTCAAAGCCTGAGAGAAGTGGTTATGAAAATTAAATTAAAAATAATTTAATTTAATAATCAAAAAAGAAGTCTGATGAGGAAATGTGGTGATTTCCGAAATAGTACTATAACTTCAACCATTAAAAGCTGTTGTTGTTTTTTCACAAAAAAAAAAAAAATCTTCCATAAACTGGCCTTGAGCTCAATAAAAATTCTAAAATATTAACATTTACTAGGCCAACAGAAAAATGAACAACCATTGTATTAAATAAAAAAGTTAAACAAAGCGAACCTACATTTTAATACACTTTTCAAGTTTGGGATGGGAAGCTACACATGCCATTTTGAGTACTGGAAACTCACGTGCGCCATATACATACTATATATTGCAGTGTTTTACCACACAGAATCCTGTAACAAACTGAAACAACATTAAACATCAGAATCCGATTAAATCGGCAATAGAAAATCTCACTCACATTATTTTAAGATTTGCCTTGTGCCGTTGTTGTCGGCAATCAAGAACGATAGATTACACGCCTTCCTGCACGATTTGACATTTCTGGATTAAAGTAAACAAAGAATATGAGGAGAAGGAAAATGAAAAGAAGCTGATTTTTAATAATAAACGTTTTGATTTCGAAAAATGGTTTAAATATACGTTGTAGACAGCGGTTTAATTAAGTAATAGCCAAAAAAACTAGAAAAAATATTGTGGCGATATTCCAAAACACGAATAACATACCAAAGCGAAACCGAGAAAAAGATAGAGTCTTCGATAAATCGAAAATAGAATAATCGGAATGGAGAACTTTCGATAACTATCGATAATGTTATAGAGTTGCCATATAGCACGCAGCTCAGAGTATAAAAGGGCTTTGCCACTACGTTAGGTGGTTCAGTTTGTAAGTAAACTTCGGGTAGGTATGGAGGGATAAAACCTAGGGATTATTATTATTTTTAAGAGTGAAGCGCCATCATAAGAATCCCAATTGTATGTGTCCTATGCTAGATTGGTAGAACTATTGGTTCCTCCGTATTAGCTCCTGTCTTTTTTCTTTTATAGTTACTGGTAGTGCATTTGGTCCTAGCTTAATTGCTTCGAAATTTGTTGTAGACTAGATTTCGAATACTGCGCCATCAATGACTTTATTTTAATACCTGTTTTCACATTCAGCAAATGTCCTTATTTTTGATTATATAAGTAGAATTGCATAAATCGTTTTTGCTTACAACTTATATGCGAGTTTCAAACATCTTGGTACTTGTTTTATCGTTTTTAAATATCGTATTGATAATTTGACGTGCATGCCCAGATCGTAAATTTTGCTTTGTTTTTTATCGGCGCAATATTTGTTAAATCAAACAAAATTCTTAAGAGGAAAGCACCGATGTTATTTCCATTGGCGGGGAGTAACACGGAGTGACATCCTATCACCATTAACTAATGCATCTTAAAGGTATCTCCCTCGTTAGGGGGTTTCCTTCGTCTCATATGTCGACGATTGGACCATATTAGCTTCAGGCAATGGAAATAATGGTCTAAGCTCGAAGGTGACTAGTTGACTGCTAGACCTTTCGTGTTTCTTTGCCGGTAGAAATCGGAGCTGAAGCAAAGTTCTCCAATCGGTCGGTCGGTTATAAGTTACGCTGCGCCTCTGTGATCTCCTAAAGAAAATGTGACTCAGTGGATTAAACTCCATACATGCAAAAATTATGCCGATTTGAACTCTTACGTAGATGCAGGCACCGAATGTTTTTTCGGAGGGTTGCGAAAAACCGTGCATTTCAACGCATTGGTTTATTTGTTTATTCCATTTGGTTAGAGCGCCTAGTTTGATAGCTTTATCCCTTTCCGTTCCTTCTATCCTAAGTTGTTGAAGAAGGACCTTTGCCATGCTTCACCATGTTCTTAAAAGCTGCAAGGCTTCCATTATTCGGATTTGCATTTTCGTAGCTCTACAAGCATTTTCCATATTTTTATACATCTGTACATCTGTAAAACATGCATAAGCAACTGCCGCAATTTCGGCAACTCTGGTACACGGCTGTACTCAATCCGGACTCTTACTTCTACGTTCGTGCAACCTGGGCAACGTGAGCAACACATGTGCGAGATGCGAAGTATGGCTGCAAGCCGGCGTCTGTCTTGGATAAAACGGCTAGCTATATAAGCATTAAAACCATTTTTTAACAAGGAGTTCGTTGGCGCCTAGAGGAAACATACAAGCCCCGATATAAGAACTTGTCATTGGTGACTTGAACGCTAAGGTGGGAAAAGAAGCAATTTCTGGCCAAACAGCCGTTCAGGCTTTATGAGAATACCCCTGGCAACAGAGAGAGGCCGCGACGCGAATCATGGTAGTAGGTAGAACCAGACATCGAAGCATTTACAAAGTCACTTGGATGCCCCTGATCAAAGAACGCGAAACCAAATTAATCACGTTGTGATAGACGCGAGATACGGATCGTTACTTTGAAACAGCAAAGGTCCGCATGCGCCTCTCTGTACTAAAGATCGCTCACCAAGCGTCGCGACGAAAGGTCGACGTCAAAAAGCTGTAAACGCCACGAACAATTGAGAATATTCAATCTCAACTCTCAATCCTGCTTAGGCAAACAGCTCCTCATAGCTCCAACATCAACTATCAATGGTATAAGATCTTCCAATCTACGACCAGCCACGAATAAACAGTTGGTATGACGAGAGCCGCGTCGTTGCTGCAGAGAAATACGGCCACCCAGCAGCCAATTACTACGCGTACAACAATCGAGCGATACCAGGAGAAGAGGAGGGAAAATAAATGTCTTTCCAAGAGAATGAAAAGAGAGGAGGAAAGCGTGAGTGCGAAGAGCTTGAGATGGTAGCAAGCCGGAATGCGGTCCGAAAATGCTCTCAGAAAATAAGGCAGAAAACAAGTGGTTTCAATACCGGGCCTGGTCTCTGCAAATATGAGTAATAGAAATATGGTAATAGACGTTAAGAGCACACTTGAGGTATAAAGAGATCACTTCTCAACGATAATGAATATAAATTCTGAAGACGCGTTTAAATAAGAGGAGCCCAGAAAAATCTTTAGGGATGAGCAACAAATCCCTCCACTCATCCGAGCCGAGGTGAGAACAGCATTTAGTCGGCTTAAGAACAACAAAGCGTCTGGAACAGACGGCATGCCGGCTGGTAGGAAGCTTGTACCAGATGTTAAGCCCAATTTGGTCAGACGAGTACATGACAGAAGATTGGAATATTAGTGTACTTTGCTCAATCCATAAGAGGGGTGGTCCTGCTGTTTGCGCAAACAATCGTAGGTTAAGCCTTCTAAAAATGGCATATAAATTCCCATCGACGATACTCTGTGATAGACTGCAGCCGTATATGAACCAGCTCATTGGACCATATCAGTTTTGCTTCAGCCTTGGTAAATTCACCATTGACCATATATTTCCAGATTATAACAACACGAATATAAGCTGCCTGTACGACGCCATGGCTAAATTTGGAATCCCTTAACTAATACGACTATGTAGAGTGACGTTGAGCACAACTTTAGCTCCGTCCAAGTTGGAAAGGAGCTCTTCGAGCCGTTCGACACCAAACGAGGTTTTAACTAAGGCGACTCACTTTTGGTAACTTCTTCAATATGATGCTGGCAGTGAACGAGAACAAAGCCAAGTACCGTGTGGCAATAGACAAAAAGTCCTCGCGTATTGTGATCCACGTCCCTGTTGTCGATTACAATTTTGATGTAGTTAAGTATTGTACCTGGGATCCAGCATCCAAACCACCAATAATTTCGGCCTCGAAATAAAGCGAAGAATAACACTTGCCAACAGCGGGTTTGGGCTCGGTAGGCAATTCAAAAGCAGAGCCCTTTCTTGACGAACAAAAATCTCGCTATACAAATCCCTCATCATGACCGTCCTTTGATAAGGCGCAGAAACATGGATAATGTTGATCAGCGATATGAAGGCTTTATGATGGTCCGGTGAAAAATCCTTCGAAACGGGGGAGGGAACTGACAAAGTTTTTTGGCCTCAGTCTATATCGACAATCGGTTGTAGTGCCATACCTCACCTCTTTTCACGGCATCTTCCTACCGATACGAATGAAGGTCCTAAACAATCATTCTCGGGTTACGTGACCGGGCAGTTCAAATGTGGCAAGTCGGTCTACTGGCAGCCCTGCTTTCCGGTTTTTTAGGTCTGGCGTTGTTTTTAAAATTTAAATGCATTTGGTAATGGAGACGTTTGTGGTACCAGCGGCTTAGATAAGCTTAATTCCATGATTTTGAGGAATATGTTGTCTTTGTGTTAACGTCAGCTGGGTATACGGTAGACGCCACCCATTTCCACACCTCGAGGTTTTCTTGGATTTCGCCTATTCCACGCTTAACAAATTAAAGAAAACCTGTAGATTCCAAACAGGAAAAATATCCCACTAAGCTCCTCAACGGTTTCTAAAGCTTTTGGCTTTGGCTCTGCTGAATCCGAAGCTGAGGTCAGAATTTTCGGGTTACCCTAGGTTTCTCTACATTACTTGGTTTGTCCGAAACCAGCACTTGTAAGATAAATTCAAAAAATTTATTTTTAATCCTTGAACAAGTGTAACTAAAAGATATTTGGGTCAATTAATCAAAATATTATCACCCTTATTGTGAGTTTCGTTTTCGCCCGTTATAAAGTTAACTTTTCACTGTTCGCTTATTATAAATTTCGGGCGGAAATTTGAAGCTTTCGAACTTTGTTCCCCCTTATCGGCAAGACTAATTTCCGGCGGAAATAGTTTTGCGGATTAATTGAATTTGTTCACTACTTGAGAGGCGAAAAATATACGCCGATTCAAAATGTTAATAAGTAAATTTTTTTACATAAAATCGCCCATGTCAAGAGCAAAACAGTAAACAAAGTTTAAAGAGAGATCTATTAGGTAGAATGCAGTAAAAGCCGGATATTGCAAGAGGATTTGTCAAAGAAAACAAGAAAAATGTAGTCGAGTTATGAAAACATCTAAGAATAAAACTGAATAGTTGGGGCCTGCAATAAGAAATTATTGCAAATGGAGCAGAAATAAAAGTGTTTATGCAAAATAGACTTGGGCTGGCCAAAAGCGGTATGATTTTCAGCGTAGGCCGTTTTACCCATTGCAGAAATAATATGAACTCGTTAATTTAGACAATTTCTTATAGGACCTGACTAAAAGACCATTCCGCCAGACCAATTTCAAAACTGTTACCTACACCTTTATAGTATCCGCTAAGCTTCCCAACTGGCTGAATAGTAAGTTGTAGTCGTCAAAAATCTGAAAAATTTATAAATTTTGTCAAATTACTATTTCATTTGAAATATTTCATAATTTTACACTTCAAGTATAAACTTTTCAGAGGTGTAATTTCCATGTTCGAATTTTTGAAGCGAAATAAATTTCGTGTGAAACTAGCAAATAGCGAATGAAAAAGTTTCAGGTGAAATTTTTTTTCGGGCGAAACTCCCGATAACGATAAATAATTTGTGTTGAAGAAATACGAAAATATTAGTGTTTTCTTCTTTTTCTTGTCCGACAGGGTGGAATGTTAATATTTGTTGGAACGATTTTCCGTTAACCTGCTAGACCAAAAAACGAAATAAATACGGAACAACAGACCTAAACTGAACAGAACGAAAATTGGCACTGAAGATGGCACAACGCCGAAATTGGTTTGTCTCCAAACCAAACTTGACAAGGGATGACGGAAAATCGTTCCAACAAATATCACAATATTAGTAGTTTCGTGGCACGCAAATATGAATTCTCAATAGGCACGAGTTATTTATTTTGTTATTTTATTTTTATATAAAGAATGTAGAAAAATAATTGATATTTGCAAATTAAATGAGAACAAGGTCCCGAAGGGGGCAGGTGGTGTTTTTTCTAAAAGAGGTCACCTCTCGCCACGCAATGGAAAAAATCCGAGGGAATTTCTGCCGAGTTTGCTCTCGCCATTTGTAATAAAACATAAAGACGAACACATCGAATGGCAGAAGCTTGGCCAACCACAGACCTCTAAGGTGCCATATTATTATCATCCCTATAAAAATGAAAATCTGTCCTGTCGTCCGATCATCACGCTTAAACTACTTAATGAAAAGTCGTGAAATTTTTTATACTCATTCTACGCCTTCATGAGCGTGTCATAAACATGTTTTTATCATGGAACTAGAATATTTCGTTCTAATCGGCAAACCCATACTTTTTACGCATTGTTTTTTTTTATGGAACCAGCAAACCAAAATGTATCTTTCCTACAATGTAAAATTTACTATCGTAGTCGTTTTTAATCAATTAATGTCATAAACAAATTTGATTGTTTGTACGATAAAGAATAACAAATTATTTTAAAACTAAGGTCTAGTTTTTCAGTGCTGGTTTAAACTAAGTTTAGTTAAACTCAGTTTAAATTTGAACTTAGTGTCCTTGCTCTCAATTAAATTTGTTGCAACCAAAACGAAGTAGTCAGCACACAGCTGATAAGTTGAACTAAGTTTAACCTTTGCGAGATCGGCAGTTTAAACTCCGTTTAAAGTTGACTGAAAAACTGCATACTGAGTTTAAACTTAGTTTAAACGACAAACAGAGTTCAACTTGCACTGAAAAACTGGCCCTAAGAGTGGGTTTCCAAAAATTTAAGAATGAATAAATATACCTGTGTCGTATATGTATGTATATTCATGATATGTTTTAGTTTTATGAATCGAGCTCGGTTAGCTATAATTCCGCGCTTACTTATCTGACGGATGGTCTTAATCAGCGCTTTTAGTTCCGATTAAGCGCTTAACCGGAGATGATGCAAACGGCCCTTAATGTTTCAAAAATAAATGATAAACTTGATAATAAATAGAAACTTTCTATAAACATTCATATCAACGGAAATGATTACCGATTTCAAAATTCACGTACGAAAAATAAATCACAAACTCATAATATATATAAACATTTCTCAAATAAATGTATATAAAAAACTTTCATATCTATATTAGCCGTAATCTTTTGCAGGCAAAGTGTCGGAAAGTGGTGCTATTGTGAATAATCATTGGAAAGTACCAAGGAAAATTCGAACATTTTCGCTAAACATCAAAACAGGTAAAAACCAAAGATTGAGCAGACGTAAGTAAAATCGCCTCTTATAAGAATTACTCATTTTCTTTTGTTTTGCTAGCAAATTTTACAAAGGACTATTAATTTTGGCAGACTAGTGTTGTAAAGTGTATTTAAAATATAAGAGAGTTGATTATAAGCGTGTTGGACGTTCTTTTGCTAGTCGCTTACTAAAGATGACGACTATTGCTAATTCTTTATGAACTTGACTGAACATGGGAAAAATTATAAAAAAATTTAATTGAGTTCATCTTCGGGGATAGCGACATCTTCGATTTAAATTCTCTCGGCTCGCCCGACTTTATTCTAAAAAAAAAAGAAATGAGGATCCCTATATATGATCGTATGCTAATTTACTAAGTGAAGAATAAAACTAGAGAAGTTTCTTACTGGAATTAATGCAAAATCTTGAATTATATGTGTCCTGCCGAGGATATCATGGTCCCCGCTGAAACCATTTCCAAAATCGAGTCGCGTAGTTGGCGTTTGATTTCGATTATTTCTGAACAGATTTCCCAGGCATTGGAAGCATTCTGCTTTAAATATATTAGTGTTTATGGCAGCAAGATAATATTGCCTAAACAAATAACATACATCCGCTCCACATTCCAGAATTCGTCGACTGTAATGTTGTCATTAGGAGATAAAAACTCCTTAGGTAGCGGTGTTGATATGTTATTATCACTTTCTATACAAGAACAAAACTATTTAAAATTAATTACTTTTTAAACTAATTGAACGATAAATTAAAGTATATATGGAACTGTAAATTCTTTACCTTCGTTTCCACCTTGAAGATAATTTCGTGTTGTACAATTACTGACGGCGAGCGGAGCCGCGGGTTTATGTTAGTTATTAATATGAATATGAACACCAATTGATGTATTTCAATATTTTGTAGACTAGACTCATATATTTTTGAACGGATGTATATACCCATTATATGCACGAGTTCATATTCTAAATTCGACTGAGAAACTGGTTACTGCATTGGTTCAAGTTTCTTCTAAGTGGCTCGAAGCGCTGAGCCAAAACACAATGATTTTGGAACTGTTTGCAGCCCTGATAACGCTTTTAAGTTTTGTTTTATGTAATTGCATAGAAAAGGAAATCAAAGGGATTCTTTTACTTTAAAAATCACGTTTACCTTCATTGCTTGTGTCAATCAAAATGCATGAAATTAAAGATAACGTCGATCCAGGGTTCCACTATTCTGAGTAGGCCGAACTTGACAGGATCAGCTTTCATTGCCTTGCATTTGATTTATTTTTATTTTTTCCTTTTAGATACTTCAATTTTCATTAAATTCAAAATTTGGTTTTTGCATCTTACAATAACAAACATTAAAGAAAAAACAGAAGACGGAAATTTCAAAAGCAATAAAATTTTTCATGTTTTCAGCCTAAGCTAACGACACAAGGTTGTGGTTGGCGTAATCTTATTATCACCCCTATGCTGGAATCCGTCGTACGTCCGATTAGGCTACGAATCGTATAGTCGGTATGATCAAATCCGCTTTTCGTAATCGTAAATTCGAAATTCTTAGACTGTTTTCGCAGTTTGTAATATCGGTATGCCAGAATCAGTCGGAGCTGTCAATTACGGATTTTTTGTACGAACAGTGACTGGTGTCGTGGCGAAATAAATTTTAGTAAAAATAGACGTGTATCAATTAAAGGTCTGCATGAATGCGAAAAAATGGCTTCATGAATCACTCATACAAATTTTAGCTTCGAATTCATTCAAATCATTGCCAATGAATTGCAGACTCAAACTCAATGTGGGCATTTGATGCTCAACAGGATGGTACGTATGAATTCTATCCTCAGCATAAACCGGTTACCACAGCATTCATGTACTTTGGTTTGAATGAACATTGTAATAAATGTGTGTGGTATGAATGGAACTTGTGCGCAGAAGAAGTTGAATGATGTTTGGATCACTAATAAATATTCTAGTGCAGTGGGTAATTCGAATGATTAAATTATGTGGAATAGTTAAAAAGCAAATGTGAAGTGCAACGGTTGTTGACAATAAAAATGCGCAGTTAATATAACATATAAGAATTAAACATAAACGTAAGTTTAGTAAGCCTAATTGTGTGTTTTAAAATAAATACATATGTATGAACATATTACTTGTATCAAAATTAAAAGTAATGAATTGTATAATTATATGTATGTATGTAGCTCAAATATATCAGTTAGACAAATCTGGTTTGCTGGATACATTCATATATGTACAATTTACAAAGTGCGTAAGCACTTTTCAGCAAGAGCTCATATATGTGATGACGGCAAGGGAGATATAACAACTCTCTATTGAGGTGTTGTTCTAATAAAATGCAAGTACCTTGTAATCTACCTGTATTTGTCGCTGTAGTATCAAAACATAAAACTTCTACCTTGTTTGGAAATAATGTTGTTAATATTTACTATAATAATAAATTACTTTTAAATACCTTTTCTGTTAGATTCCATTCCTTTAATAGTTCGAGTATGGCGTCTGTCTGTTCTTTGCCAGTGCCAGCTGACAGGGCAGGTACTCCAAGTAGATGGTCAATGCCATCTGTTGTTATCACAACTGGTAATCTGTCCATTTTTGCGTTTCCTGTGATTGATGGTAATATTTTTCCATCCCAATGTACTGTAATTTGATTTATATTGCTGTTTTTAAAATCCATCATCAGTTTTGCAGCAGTCTCCGAACGAAATTGTTTACGGCGAAGCCGAATCGATGTCTTGCTGATTACCAATGTATTGATATCATGTGCCAATGCTTCAGCCGCAGCTATCAGAATACGTACTGCGTCCCTATCACTGACTTTGCACTTGTCTAAGGTCGCAACAAGCTTTGAAGTGATAAAATTATTGTAGTGACCCACATTAAATCGCTGACTGTGCAATACAGCAATGTAAACAAATACATAGCTTAACGCATTGACCGCTGCACTGGCGCAACGCTATCGCTGCGACAGCAGAATATCGCTGCGACAGCAGAATATTTCAGTGACACATAATGCATAGCTAACTGCATGCACTCTTTTAATTGGTTACGCTAAAACCATTGGAAAAAGAGGTGGAGTTATGGAAGTGATTTTCAGTTACATTTTTAGTATAAATAGACTTAAGTTTTACCAAATAAAATCAGAATTATTTTGACAGCTAAAAACTGGCATTTTATTTCTCAAATCATTTCGGCAACCTAACGGCTGCCTATTGAACGGCAGAATCCTCTCTGCCTTAATAAAGAAGAGGAGTTTCATAAATTATAAAGACACACTAGGACCAACACATGGCGATCCTGCCAAACCACAAGACCATTTACTGCCAATCACAAAAATAATAAGATTGTATTCATGGCATACTGACTTACAAACGCGATCAACATGAATCCGCTGAAAATTTTCTATTTCGTGGCTTTACCTGTGGCCGTCGCCAGCGCATCGCCCAGACATGGCAAGAACAAGGACAATAAGGTGTCGAGTAGTTTGAAGCCCACCGATTAGTTGTCGCTGTTCGAACTCGAGTCGACGCAATCAGTTGACGATAACGCTTTGCAACAAAAAAAAAAAAAAAAAAAAAAAAAAAAATTTAAATTTTACTAAATAAGATTGTCAGCAAAATGGGCGGCCAAGAATCTAAAATAAGCGATCCAAAAGCAAATGTAATAAATGAGGTAACAGTCGAAGACGATCATAAACAAACAATGATAGAATTGCTATTACTTATAATAACAACAATATTAGTTGCAGATTTTGTCATTAAACTACACTCAATATATAGAAATAAGCTAAAAAAGAATATAACCTACAATATCAAACAAGACCAAATTTAAAAAAAAAATATTATGGAACATTGGTTAAAAATTGTCGAAAAGATAGAGGTAGAAAAAGAAAATTTTAATAAATCATATAAATGTTTAAATAAAACAATAAAAGTCAAAGAAGAAACACTAAATAAGCATTTAAGAACATTAATAACATCACTAGAGAACATTAGAAGTATACTAAATGTTCACATAACTAGGTTAACCAAAGAACATAAAGAAATTGGACTAGGAGTATTTTGGTCACATAGGGACAAATTACTTAAAATATTAGCTAGTTACAATTTAGATATAAACATACCACATACAATCAACACACAAATAATAATCCCAACTGAAAATTTTAACATTGAGTCCAGCCAACAAATAATTACAATGTCTGAGTTTAGTTTACAAACAGCTATGAAAGCTATTCCGAGCTTTTCTGGAAATCACAAAGATTTGGAATCATTTCTAAAAATTATTGAAATAATCTATAACAGCCTAACCGAAACAGGCAAAACAGCACTAATAGATTTTGTGGTTTACGTAAAACTGAGTCAAACGGTGAAGACAAACGTAACTGCAATACAAATACCACAAACATTAGAGCAACTAAAAAATTCACTGACAAATAAATACAAATGCACAACAACTATACCCCACATACAAAACCAACTCGCCAATCTCACCCAAAGAAATCTAAGCATAGCAAATTTCAAAAATAAAATATTACAGTTGATATCAGAACTAAATGTATTGCAAATAGGACAGCTAGGAACAAATTCAACAACTGAACAAAAATCATTGATCACTCAACTCAATGAACAATACAGTCTGACAATATTTAAAAACGGACTAAATGACCATAATAAACAAACAGTATTTGCTGCACTACCTAAATCTTTTGACACTGCTGTTGAACTTGCTTTAGAAATAGAACAAGGAAATCAACACAATAGTAGAAATGTTATGTTCATCAGAGACAATAATAGAAACAACAATAACGCCAATTATCGCAACAACCCACACAAACAATATACGAATAATAATGACAACAGGTACAACAATTATAATAACAATAATTATAATAATACCAGAACATTTAATAATAATACAAGAAACAGTACCAACCAGAGACAAAGTAATAACTACCAAAATTATAATACAAATAGGAACTCAAGCAATTCGAGACCTAACAACTATAACAATAATCAGAGAAATTATTCAAATGAAAGACAGACAAATAACTACAATAGGAGCAATCAAAGATCTTTGCCCAGAAATCAGCAAAATAGTTACCAAGACAGAAATGGTCGCCAAATGAACGTTATCCAATCTCAGGGAAACGTAGGCGACCCGGAGGATTACAACACCAATACCACTCCTCCGGGGGACAGGGACTAATTGAAAACATTAATTATAAAAACATTTATGTAATAACACAAAATTTAACCAATTATATAACAATACATAATATAGAATTCAACAAACAAATGACATTCTTAATAGACACAGGTGCAGATATTTCAATTTGCAAAAACCCATTCAATAACAACTTTGACTTTGATACCAACACAAAATGTAAACTAACAGGAATAACAAAAGAAGAAATTTATTCTCTAGGGACATCAAAGCTTAATTTTCTTATAGAAAAAGATAAAGCAGGTATCGATTTTCAGCTTGTAAATGACGATTTCCCAATACCAACAGATGGAATCCTAGGTAGAGACTTTTTAATAAATTACCTTTGTAAAATTAATTATGAAACATTTACAATAATAATAAATCTTAAAAATAAAGATTATATTTTACCAATAAATACAAAGTTACCCTTAAACAAATGCATAGAAATACCACCCAGAACAGAGATTATCCTACCAATCAAATTGAATATAGAAGAAGATAGCGTAATTTTTAACCAAGAAATAAAAGAAGGTGTATTTTTAGCAAATTCCATTGCACCGGCCAAGGGGATTTGTCACGTAAAACTAATCAACGTTAATAGTCACACAGTCAATATTAAAGAAATAAAACCTATAACGGAAAAATTAGCTAATTACAATATACTAAATACACATAACCAAACAAACACATACAACAATGAACACTTTAATAGATTAATGAAAGAATTAAATTTGAAAAACCTAGATAGAAATACAGAAACAGAATTAACAGAAATTTTTCACAAATATCAATCTATTTTTCACTTGGAAGGAGAAAAACTTTCGGTAAATAATTTCTATAAGCAAAAACTCAACTTAACTGACAACTCACCAGTATACATTAAAAACTACAGACTACCACAAACACAACAAGAAGAGATACAAACACAGGTACAGGGAATGATTGACAACGACATCATTGAACCTTCTGTCAGTCCATACAATTCTCCACTACTTCTAGTACCTAAGAAGAGTGAAAACAACAAAAAGAAATGGCGTTTAGTAGTTGACTACAGAAAATTAAACGACAAAATAGTAAACGATAAATTTCCGTTAACAAGACTAGAGGATGTATTAGACGTTTTAGGAAGAGCTAAATACTTCACAACTTTAGACATGACAAGTTCTTTTCACCAAATACCTTTGCTAAACGATTCAAGACCACCAACAGCTTTTTCTACACAAGACGGACATTATCAATTTAAACGTCTGCCATTTGGATTAAAAATTTCCTCAAACAGTTTTCAAAGAATGTTAACAATTGCACTTAGTGGTTTAAAATCAGAAGCATTCCTCTACGTAGACGACATTATTGTTTTTGGATGTTCATTAAAACATCACAATAATAACCTCTTAAAAGTTTTTGAAAGACTCAAATACTATAACCTCAAATTAAATGCAAGTAAATGTCAATTCCTCAAATCAGAAGTAATTTACTTAGGACATTTAATAACAGACAAAGGAATCAAAACCGACCCAGCTAAATGCGAAGTAGTACGCAATTACCCAAAACCAACAAATCCAGATGAAACAAGAAGATTTATAGCATTTTGTAATTATTATAGACGTTTCATACCAAATTTTGCTCAAATCGTAAAATGTTTAAATTCATTATTGAAAAAAGGACAACCTTTTATTTGGTCAGAAGAATGCGAAAAAGCATTCAATAATCTAAAACAGAAGCTAATTAGCCCTCCGATATTACAATATCCAGACTTTGACAAACCTTTTATTCTCACAACGGACGCATCTGACTTTGCTTTAGGAGCTATTTTATCACAAGGAGAAATAGGTCATGATTTACCAATATCATACGCAAGTAAATCGTTGCAAAAACACGATATTAACAAACCAATTATAGAAAAAGAATTATTAGCAATCCATTGGGGAATTAATTACTTTAGGACATATCTCTATGGCAGAAAATTCATCGTAGTCACTGACCACAGACCACTAGTATCACTATTTTCGCACAGAAACCCATCATCAAAAATGACAAGAATTAGAGTAGATTTATCTGAATATGACTTTGAAATTATATACAAGCAAGGCAAGATAAACACTAATGCAGATGCATTATCACGCATCAAGATAAACAGTGACATACTTAAAGCAATGATTCCAACAAGTAAAAATGAAAAAGAAGATAATAAAAGCATTAACGTTATAACAAGGAGCAAGGCCGCAAAATTAAAGAATATTGAAGAAGAAGAATTAGCGCAAAAGAATATAAATACCGGTACACGCATTATTAAAGAAAATACAGCTCTCAAGAAGCCTGATCAACTTCATATTTGGGAATGTACATCTTTTAATGACGTAAAGAAAATGAAGAAATTAAAATTTTATATTGAAAAAGAAAGTAGTACTACAATTGAAATAATTGATAATGAAGTGCACGTAACCTGTAGCGATGACCCTTTGAATCTAGATTCATTGTTGGAGAAACTACATGGTTCACTAAGAAGTTCACGTATAAAGGAGCTAGCCCTTTGTGACAAAGATTTTATATTTAAAAACATTGATATGAATGCATTCAAGAAGAAATACAATGAATTAGAAATGAATAAACGCGCGCCAATAAAAATACTAATATAGAGAGCTCCAAGAGAAGTAGAAAGTATGATACTTAAATATAAATTGATAGATGAATTTCACTGCTCAAACATTGCAGGTCACTTAGGAATCCGAAAAACTATTTTAAAACTCAAACAAAGATATATTTGGAAAAATATGAGACAGATGGTAAAAGAATTTATAAACAACTGCAAAAAATGCACACAAAACAAAGTAGTTAGACATACAAAAGAACCACTTGTAGTGACAGACACACCAACCACAACTTTTGACACCATAACAATTGACACTGTAGGCCCATTGCGCATATCTAATGGCTACAGATACATACTGACAATGCAATGTGACTTATCAAAATTTGTAATAGCACACCCAATTGAAAGTAAAGACGCAAAAACAATAGCAACCACTTTAGTTGAACAACTCATTCTAAAGTACGGTTTCATTAAAACATTAAAATCAGACAGAGGGACAGAATTCGTAAACGAGCTAATGAGTAACGTATGTAATTTACTCAACACAAGACAAATATTTTCCACTCCATATCACCATCAAACAATAGGCGCACTTGAGAAAAACCACAGAACGCTTAACGAGTACTTACTTTCATTTGCCGACGACTATGAATGGGACAAGTGGATCTCATATTACACTTTCGCATACAACACCACCCCTCACGTAGACACATTGTATTCACCGTATGAATTAGTTTTTGGTAAACTACCAACTCTACCAAGCGACAACATAAATAAACAAAACAAAATTTACGACATTGATAATTATGCCAATGAATTGAAAATGAGACTCCAAACCTCAATAAAAAATGCCAGAAATATAATAAATATTGTTAAAAGTAAAAGAAAAACAAAATATGACAATAATGTAAATATAAGTAATTTTGAAATAGGAGACTTAGTTTATGTAAAAGTAGAAAATAGAAAGAAAAATCAAAGCCCATACCATGGCCCATATAAAATTGTAAATAAAAGAGGAGTAAACTCCACATTAGATATTAATGGTAAACATAAGGAACTACATAACAACATATTAAAAAAATACAAAGAACTACATTAAGAACACAAAATTAAATAATAAGCATAAATTATAGTTTAAATATATAACAAAATCATAGCAATAAGCAAAATATTATCATATCCATACACATGTAAAAAACTTGCATATCTCCACACAAAAAAAAAAATTTATTTCATTATGCGAACGAAATAAATTTTTTCCTCTGAAGGGTAAGGGTGTAGTGACCCACATTAAATCGCTGACTGTGCAATACAGCAATGTAAACAAATACATAGCTTAACGCATTGACCGCTGCACTGGCGCAACGCTATCGCTGCGACAGCAGAATATCGCTGCGACAGCAGAATATTTCAGTGACACATAATGCATAGCTAACTGCATGCACTCTTTTAATTGGTTACGCTAAAACCATTGGAAAAAGAGGTGGAGTTATGGAAGTGATTTTCAGTTACATTTTTAGTATAAATAGACTTAAGTTTTACCAAATAAAATCAGAATTATTTTGACAGCTAAAAACTGGCATTTTATTTCTCAAATCATTTCGGCAACCTAACGGCTGCCTATTGAACGGCAGAATCCTCTCTGCCTTAATAAAGAAGAGGAGTTTCATAAATTATAAAGACACACTAGGACCAACACATTATTCATTCCTCGTTTTCTGTTTTTTTGTTGAGAGCTACAGTTACCAGTTTGATCAGTATTATCATCACTGTCGTATACATCAATTAGTTCTTCTGTATTGTCACTCAAATCATTCGCTGTTAGGAATACTTGGAGTTGTTCTTCGCCTGCTTTTCTTTTCGGATTACCTCTTTCTCAATACGAGCATTTCTTCGCTTTTCTTTTTCAAATAATGAACGATCGCATCCCACCATTGCACCAGGTCTACCTTCTTTACGTTGATTCTTCAAAAATAGAAGATATCTTCTATTTTAATTAAATCTAACGCATTTCCGTGCGCAATGTCAAATAAGTTATTCATATTTTTAATAAACTGATCTTCTCGCATTTTTTGAAGTGGTGTGCTGCGTTTGCAAGTTTTTTGCAGATTTTTCAATTCTTGATATAAAGCTTCAACTTTTTGAACACTTCTGTCAATTTGGCGCACTGGAATACGGGCTTTATTCCAAATAATGTTGGCCTCTTTGATAACCAGAAACGCACTTGAACGAAGATCCAATTTCACTTTACGCATGTTATAAAACAACACTTTCAAAACTTGCCCATTGTAATGCAGCTTAGATCCAACAATTTGGCTTTCGTCATATTCTAATAAATAAATTTTTTCACTAGCTCTTGTGTCCATTTTGCAAATACAATCAATATCAATTCTCTTTAAAGCAATAATGTTTCTATGATTCAAAACTCAAAATAAATACACTTAACTTTTTACACACTTTTAATTGCCTCGTGGCTCAAAACTAACGGTATTGACCAGATGTTGACTTTCCTTTGTTGTTGCCAACATTTTATTTCACGAATTAAATATATGTTTACAAAGTTTACAGATTATAGGAAAAAATACGGTAGCATTAATAAATCAGACCTTTGCACTTAAGTTTAAATGATTATAAAGAATATTAATCATTAAACGTAAGTTATCTTGAAAAGTCCATATAAACCGGTTTTAGCCACTTTAGTGGGCATGTGCCACGCCTTAACCTAGGGCAATCAGTCTAAGATTTTGGAATTTCGTTATTGGCATAAAAAGGAACAATTTGAGGGGGCGGTACACTCTTTTTGCAAAAAAAAATGTTCCCATACAAAAAAAGACCAGCCTAATGTACATACATACATACATATTTAATCACATATACAAAATAAAACATGAGCTAAAAAAAATTAAGCCGAAACTTTGTCATTTGCCATCGTTTATGCACATAGAAGTGTTTCAATTAGTGAGAGTATTGTGTACATGCATAAGTACATATGTATATGCATACATACATACATATGTGGTATATAAGCTGTGCCTGACAGTATAAGGATAAGGGCAACAATTTGTAGTTTTTATTTTGTTTTAGTAACAAACGTACGGTAGCTGGAAAACATATATATGTATATTAGACGTCTGTAAGGATAGTACGGGTTAATTGACTTGTTTAACAACCGATATATGTACATATATGACGAAAACCGTGGTTAGGGGCACTTGGACAGATGTAGTTATATTTGTAAGAAGCACGGGAAAAATATAACCACTCTCTCCCGTACTCATCAGTATGTGCGATCTCCTTTCTTTTTCTATCTCATAAAATTTTCAACTTAAATTTGTATGTATGTATGTCTCTTTTCCTCCCGTGAGGTTGATTGGTTATGAAACTAGTTATATACACATAAGATGTAACATGTAAAACAGTTATAACGAACATATAAATCAGTTTCATAAAACTTGTCAATATTAATGAATAAAGCTGTTATTGGTAACTAGTTACTTCTAACGTACAAAAGCGTTGTTACTAACAATCCCTCTTAATAAAAACAAAATACATATGTACTTATATGTATATTTTTCATTTATTTTACGTACTTATATTTCATTTTTTATACATATGTATATGTATCAAAAAAAATCAGTCCATTTTGTACTTTTTTAAGTGTACATACATACATATGTACACATACTATAGTTACTTATTTTTTAAAAATATTTGTTTTCTTTGATTTTTTATTTTTCAAAAATCGTTTTTGTTTTGTTCTGTTGTGGCTGAGCACCACTGATTTTTTTTACGCTCTTCTCGAATTGAGTGCGGCCCTGCATTTTAAAGAGATCTGCAAATAGAAATGTGTGTAATTAGTTACTAGCGTAAAATTTTTTATGTAAGGGAGCCTACCAGACATAAGTATGTCTACCAGCAGTAGGTGATGTAGAGCTTTTTTATCGCACCGTCCATCGTAATTAAACTGATGAAGTAGTTCGTCATGGAAAACTTGTTGCATAACATTGCCAACGTCTTTTATTTTAAACAACACTGCAATCTGTAAATTCATATAGTTAATGGTAGTCAGACGATTTGGTTAAAATTTGATAACATAAATATATCCTTATTAATTAATTCTTTAAAAATTACCATAGCTCTTTCATATTCCTCTCTTTTTAGTTTTTCTTCGACGTCATATAATGTAGCCAATGAATTTAAACGCAAAAGGGATGCAATTTCGGATATGTATTCATCAGGACTTTCACCGGTTATAGTGGATACAGAATTTTGAATTAGTGTCACGGTTACCTTGACCTCTCGCAGAAGTTTATTTGTGGCCATAAACTCAGTTTTATCTACCATCTGAAAACAAATAAATTTTGCATTAATAACAACAATAATAATAATAATAATCATAATAATAATAATAATAGTAATTATAATTAGTTACTACTTTATCTTTACATTTTGTAAAATCATATCCATCTTCTTCTCGAGTCTTCCCTGGTTTTCTATGATTTTGTCAAGCTGGGTTTTTGTGAAGGCTGGGCATTTTCTACAGCTTTAAGTACGTTCCTTTTTGAAGGGTGTAACATCACAATTACTAGTTGAAAGTTGAATTCTTGGCATAGTTGGCACAGTAACTTCGTCTAAACGTCTTTTTACTCATATCTTTAATTTATATTTTTTAATAATTTTCTATTTTCTTTGCAATTCATCTTACAATTATCAAATTATAAGTTTTTCACTCCACTTCACTTCAATCACAGCCACGCGTTCTAGATTCCTCTAAATCTTCTTTTTACATGAACCGCATCAGAGTTGCCGCTCTCCATCTTTAATCATGTTTTTAAATAAGCGAAAGTTGTAAGTTGTTTAGTTTTTCAAATATTTTCTTATAAAGAATTCATGAATTAGTTAAAAAAAAAAAGAAGGCTAAAAATGTATATACATATGTAACAGAGAACGGCATTGAGTACGCTCGAGTGTGCATATTCTTCATCCCTAAAATTTGATACAAGCAAGCACAGCCGTCTGCTGCTGTGCGCTCATTCATGCTCACTCATAAACATAAGGCTGACATGTGCGGGATATATCATTACATTTTCGAGTGTGGTAGTTCACATGATTGGCCGTGCATGTGAAGGCGCAAACTTGCGCATGCACACACTCGAGTTCACTCGGGCATCTACTAATGGCGATTTCTTTTCTACAAAAAATGTTGCACTTCATTGCCCCGCTCTTGTGTGTACGTGCGCAGAGGGCAATGTTAAGGCAACATTTTCTGTAGAAAAGAAAACGCCATAAGTATTTATCCTATTATTTACAGATAAAAGAAACGACTTAGTTAATTTAAATTAATATGTATTATATACATTTATTTACCAAAAACATTTCATGAGCTCCAACATGTAGGGTTAGTATTTAAAAAAATTTTGTATAGTAGGAGTTAAATTTAAAATAAAAATAAACATTTCATAAGACTTAATTTAATTTCAAAGTTCTTAATCTGCTAGGGGTCGAGCGGAAGCAGGGTGTGGATGAAGCGTAACACAGTGCATAGGACATCCGGTGCACCTAGCCTATCCCACATCAAGACCGTAGTGCACGATGCGGAATCGTACCCTTCAAGAGGTGACCCTGTTTTCACTGAACATTATGGATCTAGATCCGGAGGGTATCGAAACAACCCTTTCCCCCTAATCCAGGGTGTCATGCGTCACCGTGCCCATGGATGGTTTGCAGTGAGGGGGCTTTTCCGACTGTATTCGAACGGCGCCTCCCGGATACCGGTCCGCCTCCGGGAGTAACGGTGGACTTACTGCGGCATGGGGCTCTGCCGTAGTTGACCGTTTCATTCCCCTTTCCTTTTATTCCGGCCTCCGAACGGTCTCGGCTCATTAGGTGGCCAAAGAACCAGTATGCAAATGAACCCTTATCGAGAAGCCTCGGCACCCTGCACGGGTAATGCCGCCACTGGACAAGGCGAAGAAAAGTCCCTAAAACCTTCGGGAACCGCATCGACGGTGCCGAAAGGGCCTCAACGGCCCAAACCACACACTCGGTCCCCCACAGCGACTGGAGGAGTGGTTATGCCTCTAAAGGGAAAACCACCCTCTATTGAAACCGGAAGCACTAAGCCCCCCGAGGGAATGTCGTTTCCGGCGGAAAAGCCAAGGGCGACCAACCCATAGGCCTATCAACGCCACCTCCTCTATGCAAAGTGTTGTGGTCGAGCAGGAGTCCTCCACGGACAAGAAAGCGACCACCACTGCGCAGAACAAAGGCATGAAAGCAGCTGAGGCAAATGACACAGATCAGAGCCCCAGCTGCTCAAAAGCCATCAGGCCCCACGTCAGGGCCCAGCGCGATCGTAGGGCAGCACCGAAGGTCATAAAACGGCTGGAGGCTATGCAATACGACAAATTGACGGAGACACAGAAAGCCTCACTCGAGTGGGCTAAGGGAGTCATGGCCGCAAGCGAAAAGCGCCCCTTGGGGAACGGCGGAAAAGACAAACCACCCACTCGACTGCACCAGAGAGAATTAGCCTCAAAGAGACAGCGATCTCTCGAGGAGACTCCGAGTGGTTCAAAAAGGTATAGAACGTCCTCCCCTCCAAACCGTCGGTCGATGGCCGTAGCCACAAAGCCGTTTAACGAGGCTGCCAAAGAGCACCTCACACTGGCCGTGCTGGACAAGAGCCATCCCGACGGACACATCAGCACTGACAATTGGAAGTCCGTGCTGATGGGTCTCTGCAGGGTCTACAAGGGCATACTCGAGAAGTATCCCGGCCCTTCACCAGTCGTCCGCGACGCCGGATGGCATCAAGGGCGAATCAAACTCGTCTCGTGCGCGGACGAACGCGCAGTACGGCTCTACAAGGAGGCAATCTCATCGGTGGGAGAGCTGTGGCCCGGGGCCGACCTGAGAGCCGTCCACAGGGAGGAAATCCCCAAACGGCCACGAGCCTGGGCCTGGGTCCCAGCGGAACCATCAGAACCGAAAGAGATCCTGGAGCTCATCCGCCTTGGCAACGCAGAACTACCCACCAGCGATTGGAGGATAGTGCGAGTTGGCGAGTTGGCGAGACCAAGGAGAAGCAGCGTTACGTTGACCTGGTCATCAACGATGCTTCCATGACAGTTGTTGCGGATTGTGGTGGGGTTATAAGCTACGGCTTTTACTCCATCACGGTTAAAA
Source organism: Philophylla caesio (assembly GCA_963971545.1). Lineage (NCBI taxonomy): Eukaryota > Metazoa > Arthropoda > Insecta > Diptera > Tephritidae > Philophylla > Philophylla caesio. Next base: position 19,756,381 of record OZ020605.1, read on the forward strand.
TCCACAAGAAGGCGGAGGTTAGAGAAACCGAGAATGCAGGCAACGCTTCAAGCGGACCAGCGCCTTCTTCTGTCAGCGAAGAGGTCAGCAAAGTAGGAGACGCCGCGAGCGCCCCTACTGACCTCGAGTCGATTTCAACGGACGCAACCGGGGGCGTCCCATTGGAGGTATTGGACACCGCGTCAGATGCCGAGAGCGATGCGGGCTCGGCGTCGGTATACGTGGGATCTGTGTACAGCCAATGGGTAACGCAACTCGAAGAGGACCAGCTTCTGGCTTCGGAACCTGAGGAGGCGGATCACGACACAACGGTCGTAGCCGCCGCCGAGAGGGTGGAGCAAGAGGCAATGGACATCGCAGACTGCGGAGATGGTGCGGATTCTGCAAATTAATCTGCACCACTCCAAAGCAGCCTCGGCTGCTCTTCTTCTTCGTCTCAGCGAAAAGGTTGAAGACGTTATTCTTGTCCAGGAGCCCTGGATCGTCAGGAACAGGGTTTGTGGATTAAACTCTGACGCCTACCAACTAGTAACGTCTCCAGTGACAGGTAGGATCAGAGCATGTATTCTTATAAAAAAAGGATATTCTTATTTTCTCCTCTCTCAATACAGCGACGAAGACACCGTTAGCGTAAGCGTACAGCTGGAAGAGAGCGTCGTCTGGCTCTTGGCGAGCTACATGGCCCACGACGGCCAATCTCTTCCTCCTCCAAGACTGAAGGAAGCCATCAAAGAGGCTAACAAGGAAAAATTCCCTGTCATAATTGGAGCCGACTCAAACTCGCACCACGAAATATGGGGCTCAAGCGACACCAATCCTCGAGGTGAGTGTTTACTTGACTTTATATTAGCAAATAATCTATATATATGTAACCGGGGGAACGATCCCACCTTCATCACCTCTGTCAGAAGAGAAGTGCTGGACATCACCCTTGCCTCAGGCTGCCTCTCGGACCTGATAAGCGACTGGCAAGTGTCAAAAGAACACTCCTTTTCTGACCACCTCTACATAACATTTAAGATAAATTTTAATCCCTCTACTCTTACAGCGTATAGGAATAAGAGGCGGACGGATTGGCAGAAATATAAAGGCGTCCTCTCAGCCTCTTTGTTCAGACACGTTTATCACGATAGGCTAGGCCTATCGCAAACACCTGATGAAGCGAGTCCCTCAAACACGAAGGTCGTTTCTCTCCGTGAGCTGGACTCACCGTCAAAAATAGATGAAGCGGTAGACCTCGTAACAAACGCATGTAATTCCGCTTTCAGAGTCTCCTGCCCTAAGACCCTACCGAAGGGTAAAAAGAAACCCCAGTGGTGGAATCTAGAGATTTCAGCACTCAGGAAAGAGAGCAGGCGACTCTTTAACCAAGCCAAGAGGACGGGTCTTTGGCAACCATACAAAGACGCTCTTAAAACTTTCAAGAAGGCCATTAAGACAGCACAACGCAAATCTTGGCAAAACTTCTGTAATAACATAGAAGAAAACTCCGAAGCCAACAGGCTGAGGAAGGTTCTCTCGAAAAGTGCTCCAACGATAAATTCTATTCAAAAACCAAACGGAGAATGGACATCTACAGCCGACGAAATGCTGGAGTTACTAATGACCACCCACTTTCCTGGGTGCTCTGATGACTCCAACATTTTGCCAGGTCACCAAACCAACTCACTCTTAGGGAATACCGCAGGGGATATAGTGAGGTACGAAAAGGTGGAATGGGCAGTAATGTCCTTCGAACCTTACAAATCCCCAGGACCTGCCGGAATTTTTCCCGCACTACTACAAACAGCGAAGGACCTTCTTTGTCCACTTCTCACACAGATTTTTACAGCATGCCTTACCCTCACCCACATTCCTAATGTGTGGACGAAGGCGAAAGTCGTCTTTCTACCGAAGGGAGGCAGGACTGCTCACGCAAAACCCAAAGACTTCAGGCCCATAAGCCTCACCTCATTCCTTATCAAAACTCTTGAGAGGCTCATAGACGAGCATATTCGGCGTAATATAAGGAAAGAAAAACTCTCCCCGAACCAACACGCATACTCTAAAGGCAAATCCGCGGAGACTGCTCTCCACGACATCGTCTCAACGATCGAGAAAGGATTGGCCATAAAAGAGTACACGCTGGGGATCTTTATTGACATCGAGGGAGCCTTCAACAATGTCTACCCCGAATCTGTTATCAAATCACTCCGTATGGTGGGGGTACAGCAGGGACTGGTGGATTTTGTGGGGCTCCTACTCAGGAAAAGATCGATTTTCTCAACAGTAGGGGATAGCTCTAAATCCAAACATGTGGCTAGAGGTACACCCCAGGGAGGGGTCTTGTCACCTTTACTCTGGAACCTTACCGTAAACGACTTACTCTTAAACCTGCAAAACGCTCTAAATATTGTTACCCGCTGGTCTGTGGAGTGCGGACTTAACGTCAACCCTACTAAGACCGAAGCAGTGCTCTTTACAAGGAAATACGAAATCCCCGACTTCAAATTACCATCTGTAAACGGAATGGTACTTAGTCTCTCAACCGAGGTAAAATATCTCGGAATCGTACCAGATAGAAAACTCGACTGAAGGCGGAACATTGAAGACCGCTCCAAGAAAGCAATTGTTGCTCTTTATGCCTGTAAGAGCGCCGTGGGGAAGAAATGGGGAATAAAGCCACACATTGTACACTGGATGTACACAGCTGTGATAAGGCCCATTCTCTTTTACGGGGTCGTCGTATGGTGGCCGGCACTGAGCAGGGCTCTAACTAGAGCCAAGCTTGAACGGGTGCAGAGGGCGGCCTCAATGCTCACCACAGGAGCACTGCCCTCTACACCCACCAAATCTCTAGAGATAATGTTAAATCTTCCACCGGTGGATCTCTACGGCAAATTTCTGGCGGCCTGCTGTGCTGCCAGGCTAAATGCGATCCTTCCGTGGAGAAATCTTGACTATGGGCACTCAAAAGTCCTGGAAACTCTGCCCTACAAGAAGTTGGATTATACCCTACACCCTTCTTTCTCTGCAAACAGGTTCTCCATAAGAATCCCAGAGAGAAACGAATGGATAGGTATCGTGGACCTGGATCCAGGATCGACGGCTGTGTACACAGACGGCTCCAAGTTAAACGAAAGAGTAGGCAGCGGGATTCACTCAAGCGAACTCGATCTAAACCTCAGCCTTCGTTTACCGGACCACTGTAGCGTTTTTCAGGCCGAACTAAATGCAATAATGAAAGCAGCTCGTGGTCTGACAACGTGTACCTCTTTAGAACGAGGCATCACCATTTATTCTGATAGCCAGGCTGCTATCAAATCTTTTAACTCCTACGGTACAACCTCCAAGGTAGCCATTGAATGCAGAGCGGCTTTAAACCATGCAGATATGTGATCCGTATGTGTTGTGTGGGTCCCTGGCCATAGAGACATTCCTGGCAACTGCCTGGCCGATGAACTAGCTAGGAAAGGGACGGAACTACCCGTAATAAACTCTGCTGAAGAGGTGGGTTTACCCTTAGCATCATATAAACACAGACTAAGATCTGAGCTTATGGATAAGGTAAATTTAAGGTGGGCATCGGAGCCCACCTGTCTCATTACCAGACAAATCTGGCCGGAAGTTGATGGGAAGCGCTCTAAAGCTCTCATTATGCTTGGTCGCTCCTCTCTCAGATTAGTAGTTGGGGTGATAACCGGGCACTGCCTTATGGGCACGCATGGGGAAAGACTAGGTTACCCAACAAATGATTTTTGCCGCAGCTGCCGAAACGAGGAGGAGGTGGAGAGCATTGAGCACTATCTCTGCCACTGCCCCGGCCTGGCCAAGACGCGCAGAAAATTTTTCAAAAGTTACTTTTTGGACTGTCTAGCCGATTTGAACTCGGCAAGCATCTCTAACTTTATACTCTACATCAAGCGCACAGGATGGTTCAATTTTTGAGAATAAGGGAGGAAGGGAATGCATGGATTACGCCATTGGTATCACAATGGGCTTCTTACAGCCTAAGTGTGCCACCGTGCTTTGTGCGGTGGCAGCCACTCTAACCTAACCTAACCTAACCTAGATAGAAAATTAAAGTTATAGGAACAAAAATCAGATTTCAAAAACTCTCTTACACTATGTATCTGCCATCTCACGTAGAAAAAACAATACAAAAAATATGATAGAAAACACACTTAAGATCGCTAATCAACTACTGCTTGCAAAGAAAAATATTGTTACGGGTAACACGAGTGGCTCGCAAACAACACTCGAGTGTCGCGAGCGTTTGTCGCTGGCGAGTGTGTTACATACATGCAACTTTGTATGCTGACGCAAATTTGTCCGACGGATAATGTAGCGAGCATGTATGCATCGTCATGATCGTATTGATCTATGAGCAAACAGACAAGCGACGGCTTGTACACGAAAACAACAAAGCATGCAAAATACGGCTACATGCGCGAGTATACACACAATTTTTGCACTCGTTGCAGTTCTCTGATATGTAATAATTTTGAGGCTTCGTTTATCCGTTCATTTATGTTTGCGTTTATAATTTGTGCATACATTCATATATTCTTCTACGATCTAAGAAAAATAGTTTAAGTGAATTGACAGAGGCAGCACTATCCATCGCCATGACAACGAATGTAGAAAAATAGCGGCCATAGCGAGTTTAAATAAATTCACAAAGGAAGCTTTATCCATTGCTTATCAAATTGCTAAAAAGATAATTTTTTCAAGTTTCACATATAGATGAGAATTGCATCTTTGGTTTCCACTCTCGAGCCTCGGTTAGGTTTTCTAACAGGGTAGTCATTGGCCGTTTTAACACATTCACACGTAAGCGCAACATTCTACGTATTCTGCTCACAGCAAGCGCGATGACAGAATGAGTGTCGCATTTAGAAAAAGAGGCATTCGTTGTACAAAGAGAGCCAAATTTTACCGAAATTAATAAGTAACTATAAAAGAAATGCATACACTTATAATAAAGTCAATACACATTTGTATGAAAATATGTTCATGTGTAGGCGCAAATGTAAATGGAAAGAAAACAGATTTGAAAAAATTTTCACAATGCTTTTTATATACAGAATTTCTTAAGACTCTCAATTTTTCAATTTCTCATTAAAACGTTAGAAATTTTGGATGGAACACTTGATTATTGGGAAAATGTGTGCACTGTGTACAAGTTTTGAAACTTTAATTGATATTGTTCTAGTTAAAGAATGTGATATTATTTTATATATAATTAACGGTACATATGTATGTCGATTTATGTGTGGGTACAATGTATGGTAGTAAAACCCTTTTATAAATATTCGCTAGCTTCTTCACATCCATAAATATGCATGTATGGATGTACATACATATATGCAGCCTACTTACTGAGTGCCAGGCCATTTGCTCAACTTGGTGGTTATCCCTTTTGTATTTATGTATGTACAGTGTACATTGTACACACATACATATATACATACAAGATAGAAAAGCAGTTGATTTGAATTAGAATGCGTCGATTAATGACAAATTTACAATTCATTCAAAATATTCGTAGTTTAATACTTTTATATAGTTTCGATAAGTTACATAATTCCGACTTAAAACATAATCTTTTAAGCAGACACTAATATGGGACGACTATTCATTTCGAACATGGAAATCGGTCTCTAGTTTAAGCTAGTGCTTTAACAATATCTAAGCGATCATTAGACTTTGTTTACTTGAGTGAATTTAAGCTTGAGTCCTTTGGAATGTGAGCAGAGTTACGTACATATGTATGTACATGAGTGCGTTTATGAGTATACATAACTCGCCCTCCGCAAAATGAATTCGCGTCTCTGCGAATGACGAATATATATTTTCTGTTAATTACATCAATTTATAAATCGATAAATGTTAAAACATTAAAACTGTGATATTATAAGTATTATATAAGGACATTTGTCATACATAACGTACCTTTTTCATTTAAAGAATTGGTATCAATACATATAAAAATAATATTGTAAAATAACAGTGCCAACATTTACAGTCTTTTATGTGGCCTTTTGGTTTGAGCTATTTGAAAATATCAATGTTGAACTATATATATATTTTTTTTTTTTTTCGTATATAATACCTATATACATACATAGTATAGTTATAATTCTATTTACAAGTCTTTATGTGGCCTTTTGATTTGGGCTATGTCAATTTTGTTTGGATAACTTTTAGGCAGTTTTGTTTCTGTTAGCAAGAGGGTTTTTAATGTAAATTTTGTCGTTGTCAAAATTTGGGATTTTTTCCCTTTTTGTATTAATATTGTCCATAGTTTGTTTTTTCTTTTGGTACGCATAATTTTTAATTTTTTAATAATATCCATTGGTTAATAAAATCCATTGGTTTCACATTGGTTGAACTATGTATAGAATTGTTATAGTAACCAACGGCTTTTAGCATAATTTCCTCTGCCTCCAATGTGTTGTCCGTGTGTTTTAAAATACGTATGTATGTGTTCTAATATCGTGGAATGCAGTCTTTCGGTGTCTGCATTACCCGTATGGCTGTTTGGAGTAGTAAAGTGGGGAATTATGTATACTATTTTCGCGGCAGAATAATCTTATAAATGAATTATTAAACTCGTTGTCCATTATCATTTTTTTAGGTTTTCCTAGCCATGCGAATCTTTCCTGTAGTTTAATTTTAATTGTGATCATATTTCTATCGGGCAATTCATGCACGGAAGCAAGCTTGGTAAACCTATCAATAGTGGTCAAAAAGCAATTTCGAAAACAATAAAACACATCCACATGTACTATTTCATTAGGGCTGCTGGGAGTTTCAGTATAATTAAACAATTTCTTTAACGGTTTTCTTGCGTATTTGTTCTCGTTACATTCTCGCATTTGTTAATAAATCTGTTGATTATCTTTTTAAGATTTGGATAAAAATAATTTAGTTTAAGTTGCTCATAATTTTCTAATACACCTCTATGGTTACCTTCTATGTGGATTTTTTCTACTACCTCTAGAATGTCTTCTTCGCTCTTAACGTCTAATGCTAGGTGGCTGCACTTGGTAAATTTAATATTGCCGTTATTTGAAAATAAACTAATTAATTTCTCTTGAACAATATTATATAGGTTGTCAGGTTATTCTGAATGAATTCCTATTGTTCCCTTTTTTATGTATCTTCTAAATAAAACTGTAATATAAGTGCTGTTGCACGTCACATTCTGCTACATAAATTATGAAGTATTTGTTATATAGTACTTCGCTTCCGTGGTTTTACTTTTCATTAGTCGAATTTGAGTTGTATATCTGTTTACGATTGAATCAGAGATAAGAAAATGATCGTTCTGATTTTCGCTTGCTGAATGCATCGTTTCGAAGGAATTTTCAAACAGAGACTTGATGTCTAAGTTTCCTTCTTTATCTATTTCTTGTCGGCTTAGAAAGTCGGCTACGTTGTTCTCTTTACCTTTTATGTATTCAACTTCAAACTCATATTCGCTAAGCAAAGTTTTCCACCGTAGAATGCGTGCGCTTGGATCCTTCATAGAATATAGCCATTTTAGTGGCTTGTGGTCAGTTTGAACAAGAAAGGGACGTCCGAACAAATACGGTCTGAAATGCTTTACCGCTCATACTATTGCTAAAAGCTCCTTTTCTAACGTATGGTAACGTTTTTCGAAGCCATTTAGTGTTCGGCTTGCAAAATAAATTGGCTTGTTATTTTGACTAAGAACAGCGCCCACCGCAACATTACTGGCATCCGTTGTCACAATAAATTTTTTCGAAAAATCAGGAAATGCTAGCAGTGGGGGTGAGGTCATTATTAGATTCAATTTGTCAAACGCTTCGATATACTCCATATTGTTTGTGTTAATTTTTTCGTTTTTCTTCAAATATTTAATTATAGGGAAGGCTATCATTGAATAATTTTGATGAATTTGCGGTAATACCCTGTCAAACCTAGAAAGGATTGAATCTCCTTAACAGTTCGCGGTAACTTTATTCTTTGTATAGCCTCAATTTTTTCGGTATTTGGCTTAATGCCGTCCGGAGTAATGATATGGCCTAGGAATAATGTATATCTCGACAGAAAGTTGCATTTGTCATATTGTATTTTTAAATTGTTTTCGGACAGGCGATTAAAAATTTTGGTTAAACTTGCAAAATGTTCGTTTATGGATGTTGAAAATATTAAAATGTCATCCATATAGATTATGCAGATCTTATTAATATAGTCACCTAAAATGGTGTTCATCATACACTGGAATGTAGCAGGCGCATTTTTCAGGCCAAATGGCATCCGCGTAAATTCATAGTGCCCATTCGGACCAGAAAAAGCTGTTTTTTCTATGTCGCTATCGCTCATTAGAATTTGGTGGAATCCTTTAGCCAAGTCAATCGTAGTAAAATATTGTGCGCGCCCTAACTTTTCAAAGAGTGACTCTACGTTAGGTATAGGAAACTTGTCATCGATTGTAAGGCTATTTAGTTTCCGAAAATCTATAACCAAACGCCATTTCTTTTTACTACCGCTAATGCACTTCTTTTGCACGATCCATAACGGTGAGTTATATGGAGATTTGCTTGGCCTTATAATACCATTTTCTAACATAAATTCCAACTGGCGATTTATTTCTTCCTCCAACGCATAAGGGTATCTATAATTTTTTACGTATATAGGAGCATGCGGCTTCGTTATAATTTGGTGTTTAACTGTATCTGAGGCTGGTAGGTATTGTCCTTCTTGGAAAAATATGTCGTTATATTTTAATAGAAAAATTTTTAAAAATCTTCGTTCTTCGGTGTTCAAGGCTTTGTTAATCAGTGTATCTAAATTTAAACTACTTTTAGCTAATGAAATTCGATCGGGATATGTATTTGTCTGAGAACAATAGGCGTAAAATTCGTCATCGTTAGGTAGGTATCTTGCAGGCTTGTTATTAGCAAAAGGTATTACTTTATTGTTGAGCTTAATTACTCTTTCTGAAAAATCGATTAGGATTTTAAGAGGAGCAAGAATATTTAGTCCCAGTATGCATTGAAAAGGTTTGTCATTAAATTTTAATAATTTAACAGACATTGTCTCTTGTTTTCTCTCAAATTCTATGGGAATATTGACGATGACTTCCTCAAATATTATTTCTGATGCAAAAAGAGTTTTTACTAGGATAGGTTTTTCCAATGCCCTGCGACTGCAAAAATTTCCGAAAATCTTAAAATCCCCTAACGTTGTTGCCGATCCGCTATCCACCAAACACCTTATTACGACGTTATTGATTGTCAAATCTATCAGGGGTAAGTCGGTTGAAGAGGAGAAAGCTGAAAATTTTCGTAATTTTCAATGTTGTCCACTTCCATTGGTTCAACGGATGGTTGCTGGTTGTACCTTGCATTATTGTTAAACCTACTAGAATTATTTGTGTATCTGTAGTTTCTAGGATCACTAAATCTACCACGAACATTCCCGCTAACATTACCCCTACTATAATCATTTCCGTTGTAATTAACATTTGTATGGACACCTTTACCTAGACTATTCTTAAAGTTTCCAGAGTCGTTTTTACGGTAATTATTAAAGTTTCCATAATTAGGATTGCCTCTAAAATGTGGGTTATGAAATGCGGAATTGTTTGGGCGACTTCCATTTAAGTGTCCGTTAGATTGATAACCGTCGTTTTCGTTTCTTTTATATATCAACACATTGGAATTATTGACGAAATTATGCTTACCATTATGCCGATATTTATTATCTTTTGAGTGAACATCCGTATTCCTAATACCATTATTTATTTAAAAATCATGTAACATATTATTTTGTAAATAATAAGTAAAAGCTTTTTCCATATTATTTATGTGATTTTGCAACAATGTAACGTAGCATTTGCTGCATTACAATGCTTTACCAACTTCACAGTGCTACAGCACACTCTAGATCTACGACCGCAGTACGCACATACATATATACGCACTGCCAAGTACACCGTAGCAATAGCCTACCAACAATGCGCTCATACAGCACACACCATAAACCACTACCGTCACACGCACATACAAGTGCATACGCTGCCAACTGAACCATAGCAATCCCTTCTTCGTTCGCTACTGGACGGGCTGGCCGCACACAAGCACGAATTCTCAAACAGTTGCTCGGCCTTCGCATATAAAGTCTTGAACATGCGTGCGGTCAGTTCAGTCTTGCTAGGTAAGCGGTCGGCTTAACTAGTAGAGCGAGGTGCTGACTTGCCTACGGGCATAACTAGCCTCCTCTGCTGGCTGAGCCAAACCACAAGCTGGACTAGGGGAGCGAGGTGGTGATGTGCCTTCGGCGCATCTAGCATCCTCCCCTGATCAAGCTCATCCCGGCCTGACTGGGTGAGCGAGGTGGTGATGTGCCTTCGGGCATATCTAGCATCCTCGTCCAGTTAGGCCAATTACCCGCTTGGCTTAGAGATCAATCCCCGCCCGACTTGGAGAGCGAGGTGGTGGTGGTGTGCCTTCAGGCGCATCTAGCCTCCTCTCCTGGTCTATCCAATCCCCGCCTGACTGGGTGAGCGAGGTGGTGATGTGCCTTCGGGCGCATCTAGCATCCTCTCCTAGTCAAGCTAATCCCGGCCCGACTGGGTGAGCGAGGTGGTGATGTGCCTTCTGGCGCATCTAGCATCCTCACCTGGTTAGGACAGTCACCCGCCCGACTGGGAGAGCGAGGTGGAGATGTGCCTTCGGCCACATCTAGCATCCTCTCCTGGCCAAACTAGCCCAGAGCTGATCAGCTCCTTCCCCTCCCTCTCCTAGCTCCGCTCCCACTACGCTAGGGCTTTCTCTGGAGCGCATAGTCTCCACGGCCTGCACGGCCACAGCAGTCCCCGCCACTCTCGTAGCAGCCCCTACTTATGTAGCGTGCGACTACGAGAGCGACGGTTCTCTAATTGTCAGTCTTGCTAGGTAAGCGTCTTGCTAGGTAAGCGTCTTGCTAGTAAGAGTAACCGCTGTACGACGAGTACACACTGCCGCTCCGACGCTCCTGAAGAGTAACCGCTGTACGACGAGTACACACCGCCGCTCCGACGCTAGTAAGAGTAACCGCTGTACGACGAGTACACACTGCCGCTCCGACGCTCCTGAAGAGTAACCGCTGTACGACGAGTACACACTGCCGCTCCGACGTTCCTGAAGAGTAACCGCTGTACGACGAGTACACACTGCCGCTCCGACGCTCCTGAAGAGTAACCGCTGTACGACGAGTACACACCGCCGCTCCGACGCTAGTAAGAGTAACCGCTGTACGACGAGTACACACTGCCGCTCCGACGCTCCTGAAGAGTAACCGCTGTACGACGAGTACACACCGCCGCTCCGACGCTAGTAAGAGTAACCGCTGTACGACGACTACACACCGCCGCTCCGACGCTAGTAAGAGTAACCGCTGTACGACGAGTACACACCGCCGCTCCGACGCTAGTAAGAGTAACTGCTGTACGACGAGTACACACCGCCGCTCCGACGCTCCTGAAGAGTAACCGCTGTACGACGAGTACACACTGCCGCTCCGACGCTCCTGAAGAGTAACCGCTGTACAAGAAGTGCAACGCCGCTCCGACGATCACGAAGAATAACCGTTGTACGCTCCCTCTCTCTCTCTCTCTCCTAGACGAAAGGCTGTTCACACTCTAAAGCCGTGTGTGTGTGTGTGTGTTCGACATAAACACACGCAAATACTGTGTTTTATTCAGTGGGGGTTAGTGGGACCAACACTCGACCCTGGATCGGCTGAGCTCACCTCAGCCTTTGACAAAACCCACCTCATAAATGGCGCCCGAGCAGGGACCCGACTCCGCAGGCGCATGTGCCAAAGCAACAACAAGCACCAACACTGCGGTAGCGGGTCTACCGAACACACACCAAGAGACAGATGACACATGCACCAGCGAAAATAACAACAACACGCTGGATGCCAACTCCCTGAGTTGGATATACATGCTGAAGAAAGAGAAGCTTATTGAAGAGTGTAAGCGACACCGCGTGTTCGTAGAGGGACTCACGGTCGCTGACCTACGCAGCGCACTGAGCGCATACGTTAAAGCTAAACGCAACCGGAAGTCAACGGAAAATTTATTAAGAGACCTCGAGATGGAGGTCAACGCTGAGGAGAGGAGTCCCGTTAAACAACAGCCAAACCGGCTCCCCTCCATCCCGGTTGACTACGCCAAGAAATCACCGGAGGAGACGAAACACGCTTCATCAAGGCGAAACGAGATGAGTGATGCCGAGCTGATGAATACTGTCCGACGCTGGGACGTTCATTTTTCAGGAAGCGAGACGCTGCACGAATTCCTGGAAAGAGTCTCAGAGCTAGCCGAATGTTACCACATCCAGCTGGACAGCATTCTCTTCACCCTACCGGAATTGCTGCGCGGAAAAGCCCTTCAATGGTACCGTGTGCGAAAATCGCAGATTCACACGTGGGCTGCTTTCCGTGCAGAAATCGAACGGTTCTTTCTGCCACGACGTCATGTGAGCCAGCTAGAAGACGCCATACGACAGCGCAGACAGCAGCACCGAGAACGGGCCAAAGATTATATTTTGGCACTACAGACGCTCATCCGCCAGCATCCGACCATGTGTAGAGAAGACCATCTGGAACGCATCTATGACGGCCTCCGCGTGGAATATCGCCTCTTCATTAAGAGAAGCGAATTCACGACAATCGAGCAGCTCATGGAGCTTACCGACGAATTCGACATTCTGAAGAGCGAAGAAGCCAGGCAAAGCAGGCAGCCCGCACACAGCCTAGCACCGCTGGACGAATTGTACGAGAGCCAAGAAACCTGCTGGCGTTGCAAACAACGTGGCCATCGACGCTTCCAGTGCCAAGGAGTCAGGAAGCTGTTCTGTTCCAAATGTGGTCAGGACGATATTCTTTCCCGAGACTGTACTTGCGACTCCCCCGAATCCAGGCCGCCCGCGAAAAGGCCTAAGGCGAAAGCATCCTCGACTCCTATGGCTTCTGCGGACGCTAACACACAAACGAAGATGAAGATGGACGGCCGATTCTATGCTAAAGTGATAATCGAAGGCATGAGCGTGCGAGCGTTGGTGGACACTGGCGCCACGCTCACCTATATCAACAACACCATACATCAACATCTAAAAGGGAAAGGAATCCGACCGCAGCCCAACCACCGCAATGTGCAGCTCGCTGACCAAACGTGCGTATCAAGCTTGTTTACGTACCCAGTAAAAATACAGTATAACGGACGGACAACTGGCATGCTGGTCTCAGTGCTTCCGAATCTCGCTGAAAGCATGATATTAGGAATGGATTTCCTCAGGGAAAAGGGTGTTGTCCTCACACTAGACGGCCAACCGCTGCCCGCCGCCACTCCTCAAAAGCCAGGTACACTTGCCAAGTTATCTGCACTTACCTTAAGGGAACATATAAGCGAACAACAGAATAAGCAGCTTACCGAATTTCTATCGCTTCACCAGGAAATTTTTGACGAAATAACGGGGCCTAGCACTGCCACAGAACACGTCATCACCCTCAAACACGACCGACCGCTGAAGCAGCGTTATTACCCTCGAAATCCTGCAATGCAGCAGGTAATCAACGCTGAAGTCGACGAGCTGTTGGCTGGAAAGCGAATCGAGCCATCAAAAAGTGCATACAGCTCACCAATCGTACTTGTCCGTAAGAAGCAGGGGAGCTGGAGGATGTGCATCGACTACCGTCAGCTCAACGCTGCCAGCCAACCCGACGCATATCCACTACCACAGATCAGCGCAACCCTCGACCAGCTCAAAGAAGCAAAATTCATATCCACAATTGACCTAAAGAACGGCTATTGGCAGATACCGCTAGCCAAAAAGTCACGACCGTACACAGCATTTACGGTTTCAGGAAGGGGACTTTTCCAGTGGAAAGTCATGCCGTTCGGATTACATTCCGCACCGGCTACCTTCCAACGCGCTTTGGACACGATCCTCGGCCCCGAGCTTCAACCAAAAGTATTCGCCTAACTGGACGACATCATCGTTTTAGGAGACACCTTTGATGAACACATGGAGAACTTGCAAGAAGTCTTCAAGCGGCTCCAGAGGAACCGGTTGCAGGTAAACTTCAGCAAATGTAGCTTTGTCCAGCAAAAGCTCCACTACCTGGGGCACATAGTTAGCCCTGAAGGAATACACACCGACCCCGCAAAAACAGCCGCAGTAAATGAGATGCCAGCGCCACTGAACATTCGTGAGCTCCGACGATTCCTCGGCCTTGCTTCATGGTACCGACGTTTTGTAGCTGACTTCTCCACGCTCGCAGCACCCCTAAACCAACTACTGAAGAAAGGCCAGGCATGGGCATGGGACACACCGCAAGAGCTAGCTTTCCTAGCCCTGAAGGAAAAGCTGACCAACGCACCGATACTCAGCTGCCCCGACTTCAACCGTCCGTTTTTGCTCCAAACCGATGCCAGCAGCGAAGGACTTGGTGTCGTATTGTTCCAACGCCACTCCGACCGCGAAAGAGTTGTGGCATACGCCAGCCGAAGCCTAACGAGCCTAGAAAAACGCTATTCCGCCACCGAGCAAGAATGTCTAGCCGTACTGTGGGGCATACGCAAGATGAGGCCGTACCTGGAAGGATACCACTTCACGGTAATTACTGATCATCATTCTCTGAAATGGCTACATTCTTTGCAGAACCCATCCGGACGCCTGGCTAGGTGGGCACTCGAGGTCCAACAATACAGTTTCGATATCGAATACCGGAAAGGAGCACTAAATGTAGTTGCCGATGCCTTGTCCCGATGCCCACTATCAACAACCGATAACGAAGAAAACGCACTTTACATCATGAATACTAGCATTGCGGACTGGTATGATAAAAAGATGAAGAAAGTAGAGCAGAAATCCAGCTCCAACCCGGACTACCAGATCATCGACAATCGTCTATTCCGTCACATCGTGCCACGCAACAAGCTCTCCCAAGCACCACAATGGAAGCTATGCGTCCCCACCTGCCGCAGACAGGAAATCCTACAGGAAGTACATGACGCCGCATTTGCAGGCCACCTGGGCGTCAAGAAGACGCTCAAGCGCGCGCAACAGTCCTACTATTGGCCTGGTATGTATCGCGACGTCTTACACTATGTACAAAGGTGCCGGTGCTGTGCGGAATATAAGGTCGAACAAAAGCGACCAGCAGGGTTGATGGCTACAATGCAGTGCTCACGGCCTTGGGAAATCGTTACGGCCGACTTCATCGGGCCACTACCACGCTCCAAACAAGGAAATACCTGCCTGCTCGTCCTGGTCGACAAGTTCTCAAAATGGGTCGAACTAGTCCCAGTACGCCAGGCAACCACCGCAACTGTCATTAAGGCACTACAAGAAAGGATCATCTACCGATTTGGCTGCCCAAATGTGTTCCTCAGTGACAACGGGAGGCAGTTCATTGGTAGGACGCTAGCTGCATATCTCAACGCGCACCACATTGAACACAAATTCACCGCGGCATACGCACCCCACGAAAATCCCACCGAACGAACCAATCGAGTAGTGAAGACTATGTTAGCCCAGCGCTCGAAAACGGACCACCGTACCTGGGATCAGGAAATCCCACAAATCGCCTTCGCCATTAATACGGCACACCACGAATCAACGCAAACGTCAGCCGCAGAAATTAATTTTGGGCGGAACCCAGCAGTACCACACCAGATACGCATAGAAGGTGCAGTACCAGTAGAATCACCAGCAACACCCGCAGCCATAACCGAGTTATGGAAAGAAATAAAGGGACATCTAACGTCCGCCGCAAAACAACAAAAAAAGTACTATGACCTACGAAGGAGACCATGGAAGCCAAAAGTGGGGGAAATGGTCATGAAGCGAGACCACCCACTCTCATCCGCGCCCAATAACTTTGCACGAAAATTGGCACCAAAATTTTCTGGTCCGTACGTGGTTGAGAAATACGTATCAGTAAACACAGTAAAACTCACCAGTGCCGAGCCGCCGCACACCGCGGTGGTAAATAATACCTAGGCTTTGCCTAAGGTAGTGCAGATCCACTGGATCACAAACTCCAGAACACAACAGCCTTTCGTCCGCCGAAGTGGGAGGGGGACTGTAACGTAGCATTTGCTGCATTACAATGCTTTACCAACTTCACAGTGCTACAGCACACTCTAGATCTACGACCGCAGTACGCACATACATATATACGCACTGCCAAGTACACCGTAGCAATAGCCCGACTTGGAGAGCGAGGTGGTGGTGTGCCTTCAGGCGCATCTAGCCTCCTCTCCTGGTCTATCCAATCCCCGCCTGACTGGGTGAGCGAGGTGGTGATGTGCCTTCGGGCGCATCTAGCATCCTCTCCTAGTCAAGCTAATCCCGGCCCGACTGGGTGAGCGAGGTGGTGATGTGCCTTCTGGCGCATCTAGCATCCTCACCTGGTTAGGACAGTCACCCGCCCGACTGGGAGAGCGAGGTGGAGATGTGCCTTCGGCCACATCTAGCATCCTCTCCTGGCCAAACTAGCCCAGAGCTGATCAGCTCCTTCCCCTCCCTCTCCTAGCTCCGCTCCCACTACGCTAGGGCTTCCTCTGGAGCGCATAGTCTCCACGGCCTGCACGGCCACAGCTCCGACGCTCCGACGCTCCTGAAGAGTAACCGCTGTACGACGAGTACACACCGCCGCTCCGACGCTAGTAAGAGTAACCGCTGTACGACGAGTACACACTGCCGCTCCGACGCTCCTGAAGAGTAACCGCTGTACGACGAGTACACACCGCCGCTCCGACGCTAGTAAGAGTAACCGCTGTACGACGAGTACACACTGCCGCTCCGACGCTCCTGAAGAGTAACCGCTGTACGACGAGTACACACCGCCGCTCCGACGCTAGTAAGAGTAACCGCTGTACGACGAGTACACACTGCCGCTCCGACGCTCCTGAAGAGTAACCGCTGTACGACGAGTACACACTGCCGCTCCGACGCTCCTGCAGAGTAACCGCTGTACGACGAGTACACACCGCCGCTCCGCCGCTAGTAAGAGTAACCGCTGTACGACGAGTACACACCGCCGCTCCGACGCTAGTAAGAGTAACTGCTGTACGACGAGTACACACCGCCGCTCCGACGCTCCTGAAGAGTAACCGATGTACGACGAGTACACACTGCCGCTCCGACGCTCCTGAAGAGTAACCGCTGTACAAGAAGTGCAACGCCGCTCCGACGATCACGAAGAATAACCGTTGTACGCTCCCTCTCTCTCTCTCTCTCCTAGACGAAAGGCTGTTCACACTCTAAAGGTTTTTACATTAAAAGGTAAGAATTGCAAATATATGTATGTCAAATATTAGTTTCACATTATTATGAGGCGCATATAAACTATCGGTTTCGCCTTCTAAAATATATTTCGTATTCATTGACTGTAAAATACCTCCAAGCTTACTGTGTAAATCTTCGATACTCGTAGCCCTAACATTCATCGCATGGTTTCTTAAATTTAAAAATGTTGATTTAACGCCAACTTCTTCCTTCAGTTTGCTTAGGATGTCTTCAAAACTAGGTTCGTTGACTTGTTGGATAACATGCAATGCTCGGCCTTTCAATTTATTGTACAAAACCTTAGAGATTACGTGTTTTTCTTCTTCGTTTGTTAGAGAAAGAATTGTTGCAACATCTCTTAAATAGTGACTAATAGTGTATTCACTTTCCCCGTCAAAAAATGGTATACTACGCGCTTCTCTTAACGCCTCTGCTAAGGTCAGAGCCATTTTTAAGTTTATATTTATTTTTACGGATTTTATTGTTTTATTTAATTTGCTTTATTTATTGATTAATTTTTGAGGTTTTATTGACAACTTGTCTTTTGATGGATTATTGTTCGAAATCCGAAATGTTTTTATGGGACATAGCAAAATACAAAGTTCAACCTCACGACAAATTTAACATAGCATAAGTAAAACACAGCAACACTCAAAGTACATAGAGCAACATTTCTTTCGATATTGTTTTCCTGTTAACACGTGTGATATGTCTTTATATGTTGCACAACACCAATGTTTACATACATACATATGTATGTGTTGTTCTGTTAAAACCGTTTGTGCGGAAATTTATATTTAGCACTCATGTATGCATGTAAATCACTCTCAAAGTTCTCTAATTTTACGGTTCTGTCGGCCGTATTGGAAACGAGCAAGAAGTTATACTTTGGTATAACACTTTTCTCTTTGGTAATTTTGCTTTCGTGACCGAGGTTATTCGCACAGCTAAGTCTAACGGTTAGAGTCTCAAGTGTTAAAGTCAAATGCGCTTTTTAAGCAATTTTTTGTTTTTGTATTTTTGGGTTATACAACTTTTGATTTATTTGCGATTTTTGGTACATTTATACATATTTTATGCACTTACGTATATAATATATGAAAATTTAAAATTTTTGATTTTGGTAATTTTGCTTTCGTGTCCGAGGTTATTCGCACAGCTATGTCTAACGTATTGCAGTCAAATGCACTTTTTAAGCAGTTTTTTGTTTTTGTATTTTTGGGTTATATAACTTTTGATTTATTTGCAATATTTGGTACATTTATTCATATTTTATGCACTTACGTATATAATATGTGTATGAAAATTTAAAATTTTTGATATCGTTTTTTTTTTTCAGCTATCGCCAAGTTTTTAGTAGTAAAATTAAGTCTTTGGTTTTTTAATATTTTAAGGTACTGCGCAGTTTGATATAAGTTAGTCTAGTTTCCGTCGATTTTAGTATACATACACTTTTATTAATCTTTTGTACGATTTTTTATTTTAATTTTTCGTTTGTTTTATCCTCGTCGCCAGGTAGAAAAGCAGTTGATTTGAATTAGAATGCGTCGATTAATGACCAATTTAAAATTTATTCAAAATATTCGTAGTTTAATACTTTTATATAGCTTCGATAAGTTACATAATTCCGACTTAAAACATAATCTATTAAGCAGACACAAATATGGGACGACTATTCATTTCGAACATGGAAATCGGACTCTAGTTTAAGCTAGTGCTTTAACAATATCTAAGCGATCATTAGACTTTGTTTACTTGAGTGAATTTAAGCTTGAGTCCTTTGCTACATACCACCTAGCTTCAGCCTCAAGGAATTAAAAACAATAGTAGATAACCTTGTTGGCGATGCAAGAACTAGAACACCGGTCGTAATCGCGGGAGACTTCAATGCTTGGGCCTAAGCATAGGGAAGTCGTAAAACAAACGCCAAAGGCAGATCACTACTGACAGCTTTTTCCACCCTGGAGGTAGTGCTATTAAATACCGGCAGCAAAGCAACATTCAAAAAAGATGGACGCAAATCTATAACAGACTTAACACTCATAACTAGCAGACTATCCCGAAATGTCCATTGGGAGGTTAGTGACAAATATACGCACAGCGATCACCAAGCAATTATCTTCGCTCTAAATGAAGTAAAGCAAACATGGCCTCGTCTTGAAAGGAGATCAAAGGGCTGGAAAATCGACTCTCTAGATGAAGAGGCGCTAAAGGTTATGATGTCTGAAATGACCCTAACGCCGGGAGCAACGAAGATGGCCGACACGCTCATGACCACCATGTCGAACGCCTGTGATGCTTCAATGAAGAGAAGAGGAAAGAGCCCATCGAACAGACGTCCCCCAGTATACTGGTTGAATTCGCAGATAGCAGATATTCGTGAACAATGCAATAGAGCAAGACACGACTACCAAAGGTCCAGAAAAAACGCAAATTATGCGGAACACCAAATGCACTACAGGGCTAAACGCAAATAATTAAAGCAGATTATTAAAGCAAGCAAGAAGAGGTGTTTTCTCCAGCTTTGCGACAGTGCCAAGCAAAATCCTTGGGGTATGGCTTACAAAGTGGTCACTAAAAAGCTCCAGGTATCGATCCAACCACAGCTCTCAAACGCCGACCAACTGAGTCAAATAGTGAGCACACTGTTTCCGGGCCAAGAAGCATTCAATAGAGAGACCCTCTCCCATGCTGAGTGTCAATTCCCCCTGATCACTGCTGGTAAGGTGCTTCTTGCGGTTGATGTATTTAAAAACAAAAAGATGCAATTCCAAATAATGTTCTTAAACTTGCAGTAAAAGCGAATACTCAGGCATTTGCTCACACTTCTAACGAATGCCTTGCAGATGGCGTATTCCCTCAAATATGGAAACATCAGCGACTCGTGCTGCTACCAAAGGCCAGAAAACCACCTAGGGATCCCTCGGCATACCGGCCAATATGGATGCTTAATACAACGGGGAAACTTCTGGAACGCATAATTACTAATAGAGTTACAGAAGCCATCGAGGCGAACGGAGGCCTCTCAGAAACACAATTTGGATTTAGAAAAGGGCGGTCCACAGTCAATGCAGCCAAATTAATAAAACGAATAGCAAAAGAAGCGATTAGCGGTGAGAGATGGAGATGGGGCTCCAAAGAATACTGCTTGATAATTACGCTCGCATTTAACACCGCAAACTGGCGGAAAATAACAGAGGCTCTCAGTGCGCTCGATATTCCAGCATACCTCAGAAGAATCGTAAGCAGTTACTTGTCAGACCGATTACCACTCTATGACACCGACGAAGGGAGAAAGGAATATAGGATTTCTGGCGGAGCACCACAAGGCTCAGTGCTGGGCCCAACGCTATGGAACATAATGTATGATGGCATATTGAAACTACAGCTACCAAAAGGGGTGAAAATCGTTGGTATTGCCGATGATATAGCCATTGTGGTCGTAGCCAAGCACATAAAAGATATAGAAGAGAGCCACAACAACTCAATCACTAGGGTTCAAAACTGGCTACTCGACGCAGGCCTCGAGCTTGCACACCAAAAAACCGAGACAGTCCTAATTAGCAGCAGGAAGATTCGAGAAGTAGCGAAAATAAAAATATGTGGCCATGAAATAGAATCAGCTCCAGATTTGAAATACCTCGGAATCATACTGGACGCTAGATTAACATTTAAGCCGCATATTGGATATGCAGTCGGGAAGGCAGAAAAAGTCGCAGTAGCGCTTTCGAGACTGATGTTGAACGTCGGAGGTCCACAGCAACAACAAAGACAGTTATATGCCAATGTAGTTAGAAGTGTCCTACTGTACGGGTTTCAAATCTGGGGTGAAGCCTTTAAGAAGACGTCATACGCACGCGAAGCGAAGGCCCTGTACAGGCTCT
The DNA here is from genome assembly GCA_963971545.1 of Philophylla caesio. Lineage (NCBI taxonomy): Eukaryota > Metazoa > Arthropoda > Insecta > Diptera > Tephritidae > Philophylla > Philophylla caesio. The sequence goes on from OZ020605.1 coordinate 19,777,562, forward strand.
GTGCGATTAAGGTATGCTGCGCGTTTTGCACTACACGCGAAGAGGCTGCGTTGGTTGTTGCTGGGCTATGTCCCATAGATATTCGATAGACTTTGGCAAGATCTGTTAATAAGGCGAATCCCGAAGAAGAAATCAAGATCTGCTGGCAACAGTGGCAATGCCGTTGGGACCAGACAGATAAAGGTCGCTGGACACACCGTATCATTACTTCAGTAGAAAAATGGTTAAGCAGAAAACATGGAGAAGTTAACTTCCAGTTAACCCAAATGCTTACGGGGCATGGCTGTTTTAAATCCTACTTTTATAGATTCAAGATCGATGATGATTCGTACTGCACCCTCTGCGCAGGCGATGATATCCAAGATGCTGAACACTGCTTTTTTGCCTGCACATATTTTGAAGAACAAAGAAATTACCTAAACTCACAGGTGGGGAGACTGTCTAAAGTAGAAAACTTGATTGATATGATGCTCGAATCGACCAAAAACTGGTCCGCTGTCTGCAACATTGCAAATATTATAATATCAAAACTACGTCAGGCGGAACGACATAGTTTCTTAACGATCGATGGACTCACCGAATTGGCGGCTCGGAATCTAGTCCGTTCCGACTGCTTGCATCAAAAAGTTCGGTGAGAGTAGCATCTAAGCAGTGTGGCTCTAAATACGGATCTCAACGTACAGCCCAAGGCGGATTGAATTGGCCGGGTAGCCCGGAATCTCGTCCTTTCCGGCTACCAAGAAAGGTTAGTGCACAATATACTACTTTCGAGATGTTTGAGAATATATATATATATATATGTATGCAGTTAAACTTTTGGCTAAAAATTAATGTTTTTCAGTAAAGTTCATACGAAGCAGGAAAAAGCGAACCAAGTGAGTAGGCGTCTCGGAATCCAGTCCGTTCCGACCGTTGCAAAGCAGTTAAACAAGAAGAAACTATGAAACACCAGAAGAGATGAAGTCAACAGAATAACCGAGCGGCTCGGAACCTCGTCCGTTCCGACCGGCGGGCAAGGTAACTAATGATCATTAAATTTTATGAAAAACATTATGTACTCCTATAATAGTTGAAATGCCAGAAAACATAAAAAACGAGACTAGAAGAAGTCAACAGAAAAACTGAGCGGCTCGGAACCCCGTCCGTTCCGACCGACGTGTATGATTGAAGGGCATAAGGTTTATACAATAGTGTCAAATTTGCAAGATAAAAGGCAGGAAGGAAAAAGAAACTAGAAATTAGTCCACATTAGTCGATCCGTTGCGAAACCCAGTAGAAGAAATAAAAATAAAAAAAAACAACAAATTGCTTGAAAGCGAAAAGGGGCAATTTAAATCCCCACGAAGATGCGACAAGCAACAGTACAGAGGGTGGTTCAAGTTGACGCAACTTGCTACAAACGTTATCCGGACTTTCACGAACGTTGAGCGTTGAGAGCACATATGCACGTACATCCACAGCAGTATCATCGCAAAAATCTTTCTGAAAAAAATTGCTATTGCGTTTTCGCTTATCACATTTTCGAGTTCATTAGAATTTTGGTGAATTATGTTGAATTTTTATGAATTATATAATGTTAACCCGCTCTTGTGTCATTGTGCTCGCATTCATAGGGTCGGCGCCATGGCTTGGTTTTATTTATGAAACGAACGAATTGCGTCTTCGGCAATAGCAAAGCCACCATCTGCCGCACAACTTCTCCGCCCGCATTCATACGGACCATTTCAAATGTTTAGCGGCTTCACACGACCGACAAACCGATACAAGTAAGTTGTGCATTCATCTTTTAACAATGTACATACATATGTACATACGATGCATATTTATGGAATTCTGCCTTTAATTAAAGAAAACTTCTTATCAAATGGCTTATAAATGTTGATATTAAACTTCATTCTTTACTTGCATTACATAATATCGAACTTCGAAATTCTTATATTTGGTTGGCAACGCGGTTGATAGTTACGATCAGATTTCAGCATACCAAATTTCGAACTTTCGGAACGGAGCTTCGAATTCGTAACTACGAACATTCGGATTACAGCATAGGGGTGTATACTTCTTGCAAGAGGGTCTTTTCGTCTCAAATCGTCCAGGCAGTTAGGCCTAGGTCGTTTTTTTCAATTAATATTTTTTTATAGTTTCTACATCGAATTCCATAAGACACGTATTTTTTCTTTTTGCTTGATTTTGAGTTCTTTCGTCGTGGGGAATTTTTGAAAATTTGTCTGAAAACTCGATTTTGCTCTACTGGTACATGTTAATATTTTTTGAAAATTCGATAGCTGCGAAAAAATTACCGATCTTGGAAATTTTTTTCTTTGTTGTTTAGGAATTGTGATTAACTCGATTTGGCTCTATTGGTGGATGGTATTTTTTTTTTTAAATTCGATAACTTTGCGAAAATACCAAGTATTCAAATCGATTATTAATGTGGGTGGAATTTTTATGAGAATATGTTTTAAATTTATTTCCATTTAATACACATATGTATTTTTTTCAGTAGAAGAGACAATTTATTTATATCCTTTATATATTGTTTAGCTATTCGTATGTATTACATGCATTTATTATGATAATCTAATGGTTTTAGGATTTGATAAACTTATTGTTGGCGAAATCAATAGCAGAGGCGGGAATATCTGAATCGTAAGTCGCGCTGCCAATAATACTGAACCTTGCATCTGTTGATACCCTCAAATCGATGTCTATTAACTCTTTAACATCCTTGAACAAGTTGCATGTGGGGCACCGACGTTTAAGTGCTGGGCGCCGATGAGAATCCATGCAACGCAAAGCATAGCGAAATTCTTCAATCATCTCACCACAAAGTGAACGTTGTGGAGGTGTTTCAAAACAACAGGAAGAGGCAAGATGTTTACAAGGATGTTCCTGTTTTTGCTGGATGAATTGTAACTCAGCAATGTGATTTTCCTGCAATTTCTCCCGTTCAGACTCATCAGCGAAATCGAAACTGCTAAGAGCCGCCGTTGTTGTGTCAGTAATCGGTGTATTTGGCTCTTCTTCGCAGTATATGCTTCGCCGTTTTAAAATCCGGTAGTGGTACCAAAACTCAAATACAGCTACACAAGCCGCCACGCCTATACCAACGAGAAGTACAACGAATACACCACCTGTTATAGAAAAAATATGAATATGTACTTATTCTCTCTAAATAATGTTTGAAGCTCAAAAATATTTTTTATTTCTCGAACTAGGTTTGCAAACATTTGCACAATTTACTACACAGGATTATTAAAAAATGGCTTCGTTAATTTTGTATTTATTAACATACAAAAATCTTAAAGTACAATTTTTTCAATTGATAAAAAGGCTCAAAAGTGATTTGGAATTAAATTAAAAATATATAAGTTGATATATTCGCTAGCGCCCAGTCTGCATAATTCCCACCGCCAACCATTACACGTGCGCTGCGTCAGCAGAATCTTATTTCACCACATACTGCAATTGGGCCATTGCATAACCAATGCTACACCTGTGGGAAACCAAGGCCACGGTCGTTACCGGCGGATATGCTTACGCAAGCATTTCATAACACAGTGAAATGCCCGTGGGAAACCAACGCCACAGCCAGCACCAATGAACATCGTTACGCAAGGGCTGCGTCGCTGCTGTTACACCGAGGCCTGGTGATCGACGCGGTTGCAGTTGAGTGGGCAGTTGCATAGGGGTGCTAGTAGTGTTAAGACACACTAAGAATATTTAGTTAACCGTAACTTAAGTCGTAATATTAAAGTGATTAAATAAAGTTATTTGTAACGTTTATAATCCTTGTGTTTGAGTTTAGGGCGAGTTGGCCCTTCTATTTTTTTAAGTGTAAGGATCAAAGATCCTTTAACTGGCGCCCGAGCAGGGACCCAGTAGTGAAAAGTGTGGAAAGAAATATTTTGTTAAATATAAGGTTTAGGGGAAAAAAGCCAAGCCAAGGCTAAATAAGGAAAAAATAAATTTAAAACATAAGATACTTGTGAAGGACCCAATAAAAGGTTCAGTGGGAAAAAGCCAAGCCAAGGCTAAATAAAGAAAAAAAAAATTTAAACATAAGATACTTGTGAAGGACCTAAAAAGAGGTTCAGTGGAAAAAAGCCTTAGCTCCTGCTTAACGTAAAGCTGCGAAAGCATCAAAGTGCGCTTGTATCAGAGAATCACTTATGATAATCATCTTGCTGTTGTGAGTATTTTATTGCTAAAATATTGATTTTTTCAGCCAGGATAATGGAAGATCTGAAGGCAACCGTTACCAACTTGACCGGCGCTATCAATGCGATTTTGGAAAAAATGAACTCGCTCGAAAGACGAGTCACCCATTTTGATTCCATAAGCGCCAGCGTAGCAGCAGCCTCTTGCCCTAGATCAAGTGGTGTTAATAATGTCGAGGACATACCCCTTCAGGCTCCAACAACGGAGTCTGATCTTAAGGAAATAAGTCGCCTTCCCGATTGTGTGAAGGAGCTTCGAGTTTTCGACGGCAACCCCGTTGAATATGTCTCTTGGATACACGCCGTAGAGGCCATCCTATCAGATTTCAAAGTGGTTAAAGGAAAGCCTCTTTTCAGAGCCATAATGCAGCACATCCGGCAAAAGGTACGCGGTACTGCTGAAGCCGCATTAGTTTCGTACAACATATTTGATAATAGCTGGACGAAAATAAAAGAGTGCCTCTCATTACATTATGCCGATAAACGGGACATTAGAACACTAGAACACCAGTTGCATCAATTGCAACAAAGGGGTTCTAGGATTGATGAGTTCTACGCCGGTGTGAACCATCAATTTTCCTTGATCATTAACAAGATCAAGACAGAATCCTATACGGATGAAACTGTAAGAGTTCTTGTGGACACTTACCGGAATAGGGCACTGGACGTATTTATACGTGGTCTTAACGGGGATTTATCAAAAGTGCTTTTGATACAACGTCCGAAAATGTTACCAGAAGCCTACTCTGCATGCCTAGAAATACAAAATGTGAACTACCGCATCTTTACGATTCATAACTCGCAGACGAACAATCAGGTGGTAGTTCCCATTAACAACGTTCCGAGGCCGGATGTCACTTATAGTGGAAGACCAGCCCCAATCCCTCCAAAACCTACGTGGCGTCAACAAGATCGCCGTCCACCATTCGAGGGGCGAGATAGACCCTTTGGACGTGCTCAACCGTCTCCACAAGCGAAAAACCCTCCGGTAGAGAAAATGGACGTAGACCAGTCTATCCAGAGTAGACGCGTAAACTACATGAATCGACCTAATCCGTTTAAACGTGGGGCAACATCCGAGAACCTCCCACGTAAACAACAGAGGTTGTATCATGTCACGACAGATGATCGTGAGGAAGAAGATGACTACTCCAATGCTGAGAAAGATGAGGATTTTCTATCCAACGGCCATCTAGCGTACCATACGTAGAGTATAAATTACCGGATGGCCGCACATTAGATTTCCTTATAGACACTGGCGCAAACAAATAAAATCAAAACAAAAACCTTTATTTAAAAAGGAAACCGTCGCAGAGAATAGAAATGCGACCATACTAACCGAAAGTGGGAAGAAATTCCACAAATCGGACGTAAAAAATGTGTAAGAGACACATGATAACATTGGTCAAAAGGTAAAAATAGTGAAGATTCTTCAGACCCGGCGGTCCGGGATGCAAACGTATGTTTGTAATGATGGGGTCAGGGTGGTTCAATTCCACGCAGCCTAGTGGTCTGGGCTGACCCAATCGAAGTGGTTCAACTCCTCCACGAGAATCTATCGCTTATTTGCGTGAAGTCACCTGTGCCATGAGTAGGTCATTTGCAATTATAAACGCTTATGACTAAAAGGGATCCACACGGGCCTTCCATAGTCAATAATACCTATAGGCCAATGCAAATGCTAAAATTCAACCAGAACTAAACAAGCAATTTGCGAAATGCAATTGACTAGTGCACAATAATGCACGCGAGAAAAGCGTCAAAACGCATATACTTACGAAAAAAAATAAAATCATGCAAAAAAGCGCACAAAAAGCGCACAAAAGATGCCAAAATGGTAACAAAAATACTTACAAATTTAAACAAAGTAATGAACAAATGATAGAAGAATAAAAGTTGATACTTTCTTTTTCTATAATTTCCCATTTTTTGTTTAAGTCTAAAATAAAAATACAAAAAATTATAAAAAAAAGTATACAATACTAACGCAGTAACACTTTCACATAACAATACTAATCACTAATTTAATCCACTAACTTTTAACAAACCATTGCCTCACTACTGGGTTCCCAAACCAAAAAATATAATCAAAACAAAATCTAAATTCTATCAGCATTTACTAACCACTATGCAACTCACAGTTAGGATAAGAAAATATAGACATAAGTATACAATCTAGCTCTTAAGAACTATTAAGAAATACACATGCTTATTTAGTAATAGAATAATATTAGCAATAGAAATAGAATATATTAGGTTATAATAAATTTAGAACCAATTTAGAATAAAAATGTAAAATTTTTTTTTAGTTTTTAATACTTTTGTTCTAATCAAATTGGTACAACTATGTTAATAGATTTAGGGGGAACATTATCATAATTAGTCTAATACGTTATTTTAATTCATAGCATCAGCTTTTGCGCAATAGCGCACTCCTATGACTTATTTAAAATAGATGCACCACTAGCAACTATCCGAGACGGGTATGGATGGATTATTGATGGACACTTTAAGCTAATCCACGCTGTAAACCGTAAAGCGTTACGAAATGGCCACAAACCGACTAGAGGAAGCACTATCCAATAGAAACGAATCACCTGCAGTTTATGAAGTACTCTCATTCCAGTTGAGCAGAATCCGTACACATCTGGGCGAATTGATTGTGGTTGGCTTAATCTTGTAGGTATATTATATTTCTTGCAAGTGGGTCATTTCATCTCAAATCGTCCGGGCAGTTAGGGTTAGGTCTTTTTTTTCAATAAATCTTTTTTTATTGTTTCTACATCCAAATCCATAAGACACTTTTGTTTTCTTTTTACTTGATTTTGAGTTCTTTCGTCGTGGGGAATATTTGAAAATTTTTCTTAAATCTCGATTTTGCTCTATTGGTACATGTTAATTTTTTTTTTGAAAATTCGATAACTTTGCGAAAAAATTACCGATCTTCGAATTTTTTTTTTGTTTGTAGGTAAAGGGTTTCTCTAAAAGTAAAATGTGTGAAACATGATATATTTAAAAATAAAAAATTTATATCGTCATTATAAAAAAATATCAAAAAATGTTTGACCTAAAAAATTTTGGATTGCATCATTTATTTTTCTTCATAATGCAATACCTCTACGGTTTTCTTATTGTTTGCTGGTGTACACCCTTAGCAGCACAAAAATGCGGCGTTAAAGCAACTAGTTGACAGACTAGAACGAACACCTTTAACACCAGAAGCACACAAGAGAGAGCTAAATATTATTTACAACATAGCGGTCAATAACGGATATAAAAAAGATCTGATAGACAAAATCAGAAGAAACAATGGCACCCCAAAAAGAAGCGATAAGGATAAAGACGGAAAGGCATGGACAGTATTAACTTATACAGGAAAATCGACACATAAATTAGCAAATTTTTTCAAAAAACACAACATTCACACAGCATTTAAAACAGTAAACAACTTAGGACGAATACAACGGACAAGTACAAATACAGAGGACTCACTAAACAGCCAAGGCGTATACCAACTGACCTGCGAATGCCAATACAGCTACATAGGACAAACAGGAAGTAAAGAAAGAAAAAGGTTCCGCGAACATATAAGGGATTATGACAAGAAGTCACGGAAACCCACCACAACACCTGAATCTAACTTTGCAAATCACATGTTCCACAGCAAATGTACACCAGCAAACATTAAGAAAACCGTAAAGGTATTGCATGTGCAGCGAAAAGGTCGGCGCCTAAACGCACTGGAAAACAAGGAGATATACAAACAGAAAACATTTGACGGAAGAATAATAAACGAACAGACGAACACCAACTCGGACGTAATATTTGAGCCATTGAAACTTGTTTACATAAAACAAAGCACGAACTTAGGTACTACCAAAGAAACTAACGCCCACGAGCAACACAAAACATCCCACAGGACAAAAATTACTGACTTATACCTACCCATGCATACCACATAGGCAAACGTAAAAGAAAACACTTCACGCTGATAAATAAACCCTTAACTCAGGTCGTATACACCTACAAACATTTGTTGGCTGCTAGTTAACGCTAGATACCGATACCTACGAAGGACAAAACACAATAAATAGGGGCCGCCAGACGTAAACTAAACAGAGCGAAAAATAACACTGAAGATGGCACAATGCCGAAACCGGTTTGTTTCAAAACGAAATTTTACAAGGATCGACGAAAAATCGTTCCAAAATACATCAACTTTCAACCTTGTCGGAGTAAACAAAAAACTATATAAACTATATTATATAGCAGCCTCTACTAGCCTAAATTCTTTGTTTAGGAATTTTGATTAACTCGATTTTGCTCATTATGTGTATGTAGAGTGTGCAGCTGACGATAGTATCAAAAGTCTTTTGAAGTACAATCTCAAATGTCGAAATAGAATTTCTGTTATTTTTCTGTTGGCCTAGTAAATATTAATAATTTACAATTTTATTGAGCTCGAGGCCAGTTTATGAAAGTTTTTTTTTAATAAAAAAAAAAACAGTTTTTAATAGTAGAAGTTATAGTACTATAGCGGAAATCACCACATTTCCTCATCAGACTTAAATTAAATAAATGTATTTTTCATAACCACTTCTCCCAGGCTTTGAACCCGGGAGCACGAAGTTGCAGAGCCAACACGCTACATGTTGTGCTACGCTAGCCGAGTTGGCTGAATATGCTTGGCCCCGGGCGCCCGAAGTCGTCGCTTTGATAATTTTTGTAAGAAAAAATTAGGACAATTTTTCGATAATGAGTGGGATCACTAAAATTGCGACTTTTGAACCTATTAATGTTCAAAAATGAATGCCATGTACTTTGGGTAAGTAATAAATAATAAAATGTTTAATTCAAATTTTTTTAGAGGTACAACGCAATTTTTTTGAAATATTTTAAAGTATTAAGTGTTTCGCCAATAAAAATGAAGTTTGCGTTACTAAATTGTCACACTGGTTACATATTTAAGACATCAGAGTGCAGCTTGTTTTCTTTCCCAGTGGACTCCGTACAGCGGAAAAATTTAATGCAATATGATTTACGAACATCTTATATATGTATGAACTATTTTGCATTATTTAATTATTAAAATGCAGTTTAAACCGTCGATCCAGATGCTAATTTAGAGCGTTTGCAGCGAACTCACCGTCGGCTAAAAAAAACTCATTGTCGATAGTGAAGCATGTGCATTACATATAGGTGCAATTTGTTGTAAGTTGAAAATATCATAATTTTTACAAGATATTTAGTTAAACTCAGTTTAAATTTAAACTTAGTGTCCTTGCGCTCAATTAAATTTGTTGCAACCAAAACGAAGTAGTCAGCACACAGCTGATAAGTTAAACTAAGTTTAACCATGGGCAAGCGATCCTTAATGTTTTCAAAATAAATGACAAACTTGATTATAAATAGAAACTTTGAATAAACATTCATATCAACGGAAATGATTGACGATTTCCTAATTTACGTACGAAAAATAAATCACAAACTCATAATGTATACATATAAAAATTTCTCAAATAAATGTATATAATAATAATAATTTGGCGCTTACACTATATAGCTCAGTGTTTCGCCGAGCTTCTCCTACCATTTGTAGAGGGACCTACAGTTTTGTGCCGACTCCGAACGGCAGAAGTATTTAATGATAAGCTTTTTCATGGCAGAAATACCCTCTATGATTTAGATTTTACTTGCCCTGGCTAGCCACAGCGGCCACAAATAAATGTTTTTTTTTTATTTAAATAAATGTATATAAAAACTTTAATACCTACATTAGCCGTAATCTTTTGTAAGCGACTTGCAAAAAAACACTAGGTAGCTTAACGTATAGCGTGGAAAGCAACATAAAAAAATAAGCAAGTTGAGTTGAAATAAGCGGGTTGAAATAAACTCGCTTTAATAATAGCCTCATTGAAAGCGTTGGAAATTGAGAAAGTGGTGCTATTTTGAATAAACATTGGAAAGTACCAAGGGAAATTCGAAAATTTTCGCTAAACATGAAAATAAGTAAAAAACCAAGATAGAGCAGACGTAAGTAAAATCGATTCTTATAAGAATTACTCATTTTGTTTTGTTTTGCTAGCAAATTTTACAAACGACTATTAATTTTGACAGACTAGTGTTGTAAAGTGTATTCAAAATATAAGAGAGTTTATTATAAGCGAGTTGGACGTTCTTTTGCTAGTCGCTTACAAAAGATGACGACTATTGTTAATTCTTTATGAACTTGACTGAACATGGGAAAAATTATAAAATAATTTAATTGAGTTCGTCTTCGGGGATAGCGACATCTTCGATTTCAATAGAAATGAGGATCACAATATATGATCGTATGCTAATTTACTAAGTGCAGAATAAAACTGGAGAAGTTTCTTATTGGAATTAATGTAAAATCTTCAATTATATGTGTACTGCCGAGGATATCATGGTCCCCGCTGAAACCATTTCCAAAATCGAGTCGCGTAGTTGGCGTTTGATTTCGATTATTTCTGAACAGATTTCCCAGGCATTGGAAGCATTCTGCTTTAAATATATTAGTGTTTATGGCAGCAAGATAATATTGCCTAAACAAATAACATACATCCGCTCCACATCCCAGAATTCGTCGACTGTAATGTTGTCATTAGGAGATACAAACTCCTTAGGTAGCGGTGTTAATATGTTAATATCACTTTATATACAAGAACAAAACTATTTAAAATTAATTACATTGTAAACTAATTGAACGATAAATTAAATTATATATGGAACTGTAAATTCTTTACCTTCGTTTTCACCATGAAGATAATTTCGTGTTGTACAATTATTACAGCGAGCGGAGCCGCGGGTTCATGCTAGTTATTAATATGCATATGAACACCAATTGATGTATTTCAATATTTTGTTGACTATACTCATATATTTTTGTACGGATGTATATAACTGGTTACTCCATTGGTTCAAGTTTCTTCTAAGTGGCGCTGAACCAAACCTCAATGAAGCCCTGATAACGCTTTTTCAAAAATTTGACTTTAGTTTTATGTAATTGCATAGAAAAGGACACCAAAGGGATTCTTTTACTTTAAAAATCACGTTTACCTTCATTGCTTGTGTCAATCAAGATACATGAAATTAAAGATAACGTCGATCCAGGGTTCCACTAGTCCGAGTAGGCCGAATTTGACAGAACCAGCTTTCATTGGCTTGCATTCGATTTATTTTTATTTTTCCTTTTACACACTTCAGTATTCATTAAATTTGGTTTTTGCATCTTACAACAACAAATATAATGAAAAAAAAGAAAACGGAAATTTTAAACGCAATCAAATTTTTCATGTTTTCAGCCTAAGCTAACGTCACAAGGTTGTGGTTGGCTTAATCTTGTAGGTATATTATATTTCTTGCAAGTGGGTCATTTCATCTCAAATCGTCCGGCCAGTTAGGGTTAGGTCTTTTTTTTCAATAAATCTTTTTTTATTGTTTCTACATCCAAATCCATAATACACGTATTTTTTCTTTTTACTTGATTTTGAGTTCTTTCGTCGTTGGGAATATTTGAAAATTTGTCTGAAATCTCGATTTTGCTCTATTGGTACATGTAATTTTTTTTTGAAAATTCGATAACTTTACGAATAAATTACCGATCTTCGAATTTTTTTTCTGTTTGTAGGTAAAAAATTTTGGATTGCATCATTTTTTTCCTTCATATTTTTTTTATAGTCATATATATAAACTATGATGTATTTTGGAACCAGTTTCAATGGCTCAAATATTACGTCCGAGTTGGTGTTCGTCTGTTCGTTTATTATTCTTCCGTCAAATGTTTTCTGTTTGTATATCTCCTTGTTTTGTTAGGAGCCGACCTTTTCGCTGCACATGCAATACCTTTACGGTTTTCTTAATGTTTGCTGGTGTACATTTGCTGTGGAACATGTGATTTGCAAAGTTAGATTCAGGTGTTGTGGTGGGTTTCCGTGACTTCTTGTCATAATCCCTTATGTGTTCGCGAAACCTTGTTCTTACTTTACGTCCTGTTTGTCCTATGTAGCTGTATTGGCATTCGCAGGTCAGTTGGTATACGCCTTGGCTGTTTAGTGAGTCCTCTGTATTTGTACTTGTCGGTAGTATTCGTCCTAAGTTGTTTACTGTTTTAAATGCTGTGTGAATGTTGTGTTTTTTGAAAAAATTTGCTAATTTATTTGTCGATTTTCCTGTATAAGTTAATACTGTCCATCTCTTTCCGTCTTTATCCTTATCGCTTCTTTTTGGGGTGCCATTGTTTCTTCTGATTTTGTCTATCAGATCTTTTTATATCCGTTATTGACCGCTATGTTGTAAATAATATTTAGCTCTCTCTTGTGTGCTTCTGGTGTTAAAGGTGTTCGTTCTAGTCTGTCAACTAGTTGCTTTAACGCCACATTTTTGTGCTGCTGAGGGTGGTTCGAAGTGTTATGAGTTACCGTGTCTGTGGCTGATGGTTTTCTGTAAATTTCATAGCCAAGTTTTCCTGTGGTCTTGTCCGCCATAATTGCCATATCTAGGTAGTTAATCCTTCCTTCGCTTTCTGTTTCCATTGTAAACTGTATGTTTCCGTGTTGTTTGTTGAGGTACTCCAATACTTGTTCTTCGTTGTTGCTGGTTAGAATGCAGATAATGTCATCAACGTATCTCGCGTAAAATGTAACACCCAACTCGGTTGTAAGTTCTTTCATGTATTGTTCTTCCAAATTCTGCATGAATACTTCCATGAGTACGGCTGAGGTTGGGTTCCCCATTCCAAGTCCGTTCGTTTGTCTGTAGATGTTGTTATTCAATTTGAAATAGTTTTGTCGTAGTGTGGTTCTTAGAATGCTTGCGATCTGGGCAGCCTTGATTTTGTTTTTGGTTTTCTCCAGTATTTTTGTGTATACCATGTCTATTGTCTCAGGTAGTGGTATTGAGGGGTATAAGTCCTTAATGTCAAACGATACTAGTTTACTGTCCTTTGTGATGTTAACGGTCGTCAGTTTCGCTATCAGTTCCGTTGTGTTAGTTATTGTGTGTTCGTTTTCAAGTTCTAGGGTGTCCTTCAATATCGTCTTTAGATGCTTTGATAATCTATATCCAGGTGCTGATTTGTAGTTGATTATGGCCCTCATTGGAATGTCCGGTTTGTGAATCTTCGGTAATGCGATCGGTGGTGGGGCTGCTGGGTTCATTTGGGTTAATTGGTGTGCAAACCCCGAGCTTATGATGCCGGTTGCATCTTTTATGGCTTTTTTTTATTTGCGTTTGGTACTTGTCCGTTGGGCCCTGCCCCACTCTCTTGCAACCCATTTTTTCAATGAGTTCTTCTGTCTGGTCTATGTATTCTTGTTTGCCGATAAGTACTGTTGTATTGCCTTTATCCGCCTTGGTTGTTACGACATTGTTCCTCCTGAGCTTCTGTTTTAATTCCCTTGCAACGTTTTCTTCCTTTCTGTTCTTTGTTTCTTGGTCGTTTTGAATTTGGTTGCTTATTATTTCTCTGCACATGTGTCTTGCGTGTTCCTGCTCTTCGCTCGGCATTAGTGATATTGCGACCTCTGCATCTATAATGGCTTGCTCCGCCCGTCTCTTCCTGTTATTATCCTTAATGTTGTGTTTGAGGCCCTTTTGTAATAGCTGTATTTGTTCTTTGTTTAGTGGTACTTCCGTTAAATTTGTCAGTCTAGTATGAAAATTGTGTTGTTGGTGTCGGTCTGTTGATTCGCGCTGTCCCGCAAGTTTGTTTAACTTCCTGTTCAACGTTCTGTATTTCAGTGTCATTTCGTGCTCTATGTCAGTCCTTATGCGGTCGAATATGTCCATAAGGGTGTTGGTTGGTATGTAGTCCGTTAGTCTTAAATGGATGTTTAAAATTTCTACGTTTGTCTCTTCTTTCTTGGCGTATAAGCTTCTCACTTCATTTTTGATGAAGTCCTCTTCAGCCTTTTTAATCGTTTTTCGGCTTGCCTCTGTGTTGGTCTTGATTTTGATTTGTGCAAATTTTGGTGTAACATTCAGTGTTAAATATTGTTTGTTAAACCAAATATTCGCCTTAATCGTATGTATATTTAGTACGTGTCGTTTGTATACTGTCAATAGTCCGCTGGTTTCTGAGTTTAAAGCCTGACTGGCATTAACAGTTTTTTGTTGTTTTTTTACTCCGACAAGGTTGAAAGTTGATGTATTTTGGAACGATTTTCCGTCGATCCTTGCAAATTTGGTTTTGAAACAGACCGGTTTCGGCGTTGTGCCATCTTCAGTGTTATTTTTCGTTCTGTTTAGTTTACGTCTGGCGGTCCCTATTTATTGTGTTTTGTCCTTCGTAGGTATCGGTATCTAGCGTTAACTAGCAGCCAACAAATGTTTGTAGGTGTATCCTACCAGAGATTATGGTTTATTTGTCAGCGTGAAGTTTTTTCTTTTACGGTTGCCTATGTGGTTAGCATGGGTAGATAGAAGTCAGAAATTTTTGTCCTGTGGGATGTTTTGTGTTGGTCCTGGGCGTTAGTTTCTTTGGCAGTACCTAAGTTCGTGCTTTGTTTTTTGTAAACCAGTTTCAATGGCTCAAATATTACGTCCGAGTTGGTGTTCGTCTGTTCGTTTATTATTCTTCCGTCAAATGTTTTCTGTTTGTATATCTCCTTGTTTTCCAGTGCGTTTAGGCGCCGACCTTTTCGCTGCACATGCAATACCTTTACGGTTTTCTTAATGTTTGCTGGTGTACATTTGCTGTGGAACATGTGATTTGCAAAGTTAGATTCAGTTGTTGTGGTGGGTTTCCGTGACTTCTTGTCATAATCCCTTATGTGTTCGCGGAACCTTGTTCTTACTTTACGTCCTGTTTGTCCTATGTAGCTGTATTGGCATTCGCAGGTCAGTTGGTATACGCCTTGGCTGTTTAGTGAGTCCTCTGTATTTGTACTTGTCGGTAGTATTCGTCCTAAGTTGTTTACTGTTTTAAATGCTGTGTGAATGTTGTGTTTTTTGAAAAAATTTGCTAATTTATTTGTCGATTTTCCTGTATAAGTTAATACTGTCCATCTCTTTCCGTCTTTATCCTTATCGCTTCTTTTTGGGGTGCCATTGTTTCTTCTGATTTTGTCTATCAGATCTTTTTTATATCCGTTATTGACCGCTATGTTGTAAATAATATTTAGCTCTCTCTTGTGTGCTTCTGGTGTTAAAGGTGTTCGTTCTAGTCTGTCAACTAGTTGCTTTAACGCCACATTTTTGTGCTGCTGAGGGTGGTTCGAAGTGTTATGAGTTACCGTGTCTGTGGCTGATGGTTTTCTGTTAATATCATAGCCAAGTTTTTCTGTGGTCTTGTCCGCCATAATTGCCAGATCTAGGTAGTTAATCCTTCCTTCGCTTTCTGTTTCCATTGTAAACTGTATGTTTCCGTGTTGTTTGTTGAGATACTCCAATACTTGTTCTTCGTTGTTGCTGGTTAGAATGCAGATAATGTCATCAACGTATCTCGCGTAAAATGTAACACCCAACTCGGTTGTAAGTTCTTTCATGTATTGTTCTTCCAAATTCTGCATGAATACTTCCATGAGTACGGCTGAGGTTGGGTTCCCCATTCCAAGTCCGTTCGTTTGTCTGTAGATGTTGTTATTCAATTTGAAATAGTTTTGTCGTAGTGTGGTTCTTAGAATGCTTGCGATCTGGGCAGCCTTGATTTTGTTTTTGGTTTTCTCCAGTATTTTTGTGTATACCATGTCTATTGTCTCAGGTAGTGGTATTAAGGGGTATAAGTCCTTAATGTCAAACGATACTAGTTTACTGTCCTTTGTGATGTTAACGGTCGTCAGTTTCGCTATCAGTTCCGTTGTGTTAGTTATTGTGTGTTCGTTTTCAAGTTCTAGGGTGTCCTTCAGTATCGTCTTTAGATGCTTTGATAATCTATATCCAGGTGCTGACTTGTAGTTGATTATGGCCCTCATTGGAATGTCCGGTTTATGAATCTTCGGTAATGCGATCAGTGGTGGGGCTGCTGGGTTCATTTGGGTTAATTGGTGTGCAAACCCCGAGCTTATGATGCCGGTTGCATCTTTTATGGCTCTTTTTATTTGCGTTTGGTACTTGTCCGTTGGGTCCTCCCCCACTCTCTTGCAACCAATTTTTTCAATGAGTTCTTCTGTCTTGTCTATGTATTCTTGTTTGCCGATAAGTACTGTTGTATTGCCTTTATCCGCCTTGGTTGTTACGACATTGTTCGTCCTGAGCTTCTGTTTCAATTCCCTTGCAACGTTTTCTTCCTTCCTCATGGAAGTATTTATGCAGAATATGGAAGAACAATACATGAAAGAACTTACAACCGAGTTGGGTGTAATTAAGTAAGTAATTAATAATAAAATGTCAAAATTTCTTAAAAGAAGCCAAGCAGAGTAAAGTCGAATTTTTTAAATTCGCCAGAAAGTTTGTTTCTTCTTGATAAAAAACATAAGGGGTAATTTTTTGTCCGCGACCACGGCACTGTCGACAAGCTAGTTAGCAAGATTGAGTGTGTCTTTAAAATTATAAGGCGAGCGATTTGAATATTTAGCAGTTTTACTTATTAAGACGTTTAATTAAAAATTTTTTAGAGGCACAACCCAATTTTTTTGAAATATTTTAAAGTATTAAGTGATTCGCCAAAAATGAAGTTTGCGGTACTAAATTGTCACACTGGTTACATATTTAAGACATCAGAGTGCAGCTTGTTTTCTTTCCCAGTGGACTCCGTACAGCGGAAAAATTTCATGCAATATGATTTACGAACATCTTATATATGTATGAACTATTTTGCATTATTTAATTATTAAAATGCAGTTTAAACCGTCGATCCAGATGCTAATTTAGAGCGTTTGCAGCGAACTCACCGTCGGCTAAAAAAAACTCATTGTCGATAGTGAAGCATGTGCATTAAATATAGGTGCAATTTGTTGTAAGTTGAAAATATCATAATTTTTGCAAGATATTTAGTTAAACTCAGTTTAAATTTAAACTTAGTGTCCTTGCGCTCAATTAAATTTGTTGCAACCAAAACGAAGTAGTCAGCACACAGCTGATAAGTTAAACTAAGTTTAACCGTGCGCGATCGGCAGTTTGAACTCCGTTTAAAGTTGACTGAAAAACTGCATACTGAGTTTAAACTTACATACCTCAATTAATCGTATATTGTACACTTGAGACACTGAAAGGTAATTGATTTATAATTTAAGACTTAGGGCCGCTTGCACCATCTTCGGTTAAAATTACTGGCGGTTAGCTACAACTCAGCTTATAATTCAGCGCTTACTTACCTGACGGATGGTCTTAATCAGCGCTAATCAGTGCAAGCGATCCTTAATGTTTTCAAAATAAATGACAAACTTGATTATAAATGGAAACTTTGAATAAACATTCATATCAACGGAAATGATTGACGAATTCAAAATTTACGTACGAAAAATAAATCACAAACTCATAATATATACATATAAAAATTTCTCAAATAAATGTATATAATAATAATAATAATTTGGCGCTTACACTATATAGCTCAGTGTTTGGTTGAGCTTCTCCTACCATTTGTGGTGTGCGTCTTTATATTATACCACAAATGGAGGGACCTACAGTTTTGTGGCGACTCCGAACGGCAGATGTATTTAATGAGAAGCTTTTTTATGGCAGAAATACCCTCGGAGGTTTGCCAATGCCTGTCGAGGGGTGACCGCTATTAGAAAAAAAAACTTTTCTATGATTTAGATTTTACTTGTCCTGGCTGGAATTCGAACCTCGAACCCAGCGGCATATCGAGTATTAGCATGCACCGCTAAACACTCGACCACAGCGGCCACAAAGAAATGTTTTTGTTTTTTAAATAAATGTATATAAAAAACTTTAATATCTATATTGGCCGTAATCTTTTGTAAGCGACTTGCAAAAGAACACTAGGTAGTTTATCGTATAGCGTGGAAAGCAACAAAAAAATAAGCGAGTTGAGTTGAAATAAGCGGGTTGAAATAAACTCGCTTAAACAATAGCCTCATTGAAAGCGTTGTAAAGTGAGAAAGTGGTGCTATTGTGAATACTCATTGGAAAGTAACAAGGGAAATTCGAAAATTTTCGCTAAACATCAAAATAAGTAAAAAACCAAGATAGAGCAGACGTAAGTAAAATCGCCTCTTATAAGAATTACTCATTTTGTTTTGTTTTGCTAGCAAATTTTACAAACGACTATTAATTTTGACAGACTAGTGTTGTAAAGTGTATTCAAAATATAAGAGAGTTTATTATAAGCGAGTTGGACGTTCTTTTGCTAGTCGCTTACAAAAGATGACGACTATTGTTAATTCTTTATGAACTTGACTGAACATGGGAACAATTATAAAATAATTTAATTGAGTTCGTCTTCGGGGATAGTGACATCTCCGGTTTCAATTCTCGCGGCCCGGCCGACTTTATTCTAAAAAAAAATAGAAATGAGGATCACAATATATGATCGTATGCTAATTTACTAAGTGCAGAATAAAACTGGAGAAGTTTCTTATTGGAATTAATGTAAAATCTTCAATTATATGTGTACTGCCGAGGATATCATGGTCCCCGCTGAAACCATTTCCAAAATCGAGTCGCGTAGTTGGCGTTTGATTTCGATTATTTCTGAACAGATTTCCCAGGCATTGGAAGCATTCTGCTTTAAATATGTTAGTGTTTATGGCAGCAAAATAATATTGCCTAAACAAATAACATACATCCGCTCCACATCCCAGAATTCGTCGACTGTAATGTTGTCATTAGGAGATACAAACTCCTTAGGTAGCGGTGTGGATATGTTATTATCACTTTCTATACAAGAACAAAACTATTTAAAATTAATTACATTGTAAACTAATTGAACGATAAATTAAATTATATATGGAACTGTAAATTCTTTACCTTCGTTTTCACCATGAAGATAATTTCGTGTTGTACAATTATTACAGCGAGCGGAGCCGCGGGTTCATGCTAGTTATTAATATGAATATGAACACCAATTGATGTATTTCAATATTTTGTAGACTATACTCATATATTTTTGTACGGATGTATATAACTGGTTACTGCATTGGTTCAAGTTTCTTCTAAGTGGCTCGAAGCGCTGAACCAAACCTCAATGATTTTGGAACGGTTTGCAGCCCTGATAACGCTTTTTCAAAAATTTGACTTTAGTTTTATGTAATTGCATAGAAAAGGACACCAAAGGGATTCTTTTACTTTAAAAATCACGTTTACCTTCATTGCTTGTGTCAATCAAGATACATGAATTTAAAGACAACGTCGATCCAGGGTTCCACTAGTCCGAGTAGGCCGAATGTGACAGAATCAGCTTTCATTGGCTTGCATTCGATTTATTTTTATTTTTCCTTTTACACACTTCAGTATTTATTAAATTCAAAATTTGGTATTTGCATCTTACAACAACAAACATAATGAAAAAAAAGAAAACGGAAATTTTAAACGCAATCAAATTTTTCATTTTTTCAGCCTAAGCTAACGCCACAAGGTTGTGGTTGGCTTAATCTTGTAGGTATATTATATTTCTTGCAAGTGGGTCATTTCATCTCAAATCGTCCGGACAGTTAGGGTTAGGTCTTTTTTTTTCAATAAATCCTTTTTTATTGTTTCTCCATCCAAATCCATAACACACTTTTTTTTTTCTTTTTACTTGATTTTGAGTTCTTTCGTCGTGAGAATATTTGAAAATTTTTCTTAAATCTCGATTTTGCTCTATTGGTACATGTTATTTTTTTTTTGAAAATTCGATAACTTTGCGAAAAAATTACCGCTCTTCGAATTTTTTTTTCCGTTTGTAGGTAAAGGGTTTCTCTAAAAGTAAAATGTGTGAAAATGTTTGACCTAAAAAATTTTGGATTGCATCTGTTTTTTTCCTTCATATTTTTTTTTATAGTCATATATATCAACTATATTATATAGCAGCCTCTACTAGCCTAAGGCCAGTTTATGAAAGTGGTTTTTTTTTGTAAAAAAAAACAGTTTTTAATGGTAGAAGTTAGAGTACTATTTCGGAAATAGCCACATTTCCTCATCAGACTTAAATTAAATAAATTAATTTTTCATAACCACTTCTCCCAGGCTTTGAACCCGGGAGCTTGAAGTTGCAGAGCCAACACGCTACGCTAGCCGAGTTGGCTGAATATGCTTGGCCCCGGGCGCCCGAAGTCGTAGCTACGCCACTGCTTTGATAATTTTTGTAAGAAAAAATTAGGA
Source organism: Philophylla caesio (assembly GCA_963971545.1). Taxonomy (NCBI): domain Eukaryota; kingdom Metazoa; phylum Arthropoda; class Insecta; order Diptera; family Tephritidae; genus Philophylla; species Philophylla caesio. The sequence goes on from OZ020605.1 coordinate 19,798,006, forward strand.
CAATTTTTCGATATAGAGTGGGATCACTAAAATTGCGACTTTTGAACCTATTAATGTTCAAAAATGAATGCCATGTACTTTGGGTAAGTAATAAATAATAAAATTTCAAAATTTCTTAAAAGAAGCCAAGCAGAGTAAAGTCGTCAGAAAGTTTGTTTCTTCATGATAAAAAACATAAGGGGTAAATCCTTGTCCGCGACCACGGCACTGTCGACAAGCTAGTTAGCAAGATTGAGTGTGTCTTTAAAATTATAAGGCGAGCGATTTGAATATTTAGCAGTTTTACTTATTTAGACGTTTAATTACAATTTTTTTAGAGGTACAACGCAATTTTTTTGAAATATTTTAAAGTGTTACATACATATTTAAGACATCAGAGTGCAGCTTGTTTTCTTTCCCAGTGGACTCCGTACAGCGGAAAAATTTCATGCAATATGATTTACGAACATCTTATATATGTATGAACTATTTTGCATTATTTAATTATTAAAATGCAGTTTAAACCGTCGATCCAGATGCTAATTTAGAGCGTTTGCAGCGAACTCACCATCGGCTAAAAAAAACTCATTGTCGATAGTGAAGCATGTGCATTAAATATAGGTGCAATTTGTTGTAAGTTGAAAATATCATAATTTTTGCAAGATATTTAGTTAAACTCAGTTTAAATTTAAACTTAGTGTCCTTGCGCTCAATTAAATTTGTTGCAACCAAAACGAAGTAGTCAGCACACAGCTGATAAGTTAAACTAAGTTTAACCGTGCGCGATCGGCAGTTTGAACTCCGTTTAAAGTTGACTGAAAAACTGCATACTGAGTTTAAACTTACATACCTCAATTAATCGTATATTGTACACTTGAGACACTGAAAGGTAATTGATTTATAATTTAAGACTTAGGGCCGTTTGCACCATCTTCGGTTAAAATTACTGGCGGTTAGCTACAACTCAGCTTATAATTCAGCGCTTACTTACCTGACGGATGGTCTTAATCAGCGCTAATCAGTGCAAGCGATCCTTAATGTTTTCAAAATAAATGACAAACTTGATTATAAATGGAAACTTTGAATAAACATTCATATCAACGGAAATGATTGACGATTTCAAAATTCACGTACGAAAAATAAATCACAAACTCATAATATATACATATAAAAATTTCTCAAATAAATGTATATAATAATAATAATAATTTGGCGCTTACACTATATAGCTCAGTGTTTGGTTGAGCTTCTCCTACCATTTGTGGTGTGCGTCTTTATATTATACCACAAATGGAGGGACCTACAGTTTTGTGGCGACTCCGAACGGCAGATGTATTTAATGAGAAGCTTTTTTATGGCAGAAATACCCTCGGAGGTTTGCCAATGCCTGTCGAGGGGTGACCGCTATTAGAAAAAAAAACTTTTCTATGATTTAGATTTTACTTGTCCTGGCTGGAATTCGAACCTCGAACCCAGCGGCATATCGAGTATTAGCATGCACCGCTAAACACTCGACCACAGCGGCCACAAAGAAATGTTTGTTTTTTTTTAAATAAATGTATATAAAAAACTTTAATATCTATATTGGCCGTAATCTTTTGTAAGCGACTTGCAAAAGAACACTAGGTAGTTTATCGTATAGCGTGGAAAGCAACAAAAAAATAAGCGAGTTGAGTTGAAATAAGCGGGTTGAAATAAACTCGCTTAAACAATAGCCTCATTGAAAGCGTTGTAAAGTGAGAAAGTGGTGCTATTGTGAATACTCATTGGAAAGTAACAAGGGAAATTCGAAAATTTTCGCTAAACATCAAAATAAGTAAAAAACCAAGATAGAGCAGACGTAAGTAAAATCGCCTCTTATAAGAATTACTCATTTTGTTTTGTTTTGCTAGCAAATTTTACAAACGACTATTAATTTTGACAGACTAGTGTTGTAAAGTGTATTCAAAATATAAGAGAGTTTATTATAAGCGAGTTGGACGTTCTTTTGCTAGTCGCTTACAAAAGATGACGACTATTGTTAATTCTTTATGAACTTGACTGAACATGGGAACAATTATAAAATAATTTAATTGAGTTCGTCTTCGGGGATAGTGACATCTCCGGTTTCAATTCTCGCGGCCCGGCCGACTTTATTCTAAAAAAAAATAGAAATGAGGATCACAATATATGATCGTATGCTAATTTACTAAGTGCAGAATAAAACTGGAGAAGTTTCTTATTGGAATTAATGTAAAATCTTCAATTATATGTGTACTGCCGAGGATATCATGGTCCCCGCTGAAACCATTTCCAAAATCGAGTCGCGTAGTTGGCGTTTGATTTCGATTATTTCTGAACAGATTTCCCAGGCATTGGAAGCATTCTGCTTTAAATATGTTAGTGTTTATGGCAGCAAGATAATATTGCCTAAACAAATAACATACATCCGCTCCACATCCCAGAATTCGTCGACTGTAATGTTGTCATTAGGAGATACAAACTCCTTAGGTAGCGGTGTGGATATGTTATTATCACTTTCTATACAAGAACAAAACTATTTAAAATTAATTACATTGTAAACTAATTGAACGATAAATTAAATTATATATGGAACTGTAAATTCTTTACCTTCGTTTTCACCATGAAGATAATTTCGTGTTGTACAATTATTACAGCGAGCGGAGCCGCGGGTTCATGCTAGTTATTAATATGAATATGAACACCAATTGATGTATTTCAATATTTTGTAGACTATACTCATATATTTTTGTACGGATGTATATAACTGGTTACTGCATTGGTTCAAGTTTCTTCTAAGTGGCTCGAAGCGCTGAACCAAACCTCAATGATTTTGGAACGGTTTGCAGCCCTGATAACGCTTTTTCAAAAATTTGACTTTAGTTTTATGTAATTGCATAGAAAAGGACACCAAAGGGATTCTTTTACTTTAAAAATCACGTTTACCTTCATTGCTTGTGTCAATCAAGATACATGAATTTAAAGACAACGTCGATCCAGGGTTCCACTAGTCCGAGTAGGCCGAATGTGACAGAATCAGCTTTCATTGGCTTGCATTCGATTTATTTTTATTTTTCCTTTTACACACTTCAGTATTTATTAAATTCAAAATTTGGTATTTGCATCTTACAACAACAAACATAATGAAAAAAAAAGAAAACGGAAATTTTAAACGCAATCAAATTTTTCATTTTTTCAGCCTAAGCTAACGCCACAAGGTTGTGGTTGGCTTAATCTTGTAGGTATATTATATTTCTTGCAAGTGGGTCATTTCATCTCAAATCGTCCGGACAGTTAGGGTTAGGTCTTTTTTTTTCAATAAATCCTTTTTTATTGTTTCTCCATCCAAATCCATAACACACTTTTTTTTTTCTTTTTACTTGATTTTGAGTTCTTTCGTCGTGAGAATATTTGAAAATTTTTCTTAAATCTCGATTTTGCTCTATTGGTACATGTTATTTTTTTTTTGAAAATTCGATAACTTTGCGAAAAAATTACCGCTCTTCGAATTTTTTTTTCCGTTTGTAGGTAAAGGGTTTCTCTAAAAGTAAAATGTGTGAAACATGATATATTTAAAAATAAAAAATTTATATCGTCATTATAAAAAAATATCAAAAAATGTTTGACCTAAAAAATTTTGGATTGCATCTGTTTTTTTCCTTCATATTTTTTTTTATAGTCATATATATCAACTATATTATATAGCAGCCTCTACTAGCCTAAGGCCAGTTTATGAAAGTGGTTTTTTTTTGTAAAAAAAAACAGTTTTTAATGGTAGAAGTTAGAGTACTATTTCGGAAATAGCCACATTTCCTCATCAGACTTAAATTAAATAAATTAATTTTTCATAACCACTTCTCCCAGGCTTTGAACCCGGGAGCTTGAAGTTGCAGAGCCAACACGCTACGCTAGCCGAGTTGGCTGAATATGCTTGGCCCCGGGCGCCCGAAGTCGTAGCTACGCCACTGCTTTGATAATTTTTGTAAGAAAAAATTAGGACAATTTTTCGATATAGAGTGGGATCACTAAAATTGCGACTTTTGAACCTATTAATGTTCAAAAATGAATGCCATGTACTTTGGGTAAGTAATAAATAATAAAATTTCAAAATTTCTTAAAAGAAGCCAAGCAGAGTAAAGTCGTCAGAAAGTTTGTTTCTTCATGATAAAAAACATAAGGGGTAAATCCTTGTCCGCGACCACGGCACTGTCGACAACCTAGTTAGCAAGATTGAGTGTGTCTTTAAAATTATAAGGCGAGCGATTTGAATATTTAGCAGTTTTACTTATTTAGACGTTTAATTACAATTTTTTTAGAGGTACAACGCAATTTTTTTGAAATATTTTAAAGTGTTACATACATATTTAAGACATCAGAGTGCAGCTTGTTTTCTTTCCCAGTGGACTCCGTACAGCGGACAAATTTAATGCAATATGATTTACGAACATCTTATATATGTATGAACTATTTTGCATTATTTAATTATTAAAATGCAGTTTAAACCGTCGATCCAGATGCAAATTTAGAGCGTTTGCAGCGAACTCACCGTCGGCTAAAAAAAACTCATTGTCGATAGTGAAGCATGTGCATTACATATATGTAGGTGCAATTTGTTGTAAGTTGAAAATATCATAATTTTTACAAGATATTTAGTTAAACTCAGTTTAAATTTAAACTTAGTGTCCTTGCGCTCAATTAAATTTGTTGCAACCAAAACGAAGTAGTCAGCACACAGCTGATAAGTTAAACTAAGTTTAACCGTGCGCGATCGGCAGTTTAAACACCGTTTAAAGTTGACTGAAAAACTGCATACTGAGTTTAAACTTACATACCTCAATTAATCGTATATTGTACACTTGAGACACTGAAAGGTAATTGATTTATAATTTAAGACTTAGGGCCGTTTGCACCATCTTCGGTTAAAATTACTGGCGGTTAGCTACAACTCAGCTTATAATTCAGCGCTTACTTATCTGACGGATGGTCTTAATCAGCGCTTTTAGTTCCGATTAAGCGCTTAACCGGAGATGGTGCAAGCGATCCTTAATGTTTTCAAAATAAATGACAAACTTGATTATAAATAGAAACTTTGAATAAACATTCATATCAACGGAAATGATTGACGATTTCAAAATTCACGTACGAAAAATGAATCACAAACTCATAATATATACACATAAAAATTTCTCAAATAAATGTATATAATAATAATAATAATAATAATTTGGCGCTTACACTATGTATATAGCTCAGTGTTTGGCCGAGCTTCTCCTACCATTTGTGGTGTGCGTCTTTATATTATACCACAAATGGAGGGACCTACAGTTTTGTGCCGACTCCGAACGGCAGATGTATTTAATGAGAAGCTTTTTCATGGCAGAAATACCCTCGGAGGTTTGCCATTGCCTGCCGAGGGGTGACCGCTATTAGAAAACAACTTTTCTATGATTTAGATTTTACTTGCCCTGGCTGGAATTCGAACCTCGAACCCAGCGGCATATCGAGTAATTGCATGCACTGCTAACCACTCGACCACAGCGGCCACAAATAAATGTTTTTTTTTTTTTTTAAATAAATGTATATAAAACTCTTTAATATCTATATTAGCCGTAATCTTTTGTAAGCGACTTGCAAAAGAACACTAGGTAGTTTATCGTATAGCGTGGAAAGCAACAAAAAAATTAACGAGTTGAGTTGAAATAAGCGGGTTGAAATAAACTCGCTTAAACAATAGCCTCATTGAAGCGTTGTAAAGTGAGAAATTGGTGCTATTGTGAATACTCATTGGAAAGTAACAAGGGAAATTCGAAAATTTTCGCTAAACATCAAAATAAGTAAAAAACCAAGATAGAGCAGACGTAAGTAAAATCGCATCTTATAAGAATTACTCATTTTGTTTTGTTTTGCTAGCAAATTTTACAAACGACTATTAATTTTGACAGACTAGTGTTGTAAAGTGTATTCAAAATATATGAGAGTTTATTATAAGCGAGTTGGACGTTCTTTTGCCAGTCGCTTGAAAAAGATGACGACTATTGTTAATTCTTTATGAACTTGGGAAAAATTATAAAATAATTTAATTGCGTTCGTCTTCGGGGATAGCGACATCTCCGATTTCAATTCTCGCGGCCCGGCCGACTTTATTCTAAAAAAAAAATAGAAATGAGGATCACAATATATGATCGTATGCTAATTTACTAAGTGCAGAATAAAACTGGAGAAGTTTCTTATTGGAATTAATGTAAAATCTTCAATTATATGTGTACTGCCGAGGATATCATGGTCCCCGCTGAAACCATTTCCAAAATCGAGTCGCGTAGTTGGCGTTTGATTTCGATTATTTCTGAACAGATTTCCCAGGCATTGGAAGCATTCTGCTTTAAATATATTAGTGTTTATGGCAGCAAGATAATATTGCCTAAACAAATAACATACATCCGCTCCACATCCCAGAATTCGTCGACTGTAATCTTGTCATTAGGAGATACAAACTCCTTAGGTAGCGGTGTTAATATGTTAATATCACTTTCTATACAAGAACAAAACTATTTAAAATTAATTAAATTGTAAACTAATTGAACGAAAAATTAAATTATATATGGAACTGTAAATTCTTTACCTCCGTTTTCACCATGAAGATAATTTCGTGTTGTACAATTATTACAGCGAGCGGAGCCGCGGGTTCATGCTAGTTATTAATATGCACATGAACACCAATTGATGTATTTCAATATTTTGTAGACTATACTCATATATTTTTGTACGGATGTATATAACTGGTTACTCCATTGGTTCAAGTTTCTTCTAAGTGGCGCTGAACCAAACCTCAATGAAGCCCTGATAACGCTTTTTCAAAAATTTGACTTTAGTTTTATGTAATTGCATAGAAAAGGACACCAAAGGGATTATTTTACTTTAAAAATCACGTTTACCCTCATTGCTTGTGTCAATCAAGATGCATGAAATTAAAGATAACGTCGATCCAGGGTTCCACTAGTCCGAGTAGGCCGAATTTGACAGAATCAGCTTTCATTGGCTTGCATTCGATTTATTGTTATTTTTCCTTTTACACACTTCAGTATTCATTAAATTCAAAATTTGGTTTTTGCATCTTACAACAACAAACATAATGAAAAAAAAGAAAACGGAAATTTTAAACGCAATAAAATTTTTCATGTTTTCAGCCTAAACTAACGTCACAAGGTTGTGGTTGGCTTAATCTTGTAGGTATATTATATTTCTTGCAAGTGGGTCATTTCATCGCAAATCGTCCGGGCAGTTAGGGTTAGGTCTTTTTTTTCAATAAATCTTTTTTTTATTGTTTCTACATCCAAATCCATAAGACACGTATTTTTTCTATTTACTTGATTTTGAGTTCTTTCGTCGTGGGGAATGTTTGAAAATTTGTCTGAAATCTCGATTTTGTTCTATTGGTACATGTAAATTTTTTTTGAAAATTCGATAACTTTGCGAATAAATTACCGATCTTCGAATTTTTTTTCTGTTTGTAGGTAAAGGGTGTCTCTAAAAGTAAAATGTGTGAAACATGATATATTTAAAAATAAAAAATTTATATCGTCATTATAAAAAAATATCAAAAAATGTTTGACCTAAAAAATTTTGGATTGCATCATTTTTTTCCTTCATATATTTTTTATAGTCATATATATAAACTATGATGTATTTTGGAACGATTTTCCGTCGATCCTTGTCAAATTTGGTTTTGAAACAAACCGGTTTCGGCGTTGTGCCATATTCAGTGTTATTTTTCGTTCTGTTTAGTTTACGTCTGGCGGTCCCTATTTATTGTGTTTTGTCCTTCGTAGGTATCGGTATCTAGCGTTAACTAGCAGCCAACAAATGTTTGTAGGTGTATGCTACCTGAGTTTAGGGTTTATTTGTCAGCGTGAAGTTTTTTCTTTTACGTTTGCCTATGTGGTATGCATGGGTAGGTAGAAGTCAGTAATTTTAGTCCTGTGGGTTGTTTTGTGTTGCTCCTGGGCGTTAGTTTTTGTGGTAGTACCTAAGTTCGTGCTTTGTTTTTTGTAAACCAGTTTCAATGGCTCAAATATTACGTCCGAGTTGGTGTTCGTCTGTTCGTTTATTATTCTTCCGTCAAATGTTTTCTGTTTGTATATCTCCTTGTTTTCCAGTGCGTTTAGGCGCCGACCTTTTCGCTGCACATGCAATACTTTTACGGTTTTCTTAATGTTTGCTGGTGTACATTTGCTGTGGAACATGTGATTTGCAAAGATAGATTTAGGTGTTGTGGTGAGTTTCCGTGACTTCTTGTTGTAATCCCTTATGTGTTCGCGGAACCTTGTTCTTACTTTACGTCCTGTTTGTCCTATGTAGCTGTATTGGCATTCGCAGGTCAGTTGGTATACGCCTTGGCTGTTTAGTGAGTCCTCTGTATTTGTACTTGTCCGTAGTATTCGTCCTAAGTTGTTTACTGTTTTAAATGCTGTGTGAATGTTGTGTTTTTTGAAAAAATTTGCTAATTTAAGTGTCGATTTTCCTGTATAAGTTAATACTGTCCATGTCTTTCCGTCTTTATCCTTATCGCTTCTTTTTGGGGTCCCATTGTTTCTTCTGATTTTGTCTATCAGATCTTTTTTATATCCGTTATTGACCGCTATGTTGTAAATAATGTTTAGCTCTCTCTTGTGTGCTTCTGGTGTTAAAGGTGTTCGTTCTAGTCTGTCAACTAGTTGCTTTAACGCCGCATTTTTGTGCTGCTGAGTGTGGTTCGAAGTGTTATGAATTACCGTGTCTGTGGCTGATGGTTTTCTGTTAATTTCATAGCCAAGTTTTCCTGTGGTCTTGTCTGCCATAATTGCCAGATCTAGGTAGTTAATCCTTCCTTCGCTTTCTGTTTCCATTGTAAACTGTATGTTTCCGTGTTGTTTGTTGAGATACTCCAATACTTGTTCTTCGTTGTTGCTGGTTAGAATGCAGATAATGGCATCAACGTATCTCGCGTAAAATGTAACACCCAACTCGGTTGTAAGTTCTTTCATGTATTGTTCTTTCAAATTCTGCATGAATACTTCCATGAGTACGGCTGAGGTTGGGTTCCCCATTCCAAGTCCGTTCGTTTGTCTGTAGATGTTGTTATTCAATTTGAAATAGTTTTGTCGTAGTGTGGTTCTTAGAATGCTTGCGATCTGGGCAGCCTTGATTTTGTTTTTGGTTTTCTCCAGCATTTTTGTGTATACCATGTCTATTATCTCAGGTAGTGGTATTGAGGGGTATAAGTCCTTAATGTCAAACGATACTAGTTTACTGTCCTTTGTGATGTTAACGGTCGTCAGTTTCGCTATCAGTTCCGTTGTGTTAGTTATTGTGTGTTCGTTTTCAAGTTCTAGGGTGTCATTCAGTATCGTCTTTAGATGCTTTGATAATCTATATCCAGGTGCTGACTTGTAGTTGATTATGGCCCTCATTGGAATGTCCGGTTTGTGAATCTTGGGTAATGCGATCAGTGGTGTGGCTGCTGGGTTCATTTGGGTTAATTGGTGTGCAAACCCCAAGCTTATGATGCCGGTTGCATCTTTTATTGTTTTTTTTTATTTGCGTTTGGTACTTGTCCGTTGGGTCCTGCCCCACTCTTTTGCAACCCATTTTTTCAATGAGTTCTTCTGTCTTGTCTATGTATTCTTGTTTGCCGATAAGTACTGTTGTATTGCCTTTATCCGCCTTGGTTGTTACGACATTGTTCCTCCTGAACTTCTGTTTTAATTCCCTTGCAACGTTTTCTTCCTTGCTGTTCTTTGTTTCTTGGTCGTTTTGTATTTGGTTGCTTATTATTTCTCTGCACATGTGTCTTGCGTGTTCCTGCTCTTCGCTCGACATTAGTGATATTGCGACCTCTCCATCTATAATGGCTTGCTTCGCCCGTCCCTTCCTGTTATTATCCTTAATGTTGTGCTTGAGGCCCTTTTGTAATAGATGTTTTTCTTCTTTTTGTAGTGGTACTTCCGTTAAATTTGTCAGTCTAGTATGAAAATTGTGTTGTTGGTGTCGGTCTGTTGATTCGCGCTGTCCCGCAAGTTTGTTTAACTTCCTGTTCAACGTTCTGTATTTCAGTGTCATTTCGTGCTCTATGTCAGTCCTTATGCGGTCGAATATGTCCATTAGGGTGTTGGTTGGTATGTAGTCCGTTAGTCTTAAATGGATGTTTAAAATTTCTATGTTTGTCTGTTCTTTCTTGGCGTATAAGCTTCTCACTTCATTTTTGATGAAGCCTATCTAATCGTTTTTCGGCTTGCCTCTGTGTTGGTCTTGATTTTGATTTGTGCAAATTTTGGTGTAACATAAAGTGTTAAACATTGTTTGTTAAACCAAATATTCGCCTTAATCGTATGTATTTTTAGTACGCGTCGTTTGTATACTGTCAATAGTCCGCTGGTTTCTGAGTTTAAAGCCTGACTGGCATTAACAGTTTTTTGTTGTTTTTTTACTCCGACAAGGTTGAAAGTTGATGTATTTTGGAACGATTTTCCGTCGATCCTTGTCAAACAAACCGGTTTCGGCGTTGTGCCATCATCAGTGTTATTTTTCGTTCTGTTTAGTTTACGTCTGGCGGTTCCTATTTATTGTGTTTTGTCCTTCGTAGGTATCGAAATCTAGCGTTAACTAGCAGCCAACAAATGTTTGCAGGTGTATCCTACCTGAGATTATGGTTTATTTGTCAGCGTGAAGTTTTTTCTTTTACGGTTGCCTATGTGGTTAGCATGGGTAGGTAGAGGTCAGTAATTTTTGTCCTGTGGGATGTTTTGTGTTGGTCCTGGGCGTTAGTTTCTTTGGTAGTACCTAAGTTCGTGCTTTGTTTTTTGTAAACAAGTTTCAATGGCTCAAATATTACGTCCGAGTTGGTGGTGGTCCAGTGCGTTTAGGCCCCGACCTTTTTGCTGCACATGCAATACCTTTACGGTTTTCTTAATGTTTGCTGGTGTACATTTGCTGTGGAACATGTGATTTGCAAAGTTAGATTCAGGTGTTGTGGTGGGTTTCCGTGACTTCTTGTTGTAATCCCTTATGTGTTCGCGGAACCTTGTTCTTACTTTACGTCCTGTTTGTCCTATGTAGCTCTATTGACATTCGCAGGTCAGTTGGTATACGTCTTGGCTGTTTAGTGAGTCCTTTGTATTTGTACTTGTCCGTAGTATTCGTCCTAATTTGTTTACTGTTTTAAATGCTGTGTGAATGTTGTGTTTTTTGAAAAAATTTGCTAATTTAAGTGTCGATTTTCCTGTATAAGTTAATACTGTCCATGTCTTTCCGTCTTTATCCTTATCGCTTCTTTTTAGTGTCCCATTGTTTCTTCTGATTTTGTCTATCAGATCTTTTTTATATCCGTTATTGACCGCTATGTTGTAAATAATATTTAGCTCTCTCTTGTGTGCTTCTGGTGTTAAAGGTGTTCGTTCTAGTCTGTCAACTAGTTGCTTTAACGCCACATTTTTGTGCTGCTGAGGGTGGTTCGAAGTGTTATGAATTACCGTGTCTGTGGCTGATGGTTTTCTGTAAATTTCATAGCCAAGTTTTCCTGTGGTCTTGTCTGCCATAATTGCCAGATCTAGGTAGTTAATCCTTCCTTCGCTTTCTGTTTCCATTGTATACTGTATGTTTCCGTGTTGTTTGTTGAGATACTCCAATACTTGTTCTTCGTTGTTGCTGGTTAGAATGCAGATAATGCCATCAACGTATCTCGCGTAAAATGTAACACCCAACTCGGTTGTAAGTTCTTTCATGTATTGTTCTTTCAAATTCTGCATGAATACTTCCATGAGTACGGCTGAGGTTGGGTTCCCCATTCCAAGTCCGTTCGTTTGTCTGTAGATGTTGTTATTCAATTTGAAATAGTTTTGTCGTAGCGTGGTTCTTAGAATGCTTGCGATCTGGGCAGCCTTGATTTTGTTTTTGGTTTTCTCCAGTATTTTTGTGTATACCATGTCTATTGTCTCAGGTAGTGGTATTAAGGGGTATAAGTCCTTAATGTCAAACGATACTAGTTTACTGTCCTTTGTGATGTTAACGGTCGTCAGTTTCGCTATCAGTTCCGTTGTGTTAGTTATTGTGTGTTCGTTTTCAAGTTCTAGGGTGTCATTCAGTATCGTCTTTAGATGCTTTGATAATCTATATCCAGGTGCTGACTTGTAGTTGATTATGGCCCTCATTGGAATGTCCGGTTTGTGAATCTTCGGTAATGCGATCAGTGGTGGGGCTGCTGGGTTCATTTGGGTTAATTGGTGTGCAAACCCCGAGCTTATGATGCCGGTTGCATCTTTTATGGCTCTTTTTATTTGCGTTTGGTACTTGTCCGTTGGGTCCTCCCCCACTCTCTTGCAACCCATTTTTTCAATGAGTTCTTCTGTCTTGTCTATGTATTCTTGTTTGCCGATAAGTACTGTTGTATTGCCTTTATCCGCCTTGGTTGTTACGACATTGTTCCTCCTGAGCTTCTGTTTCAATTCCCTTGCAACGTTTTCTTCCTTCCTCATGGAAGTATTTATGCAGAATTTGGAAGAACAATACATGAAAGAACTTACAACCGAGTTGGGTGTAATTAAGTAAGTAATTAATAATAAAATGTCAAAATTTCTTAAAAGAAGCCAAGCTGAGTAAAGTCGAATTTTTTAAATTCGCCAGAAAGTTTGTTTCTTCAAGATAAAAAACATAAGGGGTAATTTTTTGTCCGCGACCACGGCACTGTCGACAAGCTAGTTAGCAAGATTGAGTGTGTCTTTAAAATTATAAGGCGAGCGATTTGAATATTTAGCAGTTTTACTTATTTAGACGTTTAATTAAAATTTTTTTAGAGGTACAACGCAATAATTTTCAAATATTTTAAAGTATTAAGTATTCGCCAAAAATGAAGTTTGCGGTACTAAATTGTCACACTGGTTACATATTTAAGACATCAGAGTGCAGCTTGTTTTCTTTCCCAGTGGCCTCCGTACAGCGGAAAAATTTAATGCAATATGATTTACGAACATCTTATATATGTATGAACTATTTTGCATTATTTAATTATTAAAATGCAGTTTAAACCGTCGATCCAGATGCAAATTTAGAGCGTTTGCAGCGAACTCACCGTCGGCTAAAAAAAACTCATTGTCGATAGTGAAGCATGTGCATTAAATATAGGTGCAATTTGTTGTAAGTTGAAAATATCATAATTTTTGCAAGATATTTAGTTAAACTCAGTTTAAATTTAAACTTAGTGTCCTTGCGCTCAATTAAATTTGTTGCAACCAAAACGAAGTAGTCAGCACACAGCTGATAAGTTAAACTAAGTTTAACCGTGCGCGATCGGCAGTTTAAACTCCGTTTAAAGTTGACTGAAAAACTGCATACTGAGTTTAAACTTACATACCTCAATGAATCGTATATTGTACACTTGAGACACTGAAAGGTAATTGGTTTATAATTTAAGACTTAGGGCCGTTTGCACCATCTTCGGTTAAAATTACTGGCGGTTAGCTACAACTCAGCCTATAATTCAGCGCTTACTTATCTGACCTATGGTCTTAATCAGCGCTTTTAGTTCCGATTAAGCGCTTAACCGGAGAAGGTGCAAGCGATCCTTAATGTTTTCAAAATAAATGACAAACTTGATTATAAATAGAAACTTTGAATAAACATTCATATCAACGGAAATGATTGACGATTTCAAAATTCACGTACGAAAAACGAATCACAAACTCATAATATATACATATAAAAATTTCTAAAAAAAATGTATATAATAATAATAATTTAGCGCTTACACTGTATAGCTCAGTGTTTGGCCGAGCTTCTCCTACCATTTGTGGTGTGCGTCTTTATATTATATGTACCACAAATGGGGGGACCTACAGTTTTGTGCCGACTCCGAACGGCAGATGTATTTAATGAGAAGCTTTTTCATGGCAGAAATACCCTCGGAGGTTTGCCATTGCCTGTCGAGGGGTGACCGCTATTAGAAAAAACTTTTCTATGATTTAGATTTTACTTGCCCTGGCTGGAATTCGAACCTCGAACCCAGCGGCATATCGAGTAATAGCATGCACCGCTAACCACTCGACCACAGCGGCCACAAATAAATGTTTTTTTTTTTTTTTTAAATAAATGTATATAAAAAACTTTAATATCTATATTAGCCGTAATCTTTTGTAAGCGACTTGCAAAAGAACACTAGGTAGTTTATCGTATAGCGTGGAAAGCAACAAAAAAATTAGCAAGTTGAGTTGAAATAAGCGGGTTGAAATAAACTCGCTTAAAAAATAGCCTCATTGAAAGCGTTGTAAAGTGAGAAAGTGGTGCTATTGTGAATACTCATTGGAAAAGTAACAAGGGAAATTCGAAAATTTTCGCTAAACATCAAAATAAGTAAAAAACCAAGATAGAGCAGACGTAAGTAAAATCGCCTCTTATAAGAATTACTCATTTTGTTTTGTTTTGCTAGCAAATTTTACAAACGACTATTAATTTTGACAGACTAGTGTTGTAAAGTGTATTCAAAATATAAGAGAGTTTATTATAAGCGAGTTGGACGTTCTTTTGCTAGTCGCTTACAAAAGATGACGACTATTGTTAATTCTTTATGAACTTGACTGAACATGGGAAAAATTATAAAATAATTTAATTGAGTTCGTCTTCGGGGATAGCGACATCTCCGATTTCAATTCTCGCGGCCCGGCCGACTTTATTCTAAAAAAAAATAGAAATGAGGATAACAATATATGATCGTATGCTAATTAACTAAGTGAAGAATAAAACTGGAGAAGTTTCTTATTGGAATTAATGTAAAATCTTCAATTATATGTGTACTGCCAAGGATATCATGGTCCCCGCTGAAACCATTTCCAAAATCGAGTCGCGTAGTTGGCGTTTGATTTCGATTATTTCTGAACAGATTTCCCAGGCATTGGAAGCATTCTGCTTTAAATATATTAGTGTTTATGGCAGCAAGATAATATTGCCTAAACAAATAACATACATCCGCTCCACATCCCAGAATTCGTCGACTGTAATGTTGTCATTAGGAGATACAAACTCCTTAGGTAGCGGTGTTAATATGTTATTATCACTTTCTATACAAGAACAAAATTATTAAAAATTAATTACATTGTAAACTAATTAAACGATAAATTAAATTATATATGGAACTGTAAATTCTTTACCTTCGTTTTCACCATGAAGATAATTTCGTGTTGTACAATTATTACAGCGAGCGGAGCCGCGGGTTCATGCTAGTTATTAATATGAATATGAACACCAATAGATGTATTTCAATATTTTGTACACTATACTCATATATTTTTGTATGGATGTATATAACTGGTTACTGCATTGGTTCAAGTTTCTTCTAAGTGGCTCGAAGCGCTGAACGAAACCTCAATGATTTTGGAACGGTTTGCAGCCCTGATAACGCTTTTTCAAAAATTTTACTTTAGTTTTATGTAATTGCATAGTGGCCGCTGTGGTCGAGTTGGTAGCGGTGCGTGCTATAACTTGAAATGCCGGTGAGTTGGAGGTTCGAATCTCAGTCAGGGCAAGCAAAATCTTTATAATAGAAAAAGTTTTTTCTAATAGCGGTCACCCCTCGGCAGGCAATGGCAAACCTCCGCGGGTATTTCTGCCATGAAAAAGCTTCTCATTAAATACATCTGCCGTTCGGAGTCGGCACAAAACTGTAGGTCTCTCCATTTTGTGGTATAATGTAAAGACGCACACCACAAATGGTAGGAGAAGCTCGGCCAAACACTGAGCTATATAGTGTACGCGCCAAAATTATATATATATAATTGCATAGAAAAGGACACCAAAGGGATTCTTTTACTTTAAAAATCACGTTTACCTTCAATGCTTGTGCCAATCAAGATACATGAAATTAAAGATAACGTCGATCCAGGGTTCCACTAGTCCGAGTAGGCCGAATTTGACTGAATCAGCTTTCATTGGCTTGCATTCGATTTATTTTTATTTTTCCTTTTACACACTTCAGTATTCATTAAATTCAAAATTTGGTTTTTGCATCTTACAACAACAAACATAATGAAAAAACAGAAAACGGAAATTTTAAACGCAATCAAATTTTTCATGTTTTCAGCCTAAGCTAACGCCACAAGGTTGTGGTTGGCTTAATCTTGTAGGTATATTATATTTCTTGCAAGTGGGTCATTTCATCTCAAATCGTCCGGGCAGTTAGGGTTAGGTCTTTTTTTTCAATAAATCTTTTTTTATTGTTTCTACATCCAAATCCATAAGACACTTTTTTTTCTTTTTACTTGATTTTGAGTTCTTTCGTCGTGGGGAATATTTGAAAATTTGTCTTAAATCTCGATTTGGCTCTATTGGTACATGTTAATTTTTTTTGAAAATTCGATAACTTTGCGAAAAAATTACCGCTCTTCGAATTTTTTTTCTGTTTGTAGGTAAAGGGTTTCTCTAAAAGTAAAATGTGTGAAACATGATATATTTAAAAATAAAAAATTTATATCGTCATTATAAAAAAATATCAAAAAATGTTTGACCTAAAAATTTTGGATTGCATCTTCTTTTTTCCTTCATATTTTTTTTATAGTCATATATATCAACTATATTATATAGCAGCCTCTACTAGCCTAAATTCTTTGTTTAGGAATTTTGATTAACTCGATTTTGCTCATTATGTGTATGTAGAGTGTGCAGCTGACGATAGTATCAAAAGTCTTTTGAAGTACAATCTCAAATGTCGAAATAGAATTTCTGTTATTTTTCTGTTGGCCTAGTAAATATTAATAATTTACAATTTTATTGAGCTCAAGGCCAGGTTATGAAAGATAGAAGTTAGAAGTTAGAGTACTATTTCGGAAATCACCACATTTCCTCATCAGACTTAAATTAAATAAATTTATTTTTCATAACCACTTCTCCCAGGCTTTGAACCCGGGAGCTCGAAGTTGCAGAACCAACACGCTACATGTTGTGCTACGCTAGCCGAGTTGGCTGAATATGCTTGGCCCCGGGCGCCCGAAGTCGTAGCTACGCCACTGCTTTGATAATTTTTGTAAGAAAAAATTAGGACAATTTTTCGATATAGAGTGGGATCACTAAAATTGCGACTTTTGAACCTATTAATGTTCAAAAATGAATGCCATGTACTTTGGGTAAGTAATAAATAATAAAATGTCAAAATTTCTTAAAAGAAGCCAAGCAGAGTAAAGTCCTCAGAAAGTTTGTTTCTTCATGATAAAAAACATAAGGGGTAAATCCTTGTCCGCGACCACGGCACTGTCGACAAGCTAGTTAGCAAGATTGAGTGTGTCTTTAAAATTATAAGGCGAGCGATTTGAATATTTAGCAGTTTTACTTATTTAGACGTTTAATTAAATTTTTTTAGAGGTACAACGCAATTTTTTTGAAATATTTTAAAGTATTAAGTGATTCGCCAATAAAAATGAAGTTTGCGGTACTAAATTGTCACACTGGTTACATATTTAAGACATCAGAGTGCAGCTTGTTTTCTTTCCCAGTGGACTCCGTACAGCGGAAAAATTTAATGCAATATTTAAAACTTTGCGCTCTTCACTGCACTTATTTGCTGGAACCACTCACCACTTTTTACACCACTTTTTATTTACAATTAAATAAAGTTAAAATTTAGGTTTTGATTTACACGCTTTATTAAAATTTAAGATTTGATCGCTGGGGAAACGTCCGTCCGCTTTGATGATCGCAAAAATGTGTGTCGTGTCATATGTTTACATGTATATTTGTGTGTGTGTGTTTGGTATAATTTGTGTGTTTTGAAATGTATGTGTACTAAATTATTTTTGCGTCGGCGAGCAACCGCGGGTCCAAGCTGCTCATTTAGCCATCCCGGCCCCCCTAGGCGAACTTTCAGCCTAGTAAGCGTTGCAGCTGTTGGAGCGTCGCTACGGCGCTACTGAGCCCGGTTGGGCGATGATTGTGATGCACGGTGGCGCGAACGCTATGTATTGGTTGGCGCCTGTTGCGGTGGTGGTGCGCGATTGGTTGCCGTCGCTTTTGTGAAGTGGTACGTCGTTGCGGTCCTTGCCGCACGTTGTAGCGCGGGGTCGTGCGGTCTGGTGCCACACGTTGTTGTTGTTGTTGTTGCGGTGCCACACGTTGACTAGTGCTGTGTAGCAGCGTGTGGTGCAGCCTGTCACACAAACGGCACTTCACCTCGGAGGTGCGCGCTCTGGTGGCATGCAAACGCGCCAAGCAGTTCAGGCAAAAGCCATGCGCTTGTGCTATTTGCTGTCGCTGCGATGGCTGCATGCCCTTAAAAATCGCGCACAGGCGTAACGGATGAGGGCGGCGGCAGAGAGGACATCGAACGCTGGACGGTCTCACTGTTGTTCTTGCTGCTACGGCGGGTGCTGCAGCCACTGCGGCTACAGCCGTGGAGGCGTCGCGTCGGGGTGCAGCGGTTGGAGTGAGGGCGGTCCGGGGTGCTGCGGTAGGCAGTCCGCTGCTGTGGGCGGTGCGGTTTCGATGTTATTAGCGTTAGGGAGGAAACAGAGTTTAACGAGCGGTCGAGTAAGTTTGCCGTTTTGGGTACGTAGGTCAACTACTCTAATATGACCGTCAGAGCCGAGATGAACCTGTTCTATGCGACCGAGTCGCCATTCGGTAGGGGGGAGGCATTCGTCGTGAATAAGGACGCATTCTCCAATTTTTGGGGCTTCTTGAGCATTTTTCCATCGATATCTTTTAAGGAGGTCTTTAAGATATTCGTCCTTCCATCGACGACTGAATTCACGATGGAGAATTTTAATTCGTTCCCATCTATTTATTAGTGAAAGCGACTGCGTTTCTGGCTCGGGGATGGCCAGAAGTGGCGCGCCTCTGAGAAAATGCCCACGAGTGAGGGCTGTAAAATCGGAGGGATCTTGCGAGAGTGCGGAGAGGGGCCGTGAGTTTATAACGGCTTCGATTCGAGCTAATAATGTTGTAAATTCCTCGAACGTGAATTTATGATTGCCAGCAATTTTCTTGAAATGAGTTTTAAAACTCTTAACGGCGGATTCCCATAACCCGCCCATATGTGGTGCGCTTGGGGGGATATCTTGCCAATCAATGCCTTGTGGCGCATATTTTTCAATGATTTCAGGCGAGACTTCCTTTATGAATTGAACAAATTGTTTTTCGGCTGCTCTTTGAGCTCCTACAAAGGTTCTACCATTGTCGCTCATAATTTTGGAAGGAAATCCGCGCCGTCCGACAAAGCGTGCAAATGCCGCTAGAAAGGCCGCAGTCGTCAGATCGGAACACAATTCAAGGTGAACCGCCTTTGTCGTAAAGCATACAAAGACGGCCACATAACCCTTCGTAAAGGTGGAGGACCCTAACATAGAGGCATTTATCTGGAAAGGCCCCGCAAAGTCCACACCTGTAATTGTAAAGGGTAGAGTGAAATTACAGCGTTCGGGTGGTAGCGCTGCCATGATCTGCGTGCGCATTTTCTGCTTATGGAGAGTGCAGACCTTACACATGAAAATACATTTCTTTATTTGTGGCTTGAGTCTTGGGTTGTAAAACTCTTGTCGGACCATTTGTTGCATGAGTCGATGTTCGGCATGAAGCATTAATATGTGCAAAAAATTCAAGTATAATGTGGAGAAAGGGGATTTTTCAGGTATAATTATGGGGTGCCTTTTATTGTAGCTCAAACTGGAGTTTGCTAGCCGCCCATTGGCACGAAGTAATCCCTTCGAGTCTAAAAATGGGTTGAGTACTAAGAGTGGACTCTTTTTATCCATTGGCTTTGATTCTCTTAGCATCAATATTTCGGGCCTGTAATAACGCGTTTGAGTGGAAGCAATGAGGGAGACCTTTGCATGTTGTAGGTCTTGATGCGTTAGTGCAATACTTGTAGAGTTAGCCGTTCCTTTTATTTTGTTCTTCAGGCGGTTTATGAACTGAAACATATAGGCTATTACTCTGAGGGCTCGGGGGAATGATGAAAATCGCTCTAGGATGTCATCATCGGTCAATATTGTATGAAAGCTTTCAATTCTCCGACCTTCTGGAGGTATTATCAAGCGTCCGGGGGATTTTGGCCAAAATTCGGGGGAGTCTGAAAGCCAGCTGGGGCCATTCCACCAGAGTGTGGTGGAGGCTAGGTGCAGGGGTTTGCATCCTCTGGTGCCAAGATCAGCTGGGTTATCGCCACTGGCTACATGTCGCCAAGTAGCTGGCCCCACCAGATCAAGTATTTGGGCTGTGCGGTTGGAAACGTATGTTTTCCATGTATGGGGTGGTTTTTCTAACCAGGCTAAGACGATTTCGGAGTCAGACCATAGATATAATTTTCGATCGCTCAATGCTAAATTGGTTTGCACAGTAGCGACTAATATTGCTAGGAGGAGCGCTCCGCACAGTTCGAGACGTGGTAAACTTATGGTATTAAGGGGGGCGACTTTGCCTTTGGCGACTAATAAGTGGGTTGTTGCTTTGCCATTATGTTGAGTGCGCACATATAAGGCTGCACAGTACGCCTTTTCTGAAGCGTCGCAAAAGCCGTGGAGTTCGACTTCGTTTTCAGGGGAATAGTTTACCCATCGCGGAATTTGTATCTCCGAAATTGTGTGCAGATTATTTGCAAATTGGGACCATTTTACCAAGCGGAGTGGTTTAACTTGTTCGTCCCAATCTGTTCCGTCTAGCCATAATTCTTGTATCAGGATTTTGGCTTGTATCATAATTGACGCAAGCCATCCTGCGGGGTCGAAAAGTTTTGCAACCGACGATAGGATTTGTCTCTTAGTTTTAGCAGATATTGCAGATATTGACTCAAGAGTATATGAGAATTGATCCGATATCGCGTTCCACTGAATTCCCAATGTTTTTGTGGTACTTTCCTTTTCGAATTTTAAGAAATTTGTGTCTAGCTAATTTTCTTTATTGATATTTTTTAATATTTCGGGGTTGTTGGCCGTAATCTTTTTTAAGGGGAACCCTGCTGAGTGAAGGGCTTGGATCACTTGGGAAAGTGATTCGCACGCTAATTGTATACTGTGGCTTCCTGATAATATGTCATCTACATATGTTTGTGTTTTTAACACTGGGGTTGCTAAGGGTAGCTTTGACTCTATATCTTTTGCCAATTCATGAAGTGTTCGAATAGCTAGAAACGGGGCACAATTAACTCCAAAGGTGACCGTTTTCAATTTGTAGTCACGAATTGGACTCTCGGTTGAATTGCGGAAGACGATGCGTTGCAAGTCTTGATCGTCTTTATGCACAAGGATTTGCCTGTACATTTTCTCGACGTCTCCATTAAATACATATTTAAACAAACGCCATTTAAGTATTAGGAGCATCAAGTCGGGTTGCAGGGTGGGTCCTGTATAAAGGATATCATTCAGCGAGTTGCCTGAGCTTGAGCATCTCGATGCATTAAATACCACTCTAACTTTGGTTGTAAGTTTTTCTGGCTTTATAACTGCGTGGTGGGGGAGGTAAAAGGATGAGTATTTACCATTTTCAACTTTTTCATAGGAATCTGCTTTTTCCATATGATTTAGTTGTAGATATTCCTCAAGAACATTGTCGTATGAGGTTTTTAGCTCGCCTTTTTTAAGTAGGTTTCTTTCCATACTTAAAAATTGCTGGAGTGCTGAGATTCGGGAGTGACCTAAGGCAAGCGTATTGGGGAATTGGGGTTTTAGTGGTAGTCGAACGACGTACCGACCATTATCAGATCTCGTAGTTGTGGCCTTATAGAAGTCTTCACAATACTTATCTTCTGGTGTGGTCATAGAAATGGGGGGGGAGTTCTTCTAACTCCCAAAATTTTCTCAATTGCGAATTTAGATTTTCGTTTGAGACCTCTTCCACTTGTGTGGTGAAAGTGGAGACTCTTTCTGTGATTTTGCCACTTAAAATCCATCCGAAGATGGTGTTTTGAGCTAATAAGGTGTTGGTAATTTTCTCAACACCTTCTAGTAATATTTGGGGGATTAGGTCGCTGCCTAATAAAATATCGATTTGCGCGGGGGTGTGACAATTTGGGTCAGCTAACTTCAGATGTGAAAACTTTTGCCAAAGTTTTCTATTTATGTGATAGCTTGGGAGCATATTTGTGAGTTGCGGCAGAACTATAGCTTGAGCTTGTATTCTTTTGTCCGCTTTGGGGGAAATTAGGGTAATGGAGCAGATTTTACTTGAGTTTTGTACTACTCTTCCGCCCATTCCCGAAATTTCAAAATTGGCTTGTTTAATTGGCAGTTTCAATCTGTTTTGGGCCTTAGATGAAATGAACGATCGTTGGGATCCTTGATCTATTAAGGCCCTTAGCTTAAATATTTCTCCCCTATGTTCGAGGGAGATTACGGCAGTGGGTAGTAATATTTTGCTTGCATTCTCAGAATGAAGCGTTTGTATTCTAGCTGCGTTTGAGCAGCATGGTTCCTCGTGAGAATTTACGGGATTTTGGATTTCGGGGTTTTCGGGTCTTGTTGTGGCAAGAAGACCCGTGGTTCTCTTTATATTTGTACTATTGCTCTGGGGGAAGCTGTTAAAGTGAAGCATAGAGTGGTGTCTTTTATGGCAATAAACGCAATTGAATTTGCTCTCACAATCTTTTAATGTGTGAGAATGTGATAAGCAATTAGTACAAAGCCTGTTGGATTTGGCAAAGTTATTTCTTTCATGTGTTGAAAGTTTCTTAAACCTCTCGCAAGATTTTAATTTGTGAGCTCCTTTGCACAGTTCGCATGACAAATGGTTGTGTTGGGAAGCTTCTATTGAAGTCTTGTTGTACATATTTTGGCTTAGATACCTTTTTATCTACCCTTTCCGCGATTTCGAATTGGGTAGTGCGGAAGTCTTTCATTTGTTGCCACGTTGGGCATCTTTTTCGGGATGAGAGCGATTGCTCCCATAAGAGTAACGATTTTTCTGGTAAAGTGGCAGCGCATATATTTACCAGAATTGGGTCCCAGCTATCAGTGGGAATGTTTTGTGTCGAGAGAACTGACAAACAATTTGTTACAGTGGATTGTAATTTTAAAAATTCTTCAGCTGTTTCTTTTTGTATTTTTGGCAAGTTCATAAGAATCGTTACTTGGTTGTCAACCAATACTCGTTCATTTTCATACCGAGATTTTAATGCTTCCCAAGCCAGATTGAAATTATCATCATTGAGGGCGAACTGTTTTACTATAGCGTATGCTTGACCTATCGTTTTATATCTGAGGTGATACAGTTTTTGCGCTTGAGATAATTTTGGATGGTTTATGTACACGGCTGTAAACATGTCCCGGAAGGACGGCCATTGTTCATAACCTCCATGAAATACTTCTGTATCACACGCTGGCACTTTGAGGTATATGTCTGAATTTTCTTCTCGTATTAGGGTTGGGGGCAGCTCTACTCGCGGGGGTGGAGTAGGTGCAATAGGCTTTAGTAACTTTAATTGATCGGAGATCATAGCCTTTGTTTCTTCATATTGGTCTAAGCAGTTTTCATATTTTGCATAAGCCGAAGATTTAAAATTTTCTGGCATATCTGAATCATCTGTTTCAATAATTGCGTCATATGCAGACTGGAGTCGTGTCCAAAAGTTGTCAAGACTTTTGTTTTTTATTTCCAGAACGGATTCTGAATTGTCTTGGATTGGGGTTGAGGAAAATCGAGTGCAGTATCTTATTAAACTGTCACTCTCTGAAATAAATTTTGTGGCGGAAAAATCTTTTATCTTTTTTTGCTTTGCACCCTGTTTTGAGCGTGTAGCTTCTGCAGGTGTGCTTTGATGCTTATCGTCATCGGCCATTGTCGGTAGTTCTAAAAACTGAGGTGTTTTTGTTTCTTTTAGCGGGGATTTATCAAGTGGCATTAAGCAGCAAATTAAAATCCAAATTATTAATTTTTTGTATAGCTGATTTTTTGTTTTTTGTATACCAAAGTATTTGAGTTGATTTAGTACCGCCGCGCTTTATGTATATTTTTTAACCGCTTTGTATATATTTATGTATGTATAGATATGTATATAATTGGAAACCGCTTTGATTTTATTTCTAATAGTTGTGTTAATATACTATATACTTTTCTTCGTTGCTTTTATTTTTTCTCGCAACTGTAGTTTCTATTAGTTTTTTTTTTATATCAAATAATTTTAAGTTTATCACTTTTTATTTTTCCGCAATTTGTAAATGTTAATTTTATATATGTATATACGTGTATGTGGTGGAGGGTATAGCTAATTACGAATAAGTAATTTCAATATATATGTATGTACGTGCGTATATATGTATATGCTTATATGTTAGCGCTAACGAAGGTAGCGAGAATGCAGTAATGCAGAGAGCTTGCTAGCAAGGAGTATACACGTATGTATGTATGTTTGTTTGCTTGTTAGTGCAGTTGGGGCCAAAGTACTTATTCGCTTAGGTAGTTTAGCAGTGAGTTTGTGGATGACCGTAGTTAATATACGTATGTTTGTTTGTGGGGCTATTGTAAGCAATTGAATTTATCTAGTTCTTCGCGAGCTATGATGGGGGGTAAGGAATTTTAGTATGCAATTATTCAATGCTTATATCTCTTACTGTGTATATTTATGTATATGTTTGTTATATGCTAGTGGGTGCAAACAACGGGAGCAATAATGCTTATAAGCTTAAGTATTGTTTTTTTTTTGTCTGAGTATATTATTATATTAGTTTTTAATATTTGATGTTTGGGTGTATGTATAATAATATATGTAGATATGTTTTATGTTGGGCGCACAGAAGATTGAGATACTTTGTGGTAACTGACTAAGCGTTTTTAATTTACTTTTATTTTAGATTTTTTGCCGCTTAATTTTTGTAAGTTACTAATATTATGCTTTGTGCTTATTTGTATATGCAATCCTGCTTATGTTTGTTATACAAACAGAAGGGGTATTGCAGAAATATTTTGCAAGTTTTTACTTGAAAATGTATGTGTGGTGGGGGGGGGGGGGTTTCTTGATTCTGTGTGTAATACACGAATTAAGTATTTATAAGCACAAAAGCGGGGTTAATATTATTTTTTATTAGTTATATGAAGCTTTAGTTTTTTTTTTTTAAACTGTATTTTAGTTGGGGCATAAAAATGTTAAATTTTTGTATATTAAGATATGTGGGGTTTAAGGGGGTTAGTGGACTGTATTATTTTTTGCACTTGGCAACTTATAGCTGGATACTAGCTAACGCCTTATCGGGGGTAAATTTTCGAAATTTACAAATAGTTCGCTTATAAATTTTTAGTAATTATGTATGTAAAGTGGATAGATACAACTCACTTTGGAAGCTTCAAGGGATTTTTTGGGGGGTGGGTTTTGTTGGCGTTTTGCCTGTGTTCGTGTGGGTAAGTTCGCTTAGTTGACTTCTTTTCCTCTTCCCTCGTTGTTTGTCCTTTTCCTTTCTTTCCTGCGCTCCGGGTATTATGTCTGCTTATCACTTAGTTTATTTGTTGTGTTTATTTTTTCGCGCCCGAATTTTATTTTATGATTTTTGTATTAGTTGGTTTTGATATGTTTTTTCGCGCCCGAAAGAATATTTATATGTTGTTTGTATTAATTGAATGTTGTTTTGTTTTGTCTACTAATATTTTTTATTTTTATTTTTTTTCACTGTTTGCACTGGCTTATACAAATTTAGCCTTTTTTTTTTTTTTTTTTTTTTTTTTTAATTTAATATTTTTTAAGGTGCCTTTCTTTTTGGCGCAGAAGGACCATTTATAACTTTGCGCTCTTCACTGCACTTATTTGCTGGAACCACTCACCACTTTTTACACCACTTTTTATTTACAATAAAATAAAGTTAAAATTTAGGTTTTGATTTACACGCTTTATTAAAATTTAAGATTTGCTCGCTGGGGAAACGTCCGTCCGCTTTGATGATCGCAAAAATGTGTGTCGTGTCATATGTTTACATGTATATTTGTGTGTGTGTGTTTGGTATAATTTGTGTGTTTTGAAATGTATGTGTACTAAATTATTTTTGCGTCGGCGAGCAACCGCGTTGCCAAGCTGCTCATTTAGCCACAATATGATTTACGAACATCTTATATATGTATGAACTATTTTGCATTATTTAATTATTAAAATGCAGTTTAAACCGTCGATCCAGATGCTAATTTAGAGCGTTTGCAGCGAACTCACCGTCTGCTAAAAAAAACTCATTGTCGATAGTGAAGCATGTGCATTACATATAGGTGCAATTTGTTGTAAGTTGAAAATATCATAATTTTTACAAGATATTTAGTTAAACTCAGTTTAAATTTAAACTTAGTGTCCTTGCGCTCAATTAAATTTGTTGCAACCAAAACGAAGTAGTCAGCACACAGCTGATAAGTTAAACTAAGTTTAACCGTGCGCGATCGGCAGTTTGAACTCCGTTTAAAGTTTACTGAAAAACTGCATACTGAGTTTAAACTTACATACTTCAATAAATCGTATATTGTACACTTGAGACACTGAAAGGTAATTGATTTATAATTTAAGACCTAGGGCCGTTTGCACCATCTTCGGTTAAAATTACTGGCGGTTAGCTACAACTCAGCTTATAATTCAGCGCTTACTTATCTGACGGATGGTCTTAATCAGCGCCTTTAGTTCCGATTAAGCGCTTAACCGGAGATGGTGCAAGCGATCCTTAATGTTTTCAAAATAAATGACAAACTTGATTATAAATAGAAACTTTGAATAAACATTCATATCAACGGAAATGAATGACGATTTCAAAATTCACGTACGAAAAATGAATCACAAAATCATAATATATACATATAAAAATTTCTCAAATAAATGTATATAATAATAATAATAATAATAATTTGGCGCTTACACTGTATAGCTCAGTGTTTGGCCGAGCTTCTC
Source organism: Philophylla caesio (assembly GCA_963971545.1). Taxonomy (NCBI): domain Eukaryota; kingdom Metazoa; phylum Arthropoda; class Insecta; order Diptera; family Tephritidae; genus Philophylla; species Philophylla caesio. The sequence goes on from OZ020605.1 coordinate 19,824,827, forward strand.
CTACCATTTGTGGTGTGCGTCTTTATATTATACCACAAATGGAGGGACCTACAGTTTTGTGCCGACTCCGAACGGCAGATGTATTTAATGAGAAGCTTTTTCATGGCAGAAATACCCTCGGAGGTTTGCCATTGCCTGTCGAGGGGTGACCGCTATTAGAAAAAACCTTTTCTATGATTTAGATTTTACTTGCCCTGGCTGGAATTCGAACCTCGAACCCAGCGGCATATCGAGTAATACTATGCACCGCTAACCACTCGACCACAGCGGCCACAAATAAATGTTTTTTTTTTTTTTTAAATAAATGTATATAAAAAACTTTAATATCTATATTAGCCGTAATCTTTTGTAAGCGACTTGCAAAAGAACACTAGGTAGTTTATCGTATAGCGTGGAAAGCAACAAAAAAATAAGCGAGTTGAATTGAAATAAGCGGGTTGAAATAAACTCGCTTAAAAAATAGCCTCATTGTAAGCGTTGTAAAGTGAGAAAGTGGTGCTATTGTGAATACTCATTGGAAAGTAACAAGGGAAATTCGAAAATTTTCGCGCTTACGATTGGCAGCTGTTTTATATAGCAGTTTCATATAAATTTGGAAAGAGGTGTTTGAAATCTTGCCATATTTCAATGGCATAACTTTTAGACAGTGTAACAGGTGAAGATGAGTACGTTTGTAATTCAGACTGCATTACATCCGAACAAGTTCGGTTGTTATTTAAATTTTTCTTTGTCAAAGGTTTTATGATGCTCCCAAAGGTCAAATTTGTCTTCATGTATTGAATCATCACAAGATTCTGATCTAGTTGTCATAGAAGAATTCGCAGAATTAATGCTGGCGTTTAAACGAGATTTAGCTAATGGATCCTTAAAGTGAATAAGTTTAAACCGAGGATCAAGCGATTTTGCCAAAGCAAACAAAGAGCAGTGTTCAGTACTCCCCTTTCTACATGCTCTTTAACACAAACATTGGTCAAAACCTCACGCAAACAACTTATAATAGGTATCACTTTGCTTATCGTTCCAAATTTTTCGCTTGACATTTCCAATGTTAACCTTTCGAATGGTTGAAGAAGTGATATTATTTCTTTAAGTATGTTAATTTCACTAATTGTTAGCATTACTGGCGAGTTATTTTGGATAAGCATAACAGTACCTATTATAGTTGCAAGTTCAACAAAACGTTCTAACATGTTAAAAGTTGAGTTCCACCTGGTACACACGTCCAAAATAACTTTTTTTATTTGACTATCCTTAAGACCTATATTTCTTTCACTATCTCTCGCACTCTATCTAATATTTCGGAACAATCTTTAATTTTGAATAAATTGATTTTAAATAATTGATTGTATGAGCGAAACAAGGAATTATCCTTTTTTCACCAAATAATTGTCTGTTTACTTTTCTTAGTGTTATATCATTATAATAATAATAATAATAATAATCCCAACGGTGATTACTGCAACTACTTTTGACAAAGATATTGACCAATCGTCAAATACATTTAACTTAGTTTTATATAATCAGCAGTATGGCTTTCATAAAGTTCAAACACTCCCACAGTTACATATAAATAGGTTATGGAATAGAACAGCGCTGCATCAATTTGAGATTTGAAAAGCTGGATAGAGTATCAAATTTTTCATCAATCCGTCTTCCAATAGTCTCTCTACTTGGCATTTTATAAAAAGTTACGACTTCTTTCATTAAATCTCTAAAACCCCCACTTTCAACAACTCGAAAGGGTTTAATATCTTTTATAATAAAATTAACAATTGCTTCGGTTATCTTCGTATACCGAGTCCCGCCAACAGTTGAAGTGCTATTTATGTCATTCAATACCTTGTTTGCAGAAGGTTGCTTTATTTGGGTTTCGGTTGGCCTATCGTCTTTACCTATGTCGTTATTGGTTATTGGTAGATGTTGTGCTTCATCGCCGTCCATGGCAAAAAATGTGCGCTTCGATTTTGAAGACTCGGGCTGGTATATGCCCGGGTAAATTTGAGGTATTTCCAGAGGCTTTCAAAACTTTGTTGCAAATTTTGCACTTTGCTTCTCTGGCATCGCATTTAGTTAACCATTTTCATAAATCGCTGCTAATTCGATTTGACGGCATCTGAAATAAAATTGGCATTATCATCGACAAAAAAACACTCTCAGCATAACGCATCAACACATAAAACTGCAATTGTTCCTCCGTTTTGCTAATGAAGTAGCTTTGGAAATTTTTTCAGATAACAATAGCAAATGCAGTGAGCATTTTAAACTATGCAACTGACCTTTTTGATTATCAGACGAACCTTTACATATATGTATGTACATATATTAACAAAATATTATTTTTTCGCTTGCCTTCCCACAGTTTGTTTTTAAAATGGCGCGATATGCAAGTTATTTTAGCAGTGATGAACGATAAACATCGAAAGAAGTAAGATCGATGTAGCAATGTTTGTGGTTTTCCAAACATCGATATTGGCATCGCATTTTATGAACGATCTATCGATCTTTCAAAAACATCGATGTATCGTAATAGTGAAGCATGTGCATTACATATACTTAGGTGGAATTTGTTGTAAGTTGGAAATATCATAATTTTTACAAGATATTTACATCACATTCTCAGAGTTACTTCGAGGGTGTTTGGACGTGTCGTCTGCTTTAATATAGTTAAATCTAAAAAAAGTTGTCTGTGCAGTTAGTGCTTCTACTTTTTACATCTTGTGCTAGCTATAATCATTAATTGGAAAGGCTGTACCATCATCACCAGTTAATAAATTGTGAGTACTTTGATATCATACCTTGACTTTGTTTTAATTTTATCTCTGACATAAATACCTTATTAAAAAGGTGCCAGCTACATCACAAAAAAAATCAAAGGCCGACATGGCGTCGCCGACAGACAAGCCGGTGGCGGCAGCGGCCGATGATTTCGAAGCCTTCTCAACGAATTTTAATAATAAAAAGTCAAAAAAGGCTAAGCGAGTTAACGATTTTTATATTGGTGAAAGAAATGTTTTAATTTCGGAAAGTTTAAATAGTGAGTTGGTCTCAAAAGTGAACAAGCCCAAAAAAGGCGCGAATGATCTCAAAATGGATGTTTCAGATATTGCGGTAGAGAGTAATAGTATTAGTGTGCTTGGCACAGTTACAAAAAAAAACGCGCCAATTGTTTACTGTTGATAATACATGTACAGGTGTTCGTACACACATGCTTGAGGGCACACGTGAAGTGAAAACGTACCCAGAAAGTTTCAAAGGCTCGTACTTTGTTTTAGTTGACGCAACGGACTGTAAAGAAATTATTAATGAGATAATTAAAAATGGACTTGCTCTTAGAATCAGAATTAAAGATTTAAATTTCACCGACATTGACCTTATTTTTGCAGTTGGAAGAACCTTGTTCAAGGTCACTTTCAAGTCTGCAGCTGCTGCAAACAAATTTTTATTAAGCGATGAGTTAAAAAAGCGAGGCCTTTGCCTTTGTCCCAAATACGGCATTTGAATCGTACGGTGTAGTTAGAGGAGTTCCCATCGAATACGGTGTGGAAGATAGAATTGCAGTATCAACCATTCAGATTTCATCAGTACACCGATTTACAAGAAGGGAAGTGAGCGATAAGGGAGAAACGTTTGTCCCAACCACCACCATCAAAATAGGCTTTTTAGGCAAATATATCCACAAATTCATTAAATATGAATACACAAAGTTAGATGTTTCGTTTTATATTCCGCCTCTCAGGCAATGTAGAAAGTGTGGCCGTCTAGCGCATACGCAGCTTGGATGTAAATCAAATAGCAGATGCCTTAGTTGCGGATTTTAAGAATGTAAAGGCACATGCAAGCGTGAGGGTTGTATCCTTTGTGGGAAGGACGATCACAACTGCAGTCACAAAAGAAGGCGTGAGATTTGGCAGAAAGAATTATCCATCAATCGTTTTAGAACAATTAAGAAACTTTCCAGGAAAGAGGTTATGGAAGCTTACTTCCCAAATAGGAGTAAAAGATTCGACATCCTACATATTGAGGAAGCTAAATTTCCTCAGCTTTTTGAGGAAGAAGATACAATAGACAAAAACCACATCATAAACAGAGGTATGACAAAAGTTAGCTACAGTAGGGTTGTCAAAAAGGCGCAATAAAATTACCCAGTACATCATAGACGCAATTTACAGTTCAAAAAATCAGCAATACAACCAGTGTATGACAAACAGGATTTCAACAAAAACAGAGTTATGAAAATGGAAAAGTTACTTTCTGAAATATTTAAGATTACGCAAAAATTATGTATTGAGCATAAACTTACGTCTGAACTTCAGACTATTCAAAACCTAAAACAAAAATACAATAATGCCCTGATTGATTCAAGCCAGATGAAAATAGTGCAATATAACATCCAGTCTCTCAATGCCAATTCTCACTATCTAGGATTTTCCCTTAGCCATTGCAACTACGACATTGCAGTTCTAAGTGAAACGTTTTCACACCAAGGTTCTAAACAAAAAAAAATAAATGCATTTCAACACAATTCATAAAACTAGACAAGATGGCTATGGGGAGTTAACATTGCCTTTAAAAAAACATTAAATTTCAAAAGAACAGGTATACCACTCCGTATGATATAATTATATTACAGTCAAAAAACCTTGTTCCTAATTTTACCATTTGCGCAGTTTACTTTCCGCCCAACATCTTCAAAAATGAAATCACTAGACTTTTTAATGTCTGGAGAACAATTAAAGTTGTCCCCATCCCCAAAAAGTGAAAGAACCTCGACGACTACAGGAATTTCTGACCAATTGCGCTGATTTCGGTTCTACTGAAATGCATAAATAGTTGCCTGAAGGACAGAATAGAGGAGATTATTGACAAAAACAACATACTTCCATACGCCACTTTTGCTTATAGGAAAGGGAAGTCGGCCACGATGGCAGTCAACTACCTTATTCAGAAATTGACAATTGAAAAACAAAGGGGTAAGAAAGTGATTATTTGCTCCGTAGATATTTCAAACGCATACAACTGTGTAGATATCCTTACTTACTTACTTCATTGGCGCATTAACCGCCTAAGCGATTTTGGCTGAGGTCAACAAAGCACGCCAGCTGTCCCTATCTCGTGCTAACTGGCGTCAATTGGAAATCCTAAGTATAGCCGAGTCTTTTTCCACTTGGTCTTTCCAACGCAGAGGAGGCCTTCCTTTTCCTCTGCTACTACCCGCGGGTACCGCGTCAAAAACCTTCAGGGCTGGAGCTATTTCATCCATTCGAACGAGATGACCTAGCCTGCTGTGCCGCTGATTCTTAATCCGCTGCACTATATCTACGTCATTGTACAGCTCGTACAGCTCATCGTTCCATCGTACACGGTATTCGCCGTCGCAAAGGCGCAAAGGACCATAAATCTTTCGAAGAATCTTTCTCTCGAACACTCGAAGAGCCCTCTCATCTGATGTGTTCATCGTCCATGCTTCTGCGCCATACAATAGGACGGGCATGATGAGACACTTATATAGTATGGTTTTTGTCTGTCGAGAGAGGACTTTACTGTGCAATTGCCTACTCAGTCCGAAGTAGCACTTGTTGGCAGGAGCGATTCTGCATTGGATTTCAAGGCTGACGCTGTTATTGGTGTTAATGCTGGTTCCTAAGTAAATGAAGTCCTCTAATTTTTCAAAGTTATAGTTGTCAACAGTGATGTTTGATCCCAGTCGTGAATGCGCCGACTATCTATTTGATAACAGGAGATACTTTGTCTTGCCCTCGTTCACCTCCAGACCCATTCGCTTCGCTTCTCTATCCAGTTTGGACAAGGCACTACTAACTCCACGGTTGTTATGGCCGTCATGTCAATGTTATCGGCGTACGCCAGCAATTGCGCACTCTTATAAAAGATGACCGATTTAGTTCTGCGGCTCGAATTATCTTCTCCATCATTAGGTTAAAGAAATCGCACAACAAAGAGTCACCCTGTCTGAGACCTCGTTTGGTATCAAACGGCTCGGAGAGGTCCTTCCCAATTCTGACGGAGATGGTGGTGTTGCTCAACATCATTTTACATAGCCTTATAAGTTTTGCCGGGATACCAAATTCAGACATTGCAACATATAGGAAACTCCTTGTCATGCTGTCGAAGGCAGCTTTGAAGTAGACAAAAAGATGGTATGTGTCGACTCTTCTTTCTCGGGTCTTTTCCAAGATCTGGCGTATTGTGAATATCTGGTCGGTGGTAGATTTACCAGCTCTAAAGCCACACTGATAAGGTCCAATCAGTTCATTGACGATGGGCTTAAGTCTTTCACACAATACAGTCGACAGAACCTTATACGCGATGTTAAGAAGACTAATCCCGCGATAATTGGCGCAAACTGCAGGATCGCCCTTTTTGTGGGCAGAACACACCTAAGTTCCAATCCGTAGGCATGCGTTCTTCTGACCATATTCTAGAAATGTGCATACACTTAACCAGCTCCTTTCCGCCGTACTTAAATAACTCAGCTGGTAACCCGTCGGCCCCGGGAGCTTTGTTGCTCTTCAGCCGTGCTATCGCTTTCCGAATTTCTTCATAGTCGGGTGATGGTACATCGCGTCTATCATCATTGATTGGGGAATTGGGGTTCAACATCTGTGAAGAAGTCGGTTAAAATTACTGGCGGTTAGCTACAACTCAGCTTATAATTCAGCGCTTACTTATCTGACGATTGGTCTTAATCAGCGCTTTTAGTTCCGATTAAGCGCTTAACCGGAGATGGCGCAAACGACCCTTAATGATTCCAAAATAAATAACAAACTTGATTATAAATAGAAACTTTGAATAAACATTCATATCAACGGAAATGATTGACGATTTCCTAATTTACGTACGAAAAATAAATAACAAACTCATAATGTATACATATAAAAATTTCTTAAATAAATGTATATAATAATAATAATTTGGCGCTTACACTATATAGCTCAGTGTTTCGCCGAGCTTCTCCTACCATTTGTAGTGTGCGTCTTTATATTATACCACAAATAGAGGAACCTACAGTTTTGTGCCGACTCCGAACGGCAGATGTATTTAATGAGAAGCTTTTTCATGGCAGAAATACCCTCGGAGGTTTGCCATTGCCTGCCGAGGGGTGACCGCTATTAGAAAAAAACTTTTCTATGATTTAGATTTTACTTGCCCTGGCTGGAATTCGAACCTCGAACCCAGCGGCATATCGAGTAATAGCATGCACCGCTACCACTCGACCACAGCGGCCACAAATAAATGTTTTTTTTTTTTTTTAAATAAATGTATATAAAAACTTTAATATCTACATTAGCCGTAATCTTTTGTAAGCGACTTACAAAAAAACACTAGGTAGCTTAACGTATAGCGTGGAAAGCAACAAAAAAAATAAGCGAGTTGAGTTGAAATAAGCGGATTGAAATAAACTCGCTTTAATAATAGCCTCATTGAAAGCTTTGGAAATTGAGAAAGTGGTGCTATTTTGAATAATCATTGGAAAGTACCAAGGGAAATTCGAAAATTTTCGCTAAACATCAAAATAAGTAAAAAACCAAGATAGAGCAGACGTAAGTAAAATCGCCTCTTATAAGAATTACCCATTTTGTTTTGTTTTGCTAGCAAATTTTACAAACGACTATTAATTTTGACAGACTAGTGTTGTAAAGTGTATTCAAAATATAAGAGAGTTGATTATAAGCGAGTTGGACGTTCTTTTGCTAGTCGTTTACAAAAGATGACGACTATTGTTAATTCTTTATGAACTTGACTGCACATGGGAAAAATTATAAAATAATTTAATTGATTTCGTCTTCGGGGATAGCGATATCTTCGATTTTAATTCTCGCGGCCCGGCCGACTTTATTCTAAAAAAAAAATAGAAATGAGGATCACAATATATGATCGTATGCTTATTTATTAAGTGCAGAATAAAACTGGAGAAGTTTCTTATTGGAATTAATGTAAAATCTTCAATTATATGTGTACTGCCGAGGATATCATGGTCCCCGCTGAAACCATTTCCAAAATCGAGTCGCGTAGTTGGCGTTTGATTTCGATTATTTCTGAACAGATTTCCCAGGCATTGGAAGCATTCTGCTTTAAATATATTAGTGTTTATGGCAGCAAGATAATATTGCCTAAACAAATAACATACATCCGCTCCACATCCCAGAATTCGTCGACTGTAATGTTGTCATTAGGAGATACAAACTCCTTATACTATGTTCTGACTGCGCCGTTAACTCGAGTTTATGAGCATTTTTGGAGTTTAACGTCAAACACTTCTCATAAACTCGGAGTTTACCATACACAAATTTTTTGTCTAACTCGCTTTAAACACCACTTTTTTTTGGTGTTTATGGACGTGCAACCCTTATTTCAACAAATATTAGGCCGCACTGTTGACAAATTTTGGCATTATTGTTTAAAAGTTTTGCTGCACTGTTTACTGGTTTGACAGTTCATAATTTCAAATACGAGGGCGGTTTGATAGGTCATCGACTTTTGGAATTTCCCGCACAGAAACTTTAATTTCATCATTGCTGCTTTTAACCGCCATCTTATAATAAACTACTAAGTATGCTGATAAAGCAATATTTTTGCGTAAAAAAAACCATCACCTAAATCAAGCAAAGGCTTGATAAATACTATAAGGACCTTGCACAAACAATTTCAATAGTTTAAAATTGAATTACTAAGTTCCGTTCTTGTCGAGGCATCACAAGTGGCACCGAAAGTTCAGGTCGCCCAAAAGTGGTCGTTACACCAGAAATCGTCGTTAGAATCCATGGAATGATATTGGAAGACCGGAGAACGAAAGTGTGTGCGGTGGCTAAGGTTTTAGGTAACCAACTGAGCGGGAACCTCACAACTAAAACGAATATTTGAATGTATATAAAAAAGCTATCCGCGCGATGAGTGCCGCGATTGCTTACACTCGACCATAAGCGTAACCGGTTGATCTCGTCAAAACCATGGACTAAGAATTGCTGCCCCATCCAGCATATTCTCCAGATTTAGCCCAATGCGACTATTTCCTATTTAAACTTGAAGATATGGCTGGGTGGTAAGTGGTTTGGGTCAAATGAAGATAATATGTATCACAAAAATAAACGCTTATTTTAAAAGCCTTGAGAAAAGCTATAATAAAGGAATAAAAAATGGTGTATAGAGTTGAAAGGAGAATATGTTAAGGTATATAACGCTTTTTTGCCGAAAAAATATATTTTATTCAAAAGTCAATGATTTATCAAACCGCCTTCGTTAATATAAACAAAAGGAATCAAATTTCACAAACAAAAATTTCAAATAATGATGCAAAACCACCGTCAGCACAAATCGCCGTCTACTATGGAGTTGCCTTCGCATTCAACATTGCTCAGTGTTCCATGCCATCGCAAGCATTATCCAATTATATGCACTTTTTTTTAAACATTTGTAAATAAAGGTACAAATGTATTTTCATAAGCAAAACAAAATTTGTATTTGAAAGTAAATAAACAAATGTCAATTAAACTCAAAACTTCTTAAACACCTCAATGAGAACGCTTGACAGTTGTTCATAAACTCAAAACCACAAACTCGAGTTTACTGCGCAGTCAGAACATAGTATTAGGTAGCGGTGTTGATATGTTATTATCACTTTCTATACAAGAACAAAACTATTTAAAATTAATTACATTGTAAACTAATTGAACGATAAATTAAATTATATATGGAACTGTAAATTCTTTACCTTCGTTTTCACCATGAAGATAATTTCGTGTTGTACAATTATTACAGCGAGCGGAGCCGCGGGTTCATGCTAGTTATTAATATGCATATGAACACCAATTGATGTATTTCAATATTTTGTAGACTATACTCGGATGTATATAACTGGTTACTCCCTTGGTTCAAGTTTCTTCTAAGTGGCGCTGAACCAAACCTCAATGAAGCCCTGATAACGCTTTTTCAAAAATTTGACTTTAGTTTTATGTAATTGCATAGAAAAGGACACCAAAGGGATTCTTTTACTTTAAAAATCACGTTTACCCTCATTGCTTGTGTCAATCAAGATGCATGAAATTAAAGATAACGTCGATCCAGGGTTCCACTAGTCCGAGTAGGCCGAATTTGACTGAATCAGCTTTCATTGGCTTGCATTCGATTTATTTTTATTTTTCCTTTTACACACTTCAGTATTCATTAAATTCAAAATTTGGTTTTTGCATCTTACAACAACAAACATAATGAAAAAAAAAGAAAACGGAAATTTTAAACGCAATCAAATTTTTCATGTTTTCAGCCTAAGCTAACGTCACAAGGTTGTGGTTAGCTTAATCTTGTAGGTATATTATATTTCTTGCAAGTGGGCCATTTCATCGCATATCGTCCGGGCAGTTAGGGTTAGGTCTTTTTTTTCAATAAATCTCTTTTTATTGTTTCTACATCCAAATCCATAAGACACGTATTTTTTCTTTTTACTTGATTTTGAGTTATTTTGTCGTGGGGAATGTTTGAAAATTTGTCTGAAATCTCGATTTTGCTCTATTGGTACATGTAAATTTTTTTTGAAAATTCGATAACTTTGCGAATAAATTACCGATCTTCGAATTTTTTTTCTGTTTGTAGGTAAAGGGTGTCTCTAAAAGTAAAATGTGTGAAACATGATATATTTAAAAATAAAAAATTTATATCGTCATTATAAAAAAATATCAAAAAATGTTTGACCTAAAAAATTTTGGATTGCATCATTTTCTTCCTTCATATTTTTTTTATAGTCATATATATAAACTATGATGTATTTTGGAACGATTTTCCGTCGATCCTTGTCAAATTTGGTTTTGAAACAAACCGGTTTCGGCGTTGTGCCATCTTCAGTGTTATTTTTCGTTCTGTTTAGTTTACGTCTGGCGGTCCCTATTTATTGTGTTGTGTCCTTCGTAGGTATCGGTATCTAGCGTTAACTAGCAGCCAACAAATGTTTGTAGGTGTATGCTACCTAAGTTTAGGGTTTATTTGTCAGCGTGAAGTTTTTTCTTTTACGGTTGCCTATGTGGTTAGCATGGGTAGATAGAAGTCAGAAATTTTTGTCCTGTGGGATGTTTTGTGTTGCTCCTGGGCGTTAGTTTCTTTGGTAGTACCTAAGTTCGTGCTTAGTTTTTTGTAAACAAGTTTCAATGGCTCAAATATTACGTCCGAGTTGGTGTTCGTCTGTTCGTTTATTATTCTTCCGTCAAATGTTTTCTGTTTGTATATCTCCTTGTTTTCCAGTGCGTTTAGGCGCCGACCTTTTCGCTGCACATGCAATACCTTTACGGTTTTCTTAATGTTTGCTGGTGTACATTTGCTGTGGAACATGTGATTTGCAAAGTTAGATTTAGGTGGTGTGGTGAGTTTCTGTTACTTCTTGTTGTAATCCCTTATGTGTTCGCGGAACCTTGTTCTTACTTTACGTCCTGTTTGTCCTATGTAGCTGTATTGGCATTCGCAGGTCAGTTGGTATACGCCTTCGCTGTTTAGTGAGTCTTTTGTATTTGTACTTGTCCGTAGTATTAGTCCTAAGTTGTTTACTGTTTTAAATGCTGTGTGAATGTTGTGTTTTTTGAAAAAATTTGCTAATTTATGTGTCGATTTTCCTGTATAAGTTAATACTGTCCATGTCTTTCCGTCTTTATCCTTATCGCTTCTTTTTGGGGTCCCATTGTTTCTTCTGATTTGGTCTATCAGAGTTTTTTTATATCCGTTATTGACCGCTATGTTGTAAATAATGTTTAGCTCTCTCTTGTGTGCTTCTGGTGTTAAAGGTGTTCGTTCTAGTCTGTCAACTAGTTGCTTTAACGCCGCATTTTTGTGCTGCTGAGGGTGGTTCGAAGTGTTATGAATTACCGTGTCTGTGGCTGATGGTTTTCTGTAAATTTCATAGCCAAGTTTTCCTGTGGTCTTGTCTGCCATAATTGCCAGATCTAGGTAGTTAATCCTTCCTTCGCTTTCTGTTTCCATTGTAAACTGTATGTTTCCGTGTTGTTTATTGAGATACTCCAATACTTGTTCTTCGTTGTTGCTGGTTAGAATGCAGATAACGTCATCAACGTATCTCGCGTAAAATGTAACACCCAACTCGATTGTAAGTTCTTTCATGTATTGTTCTTCCAAATTCTGCATGAATTTGATATAGTTTTGTCGTAGTGTGGTTCTTAGAATGCTTGCGATCTGTGCAGCCTTGATTTTGTTTTTGGTTTTCTCCAGTATTTTTGTGTATACCATGTCTATTGTCTCAGGTAGTGGTATTGAGGGGTATAAGTCCTTAATGTCAAACGATACTAGTTTACTGTCCTTTGTGATGTTAACGGTCTCAGTTTCGCTATCAGTTCCGTTGTGTTAGTTATTGTGTGTTCGTTTTCAAGTTCTAGGGTGTCATTCAGTATCGTCTTTAGATGCTTTGATAATCTATATCCAGGTGCTGACTTGTAGTTGATTATGGCCCTCATTGGAATTTCCGGTTTGTGAATCTTCGGTAATGCGATCAGTGGTGTGGCTGCTGGGTTCATTTGGGTTAATTGGTGTGCAAACCCCGAGCTTATGATGCCGGTTGCATCTTTTATGGCTCTTTTTATTTGCGTTTGGTACTTGTCCGTTGGGTCCTCCCCCACTCTCTTGCAACCCATTTTTTCAATGAGTTCTTCTGTCTTGTCTATGTATTCTTGTTTGCCGATTAGTACTGTTGTATTGCCTTTATCCGCCTTGGTTGTTACGACATTGTTCCTCCTGAGCTTCTGTTTCAATTCCCTTGCAACGTTTTCTTCCTTCCTCATGGAAGTATTCATGCAGAATTTGGAAGAACAATACATGAAAGAACTTACAACCGAGTTGGGTGTAATTAAGTAAGTAATTAATAATAAAATGTCAAAATTTCTTAAAAGAAGCCAAGCAGAGTAAAGTCGAATTTTTTAAATTCGCCAGAAAGTTTGTTTCTTCTTGATAAAAAACATAAGGGGTAATTTTTTGTCCGCGACCACGGCACTGTCGACAAGCTAGTTAGCAAGATTGAGTGTGTCTTTAAAATTATAAGGCGAGCGATTTGAATATTTAGCAGTTTTACTTATTTAGACGTTTAATTAAAATTTTTTTAGAGGTACAACGCAATTATTATGAAATATTTTAAAGTATTAAGTAATTCGCCAATAAAAATGAAGTTTGCGGTACTAAATTGTCACACTGGTTACATATTTAAGACATCAGAGTGCAGCTTGTTTTCTTTCCCAGTGGACTTCGTACAGCGGAAAAATTTAATGCAATATGATTTACGAACATCTTATATATGTATGAACTATTTTGCATTATTTAATTATTAAAATGCAGTTTAAACCGTCGATCCAGATGCTAATTTAGAGCGTTTGCAGCGAACTCACCGTCGGCTAAAAAAAACTCATTGTCGATAGTGAAGCATGTGCATTACATATATGTAGGTGCAATTTGTTGTAAGTTGAAAATATCATAATTTTTACAAGATATTTAGTTAAACTCAGTTTAAATTTAAACTTAGTGTCCTTGCGCTCAATTAAATTTGTTGCAACCAAAACGAGGTAGTCAGCACACAGCTGATAAGTTAAACTAAGTTTAACCGTGCGCGATCGGCAGTTTAAACTCCGTTTAAAGTTTACTGAAAAACTGCATACTGAGTTTAAACTTATGTACATACCTCAATGAATCGTATATTGTACACTTGAGACACTGAAAGGTAATTGATTTATAATTTAAGACTTAGGGCCGTTTGCACCATCTTCGGTTAAAATTACTGGCGGTTAGCTACAACTCAGCTTATAATTCAGCGCTTACTTATCTGACGGATGGTCTTAATCAGCGCTTTTAGTTCCGATTAAGCGCTTAACCGGAGATGGTGCAAGCAATCCTTAATGTTTTCAAAATAAATAAACTCATAATATATACATATAAAAATTTCTCAAATAAATGTATGTATATAATAATTATAATAATTTGGCGCTTACACTATATAGCTCAGTGTTTGGGCGAGCTTCTCCTACCATTTGTGGTGTGCGTCTTTATATTATACCACAAATGGAGGGACCTACAGTTTTGTGCCGACTCCGAACGGCAGATGTATTTAATGAGAAGCTTTTTCATGGCAGAAATACCCTCGGAGGTTTGCCATTGCCTGTCGAGGGGTGACCGCTATTAGAAAAAAACTTTTCTATGATTTAGATTTTACTTGCCCTGGCTGGAATTCGAACCTCGAACCCAGCGGCATATCGAGTAATACTATGCACCGCTAACCACTCGACCACAGCGGCCACAAATAAATGTTTTTTTTTTTTTTAAATAAGTGTATATAAAAAACTTTAATATCTATATTAGCCGTAATCTTTTGTAAGCGACTTGCAAAAGAACACTAGGTAGTTTATCGTATAGCGTGGAAAGCAACAAAAAAATTAACGAGTTGAGTTGAAATAAGCGGGTTGAAATAAACTCGCTTAAACAATAGCCTCATTGAAGCGTTGTAAAGTGAGAAATTGGTGCTATTGTGAATACTCATTGGAAAGTAACAAGGGAAATTCGAAAATTTTCGCTAAACATCAAAATAAGTAAAAAACCAAGATAGAGCAGACGTAAGTAAAATCGCCTCTTATAAGAATTACTCATTTTGTTTTGTTTTGCTAGCAAATTTTACAAACGACTATTAATTTTGACAGACTAGTGTTGTAAAGTGTATTCGAAATATAAGAGAGTTGATTATAAGCGAGTTGGACGTTCTTTTGCTAGTCGCTTACAAAAGATGACGACTATTGTTAATTCTTTATGAACTTGACTGAACATGGGAAAAATTATAAAATAATTTAATTGAGTTCGTCTTCGGGGATAGCGACATCCCCGATTTCAATTATCGCGGCCCGGCCGACTTTATTCTAAAAAAAAATAGAAATGAGGATCACAATATATGATCGTATGATAATTTACTAAGTGCAGAATAAAACTGGAGAAGTTTCTTATTGGAATTAATGTAAAATCAAATGTTTGTTCATTTTTCGGTTGGCCTAGTAAATGTTAATATTTTATAATTTTATTGAGCTCAAGGCCAGTTTATGGAAGACTTGTTTGTGAAACAACAACAACAGTTATTAATGGTTGAAGTTATAGTACTATTTCGGAAATCACCACATTTCCTCATCAGACTTCTTTTTTTTGATTATTAAATTAAATTATTTTTAATTTAATTTTTCATAACCACTTCTCTCAGGCTTTGAACCCGGGAGCTCGGAGTTGCAGAGCCAATACGCTACCTATTGTGCTACGCTAGCCGAGTTGGCTGTTGTGTTTATTTCATCTTCCGTAAACAAACCAACTACAAACAAGAGCAACTGATCTGCCGCTATTTAACTTGTTTGTGTGGTTGTTGTTTGTGTTTTTATTTTGCAAATTCTGTTTTACTTTACATTATATGCATTTTTAAGGCGTGCTCATCCTTGTCTACAAATGTTTGTTCATTTTTCTGTTGGCCTAGTAAATGTTAATATTTTATAATTTTATTGAGCTCAAGGCCAGTAACTTCAACCATTAATAACTGTTGTTGTTTTTTCACAAACAAATCTTCCATAAACTGGCCTTGAGCTCAATAAAATTATAAAATATTAATGTAAAATCTTTAATTATATGTGTACTGCCGAGGATATCATGGTCCCCGCTGAAACCATTTCCAAAATCGAGTCGCGTAGTTGGCGTTTGATTTCGATTATTTCTGAACAGATTTCCCAGGCATTGGAAGCATTCTGCTTTAAAGATATTAGTGTTTATGGCAGCAAGATAATATTGCCTAAACAAATAACATACATCCGCTCCACATCCCAGAATTCGTCGACTGTAATGTTGTCATTAGGAGATACAAACTGCTTAGGTAGCGGTGTTGATATGTTATTATCACTTTCTATACAAGAACAAAACTATTTAAAATTAATTACATTGTAAACTAATTGAACGATAAATTAAATTATATACTTATGGAACTGTAAATTCTTTACCTTCGTTTTCACCATGAAGATAATTTCGTGTTGTACAATTATTACAGCGAGCGGAGCCGCGGGTTCATGCTAGTTATTAATATGAATATGAACACCAATTGATGTATTTCAATATTTTGTAGACTATACTCATATATTTTTGTACGGATGTATATATGTAACTGGTTACTGCATTGGTTCAAGTTTCTTCTAAGTGGCTCAAAGCGCTGAACCAAACCTCAATGATTTTGGAACGGTTTGCAGCCCTGATAACGCTTTTTCAAAAATTTGACTTTAGTTTTATGTAATTGCATAGAAAAGGACACCAAAGGGATTCTTTTACTTTAAAAATCACGTTTACCTTCATTGCTTGTGTCAATCAAGATACATGAATTTAAAGACAACGTCGATCCAGGGTTCCACTAGTCCGAGTAGGCCGAATGTGACAGAATCAGCTTTCATTGGCTTGCATTCGATTTATTTTTATTTTTCCTTTTACACACTTCAGTATTTATTAAATTCAAAATTTGGTATTTGCATCTTACAACAACAAACATAATGAAAAAAAAGAAAACGGAAATTTTAAACGCAATCAAATTTTTCATTTTTTCAGCCTAAGCTAACGCCACAAGGTTGTGGTTGGCTTAATCTTGTAGGTATATTATATTTCTTGCAAGTGGGTCATTTCATCTCAAATCGTCCGGGCAGTTAGGGTTAGGTCTTTTTTTTCAATAAATCTTTTTTATTGTTTCTACATCCAAATCCATAAGACAGTTTTTTTTCTTTTTACTTGATTTTGAGTTCTTTCGTCGTGGGGAATATTTGAAAATTTGTCTGAAATCTCGATTTTGCTCTATTGGTACATTAAATTTTTTTTTGAAAATTCGACAACTTTGCGAATAAGTTACCGATCTTCGAATTTTTTTTTGTTTTGTAGGTAAAGGGTGTCTCTAAAAGTAAAATGTGTGAAACATGATATATTTAAAAAAAAAATTTATATCGTCATTATAAAAAAATATCAAAAAATGTTTGACCTAAAAAATTTTGGATTGCATCATTTTCTTCCTTCATATTTTTTATAGTCATATATATACACTATGATGTATTCTGGAACGATTTTCCGTCTATCCTTGTCAAGTTTGGTTTTGAAACAAACCGGTTTCGGCGTTGTGCCATCTTCAGTGTTATTTTTCGTTCTGTTTAGTTTACGTCTGGCGGTCCCTATTTATTGTTTTCTGTCCTTCGTAGGTATCGGTATCTTGCGTTAACTAGCAGCCAACAAATGTTTGTAGGTGTATGCTACCTGAGTTAAGGGTTTATTTGTCAGCGTGAAGTTTTTTCTTTTACGTTTGCCTATGTGGTATGCATGGGTAGGTAGAAGTCAGTAATTTTTGTCCTGTGGGATGTTTTGTGTTGCTCCTGGGCGTTAGTTTCTTTGGTAGTACCTAAGTTCGTGCTCTGTTTTTTGTAAACAAGTTTCAATGGCTCAAATATTACGTCCGAGTTGGTGTTCGTCTGTTCGTTTATTATTCTTCCGTCAAATGTTTTCTGTTTGTATATCTCCTTGTTTTCCAGTGCGTTTAGGCGCCGACCTTTTCGCTGCACAAGCAATACCTTTACGGTTTTCTTAATGTTTGCTGGTGTACATTTGCTGTGGAACATGTGATTTGCAAAGTTAGATTCAGGTGTTGTGGTGGGTTTCCGTGACTTCTTGTCATAATCCCTTATGTGTTCGCGGAACCTTGTTCTTACTTTACGTCCTGTTTGTCCTATGTAGCTGTATTGGCATTCGCAGGTCAGTTGGTATACGCCTTGGCTGTTTAGTGAGAGTGTCTGTATTTGTACTTGTCGGTAGTATTAGTCCTAAGTTGTTTACTGTTTTAAATGCTGTGTGAATGTTGTGTTTTTTTGAAAAAATTTGCTAATTTATGTGTCGATTTTCCTGTATAAGTTAATACTGTCCATGTCTTTCCGTCTTTATCCTTATCGCTTCTTTTTGGGGTCCCATTGTTTCTTCTGATTTTGTCTATCAGATCGTTTTTATATCCGTTATTGACCGCTATGTTGTAAATAATGTTTAGCTCTCTCTTCTGTGCTTCTGATGTTAAGGGTGCTCGTTCTAGTCTGTCAACTAGTTGCTTTAACGCCGCATTTTTGTGCTGCTAAGGGTGGTTCGAAGTGTTATGAATTACCGTGTCTGTGGCTGATGGTTTTCTGTAAATTTCATAGCCAAGTTTTCCTGTGGTCTTGTCTGCCATAATTGCCAGATCTTCCTTCCTTCGCTTTCTGTTTCCATTGTAAACTGTATGTTTCCGTGTTGTTTGTTGAGATACACCAATACTTGTTCTTCGTTGTTGCTGGTTAGAATGCAGATAACGTCATCAACGTATCTCGCGTAAAATGTAACACCCAACTCGGTTGTAAGTTCTTTCATGTATTGTTCTTCCAAATTCTGCATGAATACTTCCATGAGTACGGCTGATGTTGGGTTCCCCATTCCAAGTCCGTTCGTTTGTCTGTAGATGTTGGTATTAAATTTGATATAGTTTTGTCGTAGTGTGGTTCTTAGAATGCTTGCGATCTGTGCAGCCTTGATTTTGTTTTTGGTTTTCTCCAGTATTTTTGTGTATACCATGCCTATTGTCTCAGGTAGTGGTATTGAGGGGTATAAGTCCTTAATGTCAAACGATACTAGTTTACTGTCATTTGTGATGTTAACGGTTGTTGTTGTTGTTGTAGCGGCTAGCTACACCCCACTGGGTTGGCGGACTCCCTCAATCGTTATCGTCAAGCTCAACTAACGAAAGGTCCAGGAAACGAGCTGTTTCAACAGGGTCCGACCATAAGGAGAGGGGTGTTAGTTGAGTAGGTTTGGCCGGGCATGTGAATAGGTGATTGGTGTCGTGCGGAGACGCTTCACATGCCGGGCACGTGTTGGGGGTGTCGTGGTTGATCCTGGATAGGTAGGAGTTTAACCTGCTACAATATCCAGATCTGAGCTGGGCCAGAGTAACGCGGGTCTCACGAGGCAGCTGGAGCTCCTCAGCTGCAATGGGTGGTGGTTGGACTTCCAGGACTGCACTCACAGGGCGGGTGTCGATGTGTTTGGACACCGACTCCCTGTGGATGCTGTCCAGAGCCTGTCGGTACGTCCTTGGGTCCAGCGGTCGGTGTACGTATGTCTGGACCTCGTCCGTCAGTTGTGAGAGATGTCCCCTGATGTGCCTGGGTGCCGGCTCCAGCGCGAGCAGGTCTCTATTGGGGTGCCCCGGACGGTGGCATCCCAGTAGAAACTGCTTTGTGAGCATAATGTTGTGCTCTTGCACTGGGAGCACGTTAGCCTCATGGTAGAGGTGATCCACAGGCGTCATCAGGAGACATCCCGTCACTGTCCTGAGTGCGGCGTTCTGACAGGTCTCTAGTCTTGACCACTGAGTCCTGCTAGTTCCAGGCGACCAAATTGGCGCGGCATAATTTAGAACCGGCCGGCCAATCGCCTTGTATGTTGCCAACAACGTTTCTTTGTCTTTGCCCCAAGTGCTGCCGGCGAGCGACTTGAGGACTTTGTTGCGGCTCTGTACCTTATTGACGATTGCGGTTGTATGCGCTGAGAAGGAGACCAGGCTGTCGAGGGTGACTCCCAGGATCTTCGGGTGGTTAACCGTCGGAATGGGGGTCCCCTCGATGTGGATGTCGAGGGTGAGCCCGACCTCCTTCGTCCAAGATGTGAAAAGGGTCGCCGTGGACTTAGCAGGAGACAGCGTCAGATTCCGTCCTGTAAAGTAGTGAGCAAGGTCAGGGAGGTGGCTGTTCACTTTGGAACACAGGCCATCAATTCCATTGCCGGTAGCCATTATCGTGCAGTCATCGGCGTACGAGACCAGTGTGACTCCCTCTGGCGGGGTTCTGTCGGCCGAAGGATGCAACCTGAATTGTCGACTAAAATAGTTCGCGCATCGCTTCGGGTCTGACGAGGCGTGGTCTCCAAAGGAGATTTCTGTTCGATCATCACGCCTCGTCGGGTTGGACAGGGACCTCACGGTCGACCATAGTTTGCCCACTCCGGCACCGAGGTTACAGGACTTCAGGTGCTCTCTCCACTTGTTCCGCTTGTGAACGTTGACCAGGCGTTGGATCTCCCCGTTTAGTTGCCTAATACGGGGATTACCGGGGTCCGCCTGCCGGAGGTGGTCGCGTTCATCCGCTAGAGACACCGCCTCACCCGGGAAGTCAGGACGGATCATAGGGATCCTCCCTGCCGGGATAAAACGGGCTGCAGCGGACTTCACCACCCTGCAGAACAAGCGCTCGCCTACGCGAACGTCGGTTGGAGTTGAGAGAGCACTGAAGGCGTCTTCAGTGAAATCCTCAAACCGCTCCCAGTCAGCTTTTTTGAAGTTGACATAGGTGTGGCGGTCTGACGCAACATAGTTGGCAGGTCTGTCAATCGAGATGACTATGGGTAGGTGGTCTGATGCAAGCGATAGCATAGGTCGCCACGTTATGCTATTTATCAGACCTGCGCTAGCTATTGTTAGATCTGGCGAGCTGCTGCAACTACCCACAATCCTGGTGGGGGCTTCGTCGTTCATGGTGCAGAATGTCGAATCGTCTATCTGCTCTGCCAAAATATTTCCCCTACGATCATTTGATAGGCTTGAGAACCAAAGATCGTGGTGCGCATTAAGGTCTCCGACTAGCAAACGGTTTTCACCACTGAGGAGCGCACCTATGTCAGGGTGATATCCAGCGGGGCAGCAGGAGACAGGGGGTATATATGTGTTAAATATTTCGAGCTCGACATCGCCTGACCGGACAGCAATCCCTTGACATTCTAAGGTGCTGTCCCTTGGGTCGATGTCTGCATCGATAAGACGATACTGCACGGTGTTGTGTAGGATGAAGGCTAGGCCTCCACCATTATCTCGCTCGCGATCTCTACGAAGCACGTTGTAACCGTCGCAGTTCGTTAACGTTGAGCTGCGACGTAGCTTCGTTTCTTGGACCGCAGCTATTAACAGCCCGTGCCGAGCCATGAAGGCAACCACCTCCGAGATCTTGCTCGAGAGTCCGTTGCAGTTGAACTGTAGGAGTCTCGTCTATCTCGGTAAGGTTGTCGCGTTTAGGGGGGTGAGGGACTGGATCCGAGGGCCGGCCCGTCCCGGCTGTGCATCCCGCAGTGGTGGTAGAGGCCCAGCGGTTGTTGTGGGCGGTGTCGTGAGCGACACTGGCGGGGGGTTGTTGCGGCAGCAGGAGGCGGTAAAGCTCACGGACCAGTCCCTTGTGGTGCGTAGGCCAGAGCACGCCCGGAAGTGGCACCAGCCCTGGCAGGCATTACACCTGACTGAGCAGGCATTCCGGTGCACTCTGGCCCGGCATACACAGCAGATAGTGGGGGCAACTAGTGGTGGCTGGTTGGCCCCACGTGTGGTGGAGCGAGGGGGCGGTGGGGAGGTTTGGTGTTGCTGTGAGCTCCGGGGGGCCGTAGAGGCAGGAGGGGTGCTCTGAGGCACCGGCGCGGGGGGCGCAAGGGGGGATGCCGTGGAGGCTTGGGGCGCTTGAGTGCGCGAGCAACACTGGCCCACATAGGATGTGGACCACTCCCTAGTTTTCTTAAGGCCTGAGCAGACCTTAAGATGGCACCATCCGTTGCACGAATTACACCTCACCGACGTGGAATTCGGATGGAGCCTTCTCTGGCAGATGCAGCAGAAGTAGGTTTCTGGGCCAGGGTTAGGCTCGACGCCCGCCCTGGCCAGAAGTATGAGTAGCAATCCTGCTGCAAGGTATTGCACCCAGGGGGAGATAAGATTGGGGGTGTACGGCAGCCTAAGTGGGGTTAGGTCGCCGAAATAACAGTCCTTGGTCGGATGAAATCCGAGTCACTTCGGTAGCGTAGAACCGACTGTTGTGGAAGCGTGATGTTAACGGTCGTCAGTTTCGCTATCAGTTCCGTTGTGTTAGTTATTGTGTGTTCGTTTTCAAGTTCTAGGGTGTCATTCAGTATCGTCTTTAGATGCTTTGATAATCTATATCCAGGTGCTGACTTGTAGTTGATTATGGCCCTCATTGGAATGTCCGGTTTGTGAATCTTCGGTAATGCGATCAGTGGTGGGGCTGCTGGGTTCATTTGGGTTAATTGGTGTGCAAACCCCGAGCTTATGATGCCGGTTGCATTTTTTATGGCTCTTTTTATTTGCGTTTGGTACTTGTCCGTTGGGTCCTCCCCCACTCTCTTGCAACCCATTTTTTCAATGAGTTCTTCTGTCTTGTCTATGTATTCTTGTTTGCCGATAAGTACTGTTGTATTGCCTTTATCCGCCTTGGTTGTTACGACATTGTTCCTCCTGAGCTTCTGTTTCAATTCCCTTTCAACGTTTTCTTCCTTCCTCATGGAAGCATTTATGCAGAATTTGGAAGAACAATACATGAAAGAACTTACAACCGAGTTGGGTGTAATTAAGTAAGTAATTAATAATAAAATGTCAAAATTTCTTAAAAGAAGCCAAGCTGAGTAAAGTCGAATTTTTTAAATTCGCCAGAAAGTTTGTTTCTTCAAGACAAAAAACATAAGGGGTAATTTTTTGTGCGCGACCACGGCACTGTCGACAAGCTAGTTAGCAAGATTGAGTGTGTCTTTAAAATTATAAGGCGAGCGATTTGAATATTTAGCAGTTTTACTTATTTAGACGTTTAATTAAAATTTTTTTAGAGGTACAACGCAATTATTTTGAAATATTTTAAAGTATTAAGTGATTCGCCAAAAATGAAGTTTGCGGTACTAAATTGTCACACGGGTTACATATTTAAGACATCAGAGTGCAGCTTGTTTTCTTTCCCAGTGGACTCCGTACAGCGGAAAAATTTCATGCAATATGATTTACGAACATCTTTTATATGTATGAACTATTTTGCATTATTTAATTATTAAAATGCAGTTTAAACCGTCGATCCAGATGCTAATTTAGAGCGTTTGCAGCGAACTCACCGTCGGCTAAAAAAAACTCATTGTCGATAGTGAAGCATGTGCATTAAATATAGGTGCAATTTGTTGTAAGTTGAAAATATCATAATTTTTGCAAGATATTTAGTTAAACTCAGTTTAAATTTAAACTTAGTGTCCTTGCGCTCAATTATATTTGTTGCAACCAAAACGAAGTAGTCAGCACACAGCTACTAAGTTTAACCATGCGCGATCGGCAGTTTAAACTCCGTTTAAAGTTTACTGAAAAACTGCATACTGAGTTTAAACTTATGTACATACCTCAATGAATCGTATATTGTACACTTGAGACACTGAAAGGTAATTGATTTATAATTTAAGACTTAGGGCCGTTTGCACCATCTTCGGTTAAAATTACTGGCGGTTAGCTACAACTCAGCTTATAATTCAGCGCTTACTTATCTGACGGATGGTCTTAATCAGCGCTTTTAGTTCCGATTAAGCGCTTAACCGGAGATGGTGCAAGCAATCCTTAATGTTTTCAAAATAAATGACAAACTTGATTATAAATAGAAACTTTGAATAAACATTCATATCAACGGAAATGATTGACGATTTCAAAATTCACGTACGAAAAATAAATCACAAACTTATAATATATATGTACATATAAAAATTTCTCAAATAAATGTATATAATAATAATAATAATTTGGCGCTTACACTGTATAGCTCAGTGTTTGGGCGAGCTTCTCCTACCATTTGTGGTGTGCGTCTTTATATTATACCAAAAATGGAGGGACCTACAGTTTTGTGCCGACTCCGAACGGCAGATGTATTTAATGAGAAGCTTTTTCATGGCAGAAATACCCTCGGAGGTTTGCCATTGCCTGTCGAGGGGTGACCGCTATTAGAAAAAAACTTTTCTATGATTTAGATTTTACTTGCCCTGGCTGGAATTCGAACCTCGAACCCAGCGGCATATCGAGTAATAGCATGCACCGCTAACCACTCGACCACAGCGGCCACAAATAAATGTTTTTTTTTTTTTTAAATAAATGTATTTAAAAAACTTTAATATCTACATATATTAGCCGTAATCTTTTGTAAGCGACTTGCAAAAGAACACTAGGTAGTTTATCGTATAGCGTGGAAAGCAACAAAAAAATTAACGAGTTGAGTTGAAATAAGCGGGTTGAAATAAGCGGGTTGAAATAAACTCGCTTGAAAGCGTTGCAAAGTGAGAAATTGGTGCTATTGTGAATACTCATTGGAAAGTAACAAGGGAAATTCGAAAATTTTCGCTAAACATCAAAATAAGTAAAAAACCAAGATAGAGCAGACGTAAGTAAAATCGATTCTTATAAGAATTACTCATTTTGTTTTGTTTTGCTAGCAAATTTTACAAACGACTATTAATTTTGACAGACTAGTGTTGTAAAGTGTATTCAAAATATAAGAGAGTTGATTATAAGCGAGTTGGACGTTCTTTTGCTAGTCGCTTACAAAAGATGACGACTATTGTTAATTCTTTATGAACTTGACTGAACATGGGAAAAATTATAAAATAATTTAATTGAGTTCGTCTTCGGGGATAGCGACATCCCCGATTTCAATTATCGCGGCCCGGCCGACTTTATTCTAAAAAAAAATTGAAATGAGGATCACAATATATGATCGTATGATAATTTACTAAGTGCAGAATAAAACTGGAGAAGTTTCTTATTGGAATTAATGTAAAATCAAATGTTTGTTCATTTTTCGGTTGGCCTAGTAAATGTTAATATTTTATAATTTTATTGAGCTCAAGGCCAGTTTATGGAAGACTTGTTTGTGAAACAACAACAACAGTTATTAATGGTTGAAGTTATAGTACTATTTCGGAAATCACCACATTTCCTCATCAGACTTCTTTTTTTTGATTATTAAATTAAATTATTTTTAATTTAATTTTTCATAACCACTTCTCTCAGGCTTTGAACCCGGGAGCTCGGAGTTGCAGAGCCAATACGCTACCTATTGTGCTACGCTAGCCGAGTTGGCTGTTGTGTTTATTTCATCTTCCTTATACAAACAAGAGCAACTGATCTGCCGCTATTTAACTTGTTTGTGTTTTTATTTTGCAAATTCTGTTTTACTTTACATTATATGCATTTTTAAGGCGTGCTCATCCTTGTCTACAAATGTTTGTTCATTTTTCTGTTAGCCTAGTAAATGTTAATATTTTATAATTTTATTGAGCTCAAGGCCAGTAACTTCAACCATTAATAACTGTTGTTGTTTTTTCACAAACAAATCTTCCATAAACTGGCCTTGAGCTCAATAAAATTATAAAATATTAATGTAAAATCTTTAATTATATGTGTACTGCCGAGGATATCATGGTCCCCGCTGAAACCAGTAGGCTATACTCATATATTTTTGTACGGATGTATATATGTAACTGGTTACTGCATTGGTTCAAGTTTCTTCTAAGTGGCTCGAAGCGCTGAACCAAACCTCAATGATTTTGGAACGGTTTGCAGCCCTGATAACGCTTTTTCAAAAATTTGACTTTAGTTTTATGTAATTGCATAGAAAAGGACACCAAAGGGATTCTTTTACTTTAAAAACCACGTTTACCTTCATTGCTTGTGTCAATCAAGATACATGAAATTAAAGATAACGTCGGTCCAGGGTTCCACTAGTCCGAGTAGGCCGAATTTGACAGAATCAGCTTTCATTGGCTTGCATTCGATTTATTTTTATTTTTCCTTTTACACACTTCAGTATTCATTAAATTCAAAATTTGGTTTTTGCATCTTACAACAACAAACATAATGAAAAAAAAAGAAAACGGAAATTTTTTACGCAATCAAATTTTTCATGTTTTCAGCCTAAGCTAACGTCACAAGGTTGTGGTTGGCTTAATCTTGTAGGTATATTATATTTCTTGCAAGTGGGTCATTTCATCTCAAATCGTCCGGGCAGTTAGGGTTAGGTCTTTTTTTTCAATAAATCTTTTTTTATTGTTTCTACATCCAAATCCATAAGACAGTTTTTTTCTTTTTACTTGATTTTGAGTTCTTTCGTCGTGGTGAGTATTTGAAAATTTGTCTGAAATCTCGATTTTGCTCTATTGGTACATGTAAATTTTTTTTGAAAATTCGATAACTTTGCGAATAAATTACCGATCTTCGAATTTTTTTTTCTGTTTGTAGGTAAAGGGTGTCTCTAAAAGTAAAATGTGTGAAACATGATATATTTAAAAATAAAAAATTTATATCGTCATTATAAAAAAATATCAAAAAATTTTTGACAAAAAAAATTTTGAATTGCATCTTTTTTTTTCCTTCATATTTTTTTTTATAGTCATATATATCAACTATACTATATAGCAGCCTCTACTAGCCTAGGAATTTTGATTAACTCGATTTTGCTCATTATGTGTATGTAGAGTGTGCAGCTGACGATAGTATCAAAAGTCTTTTGAAGTACAATCTCAAATGTCGAAATAGAATTTCTGTTATTTTTCTGTTGGCCTAGTAAATATTAATAACTTACAATTTTATTGAGCTCAAGGCCAGTTTATGAAAGATTTTTTTTTTGTAAAAAAAAAAACGGTTTTTAATGGTAGAAGTTAGAGTACTATTTCGGAAATCACCACATTTCCTCATCAGACTTTAATTAAATAAATGTATTTTTCATAACCACTTCTCCCAGGCTTTGAACCCGGGAGCCCGAAGTTGCAGAGCCAACACGCTACATGTTGTGCTACGCTAGCCGAGTTGGCTGAATATGCTTGGCCCCGGGCGCCCGAAGTCGTAGCAACGCCACTGCTTTGATAATTTTTGTAAGAAAAAATTAGGACAATTTTTCGATATAGAGTGGGATCACTAAAATTGCGACTTTTGAACCTATTAATGTTCAAAAATGAATGCCATGTACTTTGGGTAAGTAATAAATAATATAATGTCAAAATTTCTTAAAAGAAGCCAAGCAGAGTAAAGTCGTCAGAAAGTTTGTTTCTTCATGATAAAAAACATAAGGGGTAAATCCTTGTCCACGACCACGGCACTGTCGACAAGCTAGTTAGCAAGATTGAGTGTGTCTTTAAAATTATAAGGCGAGCGATTTGAATATTTAGCAGTTTTACTTATTAAGACGTTTAATTAAAATTTTTTTAGAGGTACAACGCAATTTTTTTGAAATATTTTAAAGTATTAAGTGATTCGCCAATAAAAATTAAGTTTGCGGTACTAAATTGTCACACTGGTTGAATATTTAAGACATCAGAGTGCAGCTTGTTTTCTTTCCCAGTGGACTCCGTAAAGCGGAAAAATTTAATGCAATTTTGCTGGCAAAACAAGGAATATGATTTCAGAACATCTTATATATGTATGAACTATTTTGCATTATGTAATTATTAAAATGCAGTTTAAACAACACATAGTCTTTTTAAGGGCAGATATTCCTAAACGGAGGGTCGTACCGTCGATCCAGATGCTAATTTGGAGTGTTCGCAGCGAGCTCACCGTCGGCTAAAGAAAACACATTGTCGATAGTGAATAGGGTTGCTGAATCGCTAATAAAAACATCGATGCTAAGATTGTTCGATGTTGCAGAAATTAAACATCGATGTGTCTAAAATCGATGTTTTGAACCATGTATCGATGTTCGTTGGTTATTTTTTTGATTAAAACGAGTTATATAAAAACATGAGCAATCATTTCATTTTTTATTTCCTTGCATTAATTTGATTTCATTATACTAGTGATATACATACATACATACATAGAAATGATCCATTAATTACATTCGTTTTTTTGTGTTTTTATTTGAAATATAATTTAAAAAAAAAGCAGTTTGGATAATCTATCCGCGGACAGCCTATTTCTTGATTGAGTTACGGTTTCGCCAGCTTCAGAAAAAATTCTTTCGCTAGGCACGGACGTGCTTACGATTGGCAGCTGTTTTATAGCAGTTTCATATAAATTTGGAAAGAGGTGTTTGAAATGTTGCCATATTTCAATGGCATAACTTTTAGACAGTGTAACAGGTGAAGATAAGTACGTTTGTAATTCAGACTGCATTACATCCGAACAAGTTCGGTTGTTATTTAAATTTTTCTTTGTCAAAGTTTTATTATGCTCCCAAAAGTCAAATTTGTCTTCATGTATTGAATCATCCGAAGATTCTGATCTAGTTGTCATAGAAGAATTCGCAGAATTAATGCTGGCGTTTAAACTAGATTTAGCTAATGGATCCTTAAAGTGAATAAGTTTAAACCGAGGATTAAGCGATTTTGCCAAAGCAAACAAAGAGCAGTGTTCAGTACTCCCCTTTCTACATGCTTTTTAACACAAACATTGGTCAAAACCTCACGCAAACAACTTATAATAGGTATCACTTTGCTTATCGTTCCAAATTTTTCGCTTGACATTTCCAATGTTAACCTTTCGAATGGTTGAAGAAGTGATATTATTTCTTTAAGTATGTTAATTTCACTAATTGTTAGCATTACAGGCGAGTTATTTTGAATAAGCATAACAGTACCTATTATAGTTGCAAGTTCAACAAAACGTTCTAACATGTAAAAAGTTGAGTTCCACCTGGTACACACGTCCAAAATAACTTTTTTTACTTGACTATCCTTAAGACCCATATTTCTTTCACTATCTCTCACACTCTATCTAATATTTCGGAACAATCTTTAATTTTGAATAAAGCGTTTTGTACAATCAAATTGATTGTATGAGCGAAACAAGGAAATATACTTTTTTCACCAAATAATTGTCTTTTTACTTTCCTTAGTGTTATATCATTATCAGTGATTACTGCAACTACTTTTGACAAAGATAATGACCAATCGTCAAATACATTTAACTTAGTTTTATATAATCAGCAGTATGGCTTTCATAAAGTTCAAACACTCCCACAGTTACATATAAATAGGTTATGGAATAGAACAGCGCTGCTTCAATTTGAGATTTGAAAAGCTGGATAGAGTATCAAATTTTTCATCAATCCGTCTTCCAATAGTCTCTCTACTTGGCATTTTATAAAAAGTTACGACTTCTTTCATTAAATCTCTAAAACCCCCACTTTCAACAACTCGAAAGGGTTTAATATCTTTTATAATAAAATTAACAATTGCTTCGGTTATCTTCGTATACCGAGTCCCGCCAACAGTTGAAGTGCTATTTATGTCATTCAATACCTTGTTTGCAGAAGGTTGCTTTTTTTGGGTTTCGGTTGGCCTATCGTCTTTACCTATGTCATTATTGGTTATTGGTAGATGTTGTGCTTCATCGCCGTCCATGGCAAAAAATGTGCGCTTCGATTTTGAAGACTCGGGCTGGTATATGCCCGGGTAAATTTGAGGTATTTCCAGAGGCTTTCAAAGCTTTGTTGCAAATTTTGCACTTTGCTTCTCTGGCATCGCATTTAGTAAACCATTTTCATAAATCGCTGCTAATTCGATTTGGCGGCATCTGAAATAAAATTGGCATTATCATCGACAAATAGTACATACATACATATTTTAAGGAGGGTTTAAAACACTCTCAGCATAACGCATCAACACATAAAACTGCAATTGTTCCTCCGTTTTGCTAATGAAGTAGCTTTGGAAATTTTTTTCAGATAACAATAGCAAATGCAGTGAGCATTTTAAACTATGCAACTTACCTTTTTGATTATCAGACGAACCTTTACATATATGTATGTACATATATTAACAAAATATTACTTTTTCGCTTGCCTTCCCACAGCTTGTTTTTAAAATGGCGCGATATGCAAGTTATTTTACCAGTGATGAACGATGAACATCGAAAGAAGTAACATCGATGTAGCGATTGAAAAATTTACTAATATTTTTTAGTAATCCAAATCACTTTCGTTAGTGAAGGAATTATTATTGTCTTAGGGGAGCACTAATTAAAACTTTGAATTTTCACTTCGCATAATAAAAAACACCGCCGATATCGATTACTCATAGACTGTGTGTTTATTATCTCATTTCATTGTTTTTATAATATTTTCTTAACTATAATTTACAGTTTGTCAACTTCCACTTCCAATAAGCGGTAAGTTCTTCGCCTGTTCCTATGAGCCTACGTATGCGTGTATATGTACAAGAGAGCGTGGACAAGCCGCGCTTGTTAGCAGGTATACACACACCGCATGCACATAGGTACATTAGAACACAGGCTGTAATCATGCATTTACTTACATTAGGGTGGTGCTAAAAGGTTAAGGTAAGCAAATTGGTAATTAGCTAAAATCATGACAAGGGAAAATGAGGTAAGTGTGAATTAATTATAAGGTAAGTATAAGGTAATTCTTAGTTAGGTGAGTATATATATTTTTCTCTATTTTAATTCATTTATAATTACATTTCATTTCTTTACATTTCATTTTAGGTATTAGGTTTCTTAAATTAGTCGTCTGCTTCAACACCGGCCACCTTGAACTAATCTGCATTATTCAACTGTCGTTTAATGGTAACACGGCAAGCTTGTGTATCGGACGCCTAATTGTTCCGGTTCTGGTTTTCACGTCGGCCACTCTCACCTTTCCGTCCTGGCCGGCGATCGTACCTGTCACTCGGCCTAGGATCCATTGCTGGGGCGGGGCGTTGTCTTCGTAAACGACGACGAGTTCTCCTACCTCTACGTTGGGCTGTGGGTGCTGCCATTTGTTGCGCTCCTGCAAACTCAGGAGGTAACTCTTGGACCACGTTTGCCAAAACCGACGCTTGATTGAGCAAACATGTTGCCATCTGTCGGAGTAGCGTGTGCTGGGTTCCGGGAGTTCCGTTTCCCCTGGCATTTCCCTGAGCCGGCAACCGATCAACAGGTGCGCCGGAGTTAGAGCTTCGCCGTCGTTCGGGTCTTGGCTGAGTGGAGCGATTGGGCGCGAGTTGAGCACGGCCTCTACCTCGACGAGCAGCGTTTCCATTTCTTCGGCGGTGAGACTCGCGTTGCCTACGGCTCGTACGAGCAGGTGCTTCGCCGACTTCACTGCCGCCTCCCATAATCCGCCGAAGTGGGGAGCCCTGGGAGGTATAAAGACGAACTTGAACCCTTCGTCTGCGGCGTATTGGGTTACCTCCTCCTTCCGACTCAGAAACGCTTCCCTCAGTTCCTTGAGGTTGCGATCGGCTCCTACGAAATTCGTCGCGTTGTCGCAATGAATCGTCGCTGGTATTCCCCGGCGTCCAACGAACCTTTTAAGGGCGAGAATAAAATTGTCAGAACTCAAATCAGACACAAGTTCTAAATGGACAGCTTTTGAGGTAAAACACACAAAGACCGCAATGTACATTTTTACCGGGGGGCGACCACGTATCTTTTGTGTGACGTAGATTGGACCGCAAAAATCTACCCCACAAACCATAAATGGTCGTAGAGCACGCAGCCTGTCGGCTGGTAAATTGCCCATAATTTGGCCTTTTAATTTAGGCTTATAATGAAAGCAATGTAGCTATGCAGTTTCGCACTCGCCTCTCGAGCATTAACTAGCCAAATTTTTTCACGTAAAATTGCAACCAATGCTTTTGCACCTGCATGATGGTTGCGCAAATGTAGGAACCGTATGTACGAATTTACGAACTGCGAATTCTTGCTCAATAGTAGAGGAAATTTAGCATCGTACGGGATAGGCGCATTTAATAAACGACCGCCTACTCGTAACAATTTCAACGACAAGGACTTTTCTGAATACTCATGCAAAAATGGATTAAATTTTTGCAAGCTCGACGGCAGTGGAAGGTTTTTTGACAATTTAGTTATTTCTTGGCTATATTCATCAAGTTGGACTATTTGAACAATTTTTAAGAAGCTTAGTTGCAACTCTTGTGCCGATGGTGTTGGATCATATTTGGTGGATCGATTTCTCACCTTCAAGACCCATCGCAGAATATAGGCAAAAACTCGTAATAGTTTTTTATGTGAGGAGTATTTTTCAATCACAGTTACTAGTGGGTTACGGTCGTCACTCACTGCTACTAAGGCGCTGGCGTTTTTTTTCTTTTCCAGTGCTTGTTCTTCAGGCGATAATTCGAAATGGGTATTTATTGGCCAACTTGCGGGGTCTTCTAAGAGGAACTGTGGGCCAGAAAACCATATTGAATTCTGTATTTCATCCACGCTACAACCCCGAGATACTTGATCTGCAGGATTTTGTTTAGTTGGCACATGCCGCCACGAAACACTTTGAGTCAACTCTTGAATCTCGGACACTCTGTTAGCAACGAATGTTTGCAAAGTTGATGGATGTGTTTTTATCCAATGCAAAACTATTTCGGAGTCTGACCAGAATGTTGTGCTGTCAATAGGTCGACTCAACATCGGCGCAATGCGTGACCATACCTTGGCTAGAAGATGCGCTGCCAGAAGCTCTAGACGAGGAAGAGACTTAGTCTTCAGCGGAGCAACCCTGGATTTTGCAGTTAGCAGAATGCATTTAACCTCATTAGCGAATTGGCTTCGAATGTAAATACAACAACCATACGCCCTTATCGAGGCGTCGGCGAAGCCATGTATTTGACAATTAGCACTCGACTCAGTATAAACAAACCGAGGAATACTGATTGAAGGCAATTGCAATAAATTCGCTTTGAAATTCTGCCAACTGCTGTTGAGATACAACGGAATTGACTCATCCCAATCTAGTTTCTTAATCCACAGCTCTTGCAATAAGATTTTAGCTGTGGTCACTAGTGGGGCCAGCAAACCAAGAGGATCAAAGAGACGGGCAGATACCGATAAAATATTTCGTTTTGTTGCTCGTAACTCATCGAATGTATCATCCAATCTAAACCGAAATAAATCGTCTTTTGGCGACCAATGGATTCCCAGCGTTTTAGTCGAGTCTGAATCGTTGAAACTTAACGATTTTTCCAGACTCTGACTGTCGAAAAAACTCGGGTAGTTAGAGAACCACTTAGCAAGCTGGAATCCTGCCGACTTTAGGATGTCAGTTACCTCACAGCGAATTCTGTCGAGGGATTCAAAATATTCAGATCCGGTTAACAGATCATCAACGTAAAAATCGGTACTTAACACTTTGGCACCGAGTGGATATTTTTGTGCATTCACATCACTTAGCATCTGCAAACACCGTGTTGCGAGAAATGGAGCTGGCGCAGTGCCATACGTTACGGTGTTTAAACGAACAATTTGCAGAGGCTCGGATGGATGCTTTCTCCACACTATTAATTGAAAATTTCTATCATTTTCATTTACGAGAACTTGGCGGTACATCTTAGTGATGTCCGCCGTAATAGCATACTTATGCATTCGAAAGCGAAGTAGCGTCGAAAAAAGTTCTTCTTGAATGGTCGGTCCAACCATCAAAATGTCATTCAACGCAATTTGTGTTGACGTCTTACTCGACGCATCGAAAGCAACGCGGAGTTTCGTCGACGTTCTTTGTGGTCTTAAGACACACTGATGCGGAATGAAATAGTGGGCTTCACTCGGGATTTTGTTATCAGTGGGGCTCATGTGTCCCAATGCCAAGTACTCTTCCATGAAGTCCAGGTACATTTGACGAAGTTCTGGATCTTTCAAAGTACGTCTCTCCAGCGCCTGAAACCGCCGAGCTGTGGTTTCAAATGACTGACCCAATGCATTTTGGTCAGTTTTGAACGGCAATCTTACTTGAAGCCGTCCCGACGATAAGACTTCAGTAGTCTTAACGAAGTAGTCTTCGCATTTCATTTGTTCGGCAGTGAACTTTGTAGCCTGTGATTCCGAAGGGATTTCTTCCATTGCCCAGAATCTTTGGACAATTTCATCCATTGCTTCAGAATCATCTTCAGCTTTGCATAAGGCACTGCTAGCTTGGAAATGCTCACTTTGGTGGGAGACGTATTTGCCTGAAATTACCCAACCCAAAAGTGTTTTTTGAAGTGTTGGGAACCTTGGGTCAGTTTTAATCTGACCAACCGAAAGAAGATCGAAAAATGTTTCGGCTCCCAACAAAAGATCGACCTTTGAGGACTTGTAGAACCCCGGATCAGCTAATTCAATATTAGCTGGAATTTTCCAACCTGCGGTGTTAACAGCCCTGGGTGATTTGCCGAAATCGCTCCCATTACCCAAAAATCTGCGAGAAACTCAAAATTGTTGACTCGGGATTTTACGACTGCACTAACCTTTGACCGAACCTTTTGGAGGGCATTACCAATCCCGATGACATTTAATGTCGCTCTCTCTCGCCGAATTCGCAGCCTTTGTGCCGGCTCTTCAGTAATGAAATTTACTTGAGACCCCGAGTCAAGTAACGCACGAGCTGACACATAATCACCGGAGCAAGTTTTTACCTTGACCACCGCTGTCGCCAACATGACGCGATCAGGCACGCTCACTGTGTGCATAGTTTGTGAGGTCGAAGGTTGTGGAGTTGTTTCGAACGCTATTGGGTATTGGTGTAACATGGTGTGATGTGACCGGTTACAAACCCGACACCGTTCTAATTTGCATTTCGAAACCATATGTCCCTTGCGTAAGCAATTTATACACAATGGGACCGACTTTGCGAATTCGAATCTCTGCTGAGGAGAGAGAGTTTTAAATTTAGGGCAGGTGGTTAGAAAGTGGTCTTTGGAGTTGCAGTGGAAGCAAGTAGTTGGCTAAGCTTTCGCAGCCACAAAGGATGACTTTGGCTTTTCAGCACTCTTGTTGCTTTGCCTTTGGGTTTCATGCGATTTAGACGATGTCGACGCTTCTTCAGACGAGAGGTGCTGGTATCTCTTATTGAGAGCCGCTTCACAGTCACTCCACAGCGGAAGCTTGTCGTAGTCAAGTTGCTCCTCCTATTTTGACCGCGTAGTGGGATCAACCTTCGACATTACTAAGTGTATCAACATCGCATTTGAAATATTTTTGTCATCACCCAAAGACAACAAGGAGTCATATATAGCTGATACGGTATCGATCATTGACCGTAGCGAAAGCGACGATGCCCTTTGTATTTTCGGTAACTCAAACAGTTTTGCAACTGTATTCGAAAATATGAGACATTTATTGTCATAAACTTTTTTCAGACTTGCCAACGCCTTCGGGCTGTTCCCAAGGCTTCACCAGACAAACACGAAACTGAATGTGTGAACTTTTCAATGTCCGAAAGCGCAGAGTTGTTATGAACGAGGCTCTCAAACAAACTCATACAATTTTTGAACTCTGAATACTGCCCTCGAAAGTTGGGCAGCGACATTTTTGGAAGCCTTGAGCTGTGAGGCGCTGTGAAGGAGGTGTCAAGAGCTTTTGATTTGTTGCTCTCTGACAATATGGATTTTAATAACGCCTTGGTCCCCACAATTAAATCTTCAAGGCTGTCACGAGTGTCATCGTTTTCGTCGATCTCTTCTATTTCAGATTGACACGCCAGAAGCTTTTCGCTGTAACTATTCAGCATTTCGAGTCGACACTCAACTTCCGACGGATCTGATGAGAGCGACTTATTGTGAATTCCAGTTTTAATTCTGGATATACTTTTTTTTAAAACTGTCCTCTGTCTTTTTAAGGATGTGGCGCCTTCCACCGGGCCTAGCTGATTCTCACCTTTATTCATCTTGATTCGCTATGTACAGTAACTTTGTACAAATTATAGATTGGAAGTTTTCAACTTGAAAATACGAAAACGAAAAAATTGCTGAAACTTCACCAAACTATCGAAAAAAGTCGCAAATCAAGAGGAAGAATCTTATAATCCCTTAATTGGGAGAACTAGACGCAATGTCGAAAGTTTTTAAGGACCTAACCGTGAGCAAAATTATGGTCAACGATTTAACCAAACACTTAAAGCTGTATAGCTTTCGAAAATATTTGACAGAATGGTAATCGGAGCCTTGTCGGAAATTGCACGAGGTTTTCACTGAACAATCCCGAAATCTTGTTTCACAAAATTTGTATATAAAAAATTTAATTTCAGAGTGAATACAAGAGATGCCAAAAATTAAAGCTTGTTGGGTGATCTTCGCAGCAATTTAACAAAAAACAACAACCTCAATAGCTTTTAATTGTTCGCACTCAATACCTGTTCTTTATGGACTGGTTCGTTTCCAGCTTCGACTTCCCTTTTGCACAGCAAACAGTTGCACTTCATTCCTGGGGGAAATGGCCAAATCCGGAATTACAGCAACGATATTGAGCCGAACGGCACTCTATAATCAGCAGCAGTTTTGTGTGTGTGTGTGTGTGTGTGTGTGTGTGCAGCACAACTTATAGCGCAAATAGCTCTTTATCAAATTTTAATTTATTTTTTTTTTATTTATTTTTTTTTTTTTTTTACTTAGCGCCTTTTTGCAGGTAAGTAAACCAAATCAATATGTATTTGGTTGCAATTATGATTGTCGCGCACTTGCGGTAAGTACCTCTTTAAAATTTTTATTAAAATATTAGGTAAGTACCTTTTTATAACTCAATTAATATTTTAATTTCAGATTTCACCTTGCCACTGCTATGGTTTTGTGCGTCATTGTATCTATGTGACCGCCTTATGCGTAAATAGGAGCACAGTTAATTTGGCTATTTGCACTAATTTTGTAACACAAAGGTATTTTAAATGGCATTTTAAGTATTTTTAAAAAACTTTTTTATTTATTGTTGTATTAATTTTTTAACTCTCAAAGATAACTTTTAATAAAGGTAAGTATTTTTTTTATATCCGGTATTTCAGTTTTTAATCAAGGTAAGTATGTAAAATTTTTAAACACTTGGCAAGTATAAGTAGGTATAAGAGTTTTAAAACCTTTTACAATTTATTTTGCTCTTTTTTACAAGCTTTTTTTTTTTTTTTAGCGACTGCACTGCACTTAAAGTGTTATGTATTGTTTCGCACACACGACCGCGACAGGCAATTAATTTTTTCTATAGAATTATTAAAGAAAACTTTTAGTTTTTTAATGTAGCACTTTGTCCCTGCTCGGGCGCCATGAAAAATTTACTAATATTTTTTAGTAATCCAAATCACTTTCGTTAGTGAAGGAATTATTATTGTCTTAGGGGAGCACTAATTAAAACTTTGAATTTTAACTTCGCATAATAAAAAACACCGCCGATCTCGATTACTCATAGACTGTGTGTTTATTATCTCATTTCATTGTTTTTATAATATTTTCTTAACTATAATTTACAGTTTGTCAACTTCCACTTTCAATAAGCGGTAAGTTCTTCGCCTGTTCCTATGAGCCTACGTATGCGTGTATATGTATTTACAAGAGAGCGTGGACAAGCCGCGCTTGTTAGCAGGTATACACACACCGCATGCACATAGGTACATTAGAATACAGGCTGTAATCATGCATTTACTTACATTAGGGTGGTGCTAAAAGGTTAAGGTAAGCAAATTGGTAATTAGCTAAAATCATTACAAGGGAAAATGAGGTAAGTGTGAATTAATTATAAGGTAAGTATAAGGTAAGTATAAGGTAATTCTTAGTTAGGTGAGTATATATATTTTTCTCTATTTTAATTCATTTATAATTACATTTCATTTCTTTACATTTCATTTTAGGTATTAGGTTTCTTAAATTAGTCGTCTGCTTCAACAGCGATGTTTGTGGTTTTCCAAACATCGATATTTGCATCGCATTTTATGAACGATCTATCGATCTTTCAAAAACATGGATGTATCGTAATAGTGAAGCATGTGCATTACATATACTTAGGTGGAATTTGTTGTAAGTTGGAAATATCATAATTTTTACAAGATATTTACATCACATTTTCAGAGTTACTTCGAGGGTGTTTGGACGTGTCGTCTGCTTTAATATAGTTAAATCTAAAAAAAGTTTTCTGTGCAGTTAGTGCTTCTACTTTTTACATCTTGTGCTAGCTATAATCATTAATTGGAAAGGCTGTACCATCATCACCAGCTAATAAATTGTGAGTACTTTGATATCATACCTTGACTTTGTTTAAATTTTATCTCTGACAAAAATACCTTATTAAAAAGGTGCCAGCTACATCACAAAAAAAATCGAAGGCAGAATTAAAGATTTAAATTTCACCGAAATTGACCTTATTTTTGCAGTTGGAAGAACCTTGTTCAAGGTCACTTTCAAGTATGCAGCTGCTGCAAACAAATTTTTATTAAGCGATGAGTTAAAAAAGCGAGGCCTACGTGCCTTTGTCCCAAATACGGCATTTGAATCGTACGGTGTAGTTAGAGGAGTTCCCATCGAATACGGTGTGGAAGATATTAAAAAAATTGCAGTATCAACCATTCAGATTTCATCAGTACACCGATTTACAAGAAGGGAAGTGAGCGATAAGGGAGAAACGTTTGTCCCAACCACCACCATCAAAATAGGCTTTTTAGGCAAATATATCCACAAATTCATTAAATATGAATACACAAAGTTAGATATTTCGTTTTATATTCCGCCTCTCAGGCAATGTAGAAAGTGTGGCCGTCTAGCGCATACGCAGCTTGGATGTAAATCAAATAGCAGATGCCTTAGTTGCGGATTTTAAGAATGTAAAGGCACATGCAAGCGTGAGGGTTGTATCCTTTGTGGGAAGGACGATCACAACTGCAGTCACAAAAGTAGACGTGAGATTTGGCAGAAAGAATTATCCATCAATCGTTTTA
Source organism: Philophylla caesio (assembly GCA_963971545.1). Taxonomy (NCBI): domain Eukaryota; kingdom Metazoa; phylum Arthropoda; class Insecta; order Diptera; family Tephritidae; genus Philophylla; species Philophylla caesio. Next base: position 19,863,340 of record OZ020605.1, read on the forward strand.
TAACAATTAAGAAACTTTTCAGGAAAGAGGTTATGGAAGCTTACTTCCCAAATAGGAGTAAAAGATTCGACATCCTACATATTGAGGAAGCTAAATTTCCTCAGCTTTTTGAGGAAGAAGTTACAATAGACAAAAACCATATCATAAACAGAGGTATGACAAAAGTTAGCTACAGTAGGGTTGTCAAAAAGGCACAATAAAATGACCCAGTACATCATAGACGAAATTTACATTTCAAAAAATTAGCAATACAACCAGTGTATGACAAACAGGAATTCAACAAAAACAGAGAGCATAAACTTACGTCTGAACTTCAGACTATTTTAAACCTAAAACAAAAATACAATAATGCCCTGATTGATTCAAGCCAGATGAAAATAGTGCAATATAACATCCAGTCTCTCAATGCCAATTCTCACTATCTAGAATTTTTCCTAAACCATTGCAACTACGACATTGCAGTTCTAAGTGACACGTTTTCACACCAAGGTTCTAAACAAAAAAAAATAAATGCATTTCAACACAATTCATAAAACTAGACAAGATGGCTATGGGGAGTTGCCATTGCCTTTAAAAAAAACATTAAATTTCAAAAGATCAGGTATACCACTCCGTATGATATAATTATATTACAGTCAAAAAACCTTGTTCCTAATTTTACCATTTGCGCAGTTTACTTTCCGCCCAACATCTTCAAAAATGAAATCACTAGACTTTTTATGTCTAGAGAACAATTAAAGTTGTCCCCATCCCCAAAAAGTGAAAGAACCTCGACGACTACAGGAATTTCAGACCAATTGCGCTGATTTCGGTTCTACTGAAATGCATAAATAGTTGCCTGAAGGACAGAATAGAGGAGATTATTGACAAAAACAACATACTTCCATACGCCACTTTTGCTTATAGGAAAGGGAAGTCGGCCACGATGGCAGTCAACTACCTTATTCAGAAATTGACAATTGAAAAACAAAGGGGTAAGAAAGTGATTATTTGCTCCGTAGATATTTCAAACGCATACAACTGTGTAGATATCCTTACTTACTTACTTCATTGGCGCATTGACCGCCTAAGCGATTTTGGCTGAGGTCAACAAAGCACGCCAGCTGTCCCTATCTCGTGCTAACTGGCGCCAATTGGAAATCCCAAGTATAGCCGAGTCTTTTTCCACTTGGTCTTTTCAACGCAAAGGAGGTCTTCCTTTTCCTCTGCTACCACCCGCGGGTACCGCGTCAAAAACCTTCAGGGCTGGAGCTATTTCATCCATTCGAACGACGTGACCGAGCCAGCGGAGCCGCTGATTCTTAATCCGCTGCACTATATCTACGTCATTGTACACCTCATCGTGCCACCGTACACGGTATTCGCCGTTGCAAAGACGCAAAGGTCCATAAATCTTTCGAATAATCTTTCTCTCTAACACTCCAAGAGCCCTCTCTTCTGATGTTTTAATCGTCCATGCTTCTGCGCCACACAATAGGACGGGCATGATGAGACACTTATATAGTATGGTTTTTGTCTGTCGAGAGAGGACTTTACTGTGCAATTGCCTACTCAGTCCGAAGTAGCACTTGTTGCCAAGAGAGATTCTGCGTTGGATTTCAAGGCTGACACTGTTATTGGTATTAATGCTGGTTCCTAAATAAACGAAGTCCTCTACTTTTTCAAAGTTATAACTGTCAATTGTGATGTTAGATCCCATTCGTAAATGTGCCGACTGTCTGTTTGATGACAGGAGATACTTTGTCTTGCCCTTGTTCACCTCCAGACCCATTCGCTTCGCTTCTCTATCCAGTTTGGAGAAGGCAGAACTAACTGCACGGTTGTTAAGGCCGATGATGTCGATGTTATCGGCGTACGCCAGCAATTGCACACTCTTATAAAAGATGGCCGGTTTAGTTCTGCGGCTCGAATTATCTTCTCCAGCATCAGGTTAAAGAAATCGCACGACAAAGAGTCACCCTGTCTGAAACCCTGTTTGGTATCAAACGGCTCGGAGAGGTTCTTCTCAATTCTGACGGAGTTGGTGGTGTTGCTCAACGTCATTTTACATAGCCGTATAAGTTTTGCCGAGATCCCAAATTCAGACATTGCGGCATATAGCAAACTTCTTTTCGTACTGTCAAAGGTAGCTAGAAGTCGACAAAAAGGTGGTGTGTGTCGATTCTTCTTTCTCGGGTCTCTTCCAAGATCTGGCGTATTGTGAATATCTGGTCGGTGGTCGATTTACCAGGTCTAAAGCCACACTGATACGGTCCAAACAGTTCGTTGACGATGGGCTTAAGTTTTTCACACAATACAGTCGACAGAACCTTATACGCGATGTTAAGGAGACTAATCCCGCTATAATTAGCACAGACTGCAGGATCACCCTGTTTGTGGATTGGGCAGAGCACACTTAAGTTCCAATCAGCAGGCATGCGTTCTTCCGACCATATTCTAGAGATGAGCTCGTGCATGTACTAAACCAGCTCCTCTCCGCCGTACTTAAATAACTCAGCTGGTAACCCGTCAGCCCCGGGGGCTTTGTTGTTCTTCAGTCATGCTATCGCTTTCCGAATTTCCTCATAGTCGGGTGATGTTACATCACATCCATCATCATTGATTGGGGATTCGGGTTCAACATCTTCTCCATCGGTTGGAGCTGCTTCCATTAGGCAGTGTAAAGAAGTGCTCCCTCCATAATTTAAGTATTGTGTGGACAACAGTCACCAGGTCGCCGTTTTCATTCTTACAGGAATGCGCCCCGGTCCTGAAACCTTCAGTGTGGCCCAGTAGGCAGCGTCTTTACGTTCCGTATCGGCGCGACATTCCTCGTCATACCAGTTGTTCTTTCGGGCTCGCTGAAAACCGATGGATTCTTCAGCGGCGGTATGTAGACAGCGAGAAATATGGTTCCACTGCTCGGAAATATCGTTCTGTTGATTATTGCTCTCTGAGAGCAGGAGTGCAAGTCGAGTGGCGAAGTGGGTGGCTGTATGTTGCGATTGCAGCTTTCCGACGTCGAGCTTTCCTTGTGTCCATTTGCGAACGCTTTTTGCTGCACAGAGGCGCGTGCGGATCTTAGCTGCCACAAGAAAATGATCCGAGTCGATGCTGGCTCCTCGGATCGTGGGCACATTTAGGACACTGGAAGTCTGCCCTCCGTCTATCACAACGTGGTCGATTTGGTTTCGTGTCTTACCATCTGGAGACAGCCACGTAGCCTGGTAAACCCATTAATGTTCAAAAATGAATGCCATGTACTTTGGGTAATTAATTAATATTGAAATGTCAAAATTTCTTAAAAGAAGTCAGGCTGAGTAAAGTCGGATTTTTTAAATACGCCAGAAAGTTTGTTTCTTCATGATAAAAAACAAAAGGGGTAAATCCTTGTCCGCGACCACGGTACTGTCGACAAGCTAGTTAGCAAGATTGAGTGTGTCTTTAAAATTATAAGGCGAGCGATTTGAATATTTAGCAGTTTTACTTATTTAGACCTTTAATTAAAATTTTTTTAGAGTACAACGCAGTTCTTTTGAAATATTTTAAAGTATTAAGTGATTCGCCAATAAAAATGAAGTTTGCGGTACTAAATTGTCACACTGGTTACATATTTAAGACATCAGAGTGCAGCTTGTTTTCTTTTCCAGTGGACTCCGTACAGCGGAAAAATTTAATGCAATATGATATACGAACATCTTATATATGTAGGAACTATTTTGCATTATTTAATTATTAAAATGCAGTTTAAACCGTCGATCCAGATGCTAATTTAGAGCGTTTGCAGCGAACTCACCGTCGGCTAGAAAAAACTCATTGTCGATAGTGAAGCATGTGCATTACATATATGTAGGTGCAATTTGTTGTAAGTTGAAAATATCATAATTTTTGCAAGATATTTAGTTAAACTCAGTTTAAATTTAAACTTAGTGTCCTTGCGCTCAATTAAATTTGTTGCAACCAAAACGAAGTAGTCAGCACACAGCTGATAAGTTAAACTAAGTTTAACCGTGCGCGATCGGCAGTTTAAACTCCGTTTAAAGTTGACGGAAAAACTGCATACTGAGTTTAAACTTACATACCTCAATGAATCGTATATTGTACACTTGAGACACTGAAAGGTAATTGATTTATAATTTAAGACTTAGGGCCGTTTGCACCATCTTCGGTTAAAATTACTGGCGGTTAGCTACAACTCAGCTTATAATTCAGCGCTTACTTATCTGACGGATGGTCTTAATCAGCGCTTTTAGTTCCGATTAAGCGCTTAACCGGAGATGGTGCAAGCGATCCTTAATGTTTTCAAAATAAATGACAAACTTGATTATAAATGGAAACTTTGAATAAACATTCATATCAACGGAAATGATTGACGATTTCAAAATTCACGTACGAAAAATAAATCACAAACTCATAATATATACATATAAAAATTTCTCAAATAAATGTACATATATAATAATAATAATAATAATTGTTTAAGCATGCAGTCTAATACTAGGCTAAGCACGGTACCGATAGATGTCGCTGTTGACCACTGGCTGACAGAACTCGTTACTTCTATTCCTTTGTGCACGAGTCCTGTTAGCTGATACCGGTGCCAGATTCCACCTTCTGTGGAGGCTATAAATGCGGCGACTGCGGGAAAAACGGGCTCTTCTTTTTCCAGTTCGGTGAACAGCGACATCAGCGGTGAGTAATACATATTTCAAAAATAAAAATGAATTTTTGCATATAGATATATTTAAACAAAAGCGAATTGTTTCTTTCAACAAATATTTGTTGAGTGGAAGTTTCGTGAGAGGTAATAGGAGAGTTTCGGCGTCTCAAGGATCGGCTCCCCGTGATCCCCGTTGTCGAAATTCAAGAGGAATTTTGATTATTTTCATTCCCCCGCTCGAACATGGTCCTTCGAGCCGGATCCTTTACGACGCTCGGTTACTCCATTATTTCTCACATTTATTCCACTGGCAACTCTCGCCAAGTCCCAATTTTCGTAATCTCGAAACACCATTGTGAACGAGACAACTAAAAAGAAGGTCCCTTCACGGCTTTTGACATTTACTGGCACCGCCATTTTACTATTCAACAACAAACGAAAGAATAGAGCGCTGATATTTTTTGGACTAAAACCACTTTTCTCAAAACCGATATCAACGATTTCATCAACGCGACAGCTGGGAAGCAACCAGCAGACCACAATTTGTGCAGCAGTCAAAGGAGAAAATTGGTAAGTCGAAACCAACCCAAAGAAAAAAAAAGGAGACATTCCTTTTCATCGCTAGCGGCTTAGAATTCACCGGGAAACGGTCTGAGGATAGCGGGCGAGTCCCGATCTTTGTGCTTTTTTAACCATACACGTATATATGTATCCATTAACCTGCCTTTTTCAGTTAAAAGTCCCTGAGAAGCAGGGCAGTGCAGTGAAAGTGCTAGTGGAAAGTCCCTACAAATAAGGGCAGTGAGCGCCGGCACCAAGTGCCTACGAATAAAGCGCTAGCAACCACTTGCAGTGAAAGCCACTGATTAGCAGGGCTGCGCAAGTGTCGGAAAGTCCCTGAGAAGCAGGGCAGTGCAGTGAAAGTGCTAGTGGAAAGTCCCTACAAATAAGGGCAGTGAGCGCCGGCACCAAGTGCCTACGAATAAAGCGCTAGCAACCACTTGCAGTGAAAGCCACTGATTAGCAGGGCTGCGCAAGTGTCGGAAAGTCCCTGAGAAACAGGGCAGTGCAGTGAAAGTGCTAGTGGAAAGTCCCTACAAATAAGGGCAGTGAGCGCCGGCATCAAGTGCCTACGAATAAAGCGCTAGCAACCACTTGCAGTGAAAGCCACTGATTAGCAGGGCTGCGCAAGTGTCGGAAAGTCCCTGAGAAACAGGGTAGAGCAGTGAAAGTGCTAGTGGAAAGTCCCTACAAATAAGGGCAGTGAGCGCCGGCACCAAGTGCCTACGAATAAAGCGCTAGCAACCACTTGCAGTGAAAGCCACTGATTAGCAGGGCTGCGCAAGTGTCGGAAAGTCCCTGAGAAACAGGGTAGTGCAGTGAAAGTGCTAGTGGAAAGTCCCTACAATTAAGGGAAGTGAGCGCCGGCACCAAGTGCCTACGAATAAAGCGCTAGCAACCACTTGCAGTGAAAGCCACTGATTAGCAGGGCTGCGCAAGTGTCGGAAGGTCCCTGAGAAACAGGGCAGTGCAGTGAAAGTGCTAGTGGAAAGTCCCTACAAATAAGGGCAGTGAGCGCCGGCACCAAGTGCCTACGAATAAAGCGCTAGCAACCACTTGCAGTGAAAGCCACTGATTAGCAGGGCTGCGCAAGTGTCGGAAAGTCCCTGAGAAACAGGGCAGTGCAGTGAAAGTGCTAGTGGAAAGTCCCTACAAATAAGGGAAGTGAGCGCCGGCACCAAGTGCCTACGAATAAAGCGCCAGCAACCACTTGCAGTGAAAGCCACTGATTAGCAGGGCGGCGCAAGTGTCGGAAAGTCCCTACAATTAAGGGAAGTGAGCGCCGGCACCAAGTGCCTACGAATAAAGTGCTAGCAACCACTTGCAGTGAAAGCCACTGATTAGCAGGGCTGCGCAAGTGTCGGAAAGTCCCTGAGGAACAGGGCAGTGCAGTGAAAGTGCTAGTGAAAAGCCTCTACAAATAAGGGCAGTGAGCGCCGGCAGCAAGTGCCTCCCAAATAAAGCGCTTGCAACCACTTGCAGTGAAAGCCACTGATTAGCAGGGCTGCGCAAGTGTTGGAAAGTCCCTGAGAAGCAGGGCAGTGCAGTGAAAGTACTAATGGAAAGCCCCTACCAGTAAGGGCAGTGTAAGGAAAGAGCCTGTGAAAGTAATTTACAGACGTGTGCAAGTGAGTGAAAGTCCCTGGGAAACCTGGGCAGTTCAGAAATAAATCATCAGCGGACAGTTAAGAGTGCAACCAAGCACCAAAAGCTGCTCGTCATAATAAAGGCAAACAAAAAAAGATCGGCCCAACGTGCAGCAAGGCCATAAACAAGGACCCATCTGAACAATAGTTCCCGAGCAACCCACAATAAATAGAAACCTACGCATATCAAAAAAAAAAAAGCGGAGATAACAGGAAATTCTCCACGTTTTATTTGTTAACAAAGCCGGTCAGGAATTTCTGGTCAGCGTACGGCCTAACAAAAATAGAGCCTTAAACGGTGAATAAAGGCATATATGTACATACGTAGTTGCACAGTCGAGTGCGATACGCGAAAATAACCCGGGGTCATTTTAGACGTAAATATCCTCTGAAAAGGGTTTTAATTTTTTTTATTTTCCTCTATTCGGGAGTAAGTTTGTTTACATAAGGTTAGCATCAATCATTCCAGTAGAGAAACGCTGGTCCAAGAGGGCGAACCCAAATGAATTTTCTCGAGCTTGTGAGGCTTTATTAGAATTTGAGGAAAAATAGAATCTCACACCAGGGGAAAGCCACTCGGTATTCTCGATCGAAATACAGAAGGAGGAGCTAAAAGCTTTATGGGTCAAGGTTAAGGAGACTTTTGAAGCATACTCGCGAAGTGTGTCTGAAGACGAAGCAGGAAAGGCCGCTTTAAGCTTAGGCAAATGCAGATATCAGGATTGCTATTCCGCATATGTTGCATGTGCATCACTGATGGGCGAAACTATCCACAATTTGACCTTTGCTCAGCAGAGCTCATCAACAATTATTCCGACACACCGTGACTGCGAACTAGTCCAACGTTCAAGCGTTAATCTCCCACCTTGTGACACGGAGATCTTTTTTGGGGATTAAATGTCATGGCCCTCTTTTCGAGATCTCTTCACGGCCATTTATATAAACAATTCTCGATTAAGTCCGGTTGAAAAACTATATCACCTAAATCAGAAAACTAGAGGAGAAGCCAAAGATATAGTTAAAAAATCTCCATTGACCAATGACGGGTTTGCAATTGCGTGGCAAAACCTCTCTGACCGGTATGAAAACAAAAGGGTAATGGTGAATAGCCAACTGAAGATATTGTTTAATTTACCCACTGTAACTTGCGAGCGTGGACACGATATAAAAAATCTTCAGCGGTCGGTCAATAACTGAATTTCCGTTCTGCAAATGTACAATATTGATATAGAGAACTGGGACGCCATCTTCGTATTTCTAGTATCGAGTAAATTGCCGGATACTACTTTGGCTTTATGGGAACAGGGAATCGTACATAAATCCGAGATCCCAAAGTGGGAAGATTTAGATAGTTTCCTTTCCAGTAGGTTCCAAACCCTAGAAACGGTTAGCGATATTCAGAGTGCTCGCGTGCAAAGCGCACTTTTCGCAGCTAGTTCCAAAGGCGTTATTTTGGGAACAGCAATGGTACATATAAATCATTTAGGGGTGAACTATCCAGCAAGAGCTCTTCTTGACTCCGGGTCGGAAGGCACATTTATCTCAGAGCGGCTGCAAAAACGAATTAACCTTCCTACTCGGCCTGTCGAGACGAGTATATGCGGGATAAATGCAACTATAACTGCCAAAGTGAGAAAGGCAGCACGATTCGTATTAGGCTCCCCTGTTGATTCCCAAGTCAGAATTGAGGCAATAGGCCTACCCCAACTTACAGGAAACCTCCCCCAGTTGTCAGTAAAGGTAGCGGATCTCGTTTCTCCTCCCCCAATGGAATTTGCCGATGTCAATTTCTACAAGAGCCAACAGGTGGATATGATCATTGGTGCCGATTTGTATCCAGCTATCATGCGCGGCCAGATAAAGAAAGATGTATTGGGCTCTCTTCTGGCACAGGAGACTGTGTTTGGCTGGGTACTTTCAGGGCCTCTTTCTCAGTCTGTGGCAAAATCCTCAGAGGCGTGTTTGTCCCTTTTTACTGAAGTAACAGACTCCCAGCTAACTAGGTTTTGGGAACTTGAGCAGGTTCCGAGCAAAAAACGGGTAACTCCAGAGGAAGCTTTTTGTGAACAGCAATACAAAATGACAACGCATCGTGATGATAAAGGGCGATATGTAGTAGCATTGCCATTCCGACAGGAATTTCCAGATGATCTCAGTCTGGGACATTCTAGGACCTGTGCAGCCTGTGGAGTGAGCTTGAATGATGCACTCTACCCTGGTCCTGTTCTTCAGGCAGATCTTATAGCTTTACTGCTGAAATGGCGATTTTTTAAGTACGTCTTCAATGCGGACATCGAGAAAATGTATCGACAAATTCTGCTGCAGCCTGAAGACACACAATATCACAGGATTCTTTTTCGAAAATCACAAAATGAAGAACTGGTGGATTACGAAATGCAAACTGTCACGTTCGGGGTTAACTGCGCACCATATCTAGGAATACGAACTCTTCTTCAACTAGCGCAAGAAGTCAATCAGCAGTTTCCACTGGCAGCCAGAGTTTTAAAACACCATACGTACGTAGACGATGTACTAGCAGGAGCCCACGACCAAAAGACGGCCATTCGAACGCGCGATGAACTCCTAATGGTATTACAGGGAGCTGGATTCCCCCTCCGAAAATGGACATTAAATTCCAGGGAGATCCTGACCGCCTTGCCTAAGAACCACCTTTTGAAGGAAGACTTTCTGGAGATCGACGACTTGAGTGAAGCGAGAATGTTAGATATTCGATGGAATGCTGCGCATGACATGTTTTATTTCAGCGTAAAAACAATGCCATCACATCCAAACTACACCAAACGAGAAGTCCTATCTTGTGTCGCAAAGTTGTTTGATCCTGCGGGTTGGCTAGGTCCTATTGTCGTTCAAGCAAAAATTCTAATGCAGGATATATGGCTAGCCAAAGTTGACTGGGATGATCATCTACCACCAACCCTCTCTCAGCGTTCGGAAAGGTTTTTAAGGGATTATGTGTTCATCCCAGATATTAAAATTCCAAGGTGGATAAACTTCACGCCTTGGGATGAAATCGAGTTCCACGGGTTTTGTGATGCTTCAGAGAAAGCATATGCGGCGGCTCTTTATGTTAGGGTACGAGAAAAATCAACGGACAACGTCCTCTTTGTAAATTTACTCGTAGGCAAAACGAAGGTAGCACCCGTGAAAACTATATCCTTACCTCGCCTGGAGTTATGCGGAGCCCTTCTCTTAGCAGAGCTTATTAACGCTTTACTTCCACAGTTTGACGTTGGTCAGCCAGTACTATACAAATGGACTGATTCCACCACCGTTCTCTCGGGGTTAAGGATACCTCCCTGCTCCTGGACAACCTTTGTGGCGAACAGAGTCGCCAAAATCGAGGAACTGGTTGGAGTAAATGGATGGAATCACGTAGACTCCACAGATAATCCTGCAGATCTTGGAAGCCGAGGGGTCTCACCCCAGGAATTAGCAAAGAGCACATTGTGGTGGCAAGGTCCCCACTGGCTCAAATCAAAACCATCGGAATGGCCTCTAAAAACTCTTGAAATACTAAAAGAGACGGAATTAGAACAGAAGGTGGTCCGAATACATACAACGTGTATATTAGAAAAACAGGACATCTTAGATAGATTCTCCAGTTTCTCGCGAACCCTGCGAGTGATGGCATGGATTTTCAGATTTTATAGCAAGATCCATCCGGTTCACAAGATGACTCGACGATACACCTCTTCTTAGATTACTTCTGAAGAAATTCGGCAGGTAAAAACCCGCCTTGTTCTTCTGACACAAAGGCCGTACTATTGCAACGAGTATGAGGCACTCTCGTCGTCCAATACGATAAATGCTAAGAGCCCCATCAAGTCTCTCAATCCGTTCCTCGACAGGAATGGGATCATGAGGGTTGGAGGCAGACTCGCGCGATCTGAGATGCCTTTTAATGAGCGTTACCCGATCATCTTGCCGTACAACTGCCAATTTTCTAGACTTCTCGTTAGATTCACGCACTTGATCTCTCTGCACGGAGGGAATCAGCTGGTGCTGAGGCTACTGAGGTCGGAATTTTGGATAGTACGGATGAAGAATTTAATTAAAAGTATAATCCACAATTGTAAAGTTTGTCTCATTTACAGAAAAAAGGCACGAGAACAGCTGATGGAAGCCCTGCCCCCTGAACGAGTAGAAATATCCCGACCTTTTACCAATACCGGCGTGGATTTTACTGGGCCATTTGAGATCAAAAACCTTACCGGCAGAGCTTGTCTCATCACAAAAGGATATGTCTGTGTCTTTGTCTGCTTTGCGACGAAGGCAATTTATCTGGAGGCCACTAGTGACCTTTCGACTACCACCTTTCTCGCTGCATTTTCAAGGTTTGTATCGAGACGCGGATGTCCGAGAAGCATATACTCGGACAACGGGACAAATTTCGTGGTAGCTAGCAAGGCATTGAGACAAGACTTCCGAAAATTCGTCACAGAAATGGCAAGTCGGACTACCCAAACCTACGCTCATCAAGAAATCGACTGGCACTTCATACCTCCAGGTGCTCCGCATATGGGAGGATTGTGGGAAGCAGGTGTAAAAAGCTTTAAAACACACTTCCGAAAGGTAGCAAATACCATGCGTTTTACGATGGAGGAGTTTGCAACGTTGCTTGCCCAAATAGAAGCTTGTCTGAACTCGAGACCAATCAGCCCGATTTCAGATAACCCCGAGTCTCTAGAGCCCCTCACACCAGGTCATTTTTTGGTAGGCAGTCCACTACTTTCGGTTGTGGAGCCGGAGATCAGGGGAAACACGATGTCAATTGTCAATCGATGGCAAAATATAAAGGCAATAAAGGCCCCCAAACGAGTGGCGAATTGGCAGAGTTGTAAAAGTTTTTACAGGTCCCGATGGCTGCGTGCGAGTAGTAGAAATACGCACTACTCGAGGAGTCATTACACGACCAATCGTGAAATTAGTGTTACTCCCTTCAGTAAACGCAAACTAATATTCTGTTTTTTCTAATTGCAGTAAATCTTCCCAAGATGGCACACCAGTCCCAAAGTGAAGCTCAAGAGCTCAATCGTTGTCCCATCTGCAACCACAACCACAAACTCTTGTTTTGCCGTCAACTTCGCCGAATGAAGGCTGAGGAGAGACTGAGAGCTGTCCTCCTACACCGCCATTGTGCAAACTGTCTGTCGTTGTGTCATATGGCTAGCAGTTGTCCGTCCATCCACAACTGTGAATTATGTGAAGAAAGGCACCACAGTCTCCTCCACTTGTGGGAAGCTCCCAGACGTGAGGAAGACGTGTCGTCACGCCGAAACGCGACAGACTCTCCACCGCAACGACAACACCATGGCGATCTGTTAGAGCTTGATTTCACCGATGATGATATCCAGCAGGACGGAGCGACGGTGCGAAGTAAACAACCGGTGCCCAGACTACCTCCGTCGGGCATTCGGTCAGTTATCCACCGACCACGTAGCCCTACCATACGAAGACAACCAACTCCGCACCGGCCGAAGGTACGCAGCACACAACGCACGCAGTACCCAGGTGTAAGAGACGCCCGAGAACGCATTAGTAGGCCAACCCCACAGGGTCTGGGCTTATCTGTCCTTACTCCGACGGTCATGCTTAGAATTATGGTAGGAGGAAGATACCAATCAATACGAGCAATAATCGACCCAGGGCAACCTTACACGACTATGTCAAAGGCTCTAGTTAGACAACTACGCATCCTCCGTAGCAACGAGAGGTCACATTGCGCTTTTACCGTAAAGGGCTGGCAGGAAAGGTTAGTAGTCCGCGCAAAAATAGTACACTATCTGAAAAAGATCACCCCCGAGCGTACCGTCGATGCCCGCATTGTAAACGATTTTGACAACCTCCGGCTAGCAGACCCTAGCTTCTACCGATCGTGCACGGTGTCAATCATCCTAGGAGCGGAGCGATTCTGCGCCCGGGGCTAATGCCTGCGACACCTACCCGTCCAGCAGCGCAGAATACTATCTTCGGTTGGATCATCTCTGGAGCCACTGCTTATTAAAGAATAGGACATCTGACTTATTTTAAGATTTTGTCATAGGCTAAGAAATATTTTAAGTACAACTTATGAATGAATCTATTGAATTTAACTGCAGTGTCGCTGCAAGGCGGGCGGCATGTTTAAGCATGCAGTCTAATACTAGGGTAAGCACGGTACCGATAGATGTCGCTGTTGACCACTGGCTGACAGAACTCGTTACTTCTATTCCTTTGTGCACGAGTCCTGTTAGCTGATACCGGTGCCAGATTCCACCTTCTGTGGAGGCTATAAATGCGGCGACTGCGGGAAAAACGGGCTCTTCTTTTTCCAGTTCGGTGAACAGCGACATCAGCGATGAGTAATACATATTTCAACAATAAAAAGGAATTTTTGCATATAGATATATTTAAACAAAAGCGAATTGTTTCTTTCAACAAATATTTGTTGAGTGGAAGTTTCGTGAGAGGTAATAGGAGAGTTTCGGCGTCTCAAGGATCGGCTCCCCGTGATCCCCGTTGTCGAAATTCAAGAGGAATTTTGATTATTTTCATTCCCCCGCTCGAACAATAATAATTTGGCGCTTACACTATATAGCTCAGTGTTTGGCCGAGCTTCTCCTACCATTTGTGGTGTGCGTCTTTATATTATACCACAAATGGAGGGACCTACAGTTTCGTGCCGACTCCGAGCGGCAGATGTATTTAATGAGAAGCTTTTTCATGGCAGAAATACCCTCGGAGGTTTGCCATTGCCTGTCGAGGGGTGACCGCTATTAGAAAAAAACTTTTCTATGATTTAGATTTTACTTGCCCTGGATGGAATTCGAACCTCGAACCCAGCGGCATATCGAGTAATAGCATGCACCGCTAACCACTCGACCACAGCGGCCACAAATAAATGTTTTTTTTTTTTTTAAATAAATGTGTATAAAAAACTTTAATATCTATATTAGCCGTAATCTTTAGTAAGCGACTTGCAAAAGAACACTAGGTAGTTTATCGTATAGCGTGGAAAGCAACAAAAAAATAAGCGAGTTGAGTTGAAATAAGCGGGTTGAAATAAACTCGCTTAAAAATTTGCCTCATTGAAAGCGTTGTAAAGTGAGAAAGTGGTGCTATTTTGAATACTCATTGGAAAGTAACAAGGGAAATTAGAAAATTTTCGCTAAACATCAAAATAATGGTTGTTAAGTAAAAAACCAAGATAGAGCAGACGTAAGTAAAATCGCCTCTTATAAGAATTACTCATTTTGTTTTGTTTTGCTAGCAAATTTTAAAAACGACTATTAATTTTGACAGACTAGTGTTGTAAAGTGTATTCAAAATATAAGAGAGTTGATTATAAGCGAGTTGGACGTTCTTTTGCTAGTCCCTTACAAAAGATGACGACTATTGTTAATTCTTTATGAACTTGACTGAACATGGGAAAAATTATAAAATAATTTAATTGAGTTCGTCTTCGGGGATAGCGACATCTCCGATTTCAATTCTCGCGGCCCGGCCGACTTTATTCTACAAAAAAAAAATAGAAATGAGGATCACAACATATGATCGTATGCTAATTTACTAAGTTAAGAATAAAACTGGAGAATTTTCTTATTGGAATTAATGTAAAATCTTCAATTATATGTGTACTACCGAGGATATCATGGTCCCCGCTGAAACCATTTCCAAAATCGAGTCGCGTAGTTGGCGTTTGATTTCGATTATTTCTGAACAGATTTCCCAGGCATTGGAAGCATTATGCTTTAAATATATTAGTGTTTATGGCAGCAAGATAATATTGCCTAAACAAATACTTAACATACATACATCCGCTCCACATCCCAGAATTCGTCGACTGTAATATTGTCATTAGGAGATACAAACTCCTTAGGTAGCGGTGTTGATATGTTATTACCACTTTCTATACAAGAACAAAACTATTTAAAATTAATTAAATTGTAAACTAATTGAACGATAAATTAAATTATACATACAATGTATATGGAACTGTAAATTCTTTACCTTTGTTTTCACCATGAAGATAATTTCGTGTTGTACAATTATTACAGCGAGCGGAGCCGCGGGTTCATGCTAGTTATTAATATGAATATGAACACCAATTGATGCATTTCAATATTTTGTAGACTATACTCATATATTTTTGTACGGATGTATATAACTGGTTACTTCATTGGTTCAAGTTTCTTCTAAGTGGCTCGAAGCGCTGAACCAAACCTCAATGATTTTGGAACGGTTTCAGCCCTGATAACGCTTTTTCAAAAATTTGACTTTAGTTTTATGTAATTGCATAGAAAAGGACACCAAAGGGATTCTTTTACTTTAAAAATCATGTTTACCTTCATTGCTTGTGTCAATCAAGATGCATGAAATTAAAGATAACGTCGATCCAGGGTTCCACTAGTCCGAGTAGGCCGAATTTGACCGAATCAACTTTCATTGGCTTGCATTCGATTTATTTTTATTTTTCCTTTTACACACTTCAGTATTCATTAAATTCAAAATTTGGTTTTTGCATCTTACAACAACAAACACAATGAAAAAAAAGACGGAAATTTTAAACGCAATCAAATTTTTCATGTTTTCAGCCTAAGCTAACGCCACAAGGTTGTGGTTGGCTTAATCTTGTAGGTACATATATTATATTTCTTGCAAGTGGGTCATTTCATCTCAAATCGTCCGGGCAGTTAGGGTTAGGTCTTTTTTTTCAATAAATCTTTTTTTATTGTTTCTACATCCAAATACATAAGACACGTATTTTTTCTTTTTACTTGATTTTGAGTTCATTCGTCGTGGGGAATATTTGAAAATTTTTCTGAAATCTCGATTTTGCTCTATTGGTACATGTTAATTTTTTTGAAAATTCGATAACTTTGCGAGAAAATTACCGATCTTCGAATTTTTTTTCTGTTTGTAGGTAAAGGGTTTCTCTAAAAGTAAAATGTGTGAAACATGATATATTTAAAAATAAAAAATGTATATCGTCATTATAAAAAAATATCAAAAAATGTTTGACCTAAAAAATTTTGGATTGCATCATTTTTTTTCCTTCATATTTTTTTTATAGTCATATAAAGGGTGTTTTTTTTACAGGTTTGTTTTTCGAATAGAGATAAAACTGGCATTTTGTGGTCAAATCTGGCAACTCTAATGTCATTTATGTTCAGTTTGGTTTGCCATTTCATCATGAACAGGTTGACAAAAGAACAACGCTTGCAAATCGTGCAAATTTATTTCGAAAATAATGGTTCAGTTCGCGAAGTTTACCGTGAGCTCCGTCCATTTTATGGTCGACATAATCGTCCATCAGAGCAATTAATTCGGTTAACCATGGATCGTTTTCGCACTACGTTTACTCTATGTGATAATACGCATCCGCAGAGACGTCGAACAGTGCGCACCGAAGAAACAATTGCCGCTGTAGAGCAAAGTGTTGAAGAGGACCCGAATGAATCGATTCGCCACCGTGCACAGCAATTGGAGCTTTGTCCATCAACTTTATGGAAGATTTTGCGCAAAGATCTTGGCTTGCGACCTTACAAGATCCAGCTTGTGCAAGAATTAAAGCCGCGAGACCATGCAATGCGTCGTGATTTTGGTGTATGGGCCGAAAATGAGATTGATCTCGATGCTGATTTTCATCGCAAAATTTTGTTCAGTGATGAGGCTCATTTTTGGTTGAATGGCTACGTCAACAAGCAAAATTGCCGCATTTGGAGTGAAGAGAACCCACATGAGACCCTTGAAACGCCATTACATCCACAAAAACTGACTGTTTGGTGTGCTCTATGGGCTGGTGGAGTCATTGGGCCATACTTCTTCCGCAATAATGCTGGAGAGGCAGTTACCGTTAATGGAGACCGGTATAGAGCCATGATAACCGACTATTTTGTTCCCGAATTGGATGGCATGAATGTGGATGAGTTGTGGTTCCAACAAAAGGGCGCTACATGCCACACAGCGCACGTCACAATCGATTTATTGAAGGAAACATTCGCTGAGCGCATAATTTCGCGGAATGGACCTGTCAATTGGCCACCAAGATCGTGTGATTTGACACCATTGGATTATTTTCTTTGGGGATATGTGAAGTCGCTCGTCTACACCAACAAACCAGAAGCGTTAGGGGAATTGGAAGCCAACATTCGTGGCGTTATTGCCGACATACGGCCCCATATGCTCGAAAAAGTGGTTGAAAATTGGACCTGTAGAATTGGCTTTATTCGAGCCAGCCGCGGCGGCCACATGCCCGAAGTCATATTTAAACATTAATGGCATAAAATTATCCTTCCAATAAAGCCAAATTGATGGACCTTAAAACGATTTTTTTGTGTTTTATTTCAATTCGAAGTTCTATACCCCTAAAAAAAACACCCGTTATATATAAACTATATTTTGTATATAGCAGCCTCTACTAGCCTAAATTCTTTGTTTAGGAATTTTGATTACCTACCTCGATTTTGCTCATTATGTGTATGTAGAGTGTGCAGCTGACGATAGTATCAAAAGTCTTTTGAAGTACAATCTCAAATGTCGACATAAAATTTCTGCTATTTTTCTGTTGGCTTAGTAAATATTAATAATATACAATTTTATTGAGCTCATGGCCAGTTTATTAAAGATGTTTTTTTTTTGTTTTTAATGGTAGAAGTTATAGTACTATTTCGGAAATCACCACATTTCCTCATCAGACTTAAATTAAATAAAGTTACTTTTCATAACCACTTCTCACATGCTTTGAACCCGGGAGCTCGAAGTTGCAGAGCCAACACGCTACATGTTGTGCTACGCTAGCCGAGTTGGCTGAATATGCTTGGCCCCGGGCGCCCGAAGTCGTAGCAACGCCACTGCTTTGATAATTTTTGTAAGAAAAAATTAGGACAATTTTTCGATATAGAGTGGGATCACTAAAATTGCGACTTTTGAACCTATTAATGTTCAAAAATGAATGCCATGTACTTTGGGTAAGTAATAAATAATATAATGTCAAAATTTCTTAAAAGAAGCCAAGCAGAGTAAAGTCGTCAGAAAGTTTGTTTCTTCATGATAAAAAACATAAGGGGTAAATCCTTGTCCACGACCACGGCACTGTCGACAAGCTAGTTAGCAAGATTGAGTGTGTCTTTAAAATTATAAGGCGAGCGATTTGAATATTTAGCAGTTTTACTTATTAAGACGTTTAATTAAAATTTTTTTAGAGGTACAACGCAATTTTTTTGAAATATTTTAAAGTATTAAGTGATTCGCCAATAAAAATGAAGTTTGCGGTACTAAATTGTCACACTGGTTACATACATATTTAAGACATCAGAGTGCAGCTTGTTTTCTTTCCCAGTGGACTCCGTACAGCGGAAAAATTTAATGCAATTTTGCTGGCAAAACAAGGAATATGATTTCAGAACATCTTATATATGTATGAACTATTTTGCATTATGTAATTATTAAAATGCAGTTTAAACAACACATAGTCTTTTTAAGGACACATATTCCTAAACGGAGGGTCGATCCAGATGCTAATTTGGAGTGTTCGCAGCGAGCTCACCGTCGGCTAAAAAAAACACATTGTCGGTAGTGAATAGGGTTGCTCAATCGCTAATAAAAACATCGATGCTCAGATTGTTCGATGTTGCAGAAATTAAACATCGATGTCTCTAAAATCTATGTTTTGAACCATGTATCGATGTTCGACGGTTATTTTTTTTTATTAAAACGAGTTATATAAAAACATGAGCAATCATTTCATTTTTTATTTCCTTGCATTAATTTGATTTCATTATACTAGTGATATACATACATGCATACATAGAAATGTTTCCATTAATTACATTAATTTTTTTGTGTTTTTATTTGAAATATAATAAAAAAAAAGCAGTTTCGATAATCTATCCGCGGACAGCCTATTTCGTGATTGAGTTACGGTTTCGCCAGCTTCAGAAAAAATTCTTTCGCTAGGCACGGACGTGCTTACGATTGGCAGCTGTTTTATAGCAGTTTCATATAAATTTGGAAAGAGGTGTTTGAAATGTTGCCATATTTCAATGGCATAACTTTTAGACAGTGTAACAGGTGAAGATAAGTACGTTTGTAATTCAGACTGCATTACATCCGAACAAGTTCGGTTGTTATTTAAATTTTTCTTTGTCATAGTTTTATGATGCTCCCAAAGGGCAAATTTGTCTTCATGTATTGAATCATCACAAGATTCTGATCTAGTTGTCATAGAAGAATTCGCAGAAGTAATGCTGGCATTTAAACGAGATTTAGCTAATGGATCCTTAAAGTGAATAAGTTTAAATCGAGGATCAAGCGATTTTGCCAAAGCAAACAAAGAGCAGTGTTCAGTACTCCCCTTTCTACATGCTCTTTAACACAAACATTGGTCAAAACCTCACGCAAACAACTTATAATAGGTATCACTTTGCTTATCGTTCCAAATTTTTCGCTTGACATTTCCAATGTTAACCTTTCGAATGGTTGAAGAAATGATATTATTTCTTGTTAGCATTACTGGTGAGTTATTTTGGATAAGCATAACAGTACCTATTATAGTTGCAAGTTCAACAAAACGTTCTAACATGTAAAAAGTTGAGTTCCACCTGATACATACGTCCAAAATAACTTTTTTTATTTGACTATCCTTAAGATTTATATTGCTTTCACTATCTCTCGCACTCTATTTAATATTTCGGAACAATCTTTAATTTTGAATAAAGCGTTTTGTACAATCAAATTGATTGTAAGAGCGAAACAAGGAATTATCCTTTTTTCATCAAATAATTGTCTGTTTACTTTTCTTAGTGTTATATCATTATCAGTGATTACTGCAACTACTTTTGACAAAGATATTGACCAATCGTCAAATACATTTAACTTAGTTTTATATAATCAGCAGTATGGCTTTCATAAAGTTCAAACACTCCCACAGTTACATTAAATCTCTAAAACCCCCACTTACAACAACTCGAAAGGGTTTAATATCTTTTATAATAAAATTAACAATTGCTTCGGTTATCTTCGTATACCGAGTCGCGCCAACAGTTGAAGTGCTATTTATGTATGTCATTCAATACCTTGTATGCAGAAGGTTGCTTTAATTGGTTTTCGTTTGGCCTATCGTCTTTACCTATGTCGTTATTGGTTATAGTTAGATGTTGTGCTTCACCGCCGTCCATGGCAAAAAATGTGCGCTTCGATTTTGAAGACTCGGGCTGGTATATGCCCGGGTAAATTTGAGGTATTTCCAGAGGCTTTCAAAACTTTGTTGCAAATTTTGCACTTTGCTTCTCTGGCATCGCATTTAGTAAACCATTTTCATAAATCGCTGCTAATTCGATTTGACGGCATCTGAAATAAAATTGGCATTATCATCGACAAATAGTACATACATATTTTAAGGAGGGTTTAAAACACTCTCAGCATAACGCATCAACACATAAAACTGCAATTGTTCCTCCGTTTTGCTAATGAATGAATTTTAAACTATGCAACTTACCTTTTTGATTATCAGACGAACCTTTACATATATGTATGTACATATATTAACAAAATATTATTTTTTCGCTTGCCTTCCCACAGCTTGTTTTTAAAATGGCGCGATATGCAAGTTATTTTAGCAGTGATGAACGATAAACATCGAAAGAAGTAAGATCGATGTAGCAATGTTTGTGGTTTTCCAAACATCGATATTGGCATCGCATTTTATGAACGATCTATCTATCTTTCAAAAACATCAATGTATCGTGTGCAACCCTAATAGTGAAGCATGTGCATTACATATACTTAGGTGGAATTTGTTGTAAGTTGGAAATATCATAATTTTTACAAGATATTTACATCACATTCTCAGCGTTACTTCGAGGGTGTTTGGACGTGTCGTCTGCTTATATATAGTTAAATCTTAAAAAAAAAAAGGAGGCTGTGTCAGAGACACGGCCATTAAGTTTAACGTAGAGTACGCCATCCGATAAGACAGAAAACATATGTATAATGATAATTTATAATGATAAATAATGCAAGCAAATGAATTTCTTTATTTGATAGTTACTTTTGATGATATACATAAGCTTATGATAGGAAAATAGGATAAAAATGTTTTTAAATTATCAATTAAATTTCTCGCAAAAACGAAGTCAATGGTAGTTATCAATAGTAAAGATAAATGATAAATAACAGACCCAAATCTATTTGATTATTTGAAAGTTACTTTTGAGAATATAGGCTTATGATGGGAAAAATAGGATAAATATGTTTTTAAATTAACATTTAAATTTCTCGCAAAAACTAAGTCAATGGTTGTGTTATCAATAGTTGTGGGAGCATCATTTCGAATATAATCCAAATTAAACGTATCGCTCATAAATTTCGCCAATCTAGTATTTGAAGTGATGTCTGTGTTAAAATCACCACCAATAAGCAGTAGTTGGCAGCGCTTTCTCTGCCTTTACTCTACTTTAACTTGCCCGCCTAAAATTATGCAATACAAAGAAAGGGCTGCACGAGTACATTTAAATCGCCCAACAGCAAACACTCAACCAAACACCACACACATATTTGTGTGCATGTGTTTATACAATTTTCATTTGAGAAATTTAAATATTAGGAAGATATCAACCACTATGAAATGTATGTCAAACGAAAGCTAACATCTTCATTTGACTACAAAAAAATTTTTAAAAAAAGTTACCGAGCCGTTTCCTTATAATTAAAGAAATAGAGATTACAACAATAAAAACCTGACATGGGTGCCCATACCGTAAGGTAAGACGTATTCTACGCCAAAAAAAGTTTTCTGTGCAGTTAGTGCTTCTACTTTTTACATCTTGTGCTAGCTATAATCATTAATTGGAAAGGCTGTACCATCATCACCAGCCAATAAATTGTGAGTAGTTTGATATCATACCTTGACTTTGTTTTAATTTTATCTCTGACAAAAATACCTTATTAAAAAGGTGCCATGGCGACATGGCGTCGCCGACAGACAAGCCGGTGGCGGCAGCGGCCGATGATTTCGAAGCCTTCTCAACGAATTTTAATAATAAAAAGTCAAAAAAGGCTAAGCGAGTTAACGATTTTTATATTGGTGAAAGAAATGTTTTAATTTCGGAAAGTTTAAATAGTGAGTTGGTCTCAAAAGTGAACAAGCCCAAAAAAGGCGCGAATGATCTCAAAATGGATGTTTCAGATATTGCGGTAGAGAGTAATAGTATTAGTGTGCTTGGCACAGTTACAAAAAAAATCGCGCCAATTGTTTACTGTTGATAATACATGTAGAGGTGTTCTTACACACATGCTTGAGGGCACACGTGAAGTGAAAACGTACCCAGAAAGTTTCAAAGGCTCGTACTTTGTTTTAGTTGACGTAACGGACTGTAAAGAAATAATTAATGAGATAATTAAAAATGGACTTGCTCTTAGAAGCCGAATTAAAGATTTAAATTTCACCGACATTGACCTTATTTTTGCAGTTGGAAGAACCTTGTTCAAGGTCACTTTCAAGTCTGCAGCTGCTGCAAACAAATTTTTATTAAGCGATGAGTTAAAAAAGCGAGGCCTACGTGCTTTTGTCCCAAATACGGCATTTGAATCGTACGGTGTAGTTAGAGGAGTTCCCATCGAATACGGTGTGGAAGATATTAAAAAATTGCAGTATCAACCATTCAGATTTCATCAGTACACCGATTTACAAGAAGGGAAGTGAGCGATAAGGGAGAAACGTTTGTCCCAACCACCACCATCAAAATAGGCTTTTTAGGCAAATATATCCACAAATTCATTAAATATGAATACACAAAGTTAGATGTTTCGTTTTATATTCCGCCTCTCAGGCAATGTAGATAGTGTGGCCGTCTAGCGCATACGCAGCTTGGATGTAAATCAAATAGCAGATGCCTTAGTTGCGGATTTTAAGAATGTAAAGGCACATGCAAGCGTGAGGGTTGTATCCTTTGTGGGAAGGACGATCACAACTGCAGTCACAAAAGTAGGCGTGAGATTTGGCAGAAAGAATTATCCATCAATCGTTTTATAACAATTAAGAAACTTTCCAGGAAAGAGGTTATGGAAGCTTACTTCCCAAATAGGAGTAAATTCGATTCGACATCCTACATATTGAGGAAGCTAAATTTCCTCAGCTTTTTAAGGAAGAAGATACAATAGACAAAACCATATCATAAACAGAGGTATGACAAAAGTTAGCTACAGTAGGGTTGTCAAAAAGGCACAATAAAACGACCCAGTACATCATAGACGCAATTTACAGTTCAAAAAATCAGCATAAACTTACGTCTGAACTTCAGACTATTCAAAACCTAAAACAAAAATACAATAATGCCCTGATTGATTCAAGCCAGATGAAAATAGTGCAATATAACATCCAGTCTCTCAATGCCAATTCTCACTATCTAGAATTTTTCCTAAACCATTGCAACTACGACATTGCAGTTCTAAGTGAAACGTTTTTACACCAAGGTTCTAAACAAAAACAATAAATGCATTTCAACACAATTCATAAAACTAGACAAGATAGCTTTGGGGAGTTGCCATTGCCTTAAAAAAAAACATTAAGTTTCAAAAGATCAGGTATACCACTCCGTGTGATATAATTATATTACAGTCAAAAAACCTTGTTCCTAATTTTACCATTTGCGCAGTTTACTTTCCGCTCAACATCTTCAAAAATGAAATCACTAGACTTTTTAATGTCTGGAGAACAATTAAAGTTGTCCCCATCCCCAAAAAGTGAAAGAACCTCGACGACTACAGGAATTTCAGACCGATTGCGCTGATTTCGGTTCTACTGAAATGCATAAAAAGTTGCCTGAAGGACAGAATAGAGGAGATTATTGACAAAAACAACAACGTATGGAAATACGCCTCTTTTGCTTATAGGAAAAGGAAGTCGGCCACGATGGCAGTAACTACCTTATTCAGAAATTGACAATTGAAAAACAAAGGGGTAAGAAGGTGATTATTTGCCCCGTAGATATTTCAAACGCATACAACTGTGGTGTTGTTGTTGTTGTTGTTGTAGCGGCTACCTACACCCCACCGGGCTGGCGGGCTCCCTCAATCATTATCGTCAAGCTCAACTAACGAAAGGTCCAGGAAACGAGAAGTTTCAACAGGGTCGGACCATAGGGAGAGGGGTGTTAATTGAGTAGGTTTGGCCGGGCATGTGAATAGGTGAATTGTGTCGTGCGGAGACTCTCTATATGCTGGGCAAGAGTTGGGGGTGTCGGGGTTGATCCTGGATAGATATGAGTTTAACCTGCTACAATATCCAGATCTGAGTTGAGCCAGAGTGACGCGGGTCTCACGAGGCAGCTGGAGCTCCTCAGATGCTATGGGTGGTGGTTGGACTCCCAGGACTGCATTCACAGGACTGCACTACAACTGTGTAGATATCCTTACTTACTTACTTCATTGGCGCATTATTCTTAATCCGCTGCACTATATCTACGTCATTGTACACCTCGTACAGCTCATTGTTCCATCGTACACGGTATTTGCCGTCGCAAAGACGCAAAGGTCCATAAATCTTTCGAAGAATCTTTCTCTCGAACACTCCAAGAGCCCTCTCATCTGATGTTTTCATCATCCATGCTTCTGCGCCATACAATAGAAATGGCATGATGAGAGACTTATAGAGTATGGTTTTTGTCCGTCGAGAGAGGACTTTACTGTGCAATTGCCTACTCAGTCCGAAGAAGCACTGGTTGGCAAGAGAGATTCAGCGTTGTATTTCAAGGCTGACGCTGTTATTGGTATTAATGCTGGTTCCTAAGTAAACGAAGTGCTCTACTATTTGAAAGTTTTAACTTTCAATTGTGATGTTAGATCCCATTCGTTAATGTGCCGACTGTCTGTTTGATGACAGGAGATACTTCGTCTTGCCTTCGTTCACCTCCAGACACATTCGCTTCGCTTCTCTATCCAATTTGGAGAACTAACTGCACGGTTGTTTAGGCCGATGATGTCAATGTCATCGGCGTACGCCAGCAATTGCACACTCTTATAAAAGATGACCGATTTAGTTCTGCGGCTCGAATTATGTTCTCCAGCATCAGGTTAAAAAATCGGACGACAAAGAGTCACCCTGTCTGAAACCTCGTTTGGTATCAAACGGCTCGGAGAGCTTCTCTCCAATTCTCACGGAGTTGGTGGTGTTGCTCAACGTCATTTTACATAGCCGTATAAGTTTTGCTGGGATCCCAAATTCAGACATTGCGGCATATAGGAAACTTCTTTTCGTACTGTCAAAGGCGGCTAGAAGTCGACAAAAAGGTGGTGTGTGTCGATTCTTCTTTCTCGGGTCTTTTCCAAGATCTGGCGTATTGTGAATATCTGGTCGGTGGTAGATTTACCAAGTCTAAAGCCACACTGATAAGGTCCAATCAGTTCGTTGACGGTGGGCTTAAGTCTTTCACACAATATACTTGACAGAACCTTATACGCGATGTTAAGGAGACTAATCCCGCGATAATTAGCACAGACTGCAGGATCACCCTTTTTGTAGATTGGGCAGAGCACACTAAAGTTCCAATCAGCTGGCATGCGTTCTTCCGACCAAATTCTAGAGATCAGCTCGTGCATGTACTTAACCAGTTCCTCTCCGCCGTACTTAAATAACTCAGCTGGTAACCCGTCAGCCCCGGGGGCTTTGTTGTTCTTCAGCCGTGCTATCGCTTTTCGAATTTCCTCATACATAGTGGGGTGATGGTACATCACGTCCACCATCAGTCGAGTGGCGAAGTGGGTGGCTGTCTGTTGCGATTGCAGCTTTCCGACGTCGAGCTTTCCTTGAGTCCATTTGCGTACGCTTTTTGCTGCACAGAGGCGCGTGCTATCTTAGCTGCTACAAGAAATGATCCGAGTCGATGGTGGCTCCTCGGATCGTGCGCACATTTAGGACACTGGAAGCATGCCTTCCGCCTCTCACAACATGGTCGATTTGGTTTCGTGTCTTACCATCTGGAGACAGCCACGTAGCTTGGTGGATCTTTTTCTGCTGGAACCTGGTACTACAGACTACCATGTTTCGGGCCCCGGCGAAGTCGATCAGTCTCAATCAATCCGACTGTGGAACCCAAGATGCCCTCCTTGCCCACCTTGGCATTGAAATCGCCAAGCACGATTTCTATATCGTGATGGTGGCACCGCTCATACGTGCGGCCAAGAAGATCGTAGAAGCGATCTTTGGTCCTATCGTCCTTCTCTTCCGTCGGGGCGTAGGCGCAAATTCGGGAGATGTTGAAGAATCTCTTGATGCGGATTGAGGCAAAACGTGCATCCACCGGAGTGAACGACAGTACTTTACGGCGCAGTCTCTCTCCCAGCACAAATCCAACACCAAATTTGCGCTCCTCTACATGGCAGCTGTAGTAGATGTCGCAAGGGCCTATCGATTTTTTCCCTTGCCCCGTTCATCGCAACTCTTGGATGGCGGTGATGTCAGCCTTCGCTCTGCTGAGGACATCAACCAGACGGGCAGAGGCAGCTTTCCAATTAAGGGTCCGGACATTCCAGATGCATGCCCTCAAATCATTCTCTTTAATAGATTTGCCGTGGTCGTCATCAAAAAATGGGGGTCTCATCCGAGGCTTTGTCTTCATTTTTCATTGGAAGTTGTTTTTTACGTGGCGGGTTCCAAGCCCTGCGCACAACCCATTGCTGGGGATGAAAATTTCAAGTTCGCTTATATACCGAGCCGCTTACTCCAAGACAGACGCCCGCTTGCAGCCGCACCTCCTGGTGAACAGACGCTGCGGACTTTAGTAGACACTTAAATCGAATATGTCGGAGTGGCTCCACTAAATCTCACTCTCTATTAGCGGTGACCCATGGCTCCACACGGGTTGGTTATCGTATCTCGCACATGGGTTGCTCACGTTGCCCAGGGTGAACGAACGTGGACGTAAGAGTAGGGATTGAGTACAGCCGTGCAACCTGTAACCGCATACCCAGAAGCACCACTGTACCCCATTGCACCCCTATCCAGATATCCAAAAAACTTAAAATTACACTGAGGAATGCAGGTATTACTGAGCATTATGTAGAATGGATAACTAATTTCCTAGCGCTTAGAAAACTTATGCTTGAGAGTGAAACGGTTGAAATTAATGGTGGCTTGCCACAAGGAAGCTGCCTGTCTCCATTGCTGTTCAATATATACACGAGTCAGGTACATTCAATCAAAGGCAGCTGCACAGATATTATCCAATTCTCCGATGACTTCATAATTGCTTCATATAGTGACAATTTTGAAAACACAATTTCTAACCTTCACCTGAAAATCAGGCAATTTGGCAATTTATGTTCGTCTCTCAATCTGGCATTCAACCCAACCAAAACCAAAGAACTTTATATTTGCAAGGGTAGTAAAAAACCAATTCAGCTTACTTACAACAATGTACAAATAGAACAGGCCAGGTCAATAAACTTCCTTGGGAGAAACATCAACTCTTCGCTAACTGTCTCTGATCACTACAACACCGTAATTGAAAATTCATCCAACAACTCAAAACTTTTCAAACTTATCACCACAATCAAATCGGGTTTACAACCAAAGGTTACTATGCAATTCTACAAAGCCTTTGTTAGATCAAAAATTGAATACTGCAGAACCTCCACAGCCAACAGTAGCAACACAATCAACAAAAAGATTAGGACTTTCGAAAATAGCTTTCTGAAGAGCATTGGGGGTGACTCCGGACACTCCAATCCCAACCTTATATGCAATAGCAAATGAACTACCTCCTTTAGAAAGAGCAAAATGGCTCACGGCCAAAGAAATAATTAAAATCCTAGTCTCTGGAAACCAATTCAGACTTTCCATCATCAATTATCCTAACATTAATACTAGCTACAGCTCCACATACTCTGAATTTAAGAATATTTTTGACTCTCTGGGCGTATCTGACCTGGAGCCTCCTCCAGAAAAACTCTCAGTTATAACTAATCTACCCCCTCATAGCAAGCAGAATACCCCGAGAGAGTGTGCCCTCATGATATACAAGCAAACTCTTGCTGATTATAAAAATAGTAGTTTTAAAATTCTTTTCACTGATGCATCTGTACAGGCTAATTCTACGGGTTGTGGCATATACGACTCCTCAGCCAGCAAAGACCATGCGTTTAAAATTAACTTTAGACCGTCTTCCAGCTTTGGAGAAATTCAAGCAATTAAAAAAAGTATTGACATTGCAATAAGAGCCAGCTACAGCAAGATTGAGATATTTACTGACAGTTTAATGGCCTGCCAACATTCAGACAACTTTAATGTATTAGAAATACATAATTTACTAAACAACAATCACATTCTCACTCATTTAGTATGGATACCAGCCCACATAGGAATCGACGGCAATGGAAAAGCAATATTTTTATTATATATTTAGATATTTAGACCCATGAGAGCTACGTTGTGAGATAGAGAGAAAGAGGAGTTTGATGATTTGGAGTAAGACAGTTTTTAAAAAGTAATTCATTTGGGTGTGCAGTATCTCCATAAAAATGTATGTACATATATTTGACATGTATAGCTGATATAGCTTTTCCTTGCAGTTGCTTGCACTTTGAATTCGATGTTAAGGTTTCTACAGCAAGATGTTTGCAAGTTTAACTGCTAAGCACACTGGCGACTTTGAACTCACTTTAACGACCTTATTAAATAAAGAACATTAATACACAATTCACATGTTCTCAAGCCTCGTGCGATTGCAAGTCTCGGATTTGCCTTGTCTTGAAAACACGCACTTGGCTCAAAACCTGTGAAGAATTCGTTCAATAATGTACTATTTATGCTTCGGGAGGAACAAAAGTAGGCATTATTCATAATGTATAAATCATTTGAATTCTATTGTTTACGAAAAATTCAAAACATGTAAAAAAAAATTGGAGTTCTGGGGGGGTGGGGGGGGTGCTTGGCGAGGAAGCGGTCACCCCCTCTGTATCCGCCCCTGCTTAAACGAGGGTGGTTTAGCGAAACCTAGTGCTAGAATGATGGAAGTATGACTTAGCAGGAATACATTTTCCTTAAACTAAATGGGGATAGTCTTTGATAACCTCAGACTTTGTTAAAAAGCATATTGAACTCGACACAAAAATAAAAAAGTTTTTTTCAGATCTCGTATGTATACTAAAATGAGAAACTTAAATAAAGAGATTGTTAAAAATGCTTGCAAACGAAAACAAAAATGTACAATAATATTGACGTAACTAAATAAGTAAAATTTTTTTAAATGGTGGAAATAGTATTCATTTTATATTCCTTTGAATTCACAGTTTAATAATTTTAATGTCAATATATAGATATATGTACCGATTGCTTAACTAAATTAGTTACATTTTTTTAAATGGTGGAAATATTATTTATTTTATATTCCTTTCAATTCACAGTTTAATTATTTTAATGACAATATATAGATATATGTACCGATTGCATTTACTTAACCAATTATCAAAGTCAAATATTCAATAATTGTTTGTATTCTGAATAAAAAAATTCTTGTGAGAGTATCAATGCATACGAGTGCATATTTATATAATTCATCATTTTCTTTTAAAAACCATATTTTAACTAAAGTCAGTAGATTACTCACAAATAACGTAGCAGAAATTAAATAAAAAATATTTTAGAATTTTTATTGAGCTCAAGGCCAGTTTATGGAAGATTTTTTTTTTTTGTGAAAAAACAACAACAGCTTTTAATGGTTGAAGTTATAGTACTATTTCGGAAATCACCACATTTCCTCATCAGACTTCTTTTTTGATTATTAAATTAAATTATTTTTAATTTAATTTTCATAACCACTTCTCTCAGGCTTTGAACCCGGGAGCTCGGAGTTGCAGAGCCAATACGCTACCTATTGTGCTACGCTAGCCGAGTTGGCTGTTGTGTTTATTTCATCTTCCTTAAACAAACCAACTACAAACAAGAGCAACTGATCTGCCGCTATTTTAACTTGTTTGTGTGGTTGTTGTTTGTGTTTTTTGTTTGCAAATTCTGTATAATGTGTTTTCTACATTATATTCTAATGCATTTTTAAGGCGTGCTCATCCTTGTATACAATGGTTGTTCATTTTTCTGTTGGCCTAGTAAATGTTAATATTTTAGAATTTTTATTGAGCTCAAGGCCAGTTTATGGAAGATTTTTTTTTTTTTTGTGAAAAAACAACAACAGCTTTTAATGGTTGAAGTTATAGTACTATTTCGGAAATCACCACATTTCCTCATCAGACTTCTTTTTTGATTATTAGGTAGCGTATTGGCTCTGCAACTCCGAGCTCCCGGGTTCAAAGCCTGAGAGAAGTGGTTATGAAAATTAAATTAAAAATAATTTAATTTAATAATCAAAAAAGAAGTCTGATGAGGAAATGTGGTGATTTCCGAAATAGTACTATAACTTCAACCATTAAAAGCTGTTGTTGTTTTTTCACAAAAAAAAAAAAAAATCTTCCATAAACTGGCCTTGAGCTCAATAAAAATTCTAAAATATTAACATTTACTAGGCCAACAGAAAAATGAACAACCATTGTATTAAATAAAAAAGTTAAACAAAGCGAACCTACATTTTAATACACTTTTCAAGTTTGGGATGGGAAGCTACACATGCCATTTTGAGTACTGGAAACTCACGTGCGCCATATACATACTATATATTGCAGTGTTTTACCACACAGAATCCTGTAACAAACTGAAACAACATTAAACATCAGAATCCGATTAAATCGGCAATAGAAAATCTCACTCACATTATTTTAAGATTTGCCTTGTGCCGTTGTTGTCGGCAATCAAGAACGATAGATTACACGCCTTCCTGCACGATTTGACATTTCTGGATTAAAGTAAACAAAGAATATGAGGAGAAGGAAAATGAAAAGAAGCTGATTTTTAATAATAAACGTTTTGATTTCGAAAAATGGTTTAAATATACGTTGTAGACAGCGGTTTAATTAAGTAATAGCCAAAAAAACTAGAAAAAATATTGTGGCGATATTCCAAAACACGAATAACATACCAAAGCGAAACCGAGAAAAAGATAGAGTCTTCGATAAATCGAAAATAGAATAATCGGAATGGAGAACTTTCGATAACTATCGATAATGTTATAGAGTTGCCATATAGCACGCAGCTCAGAGTATAAAAGGGCTTTGCCACTACGTTAGGTGGTTCAGTTTGTAAGTAAACTTCGGGTAGGTATGGAGGGATAAAACCGTAGGGATTATTATTATTTTTAAGAGTGAAGCGCCATCATAAGAATCCCAATTGTATGTGTCCTATGCTAGATTGGTAGAACTATTGGTTCCTCCGTATTAGCTCCTGTCTTTTTTCTTTTATAGTTACTGGTAGTGCATTTGGTCCTAGCTTAATTGCTTCGAAATTTGTTGTAGACTAGATTTCGAATACTGCGCCATCAATGACTTTATTTTAATACCTGTTTTCACATTCAGCAAATGTCCTTATTTTTGATTATATAAGTAGAATTGCATAAATCGTTTTTGCTTACAACTTATATGCGAGTTTCAAACATCTTGGTACTTGTTTTATCGTTTTTAAATATCGTATTGATAATTTGACGTGCATGCCCAGATCGTAAATTTTGCTTTGTTTTTTATCGGCGCAATATTTGTTAAATCAAACAAAATTCTTAAGAGGAAAGCACCGATGTTATTTCCATTGGCGGGGAGTAACACGGAGTGACATCCTATCACCATTAACTAATGCATCTTAAAGGTATCTCCCTCGTTAGGGGGTTTCCTTCGTCTCATATGTCGACGATTGGACCATATTAGCTTCAGGCAATGGAAATAATGGTCTAAGCTCGAAGGTGACTAGTTGACTGCTAGACCTTTCGTGTTTCTTTGCCGGTAGAAATCGGAGCTGAAGCAAAGTTCTCCAATCGGTCGGTCGGTTATAAGTTACGCTGCGCCTCTGTGATCTCCTAAAGAAAATGTGACTCAGTGGATTAAACTCCATACATGCAAAAATTATGCCGATTTGAACTCTTACGTAGATGCAGGCACCGAATGTTTTTTCGGAGGGTTGCGAAAAACCGTGCATTTCAACGCATTGGTTTATTTGTTTATTCCATTTGGTTAGAGCGCCTAGTTTGATAGCTTTATCCCTTTCCGTTCCTTCTATCCTAAGTTGTTGAAGAAGGACCTTTGCCATGCTTCACCATGTTCTTAAAAGCTGCAAGGCTTCCATTATTCGGATTTGCATTTTCGTAGCTCTACAAGCATTTTCCATATTTTTATACATCTGTACATCTGTAAAACATGCATAAGCAACTGCCGCAATTTCGGCAACTCTGGTACACGGCTGTACTCAATCCGGACTCTTACTTCTACGTTCGTGCAACCTGGGCAACGTGAGCAACACATGTGCGAGATGCGAAGTATGGCTGCAAGCCGGCGTCTGTCTTGGATAAAACGGCTAGCTATATAAGCATTAAAACCATTTTTTAACAAGGAGTTCGTTGGCGCCTAGAGGAAACATACAAGCCCCGATATAAGAACTTGTCATTGGTGACTTGAACGCTAAGGTGGGAAAAGAAGCAATTTCTGGCCAAACAGCCGTTCAGGCTTTATGAGAATACCCCTGGCAACAGAGAGAGGCCGCGACGCGAATCATGGTAGTAGGTAGAACCAGACATCGAAGCATTTACAAAGTCACTTGGATGCCCCTGATCAAAGAACGCGAAACCAAATTAATCACGTTGTGATAGACGCGAGATACGGATCGTTACTTTGAAACAGCAAAGGTCCGCATGCGCCTCTCTGTACTAAAGATCGCTCACCAAGCGTCGCGACGAAAGGTCGACGTCAAAAAGCTGTAAACGCCACGAACAATTGAGAATATTCAATCTCAACTCTCAATCCTGCTTAGGCAAACAGCTCCTCATAGCTCCAACATCAACTATCAATGGTATAAGATCTTCCAATCTACGACCAGCCACGAATAAACAGTTGGTATGACGAGAGCCGCGTCGTTGCTGCAGAGAAATACGGCCACCCAGCAGCCAATTACTACGCGTACAACAATCGAGCGATACCAGGAGAAGAGGAGGGAAAATAAATGTCTTTCCAAGAGAATGAAAAGAGAGGAGGAAAGCGTGAGTGCGAAGAGCTTGAGATGGTAGCAAGCCGGAATGCGGTCCGAAAATGCTCTCAGAAAATAAGGCAGAAAACAAGTGGTTTCAATACCGGGCCTGGTCTCTGCAAATATGAGTAATAGAAATATGGTAATAGACGTTAAGAGCACACTTGAGGTATAAAGAGATCACTTCTCAACGATAATGAATATAAATTCTGAAGACGCGTTTAAATAAGAGGAGCCCAGAAAAATCTTTAGGGATGAGCAACAAATCCCTCCACTCATCCGAGCCGAGGTGAGAACAGCATTTAGTCGGCTTAAGAACAACAAAGCGTCTGGAACAGACGGCATGCCGGCTGGTAGGAAGCTTGTACCAGATGTTAAGCCCAATTTGGTCAGACGAGTACATGACAGAAGATTGGAATATTAGTGTACTTTGCTCAATCCATAAGAGGGGTGGTCCTGCTGTTTGCGCAAACAATCGTAGGTTAAGCCTTCTAAAAATGGCATATAAATTCCCATCGACGATACTCTGTGATAGACTGCAGCCGTATATGAACCAGCTCATTGGACCATATCAGTTTTGCTTCAGCCTTGGTAAATTCACCATTGACCATATATTTCCAGATTATAACAACACGAATATAAGCTGCCTGTACGACGCCATGGCTAAATTTGGAATCCCTTAACTAATACGACTATGTAGAGTGACGTTGAGCACAACTTTAGCTCCGTCCAAGTTGGAAAGGAGCTCTTCGAGCCGTTCGACACCAAACGAGGTTTTAACTAAGGCGACTCACTTTTGGTAACTTCTTCAATATGATGCTGGCAGTGAATGAGAACAAAGCCAAGTACCGTGTGGCAATAGACAAAAAGTCCTCGCGTATTGTGATCCACGTCCCTGTTGTCGATTACAATTTTGATGTAGTTAAGTATTGTACCTGGGATCCAGCATCCAAACCACCAATAATTTCGGCCTCGAAATAAAGCGAAGAATAACACTTGCCAACAGCAGGTTTGGGCTCGGTAGGCAATTCAAAAGCAGAGCCCTTTCTTGACGAACAAAAATCTCGCTATACAAATCCCTCATCATGACCGTCCTTTGATAAGGCGCAGAAACATGGATAATGTTGATCAGCGATATGAAGGCTTTATGATGGTCCGGTGAAAAATCCTTCGAAACGGGGGAGGGAACTGACAAAGTTTTTTGGCCTCAGTCTATATCGACAATCGGTTGTAGTGCCATACCTCACCTCTTTTCACGGCATCTTCCTACCGATACGAATGAAGGTCCTAAACAATCATTCTCGGGTTACGTGACGGGCAGTTCAAATGTGGCAAGTCGGTCTACTGGCAGCCCTGCTTTCCGGTTTTTTAGGTCTGGCGTTGTTTTTAAAATTTAAATGCATTTGGTAATGGAGACGTTTGTGGTACCAGCGGCTTAGATAAGCTTAATTCCATGATTTTGAGGAATATGTTGTCTTTGTGTTAACGTCAGCTGGGTATACGGTAGACGCCACCCATTTCCACACCTCGAGGTTTTCTTGGATTTCGCCTATTCCACGCTTAACAAATTAAAGAAAACCTGTAGATTCCAAACAGGAAAAATATCCCACTAAGCTCCTCAACGGTTTCTAAAGCTTTTGGCTTTGGCTCTGCTGAATCCGAAGCTGAGGTCAGAATTTTCGGGTTACCCTAGGTTTCTCTACATTACTTGGTTTGTCCGAAACCAGCACTTGTAAGAAAAATTCAAAAAATTTATTTTTAATCCTTGAACAAGTGTAACTAAAACATATTTGGGTCAATTAATCAAAATATTATCACCCTTATTGTGAGTTTCGTTTTCGCCCGTTATAAAGTTAACTTTTCACTGTTCGCTTATTATAAATTTCGGGCGGAAATTTGAAGCTTTCGAACTTTGTTCCCCCTTATCGGCAAGACTAATTTCCGGCGGAAATAGTTTTGCGGATTAATTGAATTTGTTCACTACTTGAGAGGCGAAAAATATACGCCGATTCAAAATGTTAATAAGTAAATTTTTTTACATAAAATCGCCCATGTCAAGAGCAAAACAGTAAACAAAGTTTAAAGAGAGATCTATTAGGTAGAATGCAGTAAAAGCCGGATATTGCAAGAGGATTTGTCAAAGAAAACAAGAAAAATGTAGTCGAGTTATGAAAACATCTAAGAATAAAACTGAATAGTTGGGGCCTGCAATAAGAAATTATTGCAAATGGAGCAGAAATAAAAGTGTTTATGCAAAATAGACTTGGGCTGGCCAAAAGCGGTATGATTTTCAGCGTAGGCCGTTTTACCCATTGCAGAAATAATATGAACTCGTTAATTTAGACAATTTCTTATAGGACCTGACTAAAAGACCATTCCGCCAGACCAATTTCAAAACTGTTACCTACACCTTTATAGTATCCGCTAAGCTTCCCAACTGGCTGAATAGTAAGTTGTAGTCGTCAAAAATCTGAAAAATTTATAAATTTTGTCAAATTACTATTTCATTTGAAATATTTCATAATTTTACACTTCAAGTATAAACTTTTCAGAGGTGTAATTTCCATGTTCGAATTTTTGAAGCGAAATAAATTTCGTGTGAAACTAGCAAATAGCGAATGAAAAAGTTTCAGGTGAAATTTTTTTTCGGGCGAAACTCCCGATAACGATAAATAATTTGTGTTGAAGAAATACGAAAATATTAGTGTTTTCTTCTTTTTCTTGTCCGACAGGGTGGAATGTTAATATTTGTTGGAACGATTTTCCGTTAACCTGCTAGACCAAAAAACGAAATAAATACGGAACAACAGACCTAAACTGAACAGAACGAAAATTGGCACTGAAGATGGCACAACGCCGAAATTGGTTTGTCTCCAAACCAAACTTGACAAGGGATGACGGAAAATCGTTCCAACAAATATCACAATATTAGTAGTTTCGTGGCACGCAAATATGAATTCTCAATAGGCACGAGTTATTTATTTTGTTATTTTATTTTTATATAAAGAATGTAGAAAAATAATTGATATTTGCAAATTAAATGAGAACAAGGTCCCGAAGGGGGCAGGTGGTGTTTTTTCTAAAAGAGGTCACCTCTCGCCACGCAATGGAAAAAATCCGAGGGAATTTCTGCCGAGTTTGCTCTCGCCATTTGTAATAAAACATAAAGACGAACACATCGAATGGCAGAAGCTTGGCCAACCACAGACCTCTAAGGTGCCATATTATTATCATCCCTATAAAAATGAAAATCTGTCCTGTCGTCCGATCATCACGCTTAAACTACTTAATGAAAAGTCGTGAAATTTTTTATACTCATTCTACGCCTTCATGAGCGTGTCATAAACATGTTTTTATCATGGAACTAGAATATTTCGTTCTAATCGGCAAACCCATACTTTTTACGCATTGTTTTTTTTTATGGAACCAGCAAACCAAAATGTATCTTTCCTACAATGTAAAATTTACTATCGTAGTCGTTTTTAATCAATTAATGTCATAAACAAATTTGATTGTTTGTACGATAAAGAATAACAAATTATTTTAAAACTAAGGTCTAGTTTTTCAGTGCTGGTTTAAACTAAGTTTAGTTAAACTCAGTTTAAATTTGAACTTAGTGTCCTTGCTCTCAATTAAATTTGTTGCAACCAAAACGAAGTAGTCAGCACACAGCTGATAAGTTGAACTAAGTTTAACCTTTGCGAGATCGGCAGTTTAAACTCCGTTTAAAGTTGACTGAAAAACTGCATACTGAGTTTAAACTTAGTTTAAACGACAAACAGAGTTCAACTTGCACTGAAAAACTGGCCCTAAGAGTGGGTTTCCAAAAATTTAAGAATGAATAAATATACCTGTGTCGTATATGTATGTATATTCATGATATGTTTTAGTTTTATGAATCGAGCTCGGTTAGCTATAATTCCGCGCTTACTTATCTGACGGATGGTCTTAATCAGCGCTTTTAGTTCCGATTAAGCGCTTAACCGGAGATGATGCAAACGGCCCTTAATGTTTCAAAAATAAATGATAAACTTGATAATAAATAGAAACTTTCTATAAACATTCATATCAACGGAAATGATTACCGATTTCAAAATTCACGTACGAAAAATAAATCACAAACTCATAATATATATAAACATTTCTCAAATAAATGTATATAAAAAACTTTCATATCTATATTAGCCGTAATCTTTTGCAGGCAAAGTGTCGGAAAGTGGTGCTATTGTGAATAATCATTGGAAAGTACCAAGGAAAATTCGAACATTTTCGCTAAACATCAAAACAGGTAAAAACCAAAGATTGAGCAGACGTAAGTAAAATCGCCTCTTATAAGAATTACTCATTTTCTTTTGTTTTGCTAGCAAATTTTAGAAAGGACTATTAATTTTGGCAGACTAGTGTTGTAAAGTGTATTTAAAATATAAGAGAGTTGATTATAAGCGTGTTGGACGTTCTTTTGCTAGTCGCTTACTAAAGATGACGACTATTGCTAATTCTTTATGAACTTGACTGAACATGGGAAAAATTATAAAAAAATTTAATTGAGTTCATCTTCGGGGATAGCGACATCTTCGATTTAAATTCTCTCGGCTCGCCCGACTTTATTCTAAAAAAAAAAGAAATGAGGATCCCTATATATGATCGTATGCTAATTTACTAAGTGAAGAATAAAACTAGAGAAGTTTCTTACTGGAATTAATGCAAAATCTTGAATTATATGTGTCCTGCCGAGGATATCATGGTCCCCGCTGAAACCATTTCCAAAATCGAGTCGCGTAGTTGGCGTTTGATTTCGATTATTTCTGAACAGATTTCCCAGGCATTGGAAGCATTCTGCTTTAAATATATTAGTGTTTATGGCAGCAAGATAATATTGCCTAAACAAATAACATACATCCGCTCCACATTCCAGAATTCGTCGACTGTAATGTTGTCATTAGGAGATAAAAACTCCTTAGGTAGCGGTGTTGATATGTTATTATCACTTTCTATACAAGAACAAAACTATTTAAAATTAATTACTTTTTAAACTAATTGAACGATAAATTAAAGTATGTATGGAACTGTAAATTCTTTACCTTCGTTTCCACCTTGAAGATAATTTCGTGTTGTACAATTACTGACGGCGAGCGGAGCCGCGGGTTTATGTTAGTTATTAATATGAATATGAACACCAATTGATGTATTTCAATATTTTGTAGACTAGACTCATATATTTTTGAACGGATGTATATACCCATTATATGCACGAGTTCATATTCTAAATTCGACTGAGAAACTGGTTACTGCATTGGTTCAAGTTTCTTCTAAGTGGCTCGAAGCGCTGAGCCAAAACACAATGATTTTGGAACTGTTTGCAGCCCTGATAACGCTTTTAAGTTTTGTTTTATGTAATTGCATAGAAAAGGAAATCAAAGGGATTCTTTTACTTTAAAAATCACGTTTACCTTCATTGCTTGTGTCAATCAAGATGCATGAAATTAAAGATAACGTCGATCCAGGGTTCCACTATTCTGAGTAGGCCGAACTTGACAGGATCAGCTTTCATTGCCTTGCATTTGATTTATTTTTATTTTTTCCTTTTAGATACTTCAATTTTCATTAAATTCAAAATTTGGTTTTTGCATCTTACAATAACAAACATTAAAGAAAAAACAGAAGACGGAAATTTCAAAAGCAATAAAATTTTTCATGTTTTCAGCCTAAGCTAACGACACAAGGTTGTGGTTGGCGTAATCTTATTATCACCCCTATGCTGGAATCCGTCGTACGTCCGATTAGGCTACGAATCGTATAGTCGGTATGATCAAATCCGCTTTTCGTAATCGTAAATTCGAAATTCTTAGACTGTTTTCGCAGTTCGTAATATCGGTATGCCAGAATCAGTCGGAGCTGTCAATTACGGATTTTTTGTACGAACAGTGACTGGTGTCGTGGCGAAATAAATTTTAGTAAAAATAGACGTGTATCAATTAAAGGTCTGCATGAATGCGAAAAAATGGCTTCATGAATCACTCATACAAATTTTAGCTTCGAATTCATTCAAATCATTGCCAATGAATTGCAGACTCAAACTCAATGTGGGCATTTGATGCTCAACAGGATGGTACGTATGAATTCTATCCTCAGCATAAACCGGTTACCACAGCATTCATGTACTTTGGTTTGAATGAACATTGTAATAAATGTGTGTGGTATGAATGGAACTTGTGCGCAGAAGAAGTTGAATGATGTTTGGATCACTAATAAATATTCTAGTGCAGTGGGTAATTCGAATGATTAAATTATGTGGAATAGTTAAAAAGCAAATGTGAAGTGCAACGGTTGTTGACAATAAAAATGCGCAGTTAATATAACATATAAGAATTAAACATAAACGTAAGTTTAGTAAGCCTAATTGTGTGTTTTAAAATAAATACATATGTATGAACATATTACTTGTATCAAAATTAAAAGTAATGAATTGTATAATTATATGTATGTATGTAGCTCAAATATATCAGTTAGACAAATCTGGTTTGCTGGATACATTCATATATGTACAATTTACAAAGTGCGTAAGCACTTTTCAGCAAGAGCTCATATATGTGATGACGGCAAGGGAGATATAACAACTCTCTATTGAGGTGTTGTTCTAATAAAATGCAAGTACCTTGTAATCTACCTGTATTTGTCGCTGTAGTATCAAAACATAAAACTTCTACCTTGTTTGGAAATAATGTTGTTAATATTTACTATAATAATAAATTACTTTTAAATACCTTTTCTGTTAGATTCCATTCCTTTAATAGTTCGAGTATGGCGTCTGTCTGTTCTTTGCCAGTGCCAGCTGACAGGGCAGGTACTCCAAGTAGATGGTCAATGCCATCTGTTGTTATCACAACTGGTAATCTGTCCATTTTTGCGTTTCCTGTGATTGATGGTAATATTTTTCCATCCCAATGTACTGTAATTTGATTTATATTGCTGTTTTTAAAATCCATCATCAGTTTTGCAGGAGTCTCCGAACGAAATTGTTTACGGCGAAGCCGAATCGATGTCTTGCTGATTACCAATGTATTGATATCATGTGCCAATGCTTCAGCCGCAGCTATCAGAATACGTACTGCGTCCCTATCACTGACTTTGCACTTGTCTAAGGTCGCAACAAGCTTTGAAGTGATAAAATTATTCATTCCTCGTTTTCTGTTTTTTTGTTGAGAGCTACAGTTACCAGTTTGATCAGTATTATCATCACTGTCGTATACATCAATTAGTTCTTCTGTATTGTCACTCAAATCATTCGCTGTTAGGAATACTTGGAGTTGTTCTTCGCCTGCTTTTCTTTTCGGATTACCTCTTTCTCAATACGAGCATTTCTTCGCTTTTCTTTTTCAAATAATGAACGATCGCATCCCACCATTGCACCAGGTCTACCTTCTTTACGTTGATTCTTCAAAAATAGAAGATATCTTCTATTTTAATTAAATCTAACGCATTTCCGTGCGCAATGTCAAATAAGTTATTCATATTTTTAATAAACTGATCTTCTCGCATTTTTTGAAGTGGTGTGCTGCGTTTGCAAGTTTTTTGCAGATTTTTCCATTCTTGATATAAAGCTTCAACTTTTTGAACACTTCTGTCAATTTGGCGCACTGGAATACGGGCTTTATTCCAAATAATGTTGGCCTCTTTGATAACCAGAAACGCACTTGAACGAAGATCCAATTTCACTTTACGCATGTTATAAAACAACACTTTCAAAACTTGCCCATTGTAATGCAGCTTAGATCCAACAATTTGGCTTTCGTCATATTCTAATAAATAAATTTTTTCACTAGCTCTTGTGTCCATTTTGCAAATACAATCAATATCAATTCTCTTTAAAGCAATAATGTTTCTATGATTCAAAACTCAAAATAAATACACTTAACTTTTTACACACTTTTAATTGCCTCGTGGCTCAAAACTAACGGTATTGACCAGATGTTGACTTTCCTTTGTTGTTGCCAACATTTTATTTCACGAATTAAATATATGTTTACAAAGTTTACAGATTATAGGAAAAAATACGGTAGCATTAATAAATCAGACCTTTGCACTTAAGTATAAATGATTATAAAGAATATTAATCATTAAACGTAAGTTATCTTGAAAAGTCCATATAAACCGGTTTTAGCCACTTTAGTGGGCATGTGCCACGCCTTAACCTAGGGCAATCAGTCTAAGATTTTGGAATTTCGTTATTGGCATAAAAAGGAACAATTTGAGGGGGCGGTACACTCTTTTTGCAAAAAAAAATGTTCCCATACAAAGAAAGACCAGCCTAATGTACATACATACATACATATTTAATCACATATACAAAATAAAACATGAGCTAAAAAAAATTAAGCCGAAACTTTGTCATTTGCCATCGTTTATGCACATAGAAGTGTTTCAATTAGTGAGAGTATTATGTACATGCATAAGTACATATGTATATGCATACATACATACATATGTGGTATATAAGCTGTGCCTGACAGTATAAGGATAAGGGCAACAATTTGTAGTTTTTATTTTGTTTTAGTAACAAACGTACGGTAGCTGGAAAACATATATATGTATATTAGACGTCTGTAAGGATAGTACGGGTTAATTGACTTGTTTAACAACCGATATATGTACATATATGACGAAAACCGTGGTTAGGGGCACTTGGACAGATGTATTTGTAAGAAGCACGGGAAAAATATAACCACTCTCTCCCGTACTCATCAGTATGTGCGATCTCCTTTCTTTTTCTATCTCATAAAATTTTCAACTTAAATTTGTATGTATGTATGTCTCTTTTCCTTCCGTGAGGTTGATTGGTTATGAAACTAGTTATATACACATAAGATGTAACATGTAAAACAGTTATAACGAACATATAAATCAGTTTCATAAAACTTGTCAATATTAATGAATAAAGCTGTTATTGGTAACTAGTTACTTCTAACGTACAAAAGCGTTGTTACTAACAATCCCTCTTAATAAAAACAAAATACATATGTACTTATATGTATATTTTTCATTTATTTTACGTACTTATATTTCATTTTTTATACATATGTATATGTATCAAAAAAAATCAGTCCATTTTGTACTTTTTTAAGTGTACATACATACATATGTACACATACTATAGTTACTTATTTTTTAAAAATATTTGTTTTCTTTGATTTTTTATTTTTCAAAAATCGTTTTTGTTTTGTTCTGTTGTGGCTGAGCACCACTGATTTTTTTTACGCTCTTCTCGAATTGAGTGCGGCCCTGCATTTTAAAGAGATCTGCAAATAGAAATGTGTGTAATTAGTTACTAGCGTAAAATTTTTATGTAAGGGAGCCTACCAGACATAAGTATGTCTACCAGCAGTAGGTGATGTAGAGCTTTTTTATCGCACCGTCCATCGTAATTAAACTGATGAAGTAGTTCGTCATGGAAAACTTGTTGCATAACATTGCCAACGTCTTTTATTTTAAACAACACTGCAATCTGTAAATTCATATAGTTAATGGTAGTCAGACGATTTGGTTAAAATTTGATAACATAAATATATCCTTATTAATTAATTCTTTAAAAATTACCATAGCTCTTTCATATTCCTCTCTTTTTAGTTTTTCTTCGACGTCATATAATGTAGCCAATGAATTTAAACGCAAAAGGGATGCAATTTCGGATATGTATTCATCAGGACTTTCACCGGTTATAGTGGATACAGAATTTTGAATTAGTGTCACGGTTACCTTGACCTCTCGCAGAAGTTTATTTGTGGCCATAAACTCAGTTTTATCTACCATCTGAAAACAAATAAATTTTGCATTAATAACAACAATAATAATAATAATAATCATAATAATAATAATAATAGTAATTATAATTAGTTACTACTTTATCTTTACATTTTGTAAAATCATATCCATCTTCTTCTCGAGTCTTCCCTGGTTTTCTATGATTTTGTCAAGCTGGGTTTTTGTGAAGGCTGGGCATTTTCTACAGCTTTAAGTACGTTCCTTTTTGAAGGGTGTAACATCACAATTACTAGTTGAAAGTTGAATTCTTGGCATAGTTGGCACAGTAACTTCGTCTAAACGTCTTTTTACTCATATCTTTAATTTATATTTTTTAATAATTTTCTATTTTCTTTGCAATTCATCTTACAATTATCAAATTATAAGTTTTTCACTCCACTTCACTTCAATCACAGCCACGCGTTCTAGATTCCTCTAAATCTTCTTTTTACATGAACCGCATCAGAGTTGCCGCTCTCCATCTTTAATCATGTTTTTAAATAAGCGAAAGTTGTAAGTTGTTTAGTTTTTCAAATATTTTCTTATAAAGAATTCATGAATTAGTTAAAAAAAAAAAGAAGGCTAAAAATGTATATACATATGTAACAGAGAACGGCATTGAGTACGCTCGAGTGTGCATATTCTTCATCCCTAAAATTTGATACAAGCAAGCACAGCCGTCTGCTGCTGTGCGCTCATTCATGCTTACTCATAAACATAAGGCTGACATGTGCGGGATATATCATTACATTTTCGAGTGTGGTAGTTCACATGATTGGCCGTGCATGTGAAGGCGCAAACTTGCGCATGTACACACTCGAGTTCACTCGGGCATCTACTA
This sequence comes from Philophylla caesio, assembly GCA_963971545.1. Lineage (NCBI taxonomy): Eukaryota > Metazoa > Arthropoda > Insecta > Diptera > Tephritidae > Philophylla > Philophylla caesio. The sequence goes on from OZ020605.1 coordinate 19,906,932, forward strand.
ATGGCGATTTCTTTTCTACAAAAAATGTTGCACTTCATTGCCCCGCTCTTGTGTGTACGTGCGCAGAGGGCAATGTTAAGGCAACATTTTCTGTAGAAAAGAAAACGCCATAAGTATTTATCCTATTATTTACAGATAAAAGAAACGACTTAGTTAATTTAAATTAATATGTATTATATACATTTATTTACCAAAAACATTTCATGAGCTCCAACATGTAGGGTTAGTATTTAAAAAATTTTTGTATAGTAGGAGTTAAATTTAAAATAAAAATAAACATTTCATAAGACTTAATTTAATTTCAAAGTTCTTAATCTGCTAGGGGTCGAGCGGAAGCAGGGTGTGGATGAAGCGTAACACAGTGCATAGGACATCCGGTGCACCTAGCCTATCCCACATCAAGACCGTAGTGCACGATGCGGAATCGTACCCTTCAAGAGGTGACCCTGTTTTCACTGAACATTATGGATCTAGATCCGGAGGGTATCGAAACAACCCTTTCCCCCTAATCCAGGGTGTCATGCGTCACCGTGCCCATGGATGGTTTGCAGTGAGGGGGCTTTTCCGACTGTATTCGAACGGCGCCTCCCGGATACAGGTCCGCCTCCGGGAGTAACGGTGGACTTACTGCGGCATGGGGCTCTGCCGTAGTTGACCGTTTCATTCCCCTTTCCTTTTATTCCGGCCTCCGAACGGTCTCGGCTCATTAGGTGGCCAAAGAACCAGTATGCAAATGAACCCTTATCGAGAAGCCTCGGCACCCTGCACGGGTAGTGCCGCCACTGGACAAGGCGAAGAAAAGTCCCTAAAACCTTCGGGAACCGCATCGACGGTGCCGAAAGGGCCTCAACGGCCCAAACCACACACTCGGTCCCCCACAGCGACTGGAGGAGTGGTTATGCCTCTAAAGGGAAAACCACCCTCTATTGAAACCGGAAGCACTAAGCCCCCCGAGGGAATGTCGTTTCCGGCGGAAAAGCCAAGGGCGACCAACCCATAGGCCTATCAACGCCACCTCCTCTATGCAAAGTGTTGTGGTCGAGCAGGAGTCCTCCACGGACAAGAAAGCGACCACCACTGCGCAGAACAAAGGCATGAAAGCAGCTGAGGCAAATGACACAGATCAGAGCCCCAGCTGCTCAAAAGCCATCAGGCCCCACGTCAGGGCCCAGCGCGATCGTAGGGCAGCACCGAAGGTCATAAAACGGCTGGAGCCTATGCAATACGACAAATTGACGGAGACACAGAAAGCCTCACTCGAGTGGGCTAAGGGAGTCATGGCCGCAAGCGAAAAGCGCCCCTTGGGGAACGGCGGAAAAGACAAACCACCCACTCGACTGCACCAGAGAGAATTAGCCTCAAAGAGACAGCGATCTCTCGAGGAGACTCCGAGTGGTTCAAAAAGGTATAGAACGTCCTCCCCTCCAAACCGTCGGTCGATGGCCGTAGCCACAAAGCCGTTCAACGAGGCTGCCAAAGAGCACCTCACACTGGCCGTGCTGGACAAGAGCCATCCCGACGGACACATCAGCACTGACAATTGGAAGTCCGTGCTGATGGGTCTCTGCAGGGTCTACAAGGGCATACTCGAGAAGTATCCCGGCCCTTCACCAGTCGTCCGCGACGCCGGATGGCATCAAGGGCGAATCAAACTCGTCTCGTGCGCGGACGAACGCGCAGTACGGCTCTACAAGGAGGCAATCTCATCGGTGGGAGAGCTGTGGCTCGGGGCCGACCTGAGAGCCGTCCACAGGGAGGAAATCCCCAAACGGCCACGAGCCTGGGCCTGGGTCCCAGCGGAACCATCAGAACCGAAAGAGATCCTGGAGCTCATCCGCCTTGGCAACGCAGAACTACCCACCAGCGATTGGAGGATAGTGCGAGTTGGCGAGTTGGCGAGACCAAGGAGAAGCAGCGTTACGTTGACCTGGTCATCAACGATGCTTCCATGACAGTTGTTGCGGATTGTGGTGGGGTTATAAGCTACGGCTTTTACTCCATCACGGTTAAAATCCACAAGAAGGCGGAGGTTAGAGAAACCGAGAATGCAGGCAACGCTTCAAGCGGACCAGCGACTTCTTCTGTCAGCGAAGAGGTCAGCAAAGTAGGAGACGCCGCGAGCGCCCCTACTGACCTCGAGTCGATTTCAACGGACGCAACCGGGGGCGTCCCATTGGAGGTATTGGACACCGCGTCAGATGCCGAGAGCGATGCGGGCTCGGCGTCGGTATACGTGGGATCTGTGTACAGCCAATGGGTAACGCAACTCGAAGAGGACCAGCTTCTGGCTTCGGAACCTGAGGAGGCGGATCACGACACAACGGTCGTAGCCGCCGCCGAGAGGGTGGAGCAAGAGGCAATGGACATCGCAGACTGCGGAGATGGTGCGGATTCTGCAAATTAATCTGCACCACTCCAAAGCAGCCTCGGCTGCTCTTCTTCTTCGTCTCAGCGAAAAGGTTGAAGACGTTATTCTTGTCCAGGAGCCCTGGATCGTCAGGAACAGGGTTTGTGGATTAAACTCTGACGCCTACCAACTAGTAACGTCTCCAGTGACAGGTAGGATCAGAGCATGTATTCTTATAAAAAAAGGATATTCTTATTTTCTCCTCTCTCAATACAGCGACGAAGACACCGTTAGCGTAAGCGTACAGCTGGAAGAGAGCGTCGTCTGGCTCTTGGCGAGCTACATGGCCCACGACGGCCAATCTCTTCCTCCTCCAAGACTGAAGGAAGCCATCAAAGAGGCTAACAAGGAAAAATTCCCGGTCATAATTGGAGCCGACTCAAACTCGCACCACGAAATATGGGGCTCAAGCGACACCAATCCTCGAGGTGAGTGTTTACTTGACTTTATATTAGCAAATAATCTATATATATGTAACCGGGGGAACGATCCCACCTTCATCACCTCTGTCAGAAGAGAAGTGCTGGACATCACCCTTGCCTCAGGCTGCCTCTCGGACCTGATAAGCGACTGGCAAGTGTCAAAAGAACACTCTTTTCTGACCACCTCTACATAACATTTAAGATAAATTTTAATCCCTCTACTCTTACAGCGTATAGGAATAAGAGGCGGACGGATTGGCAGAAATATAAAGGCGTCCTCTCAGCCTCTTTGTTCAGACACGTTTATCACGATAGGCTAGGCCTATCGCAAACACCTGATGAAGCGAGTCCCTCAAACACGAAGGTCGTTTCTCTCCGTGAGCTGGACTCACCGTCAAAAATAGATGAAGCGGTAGACCTCGTAACAAACGCATGTAATTCCGCTTTCAGAGTCTCCTGCCCTAAGACCCTACCGAAGGGTAAAAAGAAACCCCAGTGGTGGAATCTAGAGATTTCAGCACTCAGGAAAGAGAGCAGGCGACTCTTTAACCAAGCCAAGAGGACGGGTCTTTGGCAACCATACAAAGACGCTCTTAAAACTTTCAAGAAGGCCATTAAGACAGCACAACGCAAATCTTGGCAAAACTTCTGTAATAACATAGAAGAAAACTCCGAAGCCAACAGGCTGAGGAAGGTTCTCTCGAAAAGTGCTCCAACGATAAATTCTATTCAAAAACCAAACGGAGAATGGACATCTACAGCCGACGAAATGCTGGAGTTACTAATGACCACCCACTTTCCTGGGTGCTCTGATGACTCCAACATTTTGCCAGGTCACCAAACCAACTCACTCTTAGGGAATACCGCAGGGGATATAGTGAGGTACGAAAAGGTGGAATGGGCAGTAATGTCCTTCGAACCTTACAAATCCCCAGGACCTGCCGGAATTTTTCCCGCACTACTACAAACAGCGAAGGACCTTCTTTGTCCACTTCTCACACAGATTTTTACAGCATGCCTTACCCTCACCCACATTCCTAATGTGTGGACGAAGGCGAAAGTCGTCTTTCTACCGAAGGGAGGCAGGACTGCTCACGCAAAACCCAAAGACTTCAGGCCCATAAGCCTCACCTCATTCCTTATCAAAACTCTTGAGAGGCTCATAGACGAGCATATTCGGCGTAATATAAGGAAAGAAAAACTCTCCCCGAACCAACACGCATACTCTTAAGGCAAATCCGCGGAGACTGCTCTCCACGACATCGTCTCAACGATCGAGAAAGGATTGGCCATAAAAGAGTACACGCTGGGGATCTTTATTGACATCGAGGGAGCCTTCAACAATGTCTACCCCGAATCTGTTATCAAATCACTCCGTATGGTGGGGGTACAGCAGGGACTGGTGGATTTTGTGGGGCTCCTACTCAGGAAAAGATCGATTTTCTCAACAGTAGGGGATAGCTCTAAATCCAAACATGTGGCTAGAGGTACACCCCAGGGAGGGGTCTTGTCACCTTTACTCTGGAACCTTACCGTAAACGACTTACTCTTAAACCTGCAAAACGCTCTAAATATTGTTACCCGCTGGTCTGTGGAGTGCGGACTTAACGTCAACCCTACTAAGACCGAAGCAGTGCTCTTTACAAGGAAATACAAAATCCCCGACTTCAAATTACCATCTGTAAACGGAATGGTACTTAGTCTCTCAACCGAGGTAAAATATCTCGGAATCGTACTAGATAGAAAACTCGACTGAAGGCGGAACATTGAAGACCGCTCCAAGAAAGCAATTGTTGCTCTTTATGCCTGTAAGAGCGCCGTGGGGAAGAAATGGGGAATAAAGCCACACATTGTACACTGGATGTACACAGCTGTGATAAGGCCCATTCTCTTTTACGGGGTCGTCGTATGGTGGCCGGCACTGAGCAGGGCTCTAACTAGAGCCAAGCTTGAACGGGTGCAGAGGGCGGCCTCAATGCTCACCACAGGAGCACTGCCCTCTACACCCACCAAATCTCTAGAGATAATGTTAAATCTTCCACCGGTGGATCTCTACGGCAAATTTCTGGCGGCCTGCTGTGCTGCCAGGCTAAATGCGATCCTTCCGTGGAGAAATCTTGACTATGGGCACTCAAAAGTCCTGGAAACTCTGCCCGACAAGAAGTTGGATTATACCCTACACCCTTCTTTCTCTGCAAACAGGTTCTCCATAAGAATCCCAGAGAGAAACGAATGGATAGGTATCGTGGACCTGGATCCAGGATCGACGGCTGTGTACACAGACGGCTCCAAGTTAAACGAAAGAGTAGGCAGCGGGATTCACTCAAGCGAACTCGATCTAAACCTCAGCCTTCGTTTACCGGACCACTGTAGCGTTTTTCAGGCCGAACTAAATGCAATAATGAAAGCAGCTCGTGGTCTGACAACGTGTACCTCTTTAGAACGAGGCATCACCATTTATTCTGATAGCCAGGCTGCTATCAAATCTTTTAACTCCTACGGTACAACCTCCAAGGTAGCCATTGAATGCAGAGCGGCTTTAAACCATCTTGCAGATATGTGATCCGTATGTGTTGTGTGGGTCCCTGGCCATAGAGACATTCCTGGCAACTGCCTGGCCGATGAACTAGCTAGGAAAGGGACGGAACTACCGGTAATAAACTCTGCTGAAGAGGTGGGTTTACCCTTAGCATCATATAAACACAGACTAAGATCTGAGCTTATGGATAAGGTAAATTTAAGGTGGGCATCGGAGCCCACCTGTCTCATTACCAGACAAATCTGGCCGGAAGTTGATGGGAAGCGCTCTAAAGCTCTCATTATGCTTGGTCGCTCCTCTCTCAGATTAGTAGTTGGGGTGATAACCGGGCACTGCCTTATGGGCACGCATGGGGAAAGACTAGGTTACCCAACAAATGATTTTTGCCGCAGCTGCCGAAACGAGGAGGAGGTGGAGAGCATTGAGCACTATCTCTGCCACTGCCCCGGCCTGGCCAAGACGCGCAGAAAATTTTTCAAAAGTTACTTTTTGGACTGTCTAGCCGATTTGAACTCGGCAAGCATCTCTAACTTTATACTCTACATCAAGCGCACAGGATGGTTCAATTTTTGAGAATAAGGGAGGAAGGGAATGCTTGGATTACGCCATTGGTATCACAATGGGCTTCTTACAGCCTAAGTGTGCCACCGTGCTTTGTGCGGTGGCAGCCACTCTAACCTAACCTAACCTAACCTAGATAGAAAATTAAAGTTATAGGAACAAAAATCAGATTTCAAAAACTCTCTTACACTATGTATCTGCCATCTCACGTAGAAAAAACAATACAAAAAATATGATAGAAAACACACTTAAGATCGCTAATCAACTACTGCTTGCAAAGAAAAATATTGTTACGGGTAACACGAGTGGCTCGCAAACAACACTCGAGTGTCGCGAGCGTTTGTCGCTGGCGAGTGTGTTACATACATGCAACTTTGTATGCTGACGCAAATTTGTCCGACGGATAATGTAGCGAGCATGTATGCATCGTCATGATCGTATTGATCTATGAGCAAACAGACAAGCGACGGCTTGTACACGAAAACAACAAAGCATGCAAAATACGGCTACATGCGCGAGTATACACACAATTTTTGCACTCGTTGCAGTTCTCTGATATGTAATAATTTTGAGGCTTCGTTTATCCGTTCATTTATGTTTGCGTTTATAATTTGTGCATACATTCATATATTCTTCTACGATCTAAGAAAAATAGTTTAAGTGAATTGACAGAGGCAGCACTATCCATCGCCATGACAACGAATGTAGAAAAATAGCGGCCACAGCGAGTTTAAATAAATTCACAAAGGAAGCTTTATCCATTGCTTATCAAATTGCTAAAAAGATAATTTTTTCAAGTTTCACATATAGATGAGAATTGCATCTTTGGTTTCCACTCTCGAGCCTCGGTTAGGTTTTCTAACAGGGTAGTCATTGGCCGTTTTAACACATTCACACGTAAGCGCAACATTCTACGTATTCTGCTCACAGCAAGCGCGATGACAGAATGAGTGTGCAGATAGCTGAGAATACTGCGCTCAGTCGCATTCAGAAAAAGAGGCATTCGTTGTACAAAGAGAGCCAAATTTTACCGAAATTAATAAGTAACTATAAAAGAAATGCATACACTTATAATAAAGTCAATACACATTTGTATGAAAATATGTTCATGTGTAGGCGCAAATGTAAATGGAAAGAAAACAGATTTGAAAAAATTTTCACAATGCTTTTTATATACAGAATTTCTTAAGACTCTCAATTTTTCAATTTCTCATTAAAACGTTAGAAATTTTGGATGGAACACTTGATTATTGGGAAAATGTGTGCACTGTGTACAAGTTTTGAAACTTTAATTGATATTGTTCTAGTTAAAGAATGTGATATTATTTTATATATAATTAACGGTACATATGTATGTCGATTTATGTGTGGGTACAATGTATGGTAGTAAAACCCTTTTATAAATATTCGCTAGCTTCTTCACATCCATAAATATGCATGTATGTATGTACATACATATATGCAGCCTACTTACTGAGTGCCAGGCCATTTGCTCAACTTGGTGGTTATCCCTTTTGTATTTATGTATGTACAGTGTACATTGTACACACATACATATATACATACAAGATAGAAAAGCAGTTGATTTGAATTAGAATGCGTCGATTAATGACAAATTTACAATTCATTCAAAATATTCGTAGTTTAATACTTTTATATAGTTTCGATAAGTTACATAATTCCGACTTAAAACATAATCTTTTAAGCAGACACTAATATGGGACGACTATTCATTTCGAACATGGAAATCGGTCTCTAGTTTAAGCTAGTGCTTTAACAATATCTAAGCGATCATTAGACTTTGTTTACTTGAGTGAATTTAAGCTTGAGTCCTTTGGAATGTGAGCAGAGTTACGTACATATGTATGTACATGAGTGCGTTTATGAGTATACATAACTCGCCCTCCGCAAAATGAATTCGCGTCTCTGCGAATGACGAATATATATTTTCTGTTAATTACATCAATTTATAAATCGATAAATGTTAAAACATTAAAACTGTGATATTATAAGTATTATATAAGGACATTTGTCATACATAACGTACCTTTTTCATTTAAAGAATTGGTATCAATACATATAAAAATAATATTGTAAAATAACAGTGCCAACATTTACAGTCTTTTATGTGGCCTTTTGGTTTGAGCTATTTGAAAATATCAATGTTGAACTATATATATATTTTTTTTTTTTTTTCGTATATAATACCTATATACATACATAGTATAGTTATAATTCTATTTACAAGTCTTTATGTGGCCTTTTGATTTGGGCTATGTCAATTTTGTTTGGATAACTTTTAGGCAGTTTTGTTTCTGTTAGCAAGAGGGTTTTTAATGTAAATTTTGTCGTTGTCAAAATTTGGGATTTTTTCCCTTTTTGTATTAATATTGTCCATAGTTTGTTTTTTCTTTTGGTACGCATAATTTTTAATTTTTTAATAATATCCATTGGTTAATAAAATCCATTGGTTTCACATTGGTTGAACTATGTATAGAATTGTTATAGTAACCAACGGCTTTTAGCATAATTTCCTCTGCCTCCAATGTGTTGTCCGTGTGTTTTAAAATACGTATGTATGTGTTCTAATATCGTGGAATGCAGTCTTTCGGTGTCTGCATTACCCGTATGGCTGTTTGGAGTAGTAAAGTGGGGAATTATGTATACTATTTTCGCGGCAGAATAATCTTATAAATGAATTATTAAACTCGTTGTCCATTATCATTTTTTTAGGTTTTCCTAGCCATGCGAATCTTTCCTGTAGTTTAATTTTAATTGTGATCATATTTCTATCGGGCAATTCATGCACGGAAGCAAGCTTGGTAAACCTATCAATAGTGGTCAAAAAGCAATTTCGAAAACAATAAAACACATCCACATGTACTATTTCATTAGGGCTGCTGGGAGTTTCAGTATAATTAAACAATTTCTTTAACGGTTTTCTTGCGTATTTGTTCTCGTTACATTCTCGCATTTGTTAATAAATCTGTTGATTATCTTTTTAAGATTTGGATAAAAATAATTTAGTTTAAGTTGCTCATAATTTTCTAATACACCTCTATGGTTACCTTCTATGTGGATTTTTTCTACTACCTCTAGAATGTCTTCTTCGCTCTTAACGTCTAATGCTAGGTGGCTGCACTTGGTAAATTTAATATTGCCGTTATTTGAAAATAAACTAATTAATTTCTCTTGAACAATATTATATAGGTTGTCAGGTTATTCTGAATGAATTCCTATTGTTCCCTTTTTTATGTATCTTCTAAATAAAACTGTAATATAAGTGCTGTTGCACGTCACATTCTGCTACATAAATTATGAAGTATTTGTTATATAGTACTTCGCTTCCGTGGTTTTACTTTTCATTAGTCGAATTTGAGTTGTATATCTGTTTACGATTGAATCAGAGATAAGAAAATGATCGTTCTGATTTTCGCTTGCTGAATGCATCGTTTCGAAGGAATTTTCAAACAGAGACTTGATGTCTAAGTTTCCTTCTTTATCTATTTCTTGTCGGCTTAGAAAGTCGGCTACGTTGTTCTCTTTACCTTTTATGTATTCAACTTCAAACTCATATTCGCTAAGCAAAGTTTTCCACCGTAGAATGCGTGCGCTTGGATCCTTCATAGAATATAGCCATTTTAGTGGCTTGTGGTCAGTTTGAACAAGAAAGGGACGTCCGAACAAATACGGTCTGAAATGCTTTACCGCTCATACTATTGCTAAAAGCTCCTTTTCTAACGTATGGTAACGTTTTTCGAAGCCATTTAGTGTTCGGCTTGCAAAATAAATTGGCTTGTTATTTTGACTAAGAACAGCGCCCACCGCAACATTACTGGCATCCGTTGTCACAATAAATTTTTTCGAAAAATCAGGAAATGCTAGCAGTGGGGGTGAGGTCATTATTAGATTCAATTTGTCAAACGCTTCGATATACTCCATATTGTTTGTGTTAATTTTTTCGTTTTTCTTCAAATATTTAATTATAGGGAAGGCTATCATTGAATAATTTTGATGAATTTGCGGTAATACCCTGTCAAACCTAGAAAGGATTGAATCTCCTTAACAGTTCGCGGTAACTTTATTCTTTGTATAGCCTCAATTTTTTCGGTATTTGGCTTAATGCCGTCCGGAGTAATGATATGGCCTAGGAATAATGTATATCTCGACAGAAAGTTGCATTTGTCATATTGTATTTTTAAATTGTTTTCGGACAGGCGATTAAAAATTTTGGTTAAACTTGCAAAATGTTCGTTTATGGATGTTGAAAATATTAAAATGTCATCCATATAGATTATGCAGATCTTATTAATATAGTCACCTAAAATGGTGTTCATCATACACTGGAATGTAGCAGGCGCATTTTTCAGGCCAAATGGCATCCGCGTAAATTCATAGTGCCCATTCGGACCAGAAAAAGCTGTTTTTTCTATGTCGCTATCGCTCATTAGAATTTGGTGGAATCCTTTAGCCAAGTCAATCGTAGTAAAATATTGTGCGCGCCCTAACTTTTCAAAGAGTGACTCTACGTTAGGTATAGGAAACTTGTCATCGATTGTAAGGCTATTTAGTTTCCGAAAATCTATAACCAAACGCCATTTCTTTTTACTACCGCTAATGCACTTCTTTTGCACGATCCATAACGGTGAGTTATATGGAGATTTGCTTGGCCTTATAATACCATTTTCTAACATAAATTCCAACTGGCGATTTATTTCTTCCTCCAACGCATAAGGGTATCTATAATTTTTTACGTATATAGGAGCATGCGGCTTCGTTATAATTTGGTGTTTAACTGTATCTGAGGCTGGTAGGTATTGTCCTTCTTGGAAAAATATGTCGTTATATTTTAATAGAAAAATTTTTAAAAATCTTCGTTCTTCGGTGTTCAAGGCTTTGTTAATCAGTGTATCTACATAAATTTAAACTACTTTTAGCTAATGAAATTCGATCGGGATATGTATTTGTCTGAGAACAATAGGCGTAAAATTCGTCATCGTTAGGTAGGTATCTTGCAGGCTTGTTATTAGCAAAAGGTATTACTTTATTGTTGAGCTTAATTACTCTTTCTGAAAAATCGATTAGGATTTTAAGAGGAGCAAGAATATTTAGTCCCAGTATGCATTGAAAAGGTTTGTCATTAAATTTTAATAATTTAACAGACATTGTCTCTTGTTTTCTCTCAAATTCTATGGGAATATTGACGATGACTTCCTCAAATATTATTTCTGATGCAAAAAGAGTTTTTACTAGGATAGGTTTTTCCAATGCCCTGCGACTGCAAAAATTTCCGAAAATCTTAAAATCCCCTAACGTTGTTGCCGATCCGCTATCCACCAAACACCTTATTACGACGTTATTGATTGTCAAATCTATCAGGGGTAAGTCGGTTGAAGAGGAGAAAGCTGCAAATTTTCGTAATTTTCAATGTTGTCCACTTCCATTGGTTCAACGGATGGTTGCTGGTTGTACCTTGCATTATTGTTAAACCTACTAGAATTATTTGTGTATCTGTAGTTTCTAGGATCACTAAATCTACCACGAACATTCCCGCTAACATTACCCCTACTATAATCATTTCCGTTGTAATTAACATTTGTATGGACACCTTTACCTAGACTATTCTTAAAGTTTCCAGAGTCGTTTTTACGGTAATTATTAAAGTTTCCATAATTAGGATTGCCTCTAAAATGTGGGTTATGAAATGCGGAATTGTTTGGGCGACTTCTATTTAAGTGTCCGTTAGATTGATAACCGTCGTTTTCGTTTCTTTTATATATCAACACATTGGAATTATTGACGAAATTATGCTTACCATTATGCCGATATTTATTATCTTTTGAGTGAACATCCGTATTCCTAATACCATTATTTATTTAAAAATCATGTAACATATTATTTTGTAAATAATAAGTAAAAGCTTTTTCCATATTATTTATGTGATTTTGCAACAATGTAACGTAGCATTTGCTGCATTACAATGCTTTACCAACTTCACAGTGCTACAGCACACTCTAGATCTACGACCGCAGTACGCACATACATATATACGCACTGCCAAGTACACCGTAGCAATAGCCTACCAACAATGCGCTCATACAGCACACACCATAAACCACTACCGTCACACGCACATACAAGTGCATACGCTGCCAACTGAACCATAGCAATCCCTTCTTCGTTCGCTACTGGACGGGCTGGCCGCACACAAGCACGAATTCTCAAACAGTTGCTCGGCCTTCGCATATAAAGTCTTGAACATGCGTGCGGTCAGTTCAGTCTTGCTAGGTAAGCGGTCGGCTTAACTAGTAGAGCGAGGTGCTGACTTGCCTACGGGCATAACTAGCCTCCTCTGCTGGCTGAGCCAAACCACAAGCTGGACTAGGGGAGCGAGGTGGTGATGTGCCTTCGGCGCATCTAGCATCCTCCCCTGATCAAGCTCATCCCGGCCTGACTGGGTGAGCGAGGTGGTGATGTGCCTTCGGGCATATCTAGCATCCTCGTCCAGTTAGGCCAATTACCCGCTTGGCTTAGAGATCAATCCCCGCCCAACTTGGAGAGCGAGGTGGTGGTGGTGTGCCTTCAGGCGCATCTAGCCTCCTCTCCTGGTCTATCCAATCCCCGCCTGACTGGGTGAGCGAGGTGGTGATGTGCCTTCGGGCGCATCTAGCATCCTCTCCTAGTCAAGCTAATCCCGGCCCGACTGGGTGAGCGAGGTGGTGATGTGCCTTCTGGCGCATCTAGCATCCTCACCTGGTTAGGACAGTCACCCGCCCGACTGGGAGAGCGAGGTGGAGATGTGCCTTCGGCCACATCTAGCATCCTCTCCTGGCCAAACTAGCCCAGAGCTGATCAGCTCCTTCCCCTCCCTCTCCTAGCTCCGCTCCCACTACGCTAGGGCTTTCTCTGGAGCGCATAGTCTCCACGGCCTGCACGGCCACAGCAGTCCCCGCCACTCTCGTAGCAGCCCCTACTTATGTAGCGTGCGACTACGAGAGCGACGGTTCTCTAATTGTCAGTCTTGTAGGTAAGCGTCTTGCTAGTAAGAGTAACCGCTGTACGACGAGTACACACTGCCGCTCCGACGCTCCTGAAGAGTAACCGCTGTACGACGAGTACACACCGCCGCTCCGACGCTAGCTTGGTACAATTAATAGGTAGCCGCTTCAGGGTTGCATTTTGGATTTTTTTTCTTTATGCATTTAATCTAAATTGTCAAACTTTGTTTACAAACAAATTCGTCAAAGTTTGTTTAGAAGTGAAAAAATCGTAATTTTTTAATAAATAGTGCGAAAAACAATGGGTAAGTGTATAATTTGCTGCAAAAGATGGGTTAAAGGGGGTGGTCCCTTTTTTAAAGTACCAAAGGAACCGCGGAGATTGGCTGATTGGAACAGAGCTTGCGGTATCGTGTTCCCAGCAAACGAAATGGTTTGTATGGACCATTTTGCGAAATCTGACTTGATTGGTGGAGCACAACGAACGCATCTGATGCCTAATTCTGTTCCAACCATTAATATAAGTTCAGTTCCGATGTAAGTATATTTGCAGACAAGGTTGCTGAGGGCATAGATATATGTCCCAATATTGGATTAATTTTAGAATTGAAAACGATGTTGAAGATGGGTATGATGAGGTGGAATTTATTTCCGAAGTACCGTTAGATATAAGTTTAAAAAAAAACTCAGAAGTGGTAAATAGTGGTTCCTTAGGAACCACTGAACAATATGTTGCATATTCAAGTTGCCACACACAAACTGAGTAAGTAATCTAAGATAATGCATGTATGTATGTATATAGATATATATAAGTGCTTATACGATTTTTCTAAATAAAATATTTAGCGCAATACTTTTAGAGCATACCAAAGATAGAGAGATTGCCGATTTAAAATCGCGAAATAAGCAGTTGCTCAAAACAATTGGCGAATTGAAATTTCAGCTCCGCGAAAATGCCGCCGTAATATCCTCCATTCGGTCGATATTTACGGAAGGTCAGCTTCGAAAAATGATTGTAGGCAAAGGTGTACAATGGTCGTGGAGCGATATCTCGAACGCCATATGCATTCATGCTGCCGGCCCGCGCGCATATAGACACCTATACCTAAAAGGTTTTCCTCTGCCCCACGTTACCACACTCCAACGGTGGTCCCGCAAAATTTGCGTGAATGAGGGTATACTATCCGTAGCGTTGGATTTTATGCGTCAAATGCATGAACTCAATGAGGTCGAAAAAGTTTGCGTTCTGGCTTTTGATGAAATGAAGGTCACGGAAACTTACGAATATGAGCCTACCAGAGATTTCGTTAGGAAACCAGCGAATTATGTCCAAGTGGTGATGGCGCGCGGATTATGGAAGTCGTGGAAGCAGCCTGTATTTTTTGATTTTGACTGCAAAATAACTGTAGATATTTTGTATTCGATTATTTCGGCACTACAAGTTGCCGGCTTTCGTGTTGTTGCAACGGTCTGTGACATGGGCTCTTCCAATCAGAAGTTATGGAGGGAACTTGGCATTTCAACAGGTATAAATAATATAAAAAGTTTCCAATATATTTGTTTCCTAACTAATTCCCAACAATTTAGAAAAGCCCTGGTTCACCAACCCCACGAATTCGGAAGAAAAAGTTTTTGCGTTTGCAGATGCCCCGCATTTGCTTAAACTAATTCGCAACCACTTCATCGACACGGGCTTTATTTGGAAAGGCGGTATTGTATCCACGCGTGCAATAGTGGACGTAATTAACCACACATCTGCGTCTGATCTCTCCATTGCCTTCAAATTGACAGAAGAACACCTATCTGTTAAAGGAATTGGTATGTTAATATAAAATGTTGATATGTACATACATGAGCGTGTAAAAAATATGTTACGCATTCAAATTTTAGGTAGGCAGAAGGTGAAACTAGCGGCTCAATTGCTTTCTAATACCACTGCAAATGCCATAATGCGCTGCTATACTCTCGGGATGAACGTGGCAGGTGCGGTGGAGACAGCAGAACTAGTTCAGTTGGTGAACGATTGGTTCGATGTGCTGAACTCATCCGTTCAAACGTTCAACTATCCTGGAAAGGTGATATTTTGCATAACTTTAATATTTTATAGAAATAAATATGTTTAAATCGTTTAATTACAGGAACCATTTGGGCTACAGTTGCAGAAGCAGCGAGAAATTTTAAACCGCATGACCAGCTTTATGTCAGGAAATATAATTCCTGGCAAAAAAAGCTTGCAGCAATTTCAAAAAGGCGTCTTGTTGTCCAATAATGCCCTCTTACAATTGTACGAGTACGTAACAGAGAGGTACAATTTCGAATACGTTGTTACCCGGCGACTTAATCAGGACCTCCTGGAACAATTCTTCGGCAATATCCGCAGTAAAGGTGGACTGAATGACCACCCTACGCCGAAGGAATTTAAATTCAGGCATCGAAAATATATTTTAGGTAAATTTGTAGATTATTACCATTTGATTCTGTAGGTATATGTATACCTGTATGTTTATATATGCATATGCATGTAGTTATTTAGGTATGTATAAATGTGTATTTATTCACATATATGTATATATATATATGTATGCATTTATGCGTATGCATGTGCATGATTGCTTTTTTTTTTTAAATTCCTAAATTTTTCCAGCAAGAAACTCCGAAAATTTGGCAAATACAGCCAACGTTGAGCAAGAATCCACCGAATGGCTGAATTCGTCAAACCCGCAACCGCTGTTGAACTCTATGCAATATGAGCCGGATCTTGAAGACCCAGAAATTGAAAATCCCGAAGAAGAAGAAGAGCAGGAAGTTGTCGAGGCTCTTAGCGTTGCTCATGCTTATGGTAACTCCGATGTCCTGCAAGACGATGCACTGGAATATATGGCTGGTTACATAATTAGAAAACAGCATCTCACACAACATGAGGATTGCAGTGACGCATCATTTACGTGGGTCGATCAGGTGTCGAAGGGTTACCTGAAAAAACCGTCACCTCGTTTCGTTGAAGGTGTTAAAAAATTGGAGTTTGTATTTCTCGCGGTCAACATGCAGGAAATAGCACATTGCCTAAATATAAAAGAGCGCCTACAGAGAAAAGCAACACAGGTGGATCTTCCAGAAAGCGTAAAGAACTTCTTTTTTAAATGTCGGATATATTTTAGAGTTCGGCACTTAAATAAGCAACTCAAAGTGCAAAAAGCGAAACAAAGAGTGTTACGCTACAAAAAATTAAGCAAAATAACACTTTGAATTGGTAAGCAAATCAATATTCCATTAGTTAAATTTTATTTTACTTTCGCCAATACTTTCATTTCAGTAATGTTTCCAATGCACGTACGTTCAGCTTAAATTGATAGAGATCAAATAACACAACTTTTTAAAAGGTCCTTTTAAGGACCGCAAAAAATTAACAAAAAGATCAAAAATTTAGTAATACGAAAGTTAATACACTTTATGCGTTTTAATCAACGTCAATGTTAGCACTTATGTACATACATACATATATCAATACACTTTTTAAGTTGATATGACATTTTTTGTTACAATAAATATTTAGACCATCTTCATACGTATTACGGTGTCGTTAGTTCAATGTTCGAAACTCTTTCAGGTAATATGATTTTAATTTCAGCTTCATTGGTAACCATATTGCAGATGTGATCAATCAGACGCATCCTTAATTGATACCTGTCTCGGCATTGAAGAGATATTCAAATGATGGAGTGTTATAGCCAAGTGTGTATTGTGTTTTCCAGCCACCGAAAAGAGGAAATCTGGATCGCGATTCCATTTCAACAGAGTCACGCAAAATTATCATATTCGATGTAGATATATTGCCATTTGTATCACGATAGTAAACCTCAGCTGCCGATGCAGGCAATAACGTTTTACATGATTTTACGGCATGACCAGAACGGGCGTCCTTTTGGAATTCATAACGTAAAAATGAGCCTTTTAGTAATGCGCCAGTGTGTTGCATGAAAATATTCTTCTTAACTGCAATATTTCCCCAGTGCGATACTTCTATTGTACGTTCTAGGCGAGTAGTGGTCAGAAATGGGCGTTGGTTTTATAGTGTACAAGAAGTGACTGATTGGTAAATGCTGCAAGTATATAAATATATCATATTCATCTGGTATAACTCAGCTTTTAAATATAATTTGGAATACCTGCAATATTTTCGTATGGTCCATATTTGATTTTATTGGCAGCAAAATTAAACGGTTAGACTTGTGTGTATGAAAGCACGTTTGCCGAACTCAATAAAACGTTTGTTTTTTGGGTAAATGTCTGAAAAATTAATTGGTGAATAGCTTGGTACAATAAATTTTCAATATTAAATTTTCTTTACTCACTTTTTTTACTTTGACATCGATTTTGATTTGTCAAACTATGTTTACAATCACCACTTTTGACGTTTCTGTTTAGACACTTTAGATTTTGTAAACAACAACAAAATACAAGCAGGGTTGAAATTTTTCTAATGCGGCTACCTGTTAATTGTACCAAGGACGCTAGTAAGAGTAACCGCTGTACGACGAGTACACACTGCCGCTCCGACGCTCCTGAAGAGTAACCGCTGTACGACGAGTACACACTGCCGCTCCGACGTTCCTGAAGAGTAACCGCTGTACGACGAGTACACACTGCCGCTCCGACGCTCCTGAAGAGTAACCGCTGTACGACGAGTACACACCGCCGCTCCGACGCTAGTAAGAGTAACCGCTGTACGACGAGTACACACTGCCGCTCCGACGCTCCTGAAGAGTAACCGCTGTACGACGAGTACACACCGCCGCTCCGACGCTAGTAAGAGTAACCGCTGTACGACGACTACACACCGCCGCTCCGACGCTAGTAAGAGTAACCGCTGTACGACGAGTACACACCGCCGCTCCGACGCTAGTAAGAGTAACTGCTGTACGACGAGTACACACCGCCGCTCCGACGCTCCTGAAGAGAAACCGCTGTACGACGAGTACACACTGCCGCTCCGACGCTCCTGAAGAGTAACCGCTGTACAAGAAGTGCAACGCCGCTCCGACGATCACGAAGAATAACCGTTGTACGCTCCCTCTCTCTCTCTCTCTCCTAGACGAAAGGCTGTTCACACTCTAAAGCCGTGTGTGTGTGTGTGTGTTCGACATAAACACACGCAAATACTGTGTTTTATTCAGTGGGGGTTAGTGGGACCAACACTCGACCCTGGATCGGCTGAGCTCACCTCAGCCTTTGACAAAACCCACCTCATAAATGGCGCCCGAGCAGGGACCCGACTCCGCAGGCGCATGTGCCAAAGCAACAACAAGCACCAACACTGCGGTAGCGGGTCTACCGAACACACACCAAGAGACAGATGACACATGCACCAGCGAAAATAACAACAACACGCTGGATGCCAACTCCCTGAGTTGGATATACATGCTGAAGAAAGAGAAGCTTATTGAAGAGTGTAAGCGACACCGCGTGTTCGTAGACGGACTCACGGTCGCTGACCTACGCAGCGCACTGAGCGCATACGTTAAAGCTAAACGCAACCGGAAGTCAACGGAAAATTTATTAAGAGACCTCGAGATGGAGGTCAACGCTGAGGAGAGGAGTCCCGTTAAACAACAGCCAAACCGGCTCCCCTCCATCCCGGTTGACTACGCCAAGAAATCACCGGAGGAGACGAAACACGCTTCATCAAGGCGAAACGAGATGAGTGATGCCGAGCTGATGAATACTGTCCGACGCTGGGACGTTCATTTTTCAGGAAGCGAGACGCTGCACGAATTCCTGGAAAGAGTCTCAGAGCTAGCCGAATGTTACCACATCCAGCTGGACAGCATTCTCTTCACCCTACCGGAATTGCTGCGCGGAAAAGCCCTTCAATGGTACCGTGTGCGAAAATCGCAGATTCACACGTGGGCTGCTTTCCGTGCAGAAATCGAACGGTTCTTTCTGCCACGACGTCATGTGAGCCAGCTAGAAGACGCCATACGACAGCGCAGACAGCAGCACCGAGAACGGGCCAAAGATTATATTTTGGCACTACAGACGCTCATCCGCCAGCATCCGACCATGTGTAGAGAAGACCATCTGGAACGCATCTATGACGGCCTCCGCGTGGAATATCGCCTCTTCATTAAAAGAAGCGAATTCACGACAATCGAGCAGCTCATGGAGCTTACCGACGAATTCGACATTCTGAAGAGCGAAGAAGCCAGGCAAAGCAGGCAGCCCGCACACAGCCTAGCACCGCTGGACGAATTGTACGAGAGCCAAGAAACCTGCTGGCGTTGCAAACAACGTGGCCATCGACGCTTCCAGTCCCAAGGAGTCAGGAAGCTGTTCTGTTCCAAATGTGGTCAGGACGATATTCTTTCCCGAGACTGTACTTGCGACTCCCCCGAATCCAGGCCGCCCGCGAAAAGGCCTAAGGCGAAAGCATCCTCGACTCCTATGGCTTCTGCGGACGCTAACACACAAACGAAGATGAAGATGGACGGCCGATTCTATGCTAAAGTGATAATCGAAGGCATGAGCGTGCGAGCGTTGGTGGACACTGGCGCCACGCTCACCTATATCAACAACACCATACATCAACATCTAAAAGGGAAAGGAATCCGACCGCAGCCCAACCACCGCAATGTGCAGCTCGCTGACAAAACGTGCGTATCAAGCTTGTTTACGTACCCAGTAAAAATACAGTATAACGGACGGACAACTGGCATGCTGGTCTCAGTGCTTCCGAATCTCGCTGAAAGCATGATATTAGGAATGGATTTCCTCAGGGAAAAGGGTGTTGTCCTCACACTAGACGGCCAACCGCTGCCCGCCGCCACTCCTCAAAAGCCAGGTACACTTGCCAAGTTATCTGCACTTACCTTAAGGGAACATATAAGCGAACAACAGAATAAGCAGCTTACCGAATTTCTATCGCTTCACCAGGAAATTTTTGACGAAATAACGGGGCCTAGCACTGCCACAGAACACGTCATCACCCTCAAACACGACCGACCGCTGAAGCAGCGTTATTACCCTCGAAATCCTGCAATGCAGCAGGTAATCAACGCTGAAGTCGACGAGCTGTTGGCTGGAAAGCGAATCGAGCCATCAAAAAGTGCATACAGCTCACCAATCGTACTTGTCCGTAAGAAGCAGGGGAGCTGGAGGATGTGCATCGACTACCGTCAGCTCAACGCTGCCAGCCAACCCGACGCATATCCACTACCACAGATCAGCGCAACCCTCGACCAGCTCAAAGAAGCAAAATTCATATCCACAATTGACCTAAAGAACGGCTATTGGCAGATACCGCTAGCCAAAAAGTCACGACCGTACACAGCATTTACGGTTCCAGGAAGGGGACTTTTCCAGTGGAAAGTCATGCCGTTCGGATTACATTCCGCACCGGCTACCTTCCAACGCGCTTTGGACACGATCCTCGGCCCCGAGCTTCAACCAAAAGTATTCGCCTACCTGGACGACATCATCGTTTTAGGAGACACCTTTGATGAACACATGGAGAACTTGCAAGAAGTCTTCAAGCGGCTCCAGAGGAACCGGTTGCAGGTAAACTTCAGCAAATGTAGCTTTGTCCAGCAAAAGCTCCACTACCTGGGGCACATAGTTAGCCCTGAAGGAATACACACCGACCCCGCAAAAACAGCCGCAGTAAATGAGATGCCAGCGCCACTGAACATTCGTGAGCTCCGACGATTCCTCGGCCTTGCTTCATGGTACCGACGTTTTGTAGCTGACTTCTCCACGCTCGCAGCACCCCTAAACCAACTACTGAAGAAAGGCCAGGCATGGGCATGGGACACACCGCAAGAGCTAGCTTTCCTAGCCCTGAAGGAAAAGCTGACCAACGCACCGATACTCTGCTGCCCCGACTTCAACCGTCCGTTTTTGCTCCAAACCGATGCCAGCAGCGAAGGACTTGGTGTCGTATTGTTCCAACGCCACTCCGACCGCGAAAGAGTTGTGGCATACGCCAGCCGAAGCCTAACGAGCCTAGAAAAACGCTATTCCGCCACCGAGCAAGAATGTCTAGCCGTACTGTGGGGCATACGCAAGATGAGGCCGTACCTGGAAGGATACCACTTCACGGTAATTACTGATCATCATTCTCTGAAATGGCTACATTCTTTGCAGAACCCATCCGGACGCCTGGCTAGGTGGGCACTCGAGGTCCAACAATACAGTTTCGATATCGAATACCGGAAAGGAGCACTAAATGTAGTTGCCGATGCCTTGTCCCGATGCCCACTATCAACAACCGATAACGAAGAAAACGCACTTTACATCATGAATACTAGCATTGCGGACTGGTATGATAAAAAGATGAAGAAAGTAGAGCAGAAATCCAGCTCCAACCCGGACTACCAGATCATCGACAATCGCCTATTCCGTCACATCGTGCCACGCAACAAGCTCTCCCAAGCACCACAATGGAAGCTATGCGTCCCCACCTGCCGCAGACAGGAAATCCTACAGGAAGTACATGACGCCGCATTTGCAGGCCACCTGGGCGTCAAGAAGACGCTCAAGCGCGCGCAACAGTCCTACTATTGGCCTGGTATGTATCGCGACGTCTTACACTATGTACAAAGGTGCCGGTGCTGTGCGGAATATAAGGTCGAACAAAAGCGACCAGCAGGGTTGATGGCTACAATGCAGTGCTCACGGCCGTGGGAAATCGTTACGGCCGACTTCATCGGGCCACTACCACGCTCCAAACAAGGAAATACCTGCCTGCTCGTCCTGGTCGACAAGTTCTCAAAATGGGTCGAACTAGTCCCAGTACGCCAGGCAACCACCGCAACTGTCATTAAGGCACTACAAGAAAGGATCATCTACCGATTTGGCTGCCCAAATGTGTTCCTCAGTGACAACGGGAGGCAGTTCATTGGTAGGACGCTAGCTGCATATCTCAACGCGCACCACATTGAACACAAATTCACCGCGGCATACGCACCCCACGAAAATCCCACCGAACGAACCAATCGAGTAGTGAAGACTATGTTAGCCCAGCGCTCGAAAACGGACCACCGTACCTGGGATCAGGAAATCCCACAAATCGCCTTCGCCATTAATACGGCACACCACGAATCAACGCAAACGTCAGCCGCAGAAATTAATTTTGGGCGGAACCCAGCAGTACCACACCAGATACGCATAGAAGGTGCAGTACCAGTAGAATCACCAGCAACACCCGCAGCCATAACCGAGTTATGGAAAGAAATAAAGGGACATCTAACGTCCGCCGCAAAACAACAAAAAAAGTACTATGACCTACGAAGGAGACCATGGAAGCCAAAAGTGGGGGAAATGGTCATGAAGCGAGACCACCCACTCTCATCCGCGCCCAATAACTTTGCACGAAAATTGGCACCAAAATTTTCTGGTCCGTACGTGGTTGAGAAATACGTATCAGTAAACACAGTAAAACTCACCAGTGCCGAGCCGCCGCACACCGCGGTGGTAAATAATACCTAGGCTTTGCCTAAGGTAGTGCAGATCCACTGGATCACAAACTCCAGAACACAACAGCCTTTCGTCCGCCGAAGTGGGAGGGGGACTGTAACGTAGCATTTGCTGCATTACAATGCTTTACCAACTTCACAGTGCTACAGCACACTCTAGATCTACGACCGCAGTACGCACATACATATATACGCACTGCCAAGTACACCGTAGCAATAGCCCGACTTGGAGAGCGAGGTGGTGGTGTGCCTTCAGGCGCATCTAGCCTCCTCTCCTGGTCTATCCAATCCCCGCCTGACTGGGTGACCGAGGTGGTGATGTGCCTTCGGGCGCATCTAGCATCCTCTCCTAGTCAAGCTAATCCCGGCCCGACTGGGTGAGCGAGGTGGTGATGTGCCTTCTGGCGCATCTAGCATCCTCACCTGGTTAGGACAGTCACCCGCCCGACTGGGAGAGCGAGGTGGAGATGTGCCTTCGGCCACATCTAGCATCCTCTCCTGGCCAAACTAGCCCAGAGCTGATCAGCTCCTTCCCCTCCCTCTCCTAGCTCCGCTCCCACTACGCTAGGGCTTCCTCTGGAGCGCATAGTCTCCACGGCCTGCACGGCCACAGCAGTCCCCGCCACTCTCGTAGCAGCCCCTACTTATGTAGCGTGCGACTACGAGAGCGACGGTTCTCTAATTGTCAGTCTTGCTAGGTAAGCGTCTTGCTAGGTAAGCGTCTTGCTAGTAAGAGTAACCGCTGTACGACGAGTACACACTGCCGCTCCGACGCTCCTGAAGAGTAACCGCTGTACGACGAGTACACACCGCCGCTCCGACGCTAGTAAGAGTAACCGCTGTACGACGAGTACACACTGCCGCTCCGACGCTCCTGAAGAGTAACCGCTGTACGACGAGTACACACTGCCGCTCCGACGTTCCTGAAGAGTAGCCGCTGTACGACGAGTACACACTGCCGCTCCGACGCTCCTGAAGAGTAACCGCTGTACGACGAGTACACACCGCCGCTCCGACGCTCCTGAAGAGTAACCGCTGTACGACGAGTACACACTGCCGCTCCGACGCTCCTGAAGAGTAACCGCTGTACGACGAGTACACACCGCCGCTCCGACGCTAGTAAGAGTAACCGCTGTACGACGAGTACACACTGCCGCTCCGACGCTCCTGAAGAGTAACCGCTGTACGACGAGTACACACCGCCGCTCCGACGCTAGTAAGAGTAACCGCTGTACGACGAGTACACACTGCCGCTCCGACGCTCCTGAAGAGTAACCGCTGTACGACGAGTACACACTGCCGCCCCGACGCTCCTGAAGAGTAACCGCTGTACGACGAGTACACACTGCCGCTCCGACGCTCCTGAAGAGTAACCGCTGTACGACGAGTACACACCGCCGCTCCGACGCTAGTAAGAGTAACCGCTGTACGACGAGTACACACCGCCGCTCCGACGCTAGTAAGAGTAACTGCTGTACGACGAGTACACACCGCCGCTCCGACGCTCCTGAAGAGTAACCGATGTACGACGAGTACACACTGCCGCTCCGACGCTCCTGAAGAGTAACCGCTGTACAAGAAGTGCAACGCCGCTCCGACGATCACGAAGAATAACCGTTGTACGCTCCCTCTCTCTCTCTCTCTCCTAGACGAAAGGCTGTTCACACTCTAAAGGTTTTTACATTAAAAGGTAAGAATTGCAAATATATGTATGTCAAATATTAGTTTCACATTATTATGAGGCGCATATAAACTATCGGTTTCGCCTTCTAAAATATATTTCGTATTCATTGACTGTAAAATACCTCCAAGCTTACTGTGTAAATCTTCGATACTCGTAGCCCTAACATTCATCGCATGGTTTCTTAAATTTAAAAATGTTGATTTAACGCCAACTTCTTCCTTCAGTTTGCTTAGGATGTCTTCAAAACTAGGTTCGTTGACTTGTTGGATAACATGCAATGCTCGGCCTTTCAATTTATTGTACAAAACCTTAGAGATTACGTGTTTTTCTTCTTCGTTTGTTAGAGAAAGAATTGTTGCAACATCTCTTAAATAGTGACTAATAGTGTATTCACTTTCCCCGTCAAAAAATGGTATACTACGCGCTTCTCTTAACGCCTCTGCTAAGGTCAGAGC
Source organism: Philophylla caesio (assembly GCA_963971545.1). Classification (NCBI taxonomy): domain Eukaryota; kingdom Metazoa; phylum Arthropoda; class Insecta; order Diptera; family Tephritidae; genus Philophylla; species Philophylla caesio. Next base: position 19,931,468 of record OZ020605.1, read on the forward strand.
CATTTTTAAGTTTATATTTATTTTTACGGATTTTATTGTTTTATTTAATTTGCTTTATTTATTGATTAATTTTTGAGGTTTTATTGACAACTTGTCTTTTGATGGATTATTGTTCGAAATCCGAAATGTTTTTATGGGACATAGCAAAATACAAAGTTCAACCTCACGACAAATTTAACATAGCATAAGTAAAACACAGCAACACTCAAAGTACATAGAGCAACATTTCTTTCGATATTGTTTTCCTGTTAACACGTGTGATATGTCTTTATATGTTGCACAACACCAATGTTTACATACATACATATGTATGTGTTGTTCTGTTAAAACCGTTTGTGCGGAAATTTATATTTAGCACTCATGTATGCATGTAAATCACTCTCAAAGTTCTCTAATTTTACGGTTCTGTCGGCCGTATTGGAAACGAGCAAGAAGTTATACTTTGGTATAACACTTTTCTCTTTGGTAATTTTGCTTTCGTGACCGAGGTTATTCGCACAGCTAAGTCTAACGGTTAGAGTCTCAAGTGTTAAAGTCAAATGCGCTTTTTAAGCAATTTTTTGTTTTTGTATTTTTGGGTTATACAACTTTTGATTTATTTGCGATTTTTGGTACATTTATACATATTTTATGCACTTACGTATATAATATATGAAAATTTAAAATTTTTGATTTTGGTAATTTTGCTTTCGTGTCCGAGGTTATTCGCACAGCTATGTCTAACGTATTGCAGTCAAATGCACTTTTTAAGCAGTTTTATGTTTTTGTATTTTTGGGTTATATAACTTTTGATTTATTTGCAATATTTGGTACATTTATTCATATTTTATGCACTTACGTATATAATATGTGTATGAAAATTTAAAATTTTTGATATCGTTTTTTTTTTTCAGCTATCGCCAAGTTTTTAGTATTTTAAGGTACTGCGCAGTTTGATATAAGTTAGTCTAGTTTCCGTCGATTTTAGTATACATACACTTTTATTAATCTTTTGTACGATTTTTTATTTTAATTTTTCGTTTGTTTTATCCTCGTCGCCAGGTAGAAAAGCAGTTGATTTGAATTAGAATGCGTCGATTAATGACCAATTTAAAATTTATTCAAAATATTCGTAGTTTAATACTTTTATATAGCTTCGATAAGTTACATAATTCCGACTTAAAACATAATCTATTAAGCAGACACAAATATGGGACGACTATTCATTTCGAACATGGAAATCGGACTCTAGTTTAAGCTAGTGCTTTAACAATATCTAAGCGATCATTAGACTTTGTTTACTTGAGTGAATTTAAGCTTGAGTCCTTTGCTACATACCACCTAGCTTCAGCCTCGAGGAATTAAAAACAATAGTAGATAACCTTGTTAGCGATGCAAGAACTAGAACACCGGTCGTAATCGCGGGAGACTTCAATGCTTGGGCCTAAGCATAGGGAAGTCGTAAAACAAACGCCAAAGGCAGATCACTACTGACAGCTTTTTCCACCCTGGAGGTAGTGCTATTAAATACCGGCAGCAAAGCAACATTCAAAAAAGATGGACGCAAATCTATAACAGACTTAACACTCATAACTAGCAGACTATCCCGAAATGTCCATTGGGAGGTTAGTGACAAATATACGCACAGCGATCACCAAGCAATTATCTTCGCTCTAAATGAAGTAAAGCAAACATGGCCTCGTCTTGAAAGGAGATCAAAGGGCTGGAAAATCGACTCTCTAGATGAAGAGGCGCTAAAGGTTATGATGTCTGAAATGACCCTAACGCCGGGAGCAACGAAGATGGCCGACACGCTCATTACCACCATGTCGAACGCCTGTGATGCTTCAATGAAGAGAAGAGGAAAGAGCCCATCGAACAGACGTCCCCCAGTATACTGGTTGAATTCGCAGATAGCAGATATTCGTGAACAATGCAATAGAGCAAGACACGACTACCAAAGGTCCAGAAAAAACGCAAATCATGCGGAACACCAAATGCACTACAGGGCTAAACGCAAATAATTAAAGCAGATTATTAAAGCAAGCAAGAAGAGGTGTTTTCTCCAGCTTTGCGACAGTGCCAAGCAAAATCCTTGGGGTATGGCTTACAAAGTGGTCACTAAAAAGCTCCAGGTATCGATCCAACCACAGCTCTCAAACGCCGACCAACTGAGTCAAATAGTGAGCACACTGTTTCCGGGCCAAGAAGCATTCAATAGAGAGACCCTCTCCCATGCTGAGTGTCAATTCCCCCTGATCACTGCTGGAAAGGTGCTTCTTGCGGTTGATGTATTTAAAAACAAAAAGATGCAATTCCAAATAATGTTCTTAAACTTGCAGTAAAAGCGAATACTCAGGCATTTGCTCACACTTCTAACGAATGCCTTGCAGATGGCGTATTCCCTCAAATATGGAAACATCAGCGACTCGTGCTGCTACCAAAGGCCAGAAAACCACCTAGGGATCCCTCGGCATACCGGCCAATATGGATGCTTAATACAACGGGGAAACTTCTGGAACGCATAATTACTAATAGAGTTACAGAAGCCATCGAGGCGAACGGAGGCCTCTCAGAAACACAATTTGGATTTAGAAAAGGGCGGTCCACAGTCAATGCAGCCAAATTAATAAAACGAATAGCAAAAGAAGCGATTAGCGGTGAGAGATGGAGATGGGGCTCCAAAGAATACTGCTTGATAATTACGCTCGCATTTAACACCGCAAACTGGCGGAAAATAACAGAGGCTCTCAGTGCGCTCGATATTCCAGCATACCTCAGAAGAATCGTAAGCAGTTACTTGTCAGACCGATTACCACTCTATGACACCGACGAAGGGAGAAAGGAATATAGGATTTCTGGCGGAGCACCACAAGGCTCGGTGCTGGGCCCAACGCTATGGAACATAATGTATGATGGCATATTGAAACTACAGCTACCAAAAGGGGTGAAAATCGTTGGTATTGCCGATGATATAGCCATTGTGGTCGTAGCCAAGCACATAAAAGATATAGAAGAGAGCCACAACAACTCAATCACTAGGGTTCAAAACTGGCTACTCGACGCAGGCCTCGAGCTTGCACACCAAAAAACCGAGACAGTCCTAATTAGCAGCAGGAAGATTCGAGAAGTAGCGAAAATAAAAATATGTGGCCATGAAATAGAATCAGCTCCAGATTTGAAATACCTCGGAATCATACTGGACGCTAGATTAACATTTAAGCCGCATATTGAATATGCAGTCGGGAAGGCGGAAAAAGTCGCAGTAGCGCTTTCGAGACTGATGCTGAACGTCAGAGGTCCACAGCAACAACGAAGGCAGTTATTTGCCAATGTAGTAAGAAGTGTCCTACTGTACGGGTTTCAAATCTGGGGTGAAGCCCTTAAGAAGACGTGTCATACGCACGCGAGGCGAAGGCCCTGTACAGGCTCTGTGCGATTAAGGTATGCTGCGCGTTTTGCACTACACGCGAAGAGGCTGCGTTGGTTGTTGCTGGGCTATGTCCCATAGATATTCGATAGACTTTGGCAAGATCTGTTAATAAGGCGAATCCCGAAGAAGAAATCAAGATCTGCTGGCAACAGTGGCAATGCCGTTGGGACCAGACAGATAAAGGTCGCTGGACACACCGTATCATTACTTCAGTAGAAAAATGGTTAAGCAGAAAACATGGAGAAGTTAACTTCCAGTTAACCCAAATGCTTACGGGGCATGGCTGTTTTAAATCCTACTTTTATAGATTCAAGATCGATGATGATTCGTACTGCACCCTCTGCGCAGGCGATGATATCCAAGATGCTGAACACTGCTTTTTTGCCTGCACATATTTTGAAGAACAAAGAAATTACCTAAACTCACAGGTGGGGAGACTGTCTAAAGTAGAAAACTTGATTGATATGATGCTCGAATCGACCAAAAACTGGTCCGCTGTCTGCAACATTGCAAATATTATAATATCAAAACTACGTCAGGCGGAACGACATAGTTTCTTAACGATCGATGGACTCACCGAATTGGCGGCTCGGAATCTAGTCCGTTCCGACTGCTTGCATCAAAAAGTTCGGTGAGAGTAGCATCTAAGCAGTGTGGCTCTAAATACGGATCTCAACGTACAGCCCAAGGCGGATTGAATTGGCCGGGTAGCCCGGAATCTCGTCCTTTCCGGCTACCAAGAAAGGTTAGTGCACAATATACTACTTTCGAGATGTTTGAGAATATATATATATATATATGTATGCAGTTAAACTTTTGGCTAAAAATTAATGTTTTTCAGTAAAGTTCATACGAAGCAGGAAAAAGCGAACCAAGTGAGTAGGCGTCTCGGAATCCAGTCCGTTCCGACCGTTGCAAAGCAGTTAAACAAGAAGAAACTATGAAACACCAGAAGAGATGAAGTCAACAGAATAACCGAGCGGCTCGGAACCTCGTCCGTTCCGACCGGCGGGCAAGGTAACTAATGATCATTAAATTTTATGAAAAACATTATGTACTCCTATAATAGTTGAAATGCCAGAAAACATAAAAAACGAGACTAGAAGAAGTCAACAGAAAAACTGAGCGGCTCGGAACCCGACAAGCAACAGTACAGAGGGTGGTTCAAGTTGACGCAACTTGCTACAAACGTTATCCGGACTTTCACGAACGTTGAGCGTTGAGAGCACATATGCACGTACATCCACAGCAGTATCATCGCAAAAATCTTTCTGAAAAAAATTGCTATTGCGTTTTCGCTTATCACATTTTCGAGTTCATTTGAATTTTGGTGAATTATGTTGAATTTTTATGAATTATATAATGTTAACCCGCTCTTGTGTCATTGTGCTCGCATTCATAGGGTCGGCGCCATGGCTTGGTTTTATTTATGAAACGAACGAATTGCGTCTTCGGCAATAGCAAAGCCACCATCTGCCGCACAACTTCTCCGCCCGCATTCATACGGACCATTTCAAATGTTTAGCGGCTTCACACGACCGACAAACCGATACAAGTAAGTTGTGCATTCATCTTTTAACAATGTACATACATATGTACATACGATGCATATTTATGGAATTCTGCCTTTAATTAAAGAAAACTTCTTATCAAATGGCTTATAAATGTTGATATTAAACTTCATTCTTTACTTGCATTACATAATATCGAACTTCGAAATTCTTATATTTGGTTGGCAACGCGGTTGATAGTTACGATCAGATTTCAGCATACCAAATTTCGAACTTTCGGAACGGAGCTTCGAATTCGTAACTACGAACATTCGGATTACAGCATAGGGGTGTATATTTCTTGCAAGAGGGTCTTTTCGTCTCAAATCGTCCAGGCAGTTAGGGCTAGGTCGTTTTTTTCAATTAATATTTTTTTATAGTTTCTACATCGAATTCCATAAGACACGTATTTTTTCTTTTTGCTTGATTTTGAGTTCTTTCGTCGTGGGGAATTTTTGAAAATTTGTCTGAAAACTCGATTTTGCTCTACTGGTACATGTTAATATTTTTTGAAAATTCGATAGCTGCGAAAAAATTACCGATCTTGGAAATTTTTTTCTTTGTTGTTTAGGAATTGTGATTAACTCGATTTGGCTCTATTGGTGGATGGTATTTTTTTTTTTTAAATTCGATAACTTTGCGAAAATACCAAGTATTCAAATCGATTATTAATGTGGGTGGAATTTTTATGAGAATATGTTTTAAATTTATTTCCATTTAATACACATATGTATTTTTTTCAGTAGAAGAGACAATTTATTTATATCCTTTATATATTGTTTAGCTATTCGTATGTATTACATGCATTTATTATGATAATCTAATGGTTTTAGGATTTGATAAACTTATTGTTGGCGAAATCAATAGCAGAGGCGGGAATATCTGAATCGTAAGTCGCGCTGCCAATAATACTGAACCTTGCATCTGTTGATACCCTCAAATCGATGTCTATTAACTCTTTAACATCCTTGAACAAGTTGCATGTGGGGCACCGACGTTTAAGTGCTGGGCGCCGATGAGAATCCATGCAACGCAAAGCATAGCGAAATTCTTCAATCATCTCACCACAAAGTGAACGTTGTGGAGGTGTTTCAAAACAACAGGAAGAGGCAAGATGTTTACAAGGATGTTCCTGTTTTTGCTGGATGAATTGTAACTCAGCAATGTGATTTTCCTGCAATTTCTCCCGTTCAGACTCATCAGCGAAATCGAAACTGCTAAGAGCCGCCGTTGTTGTGTCAGTAATCGGTGTATTTGGCTCCTCTTCGCAGTATATGCTTCGCCGTTTTAAAATCCGGTAGTGGTACCAAAACTCAAATACAGCTACACAAGCCGCCACGCCTATACCAACGAGAAGTACAACGAATACACCACCTGTTATAGAAAAAATATGAATATGTACTTATTCTCTCTAAATAATGTTTGAAGCTCAAAAATATTTTTTATTTCTCGAACTAGGTTTGCAAACATTTGCACAATTTACTACACAGGATTATTAGAAAATGGCTTCGTTAATTTTGTATTTATTAACATACAAAAATCTTAAAGTACAATTTTTTCAATTGATAAAAAGGCTCAAATGTGATTTGGAATTAAATTAAAAATATATAAGTTGATATATTCGCTAGCGCCCAGTCTGCATAATTCCCACCGCCAACCATTACACGTGCGCTGCGTCAGCAGAATCTTATTTCACCACATACTGCAATTGGGCCATTGCATAACCAATGCTACACCTGTGGGAAACCAAGGCCACGGTCGTTACCGGCGGATATGCTTACGCAAGCATTTCATAACACAGTGAAATGCCCGTGGGAAACCAACGCCACAGCCAGCACCAATGAACATCGTTACGCAAGGGCTGCGTCGCTGCTGTTACACCGAGGCCTGGTGATCGACGCGATTGCAGTTGAGTGGGCAGTTGCATAGGGGTGCTAGTAGTGTTAAGACACACTAAGAATATTTAGTTAACCGTAACTTAAGTCGTAATATTAAAGTGATTAAATAAAGTTATTTGTAACGTTTATAATCCTTGTGTTTGAGTTTAGGGCGAGTTGGCCCTTCTATTTTTTTAAGTGTAAGGATCAAAGATCCTTTAACTGGCGCCCGAGCAGGGACCCAGTAGTGAAAAGTGTGGAAAGAAATATTTTGTTAAATATAAGGTTTAGGGGAAAAAAGCCAAGCCAAGGCTAAATAAGGAAAAAATAAATTTAAAACATAAGATACTTGTGAAGGACCCAATAAAAGGTTCAGTGGGAAAAAGCCAAGCCAAGGCTAAATAAAGAAAAAAAAATTTAAACATAAGATACTTGTGAAGGACCTAAAAAGAGGTTCAGTGGTAAAAAGCCTTACCTCCTGCTTAACGTAAAGCTGCGAAAGCATCAAAGTGCGCTTGTATCAGAGAATCACTTATGATAATCATCTTGCTGTTGTGAGTATTTTATTGCTAAAATATTGATTTTTTCAGCCAGGATAATGGTAGATCTGAAGGCAACCGTTACCAACTTGACCGGCGCTATCAATGCGATTTTGGAAAAAATGAACTCGCTCGAAAGACGAGTCACCCATTTTGATTCCATAAGCGCCAGCGTAGCAGCAGCCTCTTGCCCTAGATCAAGTGGTGTTAATAATGTCGAGGACATACCCCTTCAGGCTCCAGCAACGGAGTCTGATCTTAAGGAAATAAGTCGCCTTCCCGATTGTGTGAAGGAGCTTCGAGTTTTCGACGGCAACCCCGTTGAATATGTCTCTTGGATACACGCCGTAGAGGCCATCCTATCAGATTTCAAAGTGGTTAAAGGAAAGCCTCTTTTCAGAGCCATACTGCAGCACATCCGGCAAAAGGTACGCGGTACTGCTGAAGCCGCATTAGTTTCGTACAACATATTTGATAATAGCTGGACGAAAATAAAAGAGTGCCTCTCATTACATTATGCCGATAAACGGGACATTAGAACACTAGAACACCAGTTGCATCAATTGCAACAAAGGGGTTCTAGGATTGATGAGTTCTACGCCGGTGTGAACCATCAATTTTCCTTGATCATTAACAAGATCAAGACAGAATCCTATACGGATGAAACTGTAAGAGTTCTTGTGGACACTTACCGGAATAGGGCACTGGACGTATTTATACGTGGTCTTAACGGGGATTTATCAAAAGTGCTTTTGATACAACGTCCGAAAATGTTACCAGAAGCCTACTCTGCATGCCTAGAAATACAAAATGTGAACTACCGCATCTTTACGATTCATAACTCGCAGACGAACAATCAGGTGGTAGTTCCCATTAACAACGTTCCGAGGCCGGATGTCACTTATAGTGGAAGACCAGCCCCAATCCCTCCAAAACCTACGTGGCGTCAACAAGATCGCCGTCCACCATTCGAGGGGCGAGATAGACCCTTTGGACGTGCTCAACCGTCTCCACAAGCGAAAAACCCTCCGGTAGAGAAAATGGACGTAGACCAGTCTATCCAGAGTAGACGCGTAAACTACATGAATCGACCGAATCCGTTTAAACGTGGGGCAACATCCGAGAACCTCCCACGTAAACAACAGAGGTTGTATCATGTCACGACAGATGATCGTGAGGAAGAAGATGACTACTCCAATGCTGAGAAAGATGAGGATTTTCTATCCAACGGCCATCTAGCGTACCATACGTAGAGTATAAATTACCGGATGGCCGCACATTAGATTTCCTTATAGACACTGGCGCAAACAAATAAAATCAAAACAAAAACCTTTATTTAAAAAGGAAACCGTCGCAGAGAATAGAAATGCGACCATACTAACCGAAAGTGGGAAGAAATTCCACAAATCGGACGTAAAAAATGTGTAAGAGACACATGATAACATTGGTCAAAAGGTAAAAATAGTGAAGATTCTTCAGACCCGGCGGTCCGGGATGCAAACGTATGTTTGTAATGATGGGGTCAGGGTGGTTCAATTCCACGCAGCCTAGTGGTCTGGGCTGACCCAATCGAAGTGGTTCAACTCCTCCACGAGAATCTATCGCTTATTTGCGTGAAGTCACCTGTGCCATGAGTAGGTCATTTGCAATTATAAACGCTTATGACTAAAAGGGATCCACACGGGCCTTCCATAGTCAATAATACCTATAGGCCAATGCAAATGCTAAAATTCAACCAGAACTAAACAAGCAATTTGCGAAATGCAATTGACTAGTGCACAATAATGCACGCGAGAAAAGCGTCAAAACGCATATACTTACGAAAAAAAATAAAATCATGCAAAAAAGCGCACAAAAAGCGCACAAAAGATGCCAAAATGGTAACAAAAATACTTACAAATTTAAACAAAGTAATGAACAAATGATAGAAGAATAAAAGTTGATACTTTCTTTTTCTATAATTTCCCATTTTTTGTTTAAGTCTAAAATAAAAATACAAAAAATTATAAAAAAAAGTATACAATACTAACGCAGTAACACTTTCACATAACAATACTAATCACTAATTTAATCCACTAACTTTTAACAAACCATTGCCTCACTACTGGGTTCCCAAACCAAAAAATATAATCAAAACAAAATCTAAATTCTATCAGCATTTACTAACCACTATGCAACTCACAGTTAGGATAAGAAAATATAGACATAAGTATACAATCTAGCTCTTAAGAACTATTAAGAAATACACATGCTTATTTAGTAATAGAATAATATTAGCAATAGAAATAGAATATATTAGGTTATAATAAATTTAGAACCAATTTAGAATAAAAATGTAAAATTTTTTTTTAGTTTTTAATACTTTTGTTCTAATCAAATTGGTACAACTATGTTAATAGATTTAGGGGGAACATTATCATAATTAGTCTAATACGTTATTTTAATTCATAGCATCAGCTTTTGCGCAATAGCGCACTCCTATGACTTATTTAAAATAGATGCACCACTAGCAACTATCCGAGACGGGTATGGATGGATTATTGATGGACACTTTAAGCTAATCCACGCTGTAAACCGTAAAGCGTTACGAAATGGCCACAAACCGACTAGAGGAAGCACTATCCAATAGAAACGAATCACCTGCAGTTTATGAAGTACTCTCATTCCAGTTGAGCAGAATCCGTACACATCTGGGCGAATTGAAAGGGTACGAATCATCTAGACCCAAACGATCGATAAACTGGATTGGTTCGGCTTGGAAATGGATTGCTGGCTCACCCGACGCAACAGATTGGGATGCAGTTCTTCAAAATGAAGATGCCCTGAACCAAAACAACAATCAGCAATATAAGGTAAATGCTGCAATTTTCAAAAAAAACTGATGAATTATTGCAGAAGCTCAATGGCATTGTGACCGCCACCAACGATATCATGCACGAGAAGAACCTTGAAAGGATTTCTCAGGAAATCCAACACAAGATCATCCTTCTGAGGGAAGATGTCAACGAGCTGATCCGCGCATGTCAGATGGCCAAAGCTGGCGTGGTCAATACCAATCTTTTGAGTAAGGAAGAGGTCAACCAGCTTGTCAGCGAGATAGACGTACTCCCATATAGTAATGCTATTGAAGCAATTGAGTATAGCAAACCTTCGATATACACCAACGGTACGCTATTTATGTACGTGTTATCCGTGCCTAAGGTGACTGAAGAAAGGTTTAATCACCTAATTGCAAGAGCTAACATCCAAGAAGGCCACCGAGTGGAGTTGGCATACACAACGATTTTGATTAACAAGCGCGAGACATATGGTATAAGAAAGGATTGCCTGCGGCTAACCTCTGCAATGGTCTGCGAACGAAAATCCTTGGTTTTGTTACCAGAGACTGGTTGCATTGCACGTCTCCTCAAGGGAGGACATGCCAGTTGCAGTTATCTGACCTACAACGAATCTAACGTCGAACTGATCAGGTAAACCCGCAATCAGTTTAAATAGTTCTTATATTCTACAGATGGACAATGAGACTGTGACCATCAACAACCAGAGCTATTCGAGCACAAGCATCTCAGGAGCTCAAGTTCTCCCACCAGTTTTGACCAGCATAACCAACCGAAGCATGGCGCTGAACCTTAGCCTCGTACACGATATGGCGGTTGACAACATCAAATTACTGGGTTACCTCAAGGAAAAAACGAATTGGTTTACCATTATCGAATCCCTGGGACTAGTCGCTCTATTGCTGATGATTTGGTACATTTGGCGCAAAATCACCGCAAAGATGAACATACCTGAGCTGAAGTTATCCTTACCGGCCAGGCGTAATAGTATCCAACGTAGGAAGCGCTCTTCCTTGCCGCATGATCTGCGGGACGCAGATTTTTGATGGGGGAGGAGTTAATATATTCGCTAGCGCCCAGTCTGCATAATTCCCACCGCCAACCATTACACGTGCGCTGCGTCAGCAGAATCTTATTTCACCACATACTGCAATTGGGCCATTGCATAACCAATGCTACACCTGTGGGAAACCAAGGCCACGGTCGTTACCGGCGGATATGCTTACGCAAGCATTTCATAACACAGTGAAATGCCCGTGGGAAACCAACGCCACAGCCAGCACCAATGAACATCGTTACGCAAGGGCTGCGTCGCTGCTGTTACACCGAGGCCTGGTGATCGACGCGGTTGCAGTTGAGTGGGCAGTTGCATAGGGGTGCTAGTAGTGTTAAGACACACTAAGAATATTTAGTTAACCGTAACTTAAGTCGTAATATTAAAGTGATTAAATAAAGTTATTTGTAACGTTTATAATCCTTGTGTTTGAGTTTAGGGCGAGTTGGCCCTTCTATTTTTTTAAGTGTAAGGATCAAAGATCCTTTAACTTATATGATGTATTATAACTAATTTGTAAACATATGGTAGTGCTCCAGTCGCTAATTTAATTCCAAATCACCTTTGTTAACTTTTTTCTTATAAGAAAATGTTAATCTTGTGTTATATGGAAGAACTGCAGTTTTTCGGAAGCTTAAAATTTACTTTTACCCTTTTTTTTGTTGCATCGCAATGAAAAACGAATTATTGCAAATTTTAATTTTTAAATATAATTTTGGGTTATGACATAACGGCACTTTACGACACCTTGTGAATCTCTTACAGCTTAACCTTATATAAACGCACTCCGCCAATTTTCTGCCAAAAGTTTCTCATGCTCATACAACTTGTATGCGAGCAACCGAAATTGAACGGCCTGCGCCAAAAGCTAACTCAACTTCCAAATTGCCTTTGGCGTGACATTTCGATTTGACGTTTATCGCACCATTGAGGGTGATGCGCATTGTCTTCAATATAACAAATACTTTTTTTTTGGTTTAGAAAAAATATTATCAAAATACTTTGAATGAAAACTTTTTGTAAATTTGTACATTTTTTGGAACTTGGCATTGTGGTTTTTATGATTATTATTGTTTCTATAATATAAAACATCAAACAAATCAATTGCCAAACTTGTTAATAAGTCCCTGTGCTGAAGCGTTGCATATAAATCAAGATTCTATTTAATGTTTAAATAAAAATTAATATGTTACATAAGGTAAAGCAAATCTTTAAACCAAATAAATAAATTGAACCAACGCTGAAAACTTCCACCTTGTATTGTTTCAATCGAATTTTACAGCCATGCATCTCTGTAAAGTAAACGCACGCAAATCAATTTCGGGTTGACGCGGTTAAAAAAAAATGCGTGCGTGCGTCAAAAAACGCAAGCCGTGAATATTACGTTAGCCTGTTAATTTGTTGTAAGCTTTATTAGTAAAAATTTGTTACTGCTTACACCAGGCTCCGATGCCCACCTTAAATTTACCTTACCTATAAGCTCATATCTTAATCTGTGTTTATAGGATGCTACGGGTAAACCCGCCTTCTGAGCAGAGTTTATCACAGTTAGTTATGTCCCTTTCCTTGCTAGCTCATCAGCAAGGCAGTTGCCAGGAATGTCCTTATGGCCAGGGACCCATACTACACATACGGAGCACATTTCTGCCAGCTGGTTTATAGCCGCTCTGCATTCAATGGCTACCTTGGAGGTTGTACTATAGGAGTTTAGAGATTTGATAGCAACCTGGCTGTCAGGATAAAAGATAATGCCTCGTTCTAAAGAGATGCACGTTATAAGGCCGCGAGCTGCTTCCATTATTGCGTTTAGTTCGGCCTGAAAAACACTGCAGTGGTCCGGTAAACGAAGTCTGAGGTTTAGATCGAGATCACTTGAGTGAATCCCGTTGCCTACTCTTTCGTTTAACTTAGAGCCAACTGTGTATACAGCTGTCGATCCTGGATCCAGATCCACGTTACCTATCCATTCGCTCCTCTCTGGGATTCTTGTGGAGAATCTATTTCCAGAGAAAGGAGGATGTAAAGTGTAATCCAACCTCCTCGGGTTGTCGGGCAGAGTTTCCATGACCATTGCGTGCCCGTAGTTAAGATTTCTCCACGGAAGGATCGCTTCTAGCCTAGCAGCACTGCAGGCCGCCAGAAATTTGCCGTAGAGATCCACCGGTGGGAGCTTTAACATTATCTTCAGAGATTTGGTGGGTGTAGAGGGCAGTGCTCCCGTGGTGAGCATAGAGGCCGCCCTCTGTACCCGTTCTAGCTTGGCTCTGGTAAGAGCCCTGCTCAGTGCCGGCCACCATACGACGACCCCGTAGAAGAAAATGGGTCTTATCACAGCTGTATACATCCAGTGTACGATGTGTGGCTTTATTCCCCAGTTCTTCCCCACATATAGAGCGACAATGGCTTTCTTGGAGCGGTCTTCAGTGTTCCGCCTCCAGTCGAGTTTTTTATCTAGTATGATTCCGAGATATTAGACCTCGGTTGAGACACCGTTTACAGATGGTAGTTTAAAGTCGGGGATTTTATATTTCCTTGTAAAGAGCACTGCTTGAGTCTTGGTAGGGTTGACGTTAAGTCCACATTCCACAGACCAGTGAGTAACGATGTTTAGAGCGTTTTGCAGTAAATCACTAATGACTTGAAGATGTTAGCCCGTTGTATTCCCTGAGAGTGAGGTGGTTTGGAGACCTGGCGTGATGTTGGGGTCATCAGAGCACCCAGGAAAGTAGGTGCTCATTAATAAATCCAGCATTTCGTCGGTTGTAGATGTCCATTTTCCGTTTGATTTTTGGATAGAATTTGTCGTTGGAGCACTTTTCGAAGAACCTTCCTCAGCCTGTTGGCTTCGGAGTTTTCTTCTATGTTATTACATAAGTTTTGCCAAGACTTGCGTTGTGCTGTCTTAATGGCCTTCTTGAAAGTTTTAAGAGCGTCTTTGTATGGTTGCCAAAGACCCGTTCTCTTGGCTTGGTTAAAGAGTCGCCTGCTCTCTTTCCTGAGTGCTGAAATATCTAGATTCCACCACTGGGGTTTCTTTTTACCCCTTGGTAGGGTCTTAGGGCAAGAGATTCTGAAAGCAGAGTTACAAGCGTTTGTTACAAGGTCTACTGCTTCATCTATTTTTGACGGTGAGTCCAGCTCACTGAGAGAAACGACCTTCGTGTTTAAGGGACTCGCTTCATCAGGTGTTAGCGATAGGCCTGGCCTATCGTGATAAACGTGTCTGGACAAAGAGTCTGAGAGGACGTTCTTATATTTCTGCCAATCCATCCGCCTCTTATTCCTATACGCTTTTAGAATATTAGGATTGAGAGTGATCTTGAATGTTATGTAGAGGTGGTCGGAGAAGGAGTGTTCTTCTGTCACTTGCTAGTCGCTTATCAGGTCTGAGAGACTGCCCGATGCGAGGGTGATGTCCAGCACTTCTCTTCTGAACGAGTTAATAAATGTGGGATCATTCCCCCGGTTACATATATATAGATTATTTGCTAATATAAAATCATTTGATTTTGGTGTCATTTGAGCCCCATATCTCATGGTGCGAGTTCGCGTCAGCTCCAATTAAGACCGGAAAGCTTTCCTTGTCGGCTGCCTTGACGGCTTCCTTTATTATTTCTGGAGGGAGAGATTGGCTGTCGTAGGCCATGTAGCTGGTCAGGACCCAGACGCTGCTCTCTTTCAGCTGGACGCTTACGCTAACGGTGTCTTCGTTGCTGTATTGAGAGAGAAAAATATAAGAAAATGTTTTTTTTATAAGAATACATGATCTGATCCTACCTGTTACTTGGGCTGTTACCGTTTGATAGGCATCAGAGTTCAGTCCGAAAACCTTGTTCCTGACGATCCATGGCTCTTGGACAAGAATTATGTCCTCAGCCCTTGCGCTGAGTCGAAGAAGGAGGGCAGCCGAGGCTGCCTTGAAATGGTGCAGATTAATTTGCAGAAACTGCACCATCTCGAGAGTCGCCGATGTCCATTGCCCTAGCTCTTCTCCTTGGGTGGCGGACAAGGTCAACGTAACGTTGCTTCTCCTTGGTCTCGCCAACTCGGACTATCCTTCAGTCAGTGGTGGGTAGATCTCCGTTGACAAGGCGGATGAGCTCAAGGATCTCCTGTGGTTGAGATGGTTCCGCTGGGACCCAGGCCCAGGCTCGAGGCCGCTTAGGGATCTCGTCCCTGTGGACAGCCGTCAAGTCTGCCCCGGGCCACAGCTGTCCCATCGAGGGGATTGCCTCCTTATACAGCCGGATTGCGCGCTCGTCCGCGCATGCGACCGACCAGCTTGATTCGTCCTTGATACCATCCGGCGTCACGGACGACTGGTGCAGTGCTGGGATACTTCAGGAGTATGCCGTTATAGACTCTGCAGAGACCCATCAATACGGACTTCCAATTGTCTGTGCTGATGTTTACATCGGGATGGCTCTTGTCAATCACAGCCAGTGTCGGGTGCTCTTTTGCAGCCTCGCTAAACGGCTTAGCTGATACGGCTATCGACCGACGGTTCGTGGGGGAGGAAGTCCTGTGCCTCTTCGATCCACTCAGGTTAACGCCCTGAGATCGCTGTCTCTTCGAGGCAAGGTCCTTCCTCTGATCCGTGCGAGTGGGAGGTTTGTCCTTCCCGCCGTTCCCTACGGGGCGCTTTTCGCTGGCGTCCAGGACTCAATAGCCCACTCGAGAGAGGCTTTCTATGCCTCCGTCAGTTGGGCGTACGGTACAGCCTCCAGCCGTTTGATGACCATCGGGGCTGCCCTTCGGTCGCGTTGGGCCCTGACGTGTGGCTTTATGGCCTTGGTTGGCCGGGGGGGGGGATTGATCGTCTTTAGCTTTTCCATCAGAAGCGACTTTCCCTTAAGGGGCTTAGTACTTCCGTACTAGATAACAACACTGCATTCTTGTTAGTGCGCCAGTTGCTGATCTAGTAACTATCTCAATCCAACTGACTTTGAGCGCATAAGTCACTTACACAATTTCTACATAAATAACTTGCTTACTTAATTTGAGCCTAATCGATTTTCATCGAGCTCAACATAGCACGCCAGTTTTCTCTCGCTAACTAGCGCCAATTGGATGCACCAAGTGCGCCCGAGTCATTTAATGCTTGCTGCTATTTCCAACGACTCACTCTTCGCTTCCTACCACCAGTACATACAATGTCGATTTATTCGCTGCACTATGTTCATGTGCTTGTAGAGCTCGTGCAGTTCATCGTTCCATCCACCTGCAATATTCACCGTCGCATCGACGAAAAGGTTTACAAAACTATCTCGGGGACATTCCAGATGTCCTCACATTTTATGTCTACATGGCCCATACCTTGGAGCAAAATTAGAGATTTATTAACTGTGGCTTGCATATTCAGTTCGAAGTAACACTTGACGTCTACCAAGCGGAAGTGCTGGTCATCCAGGAGGCTACACAGCACCTTACCAAGAATCCTAATGAGAGTAAACAGGTCTTCAACTTCTCTGACAGCCAAGCTGCCTTGAAAGGGCTAGACTCATGTATAGACAATACAAAGTCTATCGCTGAATGTCGTAGATCTCTAAACGAGATGGTCAGCATTATAGAATTCAACTCATTTTGGTGCATGGACACCGCGATATTGAGGGCAACTGCAAAGCGGATGAACTGGCAGGGAAAGGTACGACCACCCCGATCCTTCCGAGAAGGGACAGGGTAGGTATACCACCGGCCAATTTTAAAATAGTCAAGCACAACACCTCAAAGGTCACAAATGAATGCTGGAGTACTCTCCCAAAAGCCTCACATCATCCCTTTTGGCACTAAAAAGAAATTAAGTCTCATGATAGGTATACATGCGAAGAGGTTAGGAGTAAATGCTCCGGAGCACTGACGCAGTTGTGACGAAGAAGAAGAGAATGTGGAACAGCTACTATGCCACTGTCCAGCTCTAAGCAGAAGAAGACTTCGCACGCTTGGCAGACCAACTCTACAAAGCCTCGCGGAGATAGCGTTAATTAACCCAAAAGCGTTGTCAAAGTTTATAAAGACAACAAAATGAGTCCTAGTAGACAGTTAGTTATGTCCCTTTCCTTGCTAGCTCATCAGCAAGGCAGTTGCCAGGAATGTCCTTATGGCCAGGGACCCATACAACACATACGGAGCACATTTCTGCCAGCTGGTTTAGAGCCGCTCTGCATTCAATGGCTACCTTGGAGGTTGTACTATAGGAGTTTAGAGATTTGATAGCAGCCTGGCTGTCAGGATAAAAGGTAATGCCTCGTTCTAAAGAGGTACACGTTATAAGGCCGCGAGCTGCTTCCATTATTGCGTTTAGTTCGGCCTGAAAAACACTGCAGTGATCCGGTAGAGGGTGTAGAGGGCAGTGCTTCCGTGGTGAGTATAGAGGCTGCCCTCTGTACCCGTTCTAGCTTGGCTCTGGTAAGAGCCCTGCTCAGTGCCGGCCACCATACGACGACCCCGTAGAAGCAAATGGGTCTTATCACAGCTGTATACATCCAGTGTACGATGTGTGGCTTTATTCCCCATTTCTTCCCCACGGCCGCCTTACAGGCATATAGAGCGACAATGGCTTTCTTGGAGCGGTTTTCAGTGTTCCGCCTCCAGTCGAGTTTTTTATCTAGTATGATTCCGAGATATTTGACCTCGGTTGAGACACCGTTTACAGATGGTAGTTTAAAGTCGGGGATTTTATATTTCCTTGTAAAGAGCACTGCTTGAGTGTTGGTAGGGATGACGTTTAGTCCACATTCCACAGACCAGCGAGTAACGATGTTTAGAGCGTTTTGCAGTAAATCACTAATGACTTGAAGATGTTTGCCCGTTGTATTCCCTGAGAGTGAGGTGGTTTGGAGACCTGGCGTGATGTTGGGGTCATCAGAGCACCCAGGAAAGTAGGTGCTCATTAATAACTCCAGCATTTCGTCGGTTGTAGATGTCCATTTTCCGTTTGATTTTTGGATAGAATTTGTCGTTGGAGCACTTTTCGAAGAACCTTCCTCAGCCTGTTGGCTTCGGAGTTTTCTTCTATGTTATTACATAAGTTTTGCCAAGACTTGCGTTGTGCTGTCTTAATGGCCTTCTTGAAAGTTTTAAGAGCGTCTTTGTATGGTTGCCAAAGACCCGTTCTCTTGGCTTGGTTAAAGAGTCGCCTGCTCTCTTTCCTGAGTGCTGCAATTTCTAGATTCCACCACTGGGGTTTCTTTTTACTCCTTGGTAGGGTCTTAGGGCAGGAGATTCTGAAAGCAGACTTACAAGCGTTTGTTACAAGGTCTACTGCTTCATCTATTTTTGACGGTGAGTCCAGCTCACCGAGAGAAACGACCTTCGTGTTTAAGGGACTCGCTTCATCAGGTGTTAGCGATAGGCCTGGCCTATCGTGATAAACATGTCTTATATTTCTGCCAATCCATCCGCCTCTTATTCCTATACGCTTTTAGAGTATTAGGATTGAGAGTGATCTTGAATGTTATGTAGAGGTGGTCGGAAAAGGAGTGTTCTTCTGACACTTGCCAGTCGCTTATCAGGTCTGAGAGACTGCCCGATGCGAGGGTGATGTCCAGCACTTCTCTTCTGAACGAGTTAATAAATGTGGGATCATTCCCCCGGTTACATATATATAGATTATTTGCTAATATAAAATCATTTGATTTTGGTGTCATTTGAGCCCCATATCTCATGGTGCGAGTTCGCGTCAGCTCCAATTAAGACCGGAAAGCTTTCCTTGTCGGCTGCCTTGACGGCTTCCTTTATTATTTCTGGAGGGAGAGATTGGCTGTCGTAGGCCATGTAGCTGGTCAGGACCCAGACGGTGCTCTCTTTCAGCTGGACGCTTACGCTAACGGTGTCTTCGTCGCTGTATTGAGAGAGAAAACTATAAGAAAATGTTTTTTTTATAAGAATACATGATCTGATCCTACCTGTTACTTGTGCTGTTACCGTTTGATAGGTATCAGAGTTCAGTCCGCAAACCTTGTTCCTGACGATCCATGGCTCTTGGACAATAATTATGTCCTCAGCCCTTTCGCTGAGTCGAAGAAGGAGGGCAGCCGAGGCTGCCTTGAAATGGTGCAGATTAATTTGCAGAAACTGCACCATCTCGAGAGTCGCCGATGTCCATTGCCCTAGCTCTTCTCCTTGGGTGGCGGACAAGCTTAACGTAACGTCGCTTCTCCTTGGTCTCGCCAACTCGGACTATCCTTCAGTCACTGGTGGGTAGATCTCCGTTGCCAAGGCGGATGAGCTCAAGGATCTCCTGTGGTTGAGATGGTTCCGCTGGGACCCAGGCCCAGGCTCGAGGCCGCTTAGGGATCTCGTCCCTGTGGACAGCCGTCAAGTCTGCCCCGGGCCACAGCTGTCCCACCGAGGGGATTGCCTCCTTGTACAGCCGGACTGCGCGCTCGTCCGCGCACGCGACCGACCAGCTTGATTCGTCCCTGATACCATCCGGCGTCACGGACGACTGGTGCAGGGCCGGGATACTTCAGGAGTGTGCCGTTATAGACTCTGCAGAGACCCATCAATACGGACTTCCAATTGTCCGTGCTGATGTTTACATCGGGATGGCCCTTGTCAATCACAGCCAGTGTCGGGTGCTCTTTTGCAGCCTCGCTAAACGGCTTAGCTGATACGGCTATCGACCGACGGTTCGTGGGGGAGGAAGTCCTGTGCCTCTTCGATCCACTCAGGTTAACGCCCTGAGATCGCTGTCTCTTCGAGGCAAGGTCCTTCCTCTGATCCGTGCGAGTGGGAGGTTTGTCCTTCCCGCCGTTCCCTACGGGGCGCTTTTCGCTGGCGTCCAGGACTCAATAGCCCACTCGAGAGAGGCTTTCTATGCCTCCGTCAGTTGGGCGTACGGTACAGCCTCCAGCCGTTTGATGACCATCGGGGCTGCCCTTCGGTCGCGTTGGGCCCTGACGTGTGGCTTTATGGCCTTGGTTGGCCGGGGGGGGATTGATCGTCTTTAGCTTTTCCACCAGAAGCGACTTTCCCTTAAGGGGCTTAGTACTTCCGTACTAGATAACAACACTGCATTCTTGTTAGTGCGCCAGTTGCTGATCTAGTAACTATCTCAATGCAACTGACTTTGAGCGCATAAGTCACTTACACAATTTCTACATAAATAACTTGCTTACTTAATTTGAGCCTAATCGATTTTCATCGAGCTCAACATAGCACGCCAGTTTTCTCTCGCTAACTAGCGCCAATTGGATGCACCAAGTGCACCCGAGTCATTTAATGCTTGCTGCTATTTCCAACGACTCACTCTTCACTTCCTACCACCAGTACATACAATGTCGATTTATTCGCTGCACTATGTTCATGTGCTTGTAGAGCTCGTGCAGTTCATCGTTCCATCCACCTGCAATATTCACCGTCGCATCGACGAAAAGGTTTACAAAACTATCTCGGGGACATTCCAGATGTCCTCACATTTTATGTCTACATGGCCCATACCTTGGAGCAAAATTAGAGATTTATTAACTGTGGCTTGCATATTCAGTTCGAAGTAACACTTGACGTCTACCAAGCGGAAGTGCTGGTCATCCAGGAGGCTACACAGCACCTTACCAAGAATCCTAATGAGAGTAAACAGGTCTTCAACTTCTCTGACAGCCAAGCTGCCTTGAAAGGGCTAGACTCATGTATAGACAATACAAAGTCTATCGCTGAATGTCGTAGATCTCTAAACGAGATGGTCAGCATTATAGAATTCAACTCATTTTGGTGCATGGACACCGCGATATTGAGGGCAACTGCAAAGCGGATGAACTGGCAAGGAAAGGTACGACCACCCCGATCCTTCCGAGAAGGGACAGGGTAGGTATACCACCGGCCAATTTTAAAATAGTCAAGCACAACACCTCAAAGGTCGCAAATGAATGCTGGAGTACTCTCCCAAAAGCCTCACATCATCCCTTTTGGCACTAAAAAGAAATTAAGTCTCATGATAGGTATACATGCGAAGAGGTTAGGAGTAAATGCTCCGGAGCACTGACGCAGTTGTGACGAAGAAGAAGAGAATGTGGAACAGCTACTATGCCACTGTCCAGCTCTAAGCAGAAGAAGACTTCGCACGCTTGGCAGACCAACTCTACAAAGCCTCGCGGAGATAGCGTTAATTAACCCAAAAGCGCTGTCAAAGTTTATAAAGACAACAAAATGAGTCCTAGTAGACAGTTAGTTATGTCCCTTTCCTTGCTAGCTCATCAGCAAGGCAGTTGCCAGGAATGTTCTTATGGCCAGGGACCCATACAACACATACGGAGCACATTTCTGCCAGCTGGTTTAGAGCCGCTCTGCATTTAATGGCTACCTTGGAGGTTGTACTATAGGAGTTTAGAGATTTGATAGCAGCCTGGCTGTCAGGATTAAAGGTAATGCCTCGTTCTAAAGAGGTACACGTTATAAGTCCGCGAGCTGCTTCCATTATTGCGTTTAGTTCGGCCTGAAAAACACTGCAGTGGTCCGGTAGAGGGTGTAGAGGGCAGTAGTCCCGTGGTGAGCATAGAGGCCGCCCTCTGTACCCCTTCTGGCTTGGCTCTGGTAAGAGCCCTGCTCAGTGCCGGCCACCATACGACGACCCCGTAGAAGCAAATGGGTCTTATCACAGCTGTATACATCCAGTGTACGATGTGTCGCTTTATTCCCCATTTCTTCCCCACGGCCGCCTTACAGGCATATAGAGCGACAATAGCTTTCTTGGAGCGGTTTTCAGTGTTCCGCCTCCAGTCGAGTTTTTTATCTAGTATGATTCCGAGATATTTGACCTCGGTTGAGACACCGTTTACAGATGGTAGTTTAAAGTCGGGGATTTTATATTTCCTTGTAAAGAGCACTGCTTGAGTCTTGGTAGGGTTGACGTTAAGTCCACATTCCACAGACCAGCGAGTAACGATGTTTAGAGCGTTTTGCAGTAAATCACTAATGACTTGAAGATGTTTGCCCGTTGTATTCCCTGAGAGTGAGGTGGTTTGGAGACCTGGCGTGATTTTGGGGTCATCAGAGCACCCAGGAAAGTAGGTGCTCATTAATAACTCCAGCATTTCGTCGGTTGTAGATGTCCATTTTCCGTTTGATTTTTGGATAGAATTTGTCGTTGGAGCACTTTTCGAAGAACCTTCCTCAGCCTGTTGGCTTCGGAATTTTCTTCTATGTTATTACATAAGTTTTGCCAAGACTTGCGTTGTGCTGTCTTAATGGCCTCCTTGAAAGTTTTAAGAGCGTCTTTGTATGGTTGCCAAAGACCCGTTCTCTTGGCTTGGTTAAAGAGTCGCCTGCTCTCTTTCCTGAGTGCTGCAATTTCTAGATTCCACCACTGGGGTTTCTTTTTACTCCTTGGTAGGGTCTTAGGGCAGGAGATTCTGAAAGCAGACTTACAAGCGTTTGTTACAAGGTCTACTGCTTCATCTATTTTTGACGGTGAGTCCAGCTCACCGAGAGAAACGACCTTCGTGTTTAAGGGACTCGCTTCATCAGGTGTTAGCGATAGGCCTGGCCTATCGTGATAAACATGTCTTATATTTCTGCCAATCCATCCGCCTCTTATTCCTATACGCTTTTAGAGTATTAGGATTGAGAGTGATCTTGAATGTTATGTAGAGGTGGTCGGAGAAGGAGTGTTCTTCTGACACTTGCCAGTCGCTTATCAGGTCTGAGAGACTGCCCGATGCGAGGGTGATGTCCAGCACTTCTCTTCTGAACGAGTTAATAAATGTGGGATCATTCCCCCGGTTACATATATATAGATTATTTGCTGATATAAAATCACCCCGCGGATTGGTGTCATTTGAGCCCCATATCTCATGGTGCGAGTTCGCGTCAGCTCCAATTAAGACCGGAAAGCTTTCCTTGTCGGCTGCCTTGACGGCTTCCTTTATTATTTCTGGAGGGAGAGATTGGCTGTCGTAGGCCATGTAGCTGGTCAGGACCCGACGGTGCTCTCTTTCAGCTGGACGCTTACGCTAACGGTGTCTTCGTCGCTGTATTGAGAGAGAAAACTATAAGAAAATGTTTTTTTTATAAGAATACATGATCTGATCCTACCTGTTACTTGTGCTGTTACCGTTTGATAGGTATCAGAGTTCAGTCCGCAAACCTTGTTCCTGACGATCCATGGCTCTTGGACAAGAATTATGTCCTCAGCCCTTTCGCTGAGTCGAAGAAGGAGGGCAGCCGAGGCTGCCTTGAAATGGTGCAGATTAATTTGCAGAAACTGCACCATCTCGAGAGTCGCCGATGTCCATTGCCCTAGCTCTTCTCCTTGGGTGGCGGACAAGCTTAACGTAACGTTGCTTCTCCTTGGTCTCGCCAACTCAGACTATCCTTCAGTCACTGGTGGGTAGATCTCCGTTGCCAAGGCGGATGAGCTCAAGGATCTCCTGTGGTTGAGATGGTTCCGCTGGGACCCAGGCCCAGGCTCGAGGCCGCTTAGGGATCTCGTCCCTGTGGACAGCCGTCAAGTCTGCCCCGGGCCACAGCTGTCCCACCGAGGGGATTGCCTCCTTGTACAGCCGGACTGCGCGCTCGTCCGCGCACGCGACCGACCAGCTTGATTCGTCCTTGATACCATCCGGCGTCACGGACGACTGGTGCAGGGCCGGGATACTTCAGGAGTGTGCCGTTATAGACTCTGCAGAGACCCATCAATACGGACTTCCAATTGTCCGTGCTGATGTTTACATCGGGATGGCCCTTGTCAATCACAGCCAGTGTCGGGTGCTCTTTTGCAGCCTCGCTAAACGGCTTAGCTGATACGGCTATCGACCGACGGTTCGTGGGGGAGGAAGTCCTGTGCCTCTTCGATCCACTCAGGTTAACGCCCTGAGATCGCTGTCTCTTCGAGGCAAGGTCCTTCCTCTGATCCGTGCGAGTGGGAGGTTTGTCCTTCCCGCCGTTCCCTACGGGGCGCTTTTCGCTGGCGTCCAGGACTCAATAGCCCACTCGAGAGAGGCTTTCTATGCCTCCGTCAGTTGGGCGTACGGTACAGCCTCCAGCCGTTTGATGACCATCGGGGCTGCCCTTCGGTCGCGTTGGGCCCTGACGTGTGGCTTTATGGCCTTGGTTGGCCAGGGGGGATTGATCGTCTTTAGCTTTTCCACCAGAAGCGACTTTCCCTTAAGGGGCTTAGTACTTCCGTACTAGATAACAACACTGCATTCTTGTTAGTGCGCCAGTTGCTGATCTAGTAACTATCTCAATGCAACTGACTTTGAGCGCATAAGTCACTTACACAATTTCTACATAAATAACTTGCTTACTTAATTTGAGCCTAATCGATTTTCATCGAGCTCAACATAGCACGCCAGTTTTCTCTCGCTAACTAGCGCCAATTGGATGCACCAAGTGCACCCGAGTCATTTAATGCTTGCTGCTATTTCCAACGACTCACTCTTCACTTCCTACCACCAGTACATACAATGTCGATTTATTCGCTGCACTATGTTCATGTGCTTGTAGAGCTCGTGCAGTTCATCGTTCCATCCACCTGCAATATTCACCGTCGCATCGACGAAAAGGTTTACAAAACTATCTCGGGGACATTCCAGATGTCCTCACATTTTATGTCTACATGGCCCATACCTTGGAGCAAAATTAGAGATTTATTAACTGTGGCTTGCATATTCGGTTCGAAGTAACACTTGACGTCTACCAAGTGGAAGTGCTGGCCATCCAGGAGGCTACGCAGCACCTTACCAAGAATCCTAATGAGAGTAAACAGGTCTTCAACTTCTCTGACAGCCAAGCTGCCTTGAAAGGGCTAGACTCATGTATAGACAATACAAAGTCTATCGCTGAATGTCGTAGATCTCTAAACGAGATGGTCAGCATTATAGAATTCACTCATTTTGGTGCATGGACACCGCGATATTGAGGGCAACTGCAAAGCGGATGAACTGGCAAGGAAAGGTACGACCACCCCGATCCTTCCGAGAAGGGACAGGGTAGGTATACCACCGGCCAATTTTAAAATAGTCAAGCACAACACCTCAAAGGTCGCAAATGAATGCTGGAGTACTCTCCCAAAAGCCTCACATCATCCCTTTTGGCACTAAAAAGAAATTAAGTCTCATGATAGGTATACATGCGAAGAGGTTAGGAGTAAATGCTCCGGAGCACTGACGCAGTTGTGACGAAGAAGAAGAGAATGTGGAACAGCTACTATGCCACTGTCCAGCTCTAAGCAGAAGAAGACTTCGCACGCTTGGCAGACCAACTCTACAAAGCCTCGCGGAGATATCGTTAATTAACCCAAAAGCGTTGTCAAAGTTTATAAAGACAACAAAATGAGTCCTAGTAGACAGTTAGTTATGTCCCTTGAGACACCGTTTACAGATGGTAGTTTAAAGTCGGGGATTTTATATTTCCTTGTAAAGAGCACTGCTTGAGTGTTGGTAGGGTTGACGTTTAGTCCACATTCCGCAGACCAGCGAGTAACGATGTTTAGAGCGTTTTGCAGTAAATCACTAATGACTTGAAGATGTTTGCCCGTTGTATTCCCTGAGAGTGAGGTGGTTTGGAGACTTGGCGTGATGTTGGGGTCATCAGAGCACCCAGGAAAGTAGGTGCTCATTAATAACTCCAGCATTTCGTCGGTTGTAGATGTCCATTTTCCGTTTGATTTTTGGATAGAATTTGTCGTTGGAGCACTTTTCGAAGAACCTTCCTCAGCCTGTTGGCTTCGGAGTTTTCTTCTATGTTATTACATAAGTTTTGCCAAGACTTGCGTTGTGCTGTCTTAATGGCCTTCTTGAAAGTTTTAAGAGCGTCTTTGTATGGTTGCCAAAGACCCGTTCTCTTGGCTTGGTTAAAGAGTCGCCTGCTCTCTTTCCTGAGTGCTGCAATTTCTAGATTCCACCACTGGGGTTTCTTTTTACTCCTTGGTAGGGTCTTAGGGCAGGAGATTCTGAAAGCAGACTTACAAGCGTTTGTTACAAGGTCTACTGCTTCATCTATTTTTGACGGTGAGTCCAGCTCACCGAGAGAAACGACCTTCGTGTGTAAGGGACTCGCTTCATCAGGTGTTAGCGATAGGCCTGGCCTATCGTGATAAACATGTCTTATATTTCTGCCAATCCATCCGCCTCTTATTCCTATACGCTTTTAGAGTATTAGGATTGAGACTGATCTTGAATGTTATGTAGAGGTGGTCGGAGAAGGAGTGTTCTTCTGACACTTGCCAGTCGCTTATCAGGTCTGAGAGACTGCCCGATGCGAGGGTGATGTCCAGCACTTCTCTTCTG
This sequence comes from Philophylla caesio, assembly GCA_963971545.1. Taxonomy (NCBI): domain Eukaryota; kingdom Metazoa; phylum Arthropoda; class Insecta; order Diptera; family Tephritidae; genus Philophylla; species Philophylla caesio. The sequence continues at coordinate 19,957,964 of OZ020605.1, forward strand.
AACGAGTTAATAAATGTGGGATCATTCCCCCGGTTACATATATATAGATTATTTGCTGATATAAAATCACCCCGCGGATTGGTGTCATTTGAGCCCCATATCTCATGGTGCGAGTTCGCGTCAGCTCCAATTAAGACCGGAAAGCTTTCCTTGTCGGCTGCCTTGACGGCTTCCTTTATTATTTCTGGAGGGAGAGATTGGCTGTCGTAGGCCATGTAGCTGGTCAGGACCCGACGGTGCTCTCTTTCAGCTGGACGCTTACGCTAACGGTGTCTTCGTCGCTGTATTGAGAGAGAAAACTATAAGAAAATGTTTTTTTTATAAGAATACATGATCTGATCCTACCTGTTACTTGTGCTGTTACCGTTTGATAGGTATCAGAGTTCAGTCCGCAAACCTTGTTCCTGACGATCCATGGCTCTTGGACAAGAATTATGTCCTCAGCCCTTTCGCTGAGTCGAAGAAGGAGGGCAGCCGAGGCTGCCTTGAAATGGTGCAGATTAATTTGCAGAAACTGCACCATCTCGAGAGTCGCCGATGTCCATTGCCCTAGCTCTTCTCCTTGGGTGGCGGACAAGCTTAACGTAACGTTGCTTCTCCTTGGTCTCGCCAACTCAGACTATCCTTCAGTCACTGGTGGGTAGATCTCCGTTGCCAAGGCGGATGAGCTCAAGGATCTCCTGTGGTTGAGATGGTTCCGCTGGGACCCAGGCCCAGGCTCGAGGCCGCTTAGGGATCTCGTCCCTGTGGACAGCCGTCAAGTCTGCCCCGGGCCACAGCTGTCCCACCGAGGGGATTGCCTCCTTGTACAGCCGGACTGCGCGCTCGTCCGCGCACGCGACCGACCAGCTTGATTCGTCCTTGATACCATCCGGCGTCACGGACGACTGGTGCAGGGCCGGGATACTTCAGGAGTGTGCCGTTATAGACTCTGCAGAGACCCATCAATACGGACTTCCAATTGTCCGTGCTGATGTTTACATCGGGATGGCCCTTGTCAATCACAGCCAGTGTCGGGTGCTCTTTTGCAGCCTCGCTAAACGGCTTAGCTGATACGGCTATCGACCGACGGTTCGTGGGGGAGGAAGTCCTGTGCCTCTTCGATCCACTCAGGTTAACGCCCTGAGATCGCTGTCTCTTCGAGGCAAGGTCCTTCCTCTGATCCGTGCGAGTGGGAGGTTTGTCCTTCCCGTCGTTCCCTACGGGGCGCTTTTCGCTGGCGTCCAGGACTCAATAGCCCACTCGAGAGAGGCTTTCTATGCCTCCGTCAGTTGGGCGTACGGTACAGCCTCCAGCCGTTTGATGACCATCGGGGCTGCCCTTCGGTCGCGTTGGGCCCTGACGTGTGGCTTTATGGCCTTGGTTGGCCGGGGGGGGATTGATCGTCTTTAGCTTTTCCACCAGAAGCGACTTTCCCTTAAGGGGCTTAGTACTTCCGTACTAGATAACAACACTGCATTCTTGTTAGTGCGCCAGTTGCTGATCTAGTAACTATCTCAATGCAACTGACTTTGAGCGCATAAGTCACTTACACAATTTCTACATAAATAACTTGCTTACTTAATTTGAGCCTAATCGATTTTCATCGAGCTCAACATAGCACGCCAGTTTTCTCTCGCTAACTAGCGCCAATTGGATGCACCAAGTGCACCCGAGTCATTTAATGCTTGCTGCTATTTCCAACGACTCACTCTTCACTTCCTACCACCAGTACATACAATGTCGATTTATTCGCTGCACTATGTTCATGTGCTTGTAGAGCTCGTGCAGTTCATCGTTCCATCCACCTGCAATATTCACCGTCGCATCGACGAAAAGGTTTACAAAACTATCTCGGGGACATTCCAGATGTCCTCACATTTTATGTCTACATGGCCCATACCTTGGAGCAAAATTAGAGATTTATTAACTGTGGCTTGCATATTCGGTTCGAAGTAACACTTGACGTCTACCAAGTGGAAGTGCTGGCCATCCAGGAGGCTACGCAGCACCTTACCAAGAATCCTAATGAGAGTAAACAGGTCTTCAACTTCTCTCACAGCCAAGCTGCCTTGAAAGGGCTAGACTCATGTATAGACAATACAAAGTCTATCGCTGAGTGCCGTAGATCTCTAAACGAGATGGTCAGCATTATAGAATTCAACTCAATTTGGTGCATGGACACCGCGATATTGAGGGCAACTGCAAAGCGGATGAACTGGCAAGGAAAGGTACGACCACCCCGATCCTTCCGAGAAGGGACAGGGTAGGTATACCATCGGCCAATTTTAAACTAGTCAAGCACAACACCTCAAAGGTCGCAAATGTATGCTGGAGTACTCTCCCAAAAGCCTCACATCATCCCTTTTGGCACTAAAAAGAAATTAAGTCTCATGATAGGTATACATGCGAAGAGGTTAGGAGTAAATGCTCCGGAGCACTGACGCAGTTGTGACGAAGAAGAAGAGAATGTGGAACAGCTACTATGCCACTGTCCAGCTCTAAGCAGAAGAAGACTTCGTACGCTTGGCAGACCAACTCTACAAAGCCTCGCGGAGATAGCGTTAATTAACCCAAAAGCGCTGTCAAAGTTTATAAAGACAACAAAATGAGTCCTAGTAGACAGTTAGTTATGTCCCTTTCCTTGCTAGCTCATCAGCAAGGCAGTTGCCAGGAATGTTCTTATGGCCAGGGACCCATACAACACATACGGAGCACATTTCTGCCAGCTGGTTTAGAGCCGCTCTGCATTTAATGGCTACCTTGGAGGTTGTACTATAGGAGTTTAGAGATTTGATAGCAGCCTGGCTGTCAGGATTAAAGGTAATGCCTCGTTCTAAAGAGGTACACGTTATAAGTCCGCGAGCTGCTTCCATTATTGCGTTTAGTTCGGCCTGAAAAACACTGCAGTGGTCCGGTAGAGGGTGTAGAGGGCAGTAGTCCCGTGGTGAGCATAGAGGCCGCCCTCTGTACCCCTTCTGGCTTGGCTCTGGTAAGAGCCCTGCTCAGTGCCGGCCACCATACGACGACCCCGTAGAAGCAAATGGGTCTTATCACAGCTGTATACATCCAGTGTACGATGTGTCGCTTTATTCCCCATTTCTTCCCCACGGCCGCCTTACAGGCATATAGAGCGACAATAGCTTTCTTGGAGCGGTTTTCAGTGTTCCGCCTCCAGTCGAGTTTTTTATCTAGTATGATTCCGAGATATTTGACCTCGGTTGAGACACCGTTTACAGATGGTAGTTTAAAGTCGGGGATTTTATATTTCCTTGTAAAGAGCACTGCTTGAGTCTTGGTAGGGTTGACGTTAAGTCCACATTCCACAGACCAGCGAGTAACGATGTTTAGAGCGTTTTGCAGTAAATCACTAATGACTTGAAGATGTTTGCCCGTTGTATTCCCTGAGAGTGAGGTGGTTTGGAGACCTGGCGTGATTTTGGGGTCATCAGAGCACCCAGGAAAGTAGGTGCTCATTAATAACTCCAGCATTTCGTCGGTTGTAGATGTCCATTTTCCGTTTGATTTTTGGATAGAATTTGTCGTTGGAGCACTTTTCGAAGAACCTTCCTCAGCCTGTTGGCTTCGGAATTTTCTTCTATGTTATTACATAAGTTTTGCCAAGACTTGCGTTGTGCTGTCTTAATGGCCTCCTTGAAAGTTTTAAGAGCGTCTTTGTATGGTTGCCAAAGACCCGTTCTCTTGGCTTGGTTAAAGAGTCGCCTGCTCTCTTTCCTGAGTGCTGCAATTTCTAGATTCCACCACTGGGGTTTCTTTTTACTCCTTGGTAGGGTCTTAGGGCAGGAGATTCTGAAAGCAGACTTACAAGCGTTTGTTACAAGGTCTACTGCTTCATCTATTTTTGACGGTGAGTCCAGCTCACCGAGAGAAACGACCTTCGTGTTTAAGGGACTCGCTTCATCAGGTGTTAGCGATAGGCCTGGCCTATCGTGATAAACATGTCTTATATTTCTGCCAATCCGTTCGCCTCTTATTCCTATACGCTTTTAGAGTAGTAGGATTGAGATTGATCTTGAATGTTATGTAGAGGTGGTCGGAGAAGGAGTGTTCTTCTGACACTTGCCAGTCGCTTATCAGGTCTGAGAGACTGCCTGATGCGAGGGTGATGTCCAGCACTTCTCTTCTGAACGAGTTAATAAATGTGGGATCATTCCCCCGGTTACATATATATATATTATTTGCTAATATAAAATCATTTGATTTTGGTGTCATTTGAGCCCCATATCTCATGGTGCGAGTTCGCGTCAGCTCCAATTAAGACCTGAAAGCTTTTTCTGTCGGCTGCCTTGACGGCTTCCTTTATTATTTCTGGAGGGAGAGATTGGCTGTCGTAGGCCATGTAGCTGGCCAGGACCCAGACGGTGCTCTCTTTCAGCTGGACGCTTACGCTAACGGTGTCTTCATCGCTGTATTGAGAGCGGAGAATATAAGAAAATGCTTTTTTTTATAAGAATACATGATCTGATCCTACCTGTTACTTGGGCTGTTACCGTTTGATAGGCATCAGAGTTCAGTCCGCAAACCTTGTTCCTGACGATCCATGGCTCTTGGACAAGAATTATGTTCTTAGCCCTTTCGCTGAGTCGAAGAAGGAGGGCAGCCGAGGCTGCCTTGGAATGGTGCAGATTATTTTCAGAAACCGCACCATCTCGAGAGTCGCCGATGTCCATTGCCTCTTTCTCTTCTCCTTGGGTGGCGGACAAGGTCAACGTAACGTTGCTTCTCCTTGGTCTCGCCAACTCGGACTATCCTTCAGTCACTGGTGGGTAGATCTCCGTTGCCAAGGCGGATGAGCTCAAGGATCTCCTGTGGTTGAGATGGTTCCGCTGGGACCCAGGCCCAGGCTCGAGGCCGCTTAGGGATCTCGTCCCTGTGGACAGCCGTCAAGTCTGCCCCGGGCCACAGCTGTCCCACCGAGGGGATTGCCTCCTTGTACAGCCGGACTGCGCGCTCGTCCGCGCACGCGACCAGCTTGATTCGTCCTTGGTACGATCCGGCGTCACGGACGACTGGTGCAGGGCCGGGATACTTCAGGAGTGTGCCGTTATAGACTCTGCAGAGACCCATCAATACGGACTTCCAATTGTCCGTGCTGATGTTTACATCGGGATGGCCCTTGTCAATCACAGCCAGTGTCGGGTGCTCTTTTGCAGCCTCGCTAAACGGCTTAGCTGATACGGCTATCGACCGACGGTTCGTGGGGGAGGAAGTCCTGTGCCTCTTCGATCCACTCAGGTTAACGCCCTGAGATCACTGTCTCTTCGAGGCAAGGTCCTTCCTCTGATCCGTGCGAGTGGGAGGTTTGTCCTTCCCGCCGTTCCCTACGGGGCGCTTTTCGCTGGCGTCCAGGACTCAATAGCCCACTCGAGAGAGGCTTTCTATGCCTCCGTCAGTTGGGCGTACGGTACAGCCTCCAGCCGTTTGATGACCATCGGGGCTGCCCTTCGGTCGCGTTGGGCCCTGACGTGTGGCTTTATGGCCTTGGTTGGCCGGGGGGGGATTGATCGTCTTTAGCTTTTCCACCAGAAGCGACTTTCCCTTAAGGGGCTTAGTACTTCCGTACTAGATAACAACACTGCATTCTTGTTAGTGCGCCAGTTGCTGATCTAGTAACTATCTCAATGCAACTGACTTTGAGCGCATAAGTCACTTACACAATTTCTACATAAATAACTTGCTTACTTAATTTGAGCCTAATCGATTTTCATCGAGCTCAACATAGCACGCCAGTTTTCTCTCGCTAACTAGCGCCAATTGGATGCACCAAGTGCACCCGAGTCATTTAATGCTTGCTGCTATTTCCAACGACTCACTCTTCACTTCCTACCACCAGTACATACAATGTCGATTTATTCGCTGCACTATGTTCATGTGCTTGTAGAGCTCGTGCAGTTCATCGTTCCATCCACCTGCAATATTCACCGTCGCATCGACGAAAAGGTTTACAAAACTATCTCGGGGACATTCCAGATGTCCTCACATTTTATGTCTACATGGCCCATACCTTGGAGCAAAATTAGAGATTTATTAACTGTGGCTTGCATATTCGGTTCGAAGTAACACTTGACGTCTACCAAGTGGAAGTGCTGGCCATCCAGGAGGCTACGCAGCACCTTACCAAGAATCCTAATGAGAGTAAACAGGTCTTCAACTTCTCTCACAGCCAAGCTGCCTTGAAAGGGCTAGACTCATGTATAGACAATACAAAGTCTATCGCTGAGTGCCGTAGATCTCTAAACGAGATGGTCAGCATTATAGAATTCAACTCAATTTGGTGCATGGACACCGCGATATTGAGGGCAACTGCAAAGCGGATGAACTGGCAAGGAAAGGTACGACCACCCCGATCCTTCCGAGAAGGGACAGGGTAGGTATACCATCGGCCAATTTTAAACTAGTCAAGCACAACACCTCAAAGGTCGCAAATGTATGCTGGAGTACTCTCCCAAAAGCCTCACATCATCCCTTTTGGCACTAAAAAGAAATTAAGTCTCATGATAGGTATACATGCGAAGAGGTTAGGAGTAAATGCTCCGGAGCACTGACGCAGTTGTGACGAAGAAGAAGAGAATGTGGAACAGCTACTATGCCACTGTCCAGCTCTAAGCAGAAGAAGACTTCGCACGCTTGGCAGACCAACTCTACAAAGCCTCGCGGAGATAGCGTTAATTAACCCAAAAGCGCTGTCAAAGTTTATAAAGACAACAAAATGAGTCCTAGTAGACAGTTAGTTATGTCCCTTTCCTTGCTAGCTCATCAGCAAGGCAGTTGCCAGGAATGTTCTTATGGCCAGGGACCCATACAACACATACGGAGCACATTTCTGCCAGCTGGTTTAGAGCCGCTCTGCATTTAATGGCTACCTTGGAGGTTGTACTATAGGAGTTTAGAGATTTGATAGCAGCCTGGCTGTCAGGATTAAAGGTAATGCCTCGTTCTAAAGAGGTACACGTTATAAGTCCGCGAGCTGCTTCCATTATTGCGTTTAGTTCGGCCTGAAAAACACTGCAGTGGTCCGGTAGAGGGTGTAGAGGGCAGTAGTCCCGTGGTGAGCATAGAGGCCGCCCTCTGTACCCCTTCTGGCTTGGCTCTGGTAAGAGCCCTGCTCAGTGCCGGCCACCATACGACGACCCCGTAGAAGCAAATGGGTCTTATCACAGCTGTATACATCCAGTGTACGATGTGTCGCTTTATTCCCCATTTCTTCCCCACGGCCGCCTTACAGGCATATAGAGCGACAATAGCTTTCTTGGAGCGGTTTTCAGTGTTCCGCCTCCAGTCGAGTTTTTTATCTAGTATGATTCCGAGATATTTGACCTCGGTTGAGACACCGTTTACAGATGGTAGTTTAAAGTCGGGGATTTTATATTTCCTTGTAAAGAGCACTGCTTGAGTCTTGGTAGGGTTGACGTTAAGTCCACATTCCACAGACCAGCGAGTAACGATGTTTAGAGCGTTTTGCAGTAAATCACTAATGACTTGAAGATGTTTGCCCGTTGTATTCCCTGAGAGTGAGGTGGTTTGGAGACCTGGCGTGATTTTGGGGTCATCAGAGCACCCAGGAAAGTAGGTGCTCATTAATAACTCCAGCATTTCGTCGGTTGTAGATGTCCATTTTCCGTTTGATTTTTGGATAGAATTTGTCGTTGGAGCACTTTTCGAAGAACCTTCCTCAGCCTGTTGGCTTCGGAATTTTCTTCTATGTTATTACATAAGTTTTGCCAAGACTTGCGTTGTGCTGTCTTAATGGCCTCCTTGAAAGTTTTAAGAGCGTCTTTGTATGGTTGCCAAAGACCCGTTCTCTTGGCTTGGTTAAAGAGTCGCCTGCTCTCTTTCCTGAGTGCTGCAATTTCTAGATTCCACCACTGGGGTTTCTTTTTACTCCTTGGTAGGGTCTTAGGGCAGGAGATTCTGAAAGCAGACTTACAAGCGTTTGTTACAAGGTCTACTGCTTCATCTATTTTTGACGGTGAGTCCAGCTCACCGAGAGAAACGACCTTCGTGTTTAAGGGACTCGCTTCATCAGGTGTTAGCGATAGGCCTGGCCTATCGTGATAAACATGTCTTATATTTCTGCCAATCCGTTCGCCTCTTATTCCTATACGCTTTTAGAGTAGTAGGATTGAGATTGATCTTGAATGTTATGTAGAGGTGGTCGGAGAAGGAGTGTTCTTCTGACACTTGCCAGTCGCTTATCAGGTCTGAGAGACTGCCTGATGCGAGGGTGATGTCCAGCACTTCTCTTCTGAACGAGTTAATAAATGTGGGATCATTCCCCCGGTTACATATATATAGATTATTTGCTGATATAAAATCACCCCGCGGATTGGTGTCATTTGAGCCCCATATCTCATGGTGCGAGTTCGCGTCAGCTCCAATTAAGACCGGAAAGCTTTCCTTGTCGGCTGCCTTGACGGCTTCCTTTATTATTTCTGGAGGGAGAGATTGGCTGTCGTAGGCCATGTAGCTGGTCAGGACCCAGACGGTGCTCTCTTTCAGCTGGACGCTTACGCTAACGGTGTCTTCGTCGCTGTATTGAGAGAGAAAACTATAAGAAAATGTTTTTTTTATAAGAATACATGATCTGATCCTACCTGTTACTTGTGCTGTTACCGTTTGATAGGTATCAGAGTTCAGTCCGCAAACCTTGTTCCTGACGATCCATGGCTCTTGGACAAGAATTATGTCCTCAGCCCTTTCGCTGAGTCGAAGAAGGAGGGCAGCCGAGGCTGCCTTGAAATGGTGCAGATTAATTTGCAGAAACTGCACCATCTCGAGAGTCGCCGATGTCCATTGCCCTAGCTCTTCTCCTTGGGTGGCGGACAAGCTTAACGTAACGTTGCTTCTCCTTGGTCTCGCCAACTCGGACTATCCTTCAGTCACTGGTGGGTAGATCTCCGTTGCCAAGGCGGATGAGCTCAAGGATCTCCTGTGGTTGAGATGGTTCCGCTGGGACCCAGGCCCAGGCTCGAGGCCACTTAGGGATCTCGTCCCTGTGGACAGCCGTCAAGTCTGCCCCGGGCCACAGCTGTCCCACCGAGGGGATTGCCTCCTTGTACAGCCGGACTGCGCGCTCGTCCGCGCACGCGACCGACCAGCTTGATTCGTCCTTGATACCATCCGGCGTCACGGACGACTGGTGCAGGGCCGGGATACTTCAGGAGTGTGCCGTTATAGACTCTGCAGAGACCCATCAATACGGACTTCCAATTGTCCGTGCTGATGTTTACATCGGGATGGCCCTTGTCAATCACAGCCAGTGTCGGGTGCTCTTTTGCAGCCTCGCTAAACGGCTTAGCTGATACGGCTATCGACCGACGGTTCGTGGGGGAGGAAGTCCTGTGCCTCTTCGATCCACTCAGGTTAACGCCCTGAGATCGCTGTCTCTTCGAGGCAAGGTCCTTCCTCTGATCCGTGCGAGTGGGAGGTTTGTCCTTCCCGCCGTTCCCTACGGGGCGCTTTTCGCTGGCGTCCAGGACTCAATAGCCCACTCGAGAGAGGCTTTCTATGCCTCCGTCAGTTGGGCGTACGGTACAGCCTCCAGCCGTTTGATGACCATCGGGGCTGCCCTTCGGTCGCGTTGGGCCCTGACGTGTGGCTTTATGGCCTTGGTTGGCCGGGGGGGGATTGATCGTCTTTAGCTTTTCCACCAGAAGCGACTTTCCCTTAAGGGGCTTAGTACTTCCGTACTAGATAACAACACTGCATTCTTGTTAGTGCGCCAGTTGCTGATCTAGTAACTATCTCAATGCAACTGACTTTGAGCGCATAAGTCACTTACACAATTTCTACATAAATAACTTGCTTACTTAATTTGAGCCTAATCGATTTTCATCGAGCTCAACATAGCACGCCAGTTTTCTCTCGCTAACTAGCGCCAATTGGATGCACCAAGTGCACCCGAGTCATTTAATGCTTGCTGCTATTTCCAACGACTCACTCTTCACTTCCTACCACCAGTACATACAATGTCGATTTATTCGCTGCACTATGTTCATGTGCTTGTAGAGCTCGTGCAGTTCATCGTTCCATCCACCTGCAATATTCACCGTCGCATCGACGAAAAGGTTTACAAAACTATCTCGGGGACATTCCAGATGTCCTCACATTTTATGTCTACATGGCCCATACCTTGGAGCAAAATTAGAGATTTATTAACTGTGGCTTGCATATTCGGTTCGAAGTAACACTTGACGTCTACCAAGTGGAAGTGCTGGCCATCCAGGAGGCTACGCAGCACCTTACCAAGAATCCTAATGAGAGTAAACAGGTCTTCAACTTCTCTCACAGCCAAGCTGCCTTGAAAGGGCTAGACTCATGTATAGACAATACAAAGTCTATCGCTGAGTGCCGTAGATCTCTAAACGAGATGGTCAGCATTATAGAATTCAACTCAATTTGGTGCATGGACACCGCGATATTGAGGGCAACTGCAAAGCGGATGAACTGGCAAGGAAAGGTACGACCACCCCGATCCTTCCGAGAAGGGACAGGGTAGGTATACCATCGGCCAATTTTAAACTAGTCAAGCACAACACCTCAAAGGTCGCAAATGTATGCTGGAGTACTCTCCCAAAAGCCTCACATCATCCCTTTTGGCACTAAAAAGAAATTAAGTCTCATGATAGGTATACATGCGAAGAGGTTAGGAGTAAATGCTCCGGAGCACTGACGCAGTTGTGACGAAGAAGAAGAGAATGTGGAACAGCTACTATGCCACTGTCCAGCTCTAAGCAGAAGAAGACTTCGCACGCTTGGCAGACCAACTCTACAAAGCCTCGCGGAGATAGCGTTAATTAACCCAAAAGCGCTGTCAAAGTTTATAAAGACAACAAAATGAGTCCTAGTAGACAGTTAGTTATGTCCCTTTCCTTGCTAGCTCATCAGCAAGGCAGTTGCCAGGAATGTTCTTATGGCCAGGGACCCATACAACACATACGGAGCACATTTCTGCCAGCTGGTTTAGAGCCGCTCTGCATTTAATGGCTACCTTGGAGGTTGTACTATAGGAGTTTAGAGATTTGATAGCAGCCTGGCTGTCAGGATTAAAGGTAATGCCTCGTTCTAAAGAGGTACACGTTATAAGTCCGCGAGCTGCTTCCATTATTGCGTTTAGTTCGGCCTGAAAAACACTGCAGTGGTCCGGTAGAGGGTGTAGAGGGCAGTAGTCCCGTGGTGAGCATAGAGGCCGCCCTCTGTACCCCTTCTGGCTTGGCTCTGGTAAGAGCCCTGCTCAGTGCCGGCCACCATACGACGACCCCGTAGAAGCAAATGGGTCTTATCACAGCTGTATACATCCAGTGTACGATGTGTCGCTTTATTCCCCATTTCTTCCCCACGGCCGCCTTACAGGCATATAGAGCGACAATAGCTTTCTTGGAGCGGTTTTCAGTGTTCCGCCTCCAGTCGAGTTTTTTATCTAGTATGATTCCGAGATATTTGACCTCGGTTGAGACACCGTTTACAGATGGTAGTTTAAAGTCGGGGATTTTATATTTCCTTGTAAAGAGCACTGCTTGAGTCTTGGTAGGGTTGACGTTAAGTCCACATTCCACAGACCAGCGAGTAACGATGTTTAGAGCGTTTTGCAGTAAATCACTAATGACTTGAAGATGTTTGCCCGTTGTATTCCCTGAGAGTGAGGTGGTTTGGAGACCTGGCGTGATTTTGGGGTCATCAGAGCACCCAGGAAAGTAGGTGCTCATTAATAACTCCAGCATTTCGTCGGTTGTAGATGTCCATTTTCCGTTTGATTTTTGGATAGAATTTGTCGTTGGAGCACTTTTCGAAGAACCTTCCTCAGCCTGTTGGCTTCGGAATTTTCTTCTATGTTATTACATAAGTTTTGCCAAGACTTGCGTTGTGCTGTCTTAATGGCCTCCTTGAAAGTTTTAAGAGCGTCTTTGTATGGTTGCCAAAGACCCGTTCTCTTGGCTTGGTTAAAGAGTCGCCTGCTCTCTTTCCTGAGTGCTGCAATTTCTAGATTCCACCACTGGGGTTTCTTTTTACTCCTTGGTAGGGTCTTAGGGCAGGAGATTCTGAAAGCAGACTTACAAGCGTTTGTTACAAGGTCTACTGCTTCATCTATTTTTGACGGTGAGTCCAGCTCACCGAGAGAAACGACCTTCGTGTTTAAGGGACTCGCTTCATCAGGTGTTAGCGATAGGCCTGGCCTATCGTGATAAACATGTCTTATATTTCTGCCAATCCGTTCGCCTCTTATTCCTATACGCTTTTAGAGTAGTAGGATTGAGATTGATCTTGAATGTTATGTAGAGGTGGTCGGAGAAGGAGTGTTCTTCTGACACTTGCCAGTCGCTTATCAGGTCTGAGAGACTGCCTGATGCGAGGGTGATGTCCAGCACTTCTCTTCTGAACGAGTTAATAAATGTGGGATCATTCCCCCGGTTACATATATATAGATTATTTGCTAATATAAAATCATTTGATTTTGGTGTCATTTGAGCCCCATATCTCATGGTGCGAGTTCGCGTCAGCTCCAATTAAGACCTGAAAGCTTTTTCTGTCGGCTGCCTTGACGGCTTCCTTTATTATTTCTGGAGCGAGAGATTGGCTGTCGTAGGCCATGTAGCTGGCCAGGACCCAGACGGTGCTCTCTTTCAGCTGGACGCTTACGCTAACGGTGTCTTCATCGCTGTATTGAGAGCGGAGAATATAAGAAAATGCTTTTTTTTATAAGAATACATGATCTGATCCTACCTGTTACTTGGGCTGTTACCGTTTGATAGGCATCAGAGTTCAGTCCGCAAACCTTGTTCCTGACGATCCATGGCTCTTGGACAAGAATTATGTTCTTAGCCCTTTCGCTGAGTCGAAGAAGGAGGGCAGCCGAGGCTGCCTTGGAATGGTGCAGATTATTTTCAGAAACCGCACCATCTCGAGAGTCGCCGATGTCCATTGCCTCTTTCTCTTCTCCTTGGGTGGCGGACAAGGTCAACGTAACGTTGCTTCTCCTTGGTCTCGCCAACTCGGACTATCCTTCAGTCACTGGTGGGTAGATCTCCGTTGCCAAGGCGGATGAGCTCAAGGATCTCCTGTGGTTGAGATGGTTCCGCTGGGACCCAGGCCCAGGCTCGAGGCCGCTTAGGGATCTCGTCCCTGTGGACAGCCGTCAAGTCTGCCCCGGGCCACAGCTGTCCCACCGAGGGGATTGCCTCCTTGTACAGCCGGACTGCGCGCTCGTCCGCGCACGCGACCAGCTTGATTCGTCCTTGGTACGATCCGGCGTCACGGACGACTGGTGCAGGGCCGGGATACTTCAGGAGTATGCCCTTATAGACCCTGCAGAGACCCATCAATACGGACTTCCAATTGTCCGTGCTGATCACTTGCAGTTTGACTGTCGAAGCGATCGGTCGTGTTCTTTGCTGTGCGGACGGTAAATTTTCGGCGTTTTCCCTTTGTGCGATATTCGTAGTGAATTATTCAAGCGTTGTTGTTGCGACTTGTTTACTACGAGTAAACAAGTAAACGATTGAACGGCGTCGTCGCGTATTGCGCTGTGACGGTGTGTGTAGACAGTGACTACGGGAACTTGTTTACCAAATACGAGCACGTGCGTGTATATTTTGTTGTTGCAAAATATTTGCATACGGTACCTTGTTTACCAATTGTGCGCAGTGAACGGTGTCGTGGCGTGAAAAATTGTAAACAAGTTGTTTACGCATTTTTCGTTTGCGAACGGTAATTCTTTGTGTAGTGGCGTGAAAATTCGCCGCGTGGGTACAGACGCGAGTGGCTGAATCAAATAACAAGTAAACAAGTAAACAAATATTTTACGTTGTGCGTCAGTGCAACGGTAACTTGTTTACTAGTTTAGTGCGTGCGTGTAATTGTTGCTACTTGTTTACAAGTTAGTGCAATTACAGTTAAGTTGCGCGGTGCTGTTCGACGCGGTACAGTCGCGGGTTAGAATAATTGTGCTAGTGACGTGAGCCCCGAAGCCTCATCCGGGCCAATTAGCAACTAGTTCGGGACTTGTTCGGGACTGGTTGTGGGGTTGTGCCGGTACTGGTTCGGGATTTCTCGGGTCTAGTCCGGGATTCCGTGTTGCTCGCGACATCGGTGTGTCGGGTTACGGTGCGTGTCGGGGTACGGTGCGTGTCGGGGGATTTGATTGCGGTGGTCCCGAGTTTTCTCAAGACTCGTGTCTCGTGCAGTCTCACACTGGTCGACCCATTCCTGTGACGGGGACAGTGTTCCGGCCGACAGGACGACGGTGGTGACCTTGCCTCTTGTGGAGGTGTAAAAGTGGTGTGAGCTGCGCCAAGCTACGCTAAGCGTAGTGCTAGACCGTTTTTTGGGTTCGGGACTGCTGTGGGCGATCCCGCGGTTCGTGTATTCGGAGTTACCACCAGGAAGTGGGCCGACGGTTGGTGGCCAGAGGCTGCAATGCCGCGTATGCGGAAAAAGAGGGCCAACACCCTCGCTGGCAATGGGGGCTCTGCGTCGTCTGTTGTTTATGCGTCAACGTCGGAGACAGAGAGCGAGAGGAAGGTGGCCGTCGTTAGGTCCCCCCCGAGAAGCGTCGCGCGCGTGAACTCGCCTTCTAGTGTGAGCGAGGTGGGGAAGAAACCCGAAGCTGAAAAAATAGAGGTTGATATGTCTGCGGGGGCACTTGAAGCCCCAGCAGGTAAGTCTGTGGGGGGGGTGGCACCGGTATCCGCTATGGATCCGGTGTCAATAACGCGAGGAAAGGCCGGTGCGGCCACGATTCGGGCGCTTAAGTCGGTCTCGGCTAAATTCACCAGTGCGGTATTTGTACTGGAGGGGGTAGACCTGGTGGCGGCGAAGAGGCTGTTGGAGTTTTCCTCTGAGTATGAGGAGCTCCTGATGACGGCATTAGCCGAGAATGCCCGTCTTCGCGGTCAAATTGAGGTCTATAGTAAGGGTGGGCAGAGAATGGAGGCTCACTTCACACCGGTCTCTGCGACCCAGGCGGGGTTGCTGCCCATGTCGGCGCCGGAGGTGCTTGCACCGTCGATGCCTGCTGCGGTGGTGCCCAAGCCGGTGGAAACGTGGTCGGTGGTGGGGAGGAGTAGGAAGGCGGAGGAGTCATCAAGGGAGGTTGTCTGCAGAGTCGTAAAGGAGGTGGGCCCCTCATTGGGCGTGAGGGTCCACGAGGTAAAACCGCTTAAAGGGGGTGGTGCGATAATTCGTACCCCCTCCGTGGCGGAGAGGGAGAAGGTGGCGCAAAATAAGAGGTTTGCTGAGGTAGGGTTGGACGTGAGTGTGAATAAGAAGCTGGGGCCTAGGGTTGTGGTGCAGGGGGTTCACACGGCGATGAACCCAGATGAGTTCATGGGGGAGTTGTATCGGATGAATCTCCAGGACTTCAGCCCAGGATGCCTTGAAAAAGACGTCAGGATGGTGAGCCGCCCCTGGGTGGTGAATCCCGACGGGGTGACGAACGTCGTCCTGGAGGGTACGGACAAGTTAATGTCCACCCTCCTGGCGGCGGGGCGTTGCTACGACAAATGGTTTTCCTACCGGGTGCGGCCGGAAATCCTGACGCCTGGCTGCTTCAGGTGTATGGGTTTCGATCATAGAGTGGCTGAGTGTAGGGCAAAGAGGGATGTCTGTCGGCGTTGCGGGCAGGAGGGGCACCGGATGGCGAGTTGCGTCAATGCACCGCACTGCCGTAACTGCGCCTTCAGGGGCAAACCGGCTGGGCACCTGATGGTGTCGGCTGCTTGCCCGGTGTACGGAGCAATTGTTGCCCGTGCCGCCGCCAGACATTAATATGGGGGTAATACTGCAATTAAACTGTCAGGGGGCGTATAATGTTATGTGTGAGTTTGGTGAGTGTATGTTAGAGGCGGGTTGCGGCATTGCTTTGCTCCAGGAACCTTACTCCTCAAATGGGGTGGTGAGGGGTCTTCCTGGAGGCTTCAGGGTCTTTACAGACCTTGGAGTCAATGCCGCGGTGGTTGTGAGTGATCCCAACTACGACTGTGTAGTTGTGGATAGATCCGAATGGGGGATGTGTGTCTGTGTTGAGGGGTATTCGGCAGAGGGTTTGTCGCCAGCCTGTACTGCAGGTTTGGCGCGCCCATAGAGCCCTATTTGGGATACCTGGACACGGTGCTACTACTGGTGAGTAGCAATCCGTTGGTCGTGGGTATGGATGCGAATGCCTCGTCCCCGATGTGGTTCAGTAAAGTATCCAGCCTTACTGCTGGGTATCAGAGCCACGTCGGGGCGAGACTTTGAGTGAATGGTTGGAGACTTGTAGTCTCCAAGTTATGAATGAGCCGAGTGAATGGTTTACGTTTGATGGGCCTATGGGCTCGAGTGATATTGACGTGACGCTTATGAATGAGGCAGCTACTAGGGTGTTTGTGTTTGAGTGGGAGGTAAGGGGGGCTGGGGAGTAAGTGATCACAATTTGATTAAAATTGTGATTGCCCCCCATGCTCCCTCTGCCAATGGAATGAGTGAGAGTCCATTAAGGCGATGGTGTACCTCTGGTACTAACTGGAACCAATATGGACTGTGTGTGAGGGAGGCGGTGTCCTGTATGCCGCCTAGAGAGTTTGGGGAATTAAGTGTGGACGAGCAAATAGCTCGTCTGAATGAATGTGTGTGGAGCGTGAATGATAGTATGTTTAGAAAACCACTGTTAGGTAGTGCAAGGAGAGTGAAGTGGTGGTCGCGTGAATTGAGCTCGAAGAGAAGGTCCGTTCGCCGCTTGAGACGTATGTTTCAGCGTGCGCGGCGGGCCAACTCGGAGAGCACGCCCCAGCTCAGGTGTCAACTTAGTAGGGAAATGAATGAGTATAAGAAAATGTTGGTAGATATTAAGGAGGCTGAGTGGAGGAGTTTTGTTGCGGGGAATAGGGACGACCCCTGGGGTCAGGTTTACCGGATCTGCAGGGGTCGTCGAAGTGTGGAAATCACTTCTCTCTGCGTTGGTGACTCCATGTTATCGACGTGGGGAGAGTGTGCAGGGGCTCTGTTAGGCGCGTTCTTTCCCAGGGCGGAGGAACAGGTTCCTCATGCACAAGGGGTGCCTGTCCCTCCACTAGAAGTTAGCGAGTTAGATTATGCGTTTGACCTTGTCAGGTCTAAACGGTCGACGGGTCTTGATGGTTTGAACGGAGAGATTTGCAAATGCTTGTGGAAGTTCATTCCGGAATACTTGGAGGCCGTTTACAATAAATGCATATGGGAGGGATACTTTCCACTCGTGTGGAAGAGTGCTAGGGTCGTGCCTCTCCTGAAGTCCCCCGACAGAGTGAGGAGCAATCCGAACTCTTATCGGGGCATCAGCCTCTTACCGGTGCTGGGTAAGGTGCTGGAAAGAGTACTGGTGGAAAGGCTTCAGGAGCTAATGCGGGGTAGAATGTCGGATAGGCAGTATGGTCTCAGGAAAGGACGCAGTGTAGAAGATGCTTGGATGTATGTTCAGAATGTAGTTAGGCTGAATGTCAACAAGTATGTCCTTGGCATATTTGTTGACTTCAAGGGGGCTTTTGACTATCTGAGCTGGGGTCGAGTGTTGGAACGTTTGGAAGAGCTGGAATGCCCGGAGATAACTCTATGGCGGAGTTATTTTTCGGGCAGGAAGGCATCCATCGTTAGTGTGAATGGAAGTGTTGAGGTCGGGGTGGCTCGTGGCTGTCCGCAGGGATCCATCTGTGGTCCAAATATTTGGAACCTAATGATGGACTCCCTGCTATGGCAGCTTGAGCCACTATGTTAGTGTTGTGCGTATGCGGACGACCTTCTACTTATGGTAGAAGGTCAGTCAAGAATGGATATAGAGCAAAAGGGAACGCAACTGCTTGCAGTTGTGCATGAATGGGGCGTGGACGTGGGGGTTCACATATCGATGGAAAAGTCGGCGACAATGCTGCTGAAAGGCAGACTGTCTGCTGGACGTCCACCGATTGTCCGTGTGAATGGGGTCAGTATCCGGTATGCGACGCAAGTCAAGTACCTGGGTCTGACCATGAGTGAGAGGATGTGTTTTACTCCACACCTGGTGAATGTGAAGGCGCGGCTGCAGGCAATAGTAGGGCAAGTGCGGCGCATTGCGCGGAGCGATTGGGGGCTGGGTCGTCGTGCCGTCCGGACCATATATCGCGGCCTCTTCGTGGCTTGTGCCACGTTTGGGGCGGCGATTTGGTTCGGGGCGGTTGCGGCGGCTGTAGGTCGTCGAAAAATTTACGCTTGTCAGCGAGTGATGCTGCTGGCCTGTTTGCCTGTATGCCGCACTGTGTCGACCGATGCGTTGCAAGTGTTGTTGGGTGTGCCCCCTCTTGACCTGGTGGTAATACAGCGTGCTGTATCCTTCAGGTTGAGAAGGGGGATGAGTGTGTCAGGGCTGCAGAATGGTTGGTTATCTGACGAGGATGTCCGGGGCGGGTATCTAGAGAGCCGTCGGCTCCTAGAAGTGTGTGTGATGCGTGAGTGGCAAGACCGTTGGGACAATAGCCCAAACGGCCGGGTGACATACGAGTACATCCGGGACGTTTCGTTCGTGGGCCGGTGTCCCGACTTCGGGTTTTCCCTTAGCTTGGGCTTCCTGCTAACTGGGCATGGCCCTCTTAATGCATTTTTGCATGAGAGGTGCCTGTCTCAGGGGGCGGGTTGCTCTTGCGGGGCCCGGAGGGAGGACTGGGCCCATGTTTTAGCGGAATGCCCGGTGTACTCAGACATTAGGGACCTTGGGGGTATGGGGATTAGCTTAACAGATGGACGACTGAATGTTGGTTGTGTGTTGCACTTCCGTCAGAATGTCGATAGGTTGGAAGTGTATGCGCGTGAAGTGTTTGGGCGGCGTAGACGTTCATTGCAGTAGGTAGGTTAGTAATTGTTGCGTGATCGAATGGGGGATGAATGTAAGAATGGGGGACGTGTGAACGTAGTCCAACCCTTGGTCACCAGTCCAGAGTAGTATGGAAACTCAACTGGTAGTAGCTTCGGCTACGAAATCTGACCGGAGACTTTAATCTGGTACCACGGGAAACAGGAGCCCCCAGAGCTTGCTCTGGCCTGTTTTTTGGGTACGGCCCCTCGGGGAGTATCGTGGTGGCTGTGGTTTACACCCAAATGCGGGTAGACTTCGGCCTTGGCCGAGCTCGATGTGGAGTTGCATTGCAACCGGGTGCCGGACCCAAAGCACGGCAGAGGTTTAGATAGGCCTCGATCCCAACCAAGGAGCACACTAGCAGATGTCCGTGCTGATGTTTTCATCGGGATGGCTCTTGTCAAGCACAGCCAGTGTCAGGTGCCCTTTTGCAGCCTCGCTAAACGGCTTAGCTGACACGGCTATCGACCGACGGTTCGTGGGGGAGGAAGTCCTGTGCCTCTTCGATCCACTCAGGGTATCGTCCTGAGATCGGTGTCTCTTCGAGGCAAGGTCCTTCCTCTGGTCCGTGCGAGTGGAAGGTTTGTCCTATTCGCCGTTCTCTACGGGGCGCTTTTCGCTGGCGTCCAGGACTCTTTATCCCACTCAAAGGATTGGATGCACCAAGTGCACCCGAGTCATTTAATGCTTGCTGCTATTTCCAACGACTCACTCTTCGCTTCTTACCACCAGTACATACCATGTCGATTTATTCACTGCACTATGTTCATGTGCTTGTAGAGCTCGTGCAGTTCATCGTTCCATCCACCTGCAGTATTCACCGTCTCATCGACGAAAAATTTTACAAAACTATCTCGGGGACATTCCAGATGTCCTCACATTTTATGTCTACATGGCCCATAACTTGGAGCAAAATTAGAGATTTATTAACTGTGGCTTGCATATTCAGTTTGAAGTAACACTTGACGTATGAGAGTAAACAGGTCTTCAACTTCTCTCACAGCCAAGCTGCCTTGAAAGGGCTAGACTCATGTATAGACAATACAAAGTCTATCGCTGAGTGCCGTAGATCTCTAAACGAGATGGTCAGCATTATAGAATTCAACTCAATTTGGTGCATGGACACCGCGATATTGAGGGCAACTGCAAAGCGGATGAACTGGCAAGGAAAGGTACGACCACCCCGATCCTTCCGAGAAGGGACAGGGTAGGTACACCACCGGCCAATTTTAAACTAGTCAAGCACAACACCTCAAAGGTCGCAAATGAACGCTGGAGTACTCTCCCAAAAGGCTCACATCATCCCTTTTGGCACTATGTATGTATATGCATGTGTACATTTGTATTTATGTACATATGTAATATAAACTATGCAACGAAAATGAGATTTATTTCCACATAATGTGTACATAAGTATGTGTGTACATACAAGTTAAATAAAACTAGTATTTTATTTTTTTGTGCGGGGCTGAAGAGGGCAGCACGACCGCGTTTATTATTATGAGAAATTAATCTTACTCTAAGTTACAATAAATTGGTGCGGCCGAAATTATGATGGGTTATTTAATTCTCTGGAATGTAAGTCCATTGTAAGTGCCTAATTTATGACATCTTGGCTGAGATAGGATTGGACGTTTCTTCGCCGTGTCCGTCGGCGGCACTACCCGTGCAGGGTTCCGAGGCTTGGTGTTTTGTTATATTCATTTTATTTGGTCGTTGGCCACCTACTGAGCCGAGACCGTTCGGTGGCCGAAGTAAAGGGAAGGGAACAGTCGACTACGGCAGAGCCCCATGCCGCAGCAAGTCAACCGTTACTCCCGGAGGCGGACCGGTGTCCGGGAGGCGCCGTTAGAATGCATTCGGAAAAGCCCCCTGACTGCAAACCATCCACGGGCACGGTGACGCATGACACCCTGGATTAGGGGGGAAGGGTAGTTGCGACACCCTCCGGGTCTAGATCCGTAGTGTTCGGTAAAAGCAGGGTTAACTCTGGAAGGGTAAGATTCCACATCGTGCACTACGGTCTTGGTATGGGATTGGCTAGGTGTCTAGGATAACCTGGGCACTATATTGCGCTTCATCCACATACTGCTTTCGCTCGACTCCAAGTAAATATTTAAGGTCACCGAATTTTGAAAATATATTTATATCAATGCTTTTTAGGCTTACGAGGCATCTCACAAGCCCAAGTCTAGCATGGTTATAATAAAGGCTCAGTTATGCAACAGTATTAATGAATTAAGTGAAACGGAAAATTAAGTAAAACTAGATAACAACACTGCATTCTTGTTAGTGCGCCAGTTGCTGATCTAGTAACTATCTCAATGCAACTGACTTTGAGCGCATAAGTCACTTACACAATTTCTACATAAATAACTTGCTTACTTAATTTGAGCCTAATCGATTTTCATCGAGCTCAACATAGCACGCCAGTTTTCTCTCGCTAACTAGCGCCAATTGGATGCACCAAGTGCACCCGAGTCATTTAATGCTTGCTGCTATTTCCAACGACTCACTCTTCGCTTCTTACCACCAGTACATACCATGTCGATTTATTCGCTGCACTATGTTCACGTGCTTGTAGAGCTCGTGCAGTTCATCGTTCCATCCACCTGCAGTATTCACCGTCTCATCGACGAAAAGGTTTACAAAACTATCTCGGGGACATTCCAGATGTCCTCACATTTTATGTCTACATGGCCCATAACTTGGAGCAAAATTAGAGATTTATTAACTGTGGCTTGCATATTCAGTTTGAAGTAACACTTGACGTCTACCAAGCGGAAGTGCTGGCCATCCAGGAGGCTACGCAGCACCTTACCAAGAATCCTAATGAGAGTAAACAGGTCTTCAACTTCTCTGACAGCCAAGCTGCCTTGAAAGGGCTAGACTCATGTATAGACAATACAAAGTCTCTCGCTGAATGCCGTAGATCTCTAAACGAGATGGTCAGCATTATAGAATTCAACTCATTTTGGTGTATGGACACCGCGATATTGAGGGCAACTGCAAAGCGGATGAACTGGCAAGGAAAGGTACGACCACCCCGATCCTTCCGAGAAGGGACAGGGTAGGTACACCACCGGCCAATTTGAAACTAGTCAAGCACAACACCTCAAAGGTCACAAATGAACGCTGGAGTACTCTCCCAAAAGCCTCACATCATCCCTTTTGGCACTAAAAAGAAATTAAGTCTCATGATAGGTATACATGCGAAGAGGTTAGGAGTAAATGCTCCGGAGCACTGACGCAGTTGTGACGAAGAAGAAGAGAATGTGGAACAGCTACTATGCCACTGTCCAGCTCTAAGCAGAAGAAGACTTCGCACGCTTGGGAGACCAACGAACGAATTGCGTCTTCGGCAATAGCAAAGCCACCATCTGCCGCACAACTTCTCCGCCTGCATTCATACGGACCATTTCAAATGGTTAGCGGCTTCACGCGACCGAAAAAACCGGTACAAGTAAGTTGTGCATTCATGAATGAGTTAATTCATGCAGATAGTATCAATGCAAAAATAAGCAAATATGCATGCATGTATGTATGTATATGCATGTGTACATTTGTATTTATGTACATACATATGTAATATAAACTATGCAACGAAAATAAGATTTATTTCCACATAATGTGTACATAAGTATGTGTGTACATACAAGTTAAATAAAACTAGTATTTTATTTTTTTTGTGCGGGCTGAAGAGGGCAGCACGACCGCGTTTATTATTATGAGAAATTAATCTTACTCTTAGTTACAATAAATTGCCTATTTATACTTAGCTATGCCTGCGCTGCAACTGCATTCTGCTGCGTGACGTCGATATTGTGCTGCGTGGTAAATTCATGCTGCTGCGTTGCGACTTCATGTTGACATACAATGTAGCGGGTGGTTCCCGTGCATTGTTGTGCTGACTCCAGAGATGGCCCACATGCTTGTTGCTGAGCAAATCATGTTTACACAATTGCATTTGGTTTAAGTGCAATTATGCTCGGTCAATTGTTCGCTGGTTTCCGGCCTACATAGCTGTGTGCCACTTTACATGCTCGTCTTGCTCGTGCGTTGTTGGTGCGGTCGAATTTATGATGGGTAATCATATTTCGGGCAACATATGCAGTATTGACATTTCTTAAGTTGACCATTAAATAGTTTGATGTAGGTCAGCTTGGTGTAGCCAATGATTGGTAATCAAATAACGGAATAACATATGTGTTATTTGATTCTCTGGAATGTAAGTCCGTTGTAAGTGCCTAATTTATGACATCTTGGCTGAGTGGTTGGTTTCGGATTTAATGGTGGCTATGTGGGTGGTTCTAATGGGTTAGCTTGAAGTGGTTGATTTATGACGGCTGGTCATATGTCAAGCGGCTTGTGTGGTATTAACTTACTCTAAGTTAACTTACATATGTATGTATGTATATGCGGAGATCACAAATAAATCGTACGCATGTTTCTTGTATGAATAGTTCTTTGTTGAGGCAAAAACTTGTCACAAATCTTTAAACCATTAAACATTTATATATCAGAGTAATGAATTCGACAATATTACACACTTCATCATTTAAGAAATTTGTATTTAGATCATCTTTTAATAATGTACATATGTATATACATACGATGCATATTTATGCAAATCTGCCTTTAATTAAAGAAAACTTCTTATCAAATGGCATATTTTTAAGCGGCACTGCGTATCCTTACTTAATAATTTTAAGGATCTATTTCGCGTAACTCACTTCACTCGTTTTTTTTTTTTTAAAGCGGCACTGCGTATCCTTACTTATTAATTTTCAGGATTTATTTCGCGTAACTCACTTCACTCGGGCGCGCGAGTTAATATCGTTCACACGATATGAGTTTAAAAAAATATCTTTTATCGCTACGCCGAAATGCGTGCTCTTTATTGATCTTCTAAAAACTGTCTTACATTTTGAATTCTTAGTTCTATTTATACTATTGAGATGTGGTGGTAGTTATCGTAGTGGATTATTCCATTGTCAGTTGTTTACGAGTGTAGATATCTATTGTTTGTAGTGATAGTGCATTTCTATTGTTCCAATGATTGTCCGTTGCTTATGTGCAGGTCAGTTGTTTGTTGTTTACATGCCTTTCTCGGTAATGCATGTTTATCTGTTGTTTACGTGTTGATAATGCATTTCTCGGTAATGCATGTTTATCTGTTGTTTACGTGTTGATAATGCATTTCTTGATAATGCATGTTTTGGTTGTGGAAACGTTGTGCCTTGTGATGACGTCATTAACTCCCCTCCTTCTTAAAATGAAGCGTCCTCGCTACACTGCTGCTAGGTGTTGTTGTTGAAGACGGTTGAGTTCGATTTCGTAAAGTTCGTCCATTCGCCTTTGTCTGCCAAGTGTTCTTTTATTTTCGCAGTATCGGCAGAGGTGTACTAGACCATAAGTGGTGACTGCTAAGGTAAGGAATGCAATTATGATGAAAAGTGTAAACTGTACAGGGTTCTCCTCGACAGGTATTAAAAACGTTGAGAGTTCTTGAATGTTGTTGAATTTGTATTTTGAGTCTGAGGAAAGGATACGGAGTACCTCAAGTTTTTCGCTATGTTGGTTGTGTATAACTTCTCTGAGTTGTTGTTGATGGTTATAATAAGTGATGCCATCGATGTTTGTAGATTCTTTAAAATGTATTAGTTTTGGGCCTGATATATGCATGTTGTTCCAAGTATGCTCATAATCCGTCAAGATGTGACCAGTCTCTAGGATTCGGAGTGGGGCGTTATTCTCATGGATTGTTTCGCATTGCGCAGGATTGTCTTTTAATATTTTTAAAGTGCAATTATCAGAGGGTTCTGATTTGTTTGTAATTCAGCTGTTTGCGATTGTGGTTGTGGTATCGTAAGACTCTGTCTTGGTTTTGTTGAAGGCGCTCTTTGATGCCAGGATACCCCTTTTGGTTGAAGAACACGTCCTCGGGTTTGTCGTTGGTCACTGAATGGATTGTCTTATTGTATTGTCGGACTGCTTCGTATATCTGTTCGTCAGGTGCTGAACTGTGTTGGTGTGCCAAGACTTTCGCGAGTTCGATTATCGTGCTATGCGTACGTTCGACTTGCCCGTTTGTTGTAGAATGAAAGGCAGGAGTTTTGGTGTGTGTTATTTGTAGTCGTTTGTAAATTTGTTGTGCACATATGCTAGTGAGTGTTGACTCGTTATCAGTCATTACAAACTTTGCGTTTGGGTATATTTGTGAGAGAATCTCGTCAACGTATTTGTATGTATCTTTCTTTGAGGGTATTTGTCTCAAATGGCAAAATTTTGAATATTTGTCGGTTGAGCTAATGTATATGTTATTGCTCATATAAAATAAGTCTAAGTGTATGCATTCGCCTACCTTGTTTGGTATTGGTGCTGAACCTATTGGTTGTTTATTTGGTCGGCGTTCATACTTGTTGGTAAGACATATTTCGCAGTCTTGTACTTCTTTTTTACAAGCGTCACGGATGTTCGGCCAGTAATATCTGAGTGAAATTTCCTGCGCATTATTTTTATAATTTCTGTGAGCACGTCTGTGTGTGTCTTGTATGATTTGTTTT
The DNA here is from genome assembly GCA_963971545.1 of Philophylla caesio. Lineage (NCBI taxonomy): Eukaryota > Metazoa > Arthropoda > Insecta > Diptera > Tephritidae > Philophylla > Philophylla caesio. The sequence goes on from OZ020605.1 coordinate 19,983,365, forward strand.
TGTTGTTCGGTTTCGGTGATGTCGTCTACCATTTTTTGGGCTAATACGATTGATACGGTCGGAAATGTGTCAATAATGTCGTTTTCGACGTAAAATAATATTTGCTCGTCTATTTGAAGAGCGTTAGTTACCTTTGGTCTAATTATATTTTTTAGTCTGTCCAGTAATTCAGCTTTGGTGTTAAAGAAAAGTGTATGTCGACTGTTAGAAAAAATATTTTGTGATGATATTTCGATTAGGTTCGCATCTGATTGTTTTATAACAATTTGATTTTTAAAGCAGTTTAATGGTTGCTTTACTCGTTTGAGTTTTTGTGTTGGTGAGCTTTGTGCCGAATGTTGGGAGTCATCCGAATTTGATGTGTTGTTTATTTGCTGGCGAGAAAGTGCATCAGCGACAACGTTCTGGTGTCCAGGTTTGTAAACAAGTTTTGCGCCGTATTCTTCGATGAAATTCTTCCATCTTTTTAATTTTGTATTGGGGTTTTTTTCCGATATGGAGAAGATTAAAGATTGATGGTCAGTGTAAATAGTCAAATCCGCTATACCATATAAGTAGTTGCGGAGTTTCTGTAATGCCCACACAATTGCGAGTAACTCTTTCTCATTTGTAGAGTAGTTCTGTTCTGTTTGGCTGAGTGTTCGTGAAATAAATGATATGGGTTTTTTATTTTGGGATAATACAGCTCCTATAGCGTAATTGCTAGCGTCCGTGGTTAATTCAAAAGGTTTATCAAAATTTGGTTGGAAGAGTTCAACCTGGGTTTGCAGTTCTTCTTTTATTTTGTTTAGTGCTTCTAGTGCAGGTTCGTCTAAGGAGATTTTTATTTTTGCACTTTGATTTTTTGATATGCCACCGTTGTCTCCTCTGAGGAACGTAGTGAGTGGCTTGACGATGGCTGCAAAATTTTGTATAAATTTTCGATAATAACTGGCGAGACCTAGAAAGGATCTGAGTTCCCTCAGCGATTTGGGAATAGGAAAATCTTTAATAGTTTGTATTTTTATAGGGTCAACAGTTATCCGGTTATATTTTATTATGTGTCCTAAGTATTCTACAGAGTCATGAAAGAAGTGTGATTTCTCATTCGAAATCTTCATGTTGGCTTGGTGAAGTGCGTTTATAATTATGCGGATATGTTCGATATGTTCTTCGGGAGAGGAAGAATAAATGAGAACATCGTCTATATAAACGTAAGCGAACTTCCCGATATATGGTCTAAGAATATCGTCCACGCATCTTTGAAAAATGGATGGGGCATTTTTCAGGCCGAACGGCATACGAAGGAATTCGTACTTAGCTCCATTTACACTAAAGGCCGTTTTTTCTCTGTCAGATTCATTAATAAGACAGACTCTAAATCTAAAGTAGTAAATACCTTTGCATTACCTAAATTCTGTATGGTCATAGCCACATCAGGTATGGGGTATCTATCTGTGATAGTTTGAGCGTTTAGCTTCTGAAAGTCTACGACCATTCTGCGCTTAGGTTTCCCTTGTTCATCGGTACCTTTTTTAGCGACTGTCCAAATGGGAGAGTTGTACGGACTTTTGCTGGGTTGAATTATTTCATTTTTTAAAAGTTTGTTAATTTCTTTGTTAATAAACTCATTATCCGACATAGGGTACGGATATTGCTTTGTCCAAATAGGATCTTCGGAATTCGTCCTAATGGTGGCTTGTATCGTGGTAGTAAATGGTAGTATGGCGTTAGTACTTTCATTTTTTTGTATTATTTCGGCGATTTCCGCCCTGAATTTTTCATTATTAATTGTATAATTTATTCTCTGTACAGAGTCACTTTCTTTCTTGGCCCTATATTTATAACTGAGCTTGTTCTCGAAAAGGTTGACCTCTGCTTTGATTGCTCTGAGCCCCTGTTCGCCCAGAAGCATATCAAATTCTTCTAATGCATCTGTTTCAAAAAATGTGAGATTATGTTCTAATAATGTTATTATTTTTTTTGATTTGGTTATTGAGTGACCATGAAGAGTTTTTACTTTTACAGGTTTAATTTGAATAGGCTTACCGATATTGCATTTTGTACTTATATAGTTATTTGTTGCTCCAGTGTCGATGAGGATGTTTATAGTTTTGCCTGTATTCCTGCAGTGGCGTTGCAGACACGGCAAATCGTTCATACGCCTAAACAAGCACTGCCGGTCTCGTATTCATCATCATCGTTATGTTCTGGTGCAAGCGATTGCAGTTCTTCGTCGCGTGTTTGGTTTACCCGCTGTACCTTCTGTTGTGTGTTGAAGTTGCGAGATGAAGGATTTCGTTCTCTCTTCTGTGGTTCTCCTCTGAATGGGTTATTTGGAGGTAGCCCTTGGTTTTGGCGGTTATAGCTGTTTTGTGGGGGTGCAGGATGGTTTCTGTTGAAGTTTGTAGATCTCATGTATTGGTGTGATTGATCTACTTCCATTGGTTGTTGCTGTTGCCTGGGTGCATTTTGTGTATATTGCACTCGCACGTCTGGTCTGTATCTTCGTGGGTCCTCGTGATATCTTCTGTTCTGAGGAGGTTGATGCTGCGGTGTATTGTTCGGTCTAAGGTGATGGTATTGCGGAACATCGAATTGTGAGTTCACGTTATCGTGATATATTGTGCTTGCGATAGCGTAGGCGGTCTCTAAATCTCTTGGGTTGTGGCTATAGAGGGTGCCGCTGGTATACTTGCTGTTTAATCCGAGAATAAATGTCCTGACGGCTTCCTGATTCGCATATTGTTGCATATCAGAAGGGGATGTTGAGTTCTCCATCTCGATTTTCGTGAGTGCGAGGTTTAATGCCTTGTTGACTTCACAATGGAATTCTGCTAATGTCCTTTTACCTTGCGTTATTTTCTTCATTTCTTCCAGTAAGACATATAGGGGTCTCTGGTCCGCATAAGTGTAATCGAGGCGGTTAATTATTGAATAAAAATTGAACTTTGTATCGTGGTTGATTAGAATATCTGCTGCCTCTCCTTGAATTTTTGAGTGTACAATCGAGAGTGCCGTGTAGTATGTGGGTGTTGTAGTGTATTCCCTTATATTCTCCATGTGTATCCAAGCACGTTTCCTCCATGATCTATATTGATTCCTATCGCCTGTGAAGTTGGGTAACGTTTTGAATATTTCCAAGTTTATTTGCGATTGATCCGTGATGTTTGGTGTACATTCTACATGTTGATCTATCGTAGTGAAAGTCTGGGTTTGTTGTGCTTCCAGGGTATTTACTTTTAATTGTGTATTGTTTAGAGCCTGTGTGAGGAGTTCTACCTGTGCTCGTAGAGTTGCGATGTCCTGAGCCATTGTATCGTCTTGTGGTATTGGGCGCAGAGAGTTGAAAATTTGTTGGCGTTTATCGCGTGAGTCCAGGGTGAAGGACTCTCTTTAAAATCAGGAATCTTTTATTTCACTTTTCACTTTTTTTCGGTTTAGGCTGCCTGCTATTTCAAGGTTTGCCTTTTTACGCGACTGGATAAACTTATTATATCTCACTTTTTTCAGAGACTGGTTTTGTGCTTTTCTTCAAAGCCGTGGAATTTTTTATTTTATTATCCTGTAGTTTCGAGGATATTTGGCTGTAGTCAAGAGTTTAGACCGGTTGAGCCCCCAGTTAATATCGTTCACACGATATGAGTTTAAAAAAATATCTTTTATCGCTACGCCGAAATGCGTGCTCTTTATTGATCTTCTAAAAACTGTCTTACATTTTGAATTCTTAGTTCTATTTATACTATTGAGATGTGGTGGTAGTTATCGTAGTGGATTATTCCATTGTCAGTTGTTTACGAGTGTAGATATCTATTGTTTGTAGTGATAGTGCATTTCTATTGTTCCAATGATTGTCCGTTGCTTATGTGCAGGTCAGTTGTTTGTTGTTTACATGCCTTTCTCGGTAATGCATGTTTATCTGTTGTTTACGTGTTGATAATGCATTTCTCGGTAATGCATGTTTATCTGTTGTTTACGTGTTGATAATGCATTTCTTGATAATGCATGTTTTGGTTGTGGAAACGTTGTGCCTTGTGATGACGTCATTAACTCGCGCGAGTCCTTACTTGGCGTTTTCAGGACTTAACTCACGTGGCTCGAGCCTTTTGCTCGGGCGCCAGTTAAATAAAACTAGTATATTATTTTTTTGTGCGGGGCTGAAGAGGGGAGCACGACCGCGTTTATTATTGTGAGAAATGAATCTAACTCTAAGTTATAATAAATTGCCTATTTATATGTACTTAGCTATGCCTGCGCTGCAACTGCATTCTGCTGCGTGACGTCGATATTGTGCTGCGTGGTAAATTAATGCTGCTGCGTTGCGACTTCATGTTGACATACAATATAGCAGGAGGTTCCCGTGCATTGTTGTGCTGACTCCAGCGATGGCCCACATGTTTGTTGCTGAGCAAATCATGTTTACACAATTGCATTTGGTTTAAGTGCAATTATGCTCGGTCAGTTGTTTGCTGGTTTCCGGCCTACATAGCTGTGTGCCACTTTACATGCTCGTCTTGCTTGTGCATTGTTGGTGCGGCCGAATTTATGATGGGTAATCATATTTCGGGCAACATATGCAGTATTGACATTTCTTAAGTTGACCATTAAATAGTTTGATGTAGGTCAGCTTGGTGTAGCCAATGATTGGTAATCAAATAACGGAATAACATATGTGTTATTTGATTCTCTGGAATGTAAGTCCGTTGTAAGTGCCTAATTTATGACATCTTGGCTGAGTGGTTGGTTTCGGATTTAATGGTGGCTATGTGGGTGGTTCTAATGGGTTAGCTTGAAGTGGTTGATTTATGACGGCTGGTCATATGTCAAGCGGCTTGTGTGGTATTAACTTACTCTAAGTTAGCTCTTCCCCTCTTAAATCGATTGTCCTCAATCGGTGTTGGTGTTGTAAAAATGAGTTATGCTATGGTTCTTAATTGCAGAAATGGGCCTTCTATTGTGTTTGCAGTATCTTGTTTTGATGATTGCAGTTCAGGCTATATATGTATATAATTTCTTTTTATATTTATTAATACATATTAAGATAAAAATAATTACAAAAATAGATAGTACGATTAATAAATCTGAACTTAAACTTATTAAAAGAACATTTTTATTATTTTTAAACAATAGCTCAATGTGTTCTTGTTGATTTATTTGTTTTAAATACAATTCATCTAATTTTAATTCTGTTTGAGTAAAATTTATGCTTTCTTTAATTTTTGTGATTTTATTTGGTAAAACAAATGAATCGTACATTTTAATTTTAATGTTTTCAAATGTTTTATTTGTATCTATTACTTTACAACTTTCAAATTTTATTAAAAATGTTCCAGTTTGTTTAATTTCTAATTTGTTACAATTGTGAGTTATAATTGAATAACAGTTTTTAAATATTAATATTCCTGGTAATATTTCTTTGATTGCTGTTTTTACTAATGATTCTAGTTTACAATTAGCTTCTCTAAATTTAATGATATTTTCTATACAATTGTTGTCTAATTTGATTAAATTTTTTTTCAGGTTATCCTTTACAATTTTATTATATAAATTATTATTTTCATCAGTTAATATTACATAATCATCAAATACTAATGATACATTTTTTTTGGTCGGGAATATGTTCCAAAGTAATTTTGTATAGGATATTGCATGAAAATTGGGGTAATAGTTGTGTTATTATGATGTTTTCGTTATGAAAAATTACTGCTACTTTTATACTATTGTACATGTCTAAGTCATTTATGAGGTCAAGTTCCGTCTGTGTCAGTATATCTGTGGGTATTATACCTTGTTTGGTTGAAAAAATAACTTGTCCGATGTCATTTATGTGACCCTGTAAAAGTGATATGTCGTTATTTATCTGGTATACATGCTTAATGAATTCTAATACGTCTTCTAAAGTTTTAATCTTATTCCGCGAAACTCTGCTCTATGCTAACGTAATTTTGTATAAGAGTTTGTTGTACGTTTATGTGATTAATAAAAATCTGTTAGCGTAAATTAAATTATTTACTTTGTCCGCTGTATTTTGGGCGTTTTCTTGTATTGTGTCTAATGTATTAATAATTTGTGGTTCGTCGTCACTGTCCATAGTACCTGCAATGTATTTAAGTCCTTTACCGACAATATTTACTAAACCTCGTTTTACTTTAGTATGTGGGTATAAATAGTTTATTTTTGCCTTAAGTAGTAAACAATTTTTGTTTACTGTATTCAGTAACTGTTTGTCCTCTAGATTTGTTTCTGCTAAAGTTTAAATATTATTTTCGATTAGGAAGGTTGTTTCGTCATAAGCGGTTAAGTTTATAAAGTGAAGAACTTTATTGAAGTGACTTATGGTCTTTTGTTCTCCTGTTTTTATGGGTATGTATCCGTTGTTATTTATTAAGTCCTATATGTCGATTTGTTGTGCAAAAATGGTAATCAGTGATAAAACCAAAGTAATTACGTTTGTCTTCATCTTGGTTATTTTGTTGAAATTTCCCTAAGGGTAAAAAAAAAAAAAATAAACAAAAAATTTAACTTTGTTTATGTATTTACTGAAATGTAGGGGATATACTTCTTGTATTTTTCCCATTATATCTTCTTCTGCTTTGATGCAGCTTATTACTGAAGGGTTCAAATATTTCTTTAGGATCCGCACCAGATCTTGCTGTGAGTAACTTGGTTCTGTCACGATGTGTCGATGGTAAGTGGGGAATACTATCTTGAATTGGTAATTGGGTGTTGCATCCATATTCAAAATTTGATTTTTAAACACGTTAATCGGCGTTTCGACACTGTAAATTAAATTATGTGATGAGCTTTCATCGGAGTTTGTCGCTGTTGATAGCGTGTTCAACTGTGTTGTTTGTGATGGAATTCTTGATAACGCTTCGGCTACAATGTTTGCTTTGCCGGGCTTGTATATTAATTCATAGTCATGTTCCTCAAGAATTGACTTCCACCTTTTCATTTTACTGTTATTATTCTTATTGCTTAAGGCATACGTTAAAGGTTGATGGTCCGTTGTAATTTTTACTTTTCCAGATCCATACATGTAATTTCCGAAAGTATTTAACGCCCATATTATTGCTAAGAGTTCTTTCTCATTAGTAGCAGAATGTTCTTCGGCTTTACTTAAAGTTCTTGATATAAAAGCTATCGGTTTATCGCTTTGTGATAATACTGCGCTTATGGCGAAGTTTGAAGCATCCGTTGCCAATTCGAATTCTTTGTTGAAGTTTGTATAGGCAAGGATAATGTCTTCGGAAATTAATGAATTCTTAATTTTCCTGAACGATTCTTGTGCTTTATTATTTAACAAAATCTTTGTATTTGCTGATTTGTGTTTCGAAGTTCTCCCGCCTTCCCCTCTTAGTAGTGACGTCAGCGGTTTAGCTATTCATGCATAATCTTTCACAAATTTGCGATAATTGCCCTATAGTCCTAGGAAGCTGCGGAGTTCTTTTAAATTTTTTCGTTGTGGAAAGCTTGAAATAGCTTCCACTTTTTTTGGATTGGTTTTTATGCCGTCGGGAGTTATAATATACCCCAAATATTCTGTTTCTTTTTTTAAGAAATTACATTTGTCCAAATGAACCTTCATGTTGGCTTCTTTTAATGTTTCGAAAATTTTTTCTATATCTTCGCAATGCTCCTTTTCGGTTTTGCTAAAGATAATTATATCGTCGATATACACATTGATGGCGCATTTTTTATGCCAAATGGTAAACATGTAAATTCGTATTTACCATTATTGATGGAAAATGCGGTTTTTTCTATGTCCGATTTCCTTAATGGTATTTGGTGAAAACCACTTTTCAAATCTAATACCGAGAAGTAATTGATCTCACCTAAGTGTGATATTACCTCTGATATTTTAGGAATAGGATACCTGTCTGTAATTGTAACTGCGTTCAATTTCCTATAATCAATAACCATACGGTATTGTTTGTTGCCTGCTGAATCGGCTTTTTTTGGGACGATCCATACAGGAGAGTTATATGGTGATCTGGATGGTCTTATTATGCCATCGTCAGAAGTTGCTTTACCTGTCTTTCTACCTCGGATTTCAAAGATGCCGGGTAGGGGTAAAATTTTGAGTACACCGGCGTATCTGTGTTGGTTCTTATTTGGCCAACAACTTTGGTTGAATACGTGAGCTTTTCGTCTGGGTCAGCGAAAAGCTTGGGGTGCCTTGTCGTTATCTCCTCCACAATGCTTTTTTGTTTAGATGACAGATTTTGTTCATTAATTGTATTAATGCATTGAGTGGGAGTTGTTTTAGGTGGACCTTGCATCCATTTACTAATGTCATACAATTTCGGCTGTATGTATTACCGCTTGCATGGTTCGAAGGGTATCATTTCCTAATATGCCGTCGAATGATTTTAATGCAGGCATTAAATATAATTTAACTTTGTCTTTGACGTTAAAAAATTGTGCATAGGTATGCTCAATTATTTTGATTTCACCTGCAATTGATTTCGCATAGAATGGTGTCTCATTCGGTATGCGTTTTTTTACTAACTCGGGTTTAACATAGTTATTGCTGGATCCAGTGTCCACAAGAAATTTTGAAGTTTTTCCGCTCTCCGCCTCAACTTCAAAATATAGTAGTGAAGAGCTCATTTTACTCTTTACTCTGCTCGTCCTTTTCCCTTGATGCCTCTAAATGGTACGTCTTTTGGTTTTTACTATTCTTTTTATTATCCTCAAATTGTTTGGGTCTTTTCCCAGTCTGAGGTGTTTGCTCCGCTCTATTTATGTAATTTAACCGGCGTGAAAGCATGGTTTGGTCAACATCCATAGGCTCTGGCCGAGGTTGTGGCTTAGGAGGTCTGGGTGGCGTATTTGCAAGCTACTGAGGCCGTCTGGTTTGCCATCCTTGCTGGTTTGTCTGTGGTGTAAGTTCTAACTGTGGGTAAAATACCTCTGATTTTGCTTGCGAAGGGTATTTCTTCGAAGCTATTTGACGTTTTTGGTTTTGGTACGATTGCCCTATGTTGTTGGCATGATTCGTACTTAAGTTTTGGTTATCCAATTTTTGGTACAAATGGAGAGCGTGGGGTAAATCCGCTGGTTCTTTCATTCCTAACAACCTTGGCAGATCCCCATTTAGACCTCTTATGAATGTGTTCAACGCCTTGCTTAAGACTGCGTTAACATACGTAAGGTCTCGTTGCTCATACCCTCACAACCCAATTTATTTAAAATTAGTGAGAGATGTTTATATACCTGTTGGTAGAATTCGTATATTGGTTTACCACTTTGTACTAGTATAGTCATTTGATATTCCAAAGTTGACAGGTCGCGTCTGTCCGCGTAATGCATGGATAAGCATTTTGTAATTGCTGGCCAGTCTAGTGGTGTGTTATACGATTCTAATGCACTATCTGCCTGACCAGTAATTTTATTTCTAACGACATTCAGGATTCCATAATATTTTGGAGATCCTTTAAGTGGTTCATATATATTTAGAATACGGTTCACGCTCTTTTTCCAGGAGTTGAATTCCCCTCCCGGTTCACGTCTGGTATCTTGTCTAAGTCATTTAAATTTCCTCCCGCCTCTATAGGTTGGTCGATTGCATTAGCTAAGCTAGAGTTCGGATTTAAGATAGTCTGTACCACTTGTGGTCCTTGCTGCCTTAGAACGCTAGCTGCAATTTCGGAAATTAAGTTCGTTAAATCACTCATGCTTAATTGTGCATTATTTGGAACCTGAATTGGGGGGCATCCTGATTCAGTAATGTGGGCCTAATTAAATTATTAGGGTTTGCCATTTTGAAATAAATTGAATTTCTATGTCTTCTTTAAATGAAAAAAAAAATGTTCAAAATAAATGTTTTTGAATAAAATAATTTTTATAATTTAAAAAAAAATTTTTTTTTATAAATTTGAAATCTTAAAATATAAATTAGAGCGTATTTTTTTCTTATATTATTTTTTTAATTTTTCTTACTTAAATTTCTAGAAAAAAAAATTTTTGTTTTGTCTTTTCGACTTTCTTTCTGACGGCGCGAATAAGTCGAACTGTTTCTTCTTCGATATTATCCCTATTGTCGTAATCAAGATGGGTGGCTATTCTGTCTTCTCCTATGAAATTAAATATTTTTTGCATGGCCCTAGCCTTTTGCTCATTAGTTATGCCTGCGAATGTGGGGGTTTTATTTTTATTTAATTCTATGTCTACCTCTAATTTTTCAATAATTTTGTCCAGTCTGTCGTAGTCGAAGTCGGATGGTAACGCATTCATATTATTAGGGAGTTAGTGGTAGGGTGACTAATGTATATTATAATTTTTTCTTAATGTTAATTTCTTACTCTACTGCCGGAATTTCAGGAACTGCTGGAATTTCAGGAACTGCTGGAATTTCAGGAGCTGCTGGAGCTTCAGGAACTGCTGGAGTTGGTTTTGATTTTTGAGGGAAATGCTGCGATTGCTGGCTAAAGATGATTATTATTTTTTTCTCACTGTTTCCTTTTGTAAGGAGTATTTTATTAAAAAAAAATTTTTTTTTTTGTTATATAGAGTATTTTTGCTATAGCACTTTTCCACTTAATTGTTTTTCAGAGTTTGTTCTTATAGGATAGGCTGGTACATTAACGATACCACCGGTTTGCCTTGGCTACTAAGGAGCCTATTATATAATCTTGTTTTTAGTTGGAACGATTTTCCCTTTTTTTTTTTTTTAAAGCGGCACTGCGTATCCTTACTTATTAATTTTCAGGATTTATTTCGAGTAACTCACTTCACTCGGGCGCGCGAGTTAATGACGTCATCACAAGGCACAACGTTTCCACAACCAAAACATGCATTATCAAGAAATGCATTATCAACACGTAAACAACAGATAAACATGCATTACCGAGAAATGCATTATCAACACGTAAACAACAGATAAACATGCATTACCGAGAAATGCATGTAAACAACAAACAACTGACCTGCACATAAGCAACGGACAATCATTGGAACAATAGAAATGCACTATCACTACAAACAATAGATATCTACACTCGTAAACAACAAACAACTGACAATGGAATAATCCACTACGATAACTACCACCACATCTCAATAGTATAAATAGAACTAAGAATTCAAAATGTAAGACAGTTTTTAGAAGATCAATAAAGAGCACGCATTTCGGCGTAGCGATAAAAGATATTTTTTTAACTCATATCGTGCGAACGATATCAACTGGGGGCTCAACCGGTCTAAACTCTTGACTACAGCCAAATATCCTCGAAACTACAGGATAATAAAATAAAAAATTCCACGGCTTTGAAGAAAAGCACAAAACCAGTCTCTGAAAAAAGTGAGATATAATAAGTTTATCCAGTCGCGTAAAAAGGCAAACCTTGAAATAGCAGGCAGCCTAAACCGAAAAAAAGTGAAAAGTGAAATAAAAGATTCCTGATTTTAAAGAGAGTCCTTCACCCTGGACTCACGCGATAAACGCCAACAAATTTTCAACTCTCTGCGCCCAATACCACAAGACGATACAATGGCTCAGGACATCGCAACTCTACGAGCACAGGTAGAACTCCTCACACAGGCTCTAAACAATACACAATTAAAAGTAAATACCCTGGAAGCACAACAAACCCAGACTTTCACTACGATAGATCAACATGTAGAATGTACACCAAACATCACGGATCAATCGCAAATAAACTTGGAAATATTCAAAACGTTACCCAACTTCACAGGCGATAGGAATCAATATAGATCATGGAGGAAACGTGCTTGGATACACATGGAGAATATAAGGGAATACACTACAACACCCACATACTACACGGCACTCTCGATTGTACACTCAAAAATTCAAGGAGAGGCAGCAGATATTCTAATCAACCACGATACAAAGTTCAATTTTTATTCAATAATTAACCGCCTCGATTACACTTATGCGGACCAGAGACCCCTATATGTCTTACTGGAAGAAATGAAGAAAATAACGCAAGGTAAAAGGACATTAGCAGAATTCCATTGTGAAGTCAACAAGGCATTAAACCTCGCACTCACGAAAATCGAGATGGAGAACTCAACATCCCCTTCTGATATGCAACAATATGCGAATCAGGAAGCCGTCAGGACATTTATTCTCGGATTAAACAGCAAGTATACCAGCGGCACCCTCTATAGCCACAACCCAAGAGATTTAGAGACCGCCTACTCTATCGCAAGCACAATATATCACGATAACGTGAACTCACAATTCGATGTTCCGCAATACCATCACCTTAGACCGAACAATACACCGCAGCATCAACCTCCTCAGAACAGAAGATATCACGAGGACCCACGAAGATACAGACCAGACGTGCGAGTGCAATATACACAAAATGCACCCAGGCAACAGCAACAACCAATGGAAGTAGATCAATCACACCAATACATGAGATCTACAAACTTCAACAGAAACCATCCTGCACCCCCACAAAACAGCTATAACCGCCAAAACCAAGGGCTACCTCCAAATAACCCATTCAGAGGAGAACCACAGAAGAGAGAACGAAATCCTTCATCTCGCAACTTCAACACACAACAGAAGGTACAGCGGGTAAACCAAACACGCGACGAAGAACTGCAATCGCTTGCACCAGAACATAACGATGATGATGAATACGAGACCGGCAGTGCTTTTTTAGGCGTATGAACGATTTGCCGTGTCTGCAACGCCACTGCAGGGATACAGGCAAAACTATAAACATCCTCATCGACACTGGAGCAACAAATAACTATATAAGTACAAAATGCAATACCGATGCATTAGAAGAATTTGATATGCTTCTGGGCGAACAGGGGCTCAGAGCAATCAAAGCAGAGGTCAACCTTTTCGAGTACAAGCTCAGTTATAAATATAGGGCCAAGAAAGAAAGTGACTCTGTACAGAGAATAAATTATACAATTAATAATGAAAAATTCAGGGCGGAAATCGCCGAAATAATGCAAAAAAATGAAAGTACTAACGCCATACTACCATTTACTACCACGATACAAGCCACCATTAGGACGAATTCCGAAGATCCTATTTGGACAAAGCAATATCCGTACCCTATGTCGGATAATGAGTTTATTAGCAAAGAAATCAATAAACTTCTAGAAAACGAAATAATTCAACACAGCAAAAGTCCTTACAACTCACCCATTTGGACTGTCGCTAAAAAAGGTACCGACGAACAAGTGAAACCTAAGCGCAGAATGGTCGTAGACTTTCAGAAGCTAAACGCTCAAACTATCACAGATAGATACCCCATACCTGATGTGGCTATGACCATACAGAATTTAGGTAATGCAAAGGTATTTACTACTTTAGATTTAGAGTCTGGCTTCCATCAGATCCTTATTAATGAATCTGACAGAGAAAAAACGGCCTTTAGTGTAAATGGAGCTTAAGTACGAATTGCTTCGTATGCCGTTCGGCCTGAAAAATGCCCCATCCATTTTTCAAAGATGCGTGGACGATATTCTTAGACCATATATCGGGAAGTTCGCTTACGTTTATATAGACGATGTTCTCATTTATTCTTCCTCTCCCGAAGAACATATCGAACATATCCGCATAATTATAAACGCACTTCACCAAGCCAACATGAAGATTTCGAATGAGAAATCACACTTCTTTCATGACTCTGTAGAATACTTAGGACACATAATAAAATATAACCGGATAACTGTTGACCCTATAAAAATACAAACTATTAAAGATTTTCCTATTCCCAAATCGCTGAGGGAACTCAGATCCTTTCTAGGTCTCGCCAGTTATTATCGAAAATTTATACAAAATTTTGCAGCCATCGTCAAGCCACTCACTACGTTCCTCAGAGGAGACAACGGTGGCATATCAAAAAATCAAAGTGCAAAAATAAAAATCTCCTTAGACGAACCTGCACTAGAAGCACTAAACAAAATAAAAGAAGAACTGCAAACCCAGGTTGAACTCTTCCAACCAAATTTTGATAAACCTTTTGAATTAACCACGGACGCTAGCAATTACGCTATAGGAGCTGTATTATCCCAAAATAAAAAACCCATATCATTTATTTCACGAATACTCAGCCAAACAGAACAGAACTACTCTACAAATGAGAAAGAGTTACTCGCAATTGTGTGGGCATTACAGAAACTCCGCAACTACTTATATGGTATAGCGGATTTGACTATTTACACTGACCATCAATCTTTAATCTTCTCCATATCGGAAAAAAACCCCAATATAAAATTAAAAAGATGGAAGAATTTCATCGAAGAATACGGCGCAAAACTTGTTTACAAACCTGGACACCAGAACGTTGTCGCTGATGCACTTTCTCGCCAGCAAATAAACAACACATCAAATTCGGATGACTCCCAACATTCGGCACAAAGCTCACCAACACAAAAACTCAAACGAGTAAAGCAACCATTAAACTGCTTTAAAAATCAAATTGTTATAAAACAATCAGATGCGAACCTAATCGAAATATCATCACAAAATATTTTTTCTAACAGTCGACATACACTTTTCTTTAACATCAAAGCTGAATTACTGGACAGACTAAAAAATATAATTAGACCAAAGGTAACTAACGCTCTTCAAATAGACGAGCAAATATTATTTTACGTCGAAAACGACATTATTGACACATTTCCGACCGTATCAATCGTATTAGCCCAAAAAATGGTAGACGACATCACCGAAACCGAACAACAAAAACAAATCATACAAGACACACACAGACGTGCTCACAGAAATTATAAAAATAACGCGCAGGAAATTTCACTCAGATATTACTGGCCGAACATCCGTGACGCTTGTAAAAAAGAAGTACAAGACTGCGAAATATGTCTTACCAACAAGTATGAACGCCGACCAAATAAACAACCAATAGGTTCAGCACCAATACCAAACAAGGTAGGCGAATGCATACACTTAGACTTATTTTATATGAGCAATAACATATACATTAGCTCAACCGACAAATATTCAAAATTTTGCCATTTGAGACAAATACCCTCAAAGAAAGATACATACAAATACGTTGACGAGATTCTCTCACAAATATACCCAAACGCAAAGTTTGTAATGACTGATAACGAGTCAACACTCACTAGCATATGTGCACAACAAATTTACAAACGACTACAAATAACACACACCAAAACTCCTGCCTTTCATTCTACAACAAACGGGCAAGTCGAACGTACGCATAGCACGATAATCGAACTCGCGAAAGTCTTGGCACACCAACACAGTTCAGCACCTGACGAACAGATATACGAAGCAGTCCGACAATACAATAAGACAATCCATTCAGTGACCAACGAGAAACCCGAGGACGTGTTCTTCAACCAAAAGGGGTATCCTGGCATCAAAGAGCGCCTTCAACAAAACCAAGACAGAGTCTTACGATACCACAACCACAATCGCAAACAGCTGAATTACAAACAAGGTGATGTTATATTCTCCAAGACGCATAGACGGAACAAAAACGTAAAAACATACGCGAAACATATAGTTAAAGAAGACAACGGAAAAACGATAACAACAAATAAAGGACTCATTATACATAAGGACAACATCAGAGTGAAGGCATGTACGGAGTAGTATTTATCTTACTTTTCCCTATCGCATTTAGCGATAATATAATAGACTTAACCAATAGAAAATATGTACTAGTGGAAACAGATCCTGTTTACATTTATCAGAATACAGCTTTCCTGTATCACATATCTAATCTTTCAAAAATACTCGCGCCTTACGAAAGTGTAATGAAATCTACATATAATTTAGAAAACTACCCTGAGACTCAAATTTTAGTGAACAGAATTGAAACTTTAAAAAATCAACTCATACCAAATATCTACAGACCAAAGAGATCACTTAACTTCCTTGGTTCCATCCTTAAATTCATCACTGGCACACCAGATCACAATGACCTTATAGAAATTAAAACGTCACTTAATATGCTAATAGAAAATAACAATAAGCAAAAAACAATTAACTCACAGTTCGAAAGAATACTCGAAACTCTTGATCCCAAAACAATTAGCGAAAATATTGTTATATTAGAAGTCTATAATGAACTTCAATCAATAGCGAACACTATTAATTTTGCGAAAAATAATAATTTTTATTCTGGCACATTAAATTTGAAAGATGTGTATGAGTTAATAAACCATGAACAGTTGGATCTTCCAATAATCAATATATTAGAATATGCGGACATTCATATCTGTTACCTACAACATGCAATTATAACAATATACAAATACCCTATTCTTGAAACTAAATGTAACCTATTTATATATCCTTTAGCACATAAGCATGGTAAAATTAATTTAGATCCTAAGATTGCAAAATGTAACGATTATCAAAGAGTATCAAAATGTAAAAATTATATTAGTACCTTTATTTGTAAATCAGAACCCTCTGATAATTGCACTTTAAAAATATTAAAAGACAATCCTGCGCAATGCGAAACAATCCATGAGAATAACGCCCCACTCCGAATCCTAGAGACTGGTCACATCTTGACGGATTATGAGCATACTTGGAACAACATGCATATATCAGGCCCAAAACTAATACATTTTAAAGAATCTACAAACATCGATGGCATCACTTATTATAACCATCAACAACAACTCAGAGAAGTTATACACAACCAACATAGCGAAAAACTTGAGGTACTCCGTATCCTTTCCTCAGACTCAAAATACAAATTCAACAACATTCAAGAACTCTCAACGTTTTTAATACCTGTCGAGGAGAACCCTGTACAGTTTACACTTTTCATCATAATTGCATTCCTTACCTTAGCAGTCACCACTTATGGTCTAGTACACCTCTGCCGATACTGCGAAAATAAAAGAACACTTGGCAGACAAAGGCGAATGGACGAACTTTACGAAATCGAACTCAACCGTCTTCAACAACAACACCTAGCAGCAGTGTAGCGAGGACGCTTCATTTTAAGAAGGAGGGGAGTTAATGACGTCATCACAAGGCACAACGTTTCCACAACCAAAACATGCATTATCAAGAAATGCATTATCAACACGTAAACAACAGATAAACATGCATTACCGAGAAATGCATTATCAACACGTAAACAACAGATAAACATGCATTACCGAGAAATGCATGTAAACAACAAACAACTGACCTGCACATAAGCAACGGACAATCATTGGAACAATAGAAATGCACTATCACTACAAACAATAGATATCTACACTCGTAAACAACAAACAACTGACAATGGAATAATCCACTACGATAACTACCACCACATCTCAATAGTATAAATAGAACTAAGAATTCAAAATGTAAGACAGTTTTTAGAAGATCAATAAAGAGCACGCATTTCGGCGTAGCGATAAAAGATATTTTTTTAACTCATATCGTGCGAACGATATTATCTCGCGCGAGTCCTTACTTGGCGTTTTCAGGACTTAACTCACGTGGCTCGAGCCTTTTGCTCGGGCGCCAGTTAAATAAAACTAGTATATTATTTTTTTGTGCGGGGCTGAAGAGGGGAGCACGACCGCGTTTATTATTGTGAGAAATGAATCTAACTCTAAGTTATAATAAATTGCCTATTTATATGTACTTAGCTATGCCTGCGCTGCTACTGCATTCTGCTGCGTGACGTCGATATTGTGCTGCGTGGTAAATTAATGCTGCTGCGTTGCGACTTCATGTTGACATACAATATAGCAGGAGGTTCCCGTGCATTGTTGTGCTGACTCCAGCGATGGCCCACATGTTTGTTGCTGAGCAAATCATGTTTACACAATTGCATTTGGTTTAAGTGCAATTATGCTCGGTCAGTTGTTTGCTGGTTTCCGGCCTACATAGCTGTGTGCCACTTTACGTGCTCGTCTTGCTTGTGCGTTGTTGGTGCGGCCGAATTTATGATGGGTAATCATATTTCGGGCAACATATGCAGTATTGACATTTCTTAAGTTGACCATTAAATAGTTTGATGTAGGTCAGCTTGGTGTAGCCAATGATTGGTAATCAAACAACGGAATAACATATGTGTTATTTGATTCTCTGGAATGTAAGTCCGTTGTAAGTGCCTAATTTATGACATCTTGGGTGGTTTATTATGACAATTGAGTGGTTGGTTTCGGATTTTATGGTGGCTATGTGGGTGGTTCTAATGGGTTAGCTTGAAGTGGTTGATTTATGACGGCTGGTCATATGTCAAGCGGCTTGTGTGGTATTAACTTACTCTAAGTTAACTTATATATGTATGTATGTATGTGCGGAGATCACAAATAAATCGTACGCATGTTTCTTGTATGAATAGTTCTTTGTTGAGGCGAAAACTTGTCACAAATCTTTAAACCATTAAACATTAACATATCAGAGTAATGAATTCGACAATATTACACACTTCATCATTTAAGAAATTTGTATTTAGATCATCTTTTAACAATGTACATATGTACATACGATGCATATTTATGCAATTCTGCCTTTAATTAAAGAAAACTTCTTATCAAATGGCATATTTTTAAGCGGCACTGCGTATCCTTACTTATTAATTTTCAGGATTTATTTCGCGTAACTCACTTCACTCGGGCGCGCGCGAGTCCTTACTTGGCGTTTTCAGGACTTAACTCACGTGGCTCGAGCCTTTTGCTCGGGCGCCAGTTAAATAAAACTAGTATATTATTTTTTTGTGCGGGACTGAAGAGGGCAGAACGACCGCGTTTATTATTGTGAGAAATGAATCTAACTCTAAGTTATAATAAATTGCCTATTTATACTTAGCTATGCCTGCGGTGCAACTGCATTCTGCTGCGTGACGTCGATATTGTGCTGCGTGGTAAATTCATGCTGCTGCGTTGCGACTTCATGTTGACATACAATGTAGCGGGTGGTTCCCGTGCATTGTTGTGCTGACTCCAGCGATGGCCCACATGCTTGTTGCTGTGCAAATAATGTTTACACAATTGCATTTGGTTTAAGTGCAATTATGCTCGGTCAATTGTTCGCTGGTTTCCGGCCTACATAGCTGTGTGCCACTTTACATGCTCGTCTTGCTTGTGCGTTGTTGGTGCGGCCGAATTTATGATGGGTAATCATATTTCGGGCAACATATGCAGTATTGACATTTCTTAAGTTGACCATTAAATAGTTTGATGTAGGTCAGCTTGGTGTAGCCAATGATTGGTAATCAAATAACGGAATAACATATGTGTTATTTAATTCTCTGGAATGTAAGTCCATTGTAAGTGCCTAATTTATGACATCTTGGCTGAGATAGGATTGGACGTTTCTTCGCCGTGTCCGTCGGCGGCACTACCCGTGCAGGGTTCCGAGGCTTGGTGTTTTGTTATATTCATTTTATTTGGTCGTTGGCCACCTACTGAGCCGAGACCGTTCGGTGGCCGAAGAAAAGGGAAGGGAACGGTCGACTACGGCAGAGCCCCATGCCGCAGCAAGTCAACCGTTACTCCCGGAGGCGGACCGGTGTCCGGGAGGCGCCGTTAGAATGCAGTCGGAAAAGCCCCCTGACTGCAAACCATCCACGGGCACGGTGACGCATGACACCCTGGATTAGGGGGGAAGGGTAGTTGCGACACCCTCCGGGTCTAGATCCGTAGTGTTCGGTAAAAGCAGGGTTAACTCTGGAAGGGTACGATTCCACATCGTGCACTACGGTCTTGGTATGGGATTGGCTAGGTGTCTAGGATAACCTGGGCACTATATTGCGCTTCATCCACACACTGCTTTCGCTCGACTCCAAGTAAATATTTAAGGTCACCGAATTTTGAAAATATATTTATATCAATGCTTTTTAGGCTTACGAGGCATCTCACAAGCCCAAGTCTAGCATGGTTACAATAAAGGCTCAGTTATGCAACAGTATTAATGAATTAAGTGAAACGGAAAATTAAGTAAAACTAGATAACAACACTGCATTCTTGTTAGTGCGCCAGTTGCTGATCTAGTAACTATCTCAATGCAACTGACTTTGAGCGCATAAGTCACTTACACAATTTCTACATAAATAACTTGCTTACTTAATTTGAGCCTAATCGATTTTCATCGAGCTCAACATAGCACGCCAGTTTTCTCTCGCTAACTAGCGCCAATTGGATGCACCAAGTGCACCCGAGTCATTTAATGCTTGCTGCTATTTCCAACGACTCACTCTTCGCTTCTTACCACCAGTACATACCATGTCGATTTATTCGCTGCACTATGTTCATGTGCTTGTAGAGCTCGTGCAGTTCATCGTTCCATCCACCTGCAGTATTCACCGTCTCATCGACGAAAAGGATTACAAAACTATCTCGGGGACATTCCAGATGTCCTCACATTTTATGTCTACATGGCCCATAACTTGGAGCAAAATTAGAGATTTATTAACTGTGGCTTGCATATTCAATTTGAAGTAACACTTGACGTCTACCAAGCGGAAGTGCTGGCCATCCAGGAGGCTACGCAGCACCTTACTAAGAATCCTAATGAGAGTAAACAGGTCTTCAACTTCTCTGACAGCCAAGCTGCCTTGAAAGGGCTAGACTCATGTATAGACAATACAAAGTCTCTCGCTGAATGCCGTAGGTCTCTAAACGAGATGGTCAGCATTATAGAATTCAACTCATTTTGGTGTATGGACACCGCGATATTGAGGGCAACTGCAAAGCGGATGAACTGGCAAGGAAAGGTACGACCACCCCGATCCTTCCGAGAAGGGACAGGGTAGGTACACCACCGGCCAATTTTAAACTAGTCAAGCACAACACCTCAAAGGTCGCAAATGAACGCTGGAGTACTCTCCCAAAAGGCTCACATCATCCCTTTTGGCACTATGTATGTATATGCATGTGTACATTTGTATTTATGTACATATGTAATATAAACTATGCAACGAAAATGAGATTTATTTCCACATAATGTGTACATAAGTATGTGTGTACATACAAGTTAAATAAAACTAGTATTTTATTTTTTTGTGCGGGGCTGAAGAGGGCAGCACGACCGCGTTTATTATTATGAGAAATTAATCTTACTCTAAGTTACAATAAATTGGTGCGGCCGAAATTATGATGGGTTATTTAATTCTCTGGAATGTAAGTCCATTGTAAGTGCCTAATTTATGACATCTTGGCTGAGATAGGATTGGACGTTTCTTCGCCGTGTCCGTCGGCGGCACTACCCGTGCAGGGTTCCGAGGCTTGGTGTTTTGTTATATTCATTTTATTTGGTCGTTGGCCACCTACTGAGCCGAGACCGTTCGGTGGCCGAAGTAAAGGGAAGGGAACAGTCGACTACGGCAGAGCCCCATGCCGCAGCAAGTCAACCGTTACTCCCGGAGGCGGACCGGTGTCCGGGAGGCGCCGTTAGAATGCATTCGGAAAAGCCCCCTGACTGCAAACCATCCACGGGCACGGTGACGCATGACACCCTGGATTAGGGGGGAAGGGTAGTTGCGACACCCTCCGGGTCTAGATCCGTAGTGTTCGGTAAAAGCAGGGTTAACTCTGGAAGGGTACGATTCCACATCGTGCACTACGGTCTTGGTATGGGATTGGCTAGGTGTCTAGGATAACCTGGGCACTATATTGCGCTTCATCCACATACTGCTTTCGCTCGACTCCAAGTAAATATTTAAGGTCACCGAATTTTGAAAATATATTTATATCAATGCTTTTTAGGCTTACGAGGCATCTCACAAGCCCAAGTCTAGCATGGTTATAATAAAGGCTCAGTTATGCAACAGTATTAATGAATTAAGTGAAACGGAAAATTAAGTAAAACTAGATAACAACACTGCATTCTTGTTAGTGCGCCAGTTGCTGATCTAGTAACTATCTCAATGCAACTGACTTTGAGCGCATAAGTCACTTACACAATTTCTACATAAATAACTTGCTTACTTAATTTGAGCCTAATCGATTTTCATCGAGCTCAACATAGCACGCCAGTTTTCTCTCGCTAACTAGCGCCAATTGGATGCACCAAGTGCACCCGAGTCATTTAATGCTTGCTGCTATTTCCAACGACTCACTCTTCGCTTCTTACCACCAGTACATACCATGTCGATTTATTCGCTGCACTATGTTCACGTGCTTGTAGAGCTCGTGCAGTTCATCGTTCCATCCACCTGCAGTATTCACCGTCTCATCGACGAAAAGGTTTACAAAACTATCTCGGGGACATTCCAGATGTCCTCACATTTTATGTCTACATGGCCCATAACTTGGAGCAAAATTAGAGATTTATTAACTGTGGCTTGCATATTCAGTTTGAAGTAACACTTGACGTCTACCAAGCGGAAGTGCTGGCCATCCAGGAGGCTACGCAGCACCTTACCAAGAATCCTAATGAGAGTAAACAGGTCTTCAACTTCTCTGACAGCCAAGCTGCCTTGAAAGGGCTAGACTCATGTATAGACAATACAAAGTCTCTCGCTGAATGCCGTAGATCTCTAAACGAGATGGTCAGCATTATAGAATTCAACTCATTTTGGTGTATGGACACCGCGATATTGAGGGCAACTGCAAAGCGGATGAACTGGCAAGGAAAGGTACGACCACCCCGATCCTTCCGAGAAGGGACAGGGTAGGTACACCACCGGCCAATTTGAAACTAGTCAAGCACAACACCTCAAAGGTCACAAATGAACGCTGGAGTACTCTCCCAAAAGGCTCACATCATCCCTTTTGGCACTAAAAAGAAATTAAGTCTCATGATAGGTATACGTACGAAGAGGTTAGGAGTAAATGCTCCGGAGCACTGACGCAGTTGTGACGAAGAAGAAGAGAATGTGGAACAGCTACTATGCCACAGTCCAGCTCTAAGCAGAAGAAGACTTCGCACGCTTGGGAGACCAACGAACGAATTGCGTCTTCGGCAATAGCAAAGCCACCATCTGCCGCACAACTTCTCCGCCTGCATTCATACGGACCATTTCAAATGGTTAGCGGCTTCACGCGACCGAAAAAACCGGTACAAGTAAGTTGTGCATTCATGAATGAGTTAATTCATGCAGATAGTATCAATGCAAAAATAAGCAAATATGCATGCATGTATGTATGTATATGCATGTGTACATTTGTATTTATGTACATATGTAATATAAACTATGCAACGAAAATAAGATTTATTTCCACATAATGTGTACATAAGTATGTGTGTACATACAAGTTAAATAAAACTAGTGTTTTATTTTTTTGTGCGGGGCTGAAGAGGGCAGCACGACCGCGTTTATTATTATGAGAAATTAATCTTACTCTTAGTTACAATAAATTGCCTATTTATACTTAGCTATGCCTGCGCTGCAACTGCATTCTGCTGCGTGACGTCGATATTGTGCTGCGTGGTAAATTCATGCTGCTGCGTTGCGACTTCATGTTGACATACAATATAGCAGGAGGGTCCCGTGCATTGTTGTGCTGACTCCAGCGATGGCCCACATGTTTGTTGCTGAGCAAATCATGTTTACACAATTGCATTTGGTTTAAGTGCAATTATGCTCGGTCAGTTGTTTGCTGGTTTCTGGCCTACATAGCTGTGTGCCACTTTACATGCTCGTCTTGCTTGTGCGTTGTTGGTGCGGCCGAATTTATGATGGGTAATCATATTTCGGGCAACATATGCAGTATTGACATTTCTTAAGTTGACCATTAAATAGTTTGATGTAGGTCAGCTTGGTGTAGCCAATGATTGGTAATCAAATAACGGAATAACATATGTGTTATTTGATTCTCTGGAATGTAAGTCCGTTGTAAGTGCCTAATTTATGACATCTTGGCTGAGTGGTTGGTTTCGGATTTAATGGTGGCTATGTGGGTGGTTCTAATGGGTTAGCTTGAAGTGGTTGATTTATGACGGCTGGTCATATGTCAAGCGGCTTGTGTGGTATTAACTTACTCTAAGTTAGCTCTTCCCCTCTTAAATCGATTGTCCTCAATCGGTGTTGGTGTTGTAAAAATGAGTTATGCTATGGTTCTTAATTGCAGAAATGGGCCTTCTATTGTGTTTGCAGTATCTTGTTTTGATGATTGCAGTTCAGGCTATATATGTATATAATTTCTTTTTATATTTATTAATACATATTAAGATAAAAATAATTACAAAAATAGATAGTACGATTAATAAATCTGAACTTAAACTTATTAAAAGAACATTTTTATTATTTTTAAACAATAGCTCAATGTGTTCTTGTTGATTTATTTGTTTTAAATACAATTCATCTAATTTTAATTCTGTTTGAGTAAAATTTATGCTTTCTTTAATTTTTGTGATTTTATTTGGTAAAACAAATGAATCGTACATTTTAATTTTAATGTTTTCAAATGTTTTATTTGTATCTATTACTTTACAACTTTCAAATTTTATTAAAAATGTTCCAGTTTGTTTAATTTCTAATTTGTTACTATTGTGAGTTATATTTGAATAACAGTTTTTAAATATTAATATTCCTGGTAATATTTCTTTGATTGCTGTTTTTACTAATGATTCTAGTTTACAATTAGCTTCTCTAAATTTAATGATATTTTCTATACAATTGTTGTCTAATTTGATTAAATTTTTTTTCAGGTTATCCTTTACAATTTTATTATATAAATTATTATTTTCATCAGTTAATATTACATAATCATCAAATACTAATGATACATTTTTTTTGGTCGGGAATATGTTCCAAAGTAATTTTGTATAGGATATTGCATGAAAATTGGGGTAATAGTTGTGTTATTATGATGTTTTCGTTATGAAAAATTACTGCTACTTTTATACTATTGTACATGTCTAAGTCATTTATGAGGTCAAGTTCCGTCTGTGTCAGTATATCTGTGGGTATTATACCTTGTTTGGTTGAAAAAATAACTTGTCCGATGTCATTTATGTGACCCTGTAAAAGTGATATGTCGTTATTTATCTGGTATACATGCTTAATGAATTCTAATACGTCTTCTAAAGTTTTAATCTTATTCCGCGAAACTCTGCTGAATATGCTAACGTAATTTTGTATAAGAGTTTGTTGTACGTTTATGTGATTAATAAAAATCTGTTAGCGTAAATTAAATTATTTACTTTGTCCGCTGTATTTTGGGCGTTTTCTTGTATTGTGTCTAATGTATTAATAATTTGTGGTTCGTCGTCACTGTCCATAGTACCTGCAATGTATTTAAGTCCTTTACCGACAATATTTACTAAACCTCGTTTTACTTTAGTATGTGGGTATAAATAGTTTATTTTTGCCTTAAGTAGTAAACAATTTTTGTTTACTGTATTCAGTAACTGTTTGTCCTCTAGATTTGTTTCTGCTAAAGTTTAAATATTATTTTCGATTAGGAAGGTTGTTTCGTCATAAGCGGTTAAGTTTATAAAGTGAAGAACTTTATTGAAGTGACTTATGGTCTTTTGTTCTCCTGTTTTTATGGGTATGTATCCGTTGTTATTTATTAAGTCCTATATGTCGATTTGTTGTGCAAAAATGGTAATCAGTGATGAAACCAAAGTAATTACGTTTGTCTTCATCTTGGTTATTTTGTTGAAATTTCCCTAAGGGTAAAAAAAAAAAAAATAAACAAAAAATTTAACTTTGTTTATGTATTTACTGAAATGTAGGGGATATACTTCTTGTATTTTTCCCATTATATCTTCTTCTGCTTTGATGCAGCTTATTACTGAAGGGTTCAAATATTTCTTTAGGATCCGCACCAGATCTTGCTGTGAGTAACTTGGTTCTGTCACGATGTGTCGATGGTAAGTGGGGAATACTATCTTGAATTGGTAATTGGGTGTTGCATCCATATTCAAAATTTGATTTTTAAACACGTTAATCGGCGTTTCGACACTGTAAATTAAATTATGTGATGAGCTTTCATCGGAGTTTGTCGCTGTTGATAGCGTGTTCAACTGTGTTGTTTGTAATGGAATTCTTGATAACGCTTCGGCTACAATGTTTGCTTTGCCGGGCTTGTATATTAATTCATAGTCATGTTCCTCAAGAATTGGCTTCCACCTTTTCATTTTACTGTTATTATTCTTATTGCTTAAGGCATACGTTAAAGGTTGATGGTCCGTTGTAATTTTTACTTTTCCAGATCCATACATGTAATTTCCGAAAGTATTTAACGCCCATATTATTGCTAAGAGTTCTTTCTCATTAGTAGCAGAATGTTCTTCGGCTTTACTTAAAGTTCTTGATATAAAAGCTATCGGTTTATCGCTTTGTGATAATACTGCGCTTATGGCGAAGTTTGAAGCATCCGTTGCCAATTCGAATTCTTTGTTGAAGTTTGTATAGGCAAGGATAATGTCTTCGGAAATTAATGAATTCTTAATTTTCCTGAAGGATTCTTGTGCTTTATTATTTAACAAAATCTTTGTATTTGCTGATTTGTGTTTCGAAGTTCTCCCGCCTTCCCCTCTTAGTAGTGACGTCAGCGGTTTAGCTATTCATGCATAATCTTTCACAAATTTGCGATAATTGCCCTATAGTCCTAGGAAGCTGCGGAGTTCTTTTAAATTTTTTCGTTGTGGAAAGCTTGAAATAGCTTCCACTTTTTTTGGATTGGTTTTTATGCCGTCGGGAGTTATAATATACCCCAAATATTCTGTTTCTTTTTTTAAGAAATTACATTTGTCCAAATGAACCTTCATGTTGGCTTCTTTTAATGTTTCGAAAATTTTTTCTATATCTTCGCAATGCTCCTTTTCGGTTTTGCTAAAGATAATTATATCGTCGATATACACATTGATGGCGCATTTTTTATGCCAAATGGTAAACATGTAAATTCGTATTTACCATTATTGATGGAAAATGCGGTTTTTTCTATGTCCGATTTCCTTAATGGTATTTGGTGAAAACCACTTTTCAAATCTAATACCGAGAAGTAATTGATCTCACCTAAGTGTGATATTACCTCTGATATTTTAGGAATAGGATACCTGTCTGAAATTGTAACTGCGTTCAATTTCCTATAATCAATAACCATACGGTATTGTTTGTTGCCTGCTGAATCGGCTTTTTTTGGGACGATCCATACAGGAGAGTTATATGGTGATCTGGATGGTCTTATTATGCCATCGTCAGAAGTTGCTTTACCTGTCTTTCTACCTCGGATTTCAAAGATGCCGGGTAGGGGTAAAATTTTGAGTACACCGGCGTATCTGTGTTGGTTCTTATTTGGCCAACAACTTTGGTTGAATACGTGAGCTTTTCGTCTGGGTCAGCGAAAAGCTTGGGGTGCCTTGTCGTTATCTCCTCCACAATGCTTTTTTGTTTAGATGACAGATTTTGTTCATTAATTGTATTAATGCATTGAGTGGGAGTTGTTTTAGGTGGACCTTGCATCCATTTACTAATGTCATACAATTTCGGCTGTATGTATTACCGCTTGCATGGTTCGAAGGGTATCATTTCCTAATATGCCGTCGAATGATTTTAATGCAGGCATTAAATATAATTTAACTTTGTCTTTGACGTTAAAAAATTGTGCATAGGTATGCTCAATTATTTTGATTTCACCTGCAATTGATTTCGCATAGAATGGTGTCTCATTCGGTATGCGTTTTTTTACTAACTCGGGTTTAACATAGTTATTGCTGGATCCAGTGTCCACAAGAAATTTTGAAGTTTTTCCGCTCTCCACCTCAACTTCAAAATATAGTAGTGAAGAGCTCATTTTACTCTTTACTCTGCTCGTCCTTTTCCCTTGATGCCTCTAAATGGTACGTCTTTTGGTTTTTACTATTCTTTTTATTATCCTCAAATTGTTTGGGTCTTTTCCCAGTCTGAGGTGTTTGCTCCGCTCTATTTATGTAATTTAACCGGCGTGAAAGCATGGTTTGGTCAACATCCATAGGCTCTGGCCGAGGTTGTGGCTTAGGAGGTCTGGGTGGCGTATTTGCAAGCTACTGAGGCCGTCTGGTTTGCCATCCTTGCTGGTTTGTCTGTGGTGTAAGTTCTAACTGTGGGTAAAATACCTCTGATTTTGCTTGCGAAGGGTATTTCTTCGAAGCTATTTGACGTTTTTGGTTTTGGTACGATTGCCCTATGTTGTTGGCATGATTCGTACTTAAGTTTTGGTTATCCAATTTTTGGTACAAATGGAGAGCGTGGGGTAAATCCGCTGGTTCTTTCATTCCTAACAACCTTGGCAGATCCCCATTTAGACCTCTTATGAATGTGTTCAACGCCTTGCTTAAGACTGCGTTAACATACGTAAGGTCTCGTTGCTCATACCCTCACAACCCAATTTATTTAAAATTAGTGAGAGATGTTTATATACCTGTTGGTAGAATTCGTATATTGGTTTACCACTTTGTACTAGTATAGTCATTTGATATTCCAAAGTTGACAGGTCGCGTCTGTCCGCGTAATGCATGGATAAGCATTTTGTAATTGCTGGCCAGTCTAGTGGTGTGTTATACGATTCTAATGCACTATCTGCCTGACCAGTAATTTTATTTCTAACGACATTCAGGATTCCATAATATTTTGGAGATCCTTTAAGTGGTTCATATATATTTAGAATACGGTTCACGCTCTTTTTCCAGGAGTTGAATTCCCCTCCCGGTTCACGTCTGGTATCTTGTCTAAGTCATTTAAATTTCCTCCCGCCTCTATAGGTTGGTCGATTGCATTAGCTAAGCTAGAGTTCGGATTTAAGATAGTCTGTACCACTTGTGGTCCTTGCTGCCTTAGAACGCTAGCTGCAATTTCGGAAATTAAGTTCGTTAAATCACTCATGCTTAATTGTGCATTATTTGGAACCTGAATTGGGGGGCATCCTGATTCAGTAATGTGGGCCTAATTAAATTATTAGGGTTTGCCATTTTGAAATAAATTGAATTTCTATGTCTTCTTTAAATGAAAAAAAAAATTTTCAAAATAAATGTTTTTGAATAAAATAATTTTTATAATTTAAAAAAAAAATTTTTTTTATAAATTTGAAATCTTAAAATATAAATTAGAGCGTATTTTTTTCTTATATTATTTTTTTAATTTTTCTTACTTAAATTTCTAGAAAAAAAAATTTTTGTTTTGTCTTTTCGACTTTCTTTCTGACGGCGCGAATAAGTCGAACTGTTTCTTCTTCGATATTATCCCTATTGTCGTAATCAAGATGGGTGGCTATTCTGTCTTCTCCTATGAAATTAAATATTTTTTGCATGGCCCTAGCCTTTTGCTCATTAGTTATGCCTGCGAATGTGGGGGTTTTATTTTTATTTAATTCTATGTCTACCTCTAATTTTTCAATAATTTTGTCCAGTCTGTCGTAGTCGAAGTCGGATGGTAACGCATTCATATTATTAGGGAGTTAGTGGTAGGGTGACTAATGTATATTATAATTTTTTCTTAATGTTAATTTCTTACTCTACTGCCGGAATTTCAGGAACTGCTGGAATTTCAGGAACTGCTGGAATTTCAGGAGCTGCTGGAGCTTCAGGAACTGCTGGAGTTGGTTTTGATTTTTGAGGGAAATGCTGCGATTGCTGGCTAAAGATGATTATTATTTTTTTCTCACTGTTTCCTTTTGTAAGGAGTATTTTATTAAAAAAAAATTTTTTTTTTTGTTATATAGAGTATTTTTGCTATAGCACTTTTCCACTTAATTGTTTTTCAGAGTTTGTTCTTATAGGATAGGCTGGTACATTAACGATACCACCGGTTTGCCTTGGCTACTAAGGAGCCTATTATATAATCTTGTTTTTAGTTGGAACGATTTTCCCTTTCTTTTTTTAAAGCGGCACTGCGTATCCTTACTTATTAATTTTCAGGATTTATTTCGCGTAACTCACTTCACTCGGGCGCGCGCGAGTCCTTACTTGGCGTTTTCAGGACTTAACTCACGTGGCTCGAGCCTTTTGCTCGGGCGCCAGTTAAATAAAACTAGTATATTATTTTTTTGTGCGGGGCTGAAGAGGGGAGCACGACCGCGTTTATTATTGTGAGAAATGAATCTAACTCTAAGTTATAATAAATTGCCTATTTATATGTACTTAGCTATGCCTGCGCTGCTACTGCATTCTGCTGCGTGACGTCGATATTGTGCTGCGTGGTAAATTAATGCTGCTGCGTTGCGACTTCATGTTGACATACAATATAGCAGGAGGTTCCCGTTTGGTTTAAGTGCAATTATGCTCGGTCAGTTGTTTGCTGGTTTCCGGCCTAATAGCTGTGTGCCACTTTACATGCTCGTCTTGCTTGTGCGTTGTTGGTGCGGCCGAATTTATGATGGGTAATCATATTTCGGGCAACATATGCAGTATTGACATTTCTTAAGTTGACCATTAAATAGTTTGATGTAGGTCAGCTTGGTGTAGCCAATGATTGGTAATCAAACAACGGAATAACATATGTGTTATTTGATTCTCTGGAATGTAAGTCCGTTGTAAGTGCCTAATTTATGACATCTTGGGTGGTTTATTATGACAATTGAGTGGTTGGTTTCGGATTTTATGGTGGCTATGTGGGTGGTTCTAATGGGTTAGCTTGAAGTGGTTGATTTATGACGGCTGGTCATATGTCAAGCGGCTTGTGTGGTATTAACTTACTCTAAGTTAACTTACATATGTATGTATGTATATGCGGAGATCACAAATAAATCGTACGCATGTTTCTTGTATGAATAGTTCTTTGTTGAGGCGAAAACTTGTCACAAATCTTTAAACCATTAAACATTAACATATCAGAGTAATGAATTCGACAATATTACACACTTCATCATTTAAGAAATTTGTATTTAGATCATATTTTAACAATGTACATATGTACATACGATGCATATTTATGCAATTCTGCCTTTAATTAAAGAAAACTTCTTATCAAATGGCATATAAATGTGGATATTAAACTTCATTCTTTACTTGCAATAATATCGAATTTCGAAATTCTTATATTTGGTTGGCAACGCGGTTGAGAGTTACGATCAGATTTCAGCATACCAAATTTCGAACTTTCGGAACTAAGCTACGAATTCGTAACTACGAACATTCGGATTACAGCACAGGGGTGTATATTTCTTGCAAGTGGGCCTTTTCATCTCAAATCGTCCAGGCAGTTAGGGCTAGGTCGTTTTTTTCAATTAATATTTTTTTATAGTTTCTACATCGAAATCCATAAGACACGTATTTTTTCTTTTTGCTTGATTTTGAGTTTTTTCGTCGTGGGGAATTTTTGAAAATTTGTCTGAAAACTCGATTTGCTCTATTGGTATATGTTAATATTTTTTGAAAATTCGATAACTGCGAAAAAATTACCGATCTTGGAAATTTTTTTTCTTTGTTGTTTAGGAATTGTGATTAACTCGATTTTGCTCTATTGGAGCATGCTAATTTTTTTTTTAAATTCGATAACTTTGCGAAAATACCAAGTGACCCAAGTATTCAAATCGATTATTAATGTGGATGGAAATTTTATGAGAATATGTTTTAAATTTATTTCCATTTAATACACATATGTATTTATTTCAGTAGAAGAGACAATTTATTTATATCCTTTATATATTGTTTAGCTATTCGTATGTATTACATGCATTTATTATGATAATCTAATGGTTTTGGGATTTGATAAACTTATTGTTGGCGAAATCAATAGCAGAGGCGGGAATATCTGAATCGTAAGTCGCGCTGCCAATAATACTAAACCTTGCATCTGTCGATACCCTCATATCGATGTCTATTAACTCTTTAACATCCTTGAACAAGTTGCATGTGGGGCACCGACGTTTAAGTGCTGGGCGCCGATGAGAATCCATGCAACGCAAAGCATAGCGAAATTCTTCAATCATCTCACCACAAAGTGAACGTTGTGGAGGTGTTTCAGAGCAACAGGAAGCAGCAAGATGTTTACAAGGATGTTCCTGTTGTTGCTGGATGAATTGTAGCTCAGCAATGTGATTTTGATATTTGTTGGAACGATTTTCCGTCAGCCCTTGTCAAGTTTGGTTTAGAGACAAACCGGTTTCGGCGTTGTGCCATCTTCAGTGTCAAATTTCGTTCTGTACAGCTTATGTCTGTTGTTCCGTATTTATTTCATTTATTTGGTCAATCAGGTATTGGTGCATAATCGTAAATGTTAGCAAATGTTAAGTGTCCTGAATATAGGTACCTAAAGTCTCGCGCGGTTAGAGTCCAAAAATGTATATTTTATCACGAATCTGTCTTTGCGGTAAGAGCAGGTATATAGTCAGTAATTTTAGTCCGTTTAGGTATTGCAGGTTTGTTTTGTATGTTGGTATCTGTCATTTTACCTACGTCTTTGTTTTGTTTTTTGTAAACAAGCCTTAATGGTGCAAATATCGCATCAGAGTTGCTGTTTATTTGTTCGTTTATTATCCTCCCATCAAATGTTTTTTGTTTATATATTTCCATGTTTTCGAGAGCATGTAGGCGCCGTCCTTTTTGTTGTACGTGCAGTACCTTCACGGTTTTCTTTATGTTTGCGGGTGAACATTTTGCGTTTACCAAATGGTTTGCAAAATTAGATTCAGGTATTGCCGTGGGTTTTTGTATCCTTTTGTTGTAGTCCCTTATGTGTTCACGGAATCTGGTTCTTACTTTGCGGTCTGTTTGTCCTATATAGCTATATTGACACTCACAGGTCAGTTTATACACGCCTTGTTTGTTCAATGGGTCTTCTTCATTCGTGCTGCTTTTAAGTATCCTTCACAAGTTGTTTCCAGTTTTGAACGCCGTGTGGATATTATACTTTCTGAAAAAATTTGCAAGTTTGTATGTCATTTTTCCTGTAAAAGTCATTACTGTCCAAGTTTTTTCGTCTAGCTCTCTGCCGCTTGTTTTTTGAACTGCATACATTTTTCTGAATTTATTCACGAGCTCCTTTTTATATCCGTTGTTTGTTGCTATGTTGTATATTGTATAAGTCGGCTCCTGCTTATAGACTCTCCAAACATCTGAAAATGCTGTTAAATGATAACTTGGAACTTCGTAACGAGCACATTGTAGCAAACACGACGGAACTCATCCATAAACTGGCAAACGTGAAAATTACATAGCAAAGCAGGCTAGTATCATTTGATATTAAGGACTTGTACCCATCGATTCCACAAACAGAAACAATAGATATGGTCCGGAAAACACTACTCGAAAAAACGAAGGACCATATAAAAACAACCCAAATCACAAACACATTACGAACTACACTGCGACAAAATTATTTTAAGTTTAATAATAAAATATACCGACAAACAAACGGACTGGGAATGGGAAATCCAACCTCGGCCATCCTCATGGAGGTATTTATGCAAGAACTGGAGGGACAGTATATGGAAGAACTGAAAGCCGAGTTAGGCGTAGTTGTCTATGCAAGGTACGTGGATGACATTATTTGCGTGATCACCAAGGACAATGAAGAGCAGATACTGGATTACCTGAACAAACAACATGGATGTATTATGTTTACGATGGAAATGGAAAAGAAGGGAACAATAAATTACCTGGATCTGACGATTAACATAGACAAAATTACCAAAAAACTTGTCTACGAAATTTACAGAAGCCGACAGCTACAGACACCATAATACATAACACATCAAATCATCCTCAAGAACACAAATACGCCGCTATAAGACAACTAATAAACAGACTTGAACGAATACCTTTATCGCCAGAGGCATACGGAATGGAACTAAACACAATATACAACATAGCAACAAACAACGGATATAAAAAGGAGCTCGTGAATAAATTCAGAAAAATGTATGCAGTTCAAAAAACAAGCGACAGAGAGCTAGACGAAAAAACTTGGACAGTAATGACTATTACAGGAAAAATGACATACAAACTTGCAAATTTTTTCAGAAAGTATAATATCCACACGGCGTTCAAAACTGGAAACAACTTGGGAAGGATACTTAAAAGCAGCACGAATGAAGAAGACCCATTGAACAAACAAGGCGTGTATAAACTGACCTGTGAGTGTCAATATAGCTATATAGGACAAACAGGCCGCAAAGTAAGAACCAGATTCCGTGAACACATAAGGGACTACAACAAAAGGATACAAAAACCCACGGCAATACCTGAATCTAATTTTGCAAACCATTTGGTAAACGCAAAATGTTCACCCGCAAACATAAAGAAAACCGTGAAGGTACTGCACGTACAACAAAAAGGACGGCGCCTAAATGCTCTCGAAAACATGGAAATATATAAACAAAAAACATTTGATGGGAGGATAATAAACGAACAAATAAACAGCAACTCTCATGCGATATTTGCACCATTAAGGCTTGTTTACAAAAAACAAAACAAAGACGTAGGTAAAATGACAGATACCAACATACAAAACAAACCTGCAATACCTAAACGGACTAAAATTACTGACTATATACCTGCTCTTACCGCAAAGACAGATTCGTGATAAAATATACATTTTTGGACTCTAACCGCGCGAGACTTTAGGTACCTATATTCAGGACACTTAACATTTGCTAACATTTACGATTATGCACCAATACCTGATTGACCAAATAAATGAAATAAATACGGAACAACAGACATAAACTGTACAGAACGAAATTTGACACTGAAGATGGCACAACGCCGAAACCGGTTTGTCTCTAAACCAAACTTGACAAGGGATGACGGAAAATCGTTCCAACAAATATCAACAATTCACCCTGTCGGACAAAAAAAAGAAGAAAACAATAATGTGATTTTCCTGCAATTTCTCCCGTTCAGACTCATCAGCGAAATCGAAACTGCTAAGAGCCGCCGTTGTTGTGTCAGTAATCGGTGTATTTTGCTCCTCTTCGCAGTATATGCTTCGCCGTTTTAAAATGCGGTAGTGGTACCAAAACTCAAATACAGCTACACAAGCCGCCACGCCTATACCAACGAGAAGTACAACAAATACACCACCTGTTATAGAAAAAATATGAATATGTACTTATTCTCTCTAAATAATGTTTCGAAGGTCAAAAATATTTTTTATTTCTCGAACTAGGTTTGCAAACATTTGCAGGATTTACTACACAGGATTATTAAAAAATAAATAAAAACAAAGCCACAACATTTTCTTATATCTTTTACAGCTTATGGCGTCGTTAATTTTGTATTTATTAACATACAAAAATCTTAAAGTACAATTTTTTCAATTGATAAAAAGGCTCAAACGTGATTTGGAATTAAATTAAAAATATATATAATGTATTATAACTAATTTGTAAACATATAATAATGCTCCAGTCACTAATTTAATTCCAAATCACTTTTGTTAACTTTTTTCTACCTTATAGGAAAATGTTAATCTTATTTTATATGGAAGAACTGCAGTTTTTCGGAAGCTTAAAATTTACTTTTACCCTTTTTTTTGTTGCATCGCAATGAAATACGAATTATTGCAAATTTTAATTTTTAAATATAATTTTGGGTTATGACATAACGGCACTTTAAGACACCTTGTGAATCTCTAACAGCTTAACCTAATATAAACGCACTCCGCCAATTTTCTGCCAAAAGTTTCTCATGCTCATACAACTTGTATGCGAGCAACCGAAATTGAACGGCCTGCGCCAAAAGCTAACTCAACTTCCAAATTTCTTTTGGCGTGACATTTGGATTTGACGTTTATCGCACCGTTGAGGGTGATGCGCATTGTCTTCAATATAACGAATACTTTTTTTTTGGTTTAGATTATGGTTTTTATGATTATTATTGTTTCTATAATATAAAACATCAAACAAATCAATTGCCAAACGTGTTAATAAGTCTCGTGCTGAAGCGTTGCTTATAAATCAAGATTATATTTAATGTTTAAATAAAAATTAATATGTAACATAAGGTAAAGCAAATCTTTAAACCAACTAAATAAATTGAACCAACACTGAGAACTTCCACCGTGTATTGTTTCAATCGAATTATGCATCTCTGTAAAGTAAACGCACGCAAATCAATTTCGGGTTGACGCGGTTAAAAAAATTGCGTGCGTGCGTCCAAAAACGCAAGCCGTGAATATTACGTTAGCCTGTTAATTTGTTGTAAGCTTTATTTGTAAAAATTTGTTACTGCTTACACCAGTTTTATATTCAAATCAATTGACACCATATTTTAGAAATTAATTCAATCTGGAAATTATAATACTTTTATTGAAACTAAATTTTATCCGTGAATATCTGGAAATGAAAAACATCATCTACATACTTACCAATGTTATCCAGACCAAGTGCATTCGCTTTAGTTTGTTTGTTATTGCTTTTACGTTCGCAAGTATCTACAGCATTCTTCCACCATTTATCGTATAGCATCTGTATTTCACCTTTTTCCTGAAGTTTTAGTATTGATAGCGAAATTTTGTCACGCCATGGCGATCCTTTCGGCGTTGCGATGCCATAGCCTATTATGCAAAAGTAAATATTTTAGGTCCCCGAATTTTGAGAATATATTTATATCAATGCTTTTTAAATACCATACGAGGCATGTCACAAGCCCAAGTCTAGCATGGTTATAATAAAGGCTCAGTTATGCAACAGTATTAATGAATTAAGTGAAACGGAAAATTAAGTAAAACTAGATAACAACACTGCATTCTTGTTAGTGCGCCAGTTGCTGATCTAGTAACTATCTCAATGCAACTGACTTTGAGCGCATAAGTCACTTACACAATTTCTACATAAATAACTTGCTTACTTAATTTGAGCCTAATCGATTTTCATCGAGCTCAACATAGCACGCCAGTTTTCTCTCGCTAACTAGCGCCAATTGGATGCACCAAGTGCACCCGAGTCATTTAATGCTTGCTGCTATTTCCAACGACTCACTCTTCGCTTCTTACCACCAGTACATACCATGTCGATTTATTCGCTGCACTTTGTTCATGTGCTTGTAGAGCTCGTGCAGTTCATCGTTCCATCCACCTGCAGTATTCACCGTCTCATCGACGAAAAGGTTTACAAAACTATCTCGGGGACATTCCAGATGTCCTCACATTTTATGTCTACATGGCCCATACCTTGGACCAAAATGAAAGATTTATTAACTGTGGCTTGCATATTCAGTTCGAGGTAACACTTGGCGTCTACCAAGCGGAAGTGCTGGCCATCCAGGAGGCTACGCAGCACCTTACCAAGAATCCTAATGAGAGTAAACACGTCTCTGACAGCCAAGCAGCCTTGAAAGCGCTAGACTCATGTATAGATAATACAAAGTCTCCGCAACTGCAAAGCGGATGAACTGGCAAGGAAAGGTATGACCACGCCGATCCTTCCGAGAAGGGACAGGGTAGGTATACTATCGGTCAATTTTAAACTAGTCAAGCACAACACCTCAAAGGTCGCAAATGAACGCTGGAGTACTCTCCCAAAAGGCTCACATCATCCCTTTTGGCACTAAAAAGAAATTAAGTCTCATGATAGGTATACATGCGAAGAGGTTAGGAGTAAATTCTCCGGAGCACTGACGCAGTTGTGACGAAGAAGAAGAGAATGTGGAACAGCTACTATGCCACTGTCCAGCTCTAAGCAGAAGAAGACTTCGCACGCTTGGCAGACCAACTCTACAAAGCCTCGCGGAGATAGCGTTAATTAACCCAAAAGCGCTGTCAAAGTTTTATAAAGTCAACAAAATAGTTAGAGTCCTAGGCGGAGGGGAATTGAAGAATTCGTAAGTGCAAGGGAGGGTTTCTCTGCCCAGCCATTCCAACCTAATCTAACCGTAATTACTTTTAGAGTTACAGAAGCCATCGAGACGAACGGAGCCCTCTCAGAAACACAATTTGATAAAACGAATAGCAAAAGAAGCGATTAGCGGTGAGAGATGGAGATGGGGCTCCAAAGAATACTGCTTGATAATTACACTCGACGTGAAAAACGCATTTAACACCGAAAACTGGCGGAAAACAACAGAGGCTCTCAGTGCGCTCGATATTCCAGCATACCTCAGAAGAATCGTAAGCAGTTACTTGTCAGACCGATTACTACTCTATGACACCGACGAAGGGAGAAAGGAATATAGGATTTCTGGCGGGGTACCACAAGGCTCAGTGCTGGGCCTAACGCTATGGAACATAATGTATGATGGCATATTGAAACTACAGCTACCAAAAGGGGTGAAAATCGTTGGTTTTGCCGATGATATAGCCATTGTGGTCGTAGCCAAGCACATAAAAGATATAGAAGAGAGCCCAAACAACTCAATCACTAGGGTTCAAAACTGGCTACTCGATGCAGGCCTCGAACTTGCACACCAAAAAACCGAGACAGTCCTAATTAGCAGCAGGAAGATTCGAGAAGAAGCGAAAATAAAAATATGTGGCCATTAAATAGAATCAGCTCCAGATTTGAAATACCTCGGAATCATACTGGACGCTAGATTAACATTTAAGCCGCATATTGGATATGCAGTCGGGAAGGCAGAAAAAGTCGCAGTAGCGCTTTCGAGACTGATGTTGAACGTCGGAGGTCCACAGCAACAACAAAGACAGTTATATGCCAATGTAGTTAGAAGTGTCCTACTGTACGGGTTTCAAATCTGGGGTGAAGCCTTTAAGAAGACGTCATACGCACGCGAAGCGAAGGCCCTGTACAGGCTCTGTGCGATTAAGGTATGCTGTGCGTTTTGCACTACATCCAAAGAGGCTGCGTTGGTTGTTGCTGGGCTATGTCCCATAGATATTCGATAGACGTTGGCAAGATCCGTTAATAAGGCAAATCCCGAAGAAGAAATCAAGACCTGCTGGCAACAGTGGCAATGCCGTTGGGACCAGACAGATAAAGGTCGCTGGACACACCGTATCATTACTTCAGTAGAAAAATGCTTAAGCAGGAAACATGGAGAAGTAAGCTTCCAGTTAACCCAAATGCTTACGGGGCATGGCCATTTTAAATCCTACTTTTATAGATTCAAGATCGATGATGATCCGTACTGCACCCTCTGCGCAGGCGATGATATCCAAGATGCTGAACACTGCTTTTTTGCCTGCACATATTTTAAAGAACAAAGAAATTACCTAAACTCACAGGTGGGGAGACTGTCTAAAGTAGAAAACTTGATTGATATAATGCTCGAATCGACCAAAAACTGGTCCGCCGTCTGCAACATTGCAAATATTATAATATCAAAACTACGTCAGGCGGAACGACATAGTTTCTTAACGATCGATGGACTCATCGAATTGGCGGCTCGGAATCTAGTCCGTTCCGACTGCTTGCATCAAAAAGTTCGGTGAGAGTAGTATCTAAGCATTGTGGCTCTAAATACGGATCTCAACGTACAGCCAAGGCGGATTGAATCGGCCAAGTAGTCCGGAATCTAGTCCTTTCCGGCTACCAAGAAAGGTTAGTGCACAATATACTACTTTCGAGATGTTTGAGAATATATATATATATATATATATATGTATGCAGTTAAACTTTTGCCTAAAAATTAATGTTTTTCAGTAAGGTTCATACAAAGCAGGAAAAAGCGAACCAAGTGAGCAGGCGTCTCGGAACCCAGTCCGTTCCGACCGCTGGAAAGCAGTTAAACAAGCAGAAACTATGAAACACCAGAAGAGATGAAGTCAACAGAATAACCGAGCGGCTCGGAACCTCGTCCGTTCCGACCGGCGGGCAAGGTAACTAATGAACGTTAAATTTTATGAAAAACATTATGTACTCATATAATAGTTGAAATACCAGAAAACATAAAAAACAAGACTAGAAGAAGTCAACACAAAAACTGAGCGGCTCGGAACCCCGTCCGTTCCGACCGACGTGTATGATTGAAGGGCATAAGGTTTATACAATAGTGGCAAATTTGAAAGATAAAAGGCAGGAAGGAAAAAGAAACTAGAAATTAGTCCACATAAGTCGATCCGTTGCGAAACCCAGTAGAACAAATAATAATTAAAAAAAAAAAAAAAAAATTGCTTGAAAGCGAAAAGGGGCAATTTAAATCCCCACGAAGATGCAACAAGCAACAGTACAGAGGGTGGTTCAAGTTGACGCAACTGGCTACAAACGTTATCCGGACTTTCACGAACGTTGAGCGTTAGCTCAAACCATCTCCCGTCGAAATACTTGATGGTAGTACCGGGGGAATGGTACTCAGACAGTAGGAGGTTTCGTTCGGCTAAAGCCCCACACTGATAAACAGGTGACGGTTAGGCTTTCGATGCTTCCTCCTCGTAAAAAAAAAAAACATATGAGAGCACATATGTACGTACATCCACAGCAATATCATCGCAAAAATCTTTCTGAAAAAAATTGCTATTGCAATTATGGTGAATTATTATAAATTTTGATTAATTATATGTATAATGTTAAGTCGCTCTTGTCTCATTGTGCTCGCATTCATAGGGTCGGCGCCACGGCTTCGTTTTATTTATGAAACGAACGAATTGCGTCTTCGGCAATAGCAAAGCCACCATCTGCCGCACAACTTAGCCGCCTGCACTCATACGGACCATTTCAAATGGTTAGCGGCTTCACGCGACCGAAAAAACCGGTACAAGTAAGTTGTGCATTCATGAATGAGTTAATTCATGCTGATGTCTAGTATCAATGCAAAAATAAGCAAATATGCATGCATGTATGTATGTATATACATGTGTACATTTGTATTTATGTACATATGTAATATAAACTATGCAAGGAAAATGAGATTTATTACCACATAATGTGTACATAAGTACATATGTGTGTACATACATATGAATGTATGTATGTATATGCAGAGATCACAAATAAATCGTACGCATGTTTCTTGTATGAATAATTCTTTGTTGAGGCGAAAACTTGTCACAAATCTTTAAAGCATTAAATATTAACATATTAGAGTATTGAATTCGACAATATTACACACTTCATCATTTAAGAAATTTGTATTTAGATCATATTTTAACAATGTACATATGTACATACGATGCATATTTATGCAATTCTGCCTTTAATTAAAGAAAACTTCTTATCAAATGGCATATAAATGTGGATATTAAACTTCATTCTTTACTTGCAATAATATTGAACTTCGAAATTCTTATATTTGGTTGGCAACGCGGTTGATAGTTACGATCAGATTTCAGCATACCAAATTTCGAACTTTCGGAACTGAGCTACGAATTCGTAACTACGAACATTCGGATTACAGCACAGGGGTGTATATTTCTTGCAAGTGGGTATTTTCATCTCAAATCGTCCAGGCAGTTAAGGCTAGGTCGTTTTTTTCAATTAATATTTTTTTTATAGTTTCTACATCGAAATCCATAAGACACGTATTTTTTCTTTTTGCTTGATTTTGAGTTCTTTCGTCGGGAATTTTTGAAAATTTGTCTGAAAACTCGATTTGCTCTATTGGTACATGTTAATATTTTTTGAAAATTCGATAACTGCGAAAAAATTACCGATCTTGGAAATTTTTTTTCTTTGTTGTTTAGGAATTGTAATTAACTCGATTTTGCTCTATTGGAGCATACTAATTTTTTTTTTCGATAACTTTGCGAAAATACCAAGTGACCCAAGTATTCAAATCGATTGTTAATGTGGATGGAATTTTTATGAGAATATGTTTTAAATTTATTTCCATTTAATACACATATGTATTTATTTCAGTAGAAGAGACAATTTATTTATATCCTTTATATATTGTTTAGCTATTCGTATGTATTACATGCATTTATTATGATAATCTAATGGTTTTGGGATTTGATAAACTTATTGTTGGCGAAATCAATAGCAGAGGCGGGAATATCTGAATCGTAAGTCGCGCTGCCAATAATACTGAACCTTGCATCTGTCGATACCCTCATATCGATGTCTATTAACTCTTTAACATCCTTGAAAAAGTTGCATGTGGGGCACCGACGTTTAAGTGCTGGGCGCCGATGAGAATCCATGCAACGCAAAGCATAGCGAAATTCTTCAATCATCTCACCACAAAGTGAACGTTGTGGAGGTGTTTCAGAGCAACAGGAAGCAGCAAGATGTTTACAAGGATGTTCCTGTTGTTGCTGGATGAATTGTAGCTCAGCAATGTGATTTTCCTGCAATTTCTCCCGTTCAGACTCATCAGCGAAATCGAAACTGCTAAGAGCCGCCGTTGTTGTGTCAGTAATCGGTGTATTTTGCACCTCTTCGCAGTATATGCTTCGCCGTTTTAAAATGCGGTAGTGGTACCAAAACTCAAATACAGCTACACAAGCCGCCACGCCTATACCAACGAGAAGTACAACAAATACACCACCTGTTATAGAAAAAATATGAATATGTACTTATTCTCTCTAAATAATGTTTCGAAGCTCAAAAATATTTTTTATTTCTCGAACTAGGTTTGCAAACATTTGCAGGATTTACTACACAGGATTATTAAAAAATAAATAAAAACAAAGCCACAACATTTTCTTATATCTTTTACAGTTTATGGCTTCGTTAATTTTGTATTTATTAACATACAAAAATCTTAAAGTACAATTTTTTCAATTGATAAAAAGGCTCAAACGTGATTTGGAATTAAATTAAAAATATATATAATGTATTATAACTAATTTGTAAACATATAATAATGCTTTAGTTCCAAATCACCTTTGTTAACTTTTTTCTACCTTTTAGGAAAATGTTAATCTTATTTTATATGGAAGAACTGCAGTTTTTCGGAAGCTTAAAATTTACTTTTACCCTTTTTTTTGTTGCATCGCAATGAAATACGAATTATTGCAAATTTTAATTTTTAAATATAATTTTGGGTTATGACATAACGGCACTTTAAGACACCTTGTGAATCTCTAACAGCTTAACCTAATATAAACGCA
Source organism: Philophylla caesio (assembly GCA_963971545.1). Taxonomy (NCBI): domain Eukaryota; kingdom Metazoa; phylum Arthropoda; class Insecta; order Diptera; family Tephritidae; genus Philophylla; species Philophylla caesio. Next base: position 20,026,051 of record OZ020605.1, read on the forward strand.
CTCCGCCAATTTTCTGCCAAAAGTTTCTCATGCTCATACAACTTGTATGCGAGCAACCGAAATTGAACGGCCTGCGCCAAAAGCTAACTCAACTTCCAAATTTCCTTTGGCGTGACATTTGGATTTGACGTTTATCGCACCGTTGAGGGTGATGCGCATTGTCTTCAATATAACGAATACTTTGTTTGGTTTAGATTTTGGTTTTTATGATTATTATTGTTTCTATAATATAAAACATCAAACAAATCAATTGCCAAACGTATTAATCAGTCCCTGTGCTGAAGCGTTCCATATAAATCAAGATTATATTTAATGTTTAAATAAAAATTAATATGTAACATAAGGTAAAGCAAATCTTTAAACCAAATAAATAAATTGAACCAACGCTGAGAACTTCCACCTTGTATTGTTTCAATCGAATTATGCATCTCTGTAAAGTAAACGCACGCAAATCAATTTCGGGTTGACGCGGTTAAAAAAATTGCGTGCGTGCGTCCAAAAACGCAAGCCGCGAATATTACGTTAGCCTGTTAATTTGTTGTAAGCTTTATTTGTAAAAATTTGTTACTGCTTACACCAGTTTTATATTCAAATCAATTGACACCATATTTTAGAAATTAATTCAATCTGGAAATTATAATACTTTTATTGAAACTAAATTTTATCCGTGAATATCTGGAAATGAAAAACTTCATCTACATACTTACCAATGTTATCCAGACCAAGTGCATTCGCTTTAGTTTGTTTGTTATTGCTTTTACGTTCGCAAGTATCTACAGCATTCTTCCACCATTTATCGTATAGCATCTGTATTTCACCTTTTTCCTGAAGTTTTAGTATTGATAGCGAAATTTTGTCACGCCATGGCGATCCTTTCGGCGTTGCGATGCCATAGCCTATTATGCAAAAGTAAATATTTTAGGTCCCCGAATTTTGAGAATATATTTATATCAATGCTTTTTAAATACCATACGAGGCATGTCACAAGCCCAAGTCTAGCATGGTTATAATAAAGGCTCAGTTATGCAACAGTATTAATGAATTAAGTGAATCGGAAAATTAAGTAAAACTAGATAACAACACTGCATTCTTGTTAGTGCGCCAGTTGCTGATCTAGTAACTATCTCAATGCAACTGACTTTGAGCGCATAAGTCGCTTACACAATTTCTATATAAATAACTAGCTTAAATAATTTGAGCCTACTCGTTCTTCATCGAGCTCAACATAGCACGCCAGTTTTCTCTCGCTAACTAGCGCCAATTGGATGCACCAAGTGCACCCGAGTAATTTAATGCTTGCTGCTATTTCCAACGACTCACTCTTCGCTTTCTACCACCAGTACATACCATGTCGATTTATTCGCTGCACTATGTTCATGTGCTTGTAGAGCTCGTGCTGTTCATCGTTCCATCCACCTGCAGTATTCACCGTCGCATCGTTAAGGTTTACAAAACTATCTCAGGGACATTCCAGATGTCCTCACATTTTATGTCAACAAAATGGTTAGAGTCCTAGTCGGAGGGGAATTGAGGAATTCGTAAGTGCAAGGGAGGGTTTCTCTTCCCAGCCATTCCAACCTAATCTAACCTAACACTTGTCGGCATTATTATTTATCGATGTAATCGAGAGTTTCTTAGGAAACAATTGCGCCAAGAAAGCTAAATCTCTTGTAGACCAAATGTTAGCAAATTACGAAAAAATCGGAGCCAAAATGTCTTTAAAATTGCAGTTTTTAAAATATCATTTTGATACTTTCACAGATATTTTAGGACATTTCAGTGACGATAATGGGGAACGATGTGGATAAGGGATTTGTTGGATGCTTCAATATTAAAATGGCTCGGAGTGTACTCCTGGACGTTACTGCACGAATCCACATTTGTATAAAGCAGACAAGTACTGAATAAGCATTTTTAATTTTGTTTTACTTTTCCTTAAATGATTTTGAAATGAATATGTATTTGTTTCAAGTTTTGTATTCCTCTGAAAATTGTGATATTCATATTTGGAGTCACTGTCGTCACAAAATGTTTGCAGGACATCTTTTTATTAACTAAAAACTATGCTAACTGTACCAATTATGAAACAAGATATAATAAAATATGTTAGTCTGGGCAGTAAATGCAATTTTTATGAAATCTATAATTTGGAGTTTTTTGGGTTAAGTCGATGCCAACAACAGCAAATGCGACCAGCAATAGAAATTTTAAATACATCAAAATTTGCCTAAATATACTGTTTCAAATTTTACCAAAAACGTTATTTTTTTACCCATACCATTAATAGTTTTACTGCACTTAATACGTTCTTTAAAAATCTTCTGGCACCTGAAATTGAAGGTATTTGTATCTTGTTTTAGAACGATCTGAAGAATGAAAAAAAAAAATCAAAAAATCATTATTGTTAAGTATTGTACAATGTAACCCTGTATAGTAAACACCATGTTTCGTTAAGTAGAGAACGACACAATGTTATCACGCTCTCCAATGTAACACCTTGATAGAAGAAATAAAGTTGACAGCTGGCATTCGCTGATTACTGTCCTATGAGTACACTACATTTTATGGCGACGAGCAAAACGGTGGAAAGCGGGGTCGATTGAAAGGTTAATTGTTCCACGAAAGTATTTATTTTCGGGCTAAGAAAAGTTGAGTTTCAACTAATAAATTCGGGTGCAGCTATTTTATGGCTATTACAACAGAAGAAGCAAGCAATCAAACCATGATGAATACAACTTTAGCGAACACAATTTCGCGAACAAATTTGATTCCACCATTCGAGCCTGCGAGAGACAATTGGAATCATTGGTTAGAGCGGCTGGAAATCCATTTTGACGATTTTGAGTGTACTGAAGAAAAGCAAAAGCGAACAGTGCTGTTGAAAGCAGTAGGATCCGAATCATATGCATTACGACGCAGTTTATGTGACCCCAAGTTGCCGAAAGATGTAAAGTATGAGGAATTGTGCCGCATTTTAGAGGGAAAATATGCACCAACCGTTATCATTTTTCGAGAACGAAAGGCGTTCTCTCAGCGGTGAAACAAGGGCTTCCCTGCATCGTGGCACGCTCGGGTAAAAAATTAGCCATTCCATGCAAGTTCGGAGAACAGCTAGAAACTTTTGTACTAAATCAGTTCGTATGTGGCTTGAGCGGCAAATACTTCGACTAATGTGCGAGCAAGACTAAAAATTGCATTTGAAAGATGCGCTCAAGAAGGCATTAATATTGGAGGCGAAATTCAAAGCAAAGGAAAGTAGCGTAAATTATGTAAGGCGAATAACCAATTATGGGTCCGGTCATTCAAGGGCAAACGGCACTCCATCAACGAAGAGTGAGCAGCAAACAAAGAAGAGATGTTCACATTACGGCTGGAGGAACCATAATGCAGAGTCGTGCAAATTAAAAAAAAAATATATGCCATTCTGGCAGCAAAATTGGGTATTTAAAATCAGTTTGTAACACAAAATCAAAAAAAATTAGTTATGTAGAGCCAGATTCTGAAAGTGAGTTAGCAACTAATAAGCATTTTTTAAATTGTAGAGATGCAAACAGGTCAGGCAGCTTAGCGAAGATGTCAAGTTGAGTACAGGCGTTTACGTACTATCAGTTGAATTCAATGGTATTAAAATGGACATTACGTGTGACACGGGTGCTCCGTTAAATTTGATGTCTTACAAAATGTACCGGCAAATTTTTCCATCTGTTTCGCTCCGACGTTGCGATTTGCCATTTGACAGAAAATTAAGGTATGTGGAGAGTTTGATGTTTCTATTACATACAAGGGTCAAACAAAAAAGATTAGTTTTATTGTAACCGATACCTTGACTCTACCCTTATTAGCCCGTAGTTTTCTACGTAAGTTTCGTTTTGATCTAGTTAAAGTAAACAGGCACATCAATTCAATACAAAATGACGACGTAGTAAACCAATTAAAGAAGTTGTACATTAACAAAAATGCTAAACCGATTTTTCACAAGCCAAGACCGGTTCCGTTAGCATGGAAGGGTAAAATTGAAACAGAATTGAATAAGTTGGTTGAAACAGGTGTTCTTGAGCCAGTTGACGATTCCGAATGGGCATGTCCCATTGTTCCAATCGCGAAAGCCAAAGGAAAGCTTTATATCTGCGGAGATTATAGGGTTACTATCAACCGATTTTTAAATGACGTTAAATATCCACTCCCTCGGATTGAAAAAATGTTCGCTACACTCCAGGGGGGCAGCTGTTCACGAAACTGGATTTGTCAAACGCGTACAACCAATTGTCGTTGGATGAAGAGTCTCAGAAATTGTGTGCTTGGAGTACGCACATAGGTATTTTTAAATGAGGCGGTTGCATTTCGGGGTAAAACCAGCAGGTGCGATATTTCAACAAACAATTGAAAAACTTTTACGAGATATACCTTTTGCTATAAACTATATGGACGATATAGTCATTACGGGTAAAACTACGGAACAGCACGTAAATGTATTGCGACAAGTTCCCACTAAATTAAATGAAGTAAATTTGAAGTTGAATGTGTGCATTTGGCGCCTTCTTTCAGGAGACAAAAACGGTTTGTAGAAAACAACCGAACGCGTAGATTGTGTTTTAAATGCACCGATTCCTAGAAACGTGACAGAATTGCGCGCATTTGAGGGAATGGTTAACTACTATTCCAAGTTTATACCAAATTACACGGATAAAATGTCCCCGTTGTACGCTTTATTAAAAAAAGACACTAAATTCAAATGGTCCAAAGGTTGTCAGGCAGCTTTTGATACAATCAAAAGAGACGTCACTTCAGATCAGATTTTAACGCATTTCAACCCAGACATGCCGATAATTTTATGAACAGACGCTAGCCAGAAGGCAGTAGCAGGGATTTTGTCGCACAGATTCGAAAACGGGCAGAAAAAGCCGATTGCGTTTGTATCCCGTTCGTTAGCTTCCAATGAACTTAATTACAGTGTTATTGAGAAGGAAGCACTAGCAATAGTTTTCAGCGTGGTAAAACTGCGAGAATACTTAATCGGCGTTCTTTTCTAACTACACACTGATCACAAACTCCTGCTGGCTATTTTGGGAGAGCATAAAGGCTTACCAGTTATGGCGGCAGCTCGAATGCAGACATTGGCTCTGATATTATCAGGGTACTACTATCAGATAAAGCATATAAAGGGTGTATTAAATCAGGCGGCTAGCATTACTCGCATGCCATTAAACAAGTGTGTAGAAAATGTCGAAGAAAGTAGTTACAATAAATTACACTGATTTCGACAACGTCTTTTTTTTTTAAATATTGCAATTGAAACAAGGAGGGATCCCTTGTTGTCCAAGCTATCGGCAGCCATATTATCAGGGGAAGTTAAGGAATTAACAGGTAGACAATTCGAGCCGTATAAAAGAAGCGCTCAAGATTGTCAGTAGAATCCGAGTGTATTCTCTGGGGTTACCGTACCCTTATACCGAGTAAGTTGCGTTCAAAAGTTTTAAATGTTCTGCATCAATCGCATCTTGGTATCGTAAAAACAAAGGCGTGGTGGCCCAATTTAGATTCAGACATGGAAATAATGGTAAAAGGGTGCGATTCGTGCTAAATTTATTTACCAAGTCCTACAAAAAGTCCACTCATTCCATGGGATCCAACAGATTCAGTGGGGAGTAGGGTGCACGTAGATTTCGCTGGGCCGATTAATGGTTTTCTATTCCTAATACTGGTAGATTCCCACTCTAAATGGGTAGAAATATTCAAAACGAAAAATGTCACAACAAAGTTCGTAATAAATAGGTTGAGAGAAACCTTCAGTAGATTTGGTTTGGTCCGTACACTCGTAAGTGAAAAAGGCACTCAATTTACCTCGGAAGAATTCAAAACATTTTATACAGTAATCATATTTCACATAAATTGACCTCCCCGGGCCACACTGCTACAAATGGGCAGGCGGAAAACCTAGTGAAAACTTTCTAGAAATCTATGTTAGCAAACCTCTGCTATTCGACTAACAGGGTTGGGCATTTTTGCACTACCACTAAATTGCACTACCACTGTCTATTCAGTGGTAGTTAAACAGCAAAATCCACTATCACTGAAAATTTAGTGATAGTGAAAAAAAATGCACTATCACTAAACCTTTAGTGATAGTGAAAAACAAATTGCACTACCACTAAACCTTTAGTGATAGTGAAAAACAAATTGCACTACCACTAAACCTTTAGTGATAGTGAAAAACAAATTGCACTACCACTAAATATTTAGTGATAGTGAAAAACAAATTGCACTATCACTAAACCTTTAGTGAAACATGAGCTTTAACTAAATACATTTGAATTTATATTTTATGGCCGATATTAATTATCAACTAGTTTGTTGATAAAAATGTTTCTTGGTATATAGGCGGTATAATTAAACGTTGTCATTAAGCCAGTCCAACGAAATAAAACATGATTTCTTGGTGTCAAGTGCAGACTACTTGATTTGGCAGTCTCAAAATTGCACTGCAGCTCAGTAGTAATGCGATACATATGTTTGTATGAATGTTCAAATGTACACTGGCGAGCAAAAAGGAATGCATGTTTGCTTTTTTGTCCAGTAGAAATATCACAACACCTACGACATGTTAAATAATTACAAAACAATGATAAATGTTCTAAAATGTTTACGTTATATGAAAAAAAATCATCATCAAACTTTCAAAAAACCTATGGTAAAAATTGTATCATGAAAATCAATGCTAATATCTGAAAAGAGCAAATATGTACTCTGTTTTGCTCCTCACTGTAAGTACATTGAAGCGAAAGAGTAACAAAACAAAGTGGCAAAATTCTAATGAGCACTTATGCTAGCAAAGGTACATATGTTACATATGTGCAATATCAGTAGCTTATAAGGAAAAGCTGATAAGTCCAGTTTTCAACAAATATTTGACTTTGATGCAAAAGGAAAGGCCACGTTAAGATACGTTGTTGTTTTCATATCTCCTTTAATATTTTCAAAATTGCACTTATCAGCTTTTTACGCTAAGCCGACGATATGTAAGCATGCATAAGTTAAGTGTTAGTTTGTACGTTTGTTTGTAAAATTGAACTAATGTTACTAAATGGGAGTTATTGAAATGCAATATTTAAGTGAGTACTATTTTTGGTTCAGTGCCGCACGTGTTTTTTAATAAAATATTGCAATGTTCGAAGTGATTTAATTTATTAGTGGACAAAAATTATCTTGTCAAAGCATTTTCGATGTGCTAGCATAATTAGAAGTCTCTACTCAAATATATGGTTTATTTTTATTACATATATTATTATAACCCAACGGAAACCCACTTTCCCGCCCAACCGGCACGAGGGGCTCAATCCGCATAACGTACGGATGTTTTTTAAATATACAAATCTTAGGTGCCGAGTCGTGACAGAAGAAAGTTTGTTAAGCGTCGAGATCCCAAGCTGCTCAGCTACAGAATAAGAATTCATCAGCCGAATACAAAGTTAGAGAAATGCAAAGTAAGAAAATTGGATCGTTAGCTGTTATTAAGAGAGGATAGAATAGTTCTTTTAATTATAAAAAGTGAGTCCGATACATCAAAGGTGCTGGAATGATTGTTAAAGTCTTGGCATAAACCCCGAAACGGTTCATTCAATTCAAAGTTAGTTCTGCATAGTTTCAAGAAAAGTGGTTTAAAGTTTCTCGTTGCTTGGGAGGGTACATTAAAATTAATTTGCTCTAGAAGAAATGGACTTGAGATCCATCCATTGACTAATTTTACCAGAAATATTATACCTAACATTTCTCTGCGACTCGAAAGAGTAGGAAGATTAATAAGTTTTAAACGACTAGTGTAAGGGGGAAGATTGTATGGCGAATCCCATCGAAGATTTCTCAAAGCAAAAAGTAAGAATTGTTTTTGTATTGACTCTAGTTGGTCTGAGTGGACCTGATAACGAGGATTCCAAACTATGGAACCATACTCCAGTATTGGTCTTACTAATGAAGTAAAAAGTGTTTTAGTTATATACGGGTCGCGGAATTCCTTTGACCAACGCTTTACAAAAGCCAGTACACCCCTTGCTTTATTAACTGTGGAACTAATATGAAAATTAAAATTGAGTTAACAATCCATACCAACACCCAGGTCAACAAAACTGTTTACATGTTCTAGGACGTAGTTATTTATTTTGTAGGAGGCCGGCTGAATGGTCCGTCGAGAAAAGCACATGAATTTACATTTGTTAAGGTTAAGCGGCATATAATTAATGCTGCACCAATTGACTATGCTGTCCAAATCTTGCTGTAGCAAGGATCTTTCTTCAGCCGAGGCATAAGTCTTAAAAAGTTTAACATCATCCGCGTACATCAATATTTTAGAATACTTTACTACTGTAGAAATGTCGTTTATGAATAGCAGGAACAGAATCGGTCCGAGGTGGCTGCCCTGAGGAACTCCCGAGGAAACATCGATGATCTCAGAATAAAAATTTTTAAAAACTACCTTTTGCGTCCTACCGGAGAGATAAGAAGACATCCAACAGAGGATACCAGGTTGAAAACCAAGCAGATCTAGTTTACGGATGAGTAAAGAGTGACATACTTTGTCAAATGCTTTACTAAAATCGGTATATATAACATCAGTATCAATGCATTCCCTAAACCCATTTGAAACATGGGTGGTAAATTAAAGTAAATTTGTAATGGTTGATTTGCCCTTACAGAAGCCATGTTGGCAATTTGCTATTATTGAGGAAATCGGATAAGTCATTTGATTGGTAACAATAGCTTCAAACAACTTCGGGATAGAAGAGAGTTTAGCTATACCACGATAGTTTTCAATAGAAGACCTGCTTCCAGATTTATGAAGGGGGATTATGTAAGACTGTTTCCATATAGACGGAAAAACTCCTTGCTGGAGGGACAAATTAAACAAGTTCGATAATGGCAGGTACAGGTGCTTTGCACATTTTTTTAGGAAACATGTCGGGATCATATCAGGGCCGTACTTGAATGATTCTTTTAAAGATATTAAATAATGAAAAACATCATCTGATGATATGACTGGAATATTAATAGAGTTATTGGGGCTCAGCTTGTATGGATAGGAAATACAGTTATATTTAAATTGAGTGGTGTAGTTAGATTTAAAGAACTGGGCAAATAGATTGACAATAATCTCGTTATCACATGACACGGTATTTTGATATTTCATTGCGGAAGGGAATGCATTTACTCTGCGCTTAGAATTAACGAAACCATAGAAAGCTTTCGGGTCGTAGATAATGTTCATTTTCATTTTATTCAAGTATTTTTTATAACAGTTTTTATTTAATTCTAGATATTTATGTCGCAAGACTGAATAATTAAGATAATCCACATGACGACCAGTACTTTTATATATTTTAAAAGAACGCGATTTTTTATTTTTTAAAGTTCTCAAGTCTTTAGTGAACCATAAAGGGGCTGATTCATCACGAATACAAGAACCTTTAGGTACATGTTTAAGAAATAAGTTGTATAAAGTATTGTTGAAGTCCAAAACATTACGCTCAATATCGCCATTGTAGTAAGGCCAAGTTATTTTAGATAAGTCACAGTTTAATTTTTTAAAATTAGCTTTTCTAAAATCGAAGCTGTCATTAGAATTAAAAGCTTTCGATCCAGAAACCCGCTCTCCGTCTATGATCTCGTATGACAATTCAATCGCAGGATGATATACATCCTCAGGTAAAACCAATGGATCACATCGATTTAAGGAGGCCCTGTACATGTTGTCAACAAAAACCAAATCCAAGACCCTCCCCAACTTGTTTTGTAGGGTATTAACCTGGTTCAGACAAAGTTCAGTCATCCCCTCCAGAAAGGCGTTGTTAATGGAAGGTACGATATGACCATCAATCATATTCCAAGAAATGTTAAAATCACCCAACACAATCAATGAGTCCGGAGGCCTAAGCATTGAGTCCACAATCCCAAGTAAAGAAATATGATATATACATACATAATCTTATTTTTATTCTTCAAGAAACAGTGTTATGTTACTGAAAAATGTTTATTATCACTAAAGGTTTTCACTATCACTAAATATTTAGTGGTAGTGCAATTTGTTTTTCACTATCACTAAAGGTTTAGTGGTAGTACAATTTGTTTTTCGCTATCACTAAAGGTTTAGTGGTAGTGCAATTTGTTTTTCACTATCACTAAAGGTTTAGTGGTAGTGCAATTTGTTTTTCACTATCACTATAGGTTTAGTGATAGTGCATTTTTTTTTCACTATCACTAAATTTTCAGTGATAGTGGATTTTGCTGTTTAACTATTACTGAAGAAGTAGTGCTAGTGCCCAACCCTGTCGACTAATAATGATATCGATACGATTTTAAACCGGTTTCTCGCGGACTACCGCTCAACAAAACACTTGATTTTTGGTAGAGAAATGCGAAATAGATTTAGTTGTCTGAAGCCACCTATAACGAAAGAAAGAATTAGGGAAAGCCAAGCCAAAAGCGTAGGAAACTACAACGGCAGCAGAAGGGTCGCGTAAAAAATAAAATCTCACCAACTTTGGCAAACCAATATGATTTTTACCATCTAAAGTTCATTGTATAAATTTCAATATTTTAAAAAAATATTCAATGTTATTAGATTGACAACTGTCGGATTTTTTTATAAAGTTGAAAGGGGTATGCTACCAAGTGCTTCACAGTAGATGTCGAAGGATGTGCATTTATCAAGTATGTGTTCGGTGATTGTTGGATTGTAGTTACAATAGTCACAGATGTCAGATAAGTTGTTGTACGATAAATGTTTATGTCCTAGTCGTAGTCTCATAATTATTTTCTGTTCTTTTCTGTATAAAAATTTGGTATTCATTTTAGGTTATTCATTAATTGTATTAAGTTTCAATTCATCTATGTAAATTTCAACTACAATTTAAAACTAATTTTATTCTTAAATTTTCTTTTTTACTTATGTATCGTGTCTACATAGCACTGTAAAATAACTTGTTTAATTGTTTTGCTAGGATAAATATCGAAATAAATATAAATACATATACAAATTGTTTTTATAAGATATTATAAATGTTTGTATATCATTGTAAGAGGTTTATGTCCACGTTAGAGTATTTTTCTAGATGTCTGCTTTTAGAAAGGGTTTTATGTATGATAATAGTAGGTTTGGTGTGACGGTGAGATGGGTCGGTGTATCCGTCGCCTGGTATTTGCACGTGGCCAGGAACCCATATAAGTTTCAGGTTATTCGGATTTTTTAGTAGATAGCTGCGGGTAGAGTTGTTACAGAAGTGGTTGTTAATGTTTTTTATTGCATCAAGGAATGCAGGAAAGTAATAATTAAAACGAACAAAAAATACATGTGAAATAGAAAGTAAGTGCATATTTTTCACAGAAGTAATTAAAAATGTAAGAATTGTTTATTAATGGCTGTAAATAATGATTAAATTTAAATCTATTTTTCAACAGGTCAAAACCATCCATTAACTGTATGGGAGACTGGTGAAAACGATGGAAGAGCGGGCAGATATTCCGCAAGGTTTTCCAAAAACTCCTAAATAAAATTTGCATAGTTTTTGTGAGAAAGATGCCCGGCAGCTGAACAGCCATGGGCCCAGAGTTAAGAATACGATTTCCGTAGTCTGCTTTTTGAATATATGTATTCGCAACGAAAGTGGTAAATAAGTAAGCAAAAACGTTTGCTAATTAATTGAGTTATTGTAAAAAGTAAAACGACATTTTGTTTTTGATATTCTTTTCATTTTACAGGTTCGTTTGGACCATAAAAGCTATGCATAACGCAAGCTAATTCTTAATAAAACTGAGCAAAGCAACCACATACATACATTCAATAATTTAGAGGAAACGGTAGAAAGGATTTGCGGGTTGGAAACTTTTATTTCGGGCTTCGTACTTGCTCTATTAATAAAACAGGTATTGCAATGGAACCCAATTTCTATTGTATTTAAATAATTATTGTAAACTACATATGCCTGTGAAAATGTATGCATTTTCTTTCAACTGCTGTCAAAAAAGTAAACAAGAAACCGCTGAATTTCGTCGAAAGAATTGGTAACACTCATTCGAACTTAGCGTTACAGTTGACAACGCAAACTACGAAAACGTCGGAATTGCTGATAGCATTTTTCCCGAATTCGTGACGGGAGATTTCTCCACGAAGGGAGTTCAATCGGAATCAGTGATTAGGCTGATAATATAAATATGCAGAAAGATATTATCCGGAGTGCTCATGCATAATGACGACGGTACTAGATGACAGCCTGTATTACACTAAAGTTAGCATATTATCAATACTGAATTGAACTTCACGAGATTATCTTAGAATGGATAGATATTAGCATCGTTCTACAAATAGTACTTGCCTTCATTCTCCCGCCCTAAATTGCTTACGATATGTTTTCGATTTGCGCAGAAACTCGACACTCATATCAAGATACTAGCCTACCAGTTGCAGAAGCCATGATTAATCCAAACGCAGTAACGTTAACTGACATAATAAAATTATAGAAGCTTACCTTTGGTGTCTAGCAAACCTCCGATCTGTGTCAAATTACAATCTCTTTGAACTATATAGTCAAGCATGGTGGATTCCATGAGAAATGCGTAGTTACCCTTATTCACGCGACTAATGCCCTCTTCATAGGTGGAAGTGAATGCGGTTGATTTTTTATTCTCCATACTACGCCACATTTTTCGATATGTCTCTATAATTGAATCACGAAAAAATGTCATTGTAGAGCCACTTTCCAGAGTACCGTATGAGATATCTGTTTGGCTGGCTAAGTCCTCAGCATTTTCAATTGGCGTAATCATGCGTTCAACAGTTAAAAAAGCCGCCAGATTAGCTGTGTAAGACGCAATGATAATCAGCGTGAAGAACCACCATATTGCGCTGACGATGCGTGTTGATATAGATTTTGGATTTATATCAGATCCTTGCTGCATTAAAGTGCCAATAGTAAACCAAAAACTGTTAGACAGTGAAAACTGGTTAGTTATGACAGGATTTTTTATATCGCAGGGATATTTGTCACGCCACTCGATCGGAGAAAATTTTGCGACGACATAAATTGTAAAAGATACCAAGAAGTACGCAGCCAAAACATAGAGCCACACATCATAAGCCAATGGATTCATGAAGGAGAACAAACGGGAATCTGGTGTTGTTGGCACCTATTGGGGATGATATATATATATATTTTTACATAGATACATGCACGTATATATGTAAGTAACGCCTTGCCGTACAAAAAAACTGGTATATTATTTTGAAAATGTATAAGCCGAAACTGAGACTGAATTCACGACACAACGTTTTAAAGTTTTACGCGATAGTACTTCTAAGATACGATATCCTACGAGTATATAACACGATTTGGACCTAAGTTGACTTAAGTAGTTATTGTTTTTACCACAGATAGTCCAGTAAAATAAAAATAAAAAATATAGACATTTGCTTTTCTCCGTAGCATACGTTATACTTATGACAAGAAAGTAGGTTTTAGTATGCACATTCTTAATTGATTCTTCTTCTTCTTTCATTGGCTTGATAACCGCCTTTGCGATTTTGCCGAGCTTAATTGATTACTTTATGGATTTTTTTGTTAACTTTTTCTGCACCGCATACTAAGAACCGTTTTTTCCATAGGAGTTAGTTACAAACTCCATAGAATATAGTGATATGTGCAAAATGAATTATGTGGCATTCCATACTAATGTTTATTCATGAAAAAATCGTACTGTGTGTTTTAAATAAACATTGAGTTTTTTGTAGCAAGGCCCATAAGATATATGTAACAGAACGCACGGAATTTAAAATATTTCTTGTTTCAAAAGTAATGTACTTAAAAAATAATTAGTGTCTCAACGTAAGCCATTATTAATCACTTCATAGTTAGCAAAATCTATATAAAAGTAAAGCCCAAATTCTTTATTACAGCAAAACAGCCAGTCTGGGTCGATTTCTGTGATTCAAATTTTAAAATGACATATTTATGTGACAATAGGTTGAAAATGAAATGTGTAGTTTAGCCCAACCAATTAATTTAATTCACTATTTCTTTATATCTATGTATATTCAGTTCCGGAAAATACCCAGTAAGTATGAATTAAATTGAATCTAAAACAATAGTCGTTCTTATAAAAATGTTGAATGGTAAGAAATAACATTAATAATTTATGGCTTTATATACATATAATTAATTACCTTTATTTCATAGCAGGCACAACCGATTGCTGTCTGAATACGAAGGCGGTTTGAGAAGTCAGTGACTTTTTAATTTTCTGCGCTAAAACTAGTAATTCAACACTGCTGAGTTGATTCAACACTTTTGAGCAAGCTGAGTCATTTAGGGCCAGTTTTTCAGTGCTGGTTTAAACTCAGTTTAAACGGAGTTTAGTTAAACTCAGATTAAATTTAAACTAAGTTTAAACTGGACAGTTGTTTTTCAGTGCAAGTTTAAGGCCGCAGTTAACATTGGCCATTTTGTAAGGCAACATTGTTTTTTTCTTTATCTAGATAAGACAACAGCTGATGTTTGTTGACAATTTGATGCCATTGCTAAATAATCCTTTTCGTCAAAAATATCAAAATGATTCGGATGAGTAGATATTACTCTTTTTCTTCTTAATATAGTAATTGTAAGTATTTCGCTTACTTCTGTGTCACTGTAGTCACTTTCACCAGAGGAAATATCCATTTTTTTAAAATAAAATTTCAATTAGAGGACCTTGCGGTCAAATATTTGTTGCAACCAAAATAAAGTAGTTGGCGAACAGCTGATTCGTTAAACGGAGTTTAACCGTGCCAGATCGGCCGTTTAAACTTAGTTTAAACTACGTTTAAAGTTGACTGAAAAACAAGCATGCTGAGTTTAAACTTAGTTTAAACGGCAAACAGAGTTTAACTTGCACTGAAAAACTGGCCCTTAGTTGGTGCTTGACAGCCATTGAAAGCATGTAACCTCTTGACTTTAAACCAGTGCTTTTCAAGCGCGACTGCGCGCAAACACAATATTCTATGCTTGTGTGCGTAAGTAAAGCAGCGGTTGTTAGCACACTGTGCAAATTGTATGAATTATCGAGTGTTTTTTTTAAATCGCTTGTTAGAAGCTCATCTATATCTATTTCTGTTTTGTGGAGTTTAATTCTCATAAGATCCTCTAAATTTGTATCTGTCAAACTATTTCTCTGTTTGCTTTTAATGATTTTCATTATACAGAAGGCGTTTTCACAATTATATGTTGAGGCAAACATCGAATATAACTTATAATTTTTTTTTATATAATACTAGTTTTTTTTGGCTAACAACACCGTAGCATATTATGCATTGTGCTTCACCTTCCATATTTTTAATAAAAAAAATCTATTTCCCAAGTTGCATCGAACATTATGTAAATTTTTTTGTGTGTATTTTTTTTAATGGTGCGCAGCGAGGTCTTGCTATGACAAATGTGAATAGCAACTGAATGGATTTAATTTGTGCGAAATAGCAGCAACGCGACGGCCGACCACTCAACATCGTTCGTTCTACGCAGTAACTTATAGTATACATACGTGTGCAAGCATTGCGTCGGCACAGCTGGCCCATGGGATAGCAAATCAAATATTTGATAAGCACTTCTTTAAACAAAAACAAAAATTAGTGAACTTCGTGTGCTGATTAAGCATTATTTTTTGCGATAAAATCTATGGAATGAAATTGTATGACCGGAGAATGAAAGTGCGTGAGGCTGATGGACTGTAGGCTTCTCAACTAAGCGTGTACGTCACATTTTATATACAATTAGTATATGAAAAAACTATACGCGCGATGGGTTCCTTGATTGCTCACACTCGACCATAAAAGTAACCGTGTTACCACTTCAAAGGATTGCCAAAAATCTACGAATTGGGCTAGGAACTGCTACCCCATCCAGCATATTCTCTAGATTTAGATCCATGCGACTATTTCCCATTTACAAATTCGAAGAAATAGCTGGGTGGTAAGACGTTTGGCTCGAATGAAGAGATCATCACAGAAACAAACGCCTATTTTGAGAGTCTTGGGAAAAGCTACTATTAGGTAGGTCTAAAAAAATTGGAAAAACGCTGGACTAAGTGTATAGGGTTTATAGGTGTTATGTTGAGAAATATAACGCTTTTTTTGCAGAAATAAGTATATTTCATTCAAAGATGTGTTTGACTTAACAAACCGCCTCCGTAAGCAGCCAGGCAGATAACAATTTGTTAATGAAGCAAGTTGTTAATAAAGTATAGAAAAATATAAGATTCCCAGTTCCCGACGTATTTCACAGAAATTTAAAACGAAGGTTATAAATATAACAAAGTCGCTCCAACATTAAATATTTTATTACCAAAATGGCATATCAGAACAATGGGATCTGTATGTTGTGATAATCCGATGTTATTAATTAACTTTAAAGTTTGTGAAAATCACAAGCTGCTGAACTCTGAACAAATCTTATCCATATAAACTTTGTCCCATCCCCTCGGCTATTATGCCGGCAATATCTTCCGAGGAAGTATTTTATTATTAAATTATATAACTTAAAGTAATTATTTAAAGCAAGCCCCGATTTCGTACCGACTTTGTTTCTTAAAAACTGTGCTAAACATCTTTATAAGCTCTTAGCGAATTTATTTAATCTTTCTCATAAATTGGAATTTTCCCTATAGCTTGGAAATATTCATTAATTATACCCCTTTACAAAACCGGTAGTAATCGTGGTATAGCAAAGCTTTCGGCTATTCCAAAACTATTTGAACCTATTGTTCTTGACCGTTTAACATATTCAAATAAATTCAGAGAAATTATGCGTGATATTATATACACCGATTTTATAAAGCATTTCACAGAGTAAGTCACTCTTTACTTATCCACAAATTTTATTTTCTCGGTTTTCAATCTAATCTTCTTCGTTGGATATCTTTTTACTACATTGACAGAACACAACGAGTCCTTTTTTAAAATATTTGCTCGAGCATTATTCATGTATCTTCAAGGGTTCCGCAAGAAAGTCACCAAGGGTCCGATTCTGTTTTTACTTTTTGTAAATGACATACCTTCTGTAATAAAATATTCAAAAATTTTATTGTATGCTGTTGATGTAAAACTTTTTATATCTTAGTATTTTGTTGATGAAAGGTCGTTACTACAAGCCGATTTAAATAGCATGGCTAACTGGTGTGAAGTCAACTACATGCCACTTAACCTTAAAAGCTTTAAAGTAATGTGCTTTTCTCGCAGGGCGGCCAATACTGGCATACGGATCTGTTGTTAAGAACCCGCGCTGTCAAGTTTATTGCCACCAGATTAAGTCAATCCAAAAACTGTTCTGCTTTTTGCTCTATAGAATTTTCGCTCGGATTCTCCGTATAACCTGTTACCATATACATATGTCACTTAAAATGTTAGACATATTATTTACTGACATGCTTGACTTCTAGCCCATCTTGCCGAAATGAAACTAACAGTTCCCTTCCGAGTTTCAAGGCATTTCTATTTTCTTTTTCTGAAGCCATGCAAAAATAATTTTGAACTAATCGAGTCCCGTAGTTTATGTCGGGATTTAATACTCACTTCAGTGCTTTTCAGACTAACTTTTTTATGAAAAGAAGACTATACTCAATACTCTCATGGATTATTCATAAGAGGTTTCGCATTGCGCAGGTCCGATATTCTCTCTCAAACAGAATTTAGTTTTGATCGGATTATTTTTATTATCATTAAACAGAATATAAGAAAAAGTGAATACCGAGTATGCATGAATTTAATTCAGTTTCGGTCAGTTTTCTTGTACTTTTGGCGGTATTGGAAAACTTCGAATACCTTGAATAACATACTAATGCCCAGGTTCATAAACGGCTTGGTAAAATCTATTACACTTTCACGCGCATATGTGATGGTCATTGATCCAACGGCTAGATCAGCTTTCTAAATATAATAAAAAAATATATTTTTACATTCTTGGATATTTTGATATTTGCTATATCGATTATTTTGCGGAAACTAATTTTATATCTTGTAAATAGCAAAATGAACAACAAACATACACAACGTTGGAAGTGACTAATTTCAATAAAAAGTCGCTCATACGCATTAATTTTGCACAAGAGTTAAATTTATTAAACGGGACTTTGGCAACAGCTCGGCTAGTTCAAAATATGTTATAACCTAACAAATGTTTTTATATATTTGCTGGAAAAAATAAACTGAAGTTTTTTTTATAAACTGCTTTATTTTATAGTAAAATTTAAAATAAGAATTATTAAATTTAAACATTTAATCGAAAACTTCAGATAATTTTGAAAAATTTCAATAAACGAAATAATCACTTCCAATTAATTTTATGAAGGTAATCGCATTTTTATAATTAAATTAATATCATAATCATCATGCAAATTGTTACTTTTTTGGATTTGTAGTGTGCTCAAGATATTTGGGAGTAAAACACCTTTTTTACACTAGTACACTTTTCTCTTTTACTTTATTTAAATAACTACAAATGGAAATATCTCCGAATTACGAAATGGCATAAACATATACGAGGGGACATGGGAGGCTCCAGAGCGTTTTTTGAGAGGGGAGAATGAAAATTGCTATAGACACTTTTCGTGAGACAAATCCAGTGTGTTGTGGTACAATATGCAAATTTTCGTATTTTTTAATTTTCGTTCAACTGTAATTGATTTGGGTGTGCAGTATCTCCATAAAAAATTATGTATATTTGACAAGTATAGCTGATATAGCTTTTACTAGAAGCTGCTTGGACTTTGAAATCGAGGTTAAGGTTTTTACAGCAAGATGTTTGCAAGTTTAACTACGAGGAAGCGGTCGCCCACCAGTATCGGCCCCTACGAGGGGACTAATAAAAATTCGTTTAGTTAACCAGAAAAAAAAAAATAAAGAATCATTTCGTATTTATTTTTAAGGTTGCCTTTTTTTAATCTTCTCTACATAATCGCCATTTATTTCAATGCATTTCTTAATCGTGTAGATCCACTTCTCAAAACATTCTTTAAAATCATGCTTCTTTAGCTTATCAAGTTATGCATTAACCGCATCAATTATAATTATCTCCGCTTGCTGTTTTAAATACCTTTTCACTCATATTTCTTTTAAGCGTTGGAAATAACCAGAAATCACAAGGTGATAGATCTGGGGAATATGGTGTTGGTCGTTTTTCTTCGATGCCAGAGATCGCAATAAAGTAACTCGTTATTTCAGCAGCCAGCTCGGCACGTTGTCATGATGTAAAAAGTGGCGTCGCAAATTCTCTTTTTTCCTGTTCTCCAAAAATGTTTTGAAAACTTTTTCTAGGCTATCTTCGGTATACTATTTCGCAGTTACCGTCTGACACTTTTCCAAAGGAATAACAGATACGATATTTGATCGGGTGAAGTAAACTATCATTATTAGTTTTGTTGCTTAGCTTTTAGAGGTTTGTCCTGCTGAGCTCCATACCATGGTTGTTGGATCGTTTATATAGAACCAAGTTTAGGCACGACATTATTTAGGAAAAAATGATACCCGTGATACCCATCGAGCAGATTTCTACGTGTATCCCAGATGATTACATAATATTAGCGATACGGCTATTTCATTGAAACCCAATTCCTCAGAAATCATTTCTTATGTCAATCGTAAACTTTAAATTTCAACCAGAGCCACAGTGAATCCTAGTGGAAGATTATGATCGACCTTTTCGGGGTTCGTCCTCTGCAATCTGCGGGACCACTTGGAAATAATCTGCTGAGTTCGTGCAATAAATCCATCTGCACTTTGGCATTCATTGAATATTTGTAGTGGCTTTAGCTTACGCCGAGAACCGAAGATAATCTCATAGTTTGCGTTGTTTGTGGAACTTTGTCTGTTCTATCGTCAGATATTTTGCGTTTTATAGTCTCCATTGAAATTTCTGAAATTTCATTCTCTCTGAAATTTAGAATGAAGTCTCGAAAAACAATCGCAAAGGATTTGGTAATTTTTGTATTTAAAAAAAAAATCGAGTCGCAAACTAAGTGAATTTTTGGAAGTTCCGTCTTGTATAAGTATGTATGCGTATGAAATACTTATACCAAGAGAAATTTTGTTTTATAAACGCGTTATCATAGACAAACCCAATTTAATGCAAAATGTCATACATACATAAAACATACATATGTATACCATGATTGAAAGTATGATATCACTTTTATCCTTCTTGAAAATAGATACATACATATATGAATAAATAAAAGCAAGCAAAATTGTGCACTTTACATATTTCATCAGTTGCGCCACCATGCCGTTCCATTCGCTTGTAAATGGATCTTTTGCGCCATATTTTCGATCAGGCACCAGGTCAAGAATGTAATCAAACCCAATGTCACGGGCTATCAGTTCGAGTATGTCTACGCAGAATCCGAAAAAACGCTCATTGCCCGTAAAGTTTTTGCCGTAGTGCATCATAACGTAGGGTGTCTCCTAAAATAAAACATATATATATATATGTGTAATATATTGAAATACTTATATGAAAAACATAACTCAAGCCGAAGTTATTCTCAACGTTCCTTCTAGTGTATCCCGACATTTTGTTAAGCCAATTTCGAATTATTTGAACCCTTTAGGTCTCTCTGTCATGACTGCATGTCACATTGCACAAATAAAAAAAAATCAAGAACAATTTTGACTTAAAGCGTAAAGAGGCTGCTTTCTGCGACTACGACCCAGATGACCATACCAAATGACCATAATAATGCCCCTACAATGTAGAAAAAATTGGTAAAGGCGAAGGCCCTAAGAATGTCAGGCTAGCTGAATTATAAAACTAGTAACGATTCAGTACCCAATACTTAAAAAAAATGTAGGTATGCACTACTTCCTTTTCGCCATAATCAGCCCTATCGCTGAGTATGCCGTAGTAAGATTTTCGTAGATTATGCGAAAAAGACATCACTGAGTACGAATGGATTCTTCGTAGAATCGAAATTCGTAGAGTTGCATCGGTGAGTTCATTCGTAGCCCAATTTTGTAGATTTTTCGATGATTTCAATAATTTATAATAGTACAGAAACATAGTGAAATTATGAGTATTAAATTTGATATAAATGTTTTTATTAAAAGCAATTTTCTTTCTTGTTTGTTGTTTGCCCTTTGAGGTCAAAAATAACAACGCGTTCGCAATACGCTCGCTTGCTAGAATTGTTGCAGAAAAATTCAGAATTTGGAGAGGATTACACCAAATTCAAAAAGGAGGAGGTGGACAACTTTTGAACACAATTTTACATCCGGAGACCTGGATTTTGCATGGAAATCCTATTTCGTTTTTCCTCGATACTCATTTTCAGCTTTAGCCATAATAAGAGTGTACGCGGTGCTGATAATCTATACGAATTGTTACGAAATATCACGATTTTTGACAAATCGCGTTCGCGGTGACCAAAAAATTTGCAAGGAAGGGGAAATTGAGAGCGTCAAATGACATTTCATTTTGAGGCGAAGTTGCAAATTCTTGCTGGACAAATTTTACCCAGCACAAATTTGCAAGCAAGAAAACAGCTGATTAAAACCACCTGATTGCAATTTGGATAAATATGAAATTTTTGTTTAAGAGTTTTAAAGGCGTAAATTATAAATAATGGGTATTAAACATGCAAGAAGCAAGTAAAAGCTATTTTGGTTAAGTTTTGTTAGTGGAATGTTTCAAGAAGGCACTAAAGCAACGGTTTTCATTTTGCATATTTGGATGCGGACAAAAATTCAATCAGCTGTTCGCTAAACTTGCAAGTTTCTGCAAATTTTGCGTTCGCGTAAAAATTTGCAAGAATCATTCTTTAAGAGAGAATACTCCACAATTCTAAGAAATTTCGTTGCTGGATAATTCTTGCTGGACTTTTACCCGAACAGACTTAATAATAACAAACCCAACGATAACCCTCCTTTCTCGTCGGCATGAGGGGCGCATCCGCATGACGCACGGATTTTTTATTTTTTTAAATATGGTTGTGCCGATTCGAGAAAGAGTTTGTTAAGTGTCGAGATCTGAAACTGTTAGCTACAGAAAAAATAAATTAATTAGCTGACCGAAATGTTACTATGAACTAACGCAAATCAATTTAAGAGGGAGGACAGCACATTCTTCTTGATGTTAAAGAGCGAGTCTGACACATCAAATGTGTTGGAAAGCAAGTTAAAATCCCGATACAAGCACCGAAATGGCTCATTCAGTTCAAAATTTGTTTTACTTTGATTCAGAAAGATTCAGGGCATAGCCGTAACTGAAATGTATTCAAAACTTGTAAAATGTTGATTGGACCATTAGTATATCAAAGTCCTTTCCAAATCACGGCAGGTAACCACCTTCCGCAAAAATCTTAGCACCGAAGCCAGTTTATGGATCTCATACATTGACGACGGTCTCGGAACACTTCAGAGGCTATCTTTTAGCAACCCATCCACATTCATAAATGCTGATTTGTTTAATAGAATATTTTTAATGAATCTGTAATTTAAAACTGGTAAAATTAAAAATTTGTTTGAATAACCTATACTTTTCATACAAAGTGACATCCAATTCCAAAAAAATTAAAGGTCTGACTTAAAGTTTTCCGCTGCATTTTAACTGTGACTAAATTTTGCCACCTCTCTTAATTGGGGAATATGTTATCCTCGCACTCCCAAGGAAATTCATTTTGTTCAATAATTGCAAAATAACGCTATAAAAATAAATTCTTTTGCTAAAATTTGTTTGCTTACTTTGTGCCAGCTGATGTCGAAATCTCAAAATTTGGCATTTAAGTTTGGCAGCGCTTTTTTCGAGCGATAGCAAATTTTTCGTATTCGTAGCGGAGAGTTGCGTTCGTATCTTTTCTACGACGTACTCAGGGATAAGATAGAATATACATCTCAAGCCTGAGAAGCATTTATATCATTGCTATTTTTATGGTATCGCCCAAAAAATGCATAAAGTTGAAATATGACGCGGTTTTCGTAAGAGATGCGATAATAAGTGCGTCGAACAAGTATCCATAGCAACGTTAACGATCTCCATGCGTGCCATATAGTTATTTGATGTTACTTAAAATAATATGGTGGTGATCTTCGAAATAGCTGCTATAACTTCTACCACTAAAACTATGTTTTTTTTTTTTTTCAAATAAAAATCTTCCATAAACTGGCTTCGAGCTCAATAACATTGTCAATTACAAAAATATCTTTAAATTATTAGTTTGTAGTAGAGTCTAATTAAAAAACAAACATGTATGTATGTAATTAAATATGACTTTTATAACCATAAATGTATAAAAAAAACATTGAATATAGACAAAGGGTGTTTTTTAGACATGTGATTTTTAAGAAGAAATAAAACGCATATAATTTAATGCTATGGCCAAGAATTTAACTTTATTATAAAGATAAGGCCGTTATGTTTTAAAAATGATTTCGGGCAAGTAACCGCTCGAATAAGTTCCAGCCGAGAGGCCCAATTTTCGACCACTTTTTGCAGCAATTGGGGCCGAATATTCTCTTTCAAGGCGTCTTGAAATGACATACCAAAGAGAGTGTAAATCAAGTAACAGCTGTCAAAAAGGCCAATTCCGAATGTATTGCCTAATTGAAAACCACACGTCTAAAAACACGCGCAGCATTCGCCGAGATCGTATCTCTCAATACACTTTATTTGCTTTTGTTTATTGTAAGCTTATCAGCTGATTTGAATTTCGCATCGCATCGAGCAGTTACATAACATATATGCTCCTTCTTTCCGAAGTGAGAAATAAAATACAGATTATAAAGTGAATGTAAGTGAATTCACTGAAGCATTTCATTTTTATTTATTATTATTATTTATTATTGTTTCTGTATAAATGTTTTATGTAATATACTAATTATATTAATCAATCCTATATGAGTTTGTAAAAACATGTTCCAGTATTGTGCAGGTATTTAAATTCCTTTTTTTTAATGAAATATGATATACGAGTATGTCTTTTTGATTAAAGTAAAAACCATGAATTCAAATATATATTTTACAAAAAACGTTTGTTATTTTTCTAAATGTTTATAATTGACAATTTTATAGTGCCAGTTTATGAAAGAGAAAGATTTTGATTAAAAAAACAGTGAACCTATCAATTCGCCGTGTTGTATAAACTCAGTTATTTGAATCAATTGAGTTAATGCACTTACCAATATAGTAATGACGACCAGCGTAACGTTCATTGCACCAGCATCGAAGAACAAAGAAGGTTCGGTAATATTGAGACGAGTCTGTGGCGACCATTCCCCAACTTTAACAATAGAATGCTGACGCAATTTGACTAGGTCCAACTTAAATTGAACACGCCGGCCTTCTTTGAATTGAATGGGGCCGGTCAGACCTCGCCACTCCACCTTTCCAAAAAATATAGATACATGTTTTTATTTACTGTTTTTTAGGATTATTGAATATCCATGCAATCACCGAATTTATGTAATTTATCAAGCTTAGACCACCATCCCATGGAGTTTCGTCATCACATGAAATGTTCGAAATACGCAGAATATGTGACTGTTCCAAAGTTTTTAATCCGATAGCAAATATGTAAACCGAATCGTAAACAAGAGCAGGTTCTGTCTAAAAATAATTGAAGTAAGTAAAATCAATATATTTGTAAATTATCAAGCATATCACCTGTATCGTACGTAGTTTTCGATAGTAAGTTGTTTCTTTGCTATACTCGCTATTATAAGCTTCTATACCCTTAAGTATATTTCGGACGCTTACATCACCCACGTCAACTAGACGAAACGCGGTTATATTTACGAAATTATATTTAAAATCCTCCAAATCGAATGTTTCAATGTCGAAGCTAGTAAATATGTAATGATATTTATATTCGTTCATTTGCAACTGCAAAATCTGAAATATACCAGTATTAACGACTATATATTTTAATTATATTTAGATTTTAGTGCAATAGCATTAGTAAAATATATCTATCCATCTTGAACTTTTAATAAAAAAAAAAAATTTTGATTTACGCAGGCTTACTCTGGACGCAATTACTTTGATATTTTATAGACAAAATAAATATTTTGAATCGATTTATTTATATCCAGAAGCCTTTTTAACTACGCATTTGTATCAATAATTTTTTTTTTAATTATTTTAATACATAATATGTATGCATCAGGGCCGGCCGCAGGATTTCATTTTGGAGGGGTTTTATGTAACAACCAAGAATATCATTATATTTTTAAAGTACGCAGCATATTTTAAATATATAATTTTAAGGATATATGATGATTAGTGGCGGCTGTGGTCATAACTTGATAAGCCGCTAACTTGATAAGCCGCTGAGTTCGAGGTTCGAATCTCAGATTGGGATAACTGGCGCGCTTTGTTGACTTCGGCCAAAATCGCTTATGCGGTTATCGATCGGATATAAATCGGCATAACTCAATAAAAGTCCCATGATGAGTTTTTTACTAAATTATTCTGCTTTCAATAATGCAAATCGCCAAGGTTCAGAGTCAACATTTACATCCAGATTGCGATGGACAATACGAAAAGCTAGCCTACTGAGATGATCTTCTTTCATTGTTGATCTTATATAAGTTATAAGGCGACGTAAAGTTGAAAGCGTTTGTTCATTCGCGATATTTTGGTCGAATGAGACCTGCAAAGTTGGCAACTGAAACTGATAGTGAAGACAAGGTTTTACCAATTCTTCATTAAAGACTTATCCCATAATGCTTTTCGCTTACTCTTTTTACAGCATTTCTTTGCCTATTATCAGTAATGCAAGAATTAATGCAAGCAGTATTGCAATATCATAAAAACCCGTCGTCGACCATTTGCGGAGATCCAGCAAACATTTAAGTAAGAAAAGGATTAAAGAACCCGTCGAACTCTAGTATATTGTCTTAAGGTAGAACGTAAGAAAACTATTAGAAAAACTGTCGAGAACTATAGCGTTCTCTACTAAAATGGGACTAAGTTCTCGATTTCGAGGAAATAATATTTTTTAATTCGAATTCTTAGGTTCAATTCCAATTTGATTCTAATCTTGATATTTGATTGTTTAGGAGCTAAGTATAATTGGCTTTCGTTAATTAAAAAATGCACATTGAATGATGTTAATTTTTTCATATTGCCTCATTTTTCTTTGTATTAATGGTAGCAGTATTAAAATATTTTCATATAAATTCTTGATTTAGTGTTTCATACGAGTGTGTCTCTAATCATTTTATAATTATATTCTAACGCTCGATTTTTATTCCAAAAATATTAGACAACTATCAGAAAGTTTTCTTTGAAACGATTTTCGTCCATTGAAGGCACTTCTCGTTCCCAAAAGCATCCATATATTCTGATTCTTCATGGAATAGCAAACATGTGTGTACATACATTATTTATATCGTTGACAACAAATAAAAAATATTCACAAATTTCCACACCTGCCTTTCTCTAACGTCGTCGGGAAGTGTAACCATATATGACTGAGGCATCCTGCTAAAAATTATGCTTGCCAATGCATTGGTTATTTTTATATTATTTAGCAACTTCAAAAGAAAAATTTTAAGCTTTTTTTAAATGCGATATGAGTTTTTGCCATTAAAATAGCTGCCAATCGTATTTTTTCCCTTCTTTCTATTTTCAGCTCAATTTCGTTTGTCAAATCAGCCGATGTCTAAATGCGGATAAGTGTCGTCTGTCAGGCCTGAAATATTATACAGATATATGAGCTCGTTTATTTGCATAAGTGCCCTCATCTGTCAGCCTTTTTATACATTAATATTGACTAGTTTTATTAAACTGATTTATATGTTTGTTATAACTGTTTTACATGTTACATCTTATGTGTATATAAGTAGTTTCATAACCAATTAACCTGACGAGAGTAAAAGAGACATACATACAAATTTATGTTGAAAAGTTTATGAGATAGAAAAAGAAAGGAGATCGCACATACTGATGAGTACGGGAGAGAGTGGTTATATTTTTCCCGTGCTTCTTAAAAATATAACTACATCTGTCCAAGTGCCCCATACCACGGTTTTCGTCATATGTATCGGTTCTTAAACAAGTACTGTTCTTACTGGGGAGTATATGCACAGCTACATGGAGATTGCTAGTATGTACATGTATATACATAAATACATATATTAAAAAATGGGTTAGCAAATAAAGTAATCAAACTGAAAGCATTAGGCACCGACAACACCAACAAAATCATTGGAAATTGAATTGCGAGTATGTATTTTAATTTAGCTACAACAATTGAAAATTTAAAAGTAAATGACAAATACAATATTACTTAAGCACATACATACCGCATTGATAGTGCATATACAATATGTGTATGTACAAACATGCAAATTTCTTGAGGAGTATGTACATACTTATGTACTTCTATGACAATTATATTTCTTAGTACTTATACTCTGTCGGAAATAACTGTCTTTTTTCGGAATACAATGTATACAAAAGCAATTAAACAGCCGTGCTCCCAGTTTCACATTCACAAATGTCCCTGTGGATTCGGTTGAAAACACATGTTTGGTGCTCCCAATTTCACATTCACATACATTTTTGTGAATTGAATCCGAATGCTTGGTTGTATGTGAAATGAAAAGTAAATGACAAAAAGTGTGTGAATGTTTAATTATTTTCGATTGGGATAATTTTTTAAATATTCTTTGATTTTTGTAGAAGCCATTTATGACATTTCTGTATTAGTTATTCATTGAAATAAACTTATTTTTAAGTGTTTTGCTGATGACTCCTCAAAAATCATACATAGTTGAATCCGAAAGGGAAATTTCAACAACAGCTGTTTGTGAATTGGCACAACGATAACCGATATGTGTGAAATTGGGAACACACTAATTTACTTTTACAGGAAATTTTTAAAATAACATTGTGGAATTAAAATGTGAAACTGGGAGGACGGCTGTATATTCGAATTCTAATGTTAAATCGAGTTTTTTTTCCACGTAAAAGTTTCAATTTTTTGTTTTTTTCATCGATTTTACTACAAACTTATAATTCAGAGATTTACAACCCTATGCTGGAATCCTTCGTACGTTCGATTAGGCTACGAATCGTAAAATCAGTATGCTCAAATCCGCTTTTCGTAATCGTAACTGTTTTCGCAATTCGTAATATCGGTATGCCAGAATCCGTCGGAGCTGTCAATTGCGGAATTTTGTACGAACAGTGTCGGGGCGAAATAAATTTTAGAAAAATTAGACATGTATAAATGCAGAAATAATCAAATATGCATGCATGTAAGTTAAAGGATCTTTGACCCTTACACTCAAAAAAATAGACGACGCAGCACTTACGTAACGAGGGTTTCATGGTACCGTTTACTGCCTTGGTTTCCCACGGGCGTTTCACTGCGTGGTGAAATACTTGCGTAAGGATATCCGGCAGTACCGATCGTGCCTTGGTTTCCCACAGGTGTAGCATTGGTTATGCAATGGGCCAATTGCAGTATGTGATGAAATGTAATTCTGCAGACGCAGCGGCACGTGTAATGGTTGGCTGTGGGAATCGTTCAGACTGGGCGCTAGCGATAATTTACCTCGATAAAACAGTAATTTCTAGGCTAATTTAGGGTCGCTGAATCGGAAAATAACACTTATTGATTTTTCTTAAGAAGCGTTTGCGAAATTTTTGCAAAAAACATGTTTTTTAGGCCTTTTTTCATATTGTCAAAACTAACTAGGCAGATTGATTTCACTAATATGTATATCAATTTAAAGGTAATGACTGTCTCTTTACAACGATATATCATATGTACCCATTAAATTGGTATTATTTGTGTAACAGCCCTTAATATCCTAAAAAAGGCAATTTTTCAAGCTTATTTGAAAATTTTTCAATTTCATTGTGATTTTTCTAGTAATTGAACACAATTATATCAGGACAAAAACTGCGAAAGTTGAGGACGTGTCAAGTGATTGCAGACAATTTACATTTTTCACGTTTTTTTGCTATTTTATACTAGAAACTAGAAAAATAACAATGAAATTTAAAAATTTTCAAAAAAGCTTGAGAAATTGCTTTTTTTAAGATATTAAGGGCTGTTACACAAATAATACCAATTTAATGGGTACATATGATATATCGTTGTAAAGAGGAAGTCATTACCTTTAAATTGATATACATAAAAGGTTAGTGAAATCAATCTGCCTAGTTAGTTTTGACAATATGCAAGAAAAGGCCTAAAAAACATGTTTTTTGCAAAAATTTCGCAAACGCTTCTTAAGAAAAATATATTAGTTGTATTTTCGGATTCAGCGACTCCAAATTGTAAACTAGAGTTACATATGTACATAAATACAAATGTACACATGTATATACATACTCGTACAAGTTGACATTATCGCTAGCGCCCAGTCTGAACGATTCCCACAGCCAACCATTACACGTGCCGCTGCGTCTGCAGAATTACATTTCATCACATACTGCAATTGGCCCATTGCATAACCAATGCTACACCTGTGGGAAACCAAGGTACGATCGTTACTGCCGGATATCCTTACGCAAGTATTTCGAATTGAAGTCCACCACTTAGAAACCCGACTTACACAACAAAACAACTCGTCGCCTCGAAATATGAAGTTAACCGAGATGCAAATTTAAATTTTCCATGCAAAAAATTTAAGAATTCCTGTCTGAAAGATGTGGTCCTTAATAGCCGCTGAATCCGGGAATTGCTTTTCCCTAATTGTAAATAAATACAATGTTGTCTCCATTAAGCTACCTCAATAAAAAAGTTTAAAATAGTTTACATCATTATTATCGTAAACCAAATTATGGAAAACTTTTATGCATATTTCCCTCGAATAGGGAGGTTTAAGCCCCCAAATTGCCCTCCCAAACTTTGCGGCCGGCCCTGCTATGAATTATTTCATATACATATGTATAGCTTGATAGGAAAAAGGTGTAAGTAAGAGATAAGTTGTTTTATTAAATTTTCGCAGATTCTATTTATTTTACCTCTTTAAGTAGAATGGAAATGTTAGCAGCATTTGTATCGAGTATCAAATTGTGTATTTCTTTGTCTTTCAGCTCAGTCAAAACCTTGACATATGTAGTGGGTGTCGCCTGTCGCAAATGTATCTCAATGTCATTGATCTGAGCAAATTTGCGTAGTTGCAAAACACCTGAAATTTACAAACGACCATTATGCACATTTTTTAGATGGGAACAGAAAATTCCGCTTTGTGTTTCAATTTATATATTCTTGGAATATATAATTCATTCTTAGAATGTATGATCTCATAATAATAATAATTCTTTGAATGGATGACTCCATTTTTAGACTATGTGAATTCATTCTTAGAAAGTATGAACTTATTCTTTGAATGTACGAACCTATTCTATAAATATATGAATTTATTCTTTAAAGGTATGAACTTAATATTTTTATGTATGAACCCATTTACTAAACGAAATAATATTACATTTAAATTTAGAAGTTATAAAATGTTTTCTTTGATAGATGTACATATTTTTAAATTCATTTATAATTAAGTACATTTGGGGTTTGAAAATAATAATGACGAAAACCATTCAATATGCTATGTTTATATCTATTTTTTTACTTACAAACGATTTAAGTCACTCAACAGTATACTAGCCTTGGAAGAACTCTTTGATGTATTATAATATATGTTGTAAAAATACATTTCGATGAACTTCCAGAAATGTATTGAGGCTTCAAATCAAAAATATGGTAGCATCTGTAGCATATGTACATATGTATGTCAAACTGCAAAACCTAATTTGTGATCATCCAAATATAAGTAAAATTGTTGAAAAGACTCATCCAAACTAAAAGGTTGTACTTTATCCTTAAAAAAAGTTATATGCTGTTCTATTTGTTGGTTCATTTGCCCTACGAAACATATATCTTCTTAAGGATTTTTTGCCGGTGTTGTCTGTTTTTAAGGCTTTTCCCGTCGGGTGAAGATAAGCGTGCAGAGACATTTCGCCTAAAAACTCGATAAAGGTTTATTAGAATAATGTAAGCTTAATATAAATATGTAGACTGGTAGGTAGTTATATTTTTATAAACTTATAGAAAATTACCTTTTTCCACGAAGTTCGATGATACATTTTGAAGATATATTGATTTAACTACCCCCTTATTTGAATTTAGGTTTTTGAAATAAAGAAAAAGTTTCATAATTTTGTCATACCAAACTTCTATAAAGTCGGTTGCAGTAAAATTTAAAAATTTAAAGTCAATATCAACCTGCAAGTAAGATATTGTTAATTTAAAACTTAAGTACTAACATAATAACTTACAAGTCTATATCTCGAAGGTTTTCCATACTCAGGCCAAACTTTCATAATCTCGGCTACAGTCTTGCAGTCATTTAGAACTGATATATGCCTTAACTTGGCAGTCGCACTCCAAAGTTCATTGAAATCCTCTGCAGCGAGATTGTTGTACCTAAGCTTCTTTACAAGATATTTTTCTTCGTTGCCTGAAGTTTTTGTATAAACGAAAAATATAATATTTAGTAAGACTTAATGTATGTAATATTTACCTTCAGCTGCGCTGCGTTTTTTTTCTGTACTTTTAGTTTTCAAAGTTCTTCGGGCAACAATTTTGGAACTTTGTTTCAAGTTACAAAATCTCGTATAAATGTTTCCCCTTTTTTCGTTTCTATAGAATTCTTATTTTTAAGAAGAAAAAATTGCAGAATCCATTGCTCCAATTTATGACTAATTTTCAATGTAAGCGCTCCTTTGCTATTGATGAAATAGCTCGTAATGGTGTTTATTATCGTAAAATGTTTCTTTGCTCGTTGTGTAAAGAGTTGTTGGTTTCATAAAATTTTTGCACCGCTTGTCCTTTGCGGTCATTAGAGAGAATATGGTAAAGCGATATTGCTGTACAATCTGCTATTGAAGGGCTCGAACAGCTAGAATATGGGTGCATCACTGTACAAGCTTCCTAAGGTTGCCTTGCGGAAGTAATGGTTTCGAAAGGACAGTTCATTTTTCTTCTCTACTCTTCGAAGTGATGCTCAAATAAGGCTCGTTCGCCTATTTTCCAACTTTTTGTTAAGTCCTGTATATGTATAATGGTCTCCTTTAAATTGTCAACAACCCCATATCACTTTAAACTTTGAAACTGCATATATTCGGATTTGTAAGGTTCGATTAAATTTCAACATTTCGACACTAAATCTAGAAACTCTCTTTTAACTTCTAAGTTGCCAGTAAGCTTTTCATTTCGAATTTGCTTCAATTTTTCTAAAATGGGCTTAAATAGAAGAGCGTCCACTGATTCTATAATGTCACGCACATCTTTCCTAGTGTTGTTTGTTTTCGAGTGTAGAAAAGGTATATATTTTAAGGGATTTTCTTTTAAATTTATGGAACCTGTGCTTTCCGGGGGAACATCGGGCTCAATAATATGATTATTTATTGAATTGTATAACGATAAACTTGTTGCACTTCGCTTTGGTGTTGTTGCTGGTGGTAATGGTGCCTCCGTAACAGCAGATAGGATATTTTGTGGTGCGGAGTTTTCTTAGGTGTCTCTTGATAAGCCTTTTGTAGGAATAGGAGCGCCCGAAGAGCTGACCGCACTTAACACAACGGTAAAGCACTTATTCATTATGAAATTACTTTTTCAACAGGGAATTAAACTTTCACAGATCTGCACGTCGAATGTAGAAGCAGAAATAAAGCATATACACAAAAACCGCTATGGCGTCGTTTAGTAAGAAAATATTCGTGTCATCTAAGAAATTTTTTTAAGAATATTAGAAAATATTCCTAGAATCTATGAACACTTTATTAATCGTGCACTTGAAATAATAATAGTTTATATATTCTAAGAAATAATTCTTAAATTGTAAGAACATTTTCTTACATTTACGAATACCGAGAAACTATGATCTGAATAAATACTTATATAAATATTTGTTATTTTTCTGTTGGCCTAATAAATGTAATTCACAATTTAATATATTTGAAATAAACACAACAACCAACTCGGCTAGCGTTGCACAGCATGTAGCGTGTTGGCTCTGTAACTCCGAGCTCCAGGGTTCAAAGCCTGGAGGAAGTGGTTATAAAGAATAAATTTAATTAATTGAATAAAAAGAAGTCTGATGAGGAAATGTGGTGATTTCCGAAATAGTACTATAACTTCTACCTTTAAAAAATTGTTGTTGTTTTTTTCACACACAATCTTCCATAAACTGGCCTCGAGCTCAATAAAATTGTCAATTGAATTCATATATTTTAAGAAAAGTGCCTTTAATTGTAAAACCATTTTCTTACGGAAGGAACAAAACGATTTTTTTAAGAAAAAGTTCATAGATACTAAGGAAAAGTTCTTAAATAACAAAAAAAAATTCTTATGCTCGGACTGCAAAATATTTTATGTACGAAAAACTTAAATTATAAGAACAAATTCTTATTATCTAAGAACGAATGTACCCAAATAATTTAATGAATCTCGTTTCTTAGAATTTAAGATCGAAGTTTTGTGAAAAATACAATTTAACGTATATTTTCTTACATTAAAAGAAGCTTATATTAGATATTAAGAAACTTGTCTTAAGTTATAAGAAAAATTCGGAGTGAAACTTTTTCTTAAAAAATTATGTACGTTTTTGGTTCAGTGTAGCTATATGTAGTTGAAGGTGTGTGTCATATTGCAAAGCGCAAACTCGACGCTTTTTTACAAGCTAGAAGTACAATATGTATTGCTTTTTAATGCCGGCAAGTGTCATAACGCAATCCAAAATATTTGCAGGTGAAACTGTTGGAAAGAAGGATGATAATTGTAACCATTTAAAGCCTGCAGCTACACGCAGTTCATTGCAGTCGTTAGATAACGGCACACGAATATGAATTTGCCTTTGTTTACTTTTTTTGCTCCCACCATGTTTGCGCCCATAGAATTAAATAACGTCTAAAAGTCCAGCAAAAATTATGCAGCTACGAAATTTCTGAGAATCATTGAGTATTCTCTCTCAAAGATAGTTAGATGCTTGCAAGTTTAACGAACAGCGGATTCCGCATCCAAATATGCATAATGAAAAACATTACATTAGTGTTTTTTTGAAACATTCTACACATAAAACTTAAAATAACTAACATTTGCTTCTTAAACAAAATATTCATGTTTATCCAAATTGCAATTAGTTGTTTTTGATCAGCTGTTTTCTTGCTTGCAAATTTGTCGAGAAAGAATTTGTAATTTCCCTTTCCTGGCAAGTTTTTTGGACACCTCGACAAGAATCGTGGTATTTCGTAACAATTATCTGAATCGCGAAAACTCTTATTGTAAACGTTGCCCGCAGCACCAATAGAAATACTAACAGAACCTTTAAGTGTTTTAATCCCAGCAACTAGCACGTCCAGGTGCTTTGCATTGTTGTTGTCCATAACGTTTTGGGATTGAATATTCGATTTAAATTCATTTGATAACTTATCAATTTGTTCGAATATTTTTTTTTGAAATTTGCATTGCAAGCACACATTATAAAGTCCATACCACGTTTTTGTGTGGTCAGAATCGAATCACATGACTTATAAAGCTTTCCAGTAAATTAACACATTCGAAGCAAAATTAGCCAATATGCTGGTTTCGTTTAAATAAAATTATGTCATAAAGGAGTCTTATTACTGAGCTTTTTTGGAATGTTTTACGCAAACTTCCACAAATGCATTTCTTTTGGATGCTATTGGAGCGCAAGCGATCCTCTAATGGAAATTAAAAAAAAACATGCAGCGTGTTTTTAAGTGAACTTAAAATTAATAGTTTTTTGTTTTGTTGTGTATAAAGAGGCGAATAAAAATATTATGAAGAAGAATCTTATGCAAAAGAGAAGCTGCTGAAAGCATAGATTATGTTAAAAAAGAAAGCATCAACTCCGTTTATAGGCCCAGTACCTTTCTCAGGGTAAGAGGAAAGGGCACTGCCTCAACAAGGAAAGATGAGTAAGCCCCCAGTTAATCACACTGGGACAATCTACCAGATCTGGAGCACTACAAATCTCTTTAGGGTAGTTACAACCAAACAAAAGTTAGGGAACGCATGGGCTTGTTAAAGAACAACTTGAGAATGAGCACAGGAATTCTTAAACGACACTGTAGGCTGAACTATCATCTGAATAAACTAGCAACATATTCGCAAGAACGTTGCATATTATGTTGGGAAGAGAAAGAAACTTCTAAACACGTCCTGGAGAAGTGCCCCGCATTGATGCACAAACGCCAAAAATGTCTAGGCGAATATCTGATTATGGACGCGAATAAGCTTCCAGAGACTTAGGCTCAATACTAGGATTTATCTCGGAAGTTGGACTAAAGGAAATTCTTTAATCCAAGTAGGAGACACATATAATAAAAAAGTGATAATATTAAATATGTATTTATGTTAATACTTCTTAATAATAACTCATTATTTGTTAATAAAAAACGAAATTAAAAATATAAATTTAAATAAAGTAATTTTGATCCATTAAAAGTGATTTTAAATAACATCAAAAATATATATCGAAATACTCGATTATGACGCCAGAAAGGCTCAAAATAACCATAAAAAAGAACCATGAAATGCTCAAATAAGACTCCTAAAAACGATCAAATATGGCTCCGAAAAAGGTCTAAAGTTCGCTAAATATAATTTTTATACTCCTTTCAGCGCGACCGCGTGGAACAAAAAATCGCTCCGAAATAAGATGGTTTTATGCTCCTAAGAGCCTTTTTGGATTGCTTTTGGGTGGCCGGGTATAAGGGCACGCCGTGTTATTGGTCGTATTTCTTAAATGCGCTATTGAAATAACAGAGGAGCTTGTGTTAATAATAACCCAACGTTAACCCTCCTTTCCCGCCCAACTGGCACGAGGGGCGCATCCGCATGACCCACGGATTTTTTATTTTTTTAAATATGGTTGTGCCGATTCGAGAAAGAGTTTGTTAAGTGTTGAGATCTCAAACTGTTCAGCTACGGAAAAAATAAATTCATGAGCTGACCGAAATGTTACTATGTACTAACGCAAATCAATTCAAGAGGGAGGACAGCACATTCTTCTTCATGTTAAAGAGCGAGTCTGCCACAACAAATGTGTTGGAAAGACAGTTAAAATCCTGACGCAAACACCGGAATGGCTCATTCAGTTCAAAATTTGTTTTACATTGATTCAGAAAAAGGGGTTTAAAGTGCCTCGAAACACGAGAAGGGACGTTAAAATTAACTTCTGCCAAAAGAAAAGGACTATCAATCGATCCCGTGACCAACTTCACCATAGACATTATGCCTAACATTTTTCTACGATTTGAAAGAGTACGAAGATTAATAAGTTTCAGCCGACTAGTATATGGTGGCAGTCTGTGAGTAGAATACCAACGAAAGTGTCTTAAGGCAAACAGTAAAAATTGTTTTTGAACCGATTCAAGACGGACAGAATGCTCTCGATAATGCGGTCGGTCTAACTAAAGTAGTAAAAAGCGCTTTCGTTATGTAAGGTTCACTGAATTCTTTCGACCATCTTTTCACAAAAGAAAGAACGCCTATTGCTTTATTGACTGTAATGTTAATATGTAAGTTAAAATTTAGTTTGGGATCCATTGTGACACTCAGATCGACATAATTACGTACTTGGTCAAGAACATTGCCACAAATTCTGTATTCAAAAGAAGCCGGCAGTGTCGCTCTCCGAGAGAAGCACATATATTTTAATTTCTTAAGGTTTAAAGGCATGAAATTTACGTTACACCACAAAACTATGATTTCTAAATCATCTTGCAGCAAGGATCTCTCATCAACAGAGTTGTATGGTCTAAAAATTTTAATATCAGTAGCATACAATAGAATTTTTGAAAATTTTAATACAATAGTTATATCATTAATAAATAGCAGGAACAGAATTGGGCCGAGGTGACTGCCTTAGGGAACTACTGAGGACACATTAATGACATTATTTTGTTATTGTATCTGATATTCAAGCAGTAAGTCAGCAAAAAATTTCTTTAAAATATATACACACCATTTGACTTTATTTAACATTTTTCAATCAAAAATAAACCTCAAATGTTGATAAACAGAAAGAGCTGATCGAATAACACACACTAAACATACCTTTCAGAGTTGTATTGAAATACGAACATATAATATGTGAAACAATAACAACATGTTTACAACTGTTGTATTACAATACACGATACGACGAAATACGACTAATAACACGGCTTGTGAACTCCCTAATTGTTGAGTATCTCATAGCTTTGACCTTCGAATTTTGAGATGGTTCAGTACTTGACCCTTCGCAAGACATTACAATCTGAAATTCACCAGTTGCTAGTATGTAGCAAAAGGAATTAATGCAAACTAGTAATGGTTCAATGGTTCTCTAAAACCGGTCAGTGTACGCCACTTTCACATTACAGGTATTATACAGCACTGCGAAGTTAGTATGTAAAAGGCTGTTTGGGGATTTCTAGTTTAATATGAAATTAACATGCATAAATAAATAAGCAACATACCATAGTTTTTCTCATAAATTACTCCCGCTCTGGTCCAGTTTAAATAGCGAATGACGTCTTCGAAAGCTATATTGAGGTTACTTTGGGCAGGGTGTAGATTAATTGAAAACTCTGTGTTGGCAACATTAAGAGCGATACGCGTTTCCAAATGTGGTATATCCAGTGCGTCGCATATAGAATGAATATGAGAACCCAATATAGCATTGAATGGTCCAAATACGGCCTGTATGCCTGACTTGATCTGTGCGCAAACTTTTCCCATGACAAGTTAAAACAACCAAAGAGAATTACTGGTTTGATGAGCCTTAAAACTGCATACTCAAAAATATCTAATTTTTTTTTTAAGTTCGAAATTTTGTTCAATGATTTAATATTTCGTAATTAGCTTAAAAAATGGGTTAATGTTTTTTCTTAGAAAATTAACCATATTTTACTTGTCAATATGTGGTTGTGGTATAATTTGTGAATATAATACATCAAGGATGTTTATTTAGCCATGTGGTTTTTAAGAAGAAATAAAACGTTTATACGTTCACATTGCACTATAAACTCGAGTTTATGCTTCTATCTGTTGATTAATATTAAATGCAACTAATATTTGCGGCGTTATGCAATAATAAAAATAAGTTCCTAAAATATGTTGGCGTTTCGGCTCTTAAGGTGCTCGCGCAACTGCCGGAGAGCCAGCGTAAACTTCAAACGCATTTTTCTCGAAATTACATTTTTTCAACTTGCGGACAGTAAATCTCCGGCTTGCCTGGACCGATTTTAATAATCTTGGTGTGTTTTATTCGTTATTATATTCTGTGTGAGAATTTAAATTAATATTTTTTAACCATGAAAAACAGAAGAAAAAAAGGCGATTTTTTCAAATTTTTTTCAAATATCCGACATTTTTTTTTTTGAGGAATTTTTCACTAACGGTGAAAAATTGTCACGTGGGAAACCTACCTTTTTCAAATGCCGTTCGATTTTTTTGTTTCAGAGGTCCCAAACCGGAGATTAACTGTCCACAATCGGAACAACTTTTTTCAAGGACTCGACTTTGGCGCCCTCTATAATACGACTGTAAAAAATCTTGAAAATATGGCTATTTTTGGGCTTCTAAAGTATACTTAATATAAATAGTTTTTGCTCATTACCCTTTTGACCGGCATGAAAAGAATCATCTTTTTCCACGTGCTGTAAGTCAAATTGGAGTTTTGTCTCCGGCAGCAGGCTGGTATCCTGGTTAATGCTGTTTATGGCGTACTTGAATGCCAACTCTGTGGGTCCATTTAGTTTATCCGATGATAGAGCACCTGCATGTATGAGCATTTATTATATGCAACGTTTGGTGCGTTAAGAAGAAATAAGTTAAAAGAGGATCAAGTGTATTCACTTAAAGATATTGATATATTTGTATATGTACACGAGGTATACTCACCGATACGTATAACCGGTGGTAAAGTTGAGATACTTTCTAATATTGCTAACAAAATCCAAAAAATATTTTGCATTTCGTTCAAATACACACTCATTATCAAACTTTAAGCGAGTCTTTCCACAGCATTTTTGTACTATCAAAGATTTTTTTGAGAGAAAGATGAAAATAAAAAAGTGTTTTATTTTAATGTGTTTTTTTTTTAGCTAGAACGGCATCAAGATTAAAATAACGTACAACATTTAAAGGGGTCGGATCATTTAGAGGCTAGGAAAAAGTAGCTTTTTGAATTTTTAACAATTCGTTTAAAGAGTATATTTTAGAGCATATCTGAAAGTTTGTTTTAATGATTTAATCACTCAAAAATGTTGAAAAATGGTGGAGGAATCCGTGTCGCAGCTGATACCATCCATTGGCGTGCAAAGTAGCGTCCGTAATTCTTAACTGTAACAGTAAATAAATATATCTTGTTAATTCGTATACTTTTTTACTCTATATGAACCTCAGAAAGCGAAAGAAAACTGAAAAATAATAATGTTCGTCGACGCACTTGTCTTTTACCTGAAATATCTTCTATCTACATATATCTGAACCACTTCGGCATCAAAGCTTATATTTTACACATATATTTTAAGATAGGTTTGGAAGAGATTAAACAAAAACAAGTAAGAAATGCTGAATTCGGGTGAAACCGATTTTTATATAACCTCGCGATGTATTTTTGTATGTGCGGTGCCCATTATATCATAAAATTCCCGTTTCTTTGTTTAAAATCGCTGCTAGTATTAAACTTAACTCAATTTCTTCCAACAAATACTGAAAAACGAAGTTTTTTGAATTTTTCAAAATTTCCGTTATATGGATGTTGGGCGTGGTTATGGTCCGATTTCAAAAATTATTGACGGTGATGCTAGTTATATCAAGGACAAGGCGTGGTAACGCCCATTTTTCAAAATTTCATAAAAATCAAGGTTCTTAGTTAACTATCTCTCTAAATAACAAATTTTAATTAATATGTTCCAACAGAAAAAGAAAAAACGAAAATTTTGCATTTTCCAAAACTTTCGTTAAATGGGAGGTGGGGGTGGATATGATCCGATTT
Source organism: Philophylla caesio (assembly GCA_963971545.1). Lineage (NCBI taxonomy): Eukaryota > Metazoa > Arthropoda > Insecta > Diptera > Tephritidae > Philophylla > Philophylla caesio. The sequence continues at coordinate 20,066,078 of OZ020605.1, forward strand.
CAAAAACTTTCTACGATAATAATAGCGATGTCAAAGAAAAGATGTCCACTAAATTTTCTGAAGATAATTAATACTGTTATTTAGATACAGAACATTTTTCATAAGTGGGAGTGGCAACGCCTATTTTTTAAAATTTTATTAATACCTAATTTCCTAGTTCAAAATCGCTCCAAATGCCAAATTTCACTCAATTTGCTTAAATAGATACCGAAAAAACGGAGTTTTTGCATTTTCCAAAATTTCCGGTATATGGGAGGTAGGTGTGGTTATGATCCGATTTCAAAAATTTTCTACGATAATAATAGCGGTATCATGGAAAATATGTCCACCAAATTTTGTGACGATACCTTACACCGTTATTGAGATACAGAAAATTTTTTATAAGTGGGCGTGGCAACGCCCATTTTTCAAAATTTTATAAATACCTAATTTCATAGTTCAAAATCTCTCAATCGACTTCTCTTTTCAATATCTAATGTAAAATATTTGAAAATACTAGGTTTAATTTTTGATGATAAACGTAGTTTTAAGCAACACTGTATTAGTCTAAGAATCGAACTAGCTACCAGGCAAAACATTGTAAAATATTTATCGTCCAAAAAGAGCTTTGTACATCCAACACTTTACTTAATATTACTAAATTAACGTTACAAAGTAAAATTGACTATGGTTTGCAGGTTTATGGTAAATGTAATAAAACTACGTTTAATAAAATTATGGTACCATTTCACGATGCGATACGGCGAAGCTTACGGGCATTTAGGACAACACCTATTAAAAATTTGTTAAAGGAAAGTGGTTTTCAATCGTTGGAAGACCGTGTGAAATACCTTCGAAGTCGGATATTTTACAAATTGTACTCCAACGCTACTCACATTCTTTATCAAAATGTTCAACTCCTTAAAAAAGAAAGAAAGCGCTTTCACACAAATCAGCACTATGCGAGGTAAAAGACCTCGCCGACTCCTTAAACCTTAAGGCGGCCCCTATGAAAATTCCGTACACCAAACTTCCTCCATGGATCATAGATAAAAGAAACTTCATTAACGAGCTAACTTTCCTTCGGAAAGAGAGCACCAACAATGCGACATACCAACAAACCTTCTTTAAGATAGTTAACCCCCTTAAGCAAAGTGGATGGAACCTTCTATTCACTGACGGCACCAAACAGACAAATGGAGTTGCATTCGCCATTACTAACGACACCGGAATAACTTTATCTCACGGCTTTCTACCACAGTACGTGAACGTATTTGAAGCAGAATTACAGGCTATAATCTCAGCTCTAGACCTTGCAAAAAGAGGGAACTAAAAAACTATTATATGCACTGACAGCCAATCGGTCTTCAAAGCGGCAAGAAACATGCAATATGGAAAAGATCCATTATACTACTTGCAACAATTACTGCTGGACCAATCACCAAATACAATATTAATGTGGGTGCCTGGACACTCAGGCATACCTGGTAATGAAGCTGCAGACAGAGCCGCGAAATTCGCTTTAACCTCTGGTCTGCATACTTACAACCCATTTGGCACTACATCAATGAAAAGAATATATTCAAATGCTTTGAAGTATAACCAGCATCTGAATTGGCAACATTATCAACACGAATATAAAGAAGTTAATCCTGGTGGTGTCGCAATAACTACCACAACATGTATGAACAGATGCTTCGTCCGTCTAAGGCTAGGCCACACTACTCTTGCGCACGAACATCTTCTAACAAAAAGCGCCCAACCAACCTGCATCTTCTGCAACACTTCCCACTTAAGCATACGACACATCCTAATACATTTTGTAATTTTAATTATCATAATTAATAAAAAAATAATAATAATATCTTGATTATTTTTTGTTGTTACAAGCGACCGTTATGTGAACAAAGTTATAATACCCTTGTGTACAAGTACGCTAGGGTATAAAAACAATTTCTTAACTGTGTACACTCATATATGTAGACAAGCTATCAATTCCAATTCTGTAAAAGTAAAAGTATATTTTAGTTATCAAAATGGTGTATGAGTACAATGTTCAGTATGTTCTGCTTTGAAATATTAGGTTAGGTTGGGTAGGCCCAGTTGGACCTAAGGGCACATTTAGTCAGTTAACACGCTTAATTTTAAGCTTTGTAAAAATATAATAAAATTCCGATTTTCGCTTATCTAAGAACTTCGAGCTCTTCGCAGAATTGTCATCGCAGAGTGGAGAACATTTTTTACACCGAGTTTTTCCAAATTATATTCAGAGCTCTTTCAGAAAGTCAATGTCTACCCTGCATTATAAAATCTATCGAAAATTCACAGTGCCAACTGTCTGGATAAGTTTGAAAAGTCACTGTGTACGAGAATATTTTAAAACTCATCAGCAGATTCTTTTTCTAATTATTCATATCGTTGGTTTACATAGAACAGTTTTCCATACTTTACAAACTAGACGTTAAATCAGATTAATAGGTGAGGTAGTTTTCGCGTAATCGTGCACGTCAATTGCAAAAACATGGTTTTCAGAAAACGCCCTTCAAAGTTTTGATAAATTGCAACGCAAGAAGAATTTTCGTCGACGCACTTGTCTATTACCTGAAATATCTTTTAAACCACTTCGAAATTGAAGCTAATATTTTACGCATATGTGTTTGGATAGTTTTGGAAGAGATTAAGCAAAAAAAAGAATTAATTTAAATGATCCGACGCCCTTAAAGCTATATAAACACTAGCAATGTCAATTTCAAGAACATCCCGAAAATTTGCCCACGAACAATAATCGTTAGCTAGCTTTAGCAAAGAAAAAGGGCGGCCACTATCGCTTCGTGATGTTGGACTCAACTCTGATGTCAATATACACATACATGAGTGCCTTACGAAAAATAATCGAGAGCTAATGCGCTTCGCAGTGCAACTTAGAAGAGATATAAAACTTGTAGCAGCTTTCTCAATTCGTGGGTATGTGTATGTTCGCGTCCGACCTAAATGCAAAGCAGTGAAGGTACTCATGGAAAACATTAACGCTGTTGTTGGTGCAGGCACCTGATTAAGTATAGTTGTTATGTGTACCATTTGTGAATGTCATATGTGCTCATTTTTATACTCGTGTTCTATCTCTACTCTCTTAACTATATGTCTTTCAATACCTTGTTTTTATTTTGTAATTGCCCTGCTCCTATGCAATCAAATACTCGTATACATACATATAGATACATACTTTACATGCTTGATATTAGTTGTATCTCTTTTGGTTCAGTATTACGAATATAGATCCGTTCAATAAGTCGGACAATCGCGTTAATGAAAATAAAAAAATTCTTATTGACATTCTGTGTAAACAAAATGAAGCCATGAAAAACTTGATTTTGCTAGATGTGTTTTTGATGACTCTGCAGTAGATTTAATTTGCGTTTCCGAGACCTGGTTCCACAGCGACTTTCCTGATTTCAACCTTTCTTTAACCGGATACAATCTACTGATAAATAATCGCAAGCATAGAAGTGTTTATAATCCTAATAAAAGTACTGTCCTTGATTCATTTTTTGTTGATCTTAATAAGTATGCTAATAATTCTACATCCAGTCTTCTTGACTACTTCATAATTGTAACGAGAGCCTTTTGCTTGAAGTGAAAGTTTGCATACATACTCGTATGCAAAAGTGCTTTCTATCACACAGACGCGGTGGTATGAAACTATGCTAACGCATTAGATCGATAAGGCAGTTGTGGTTGGAAGTGTGCGAATACTGTTCTTTCGAAAATCTTTTTGTAATAAATAACTGATCGACGAAAAAGCGGTTCCTTGTTGCCTGCCAGTGCACGTTATAAAAGGCCAAAGAGGAGAGCCAACGGATCATTATGATGTTGGAGTGAATGGAGATAAATTCGATGTTATAAGTGAAAAAGTGAAAGTGCGGTAGTAATCCAATCACGCTTGCAAAAAGTGTATAAGTGCACAAGAATATTTAGTGAAAACTGCAAGCTAAGCATAATCCATTGTTGGATCCACGTCCCGGTCAACTAAAGGAATTCGAGGTAAATATACTTCTTTTTATTTTCGTTTTCCTGAAGCATTAATGGCAAAAATATTTTTTTGGACTGTGCGTATGCATACACCGCATACCTGCTTATTTGGGCATATGACTCGGTACCTGTATGCATTATGACAGAGCGCGTAACGGTTTTAATACCCTTACTATATAAATTAAATCGAATTTAAATATTACAGGTCGCCATTGAAGAAAAACTTTCAAAAGGACCTCGTCCTGGTTTGGAACAGGAGGTAATCTCGTCCACAGCTCGAGCGAAGCCCGTAACACCATCGATCAACACACACACACATACACCGCAACATAATAATATCGTCCGTGATGAAAATTGATTAGCTGTCAATTGTGGGTCAACAAACGGTTTATATAAGTGTCCACGCATTCATGAGCGCAGCTGGATAAACCAGAGCGGGAGAAGTGACAGCGCTGGAATAGAATGCTGAAAGAAAAGCGTAGACGAGAAGGAGCGCCAAGAACGAGCAAGGCGGCGGATACTGCGTTAACGTCGCCGCCCAACGCAAGCAGCATCACCAGCATACACCGGCAGAGGAAATTTGCCCCACGTGTTTTTTTTTATTATTTTTTTGATTTAATGATTTTTTTATACAACTTTTTTACACATACATATTCACTTTCTTATAGTAGCTATATCTATTTAGTTAAAACCACATTCACTGAAAGTTTGAATTTGCTTTTTATTTTTGATTTTGCTTGTGGTATACACATATGTATGTATATAAGTTCTTAATTTTTATTTTTACTTTTAATTTGTATATAAACTCTTAATTTTTACCTTTTTATTTTCACATGTTAGCAAGGACTTAATTTAGAATTTTGATTTAATTAGTTCGAATTCTACAAAAAAATTCTTCACTTGTCACTTATAATTTAATATCCACACTGAGAAACTGATTTGAGGTCTGGCCTTGCCCACACGATCGTAGTGACAAGTTATTGATATTGCTTTTGTTGTTTTTTTTTCGTGAGCGCGTAAAAGAAAAAGGGTTACCTGACAAATGACAACGCTTCTGTCTTAGGCAATATCACACCCATGTATGTATGTAAGTTAATTTATTAGTTCATTTATTCAATATAATAATTGACACATCAATATACTTGGTTAATTTATTAGTTTATTTATTCAATATAAGAATTGACACATCAACATACTTAACGTAGTAATTTTAACAAACTTGTTGTGCGATCATTCATCAACCGCCGACCCAAACCGGTAACAAGCATTATATTGGCTTGTTGTCACGTTGCGCTTTCATTCCATTCTCAAGTCACGTTGTGGGAAATCCGAAATATGGTTTCTCGTTACCAATATTTTCGGTAGCAATTAATTTGCAGACGCTTGCGTTAGCAATAATTGTTGCGCGTGTAGCGCTGAACATTGCAGCGAAGAATATTAGTGAATGCAATGTGATTCTTTTGTTTGTTTGAATTAAAAATACATATTGCTTTGTCAACGTAATAGTACGTTGCCTTAACTCCCCCCTGTGTAAAATCAATCGTCCCGATTGTTTAACAAGTTGGGAGATCATTGATGCTGCGGAACTCGCAACGCTGGTCTAATGAACCAGAGTTCTCTCTGTGACTCGGTGTTTGTGGCAGACTGCTTTCGTTAATTATGTTATTTACAGTAAGCCCTTTTTTTGTTTTGGACCAAGGACATTGCCAGTAAGAAAATAATAAGTATAATTGAAATGATTAAATTGATTGAGAAGACAACCTTTCCTTTGGTTGATATCAGATTTAGACTATCAATATTATTTGCTTGCAAGTCTTTAATTAGTTCTAACGAGAGAACTTCTTCCATTCGTTCGTTGTTATTGTTTGGCTGTAGTAATGCAGGAAGTGGTTTCCACCCTGAAATTTCTTTGGAGACGAAAGTTTGATTGTTAATGATAACTGTATCATTGTGGAACTGTAACAAATAGGTTCCAGACAGTTCATTAGTCTTGTTGCTTGAGAATTTAATGAAACCTTCAAATTGGTTCAGCAATATTGTTCCCGGATATAATTCTTGAATTGAGGCAATATGCTGATTATTTATGATCACACAATCATGAGTTTTACTTGATAAAAGTGGTGGTATACAATTTGATTCACTTATGTTAACTAGATTCTGTTTTGGGCAAATACATAACTTATTATATTCTTTACAATCTTCTTTGATTTCATAAATTTCATTGTCACATTTAATCACATTTTCGGTATTTAGTTTAATAATTCTATCATTTTTCTTAATTGGTTTAATAAGTAATCTTTCACAATTTTTACTGTCTATTGCTGGTAAATTAATTATGTAAATCATGTCTAAATTATTTGTTGCTATCTTAATGGTAGCGAAGCTTAAGGCTTGCTCAATATCATTATATGGAAATTTTTCTAAATCCAAAAAGGTTCTAGCCTCTTCAATTTCTTTTTCTGATAAGATAAATGAATTTATTACTCCTACCTTTGCCCATTGTAAAGCATATTCTACATTAATTATTTCTTCCTTTAAGATTCTTAACTTATTAACAATAGCATCTTCTTGAATTTTCCTAACTTCTTCAATTGTTTGGATCGCTTTGATTATTGCATTTGTACTATTTGTGATTGAATTAATGCGGTCTACTGTATTCTTATTAATTATTCTTTGTTTCTCATTGTTTTCTAAAAGTCCTTTGATTCTATCTAACACTATTTCATGGTCTTCGTGGTCAGGGGTTCCAGCTAACCATTTCCATGCTGTACCAAGTATGTCCAGCGAGCGTTTTTTTCGGGGTTTAATGATCTCTAGCTGTTGTTTCACTTGGGTCATATCATGAAGAAGGAATGGCAGTATGGTACTGTTTCTCATAATTTTCGTATATACTTCAGTTTCTAGTTGGTTGATGGCGGATTCATAGTTGGTAAGGTTTAGTACGTGTATCAGTTTAAAGTTTCCGTTTTGTAGTTTAGCTTGTCCCAAATGTATAGGGATCAGCTGTGAGTTCGAGTAGTCAAATATCTGTACGTCGGATTGACAAATTTTAAAAATCGTCAGTAATATTAATAGCACGGACGTCATTGTCTATAAAGAAGAATGTTTTTATGATTTAATATTTTCTTTATGTATAATTCTATTCCTACTATGAATTTTAACTTTATTTCCTAAATCTACTTGTATTTTTTGTTTTTTGTATCTATGATCTAGTTTATCTCTTTTGCCTATTAGTTTTTCGTATACCTCTTGGTCGGGTTGGTAAGTTTTAATCTTGGTGTTTTGGTTTCTCTCTAACATTTTTATTTGAGCTTGGCGCATTTTATCCTTTACGTCAGCGTGTGGAATTTTATTATGAAATATGTCAAAAGGTTTTTTATTGGTCACAGAGTGAATAGTTAAATTATACTGTTGTGCAGCTCTGTAAAATACTTCTATAGTATCTATTAAATGAAATTCCTCTTTTATGCAACGTGCAATTTCTATAAGGGTTGAGTGTACCCTTTCTACCTGTCCGTTGGTTGAACTATGGCGTGGGTCACAGTAAAAAAGTTGAATTTGAAGTCTTTGCATTAGTGTCTTAAATTGATGAGTCGAAAAACCTGGTTCATTGTCTAGTGTCAGTTTCTTTACTGCCGGGAATGTTTGTAAGACTTCTTGAACCTTCCGGTCGAGGTTAAGTTTGTCTTCTGTGTGTCTTATGACAAGAAATTTTGAGTAAGCATCTACGCAAGTAATAAACTTTTGATTTTGCGCGTAGAAAATGTCTAAATGAAGGAACTCTCCCTCTTTTTCGGGAATTGGAGCCACTCCAATTGGAAGTTTATTTGGTTTCCTATCGTATTTTGCTTTATTGCATATATTACAATGTCTAGCATATTCCTTAAAAGATTTTAACATTGATGGCCAGTAGTATTGCGCAAGTACCTGCTTATGATTTTCCTTGCAGCTCCTGTGAGCGCGGATATGTGTTTGCTCTACTATAGCATGTCGATCGTCGGGATTGATCACATCAATGGCGAGTATTCTTGTGTAGACAAATTTAATCCTAAATACGCCTTTAACCGTTTCTTTAAATTCGTATAAATCTTCAGCTGAGCAATGGATTGCGGTTACTACATCAGGCTTAAGAAATTCCAATAAAATTCTTTTCAGGTTTTCTTTGGTGTCGAACTCTATTATGTGTCGAGTCCTGCTAAAGGTCGTGATTTGCTCATGAATAGAGAATGTTGCTCTGTTGAGCAAAATTTGCTGTTTGAATTCATTAAGGGGTTTCGATACTTCTGGAATATCAAAATCGTCACTACTTTCTTTTGAATGTTGAGTACTGTGTAACGACTCCTCACAGGAAATATTGTTTAAAACTTGCCTGGACAGTGCATCGGCGACGACATTTGTTGCGCCGGGTTTGTATATAAACTTTGGGGCGTACTCTTCTATAAAGGACATCCATCTTTTTAATTTGGCATTTGGATTTTTGTTGGAGATTGAAAATGTAAGTGGTTGGTGATCGGTATGTATTTCTAGATCGGAAACGCCATATAAGTAGTTTCTGAGCGTTTTTAGTGCCCAAACTATGGCATACAGCTCTTTCTCGTTAGTGGCGTAGTTTAGTTCTGTAGAGTTAAGTGTTTTAGATATAAATATAAGAGGTTTATTATCCTGAGTTAAAACTGCGCCTATTGCGGCGTTTGACGCATCTGTTGTTAAAACAAATTTCTTTTGGAAATCAGGTTGAGCTAGTTCTACTTGTCCAGCTAAGAGAGTTTTAAGCTTGTTGAATGCTGCGATACCATCTGTATCGAGTTCAATGATGACCTTTTTTGATTGGTTTGTGGATATTTTTCCATTGTCTCCTGCGAGAAATTTGGTTAAAGGTTTCGCCACTTTGGCGTAATTTTGAATAAATTTACGGTAATAGCCCGTCATTCCTAAAAAGCTTCTAAGTTGTCTAAGAGTTCGCGGTCGAGGGTAATTATTAATAGTTTCTATTTTTCTTGGATCTGTTTTGATTACTTCGTTCGCAATAACGTAGCCAAGAAATTCGACTTCTTTCTTAAAAAAGTTTGATTTTTCCACTGAAATCTTCATGTTTGCTTGTTTAAGAGTGTTAATTATTATGTTTAAATGTTCAATATGCTCTTTTAGTGTGTTGGAATAAACAATGATGTCTTCGATATATACGTGACAAAATTTTCCAACAAAATTTCTTAGAATGTCATCCATGGCATTTTGAAATATGCTGGGAGCATTCTTCAGGCCAAAGGGCATACGGACAAACTCATATTTCCCATTATTGACCGAGAAGGCAGTTTTACAAATATCTGCCTCCTTCATAAGTATTTGGTGGAATCCTGACTCGAGGTCTATAGTGGAAAAGAATCTCGCTTTTCCAAGGTTTGATAGTATCACATTACAGTCAGGAATTGGATACCTGTAGGCAATTGTTTTCTCATTCAATTTTTTATAGTCGATGACCATACGCAATTTTTGCGTGCCATCGTCATTAATACCCTTTTTTGGGACAACCCAAATTGGTGCATTATAAGGACCTTTACTTTCGCGAATAATACCCTCTTGTAATAATTTTTCAATTTCGGTATTTACAAAGGAGTTAGCGGAGAGAGGATAAGGGTATTGTTTACTCCACACAGGGTCATTAGTTGTTGTTGTTATCTCGGCCCTTACATCGGTTCTAAAGGGTAAATTTGTGTCAATATCTGCGTGTAATTTGGATATATTATTCACTACATTTTGACGTAACTTCTGTAATGCCACATCATTTTCGGTATATTTTTCATTATACAGATTATTCAAAATATTTTCTTCGATAGTTTCCTTATTGGAAAAATTTTTTTTAACGTTTTCTTTTCCATTACCTGATTTTTTTTGTACCTTCCCTTTATCGAGCGTACTTTCTTTGGTTTGCTGATTATTATCTTCATCAGCTACCTCGCTTGTTTTTTTGAAATTTAAAAATTTTTCTGTACGGTTTCCGCACGTTATTGTCCCTGCTTCAAAGTCTAAAATAATATTTGCCCTTCTTAGGAAATTATACCCTATTAAAATATCTGATTCGAGATTTAATATTTCGTAAAATCTTTGTAAGATACCAAATAATTTTATTTCATAATAATGGCTTATGATAGTAAAACCATTGATTGTTCTCACTCTTTTCTTAATAATTAATTCTTTCCGATTTTTAAATAGGTTCGGCCTGCAGTAACAACTAGTAGCGCCGCTGTCTATTAAAATTGTATATCCGCGTCCTGAGTCTCCTGATTTGATAATGTAGGGGAGACCCGGCTTGTATCTAAAAAAGCATCTTCTCCTATATTATTAATTCTTTGCTCTTTTTGGTTTGGCTGATAACTCAATTGTGCGCTTTCATACTGCCTTTTGAACCCTTGTTGGTTATAATTGTTATTTTTGTTATTAGAGGCAGTAGTGTTTTGCTGATATGCTCCAGAATTAGGACGATTATTGAAATTTGGTTTCTGGTTAACATGTTGCTGTGGTTTGCGCACAACATTGGAAGAGCTACCCAGTTCCATTGGTTCTGGTTTGGGTTGATGGTGATTTTGGGAATTATGGTTTTGAAGATTGCGTTGCGGAAAACGCAAAGAATTATTATATTTTTGCGTATTATAATTATTCCGACTATATTGTTGAGCAAAGGTTGCTCGAAGGTTGTTCGACTCGAGCTCTTGTGCCTTGGCCAATGCGTTTGGCAAGTCGCTTGGGGATAGAGAAAAGAGTATATTGGCTAATGGCGGGTTTAGCCCAGTTATAAATACCCTTAGGGCGTATTGCCTGTTCTTTTTATTTAATTCATTTGTTAGTACAATATTAGGACCATGTGTCATTATTGTCTTATTGATCAATGCTGTTAACTTTTTGTTGATTTCATTATAATAATCAATGATGGTTAAGGAGCCTTGGCGCATTACGCTGAGCTCTTGTTCGATTATATGAGGAGGGCGCTTATCAGCGTAAGCGAAATCTAGTCGGCTTAAAATCGCGTCCAAGTTCAGTACAGTGCCATGGTTAGTTAAAATGTCGTTGGCGTCCTCAGTCACTTTATTTCTCAAGATTGTCAGGGCTGCGTAATACTTACGACTATTCTTTGTATATAAGCTCATGGAATTATTCGCGGCTTCACGCCAACTTACATATGAAATTTTTCCGTTAAAAGACGGTAAGGATTTAATAACGTCTAGTGGTTCGTCGCATCTAACATTGTCGTCGACTCTTTGGGCGGTATACTCTTGTATATCATTTATATTTGTTAATTGGGTCAGTTGGCGTGTTAAGCGCTCTATTGTTTCTCTTAAGGGAGCCGTATGGGTCTGAATCAGTTCTGTCACTTGAGCGGCTGTAGCCATTGTTACAGTTGGTGGCCTCAACTTGCTAAATAATTCTGACAATGATTCTACAGATGAGCCTAGTCTTTCTCCTTGCAAAAGCTCTATTTCTTCCTCTAATTCACTAATCCGATCCAGTTTTCTTTTGTTTTTTATTTAGTTTTCACCCACTTATATAAATTTTATATTAATTATTTTCTACTCACATAAACCTTATATAAATATTGATCTAAAGCAGGAATCAGATGTCTGGAAACAGCAATCAGTTGACTGGAGTCAGGAAACAGTTGACTGGAATCAGGAATCGGTTGACTGGAATCAGGAACTTATTTATCGCCTTTTGAAGGATGCCTTTTGCTAGTTTAATGTTTTTTGTTTTCCCTTTTTTCCGAAGGATGCTTATTTTCACTTTAATTTTTCCTTCCTCTTTTTCCTTTTGGAAGGATACTTTTCGTCAGGTTAATGTTTTTTGTTGGGTTTTTTAAAAATTTTTTTCCTACTTTTTTTGAAGGATATTTATTTACACTTTTAATTTTTTCTCCTTTCACAAGGATACTTTTTGTCAGTTGAATGTTTTTTTTTGTCGGTTGTTTTTTATTTTTTCTCCTTTTTTTTGAAGGATACTTCTTTACACTTTTAATTTTTTCTCCTTTCTCAAGGATACTTTTTGTCAGTTGAATGTTTTTTTTGTCGGTTGTTTTTTTATTTTTTCTCCTTTTTTTTGAAGGATACTTCTTTACACTTTTAATTTTTTCTCCCTTCTCAAGGATACTTTTTGTCAGTTGAATGTTTTTTTGTTGGTTTTAAATTTTTTCTCCTTTTTTGAAGGATACTTATTTTTACTTTGGCGGATGCTTGCTATCGAGTCATTACTTTTTCTTTTCACGACGTTACACGATAGGGCATCCCGGTTGAGCCCCCAGTTAATTTATTAGTTCATTTATTCAATATAATAATTGACACATCAATATACTTGGTTAATTTATTAGTTTATTAATTCAATATAAGAATTGACACATCAACATACTTAACGTAGTAATTTTAACAAACTTGTTGTGCGATCATTCATCAACCGCCGACCCAAACCGGTAACAAGCATTATATTGGCTTGTTGTCACGTTGCGCTTTCATTCCATTCTCAAGTCACGTTGTGGGAAATCCGAAATATGGTTTCTCGTTACCAATATTTTCGGTAGCAATTAATTTGCAGACGCTTGCGTTAGCAATAATTGTTGCGCGTGTAGCGCTGAACATTGCAGCGAAGAATATTAGTGAATGCAATGTGATTCTTTTGTTTGTTTGAATTAAAAATACATATTGCTTTGTCAACGTAATAGTACGTTGCCTTAACTTGTATGTAATTCTATCCTCCCACACAGGTTTCTCAACAGCATGCTGGCGCCAACAAAGCTGGAGTAACCAGGTGAATGAAATTGAAAAAGAAAAGCAAAAAAGGCAACAATTCCTTATTATGTTACTCTCTAAATCTCTCGTGCACATTTAAGACATACATATGTATGTATTTAGTTTGTTAGTTTACGCGTATGTACATGTATATTTGTGCACATGACATGAGTTAAGCTTGGTCTCTGCATATGACCATACGTATGTGCCGGTATGCATGTAACTATGAAGATAGAACTTAACGAGTCTACACACGTGGGCTCGAAAAAATTAAAGTTGGGGGCCCAGGATATTTCTGTGTAATAAAACGATCTAAATTGGTTAGTTATTTGTATATTTACCATTCCAGCTCTCTCGGCAGAATGCCAGCCCAAATATTATTAAAGCTAACACTTAGTATCTAAATGACATGAATTGAATAAATAATTGCTGACGCTGCGCTTCCCACGAATTGCATTTTGCATTTCGCCTAAATATCAATTACGTTGCAGGCTATACTTTTACAGTAGTTAGTGTGCTGGCCCCCTTGTTAACTACCCCCTTCAAACATCTGCGTCCCGCAGATAAGTCAATTTTTGAAGAAGATCTTTGGTGTGGGTCGTTGGCTGGTCCTGATGGAAAGTTGATTGTAGTCGTAAGTTTCTTCCAAATTATATAGCATATGGCTGCGAGGAATGTCAGGGCAACAGCGTCACAAATTAAGGAGAAGTGAAAATTATTGCCACTCTGCTTTAGATGGTGAATATTCTCTACACTGAGCCCGTGGATGTAGTCCAAATTTAATTTCGACCCATCGCATGTAACGGTGACCAGAGCGGGTGGCAAAGCTTGGACTGCGCGTACTGATCTGCTGGTGAACGTTTGATTTCCCAACGTGATTGTTTCGTTATTTAGTAAAATTACATTGGTTCCATTGAGGTGCGTGGAGTAGTTTCCCCCTCGCTGTTCTCCTTGAAAGTTTGTAGCAAATACTGTTGCGTGTGCGATCATCTCGACGCTTCTGCGGTTGTCCGGTTCAAAATGGCATTTGGCATTGCCGCCTTTTACTAATCTAGCTAAGCATCCGTGTTTAGGAAGTTTCGTTAATGCTTTTGGTGAGCAGATTGTTATATTGCTAATCGAAGGACAATCTTCGGTCAGTCCGAACGTTTCCCCTTCGTTTATCAGCATCGTGTTGTAATTGACGTCGACGCGTTGTCCTCTTATAACAGCGGTCCGCGTTATTAAAAGCCTGTAACCCTCTGATTTCACTTTTGGCATTGAGAGAACGTACAGAAGGATACTGCCGTTTGAATATACGGAAGCCGATCCGTACTCTATAGCTTCAATGGTATTTTGATATGGTAGCGAATCTTCTTCTGTAATAAGCTTTTGGATTTCATCTCGGTCGAGTAGGTGTGTATTTATGACGCCAGATTTTGCCATTTGGCAGGCTTGTGTGACTTTTGAGACTTGTTCTTTCAGGATAAGAAGCTTGCCCAAGTCCAGAAACTCCAGATTTTCTTCCTCAATACTTTTGCTTACAGCGTAGATGTGTAGCATCATTTCATTCGCTCTCTCGATCGCCTCTCGGGAAACGTTGGAGAGCTTTTCGTTGACGCGGTACTGGTGATTGTTATTTACTATAACGTCGTTCGTGCTTCGAAGGATATAATCCCAATCTGCTGCATCTGGGGACCCGGCGATCCACTTCCATGCCGAACCAATCCAGTTGAAGCTCGTCGAGTCGCAGCTTCGTTTGGTTTAGGTGGAATTGCAGTACAGTACGCACAGCTTTGCTTTGGATATCGTGCTGTGCTGCCTCGATCAATTTCCCCAAAGCCACGTTGAAGTAGTTAAGGTCGACTACATGGACTAGACTAAAGTGTCCGTTCAGGATCCAACCACGCCCATGTTCAATGGTAACCAGTGGGGACTTGTAGTTGTAAATGTTGAGGCCGCAAACGCCAGATATTAAAAGTAAGCTGTCTTACCATCAAGATTGAAAAATAAGTAAATATAACAATTTTTTTAAATTAGTATTAGCATTTTTTGTCGCCTATCTCGCTAGCTTCTTTATTATTTTTATAAAATTTTTTTTATGTATGAGATGATTATATACAATTTTTTTCTTAAATAACATTATTTTCTTAAATTAATTCACATTTTTTCCTTGTTTGTTTTTTAAACATATCAAAAATTAGTTACTAGTATTTATTACAACAAAATCAAGAAAAATGGATAAGGACGATTTAAAAAATGTTTTTTGTTTTTTTTTTACAATATATTAATTTGTTGGACTCTTGGGTTAGAACTATATTCTTGTATTATATTATCCTACCGTCCCGAGTTCTCTTAAACTAGTAATTAGAAAATCCACAGGATCCGAAAGTATTTTTTTTTTTTTGTATAGTTTTATATTTCAGATATTTAGTTATAATTCAAAATCCTAGGGTCCTGTGGTAAATTCTGCAAAAGTTGGGCCATTCTGTAAAGAATTTTTTTTTTTTTTTTTTTATTTGATGGGCAATTTTTTTCCTCTTTTTGTAAGCGTTATTTGGTATTGCTTTTATGATTTGTAATGGGCCGATTTTGCCTCCTTAATTTAGTGCTTTTTGTGTCGTCTGTGCTATAGTAATTTTTACTCTTGGATAGTACTATCCCCCCCTTTTTTTTTTTTTGGTTGGTGCCTTTCCCTAAATGCCATTGATAAATTAATTAAAATTTTTTGAGTTTCTGCTCTTTGTACCTTGTTTATTGTTTTTTTTTATATTATTATTAGTTGTTTTAGTTTGAAATTGTTTTTGTTTGTACCTTATGAATCTTCCTGTCATTGTTTGTGACTAAAGTCACTCTATTATTTTTACCAACAATTTCTTTTTTATAAAGTGCCTTCTGCTTTGCCTTTATTTGTTTATCCCTAACAAAAACCGCGTCTTCTGCCTTAAAATTATGTGGTCTTTTCCGATTCTTATTCAATCGGAGATTCCTTAGCTCCTGTTTTCTCCTTATTTGTTCCCTGGTCTCTTTGTCTTTAAAGTTGGTCAATCCCTGGTAATAGTAAAAATGTCGCTGGGTTTCTGTTTCGTTACAGAGTGTATTGCTGTGTTGTAACGATCAACTGCGATATACACTAATTCCTTTGGTCTGACGTTTTTTATTTCTTTCCGAAGGCATCTATAGATCTCAATGATGGTAGAATGCAGTTTTTCAACCTGACCGTTTACCGCACTTCTTTGAACCGGAGTCAGATACAGTTCATTTCCTAGATCTCTTATATAATTGCATACTATAGCCGTCATGAATCCCCTCTCGTTGTCTGTTACTATTATTTTAGGAGTTGTGAAGTAGTGTATTAATTTCGCTAGCTTGGCGCGAAGAGTTATAGAAGATATGTGGTCTTTTCCGATTCTTATTCAATCGGAGATTCCTTAGCTCCTGTTTTCTCCTTATTTGTTCCCTGGTCTCTTTGTCTTTAAAGTTGGTCAATCCCTGGTAGTAGTAAAAATGTCGCTGGGTTTCTGTTTCGTTACAGAGTGTATTGTTGTGTTGTAACGATCAACTGCGATATACACTAATTCCTTTGGTCTGACGTTTTTTATTTCTTTCCGAAGGCATCTATAGATCTCAATGATGGTAGAATGCAGTTTTTCAACCTGACTGTTTACCGCACTTCTTTGAACCGGAGTCAGATACAGTTCAATTCCTAGATCTCTTATATAATTGCATACTATAGGCGTCATGAATCCCCTCTCGTTGTCTGTTACTATTATTTTAGGAGTTGTGAAGTAGTGTATTAATTTCGCTAGCTTGGCGCGAAGAGTTATAGAAGCTCGGTTTTTAATGTGGAAAAGCTTGGCAAATTTATAAAATTTGTCTATGCAGGATACAAATTTTTCCCCCCGAATTTCGAAGATGTCAACGTGTACTATTTCGGATGGGTATTTCGGCACAGGAGTGTCTTTTATCGGCGGTACCGCAGGATATCTATCATATTTGTTTGCGAGGCAAGTTTCACAAATGGAAGTAAATTTCCTTATTCTGCTCGTCATTTTAGGAAAATAGTACCTTTCCAGTATTTGTTCCTAGTTTTCCCTCGAGTTCCTATGAGCCCGCCTATGTTCATCTTCTATTATCTTACAAATTCTATCCCTCTGTGTTATCCTGATTATATACAAAAGAAAATGTTCTAGGTATACTTCTTGTAGAAGCTGCAAATGATTTTCTGAAATTTTTATAGCGTTTATAAGTGATGGATTCAGACGTTCTTTCAAGGTTGCGGGCAAGTTGAATTTTTCTATGCTAGGTAAACTGACATATTGACGGGTGAAACCGGAATGGGGATTTTCCACACAAGTCATTGCGTTCCCGTAAAAATTATTTGGTTTCGAAAAAGGTTTAACGGACTTTCTACATGTGGAATGAGGTCTGACGCATCCTGATCTGCGCTGTGAACTGTCCCTTCTTCGCTTCTAGTTTCTGCTGGTAAATTGTTTGTTTCTAAAGGTTCTGTTACATGGTTTGCCTGGCATGCAATTCTGGAGAGAGCATCTGCCACGACATTTGATTTACCGGGAGTGTAAATCAATTCGTGGTTATTCTCTTCAATTCTAGCCTTCCACCTCTTTAACTTTGCGCTGTAGTTTCTACTTCGCAACGCCAAACAATTGCCAACATTTCCTTCTCGTTCATGGCGTAGTTTTCCTCTGGTTTATTTAAGGATCTTGAAATATAGGCAATGGGCCGATCTTTTCCTGGCTCTCCTTGTGATAGCACGCCACCAATGGCATAGCTAGAAGCGTCGGTCTTGAGGTTAAAAGATTTTGTGAAATCGGGAAAAGCGAGAATCTCGGAGGAAGTAAGCAGTTTCTTCAAATTATTGAAAGCTTGAAGGGATTCAGAGTTTAGATTTATGCGTACCTCCCTCGATTGGTTGGCCTTGACTTGCGCGTTTTCGCCCCGTGTGATATAAGTTAAAGGTTTCGCAACCTTCGCGTAATCTCTGATGAATTTCCGGTAGTATGACGTCATTCCCAAAAAACTCTACAGTTCTTTGAGTCTTTCTGGGGCCGAAAGGTTCTCTATAGCCTGCACCTATGAAGAATCTGGTTTTATTCCGTCAGATGTGATTACATATCCTAGAAATTCTACTTCCGTCTGCATGAATTTCGTTTTTTCCAAATTCACCCTTAAGTTAGCCTCCGCGAGCCTAGCAAATATTATTTTTTAAATGTTCGTCAGTATCTTTCCCAAAGACAATAATGTCATCGATATGTACGTAGCATATTCGCCCAATATACTTTTTAAGGACATCATCTATCATACGTTGGAATATATTGGAATATTTTGTATTATTTTTTTGATTTAATGATTTTTTTATACAACTTTTTTACACATACATATTCACTTTTCCTTTTAGTTTAAAACCACATTCAGTGAAAGTTTGAATTTGCTTTTTATTTTCGATTTTGCTTGTGGTATACACATACATATGTATATAAGTTCTTAATTTTTATTTTTAATTTGTATATAAACTCTTAATTTTTACCTTTTAATTTTCACATGTTAGCAAGGACTTAATTTAGAATTTTGATTTAATTAGTTCGAATTCTACAAAAAAATTCTTCACTTGTCACTTATAATTTTATATCCACACTGAGAAACTGATTTGAGGTCTGGCCTTGCCCGCACGATCGTAGTGACAAGTTATTGATATTGCTTTTGTTGTTTTTTTTTTCGTGAGCGCGTAAAAGAAAAAGGGTTACCTGCCCAATGACAACGCTTCTGTTATAGGCAATATCACACCCATGTATGTATGTATGTATGAAGTTCTATCCTCCCGCACAGGTTTCTCAACAGCATGCTGGCGCCAACAAAGCTGGAGTAACCAGGTGAGTGAAATCGAAAAAGAAAAGAAAAAAGGCAACAACTCCTTATTATGTTACTCTCTAAATCTCTCGTGCACATTTGAGACATACGCATTTGCGCGTATGTACATGTATATGTGTGCACATGACATGAGTTAAGCTTGGTCTCTGCATATGACCATACGTATGTGCCGGTATGCATGTAACATCGAAGATATACATACATATATACACTGAGATTCCAAGAGTATCTTAAGATATGCAAGTATTAAGATTTACTGAAAGATACACTGTACAAATTTTCGGAGTAAAATTTTTTTCTTATAAATATCTTAGCCGTTAATGCTTATTTTTTATTTATTTTTTTTGCGTTGAATTGTTTGAGAAAATTAGGCTCAATTTCTTTAATTATTTTCTTACTCAAATTTGAAAAATTACAAGTTAAGTATTTCTTGAATTGTATTAGGAATAACTTTATATATATAGAAATAGTATATTATTCAGTGTAAATAAAAAGGAAAGAAAAAAGGAAGAAAATATTATGGTCTGGGTGCTGCGTTTGCGCAAAAGAGGGGACGTGAGAGTTCAGACAGATTTGACTGACTGATTTATTGAGGAATCAATTTCAGGATAAGGGGGTGTTTAAGGAATTAGGAGTCTGCACAACGCCCAAGGATTCGCGTTTTCAACATGTGAAAGTGGGTGGGAAGACTCCACCTGACTGGACGGGACCATTCTCCTTCTTTCTCTACCTCACCTTTTCTCCTTTTCCTGCTTTACTTTCCCCTTCAACAACATTCGGCATGATATCTTTTTTTTGTTTGTGTAGCGTAGACAAGGCGAATGCAAAAGATACACCCCACCATGAAAACCCATGTTCCTCTTCGTTCTGTTAATGTTATAAATAGTTCATGTCCTGGTACACTTCCAAAGTTCGTTCGGCCATTAAGAAGCGAAACCACTATTAAGACAAGTGGCGAAATAATTTAACGGACATCTCATGGCGTCATTATAAAGAAATACGTAATGAAACTAAACTACTGCTGTAATCAGGCAAGCTAAGCGTTGGTTAGGTTCCTCGAAGCTATATCCTTCCCCTCACTCACATCTAAGGAACTCTGGCGCAACCTAAAAGACTTTAAAATACACGGCAAAGGATAGACTTAGATGAACTTAACGACTATTTTGTAAATGTCAATAATAAAACCAAATGTATCGATGTACGGAAGGGTTTCTTAACTTCCACGAATTTTATAGAAGAGTTCCAATTTATGGCAGTTACAGAAGTTGACGTTCTGAAGGCACTGTCGAACATAAAGTCTTATGCTACAGGGGAGGATGGAGTCTCTTTACAAGCTCGTGTTTCCCAACAGTTTGGAAAAAAGCTCTTATACTGCCAATAGCGAAGAAAGTGTACACTAGTTGTGCTGGTGACGATAGACCAATAAGCATATTACCTGCCTTTTCCAAGGCCTGCGAAAACTTGATGGTGTTTCAAACTTCTGCATTTCAGCGATAGTTCAGTTAAACTTATGGCCAGCTACCTTGAAGGTAAAACGCAGAAGGTCAAGTCAATAAATTCTAAATCGCATCCAAGATCTGTATATACCGTGTGTCAGTATGTGAATGTTCATGCGTATGCTGATGATATTCAATTGTAATTGTCCAGTCGTATTAGTTTAATTGAGGATTTATGTTTTAAAATAAATAGTGACTTGTCTGCTATATCTCTCTGGGCTAGTGAAAATTCTTTTTGTCTAAATGCGTCAAAGTCATCCGTCTTTCCTATATGTAACAGTGTTTTACATGTAGAGTTGTGGATAGGCCAGCTATAGTTTTATAGATAAGGTAAAAAATTTAGGTTTTATACTTAATTCAAAACTCTCAAGTACGGACCATATCAACAGGGTTGTGGGTAATGTGTATGATATTCTTCGCAAACTGACGGTTTCTGCTGCATTTACGCCAATTGAGACCCGGCGTAAATTAGCAAGTAAGACTCGATATCTTCTCATAAAATCAATGTAGCATTTAATAATGCTACACGTTATGTGTATGGGATCAATAGATATGATCACATTTCTGATTGGCGATTAAACATCCTGGGTTGTCGCAAGAAATTGCATATTTATGTACAAACACTCTATATAGAAGACGCCCACTTATCTGTTTAAAAGGCAAATAACAGTAAGGTTGCGAAAGCACCACGGACTTATTGTTCTAAAATTTAAATACTTAGCATCATCAAGGCGATTTTTTATTAACGCGGTTAGAAGCTGGAATTCGATACCTCAAAACGTCAAGGCTGGACTAAACAGATTGTCTGATTGAATTGTGGTGGGGCATTCATCTATTCTAAAAGTATAGTTTTTAAATATACTATTTCTTCATTTTCTTCTTCTTCCTGTTCATGTTTTCATTCACGTTATTCTTTCAGGAGTATTGTATTGATTAAGAAAATTTTAAATATGTTAGTTTTTAGTTATTAGTATTATATCTTCCACGTACACTACATGATAGTTGAAGTACTATTAAAAGACCTAAGTCTTACTTTGTACTACTATAAAAAATAAATAAATAAATACATAAACACTGGATTTGTTACTTATTGTCACGCCCTAAAAGTGTTGCTAACGTGTAAAATCATAGTGTGAGATGAATAATGTACCATGCCCCACAAAAAGTCTCTTGAAATTCTCGACCGTATGCTCAAAGACTTCCGAGATAATACGCCATTCTTTTGGAAGAGCATTGGTTCCATTAGCCGGTGACTCAGCCTATAATTCCGCGTGCCTATCGCTGACGAGATAATCACATTTCTGCCCGCTTCCACAAGAAGTTTGATTATTAAATTTAAGATCAAATGTTCATGTGGTGCTACAACGTGAACCATTAGCAGATACATTTTCGAAACAATTATTGGATATAAGCAAGGGAAAAATGCCAGTTGATAGGACAACCAAATGTATCACTTTTCCTCCTGATTTTTTCAAATTGTGAATTCCCCAATATTGAAATTTATTTCAGACACCAAAAATGGTTCTGTGAACGAGCATTATTGGCGGCTTATATCATTGTTGTTTATTCTATTGTGATCAGAATAAATGAAGATCCACTAACGTACAAATCTACTGATCAGTGTCTTGAAAGACGAGGATGCTGTCAACTATTCAGTTGAATACCTAAATTCCCTCGAGTTGCCAGGCGTTCCACCTTATGTGCTGCACTTTGAAATTGGTGCACCTATTATGTTTCTGCGTAACGTTGATCGCGGACTTTCAGTAAAAAAATTGTTGAACCATATAATCGAAGCTGCAATTACATATAACCGGAAAATAGAAAGAAGAGGATGTACTCCTGCCTCCAGTACCTTTGATACCAATCGATTTGCCATTCGATTTCAAGTGATTACAAGAGTTATTTAGAAATTAAATTAAATATTATTTAATTGTATTGTAATTCCCTCTTAATAATAGTATTTAGAAAAACATAAATTATGAGGAAAAAATTATCTAGTAAGAAATTAAATAAATGACAAAAAAAGTTTTAATTTCGGCTTGAGATTGAAAGAAATACACTCACGTTTTTTTTTTATAAAGGCTCTTCGTGCTCGCATGGGTTAATTAGCATACAAAGTAAGAAATTGCATGATACACTTGAAAAGTACCCAAGCAAGATGTTATCGCTACATGAGTCATTGTTTTCTTTTTTAATAATAAAAATAATTTGGCGTTTACATTATATGTATGTACAGCTCAGTGTTTGACCGAGCTTCTCCTATCATTTGTAGTGTGCGTCTTTATGAGAGTATTTTATGAGAAGCATTTTCATAGCAGAAATGACTTCGAAGGTTGCCATTGCCTGCCGAGGGATGGTCGCTATTAGAAAAAAAACGTTTTCTATTATTTAGATATTACTTGTGTAATTGTTTCATAGTTAATTTCATTAAAATAACCAAAACATGTCGCAATAAGCTGTGAAAATTATATGCAAAAAATATATGCAAGTAATGGGATGAATAAAAAAAAAACAAATATATGTACATTTATTAAATTTCCTTACTTAATTTTTTAACCATTTTCAATGCGAAAATTGAGCAAGAGTATTAGTTTTACTAACATTCAAATATTAAAAAAATTGTTTTGACTCTCTTTTTGGTAAATTAGTTGTTTAAGAGACAGCCATTAAAAATACAGCCAAACGTAAGGCAGTTGAAGCGAAGTGGCTGCAGTTTTGGAGTACTGTATTTCAATTTAAAAGTTTTTTTTTAATTTATATGTATACTTTTAAATAATTTCACACTCCAATTCAGCCATCAAGTCAACTTTAAAATCAATAAGTTCTTTTTTAGATTCAATGACTTTATATAGCATTTGTACAGATTTTTAAATTCAGCGTACTGATTTCACTGTGTGACGATGAAAATATATATGTATGGGTGCATATGTATATGTATGAATTAGTTTACACATTATTACTTGCTTCTGATTTTTATGTAAATTTTTAAAGCACCTGCAATTGAACTATTGCCTACGCACAAAAGTATGTTTGTATGTATATCTATTTACTTTTTAACACACATTCATAACTTTTGTATGCCTATACCGATCGATTTGTTAAGAAAAAGTGTACCTGTGGAAGTAGCACTTTTATGTTAAGTAATCACTAAAATATATTTCGTTTCGTCAAACTCATACTCCTGTTTACTCATATTGAATGTATTCACGTAAAATAGAATTAACAGTTTCATTTTGAAAACACCGAAGCTGATCGATAGGCTACGCTTAAAAACTATTGCATCCACCTGCAATGCAATCAACGTTCGGAGCTCTTCATAATGCTTTGAAACTGAAACAGCCAAGCCATACAAATACAAATTACAAATACCGGTTGAATTTCGCCATGTTTGACAACATTTACATATTCATACATACATAGGTAGGAATGTACTTCCCTGCAAATTTTGGAGTGGTCATTTCTAATTACGGACTAGTGATTTAACAAAGCACAAAGCATTACCTACATACTTCTCAAGGGCATTGGGAGTGCATAAAAGGGGTAGTTTAGTTACTTTAGGTTGGCTACTGCTACTATTTTTTGTGTATCTATTGCCTTATGCATAACGAAACATGTTTTGTCTATTAATTTTAATGTGCCATTAAAAACGAAATTATCCCGTGTATGTTAATTTGCTGTGAATTTCTCAGTTGATTTCTCGCAGTAACAAGCGTTAGTTCAGTTGTTTCATAGATAAGTAAATGAAAATATTAAATAAATATATATAATTAAAACAAACTGAAGGTGAAATAACTTTACAAAAATAAATTAGTTCCATTCCTATTAATGAAAACTGCATGGGATCTGCAGAAACACAGCTAAGAGAGGCAAACCAACTGCAGAAAAAGAGACACTTTAAAAAACTTCGTATCGAATGACTTATACGAGTATGTACATATGTATATAGAAAAATGCTTATGAAAGAAAAAGCACAAAGTTATTTTATTAATTGCTTTATATACATATACGTATATGGGCGTGGTTATAGTCCGATTTCAAAAATTATTGACGGTGATGCTAGTGATATCAAGGGCAATATGTTCACCAAATTTTGGGCGTGGCAAGTGTACAAGTACGATCGGGTATAAAAATTCAGTCAAAAACATAAACCTGTATTTTACGTAAAAGTTACTGTTATTTTTACAATAAAACTGAATTTAATGTATAAAAAATTTTTTATTTTTTTATTTTAAAACAATAATCGTGAAAACGATCAGCTTCACTAGTGAATCTCTTTACTTCTGGGGACTAGCGAATTGTATAGCTCTTTGGGGCTATCATATAACATAGTTTTTAGTAATTAACGAAATTGCTAGGTTTTTATGTCTAACAAAAAAGCTTGTCCTCTAGTTCATTCGAAATATATGGTATTTTGGGGTTGGTGAATTATCTAGTACATAGTAATGCAAAGGGGAGATAATTGAGCCTTTCGTAGGACATATCCACGTTAAATTCGCCACTTGAATACATAGCAAGGAGATAAACGCGGATCTAGTGATGGTTGTTTAGGGCTAGTAATATCGCTAGCTTGGAACTAGCTCTAGTGAACTGCAGGGTTACGATACACAATGCGTAAATATTTGTGGAAAATGCTTATTGTAATACGAGTATTTTATGCTTCACAGTAGTGGTCATATCATTTGCAACCAAGCTCGAAAATATTTACAACAATTAATTACACTGCCCTGCAGTAAATATGAAGATTTTGATGCTCTATAGAAAAAACAGATTATTATTTTTTACGTTCTTATGTATCTACATATACGAGTATGTAACGGGTATTTTTTTTAGACGTGTGGTTTTCAATGAGGCAATAATTTTTCTTGGAACTGGACTTTTTGACAGCTGTTAATTGGTTTATACTCAGTTTGGTTTGACATTTCATAATGAACAGACTTACTCAGGAAAGCCATTTGCAAATCGTGCAAATTTATTATCATAATAATGTTTCGGTTCGCGCGACGCATCCTGCGCATCGGTCGACATAATCGCCCAGCAGAGTCGGTATTTCATGCAACCATGGATCGGTTTCCCACAACGTTTACTCTAGTGGATATTGCGCATCCTCAGAGATGCCGTACAGTGCGCACCCAAGACGCTATTGCTGCTGTGGAACAGAGTATCGAAGAAGACCCGAATGAGTCCATCAGCCATCGCGCGCAACAATTGGAGCTGTGCCTATCCACTCTATGGGAGATTTTGCGGAAGGATCTTGATTTGGGGGTTACAAAATCCAACCCGTGCAAGAATTGAAGCCGAACGACCATCAAGCGAGTCGCACGTTCGGTGAATTGGCCCAAAAAGAGATGGCCAAAGATCCCGATTTTCACAAGAACATTTTGTTATGCGATGAAGCTCACTTGTGGTTGAATGGGTACGTTAATAAACAAAATTGCCGCATTTGGAGTGATAATAATCCACAACCCATTATTGAGACGCCGTTAAATCCTCAAAAAGTCACTGTTTGATGTGCTCTATGGGCAGGGGGATTCATCGGTCCATATTTCTTCAAAAATGAAGTCGGGCATAATGTTACAGTCAATGGGGAACGCTATAGAGCCATGACTAATGACTTTTTCGTGCCTGAATTGGAGGATGTTGATGTGGACGACCTTTGGTTCCGACAAGACGGCGCTACATGTCATACAGCTAACGAAACAATCAATTTATTGAAGGAAATTTTGGTAAGCACATTATCGGACATTATCGACTGACGCCTTGGAAGACAATATTCGGCACGTTATTGCTGACATACGGCCCTAATTACTGCAAAAAGTGGTCGCAAATTGGGCCTCTCGACTGGAATTTATTCGAGGAAGCCGCGGCGGTCACTTTCCTGAAACCATTTTTGAAACATAATGGCAAACCCCTATTTTTATAATAAAGCAAAATTCTTGGCCATAGCATTAAATTATTTTCGTTTTATTTCTTCTTAAAAACCACATGTCTAATAAAAAACCCGTTATATGTATAAGTCCTATTTGCAGCTCTCAAGAAAAGCAAAAACTCCATATAAAAAAAACTCTTAAGAAATGGCAAAGTATTTTGCTTGTACCAGTATGCAGGTCTCAAGAAAACTCATACGCTTTCTACTACGTTTTTTCTAAAGAAATTTTAAATTGCAGAACTGTGAAACCCAGGTTTTGCGAAGAAATATATTACAAAGCATTTATTTGTTCAAGAAAGTTGACAGCTACGACGAGTATGTTTTAGCTTGTATGTTTATGTGGATTAAATAATACTTATTTCAGTAATGGAAGCAACGCAAACTGGACCCAGACGCCAAAAGCGAGCCACCAACTTTTCTGCTAAGGAAAAACGGCTACTTATAGGTGCTCCTAGAATATGGAACATCAGCGACGCGATGCAGTCAAATAAGAATGCAGTGGACCAGGCCTGGGAATGCATTAGGTAATCGCTAGGCAAGTCTAGTAAGTATCCGTTTAGTTAGTAAAAAACGTAAAAGTTATCTCCAAATTCATGCCCATATCCAATTCAGTAGAGAAATGTAAAATGGATTGGTTGAGCTTAAGAGAAAGCTATCGGTACCGGGCGTAAAGGTAATAGTGGAAACGCTGGTGGAGTCCTTCTAAGTGAGCCATCGACTTCTGAAAATGTCGACTGGGAGTTCTCGGAGGAAATGTCTTTTTTACCAAATGTGTCGCAAAAAAGAAGCTAAACAAAGAGATATGTATAAGACAAATTTTTAATAATTTTGGCGGAAGATATAAAGCCGCTCCCTTCAAATATATGTATATATTACTTTGAAAGTTTTTACTGCGACAATTTCATCTGTATAGAATGATCTACATATGACCCATAGCGCAAATTCATAACCAAACTATGAGCTGCAGATTTTATATTTTTTCATATACCTAACATTCAAACGTTCACTGAAACCCAAAATGTAAAAAAGCATCTTTTAATTCCAAACCAAAGTAGATGCCAACCAACTTGAGCAACCAGGGCGGGATACTAACAAAGTTATGTAAATTGGATATTTCCAACTACTTTGGTTCGGAAATAAATTGATACTGATGTATTTTACCACTTTGAATTTTATGGATACAAACTCTCACATTTACAATGTTAATTGGATTTGTTTTTAATAGAACATTTTCAACAACCAGAAACGAAGAAGCAACAGCCTCTTTTGAATGCAGCTCAAAATATGACTACGTAAGTCAGTAATTTTTGATAGAAATTTAGAGCATCATGTTAATAATACTCGCATTCGGAAAATTTTTTGTTTCCAGGCTCCAACACCAATAACATTCGCAACACCAGTAGACCACAAACCCAGGAATTATGGAAAAAATTCTATATATTATTTCAGAAGCAGCACCTTGTTAAAATTTCAGAAGTGAATAAATCCGAGTTTCCTTTCAAACAAGCGTTTTCTGGCTTTGAATTTTTACTTAAACAGCTTCCTAAGCATAAGGCTGATGAAGCTTGTTGCAGCTTTTTGCAAACGCTTTTACAGAAGGTGACTGAGGAAAGACGTAAGTGTCCATAAATCAAACCAAAACAGATTTGAACATGGTTATTTAAAGTAATAAGTTATTTAATTTAAATATTTTCATATGGACTGCAATTTGGATGTTACATATAATAATGAGTTAAAATTTCTTAAATGGGCCACTAAAAATCGACTATTCGATTTTAGTATGTCTTTTAGCATATTTTGGTATCTTGATAGGTTAAAAGTAATAAGGGTTTTTAAATTTTTTTTTTTAATTTATGAACGATTTAAAATTTTGGGTACCATTTTTTTAAATTACAATATATCTGCGGATAATTTCTGAATTTCAATGAAAATTGGAATGTATATTAAAAAAATAGGTATGCCTTTCTTTTTACACAACCACATATACCGTCGAAAGCACCTTAACCGTCCGCTGTTGCCAAGAAATGCCATTCTGCTGATAAATGAAAAACAATTATGGGAAATAATAAATTTAAATAATTGAATCTGTTCTTGTATTGAGACTAAACATCTGCATGAATTAACTCATTCATGAATGCACAACTTACTCGTACCGGTTTTTTCGGTCTCGTGAAGCCGCTCCCCATTTGAAATGGTCCGTATCAGAGAACGGCATTGAGTGCGCTCGAGTGTGCATATTCATCATCCCTAAAATTTGATACAAGCAAGCACAGCCGTCTGCTGCTGTGCGCTCATTCATGCTCACTCATAAACATAAAGGGCCATACACATACAACTTTCCTCGCTTTACTTGACAATTCGAACCTTAACAACAAAGCATGAGGTGTAGAAGGTTTGCTACATAGAACGCTTTGACAGTTTCTGCGATAATTGTTTGTTTTGAATTGCGATATGTGCTGATTCCGAGTATTTTGTTTAATAAAAGAATAAAAAATGTGTTTTGCAGCTACTTATGTATGTTTGAAATTCGCGAGTGTAATAAACTTTACTAAGACTGAGAAGTAACAAGTCTTCTTGCAGCACCTTTCGACAAAATAAATAAAAACCGATCCAGGGGAGTTCAGGAAAACGATGAGGGTGGGTAACAAAGAGGTGTTTTATTTGCTATTTGTTCATATTTTACTTATTTTCTCTTTTTAAAAGTAATTAAACATGCAAAAATTATGATATACTAGTGAATTTTCTATATCGTGTGTATATGCACGCAGAAATAAAATGGAAATGTAAACAGTTGGTTGTCAAAGTGTACAAAAGTTGAGAGTTCGCCAAGATTTTGCTTCGTTTTGCTTTGCTTTACTTTTTTCGCCTTGTATTTAGCAGCACTCGTATAAAATCAAGTCTTCAACTTATCTGTCAAAGCAGAACTCTGAAGCAAAGCAAAGCGAAAGTCTTATGTGTACGGCCCTTAAGGCTGACATGTGCGGGATATATCATTACATTTTCGAGTGTGGTAGTTCACATGATTGGCCGTGCATGTAAAGGCGCAAACTTGCGCATGTACACACTCGAGTGCACTCGGGCATCTACTAATGGCGATTTCTTTTCTACAAAAAACGTTGCACTTCATTGCCCCGCTCTTGTGTTTGGCCGAGCTTCTCCTATCATTTGTAGTGTGCGTCTTTATGAGAGTATTTTATGAGAAGCATTTTCATAGCAGAAATGACTTCGAAGGTTTGCCATTGCCTGCCGAGGGATGGTCGCTATTAGAAAAATAACGTTTCCTATTATTTAGATATTACTTGTGTAATTGTGTAATTGTTTCATAGTTAATTTCATTAAAATAACCAAAACATGTCGGAATAAGCTGTGAAAATTATATGCAAAAAATATATGCAAGTAATGGGATGAATAAAAAAAAAACAAATATATGTACATTTATTAAATTTCCTTACTTAATTTTTTAACCATTTTCAATGCGAAAATTGAGCAAGAGTTTTAGTTTTACTAACATTCAAATATTAAAAAAATTGTTTTGACTCTCTTTTTGGTTAATTAGTTGTTTAAGAGACAGCCATTAAAAATACAGCCAAACGTAAGGCAGTTGAAGCGAAGTGGCTGCAGTTTTGGAGTACTGTATTTCAATTTAAAAGTTTTTTTTTAAATTTATATGTATACTTTTAAATAATTTCACACTCCAATTCAGCCATCAAGTCAACTTTAAAATCAATAAGTTCTTTTTTAGATTCAATGACTTTATATAGCATTTGTACAGATTTTTAAATTCAGCGTACTGATTTCACTGTGTGACGATGAAAATATATATGGGTGCATATGTATATGTATGAATTAGTTTACACATTTTTACTTGCTTCTGATTTTTATGTAAATTTTTAAAGCACCTGCAATTGAACTATTGCCTACGCACATAAGTATGTTTGTATGTATATCTCTTTACTTTTTAACACACATTCATAACTTTTGTATGCCTATACCGATCGATTTGTTAAGAAAAAGTGTACCTGTGGAAGTAGCACTTTTATGTTAAGTAATCACTAAAATATATTTCGTTTCGTCAAACTCATACTCCTGTTTACTCATTTTGAATGTATTCACGTAAAATAGAATTAACAGTTTCATTTTGAAAACACCGAAGCTGATCGATAGGCTGCGCTTAAAAACTATTGCATCCACCTGCAATGCAATCAACGTTCGGAGCTCTTCATAATGCTTTGAAACTGAAACAGCCAAGCCATACAAATACAAATTACAAATACCGGTTGAATTTCGCCATGTTTGACAACATTTACATATTCATACATACATAGGTAGGAATGTACTTCCCTGCAGTTTTTGGAGTGGTCATTTCTAATTACGGACTAGTGATTTAACAAAGCCCAAAGCATTACCTACTTCTCAAGGGCATTGGGAGTGCATAAAAGGGGTAGTTTAGTTACTTTAGGTAGGCTACTGCTGCTATTTTTTGTGTATCTATTGCCTTATGCATAACAAAACATGTTTTGTCTATTAATTTTAATGTGCCATTAAAAACGAAATTATCCCGTGTATGTTAATTTGCTGTGAATTTCTCAGTTGATTTCTCGCAGTAACAAGCGTTAGTTCAGTTGTTTCATCGATAAGTAAATGAAAATATTAAATAAATATATATAATTAAAACAAACTGAAGGTGAAATAACTTTACAAAAATAAATTAGTTCCATTCCTATTAATGAAAACTGCATGGGATCTGCAGAAACACAGCTAAGAGAGGCAAACCAACTGCAGAAAAAGAGACACTTTAAAAAACTTCGTATCGAATGACTTATACGAGTATGTACATATGTATATAGAAAAATGCTTATGAAAGAAAAAGCACAAAGTTATTTTATTAATTGCTTTATATACATATACGTATATGGGCCTGGTTATAGTCCGATTTCAAAAATTATTGACGGTGATGCTAGTGATATCAAGGGCAATATGTTCACCAAATTTTGGGCGTGGCAAGTGTACAAGTACGATCGGGTATAAAAATTCAGTCAAAAACATAAACCTGTATTTTACGTATAAGGTACTGTTATTTTTACAATAAAACTGAATTTAATGTATAAAAAATTTTTTATTTTTTTATTTTAAAACAATAATGGTGAAAACGATCAGCTTCACTAGTGAATCTCTTTACTTCTGGGGACTAGCGAATTGTATAGCTTTTTGGGGCTATCATATAACATAGTTTTTAGTAGTTAACGAAATTGCTAGGTTTTTATGTCTAACAAAATAGCTTGTCCTCTAGTTCATTCGAAATATATGGTATTTTGGGGTTGGTGAATTATCTAGTACAGAGTAATGCAAAGGGGAGATAATTGAGCCTTTCGTAGGACATATCCACGTTAAATTCGCCACTTGAATACATAGCAAGGAGATAAACGCGGATCTAGTGATGGTTGTTTAGGGCTAGTAATATCGCTAGCTTGGAACTAGCTCTAGTGAACTGCAGGGTTACGATACACAATGCGTAAATATTTGTGGAAAATGCTTATTGTAATACGAGTATTTTATGCTTCACAGTAGTGGTCATATCATTTGCAACCAAGCTCGAAAATATTTACAACAATTAATTACACTGCCCTGCAGTAAATATGAAGATTTTGATGCTCTATAGAAAAAACAGATTATTATTTTTTACGTTCTTATGTATCTACATATACGAGTATGTAACGGGTATTTTTTTTAGACGTGTAGTTTTCAATGAGGCAATAATTTTTCTTGGAACTGGACTTTTTGACAGCTGTTACTTGGTTTATACTCAGTTTGGTTTGACATTTCATAATGAACAGACTTACTCAGGAAAGCCATTTGCAAATCGTGAAAATTTATTATCATAATAATGTTTCGAATCGCGCGACGCATCCTGCGCATCGGTCGACATAATCGCCCAGCAGAGTCGGTATTTCATGCAACCATGGATCGGTTTCCCACAACGTTTACTCTAGTGGATATTGCGCATCCTCAGAGATGCCGTACAGTGCGCACCCAAGACGCTATTGCTGCTGTGGAGCAGAGTATCGAAGAAGACCCGAATGAGTCCTTCAGCCATCGCGCGCAACAATTGGAGCTGTGCCTATCCACTCTATGGGAGATTTTGCGGAAGGATCTTGATTTGCGGGCTTAGAAAATCCAACCCGTGCAAGAATTGAAGCCGAACGACCATCAAGCGAGTCGCACGTTCGGTGAATTGGCCCAAAAAGAGATGGCCAAAGATCCCGATTTTCACAAGAACATTTTGTTATGCGATAAAGCTCACTTGTGGTTGAATGGGTACGTTAATAAACAAAATTGCCGCATTTGGAGTGATAATAATCCACAACCCATTATTGAGACGCCGTTAAATCCTCAAAAAGTCACTGTTTGATGTGCTCTATGGGCAGGGGGATTCATCGGTCCATATTTCTTCAAAAATGAAGTCGGGCATAATGTTACAGTCAATGGGGAACGCTATAGAGCCATGACTAATGACTTTTTCGTGCCTGAATTGGAGGATGTTGATGTGGACGACCTTTGGTTCCGACAAGACGGCGCTACATGTCATACAGCTAACGAAACAATCAATTTATTGAAGGAAATTTTGGTAAGCACATTATCGGACATTATCGACTGACGCCTTGGAAGACAATATTCGGCACGTTATTGCTGACATACGGCCCTAATTACTGCAAAAAGTGGTCCCAAATTGGGCCTCTCGACTGGAATTTATTCGAGGAAGCCGCGGCGGTCACTTTCCTG
The DNA here is from genome assembly GCA_963971545.1 of Philophylla caesio. Taxonomy (NCBI): domain Eukaryota; kingdom Metazoa; phylum Arthropoda; class Insecta; order Diptera; family Tephritidae; genus Philophylla; species Philophylla caesio. The sequence goes on from OZ020605.1 coordinate 20,098,924, forward strand.
AAACCATTTTTGAAACATAATGGCAAACCCCTATTTTTATAATAAAGCAAAATTCTTGGCCATAGCATTAAATTATTTTCGTTTTATTTCTTCTTAAAAACCACATGTCTAATAAAAAACCCGTTATATGTATAAGTCCTATTTGCAGCTCTCAAGAAAAGCAAAAACTCCATATAAAAAAAACTCTTAAGAAATGGCAAAGTATTTTGCTTGTACCAGTATGCAGGTCTCAAGAAAACTCATACGCTTTCTACTACGTTTTTTCTAAAGAAATTTTAAATTGCAGAACTGTGAAACCCAGGTTTTGCGAAGAAATATATTACAAAGCATTTATTTGTTCAAGAAAGTTGACAGCTACGACGAGTATGTTTTAGCTTGTATGTTTATGTGGATTAAATAATACTTATTTCAGTAATGGAAGCAACGCAAACTGGACCCAGACGCCAAAAGCGAGCCACCAACTTTTCTGCTATGGAAAAACGGCTACTTATAGCGAAGGTGAAAGGTGCTCCTAGAATATGGAACATCAGCGACGCGATGCAGTCAAATAAGAATGCAGTGGACCAGGCCTGGGAATGCATTAGGTAATCGCTAGGCAAGTCTAGTAAGTATCCGTTTAGATAGTAAAAAACGTAAAAGTTATCTCCAAATTCATGCCCATATCCAATTCAGTAGAGAAATGTAAAATGGGTTGGTTGAGCTTAAGAGAAAGCTATCGGTACCGGGCGTAAAGGTAATAGTGGAAACGCTGGTGGAGTCCTTCTAAGTGAGCCATCGACTTCTGAAAATGTCTACTGGGAGTTCTCGGAGGAAATGTCTTTTTTACCAAATGTGTCGCAAAAAAGAAGCTAAACAAAGAGATATGTATAAGACAAATTTTTAATAATTTTGGCGGAAGATATTAAGCCGCTCCCTTCAAATATATGTATATATTACTTTGAAAGTTTTTACTGCGACAATTTCATCTGTATAGAATGATCTACATATGACCCATAGCGCAAACTCATAACCAAACTATGAGCTGCAGATTTTATATTTTTTCATATACCTAACATTCAAACGTTCACTGAAACCCAAAATGTAAAAAAAAAAAAAAGCATCTTTTAATTCCAAACCAAAGTAGATGCCAATGTCCAACTTGAGCAACCAGGGCGGGATACTAACAAAGTTATGTAAATTGGATATTTCCAACTACTTTGGTTCGGAAATAAATTGATACTGATGTATTTTACCACTTTGAATTTTATGGATACAAACTCTCACATTTACAATGTTAATTGGATTTGTTTTTAATAGAACATTTTCAACAACCAGAGACGAAGAAGCAACAGCCTCTTTTGAATGCAGCTCAAAATATGACTACGTAAGTCAGTAATTTTTGATAGAAATTTAGAGCATCATGTTAATAATACTCGCATTCGGAAAATTTTTTGTTTCCAGGCTCCAACACCGATAACATTCGCAACACCAGTAGACCACAAACCCAGGAATTATGGAAAAAATTCTATATATTATTTCAGAAGCAGCACCTTGTTAAAATTTCAGAAGTGAATAAATCCGAGTTTCCTTTTAAACAAGCGTCTACTGGCTTTGAATTTTTACTTAAACAGCTTCCTAAGCATAAGGCTGATGAAGCTTGTTGCAGCTTTTTGCAAACGCTTTTACAGAAGGTGACTGAGGAAAGACGTAAGTGTCCATAATTCAAACCAAAACAGATTTGAACATGGTTATTTAAAGTAATAAGTTATTTAATTTAAATATTTTCATATGGACTGCAATTTGGATGTTACATATAATAATGAGTTAAAATTTCTTAAATGGGCCACTAAAAATCGACTATTCGATTTTAGTATGTCTTTTAGCATATTTTGGTATCTTAATAGGTTAAAAGTAATAAGGGTTTTTAAATTTTTTTTTTAAATTTATGAACGATTGAAAATTTTGGGTACCATTTTTTTAAATTACAATATATCTGCGGATAATTTCTGAATTTCAATGAAAATTGGAATGTATATTAACAAAATAGTAGAGGACGGAAAAAGAAATAATTTACGTAAAAAAAAAATTTTACAAAAATATCCGTTAAACTATCAACTAAATGAATGCACAAAAAAAATTTAGTGCTCTCTTAAAAGAAAATATATATGAACGATTAAATATGCTGGACAGGGACCGAGGTGGGCGAGGTATGCCTTTCTTTTTACACAACCACATATACCGTCGCAAGCACCTTAACCGTCCGCTGTTGCCAAGAAATGCCATTCTGCTGATAAATGAAAAACAATTATGGGAAATAATAAATTTAAATAATTGAATCTGTTCTTGTATTGAGACTAAACATCTGCATGAATTAACTCATTCATGAATGCACAACTTACTCGTACCGGTTTTTTCGGTCTCGTGAAGCCGCTCCCCATTTGAAATGGTCCGTATCAGAGAACGGCATTGAGTGCGCTCGAGTGTGCATATTCATCATCCCTAAAATTTGATACAAGCAAGCACAGCCGTCTGCTGCTGTGCGCTCATTCATGCTCACTCATAAACATAAAGGGCCGTACACATACATACAACTTTCCTCGCTTTACTTGACAATTCGAACCTTAACAACAAAGCATGAGGTGTAGAAGGTTTGCTACATAGAACGCTTTGACAGTTTCTGCGATAATTGTTTGTTTTGAATTGCGATATGTGCTGATTCCGAGTATTTTGTTTAATAAAAGAATAAAAAATGTGTTTTGCAGCTACTTATGTATGTTTGAAATTCGCGAGTGTAATAAACTTTACTAAGACTGAGAAGTAACAAGTCTTCTTGCAGCACCTTTCGACAAAATAAATAAAAACCGATCCAGGGGAGTTCAGGAAAACGATGAGGGTGGGTAACAAAGAGGTGTTTTATTTGCTATTTGTTCATATTTTACTTATTTTCTCTTTTTAAAAGTAATTATACATGCAAAAATTATGATATACTAGTGAATTTTCTATATCGTGTGTATATGCACGCAGAAATAAAATGGAAATGTAAACAGTTGGTTGTCAAAGTGTACAAAAGTTGAGAGTTCGCCATGATTTTGCTTCGTTTTGCCTTGCTTTACTTTTTTCGCCTTGTATTTAGCAGCACTCGTATAAAATCAAGTCTTCAACTTATCTGTCAAAGCAGAACTCTGAAGCAAAGCAAAGCGAAAGTCTTATGTGTACGGCCCTTAAGGCTGACATGTGCGGGATATATTATTACATTTTCGAGTGTGGTAGTTCACATGATTGGCCGTGCATGTAAAGGCGCAAACTTGCGCATGTACACACTCGAGTGCACTCGGGCATCTACTAATGGCGATTTCTTTTCTACAAAAAACGTTGCACTTCATTGCCCCGCTCTTGTGTTTGGCCGAGCTTCTCCTATCATTTGTAGTGTGCGTCTTTATGAGAGTATTTTATGAGAAGCATTTTCATAGCAGAAATGACTTCGAAGGTTTGCCATTGCCTGCCGAGGGATGGTCGCTATTAGAAAAAAAACGTTTTCTATTATTTAGATATCACTTGTGTAATTGTGTAATTGTTTCATAGTTAATTTCATTAAAATAACCAAAACATGTCGCAATAAGCTGTGAAAATTATATGCAAAAAATATATGCAAGTAATGGGATGAATAAAAAAAAAACAAATATACATATGTACATTTATTAAATTTCCTTACTTAATTTTTTAACCATTTTCAATGCGAAAATTGAGCAAGAGTTTTAGTTTTACTAACATTCAAATATTAAAAAAATTGTTTTGACTCTCTTTTTGGTTAATTAGTTGTTTAAGAGACAGCCATTAAAAATACAGCCAAACGTAAGGCAGTTGAAGCGAAGTGGCTGCAGTTTTGGAGTACTGTATTTCAATTTAAAAGTTTTTTTTAAATTTATATGTAAGTTAATTTATTAGTTCATTTATTCAATATAATAATTGACACATCAATATACTTGGTTAATTTATTAGTTTATTTATTCAATATAAGAATTGACACATCAACATACTTAACGTAGTAATTTTAACAAACTTGTTGTGCGATCATTCATCAACTGCCGACCCAAACCGGTAACAAGCATTATATTGGCTTGTTGTCACGTTGCGCTTTCATTCCATTCTCAAGTCATGTTGTGGGAAATCCGAAATATGGTTTCTCGTTACCAATATTTTCGGTAGCAATTAATTTGCAGACGCTTGCGTTAGCAATAATTGTTGCGCGTGTAGCGCTGAACATTGCAGCGAAGAATATTAGTGAATGCAATGTGATTCTTTTGTTTGTTTGAATTAAAAATACATATTGCTTTGTCAACGTAATAGTACGTTGCCTTAACTCCCCCCTGTGTAAAATCAATCGTCCCGATTGTTTAACAAGTTGGGAGATCATTGATGCTGCGGAACTCGCAACGCTGGTCTAATGAACCAGAGTTCTCTCTGTGACTCGGTGTTTGTGGCAGACTGCTTTCGTTAATTATGTTATTTACAGTAAGCCCTTTTTTTGTTTTGGACCAAAATTTTAAGGACATTGCCAGTAAGAAAATAATAAGTATAATTGAAATGATTAAATTGATTGAGAAGACAACCTTTCCTTTGGTTGATATCAGATTTAGACTATCAATATTATTTGCTTGCAAGTCTTTAATTAGTTCTAACGAGAGAACTTCTTCCATTCGTTCGTTGTTATTGTTTGGCTGTAGTAATGCAGGAAGTGGTTTCCACCCTGAAATTTCTTTGGAGACGAAAGTTTGATTGTTAATGATAACTGTATCATTGTGGAACTGTAACAAATAGGTTCCAGACAGTTCATTAGTCTTGTTGCTTGAGAATTTAATGAAACCTTCAAATTGGTTCAGCAATATTGTTCCCGGATATAATTCTTGAATTGAGGCAATATGCTGATTATTTATGATCACACAATCATGAGTTTTACTTGATAAAAGTGGTGGTATACAATTTGATTCACTTATGTTAACTAGATTCTGTTTTGGGCAAATACATAACTTATTATATTCTTTACAATCTTCTTTGATTTCATAAATTTCATTGTCACATTTAATCACATTTTCGGTATTTAGTTTAATAATTCTATCATTTTTCTTAATTGGTTTAATAAGTAATCTTTCACAATTTTTACTGTCTATTGCTGGTAAATTAATTATGTAAATCATGTCTAAATTATTTGTTGCTATCTTAATGGTAGCGAAGCTTAAGGCTTGCTCAATATCATTATATGGAAATTTTTCTAAATCCAAAAAGGTTCTAGCCTCTTCAATTTCTTTTTCTGATAAGATAAATGAATTTATTACTCCTACCTTTGCCCATTGTAAAGCATATTCTACATTAATTATTTCTTCCTTTAAGATTCTTAACTTATTAACAATAGCATCTTCTTGAATTTTCCTAACTTCTTCAATTGTTTGGATCGCTTTGATTATTGCATTTGTACTATTTGTGATTGAATTAATGCGGTCTACTGTATTCTTATTAATTATTCTTTGTTTCTCATTGTTTTCTAAAAGTCCTTTGATTCTATCTAACACTATTTCATGGTCTTCGTGGTCAGGGGTTCCAGCTAACCATTTCCATGCTGTACCAAGTATGTCCAGCGAGCGTTTTTTTCGGGGTTTAATGATCTCTAGCTGTTGTTTCACTTGGGTCATATCATGAAGAAGGAATGGCAGTATGGTACTGTTTCTCATAATTTTCGTATATACTTCAGTTTCTAGTTGGTTGATGGCGGATTCATAGTTGGTAAGGTTTAGTACGTGTATCAGTTTAAAGTTTCCGTTTTGTAGTTTAGCTTGTCCCAAATGTATAGGGATCAGCTGTGAGTTCGAGTAGTCAAATATCTGTACGTCGGATTGACAAATTTTAAAAATCGTCAGTAATATTAATAGCACGGACGTCATTGTCTATAAAGAAGAATGTTTTTATGATTTAATATTTTCTTTATGTATAATTCTATTCCTACTATGAATTTTAACTTTATTTCCTAAATCTACTTGTATTTTTTGTTTTTTGTATCTATGATCTAGTTTATCTCTTTTGCCTATTAGTTTTTCGTATACCTCTTGGTCGGGTTGGTAAGTTTTAATCTTGGTGTTTTGGTTTCTCTCTAACATTTTTATTTGAGCTTGGCGCATTTTATCCTTTACGTCAGCGTGTGGAATTTTATTATGAAATATGTCAAAAGGTTTTTTATTGGTCACAGAGTGAATAGTTAAATTATACTGTTGTGCAGCTCTGTAAAATACTTCTATAGTATCTATTAAATGAAATTCCTCTTTTATGCAACGTGCAATTTCTATAAGGGTTGAGTGTACCCTTTCTACCTGTCCGTTGGTTGAACTATGGCGTGGGTCACAGTAAAAAAGTTGAATTTGAAGTCTTTGCATTAGTGTCTTAAATTGATGAGTCGAAAAACCTGGTTCATTGTCTAGTGTCAGTTTCTTTACTGCCGGGAATGTTTGTAAGATTTCTTGAACCTTCCGGTCGAGGTTAAGTTTGTCTTCTGTGTGTCTTATGACAAGAAATTTTGAGTAAGCATCTACGCAAGTAATAAACTTTTGATTTTGCGCGTAGAAAATGTCTAAATGAAGGAACTCTCCCTCTTTTTCGGGAATTGGAGCCACTCCAATTGGAAGTTTATTTGGTTTCCTATCGTATTTTGCTTTATTGCATATATTACAATGTCTAGCATATTCCTTAAAAGATTTTAACATTGATGGCCAGTAGTATTGCGCAAGTACCTGCTTATGATTTTCCTTGCAGCTCCTGTGAGCGCGGATATGTGTTTGCTCTACTATAGCATGTCGATCGTCGGGATTGATCACATCAGTGGCGAGTATTCTTGTGTAGACAAATTTAATCCTAAATACGCCTTTAACCGTTTCTTTAAATTCGTATAAATCTTCAGCTGAGCAATGGATTGCGGTTACTACATCAGGCTTAAGAAATTCCAATAAAATTCTTTTCAGGTTTTCTTTGGTGTCGAACTCTATTATGTGTCGAGTCCTGCTAAAGGTCGTGATTTGCTCATGAATAGAGAATGTTGCTCTGTTGAGCAAAATTTGCTGTTTGAATTCATTAAGGGGTTTCGATACTTCTGGAATATCAATATCGTCACTACTTTCTTTTGAATGTTGAGTACTGTGTAACGACTCCTCACAGGAAATATTGTTTAAAACTTGCCTGGACAGTGCATCGGCGACGACATTTGTTGCGCCGGGTTTGTATATAAACTTTGGGGCGTACTCTTCTATAAAGGACATCCATCTTTTTAATTTGGCATTTGGATTTTTGTTGGAGATTGAAAATGTAAGTGGTTGGTGATCGGTATGTATTTCTAGATCGGAAACGCCATATAAGTAGTTTCTGAGCGTTTTTAGTGCCCAAACTATGGCATACAGCTCTTTCTCGTTAGTGGCGTAGTTTAGTTCTGTAGAGTTAAGTGTTTTAGATATAAATATAAGAGGTTTATTATCCTGAGTTAAAACTGCGCCTATTGCGGCGTTTGACGCATCTGTTGTTAAAACAAATTTCTTTTGGAAATCAGGTTGAGCTAGTTCTACTTGTCCAGCTAAGAGAGTTTTAAGCTTGTTGAATGCTGCGATACCATCTGTATCGAGTTCAATGATGACCTTTTTTGATTGGTTTGTGGATATTTTTCCATTGTCTCCTGCGAGAAATTTGGTTAAAGGTTTCGCCACTTTGGCGTAATTTTGAATAAATTTACGGTAATAGCCCGTCATTCCTAAAAAGCTTCTAAGTTGTCTAAGAGTTCGCGGTCGAGGGTAATTATTAATAGTTTCTATTTTTCTTGGATCTGTTTTGATTACTTCGTTCGCAATAACGTAGCCAAGAAATTCGACTTCTTTCTTAAAAAAGTTTGATTTTTCCACTGAAATCTTCATGTTTGCTTGTTTAAGAGTGTTAATTATTATGTTTAAATGTTCAATATGCTCTTTTAGTGTGTTGGAATAAACAATGATGTCATCGATATATACGTGACAAAATTTTCCAACAAAATTTCTTAGAATGTCATCCATGGCATTTTGAAATATGCTGGGAGCATTCTTCAGGCCAAAGGGCATACGGACAAACTCATATTTCCCATTATTGACCGAGAAGGCAGTTTTACAAATATCTGCCTCCTTCATAAGTATTTGGTGGAATCCTGACTCGAGGTCTATAGTGGAAAAGAATCTCGCTTTTCCAAGGTTTGATAGTATCATATTACAGTCAGGAATTGGATACCTGTAGGCAATTGTTTTCTCATTCAATTTTTTATAGTCGATGACCATACGCAATTTTTGCGTGCCATCGTCATTAATACCCTTTTTTGGGACAACCCAAATTGGTGCATTATAAGGACCTTTACTTTCGCGAATAATACCCTCTTGTAATAATTTTTCAATTTCGGTATTTACAAAGGAGTTAGCGGAGAGAGGATAAGGGTATTGTTTACTCCACACAGGGTCATTAGTTGTTGTTGTTATCTCGGCCCTTACATCGGTTCTAAAGGGTAAATTTGTGTCAATATCTGCGTGTAATTTGGATATATTATTCACTACATTTTGACGTAACTTCTGTAATGCCACATCATTTTCGGTATATTTTTCATTATACAGATTATTCAAAATATTTTCTTCGATAGTTTCCTTATTGGAAAAATTTTTTTTAACGTTTTCTTTTCCATTACCTGATTTTTTTTGTACCTTCCCTTTATCGAGCGTACTTTCTTTGGTTTGCTGATTATTATCTTCATCAGCTACCTCGCTTGTTTTTTTGAAATTTAAAAATTTTTCTGTACGGTTTCCGCACGTTATTGTCCCTGCTTCAAAGTCTAAAATAATATTTGCCCTTCTTAGGAAATTATACCCTATTAAAATATCTGATTCGAGATTTAATATTTCGTAAAATCTTTGTAAGATACCAAATAATTTTATTTCATAATAATGGCTTATGATAGTAAAACCATTAATTGTTCTCACTCTTTTCTTAATAATTAATTCTTTCCGATTTTTAAATAGGTTCGGGCTGCAGTAACAACTAGTAGCGCCGCTGTCTATTAAAATTGTATATCCGCGTCCTGAGTCTCCTGATTTGATAATGTAGGGGAGCCCCGGCTTGTATCTAAAAAATCATCTTCTCTTATATTATTAATTCTTTGCTCTTTTTGGTTTGACTGATAACTCAATTGTGCGCTTTCATACTGCCTTTTGAACCCTTGTTGGTTATAATTGTTATTTTTGTTATTAGAGGCAGTAGTGTTTTGCTGATATGCTCCAGAATTAGGATAATTTGGACGATTATTGAAATTTGGTTTCTGGTTAACATGTTGCTGTGGTTTGCGCACAACATTGGAAGAGCTACCCAGTTTCATTGGTTCTGGTTTGGGTTGATGGTGATTTTGGGAATTATGGTTTTGAAGATTGCGTTGCGGAAAACGCAAAGAATTATTATATTTTTGCGTATTATAATTATTCCGACTATATTGTTGAGCAAAGGTTGCTCGAAGGTTGTTCGACTCGAGCTCTTGTGCCTTGGCCAATGCGTTTGGCAAGTCGCTTGGGGATAGAGAAAAGAGTATATTGGCTAATGGCGGGTTTAGCCCAGTTATAAATACCCTTAGGGCGTATTGCCTGTTCTTTTTATTTAATTCATTTGTTAGTACAATATTAGGACCATGTGTCATTATTGTCTTATTGATCAATGCTGTTAACTTTTTGTTGATTTCATTATAATAATCAATGATGGTTAAGGAGCCTTGGCGCATTACGCTGAGCTCTTGTTCGATTATATGAGGAGGGCGCTTATCAGCGTAAGCGAAATCTAGTCGGCTTAAAATCGCGTCCAAGTTCAGTACAGTGCCATGGTTAGTTAAAATGTCGTTGGCGTCCTCAGTCACTTTATTTCTCAAGATTGTCAGGGCTGCGTAATACTTACGACTATTCTTTGTATATAAGCTCATGGAATTATTCGCGGCTTCACGCCAACTTACATATGAAATTTTTCCGTTAAAAGACGGTAAGGATTTAATAACGTCTAGTGGTTCGTCGCATCTAACATTGTCGTCGACTCTTTGGGCGGTATACTCTTGTATATCATTTATATTTGTTAATTGGGTCAGTTGGCGTGTTAAGCGCTCTATTGTTTCTCTTAAGGGAGCCGTATGGGTCTGAATCAGTTCTGTCACTTGAGCGGCTGTAGCCATTGTTACAGTTGGTGGCCTCAACTTGCTAAATAATTCTGACAATGATTCTACAGATGAGCCTAGTCCTTCTCCTTGCAAAAGCTCTATTTCTTCCTCTAATTCACTAATCCGATCCAGTTTTCTTTTGTTTTTTATTTAGTTTTCACCCACTTATATAAATTTTATATTAATTATTTTCTACTCACATAAACCTTATATAAATATTGATCTAAAGCAGGAATCAGATGTCTGGAAACAGCAATCAGTTGACTGGAGTCAGGAATCAGTTGACTGGAATCAGGAATCGGTTGACTGGAATCAGGAACTTATTTATCGCCTTTTGAAGGATGCCTTTTGCTAGTTTAATGTTTTTTGTTTTCCCTTTTTTCCGAAGGATGCTTATTTTCACTTTAATTTTTCCTTCCTCTTTTTCCTTTTGGAAGGATACTTTTCGTCAGGTTAATGTTTTTTGTTGGGTTTTTTAAAAATTTTTTTCCTACTTTTTTTGAAGGATATTTATTTACACTTTTAATTTTTTCTCCTTTCACAAGGATACTTTTTGTCAGTTGAATGTTTTTTTTGTCGGTTGTTTTTTATTTTTTCTCCTTTTTTTTGAAGGATACTTCTTTACACTTTTAATTTCTTCTCCTTTCTCAAGGATACTTTTTGTCAGTTGAATGTTTTTTTTGTCGGTTGTTTTTTTATTTTTCTCCTTTTTTTTTGAAGGATACTTCTTTACACTTTTAATTTTTTCTCCTTTCTCAAGGATACTTTTTGTCAGTTGAATGTTTTTTTGTTGGTTTTAAATTTTTTCTCCTTTTTTGAAGGATACTTATTTTTACTTTGGCGGATGCTTGCTATCGAGTCATTACTTTTTCTTTTCACGACGTTACACGATAGGGCATCCCGGTTGAGCCCCCAGTTAATTTATTAGTTCATTTATTCAATATAATAATTGACACATCAATATACTTGGTTAATTTATTAGTTTATTTATTCAATATAAGAATTGACACATCAACATACTTAACGTAGTAATTTTAACAAACTTGTTGTGCGATCATTCATCAACTGCCGACCCAAACCGGTAACAAGCATTATATTGGCTTGTTGTCACGTTGCGCTTTCATTCCATTCTCAAGTCACGTTGTGGGAAATCCGAAATATGGTTTCTCGTTACCAATATTTTCGGTAGCAATTAATTTGCAGACGCTTGCGTTAGCAATAATTGTTGCGCGTGTAGCGCTGAACATTGCAGCGAAGAATATTAGTGAATGCAATGTGATTCTTTTGTTTGTTTGAATTAAAAATACATATTGCTTTGTCAACGTAATAGTACGTTGCCTTAACTTGTATACTTTTAAATAATTTCACACTCCAATTCAGCCATCAAGTCAACTTTAAAATCAATAAGTTCTTTTTTAGATTCAATGACTTTATATAGCATTTGTACAGATTTTTAAATTCAGCGTACTGATTTCACTGTGTGACGATGAAAATATATATGGGTGCATATGTATATGTATGAATTAGTTTACACATTTTTACTTGCTTCTGATTTTTATGTAAATTTTTAAAGCACCTGCAATTGCACTATTGCCTACGCACAAAAGTATGTTTGTATGTATATCTCTTTACTTTTTAACACACATTCATAACTTTTGTATGCCTATACCGATCGATTTGATAAGAGAAAGTGTACCTGTGGAAGTAGCACTTTTATGTTAAGTAATCTCTAAAATATATTTCGTTTCGTCAAACTCATACTCCTGTTTACTCATTTTGAATGTATTCACGTAAAATAGAATTAACAGTTTCATTTTGAAAACACCGAAGCTGATCGATAGGCTGCGCTTAAAAACTATTGCCTCCACCTGCAATGCAATCAACGTTCGGAGCTCTTCATAATGCTTTGAAACTGAAACAGCCAAGCCATACAAATACAAATTACAAATACCGGTTGAATTTCGCCATGTTTGACAACATTTACATATTCATACATACATAGGTAGGAATGTACTTCCCTGCAGTTTTTGGAGTGGTCATTTCTAATTACGGACTAGTGATTTAACAAAGCCCAAAGCATTACCTACTTCTCAAGGGCATTGGGAGTGCATAAAAGGGGTAGTTTAGTTACTTTAGGTAGGCTACTGCTGTTATTTTTTGTGTATCTATTGCCTTATGCATAACAAAACATGTTTTGTCTATTAATTTTAATGTGCCATTAAAAACGAAATTATCCCGTGTATGTTAATTTGCTGTGAATTTCTCAGTTGATTTCTCGCAGTAACAAGCGTTAGTTCAGTTGTTTCATCGATAAGTAAATGAAAATATTAAATAAATATATATAATTAAAACAAACTGAAGGTGAAATAACTTTACAAAAATAAATTAGTTCCATTCCTATTAATGAAAACTGCATGGGATCTGCAGAAACACAGCTAAGAGAGGCAAACCAACTGCAGAAAAAGAGACACTTTAAAAAACTTCGTATCGAATGACTTATACGAGTATGTACATATGTATATAGAAAAATGCTTATGAAAGAAAAAGCTTAAAATTATTTTATTAATTGCTTTATATACATATACATATATGGGCGTGGTTATAGTCCGATTTCAAAAATTATTGACGGTGATGCTAGTGATATCAAGGACAATATGTTCACCAAATTTTGGGCGTGGCAAGTGTACAAGTACGATCGGGTATAAAAATTCAATCAAAAACATAAACCTGTATTTTACGTATAAGTTACTGTTATTTTTACAATAAAACTGAATTTAATGTATAACCAATTTTTTATTTTTTTATTTTAAAACAAAAATGGTGAAAACGATCAGCTTCACTAGTGAATCTCTTTACTTCTGGGGACTAGCGAATTGTATAGCTTTTTGGGGCTATCATATAACATAGTTTTTAGTAGTTAACGAAATTGCTAGGTTTTTATGTCTAACAAAATAGCTTGTCCTCTAGTTCATTCGAAATATATGGTATTTTGGGGTTGGTGAATTATCTAGTACAGAGTAATGCAAAGGGGAGATAATTGAGCCTTTCGTAGGACATATCCACGTTAAATTCGCCACTTGAATACATAGCAAGGAGATAAACGCGGATCTAGTGATGGTTGTTTAGGGCTAGTAATATCGCTAGCTTGGAACTAGCTCTAGTGAACTGCAGGGTTACGATACACAATGCGTAAATATTTGTGGAAAATGCTTATTGTAATACGAGTATTTTATGCTTCACAGTAGTGGTCATATCATTTGCAACCAAGCTCGAAAATATTTACAACAATTAATTACACTGCCCTGCAGTAAATATGAAGATTTTGATGCTCTATAGAAAAAACAGATTATTATTTTTTACGTTCTTATGTATCTACATATACGAGTATGTAACGGGTATTTTTTTTAGACGTGTAGTTTTCAATGAGGCAATAATTTTTCTTGGAACTGGACTTTTTGACAGCTGTTACTTGGTTTATACTCAGTTTGGTTTGACATTTCATAATGAACAGACTTACTCAGGAAAGCCATTTGCAAATCGTGAAAATTTATTATCATAATAATGTTTCGAATCGCGCGACGCATCCTGCGCATCGGTCGACATAATCGCCCAGCAGAGTCGGTATTTCATGCAACCATGGATCGGTTTCCCACAACGTTTACTCTAGTGGATATTGCGCATCCTCAGAGATGCCGTACAGTGCGCACCCAAGACGCTATTGCTGCTGTGGAGCAGAGTATCGAAGAAGACCCGAATGAGTCCTTCAGCCATCGCGCGCAACAATTGGAGCTGTGCCTATCCACTCTATGGGAGATTTTGCGGAAGGATCTTGATTTGCGGGCTTAGAAAATCCAACCCGTGCAAGAATTGAAGCCGAACGACCATCAAGCGAGTCGCACGTTCGGTGAATTGGCCCAAAAAGAGATGGCCAAAGATCCCGATTTTCACAAGAACATTTTGTTATGCGATAAAGCTCACTTGTGGTTGAATGGGTACGTTAATAAACAAAATTGCCGCATTTGGAGTGATAATAATCCACAACCCATTATTGAGACGCCGTTAAATCCTCAAAAAGTCACTGTTTGATGTGCTCTATGGGCAGGGGGATTCATCGGTCCATATTTCTTCAAAAATGAAGTCGGGCATAATGTTACAGTCAATGGGGAACGCTATAGAGCCATGACTAATGACTTTTTCGTGCCTGAATTGGAGGATGTTGATGTGGACGACCTTTGGTTCCGACAAGACGGCGCTACATGTCATACAGCTAACGAAACAATCAATTTATTGAAGGAAATTTTGGTAAGCACATTATCGGACATTATCGACTGACGCCTTGGAAGACAATATTCGGCACGTTATTGCTGACATACGGCCCTAATTACTGCAAAAAGTGGTCCCAAATTGGGCCTCTCGACTGGAATTTATTCGAGGAAGCCGCGGCGGTCACTTTCCTGAAACCATTTTTGAAACATAATGGCAAACCCCTATTTTTATAATAAAGCAAAATTCTTGGCCATAGCATTAAATTATTTTCGTTTTATTTCTTCTTAAAAACCACATGTCTAAAAAAAAAACCTGTTATATGTATAAGTCCTATTTGCAGCTCTCGAGAAAAGCAAAAACTCCATATAAAAAAACTCTTAAGAAATGGCAAAGTATTTTGCTTGTACCAGTATGCAGGTCTCAAGAAAACTCATACGCTTTCTACTACGTTTTTTCTAAAGAAATTTTAAATTGCAGAACTGTGAAACCCAGGTTTTGCGAAGAAATATATTACAAAGCATTTATTTGTTCAAGAAAGTTGACAGCTACGACGAGTATGTTTTAGCTTGTATGTTTATGTGGATTAAATAATACTTATTTCAGTAATGGAAGCAACGCAAACTGGACCCAGACGCCAAAAGCGAGCCACCAGCTTTTCTGCTAAGGAAAAACGGCTACTTATAGCGAAGGTGAAAAGTGCTCCTAGAATATGGAACATCAGCGACGCGATGCAGTCAAATAAGAATGCAGTGGACCAGGCCTGGGAATGCATTAGGTAATCGCTAGGCAAGTCTAGTAAGTATCCGTTTAGATAGTAAAAACCGTAAAAGTTATCTCCAAATTCATGTCCATATCCAATTCAGTAGAGAAATGTAAAATGGGTTGGTTGAGCTTAAGAGAAAGCTATCGGTACCGGGCGTAAAGGTAATAGTGGAAACGCTGGTGGAGTCCTTCTAAGTGAGCCATCGACTTCTGAAAATGTCGACTGGGAGTTCTCGGAGGAAATGTCTTTTTTACCAAATGTGTCGCAAAAAAGAAGCTAAACAAAGAGATATGTATAAGACAAATTTTTAATAATTTTGGCGGAAGATATAAAGCCGCTCCCTTCAAATATATGTATATATTACTTTGAAAGTTTTTACTGCGACAATTTCATCTGTATAGAATGATCTACATATGACCCATAGCGCAAACTCATAACCAAACTATGAGCTGCAGATTTTATATTTTTTCATATACCTAACATTCAAACGTTCACTGAAACCCAAAATGTAAAAAAAAAAAGCATCTTTTAATTCCAAACCAAAGTAGATGCCAATGTCCAACTTGAGCAACCAGGGCGGGATACTAACAAAGTTATGTAAATTGGATATTTCCAACTACTTTGGTTCGGAAATAAATTGATACTGATGTATTTTACCACTTTGAATTTTATGGATACAAACTCTCACATTTACAATGTTAATTGGATTTGTTTTTAATAGAACATTTTCAACAACCAGAGACGAAGAAGCAACAGCCTCTTTTGAATGCAGCTCAAAATATGACTACGTAAGTCAGTAATTTTTGATAGAAATTTAGAGCATCATGTTAATAATACTCGCATTCGGAAAATTTTTTGTTTCCAGGCTCCAACACCGATAACATTCGCAACACCAGTAGACCACAAACCCAGCAATTATGGAAAAAATTCTATATATTATTTCAGAAGCAGCACCTTGTTAAAATTTCAGAAGTGAATAAATCCGAGTTTCCTTTCAAACAAGCGTTTTCTGGCTTTGAATTTTTACTTAAACAGCTTCCTAAGCATAAGGCTGATGAAGCTTGTTGCAGCTTTGTGCAAACGCTTTTACAGAAGGTGACTGAGGAAAGACGTAAGTGTCCATAAATCAAACCAAAACAGATTTGAACATGGTTATTTAAAGTAATAAGTTATTTAATTTAAATATTTTCATATGGACTGCAATTTGGATGTTACATATAATAATGAGTTAAAATTTCTTAAATGGGCCACTAAAAATCGACTATTCGATTTTAGTATGTCTTTTAGCATATTTTGGTATCTTAATAGGTTAAAAGTAATAAGGGTTTTAAATTTTTTTTTTAATTTATGAACGATTGAAAATTTTGGGTACCTTTTTTTTAAATTACAATATATCTGCGGATAATTTCTGAATTTCAATGAAAATTGGAATGTATATTAAAAAAATAGTAGAGGACGGAAAAAGAAATAATTTACGTAAAAAAAAAATTTTACAAAAATATCCGTTAAACTATCAACTAAATGAATGCACAAAAAAAATTTAGTGCTCTCTTAAAAGAAAAAATATATGAACGATTAAATATGCTGGACAGGGACCGAGGTGGGCGAGGTATGCCTTTCTTTTTACACAACCACAAATACCGTCGCAAGCACCTTAACCGTCCGCTGTTGCCAAGAAATGCCATTCTGCTGATAAATGAAAAACAATTATGGGAAATAATAAATTTAAATAATTGAATCTGTTCTTGTATTGAGACTAAACATCTGCATGAATTAACTCATTCATGAATGCACAACTTACTCGTACCGGTTTTTTCGGTCTCGTGAAGCCGCTCCCCATTTGAAATGGTCCGTATCAGAGAACGGCATTGAGTGCGCTCGAGTGTGCATATTCATCATCCCTAAAATTTGATACAAGCAAGCACAGCCGTCTGCTGCTGTGCGCTCATTCATGCTCACTCATAAACATAAAGGGCCGTACACATACAACTTTCCTCGCTTTACTTGACAATTCGAACCTTAACAACAAAGCATGAGGTGTAGAAGGTTTGCTACATAGAACGCTTTGACAGTTACTGCGATAATTGTTTGTTTTGAATTGCGATATGTGCTGATTCCGAGTATTTTGTTTAATAAAAGAATAAAAAATGTGTTTTGCAGCTACTTATGTATGTTTGAAATTCGCGAGTGTAATAAACTTTACTAAGACTGAGAAGTAACAAGTCTTCTTGCAGCACCTTTCGACAAAATAAATAAAAACCGATCCAGGGGAGTTCAGGAAAACGATGAGGGTGGGTAACAAAGAGGTGTTTTATTTGCTATTTGTTCATATTTTACTTATTTTCTCTTTTTAAAAGTAATTATACATGCAAAAATTATGATATAAATACTAGTGAATTTTCTATATCGTGTGTATATGCACGCAGAAATAAAATGGAAATGTAAACAGTTGGTTGTCAAAGTGTACAAAAGTTGAGAGTTCGCCAAGATTTTGCTTCGTTTTGCTTTGCTTTACTTTTTTCGCCTTGTATTTAGCAGCACTCGTATAAAATCAAGTCTTCAACTTATCTGTCAAAGCAGAACTCTGAAGCAAAGCAAAGCGAAAGTCTTATGTGTACGGCCGTTAAGGCTGACATGTTCGGGATATATCATTACATTTTCGAGTGTGGTAGTTCACATGATTGGCCGTGCATGTAAAGGCGCAAACTTGCGCATGTACACACTCGGGCATCTACTAATGGCGATTTCTTTTCTACAAAAAATGTTGCACTTCATTGCCCCGCTCTTGTGTGTACGTGCGCAGAGGGCAATGTTAAGGCAACATTTACCGACGAAAACGGCTGGCTATCTTCTACATATTACCCACAACGTACATTTCTCAGTGGCCTCTTTTTTATCCAATTCTGTGACTGGTTTGAAAACTTGTGATTCCTTAATGATTTTGCAGCATTTATGGCGATTCAAATTGGATGTCTGGCTATGGGTATACTTTAGAACTTGACAACAAATGCGGCAGTAAACAAATCGAGCCACAACAGTCTCGTCTGGCTTTAAGATTTCCGAAATCACACCCCATACAAAACTTTTCCCTCTACGTTTTCTGGACAAAGTGTAATTCCCACTAAGGATTTGTTCAGAAACAATATCTGCAGTATCTGCCATCTCACGTAAAAAAAAAACAATACAAAAAATATGATAGAAAACACACTTAAGATCGCTAATCAACTACTGCTTGCAAAGAAAAATATTGTTACGGGTAACCCGAGTGGCTCGCAAACAACACTCGAGTGTCGCGAGCGTTTGTCGCCGGCGAGTGTGTTACATACATGCAACTTTGTATGCTGACGCAAATTTGTCCGACGGATAATGTAGCGAGCATGTATGCATCGTCATGATCGTATTGATCTATGAGGAAACAGACAAGCGACGGTTTGTACACGAAAACAACAAAGCATGCAAAATACGGCTACATGCGCGAGTATACACACAATTTCTGCACTCGTTGCAGTTCTCTGGTCCGTATGAATGCAGGCGGCGAATTTGTGCGGCAGTTGGTGGCTTTGCTATTGCCGAAGACGCAATTCGTTCGTTTCATAAGTAAAACGAAGCCATGGCGCCGAACCTATGAATGCGAGCACAATGAGACACGAGCGGCTTAACGTTGTATAATTCATAAAAATTCATAATTATTCACCATAATTCAAATGAACTCGAAAATGTGATATGCGAAAACGCAATAGCAAATTTTTTTAAGGAAGATTTTTGCGATGATATTCATGTGGATGTACGTACATATTAGACGTCTGCATGAATGTACTCATTGGCCGTTTTAACACATTCACACGTAAGCGCAACATTATACGCATTCTGCTCACAGCAAGCGCGATGACTGAATGAGTGTGCAGATAGCTGAGAATACTGCGCTCAGTCGCATTCAGAAAAAGAGGCATTCGTTGTACAAAGAGTGACAAATATGTTGTACAACTAGTCATGCGCATTCGGATGTATGAGACCACATCCGGCTGTATGAGACCACATTCGAGTGAAAGATTTTATGACGGCGCCAATTTTTGCAAATGATAGCGGCTACATTATATAAGCATTTAAATAGAAAAAAATCAATAATTGCATGTCTCTTCATATTTACGTACATACAACGATGTACTGTTCGTAAGCTCTGAAAATATCTTTATAAGAGTTATAAGTAAGGTCGGCGTACTGCTTGTCTGTTTCTTGCCTGCAGTAATGAGATTCCACCTTGGGAAGGATTTGCAAGAAATCTTTTATGTGCTTTTCTTTTTCAAGATTGGTTTAGACAATTTTTTTATTTGCTTTGAAGGGGTACCCCATATTCACTACATTTTCCAATCCAATTATTAACAGCGAATTCTCCTAAGCCAAATGTACTTAAAAACATACCTTTGCACACTGGTACTTTTTCATTTCCTATTTTTAGCATATATTTTAGTGATATATTCCGCCTTGAATTATTATTACTTTTATTTGTACGGCGAGCTACGGCACACTTTTCCACTAGGCTGGCAATCAACACTTTTCGCTGTTCCCAAGTCATATTTTTCCAAAATGAATTAAACAATTCTTTCCTGCTGGTCTCTGCAACTTCATTGAATTTAAAATATTTACTCTTCTTACACTTGATTGAATTGCAGCCAGGTTTTAGAATACGTTTTTCTCTTTTCTGCTTTCCTATTACCTTGCCCTTCACTTTTTTTGCACTATAATACTCCTTTCCTTGCTCTCTTGCTTTTTTGATTATATTTTTCTTCCACTCTTCCACCCTTGGCCTCTCTTTCTTTTTTTTTTAGTAATCACACCAGAATTATCATCTAATACATTTCCACGATGACAGGAATCAGTTGAATCACTAAAATAAGTTGTTGTTATTGGTTCCGAATTGGCGATAGAATCCTGATCGGCATTGTGATACGAGACCAAAATATTATGCTCATCTTATTCAATAAATTCCCCTGTTTTTTCGTCAAGGAGAAACCCTGTGTAATCTACAGGATTTTCATTACATTCAATTAGCGTTAATTCACCAGTGCATTCATCTAATACTAAAACTTGTTGCTTGTCCAAAGAATTTTGTGCTTGTGGTACTACCGGTGCCTAAATAATAAGTACATACGTGCATATCTAATTAACAATTATTTATAAATGCAACGTGTTAAATAGTTGATCTTACGGATTGTTGTTTTATTTCAAATGTGTTTGCTAAACTGACTCTCTGATGAATTTTGCTAGTCATTTTTTAATCTCGAATTAAGTCAAAGCCGCCATTAACAAAGTAAAATATTTTGAGGTTTGAATAACATACATGCTTTCAATTCTGGAGAAATAAACGTACTATCTGTATATGTATGTATAACCGATTTAATACACAATACAATAAGATTTTTTTTAATTTGTTTCACTTTTTATATCCAATCAGTTTAAGTTATTAATTTTTTATCAAACGGCTTGCTAATTTGAATTTTATATACTGCGTGTGTAGATACGAGGTTTTTTCTTTAATTCTGTGGTATGGATGTAAATACGAGGAAAAAGAATGTGCAAGAAAAACATTACCGTTATGTTTTTTTGACATTCGAATTGTCACCCCATATTCGGTGATAGCTTCTCAGTGCCGCCACATAAAAAAACGATTTTATCAAAAAACGTAGTTACGTGGTCCACGCAGAAACGGGACGATATGTATGTACATGCATATCATATGTACAAGAATTGAAGAATACTCTTTTTTGCTACATCGTGATCTATGTATGTATGTATATACACACATGCATACATACATCGCGTCATAACGGGCAACATGCTAAAAATATGTACATATTAA
Source organism: Philophylla caesio (assembly GCA_963971545.1). NCBI lineage: Eukaryota > Metazoa > Arthropoda > Insecta > Diptera > Tephritidae > Philophylla > Philophylla caesio. The sequence continues at coordinate 20,120,017 of OZ020605.1, forward strand.
TATGTAAGTGCGTACATATACCTTAATGCATTTTCTTATCCTGTGCACGCAACTGATTTCTTCTATACACATGCATACATACATGCATTATGCAAACACAAGTACGTAAGACCGCTTTCAACTATACCGCTCAAATTCAGAAACACCACAAATTTTTCGCGTGACAATGTAGTGGTTAGTGCTGCAATTTTGTACATTGTTCTTAACATTTTTTTTACATATATGTACATGCAACAAGATCTTGCCTAAGTATGTATAATATATATATGTATATAATATACATTGTATATACATTTACATACATATATGTTTTCCAGCTACCGTATGTTGCCCTTATCTCTATACTGTCAGGCATATACTACATACCCCATATGTACATATGTATGGACGCATATACATATGTACTTATATACATAATACTATCACTAAGGAGGACAATTTTTTTAGCTCATGTTTTATTTTGTATATGTGATTAAATATGTACGTACCAGAGAACGGCATTGAGTGCGCTCGAGTGTGCATATTCATCATCCCTAAAATTTGATACAAGCAAGCACAGCCGTCTGCTGCTGTGCGCTCATTCATGCTCACTCATAAACATAAGGCTGACATGTGCGGGATATGTCATTACATTTTCGAGTGTGGTAGTTCACATGATTGGCCGTGCATGTGAAGGCGCAAACTTGCGCATGTACACACTTGAGTGCACTCGGGCATCTACTAATGGCGATTTCTTTTGTACAAAAAATGTTGCACTTCATTGCCCCGCTCTTGTGTGTACGTGCGCAGAGGGCAATGTTAAGGCAACATTTTCTGTAGAAAAGAAAACGCCATAAGTATTTATCCTATTATTTACAGATAAAAGAAACGACTTAGTTAATTTTAATTAATATGTATTGTATACATTTATTTAACAAAAACATTTCATGAGATCCAACATGTAGGGTTAGTATTTAAAAAATGTTTATATAGTAGGAGTTAAATTTAAAATAAAAATAAACATTTCATAAGACTTAATTTAATTTCAAAGCTCTTAATCTGCAGATAGAAAATTAAAGTTATAGGAACAAAAATCACATTTCAAAAACTCTCTTACAATATGTAGACTTAGGTCATAAAAATGCCAAATACCAAACAATGAATGCAAGTTTGAAGTTGTTTATCGCTAATCAACTACTGCTTGCAAAGAAAAATATTGTTACGGGTAACCCGAGTGGCTCGCAAACAACACTCGATTGTCGCGAGCGTTTGTCGCCGGCGAGTGTGTTACATACATGCAACTTTGTATGCTGACGCAAATTTGTCCGACGGATAATGTAGCGAGCATGTATGCATCGTCATGATCGTATTGATCTATGAGCAAACAGACAAGCGACGGTTTGTACACGAAAACAACAAAGCATGCAAAATACGGCTACATGCGCGAGTATACACACAATTTCTGCACTCGTTGCAGTTCTCTGGTACGTACTGAAATATTTGAGCTACATACATACATACATATAATTATATAATTTATTACTTTTAATTTTAACACAAGTAATATGTAAATATGTATGTATTTAAAAAATACATTAACTGCGTAATTCTATTGTCAACAGCTGGTGCACGTCATATTCACTTTTCAACTATTTTGCAGTTCAATCATTCGAATGACCCACTGCACAAGAATATTTATTAGTAATCTCAAACATCTGCGCACAAGTTCCATTCTTTCCACACACATTTTCTACAATGTTTATTCAAACCAAAGTACATGAACGTTGTGGTAACCGGTTTTTGCTGAGGATAGAATTCATACGTACCATCCTGTTAAGCACCAAATGCCCACATTGAGTTTGAGTCTGCAATTCATTGGCAATGATTTGAATGAATTCGAAGCTAAAATTTGTATGAGAGATTCATGAAGCCATTTTTTCGCATTCATACAGACCTTTAATTGAGACCCAGCTCCAAAAGAAAAATATATAATTTTTTAACGATTTGTTCCCCAAACTTGTCTTTCAAAAATTTAATTAGTTTCGTATTATATAAGTGCACTCCAGTTGCATAATGATTTTCGTACTCAGACAACACAACAAAATTGATATTACGCAAGGCGTCATTGCTTTTGTAGTAAATTACATAACCATGCAATGATGCTTGATCTTTACTTCAATGTTGAGATTGTATCGCATTCTGAACATGGAATGAGTAATTCTTAAGGGTGAAAAAAAAATTCACCGAGTTGAAGAGAATTTTTAACGTTATTCAAATACTTTCCTTGCGATTCAGCAATGAAATCGTGTTTTGAAACATCTGGTAAAGTTTTCCTAATTTTTGTAAAAAATCATCGACATTTGGCATCTGTAAAAATTTATTATTTAAAATACAAAAAAGTTGGAAAATACGCAGAATAATTTAAATACATATCAGTGGTAAGCCACTGATTAAAGGACTCTTTCAGGCCGCTGTGGTCGAGTTGGTAGCGGTGCGTGCTATAACTCGATATGCCGGTGAGTTCGAGGTTCGAATCTCAGCCAGGGCAAGCAAAATCTTAATCATACAAAAAGTTTTTTCTAATAGCGGTCACCCCTCGACAGGCAATGGCAAACCTCCGAGGGTATTTCTGCCATGAAAAAGCTTCTCATTAAATACGTCTGCCGTTCGGAGTCGGCACAAAACTGTAGGTCCCTCCATTTGTGGTATAATATAAAGACGCACACCACAAATGGTAGGAGAAGCTCGGCCAAACTCTGAGCTACATATATAGTGTAAGCGCCAAATTATTATTATTATTCAAGTCATTCAGAATTTTTTCGGTTCCTATACAATTTTTACAATTACCAAAAAAAAATTCGCTGTGAGTTTGGAACTAACCATAGCTTTTAAATAATCTCGGTAAGTAACTTTATAATTGAACTTTTTACGTAAAAATTCTTTTTTCAATCCTCTCATTTGTAAACTAATATTGCCGTGTATTTTACACACACAAACAGTGTGTGTACCTTTATCACCCACTGGGATACACTCCTCAGGCCTTAAAGCTCTGAAAGCTGACACGGAAATCGTAAAACGAGGATTTTTTTATGAACTCAGCGTGTAAATCAGGGAGATTTCCCTACAGCAAACGTTTCTAAAAAAAATAATAATTAAAATTAAATGAGTTATTTTAATAATAAACAATAAATGAAACATTGAAAATAATAACGAATACAATGCCTAATAAAGGAGTAAACATAAATTATGATAAACTATTATTTTTAAAAAGGGGGTGCAATGGGGTGCAGTAGTGCTTCTGGGTATGCGGTTACAGTTGCGCGGCTGTACTTAATCCCTACTCTAACGTCCTCGTTCGTGCACCCTGGGCAACGCGAGCAACCCATGTGCGAGATACGGTAACCAACCCGTGTGGAGCCTTGGGTCACGGCTAATAGAGAGGGAGCTTTAGCGGAGCCACTCCGACATATTCGGTTTAAGGGTCCGCCAAAGTCCGCAGCGTCTGTTCACCAGGAGGTGCGGCTGCAAGCGGACGTTTGTCTTCGAGCAAGCGGCTCGCTATATAAGCGAAAGTAAAATTTCAACCCCCAGCAATGGGTTGTGCTTAGGGCTTGGAACCCGCCACGTAAAAAAAAAAACTTCCAATGAAAAACAAAACAAAGCCTCGAATGTGACCCCCTTCTACGATCTCCTTGACCGCACGTATGAGCGGTGCCCCCACCATGATATAAAAATCGTGCTTGGCGACTTCAATGCCAAGGTGGGCAAGGAGGGCATCTTTGGTTCCACAGTCGGAAAATTCAGTATCCACGACGAAACGTCCGGTAACGGATTGAGACGGATCGACTTCGCCGCGGCCCGAAACATGGTAGTCTGTAGTACCAGGTTCCAGCATAAGAAGATTTACCAGGCTACGTGTCTGTCTCCAGATGGTTTGACACGAAACCAAATCGACCACGTTGTGATAGATGGAAGGCATGCTTCCAGTGTCTCAAATGTGCGCACGAACCGAGGAGCCAACATCGACTCGGGTCATTTTCTTGTGGCAGCTAAGATCCGCACGCGCCTCTGTGCAGCAAAACGCGCTCGCAAATGGACACAAGGAAAGCTCGACGTCGGAAAGCTGCAATCGCAACAGACAGCCACCCACTTCGCCACCAGACTTGCGCTCCTGCTCTCTGAGAGCAATAATCAACAGAACCATATTTCCGAGCAGTGGAACCCTATTTCTCGCCGTCTACATAACGCCGCTGAAGAATCCATCGGATTTCAGCGAGACCGAAAGAAGAACTGGTATGACGAGGAATGTCGCGCCGCTCCGGAACGTAAAGACGCTGCCTACAGGGTCACACTGCGATCGGGCGCAACGCGAGCTGTGCGGGAGCGTTATCGTGAGTTGAAGAAGGAAGCAAGATGCATGTTTCGTGAGAAAAAGAGAGAGGCCGAAATGCGTGAGTGCGAAGAGCTTGAGATGCTGGCCGACAGGAAAAGCGCCCGAAAATTTTTTCAAAAAGTTCGACGGCTTACAGAAGGTTTTAAGACCGGGGCGAATTCCTGTAAGATTGAAAACGGCGAACTGGTGACTGATGTCCACAGCATACTTAAATTATGGAGGGAGCACAAGATTAAATCTACCACCGACGAGATATTCACAATACGCGAGATCCTGGAAAAGACCCGAGAATGAAGAATCAACACACACCATCTTTTTGTCGACTTCAAAGCCGCTTTCGACAGCACGAAAATAAGTTGCCTTTATGCCGCAATGTCTGAATTTGGTATCCACGCTGAACTTATACGGCTATGTTAAATGACGTTGAGCAACACCACCAGCTCCGCCAGAATTGGGAAGAACCTCTCCGAGCCGTTTGATACCAAACGAGGTTTTAGACAGGGTGACTCTCTGTCGGGCGATTTCTTTAACCTGATGCTGGAGCAAATAATTCGAGCCGCATAACCAAATCGGTCAGGTACCATCTTTTATAAGAGTGTGCAATTGCTGGCGTACGCCGATGACATTAACATCATCGGCCTTCTCCAAACTGGATAGAGAAGGGAAGCGAATGGGTCTGGAGGTTAACGAGGGCAAGACGAAGTATCTCCTGTCATCAAATTGACAGTCGGCACATTCACGATTGGGATCACAAATCACTGTTGACAGTTATAACTTTAAAAAAGTAGAGGACTTCGTTTATTTAGGAACTAGCATTAACACCAATAACAGCGTAAGCCTTAAAATCCAACACATTAGATGAGAGGGCTCTTGGAGTGTTCGAGAGAAAGATTCTTCAAAAGATTTATGGACCTTTGCGTTTTTGCGACGGCGAATACCACGTACGATGGAACGATGAGCTGTACGAGCTGTACAAGGATATAGACATAGTGCAGCGGATTAAGTACCAGCGGCTCCGCTGGCTAGGCCACGTCGTACGAATGGATGAAATAGCTCCAGCCCTGAAGGTTTTTGACGCGGTACCCGCGGGTGGTAGCAGAGGAAAAGGAAGACCTCCTCTGCGTTGGAAAGACCAAGTGGAAAAAGACTTGGCTATACTTGGGATTTCCAATTGGCACCAGTTAGCAAAAGATAGGGACAGCTGGCGTGCTTTGTTGACCTCGGCCAAAATCGCTTAGGTGGTTGATGCGCCAATTAAGTAAGTGTAATTTTTCAAATATTAAACAATTTATTAATTTATAAATTAATTAAAATATTTTGTACTGCTTACTGTTTCGTGTTGACGTTTCCCATCAACTTTAATTCACTTGAAATCTTTTACACCTGTCATTACTCTGCTGACATTGTCAGTAAGATAAAAGTGTTTCACTTTCTCGAGCAGATCCGAGCTCATACCACGGTAAATTTTTTTTTATAGAGTTATTACACTATCCTTTGTCTTTTTTTTTAATTTTTAGCAGAAACAACTAAACGTCTGCTCACGCCAAATTCTCTAGCTATATTTCTAGTTGAGCACTTTATTGGAATTGCTGTAAATAAAACAATTTTATCCTTTCGTGTGGACGCATTTGACAATGCTATTTTGTAATCATTTATTCCTTGAGCTGTCACTATTAAACGATTTTCTTGGATTCCACTGTCTGTATCGGATATATTTAATTTTAACTTTTTTGCGGGATTGAATATGATAGCTTCATGAAAAGCAGATGCTAGCATTGTTCTTTTACTCATAGCATCAACATATTTACACTCATAGGATTTATCTTCTTTTGAAGCATCTGATAGTTCTAATTCTTTTTCATCTTCATTACTTTGCAAATTAAAGTTTTTTACATATTGCCCTGGTTTATTTACATCTTCAAATAGAGTCGCATCTTTCATTTTATGCAATCGTCTTTTACACAAGGCACAAACGAACGAACCATGTAGACCACTAAATCTTTTATCACAATTTTCAGACAATAAATGCAATCTGTTTCTTACACAATTATGTTTTTTTTTGGAAAGGGGCGAATGCTATAGACGCATTTCGTGAGACAAATCAAGATTGTTGTGGCAGCTATCTTTTCTTATAATCATATGAAAATTTTCGTATTTTTGAAATTTAGTTCAACTGTAATTCATTTGGGTGTGCAGTATTTCCATAAAAATTTATGTATATTTGACATGTATGACACGTATGTATATGTGAAGAATTCGTTCAATAATGTACTATTTATGCTTCGATAGGAACAAAAGTGGGCACTATTCATAATGTAAACTAAAAATCATTTGAATTCTATTGTTTTCGAAAAATTCAAAATATGTATCCAAAAAAAATTAGAGTTCTGGGGGACGAGACTGCGGTCGCCCCACGGCCCCCCTGTATCCGCTCCTGGTGGCACCATGATAACAACAAAACAATTAATGCAATCGAAATGACAAAAGTGAGCAACGCGTGTTAATTGTGAATGATTGTCATTTGTTTTTGCGTAAGAGAGCACACAATTTTTTTTTGTATTTCCATTTAGTTGATAGTTAAACGAATATTTTTGTAGAAAAAAGTTTCTTCTACAACACCGAGAAGTTAGTTAAATTATTATTTGATTATTGTAAAATTAATTATTTATAAACAAATACAATTTTTTTACGTAAATTATTTCTTTTTCCCTTCCTCTACTATTTTTTTTAATATACAACAAAATTTTCATTGAAATTCAAAAATTATCCGCAGATATTTTGTAATTTAAAAAAAAGGTATCCGAAATTTTCAATCGCTCATAAATTTAAAAAAAAATTTAAAAACCGTTTAAGGGTATTACTCTTTACCTATTAAGCTACCAAAATATGCTAAAAGACATACTAAAATCAAATAGTCGATTTTTAGTGGCCCGTTAAAGAAATTTTGACTCAATACAAACAAAAGTCGAATGTTTTTTGTACATTAATTGTTTGAATATAGCTTTTTAATGTCATGTGTGGTACATATGTAAATAATAAATAGTTAAAATGCATAAAAAGTTTTAAGTACGAGGTTTGAATTTTTGATTTACGCGATTTTTGTGAAATTATTAATTAAAATATATTTATACGGTTTTCATTAGAGAAGTAACTTTACTTTACAAAAATTCCGAAAATATAATCAAAGAAAAGCCATTTGTCAAAATTCGTCAATACATAACTTCGTGGAGACAAATGTGAAAGAATTAAGCAAATGCAGCTTATGCCGGCCATAGACCATACAAGTTCACTGCACAAGTCTACCACTGAGTAAAAAAAACTGCGACTCGCACTAAACAAGTCAACTGTGCAAGTTTTTATTTTAAAGATGAAAGCGAAGCAGACAACATGTGTAAATATTGCGCGATAATATTAATCGCTATAGCTATAAAAAGAAAAAAAGGAAAATAAGTATGTGAATTAAATAGTGGTATATAAAAAGAGATTCTTATATATTCTTGGCTTCTTATTCGCCATAATGAAGGCGTTTCTTTATATAATTCAAGGAACTCGGTCCAAAATTTGTTGTCATCACTCATAATTAAAAATAAATGGCGCACTTCTCTTTTTTTTAAGTACTATTCTTCAATATTTTGATGTTTACTTCACAAAAACTTCAACAAAACTGAACTATTTTCCCATACACTACACAAATTCACTGCTCAGTTTTAAGACTTGTGTAAAAATATCAAAATCGTTTTGATATTGCTCAGTTCACTGCATAAGTAGCACAAAGACCCCCATACGCGACACAAACGCACTGTGCAGTGCTAGATTTGTGCAGTGCACTTGTATGGTCTATGACCGGTATTAGTTTTGCCATGGAACAGCTCACTCCTCAGAGATAACATACTCCTTTAACACATTGCTTATATATTTTCCATAATCCGTTGATCTTCTCCAGTAGAAGTTTCGGTCCTCTTCCCAACTTTCATATTCTGCTGTTATCCACTCCCCCCTGTTGCTTTCAAAACCAGAGTAAGTATTTGGGCAATACTCCTTTTGAGCTCTGTTCAACAAGTAATTCTGTAACAAGCAGCATACCGACACTACTTGCTGGGAATGGTCGGGAAAACAAATAAGATTTTGCGTAAACAAAGCAATTTCAGCAGGAGGAAATGGCAACTGGTCGTTCAATATTTTACAGCCAAATGTCGAGTTTGTGAAAATACTCGAATCCCCTTCACTGCCGTAAGCTCCTACCTCTATGTATATAGTAGGGGTATGACATTTTTCTAACACGTATTTTACATGGCACCACATGATGAGAAATAGTAAAAAAATCATAACTGCGTTTTTATTTTTTCATTTTATTGCAAAAACTTCACGCACAAATCAAATTGAAAAGTTAAAATGTTGAGTTCATACAAATCATACATTGTTCAGATTCTTATACACATACATACATATGTACGTGTATATATACATGTATATACATGTGTACCTGTGAAACACACTTAATCAACTGTTTTTTATTTGATAAAATGAATTTAAGGTTTAGAGTACGCTCATTTTTACAGTAACAATTAATTTCTTGTATAACTTTAATTGCTCTCTCAGCGCATATGTTAGTTCGCTTTAAATTTGAAATAAGCGAATCTTTCCGACATTTCCAAAGTTATAAAGTCAGTTAGTCAGAAAACCAAACGTCATACCAAGCACTGCATATGAATGTACAAATAGGCAAAAGTTCTTCTCTATGCGCCGGAATAAGTATAAACGTTAAAATCGTAAGTATAGCCTTAGAGTTCCAGCTCGTATAAATACTGCATGTCATCCCGCCATTTTATGTTTTCCATTTTAAATTTTTCATAGTTTTGGTTAAAGTTTCTTTTAAGATTTTCGTAATCACTGACCAACTCTGAAAAGATTTCGTATGCAATATTTGGCTATGTAGATTTTGCAACAAGTAGCTCATTCATAACATGCTTTAAAATCAGGTCTAACACGTGATGCTGACAACCAAAATATTGTGGTGGAGGCAAATATTTTGTTTCAAAAGTCGCACACAATAATTTTATGGAGTTCCATAGCTGAAATTTGTTGAGAACTTCCACAATACCTTCAAAACGCATAATCAATATAAATTTAAAACAAAATGAAGCTTTAAAAGCTTAGTTTTTAGTTGGCACCTTTATACATTGTCGAACTTTTTCCATTATCCAGAACCATCACTGCCACCCTCACTTCTTTGAACTCATTGGTTAACAAAACGCCTGCACTTCTTTGTTCCCAATTTTCGTTCCATCAAAATGGAGACACCAAATTTCATCTTTCAATCATGTCTTGTAATTCTCTTCCAACATCTTTGCTGCTGTTATTGTTGCTTTATAAACTCCACATTGTGACGGTGTTGCAATATCAACTCCAGTATTTGCCAGCTCCTTGCATATTTTACTCGCATTTTTCGTACTTAATTTGGAAGTGATAACCATTGCCACTGCTGACTTTGTTGAACACTTCGCCGCTTGTGTAACTCCTTTAGGTGCTTCATATTCATCATCATTTGGGACATAAAATTGCTCGCCATCTTCGATTGATGATACTGATGTGTTGCATATGTATGTTCTCATTTGTAGGAAAGGTAGTATCACCTGTTGCTTGAAGTAAAACAGCTTTGGATGGATGAATATTAACCTCCTTAGCTGTCGTATATCCAACTGCTGCATTCGAATTTTTTTGAAGACGGTATAATGTTTGGTCTTAAGTGCTAAGCCAAATCCCTTTCTCATTAGTAACATCAAATAATTATAATTGGTTGAATGTAGTTATATTATATTATCCATTTGGTTTTTTCAAAAATGTTGAATATACTTGCAAAACTTTTTCTATTTTCCGCTCAATAGATGGTCTTGTAATGCTAGGAAAGTTGAGCTTTGTCCACAAGTTATACAATTCCTTTGCAATAGTCTGGATTCTTTTCTTTTTACATTTTTCCGCCTTCGCCAATGCATTATACCTTCCTATTATGCCCGACTTATTTCGAATTTTGCACATTTCACTTAAATGTTTTTCAATATCATTTATTTCTCGTCTTTTCGTCGTGCTTCTTTCAAAGCGTGTTAAATTGTTTGTCCATGTTTTTGAAGTTTTTAGAACATTTGGGATACTATTTATAAAAGACATTATTATTTCTGATATCACAATAAACCATACAGAACCAACTAGCTAGCGTCTCAGTGAACAACTAGAATTTACTTTACATGAAAGTAGTATAATACGACTATGAGAAAGCGAAAACAAAGCAACCAGAAGCAGAATATAAGCAAGAGAGATCAGAAACAGCGCAAACAAGCCACAACAGACGTAGAAGAGATAATATTTATTTTGCGAACTTGGAAATATATGGAATTTGCATGCAAAGTTACTTTTTTATTTGTGCGTGAAGTTTTTGCAATAAAATGAAAAACGCAGTTATAATTTTTTCGTCATTCCTCATCATGTTTGGCCATGTAAAATTCTTTTTTTGAAAAAATTGAAAGAAGTCATACCCCAAATGTACATACATACATACTTATATACATACTAGAGCGCATGAATAAACTCGTTTTCTAGTGTAGGATACACTTTCTTAAAACAGCGAAGCAAAGCTATTCGAGGAATTATATATCCTTCCACAATTGTATTAACTGCATGCATACATACTAGACGTCTGCATGAATGTACTCATTGGTCGTTTTAACACATTCACACGTAAGCGCAACATTCTACGCATTCTGCTCACAGCAAGCGCGATGACTGAATGAGTGTGCAGATAGCTGAGAATACTGCGCTCAGTCGCATTCAGAAAAAGAGGCATTCGTTGTACAAAGAGTGACAAATATGTTGTACAACTAGTCATGCGCATTCGGATGTATGAGACCACATCCGGCTGTATGAGACCACATTCGAGTGAAAGATTTTATGACGGCGCCAATTTTTGCAAATGATAGCGGCTACATTATATAAGCAATTAAATATTTACGTATGTACATACATACATGCATAATCTACATTGAATTTTACTGAAAATAATAAGTAACTATATAATAAATGCATACACTTATAATAAAGTCAATGCACATTTGTATGAAAATATGTTCATATGTAGGCGCAAATGTAAATGGAAAGAAAACATATTTAGAAATAATTTTCACAATGTTTTTATATACAGAATTTCTTAAGACTCTCATTAAAATGTTAGAAATTTTAAGTTTCTCATGAAAACGTTAGAAATTTTGGATGGAAAACTTTGATATTTGGAAAATGTTTGCACTCTGTACAAGGTTTGAAACTTTAATTGATATGGTTCTAGTTAAAGAATACGATAATATTTAATAAAGAATTAACGGAAAGGATTTGTGTTAAAAAACATTGTAAGTATTGCATACAACTGTACCTGCATATGTATATATACGTATTTATATACGTACATATGTCTATTTATGTGTGGGTATAATGTTTGGTAGTAAAACCCTTTTATAAATATTCGCTAGCTTCTTCACATCCGTAAATATTCATGTATGTACATGTATGTATATGCAGCCTACTTACTGAGCGCCAGGCCATTTGCTCAACTTGGTGATTATCCCTTTTGTATACATATGTATGTATGTATGTACATACATGCATACATATTAGGGTGGGTTAAATTTTTGGTCGATGTTTGGTACCCCCTAGTTGTGTTTTATAAATCATTTTAAGCAACTTTTCCAATGGAAGTATGGTTTTATTTTGAATTCCGAGCCCCCCAATTTTTAAAAATAGGTATTTTTTGGCGTAGAATACGTCTTACCTTACGGTATGGGCAACCATGTCAGATTGTTATTGTTGTAATCTCTATTTCTTTAATTATAAGGAAACGGCGAGATAAATTTTTTTAAAAATTTTTTTGTAGTCAAATGAAGATGTTAGCTTTCGTTTGACATACATTTCATATTGGTTGATATCTTCCTAATATTTAAATTTCTCAAATGAAAATTTTATAAACACATCCAAACAAATATGTGTGTGGTTGAGTGTGTAGTAGTGGTGGGTAACACAGTGCAGCACTGTTGTAGCGTGAATAGACGTTCATTTTATTGCATAATTTTAGGCGGGAAAATTTAAGTAGAGTAAAGGCAAAGAACATAAATGTATAAGAAGGGACAACACGTTACTTTAAGCAACGAGTGAATCTCCAGGGGCATGCTTTCTTACTCTAGCCAATCAAAAAATTCATTTGAGCAAAAGAGAAGGCATGCCCCTGGAGATTCACTCGTTGCTTAAAGTAACGTGTTGTCCCTTCTTATACATTTATGTTCTTTGGTAAAGGCAGAGAAAGCGCTGCCAACTACTGCTTATTGGTGGTGATTTTAACACAGAAATCACTTCATATACTAGATTGGCGAAATTTATGAGCGATACGTTTAATTTGGATTATATTCGAAATGATGCTCCCACAACTATTGATAACACAACCATTGACTTAGTTTTTGCGAGAAATTTAAATGTTAATTTAAAAACATATTTATCCTATTTTTCCTATCATAAGCTTATGTATATCATCAAAAGTAACTTTCATATAATCAAATAAATTTGGGTCTGTTATTTATCATTTATCTTTACTATTGATAACTACCATTGACTTCGTTTTTGCGAGAAATTTAATTGATCATTTAAAAAAATTTTTATCCTATTTTCCTATCATAAGCTTATGTATGTATATCATCAAAAGTAACTATCAAATAAAGAAATTCATTTGCTTGTATTATTTATCATTATAAATTATCATTATACATATGTTTTCTGTGTTATCGGATGGCGTATTCTACGTTAAACTGAATGGCCATGTCTCTGACACAGCCTCCTTCTTTAATTTTTTTTCCTTTTCTTAGATCTTCCTCTATCTACTCGCTAAATGAACAAAGCCTATTTTTCTCATTTCAAATTTATTATTCTTTACAATTTCAACCTTAAAGATAAAAACTTATATAAAATATTAATGAAAAAATTAAATTGAATATTGTAAGAAGCGAGAAGGACTTATTCTTGAAAGTCTTTCTTGCTGTCAAGTTTAGGAAATTTTTTACGGCTTTCTAATGTCACTGCCATCACTTCTTCTCGTTTCTGTTCTAAAACTCGTTTGGACACGCTAGCTAGCAATTGAACATGTTTTTCCGTTGCTTGTATGTGTAACGGAATTTTTGGATCAGGTAGCGGTCGATCATCATTTTCCAGATATTGTTCTAGATGTTCATAAGGGATGCTTAGAGTAAACGGTGGTTCGAATATGATTGAATTATCATTCATATCAATCATATTCGTATAATCCGTGCAATTGAAGTTCAAGATAGGTTTTTCATAAGCTCTCAGTTGCATCGGATTATCCACATGGTTGCGGTAGTGTACAATTTGTTTTAGAGCTAAGTCGCGTATGTTTTTTTCATCGTCGAACAACATTGCTAATAAAACGTTTTCTGAGTGAGCATAATACGCGTTTTCTTGAACAACATTATTCACAATTTTTCTTAAATTCGAATCCAAATATTGAGTCCAACGTATGAATTTACAAAGTAATACACTGCCGTAAACGACAGAGTTATAGTCGTTATAGTTATAGTCGTTCCCATGACAGTCGGGTCTACGATACCGGAACGACCCGGACTTACATATGTCCGGCCAAGGACTGTCGCTTCAGCATAATTTGTGCTGCTACAACAACAACAACAACAACAGAGTTATAGTACTTAATATTAAAATACATTGGCGTATACACTTTCATTACATTATTTTTATGTATTTAGAAATTGAAATATTAGAGAATGCTTTATTGCTTCTTGTTTTTTTAACATATGTTTTCATCTTTAGAGTTGAATTTCTGAAGAAAAAAAACTTTGATAAAAAAATGTTCTGTTCATTTAGCGAGTAGATAGAGGAAGATCTAAATTTCTGTCTTCCAGAGGGTTCCATTTTCTATCTGAAATCTATAGTAGTAGTTGCAACATCATAACGAGAACTCTTGAATCTCTCTTTTTTACTGAACTTTACAATCGCAGCAAGTTCCAAGTCATTCCGATAGAAAATAAACATATTTTCCATACAAATTTTTGGCCAGAAAAAGGCTAAAAATCGAAAATCTTGTATGTGAAGTACCCTTAATTTTTATTGTATTGCACTGTAAGTTTCATTATCTTTTTTTTTTTGTAAAAAAAAAACTTTGTGCAAAAGATAATATATGAATGTCATCTTGTAAATTTCATCAAAAAAATTTAAAGAAATAGAACATCGGCGCTCATTGTGTTCGGACGTGTTTTTGGTACATAGCTCTCTATTTTAACTTTCGTGCTATATTTTGTTTATTATTTATGCACATCAATTACTAATTGTGAGACAGTGACTCTTTATGTGCGTTTTATAATTTCTAATTAAAAATGCCTTGCACCTGCGGCCATAGAGTTGAACGCACACAAACAAAAGTACAATGTGCAAAGTGTAATGAACTCTTTCATATTGAGTGTGTTAATATTTAGCCGGCTGATGTTGAGTTTTTGCTTAACTCCGATAAACCTTTTTTTTGCAAATCGTGTGCTGCTGCTCGACGCGGTTCTATTCGTACTCCCCCGCCGCTCTCTAACCCCGTTGAATGTTTGATTGCTGAACGTGCTACTATTTCGTCATATAAGAGTCTCAATAACGGCCTCGGACAACAACAACTGCCTAAACAACTGCCAAATTTCGGTAATGTTACTCAACATTCTGAGAAAGTTAGCAAGCCTAAAGAAACAGCTAGTGATCAATGCATAACAAACGTCGATAAATCGCAAAAAGTGAGCATGCAATTTTTACTAAATGAGCTTATTGCTCTTCGTGCTGAGAACATGCGTGTGATTGCTATAGTCACTGCCCTTCAAGAGGATAAAAAATTGCTAATTGAAAAGACTGAGCATCTACATACTGAACTTCACTCTCTGCAAAGTAAAATTCGACATGATGAGTTGATTTCGGCAATTGGCATTCTATCTGATGAAGTCAAATGGCTGCGTAATAATGCCTGTTGCTCTGCTAACAATAATATCGTACCATCCGTCACCTCTACCATAACCTCCGCTTCAACTGTTTCGCCTGCTGTCGCTGGAATTAATTCTCAAACCCGCTCTACATCTGCTAATGTCACTCTCTCGTATGCTGCTGCTGCTGCTGCTGCTGCTGCGAATACAACTGCACGTACTGATTTGCGCTCTGCTCCGGCCTCTCATGCTAATATAACTTCTCATGTGCCGCTGAAAGTTTCTTCCCTCTCTTCATTTTCTCCTGCTGCTAGCAAGGTGCCCGAAATACAGTGGGACGGTGTTCGAAGTGCTAGGCGTAAAAAAGAGAAAAGGTCAAGTAATGTTGAAATTGGCCTTAGTGAAAGCACTGATTTAGAAGTTGTGCCGACAAAGAAATGGATTCATCTGTCTTCTTTTAAAAATACGGTGACTGAAGATCAAATTATTTCATATGTGACCAAGAATTCCAGTATCAAACGTGACCAGTTGGCCTGCTTTAAGCTCGTATAGAAAGATGCGGATATAGAATCAATGAAGAAAGTAAATTTCAAACTCGGTGTGGCAGAATCTCTGTTTGATATGGTGCTGAATCCTTTGTTGTGGCCTACTAACGTAAAATTTCGGCCTTTTAATTTTTTTCAAAAAGAAATTCAAATCAACAAGATTGCTTAGCCTCGCCCGAAAGTGCTAATGGATCTTTCAGAGGTTTGAAAATTTATTTTCAGAATATGGGTGGTATTCGTACTAAATCGAACACCATATACAGTTCATGTGCGCATTTGGACTTCGACGTTTTTATTTTTGTTGAAACATGGCTGAATGCTAATTTCTATGATGAAGAATTTTTCAACTCCAAACTGTTCGTCGTATTTCGAAAGGATCGTGATGCTGAAAGAACCAGTTGTTCTTTAGGTGGAGGTGTACTAATTGCCGTTCGTCATAATCTTCGAGCATTTCTAACTACGCTTCAGAACGATGACCCCATTTTGGATCAATTGTGCATTTGCGTTCGAGGTTTAAATGGACTTAATTCTTTATTCCTAATTGTTTCTTATATTCCACCTTGCAGTAATTTTGAACTTTATAAAGCGCATACAGATAATATTGTTTCCTTAGCCCATAACAAGATTGCCGATAATCAAGTTTGCGTTTTTGGTGACTTTAATATTCCTGAAATTACCTGGTCAAATAATTTTTCAAATTCTAATCTTATTGCAACTAATGTCTCAACAACAATTGCATCTTATGTTGTTGATAATATGTTAAGTTTAAGTCTAGTCCAAATTAACAGCTTTGTAAACTTACTTGGCAGAATTCTAGATCTCGTATTTGTTAGTGACAATATCAGTGTAACTATTTCCCAATGTATTTTGCCGATTTCAACTCCAGATAAGCACCATGTCCCTTTAAGCGTTGAAGTTGAGTTTTATGAATTCACAACTTCTAAGCTTGAGGAGAGGCTTACTTTCAATTTTTCAGCTTGTGATTTTTCAAAAATTAATGACCTTTTACTCGATTTTAGTTGGGAAGATTTATTCTTGAATAGAAATGTTGCGGATTGTTATTCTATTTTTAAATGTCATGTTCTGGAAGTTTTTCATAATAATATCCCAGTATTTAAAAATAAGCAGTATAAGCTCCCTTGGTACACAAGGGAATTGAAATCGCTAAAAAACAAAAGAAATTAATTTTGTAAGAAGTTTAAGAAAACTAATGATCAATGTTATTTTTCAAAACATCAATACTATCAAAAACGCTTCAACTGTTTGGAAAAATTTCTTTATAAAAACTATATATTTAGAATTGAATCGAATATCAAGTTAAATCCCAAGAGTTTTTGGCATTATATTAAGTCAAAAAAATCTTGTTCTGAGGTACCATCCGCTGTCTGCTTAGGGGATGAATTTGTAAGTACACCGAGTGAGATAGCTAATCTGTTTGCTAAGTTTTTTAAATCTAATTTCGTTCTGGACCAAGTTTTGTCTGTTGAGCCCAACAACAATAGTTCATTAAATTTTCCCTCTTCAATTAACTTTGGTAATTTGAATCTCACTTTGGACGATGTATCAGAAGGAATTTTAAGTCTTAAGCCTTCGGGTCAAACTGATATTGATGGTTTCTCAGTTATTTTTTTGAAAAACTGTCCAGCGGTTATTAGCCCTATTAAACTGTTATTTAATAAATCTCTATGTACAGGTACTTTTCTAGACGATTGGAAATTGACAACCATTACCCCAACTTTTAAAGCTGGCAAAAAGAATGATGTCTATAACTATCGTCCTATTTCTAAGCTTTCATCTGTCTCCAAGCTATTTGAGACTATAGTAAAAAAGAAGATGTATTTTGCGACTAAGAGTTTAATTTCACCTAAACAGCATGGTTTTGTTCCTGGTCGTTCCACGGTTACTAATCTGGCAGAGTTCAGTGAATATTGCGTAAATTCTTTTACACTGGGATCCCAGGTTGATTGCATTTATACTGATCTTTCAAAAGCATTCGATAAAGTTCCACACAATACTTTATTGTTTAAACTTGCTAGCTTAGGTTTTCATTCTGTGTTCCTGTGCTGGTTGAAATCGTACCTAAGCAATAGACGTTGCGTCGTAACAGTCGATGGTGTTTCCTCTGAACCTTTCATTGCCACGTCAGGTGTACCACAAGGAAGTATCTTAGGGCCGTTGCTCTTCGTTTTATTCATCAATGATATTGGAGAGTGTTTTTCATTTAGCAGATATCTGTTATATGCAGATGACTTGAAAATATTTTCAGTAGTAAAAAGTGCAACCGATGTGACAAACCTCCAAGCTGATTTGGACAATTTGTCTCTTTGGTGTCAACAGTCACATCTCTCTCTAAATATTAAAAAATGTTTTCATATAACTCTTGCTAAAGCTCGATACACCAGGCACACATCTTACTCTATTTCGAATACAATACTCAAGACTGTTGATGAAATCAAAGATCTTGGTGTTATATTTGATTCCAACTTCTCTTTTAATAATCACATCAATTTTATTATATCTAATGCTTACTCAGTTTTAGGCTTTGTACGCCGGCACAGTACAAATTTTACTGACCCATATACTCTAAAACTACTTTTTTCGTCTTATGTTAGATCTCGACTGGAATATGCAGCGTTTATTTGGAGACCTTATTCACAGTATTTGATAGATAGAATTGAACGTGTGCAAAAGGTTTTTTTAAAATTTGCTCTACGTTCTTTGAAATTTTCGGATCCCTTACCTACTTACAATTCGCGTTTGCTTCTTATAAGCCTTAAATCGCTCGAGAAGAGAAGGACAGTTCTTTCACTTTCTTTTGTGTATGGTATAATTAATGGCACTGTTGACTGTCCGTCTTTGCTCCAAAGTATTAATTTCCTTGTGCCATTTAGGACTTTACGTAATTTCAATCCATTCTATCCGGATAAACTCAAAACCAATTATGCAAGAAACGCCCCTTTGTCACGTGCACTCTGCGAATTCAACGAGATCTCGAATTCTGTCTTCCTCGATTTTTCTTTATGTAAAGTTGAGTTTCTCTCATTATTATATTCTGCTTTGTGAAATTTGTTATTGTTAATTTAAGTTGTAACTCTAAGTAGTCAGTAAGAAGTTTGTTCATTGACTTATGAAATAAATAAATAAATAAAAAAAATAAAAAAAATTTTAAGTCATCACGATGAAAAATGAGGGTACTCTCCATACAAATATTCCGATTTTTGTGCCATTTTCGTCCATCTTAAGCCTTTTTTGTTCAAATTGAGTATCAAAACATAATTTTATCGCCGAGCCAATGTCAAATTCGGTTTTTTCGTACCAAAAAACCCCTTTACACATACATAGCAAAATATTGTTATCCTTTTTTCAATGCTGTGTCCAAGTCGAATCTTGAAAAGGACGAAAAAATACGTATTTTTTAAAATTTGGGGCTCTCGGAATTCAAAATAAAACCATACTTCCATTGGAAAAGTTGCTTAAAATGATTTATAAAACACAACTAGGGGGTACCAAACATCGACTTTTTTTGACCCATACAATTTGACCCACCCTAATACATATATTCCCTTCCTGTGTGTGATCTATATCATTTTCCGTATACCTTTGAAAAAAAAATTATAAAGTTTCTGGTTCTAATTTTTGAAAATGGAATTGCACTATAGTTTCAATGGTATTATAAAACATATTCATACATAAGACATTTCGAATTTATTCCAAAAAAAACTATTATAATTGATTAATACCTACATACATATGTACATTGAATTGTGGAAAAGTAATAATATCAAAAAAACAACTCAGAAAATATTTAAATATTCAAATTATCTTTGAGGATTATTTAGATAATTTAATGAAGTCAAATGTCCACTAATATTTTATTCACATCAATATTATTTAAGTCTTAAATAATAATAGTATTGTATAAATAACATGAGTTAAAAGAAATTTTCTAATCAGTTATCCATCCGCTTTAATAACAAAGTAGTAAGCATAAGCGAAAACAACGCATATGCTAAGCGTTGTTACGTACACACATAATAACAGCCATCGCTAGCTGCGCCTTACATATGTATGTATGTATGTGCCTTTGGTGGCGTCTCCCTGCACAACGTCCGCCACATTCGTCACATTCGTGCAATACCCGGACTGGCCGTGAATGCATGAATTATCGATGACTATAAATGAGCGTAGCGAAGAGAAAAATTTGTACATCCCTTAAATCATAAGCAGAGAGTACCCATATTGGCCTCTTTTTTCTCTGTAAGTACACATATTTATGATCGCATGAGTGCCTGAGTTGAATGAGCACCGCATTCACATTCGTGTAATCCGGCTAACAGAAGAAATGAATGTGCTCATGCAGCCCTCTAATACATACTATACACTAACTATGTATATAAAACTAACATTTTGTTTTCCCTACAGGGCTTTTATTGAATTGTATTTTGGCTACATGCGACGTTTTTTATAGGGTTACCTATATACTAGGGGTATGACTTTTTCCAATTTTTTCAAAAAAAAAAGAATTTTACATGGCCAAACATGATCAGGAATGACGAAAAAATGATAACTGCCTTTCTATTTTTTCATTTTATTGCAAAAATTTCACGCACTTTGCATGCAAATTCCATATATTTCCAAGTTCGCAAAATAAATATTATCTCTGCTACGTCTGTTGTGGCTTGTTTGCGCTGTTTCTGATCTCTCTTGCTTATATTCTGCTTCTGGTTGCTTTGTTTTCGCTTTCTCATAGTCGTATTATAGGGGAGACCGGGGTACCTGCGGCACTTTTTTTTTGAACCTGGATATCTCAGAAAATATCCAACGAATCGAAACTTATATAATCTTGAACGAGTCTCACATTATTTAAAAAGAAGATGTTGGTGAAACTTTTCTTGAAATTGTAGCGGAGACAAATTTATTTAAGGTTAATTGAAAAGAGTCAAATCTGCTGAATGTACCCCGGGGCGGGGTAGCTCCGGCAATTGCTGGGGAACCTTCGTCGTTCATGTGGTGAGATTTAGTTATTAAATAAAAAGCCCTTTTTTAATCTTTTTACGTTTTATTAAATATAAAGGGATAAACAAAAAGCATATTTTATGGTACTGTAGTTAAAAGCGTTGCCTCCTTGGCTTTTTTTTATTAAATATAAAGAGATAAACAAAAAGCATAATTTATGGTACTTTAGTTGCCTTCTTGGCTTTAAAAAATATAAAGTTATTTGATGTTGAAGCCACTTAGATCGATTTCAAATATATATTTAGTGCGACTACGTGATGTTGAAGCAGGATTCACCGGGTTAGGAAGTTTAAATATAATTTCGCTTTTCAAAATCAATGATATATCCTTGTTCTTGGGCTTGACAAATATAGGCTGCAGAACATCAAGTTTCCTAAGAAAGCTAACTGTGAATGTACATTCACTAAGGCTCTCAATGATTTCAGCAACATAATAAACTTTTTTGTTTACAGGTTTGAGGAGGTACGGCAAGAACATAATCTGCCACATTCAGTTCGAAGTTATCAGTCAATTCATTATTTGAAAAATTCTCCATCTCCGGCGTTTCTTTGCCACCAACGAAAGATCCAACTGGTTGGTCAGTGTCTGCGTATTCAACACTTATGTTACTTTCGTCAGAAGAATCAATATCATTTCTAACGGAACCTTTAGGCTTTTTAGTCTTCAGCTGGATTTTTTTAAAAATATTTTTTGTATTTTTGTTCTTACGAGCATTTTTTTTTTACCTAGAAACTGAATGTTTCTTTTTGCAGTTTGAGAGTTTATTGTAGACGCTTTTTCTTCCATCCTTTTTTTCTCACACGAACTAGTCAAAATTCGAGAGCAGCCAGATCGAGCAGTGGTTTTAGAAGCATTTAAACGGGAAATGGGACGAATTTGTTCTGGTGTTCGGGAAACAGGTGCACTAACACTTTGATCTAGCTGAAGTGGGTCTGTAATATTAACAATATTATCAGGCTGAAGCGGAAGAGGTTCAGTCAAACTATCCTCATCCGTATGATCTGCCGGAGCGAACTCATCTTCGCTAAAATTTTGGGAGTTGAAAGGATATATTCCTGTTGACTGGAAACCACTGATTATATTTTCTGATCTGAATGCTCTTTGGAATGGTAAGTTAGACAGGTGGGCAACTTCGTATATCGTTATTCTCTTTCCTGGATTGTTTGTCATAAAATCAGTAAAAGATGTTTGAAGAAATTTTTTAAATGGTCCGTAAACTGACACGTCAAGTGGCTGGAGACGGTGCGAAGTATGAGGGGGAAACGACAATAGATGTATTCCATTATCCCGTGAATAATTGATGCAGTCAACGCTGCAGTGAGATGAATGGTTGTCGAAAAGCAAAAGAATCGGTCCCTCTTTAGAACATTTTGTGTTATTTTGAATGTGTTTAAGAACGTCTATAAACAATTCCGACATCATTCAACCACTTTTACTGACTAACCCCATAGACCCCGAAACACATCCATTTAAAAATTGGGAACTATATCGTACGCGTGGAAAAACGTAAGCTGATGGAAGCCGATTTCCACTGGCGTTGATTATTCCTACAAGGGTGACCAAACTGCCTCTCTCAGCTGAAACAGCTTGCCCAACTTGTCGTTGACCCTTCGTTGCAATTATCTGAAAAGCACCTCGAATTTGTTAAACATTATAACTAAAATCGTTAATTAATTCACAAACCTTTGGCGAATCAACGACGGTCGTAATACCAGTTTCATCCAAATTGTACATATCATTTGGTTGAAATGAATACGCCTCATAAAGTTTTTTTAAGTTTAAATAAAATTCGTCGACAGCTTTTTTTGAGAAATCTTTTAGTCTTGCTAAACTAGTTCGCTCTGGCTTACGAAGAGTTAGGCTCGAATTCCGTTTCATAAAACCATATAGCCAATCCTCCCCAGCTTCTTTCTGAACATTCCATTTTTCAGGAAAGTCTTTGCCGTTAGCGACAGCGTATTGGTATGCCAACTTCTGAAAACTTTTATATGATAACCCATATTGATAATAACAACACTGTTTAATGTAGTCCACTAGTTCGATTTCTTCCTTCATCGTAAAAACTTGCCTCCAGGTAAATTTTGACTGGTAAATAGCATCTCCAGCCGTGTGACCGGCTAAAGGATCTTGTTTCTTTACTCGGGATTCGATGGTTTGTCGTTTTAAATTATATTTTTTACCTGCAGACGTTGGCGTTTCTACACCGTTTAAAACATCTGCAACTGCCTTTCTCATCTTGCTTTCGTCAATATTCGATTGTGCTTTACGCTTATAATTTCGAACCATTTTTCACTATCTATATAAATCTATAAAAAAAAGAAATTATACGGGGCACATTCGGCAAAAATATAGGTTCGCTGAATGTGCTCCAACACAAAACGCTGTATCTACCCCGGACATTCCCATTTTCGTTTTCTCTATTTTATTTTAAGTAATTCACTCTTTTTATCCCTTAATCACACTTTTTCACAGAGTTAACATTCTCACCTTTTAGTTTTGATCAAAGTTTAAAAAAAAAAGTGAAACACAAAAAGTTTAATACACTTTTATTTTAGAGTCGAAAACACTATCAGCACTCCCGAAAACACAAAAGCACATGTAAATTTGTCGAATGCATAGAGAGAGATGTGAGACTACAAATCGATATTTTTTATGAGTGGTGGGTAAGTGTTCGCTACTTTATGGTCAATGCAGATTGTTCCTTCATACCGAAAACGCGATTGCCGAATGTACCCCAAAGCCGAAGCTACCCCGGTCTCCCCTACTACTTTCATGTAAAGTAAATTCTAGTTATTCACTGAGACGCTAGCTAGTTGGTTCTGTATGGTTTATTGTGATATCAGAAATAATAATGTCTTTTATAAATTGAACGAAAAATTACACTGAAGATGGCACAACGCCGAAACCGGTTTGTCTCCAAACCAAACTTGACAAGGGATGACGGAAATTCGTTCCAAAATACAGCGTATAATTACCCTGTCGGAAACCACAACAACCAAAAACAATATCTTTTATAAATAGTATCCCAAATGTTCTAAAAACTTCAAAAACATGGACAAACAATTTAACACGCTTTAAAAGAAGCACGACGAAAAGACGAGAAATAAATGATATTGAAAAACATTTAAGTGAAATGTGCAAAATTCGAAATAAGTCGGGCATAATTGGAAGGTATAATGCATTGGCGAAGGCGGAAAAATATAAAAAGAAAAGAATCCAGACTATTGCAAAGGCATTGTATAACTTGTGGACAAAGCTCAACTTTCCTAGCATTACAAGACCATCTATTGAGCGGAAAATAGAAAAAGTTTTGCAAGTATATTCAACATTTTTGAAAAAACCAAATGGATAATATAATATAACTACATTCAACCAATTATAATTATTTGATGTTACTAATGAGAAAGGGATTTGGCTTAGCACTTAAGACTAAACATTATACCGTCTTCAAAAAAATTCGAATGCAGCAGTTGGATATACGACAGCTAAGGAGGTTAATATTCATCCATCCAAAGCTGTTTTACTTCAAGCAACAGGTGATACTACCTTTCCTACAAATGAGAACATACATATGCAACACATCAGTATCATCAATCGAAGATGGCGAGCAATTTTATGTCCCAAATGATGATGAATATGAAGCACCTAAAGGAGTTACACAAGCGGCGAAGTGTTCAACAAAGTCAGCAGTGGCAATGGTTATCACTTCCAAATTAAGTACGAAAAATGCGAGTAAAATATGCAAGGAGCTGGCAAATACTGGAGTTGATATTGCAACACCGTCACAATGTGGAGTTTATAAAGCAACAATAACAGCAGCAAAGATGTTGGAAGAGAATTACAAGACATGATTGAAAGATGAAATTTGGTGTCTCCATTTTGATGGAACGAAAATTGGGAACAAAGAAGTGCAGGCGTTTTGTTAACCAATGAGTTCAAAGAAGTGAGGGTGGCAGTGATGGTTCTGGATAATGGAAAAAGTTCGACAATGTATAAAGGTGCCAACTAAAAACTAAGCTTTTAAAGCTTCATTTTGTTTTAAATTTATATTGATTATGCGTTTTGAAGGTATTGTAGAAGTTCTCAACAAATTTCAGCTATGGAACTCCATAAAATTATTGTGTGCGACTTTTGAAACAAAATATTTGCCTCCACCACAATATTTTGGTTGTCAGCATCACGTGTTAGACCTGATTTTAAAGCATGTTATGAATGAGCTACTTGTTGCAAAATCTACATAGCCAAATATTGCATACGAAATCTTTTCAGAGTTGGTCAGTGATTACGAAAATCTTAAAAGAAACTTTAACCAAAACTATGAAAAATTTAAAATGGAAAACATAAAATGGCGGGATGACATGCAGTATTTATACGAGCTGGAACTCTAAGGCTATACTTACGATTTTAACGTTTATACTTATTCCGGCGCATAGAGAAGAACTTTTGTCTATTTGTGCATTCATATGCAGTGCTTGGTATGACGTTTGGTTTTCTGACTAACTGACTTTATAACTTTGGAAATGTCGGAAAGATTCGCTTATTTCAAATTTAAAGCGAACTAACATATGCGCTGAGAGAGCAATTAAAGTTATACAAGAAATTAATTGTTACTGTAAAAATGAGCGTACTCTAAACCTTAAATTCATTTTATCAAATAAAAAAACAGTTGATTAAGTGTGTTTCACAGGTACATATGTATATACGTGTATATATACACATACATATGTATGTGTATAAGAATCTGAACAATGTATGATTTGTATGAACTCAATATTTTAACTTTTAAAAACGCAGTTATGATTTTTTCACTATTTCTCATCATGTGGTGCCATGTAAAATCTGAAAATTCCATTTTTTTAATTCTGGTATTTGGCTATTTAAAGCTCCGAAGATAGCTTCACTTACATATTTGCTCTATGATTGAGCCAAAATGCTATTTACTTATCCGATAACAGGATGCTACATGTCGACATAAATCACCCGTTGCAAAGTACCTGTTGATTTCAATAACACTGTCCAACAGAATTTTTGGAACAGAATAGCGACCCCATAATTCTGAAAGGGTATGTTGAGTAGATCATTTTTGTAGAACAAACTTATGGTCCAGCACGTCTGAGTTTTTTTTTACAGTGGGTCAAAGTTTTCATTTTTTGGTCGAAGGGAGCATTATACTATATGAAAAAAATGTTGTAAGTTAATGTCTGAGAGAATTCTTATGGTCAGAGTTGTATTGTGGAATTTTATGAGGATTATTTTTGTGGAAGATCTTAACCCTCTAACTGGTCTCTTTATGGGTCAATTTGACCCTTTTTTCGAGAAAATCAAAAAATATCCTTTAAAAAAGGACATTTAAGGACTAAAATATTCCACGAAAATGTTTGGCGGAAAATTTCAGTGGGGGTCACCAAAGACACCATTGTTGTAAATAAAGCTCTTTACGATTAATTGGCAAAATTACACGCCAACATATACAAAGCAGGTGAAACCGTCGTCAAGTTCTGCCGGGCCAAACACTGAGTTCTCGCGTCTAGTCAGCTGTGACTTTCAAATCAGCTGTGACTTACAAATCGGGTGTGATAAAATTAAGCATAATTGAGCTACTAAGCAGTACATATCGGGTGTGATTTTTACTAAAATTAATATAAAAAAAGAACAATTAAAGCTTAAATAAGCATGGCGGATTCTGTTTGCAAATTAAGAGATTGGTTTTGTTTTATTTGTGGACATTTTACGCGCCATCAAAGCAGAAGAAAGATATTCCCTACAATTGAAGAACCATATTTTCTTTTCTTTGAGATACGATTTTTATGTGAAGCTTGGATACCAAAAACTGTATGTACTACTTGCGAAAGTGGTCTTTTGACCTAGTACAAAGGCGGTACTAAGGCGCTGCCATTTTCTGCGCCTATTATATGGATTGAACCTGAAGATCACAAATCATATATGTACATGCTATTTCTGCGTAAATTACAAATTTGGTAGAAGCCAAAGGCACTACGTGATAATGACATAGAAGCAACAAATAATGTCATTTTACCAGAAGTGCGCTGTGAAGGTGTTCCGGTGCCTCAACCGCCTACACATAAGTACATTTTCGGCCAATATGACATACGCCAATACAGAAATAACAGCGGCGGTTGAAAACATATCCGATATAAGTTACTTGCCTCCTGATGGTTTAAACCAAGGATGCATTTTAACGTTAAATTTAACCGTTCCGAAATGTGTTCTCTTGTTTCGGTTGAAACATTTCAAAATATTATCGTTAAAGCAATTATCATAATAAATTTCATTACGTTTTTAACCGAAACGAAATGCTGGCGTTAACGTTAAAACGTTAAGAAAAACGTTAAGAAAAACGCTGGAGATTCACTCGTCGCAAACAGAAGCGCAAACAGGCGCAAACAGAAGCGCTGCCTACTTTTAGGCACATTAAAATTAACGAAAACGGAAATTTTATAACGTTGCAACATTAACGATTTGATTTCGTTTTGATAACATGGCGCCGAAACGCAACAAACTCATTTCGTTAAGTTAATTTTGCTCGTTAACAAAACAAAATGATATCGTTTCGTTTGTTGAGCAGCCCTGGTTTAAACATATGTCCTAATTTGATAGACCAAGCTTATTTTGAAGATCTTGTAAGAGATTTAGGACTAACAAAAGAGAAAGCTGCAATATTATGTTCCAGATTGAAAAACAGGAATTTGATAAGAGCCGATGTAAAAGTTACATCGCCAAGAAAAAGACACGCCGATCTGGAAAGTTATTTTAAAAAATCAGAAGAACTTGTATACTGTTGCAGTATTGAAGAGGTTCTAAAATATCTAAAGCTTCCACTGGACTCTTCCGCTTGGCAACTATTTATTGATAGTTCAAAACACAGCTTAAAAGCAGTTTTACTGCACAATGGAAATCAGCATCCATCAATACCGGTTGCGTATTCCACAAAAAAGGAGGCAACATACGCAAATATTTCAAATCTCCTAACCCTCCGATGAGTGAAAAGGTCCCTAGGGACCTTTTTGCCTTTTCAAACTGAAATTACTCCTACTTCGGCCACTACGCGTGCAGCTGATAGTAGATTTGCTGATTTTATGGACGAAGACATGGATCAAGAAATTGATATTGCTGCAATTGATAATTATGAAGTTGAGGATGATGAAGATCGCACATACCAACATGCTGAAGAGTCAGATACCGAAACTGAAGGATACGTCGAGCTAAATGAAGATACTGATGACGACGATGATGAAGAGGAAGAAAATGATGGACAGGAAACGAATGAAAGTTACTATATTGGTAAAGATGGCACCCAATGGAGTAAAAAAGCACCACCAACATCACGCACTCGTAATCATAACGTGGTCGACTTCACAAGAAAGAAACCAGGACCAACAGGAAATATACACGACCCCTATACAATAATGCGTTCAATCATGACAGAGGAAATAATACACTTAGTGCTACGTGAAACAAACCGTAAATGCAGAGAGGTTACAGCTGCATAGAATTTGGCGAATCCCACGAAGGAAAAGGAGTGGAAGCCAGTGACAGTGAAAGAGTTTGACGCCTTTGTAGCTATTCTTTTGTATGCTGGACTCACAAGATCAAACCATGAACCAGCTATGGAATTATGGGGCGCGACGCGTTGCCCAATATACAAAGCTGCGTTGTCGTACGATCGCTTCATGTGTATAAAGCAATTTATTCGATTCGACAATGGAAACACTCGACAACAGCGACTCATCAACAGCAAAACTGCGGCTATTGACGATATTTGGCAAATGTTGCAACATAACTTGGCAGCAGCTTACACTCCTCATGAAGCACTAACAGTTGATGAGCAGTTGTTCCCTTGCGGCCTCTATGCACCCGCTTCACACAATATATTCCGTCAAAGCCAGCAAAGCATGGTTTGAAAGTATGGTGGTTATGCGACTCACAGAGTTATTATCCTGTGAAGGGAATGATATATTCTGGAAAACTGCCAAACCAACAACGGGAGATAAACAAGGGCAGAACGTAGTGCTGGATCTTGTGAAAAAATATTTAGATGCTGGCCGTACTATATACGCGGATAATTTCTTTACCACTCTTGACTTGGCGCGTATTTTGTTGAGGAGGAAGACCGCATATGTTGGTACAGTGCGCTACAACAAAACATTCATTTCATAGGAGTTCAAGAAGAACCCGAAGCGCACCATCAATAGCACATTATTTGGGTTCAACGAAGGGGATATAGCGTTATGCTCATACGTGCCGAAAAAAATAAAGTGGTGAACGTGCTCTCCACAATGCACCTGCCTCGTTGACGAGCAAACCGAGAAGCGGAAGCCCTATGCCATATTATATTACAACGCCAACAAATGCGGTGTTGATACCATGGATCAAATGCTATGCACTTACAGCTGCAAAAGAGTAACACAACGATGGCCGTTGGCCATGTTTTATAATATGCTGGACGTCGCTGCATTGGCTGCTTTTACGATTTACAACGAAATGAAGCCTATAAAAAGGAGTGACAGACAGCGGTCGTTCTTGTTACTGCTAACGAAACAATTGGCCACACCAAATATCGAAGAACGTGCCCTGAACAACCATATGACCTCATATCCAAGGATACCCAATGCGATGGAAGCATTCGATGTCAGGGTAAGAAAAACATCTTCAAATTCAAGAATAGAATATATATTTATTTGTTTTTTATTTTTCTTTTCATTTCAGGTATTACCAAGACCGATGGAAGGCAATGCACCGTCGTTTGCGGCTAGGTCAAGTAGACCGTCATGTCGCCTTTGCCGTTCTGAATACGGGCGGCAGCGGAAAACGCGGGCATACTGCTTCGGCTGCGGCAACGCTGTTTGCGGAGAACATAGCACAATTTTACATCGCTGCAACACTTGCGCACAGGGCGGGGGACAAGATGTACACGCTCAACAACAATAATTTTTAAACTTTTTTATAATAGTCTTAAGAAAATTCAAGCAAAAAAAAAAATTAAAAAAATTGAAAAAATTATTTTTGTATGTAGAATTTAGTTATAAACAAAAAAAACAAAAAAATAATCAAAAAAAAATTTTTATATGAAAAAAAAATGATTTACACGGCCGTGAAGTTCAGAACTGTCACTCATCGGAGGGTTAAATAAAATTGAATACTATAAATATAAATGGGAAGTATGCGCAGACTTCAAAATGATTGCAATATTGACTGGAATGCAAACAGGATACACAAAATATATGTGCTTTCTTTGTAAATGGGATTCACGTGCTACCAGCAGCCATTATCATATTAAATATTTCGAAGAACGTAAAGAAAATATTATTGGTGACTTAAATGTAATCCATGAATCCCTTGTCCCAAAAGATAAGGTCATACTTCCACCGCTGCATATTAAGTTGGGCGTGGTGAAAAATTTTATTTAAAGCTTAAATACACAAGGAAATGCTTTTAAACGCATTCAAACAATTTTCCCCAGATTATCTGCAGCAAAATTAAAAGAAGGTAAAATACGGTTTTAAGAAATAATTTATTTCATTTAATGTAAATTACCTTTTCTAGGAATGCTCGTTGGACCCGATATAAGAAAACTATTACAAGATGAAGAATTTTATGGTCATCTGTCGGATATGCAAAAGACAGCATTTGACTTTATGCAGCTGGTTATATCAGAATTCCTTGGAAACTCAAAAGCACAAAACTATGCAGAAAATATTGAAAGCATGCTAATCGGGTTTAACAATATTGGCGTTAAGATGTCACTAAAGCTGCATTTTCTGCACTCTCATCTCAATTTTTTTTAAAGAAAACCTTGGAGCGGTTTCAGATCAACACGGTGAAAGGTTTCATCAGGATATAAAGGTATTGGAAGAAAGATTCAAAGGGAAATCCCAAAGTGTAATGCTTGCTGAATACGTATGGGGCTTGTACAGAAACCTTGACTCATCGGAACATTCACGTCAAGCTAAATACAGAAAAGCATATTAAGTTTAATCTTTAATCGATTGTCATACTACTGCCGAAGCAAAAAAATAAATATGTAAATACTATAATAAACCACTATTAAAACAAAATTATAATTTTTTTATAGAAGTTGGCGTGTAATTTTGCCAATTAATCGTAAAGAGCTTTATTTACAACAATGGTGTCTTTGGTGACCCCCACTGAAATTTTTCGCCAAACATTTTCGTGGAATATTTTAATCCTTAAATGTCCTTTTTTAAAGGATATTTTTTGATTTTCTCGAAAAAAAGGGTCAAATTGACCCATAAAGAGACCAGTTAGAGGGTTAAGATCTTCCACAAAAATAATTCTCATACAATTCCACAATACAACTCTGACCATAAGAATTCTCTCAGACATTAACTTACAACATTTTGTTCATATAGTATAATGCTCCCTTCGACCAAAAAATGAAAACTTTGACCCACTGTAAAAAAAAACTCAGACATGCTGGACCATAAGTTTGTTCTACAAAAATGATCTACTCAACATACCCTTTCAGAATTATGGGGTCACTATTCTGTTCCATTAAAAAAGTCTTCATTTGTTGGACAGTGTAATTTGTTATAAGATAAGATTTTGAATTTTAAAATGCGTTCTCTAAAACCATGGCCAGTTTGGCAAAGATAGCGTCACTTACTTGCCTTATGAATGAGCCAAAATGCTGCTTACTTATCCGATAACAGGATAGTATATGTCGACATAAATCAACCGTTGCAAGATTTTGAATTTTAAAATGCGTACTCTAAAACCATAGCTAGTTTGGCCTTTTCGCAAATGAAATCATGCGGCCTCGTATTTCGTTTGCGCAACAAAAATGGTTGTAATATATCATACAATGAATTAAACGACGCTACACTCATACGGAAATTCTCATTGAAAAGGGTGGGTGAGGTCGTCACGTTTTCAAAATCGGTCTCAAACCTCCCCGTTTTATCTCTTTCCCGGTGATACGGACTTACACGGTATCTTGGGACCTTCCTATTAAACCTTTCCTCCATTGTGGCAAGTTCTGTCCTTGATAACAAAACCTTTATGTTGATGGTTGTTAGCAAATCATTCCTTCAAATTAATAAAACAAAATTATACAAAATGTAAAATGTGATTTCGTTTAAAAGAAATATGAACAATATTGAACTTACCAATCGCTCATATTTAATTTATTTGCTTGGTCAGAACTTTAGTTTGTTTACTTTTTGTTAGTCTTCTTCTTATAATATAATATAATTTTGGCGCGTACACTATATATGTAGCTCAGTGTTTGGCCGAGCTTCTCCTACCATTTGTGGTGTGGGTCTTTATATTATACTACAAATGGACCTACAGCTTTGTGCCGACTCCGAACGGCAGATGTATTTAATGAGAAGCTTTTTCATGGCAGAAATACCCTCGGAGGTTTGCCATTGCCTGCCGAGGGGTGACCGCTATTAGAAAAAACTTTTTCTATTATAAAAATTTTGCTTGCCCTGACGGAGATTCGAACCTTCTTATACTATCTGCCAATCACCATGTATACCAAACGTCAAAAATATTTGCCTAATACTATTTCAAACAAGAAGAAACAAAGTAGATTATAGGTCTGTTCGAGTAAAAGTCCAGCAAGAATTATTCAGCAACGAAATTTCTCAGAATTGTAGAGTATTCTCTCCCAAAGAGAAATGCTTGTAAATTTTTACGCGCACGCAAAATTTGCAGAAACTTGCAAGTTTAGCGAACAGCTGATTAAATTTTTGTCCGCATCTAAATATGCAACATGAAAAATTTTGCATTAGTGTTTTCCTGAAACATTTCACTAAAGAAACTTAATCAAACGAACTTTTGCTTGCTTCTTGCATGTTTAACACCCATATTTCATACTTTTCACCTTTAAAACTCTTAAACTAAAATTTCGTATTAATCCAAATTGCAATCAGCTCATTTTGATCAGGTGTTTTCTTGCTTGCAAATTTGTGCTGGGTAAAATTTGTCCAGCAAGAATTTGCAACTTCCCCTCAAAATGAAATTTGCGCTCTCAATTTCCCTTTCCTTGCAAATTTTTTGGTCACCGCGAACGATTTGACAAAAGTGGTGATATTTTATCAATTATCAGCTACGCGAGCACTCTTTATTTCTTAAGGTTTTTCTTGAGAGCTCCATCACATGGAGAGACAGCGGCGAGCGAACCATTGCTTAGAATCGCGTCCATTCCGACAGCCTCCGAGGAACCCAGCGAAGGTAATGCTCGGAACTCTGTCCGTTCCGATATTCCTCAAATGTGAAGCTCAGTGACAGACTGCTGGGAATTTCGACAATTCCGATAGCCCCCATATTATCCAGGGAAGGTGTTGCTCGGAACCTCGTCCGTTCCGACAGCCCTGTAAAGTACGAGTGTCCTACAGTAAAATAATTTTACAGACTTGGATCTACTTAGATATTTATAAAAGCTAATGAGTGTACTTCGGCTAGCGATACAATATTCTAAATATTTATTCAACCGAAAAGTGTATGGAAAAATTGTGAGAAACCTGCACCCAAGTAGAGCTTAAACCAGTGCTTCCGGATATTCATCCTTAAACGAAGCCTTTCAACGGGGCTGCTCGGAAACTCGTTCCTTCCGACGGCCTCTTTTAGCACCACTGCAGTCTGCACTTATTCAAATCAGCGGCGAACAATTATTCTATTATACTAAATACTTTTAATGAATTCTGCGGTAAGATGAATTAAAAAAACGAAAGAAGCTAGGACTTTTTTTCCCATTCTTAAAACCCTTCACTGTAATAGGCGAACGGCACAATCATCGGCGGGGACAAAGTACCTACCTAGAGAGGGTCTCTTCAAAAATATACTAACGGTGGATGGTTTCAAGTTGATGCAACTTTTTACGGACTGCATGAGGACAGTAACGAGAGGTTAAGTGCCGGTTAAAATCCCAAACTAACGGGTAAAGACTTTCGATGCTTACTCCTCGTAAAACAAAGAAAAAAAAAACATCACTTATGTAACATGGTGATTTAATGAGGATGTTTCTTAAAATCGTACATATAAGAAAATTGGTATATTTTTGTTTCTTTTAACCGCACACTTTGCTTGTGTTATGTTTATTTAAAAAAAAAATTAAACGCTGTTAACAAACACGATAAAATTTTTTTTTGTTATGGTTTGGCCATATAACTTTTTATTTAATTATTTTTCACCTTAAGGCCGACCGGTTTATTGAGAAAATTATTGAGAAAAAACAACAATACTCCAAGCGGTAGAAGTTGTAGTACAATTTCGGAAATCACCACATTTCCTCATCAGACTTCTTTCTTCATGGCTTCTGCGGGAGTCGAACACACAACATCATGCGTAATACGTAAGACGACCACGTACGCCTTCACTAGGGTAAAACCTTTGGTTGGAAAGGCTCATCGAAATGGATGGCGGTAGTACATGAATGAGGAGCCGATATTTTAAGCTGTTTATGAATTGAAACGCATATTCCATAACTCTGGGAGAACTGGCCTAGGACGTCGAACTCGACTTCGGTGGTAAGGGGTATTCAGCAAGATGGGCACTTAGTCTGGCAGAAGGGTAAAAGAGCAGATTTGCTCAAAACAAAAACAAAATACATTTGTTGTAGATTAGGTTTACGGTAGCTCTTTTGTTCATTACGACAAGAATTTAGAACTAGAAAAACACATACTAGAATTTGAAGAACGTAAAGCAGAGAGAGAGCTAAAACTGCAAGAGGAAAAACAAAAGCAAGATTTAGAAATAAGGGAACTTGAACTGGAACAAGAAAAGAGAATAGCTAGCTATAAAATCGAAATGAACTTTAAAAAGCAAAATTACCCACTGCTCACACTGAATATCAAAAATAATTCAATGTATTAAATTTAATTTTCAAATATTAAATGAAATATTCCTTGTCTTTTTAGTTTATATTGGTTGTTTGTTAAAAAGTCATTAGAACAGGCGTCATTATTATCTTCGGCAGCTTGTTGCAATATGTGTTCGGAAATATTTTCCACTTCCTTAATGCTCAAAAGAATGTTATGCAAAATGCAATACACTAAGACCCAATTTGCATTTTGTAACCACAAACAACTTCTGCTTTTACTGAGTACCTCGAAATAATAACACATGATGAATAACAGGTGCCTCTGTCATCTTTATTTCGGTTCCATCGACGTAATCTATGCACAGGGGTAATTCGGTATACATATGTAGCAGCAACAATTTGCGACCTTTCTTCACGACTTGGCCAACAAATAGATCGTGGCATTAGCTTCAGAAATACTCGAGGCACCAATTTTGTGATAATATCCAAAGTAACATCACCGATTCCAAACAGTGCAGCAATTTTTCGTACCGCCGCGTTTCCTCCATATGAACCTAAACGATATAGCAGTACGGCAAGCTGCAACTCGACCGAATATTGTTTAGAGGAATGGGATTTCTTAAATTAAATATCCTCACGAATAAGAGATGTCAAATGTTCGAACTGCATGCGGTCTATTCAGGCATTTGCAGGAAACGTTTATTGTTCATATTTGCCGAAATATTTTTACGCCGTTCTATAGACTTAGGCACACTTGAAATACCTATTCCACGGCGACAACGCAATGCAATCAAAAGCTTTTCATTTAAGTCTTCAATTATTTCCATGATTTCGTCTTCATTTTCAGTGCCTTTTATTTCTGTAATTATTTATGTATATGTACATTACAAAGAATTAGGTTTCTACTTTATCTTTTAGTTATTACCGTCAATCGACGTAATGCTGCTAACTTCATCTTCAATTGCAAAGTTCTACTATTTCGCTTTTTGTGCTTTTCCGTAGCATTTTTATAAAATTATCACTCACTTGCTTAAATTGTTTTGATTTGCGAGTTAACAAATGAGCTGTTTTGGTAGTGTTATCGGAGCCTATGATCCCACGCCCAAACTTGCAAACCATTTAATATTTGAAATATCTGTTGGTTATATTCATACAATTAATTACATATGAATTACAAATATAACAATGGTTCTTACTTCAGTATTTTAAGGGATGGCACGTTCTTTGTTCGTCAAAGATAAAGAAAGTAAATAAAAGAAGACCATTTTGCAAAACGTCAAGCAATTTGCTTGTCAGTTGCGTACACAGGGTGGCGTGTCGCAGTCAGGTGCTGCCGTATATTTCGTAACACTCCCTCTCGGTACGGCGAGTATCGTTTCAGGCCTCTCGTAGATACCGGCGCTAGTCTTCACCAATGCGCTTCTTACCTGGCGTCCGGAGCCCATTCTTACGGTTATGACCCGTTCCTTGGGCCAACAGTTTCTGGGTCCGTTAGGATCAACCATATAAACAATGTCGCCTTCCTCGATAGGTTTTACGTCCTCGAACCATTTGGTCCGTCGCGTTATCACTAGTAGGTATTCGTGCAACGAACGCCTCCAGAATATATCAGCCAATTGTTGGGAACATCTCCACCATTTGCGCAGTTCAGTTGCCTCGTTGGTGAATTCTGCAAGTAGCTTCATGCCGCTTGAAGTGGTGAAGGAAGTGGTTCGGCGTTAGAGCCTCATCTTCGACATGATCGATGGGTATGTAGGTGAGCGGGCGAGACTTTATGACCGCCGCAATCTCCATTAAAGCACCACGTAGCAGCTCTTCAGAAGGTCGTTGTGATTGTAGAATCCTTGGATATCCTTTACTGAGCGAACGAGTCGCTCCCATGCACCGCCCCTGTGTGGCAACGCCGGTGGTATAAACTTCCATTTTGAGTTGGAGTTCGTAAAGGCGCGTACGAGCTTGTCTTTGTCCATAGCGTTGAAGGCAGTAGCCAATTCCCGTTGTGTGGCCTAAAAGTTGGTGGCGTTATCACTTCAAATCGCGTGGGGTACTCCTCGCCGGGCCATGAAACTAAGGATAGCAAGAATACATAAGTCTGTGGACAGTGGATTTGCAATCTCTATATGCACCGCACTCGTTCTTAGACGGGTTAAGAGCACGCCATGTCTCTTTTCAGTGCTTCTGCGTACCACTATCAATATCGGCCGGAAGTAATCAACGCCCACGTACGAAAATGGGCGAACAAAAGATGTCACTCTTGCGCCCATCTTCGGGGGTCGTGAAACAGCATTGCTATATCGACAAACCTGGCATTCACGGCGCACTTTGTTTACAACTACAGAATCTCAGAATCTCAGAGCTACCGTGAAAATATTTGAGATGATAGTCTAAAACTATAAGTTGAGTTACTTGGTGGTCTTTAGGCAATATGACTGGGTCCTCCTGCCCTTGCAGATTTAATCTACCACTGAAAGCTTGCGTATAGTGCGAGCGACCGTCTTTCCTTTGCGTACCAGGGCGATCTCATCGGCGAATGCGTCAAATTGGGCTTCTCTCCAGATCAGTATTTCAGCGCTTAAGATCGTCTTGTTCTAATAGTTGAATATTCGATTGGCCTCCTTGCAAAAAAGCCTCCAGATGCGGGCGATTCGTATAACGTAAGAACGTTTGAGGTTGGTGCTGCTCTCCGTGGTGACCTACATACGTACTGTGCTCTAAGTTCTTCGCCGGTTGTCTGGTTGCTATCTGTATCGCTCGGCCAGTACGAACGCGAGTTACGGTAGAGAATACTCCACCTACACAACCAACTGTATGTAATCAAAAAGCAAGCATATTCTGAGTATGCATGCCAGAATATGCTTGCTTAATAAGCATAAATATGTTTACTTGGCATTCCAAAGAAACATAAATCTGATTGCATAAATATACATACATACATTGCTGCAACCATAACAAGTAAACTTATAAAGACAAACATACATATCTGCGTACATTTATCGAACGTTTCCTGCCCATATTATTACCTGTAGACAAAAGACTCTGCACGTAATTGGCGCAGTCGCGGAGTGAACTAATAAAAAAAAAAAAACAAAAAAAAAAATTTCAAACAGTTTTTTTGTGAGTGGTCGAAGGCAAAGGCAACGACCCACATCCTGCAGAGAAGTGTAGCAATTTAAAGTGCTGCCGCTGTCAACAATAAGACAGGAATATTTCCAACAAGTTATTAAATGAGCAATTAGCTGACGGATGCAATGCTAAAACAGGCAGCCTCCTATTTATCAGCGCTACCATTGATAACATCGATCTTTTTTGTCGACATTTTCCAAACGTATCTTTGAAAATTCGGACTCAAAGAATTGCGAATGTATGCCAACAAATAATAACAATTTCAAACACAATCAAAGCAACAGTATCAATTCTATGATAATCCATCACCATCAACAACACAGAGTAGCACGACAACACCGCTGGAGCCGCCAAAATTTTATACATCGGAAGCAGAAGGTGGGAACAAAGTTGTGAGTATCCTTGAAAAAAACAAAAAAAAAAAAAATCATAAAAATTTTAAACTGACAAGACTTTCCGCAACCAGGAAAGCTAGCTTGTTAAGTATCCTTGAAAAAAAAAAACATAAAAGTAGTTAGAGCTACTACAATTTTAAATCGGAAAATATTTTTTAATGCATACAATTTCTGAAAAAGATTTTTGAATTTGGAGCGATAATTTAAAAATGGCTCAAAATAAAGAAAATTGTTTAATTGCAATTACTCAATTGCTGCAACAAAATGCTGCTCAACAAAGAAACACTGTCAGACAGAGAGTCGAAAAAGACTTGAAATACTTAAAACCTTTTGAGGGTAATGTGTCGAAATTACCTTCGTTTATTTAATCTAAAGGAAGAGTCTTAAGGGACTCTGAAGGTCAAGAAGACGTAGCTTTTAGAGTTATTTATGATCTAAAAATTATTAGATCCGCAAAAAACTTTTTGGCATTAAATCCACCGGTAAACTGGGAGGCATGTAAGACCAAACTGAAACAACATTTTAGGCCGTCAAAGGACCAAATGACGTTAGCCAACGAAATAAATAATCTCAGAGTATCCAGTATAAGTGAACTCTGCAGAAAGACGAAACAAATTATAGACAGCATCACAGAGTTTAGTGTCCTTAGTAAAAACGGGGAGGTGATGAAAGAAATTTTTTCAGGAATGCTTATTCAAAGAGTTAAGCAACTAGCGGCGGGGACGTTCGCATTTTCAATACGAAACACGGTAAATTGGACTGAAATAAGTTTTAACATTTATAATTTTATTGGATTAGATGACGGAAATCTAAATCCCGCTTTTAGACTGTCAGGGCCGAGCGGCTATCGGCAGCAAGCGCAAGGTAATTCAAATCAAAATCGATTTCGAAATAATTCAAACCAAAATCGATTTGGTAATAATCAAAAATTGTGACCGTAGAGAATTGGTAATAAATAAAAATTACTTAGTTAACTATGCAAATTGTAAAATACAGATAAATAACCAAATTCTTGAAAATGAGAAAATTGAATTTACTGAAAAATATTATTACCCAGCTAAAATATTAAAGCAAGAGTATAAAAGCGAACTACAATTCAAAGAATTACATGTACAAGATTTTAAAAATATAGAGAACATAGAAGAGTTGGTATACCATAAAAATGTTTCATATGGTTTAAACATAACAATAATTGTATGTGTGATTATAGTTGTTTTCATATTAATTGTGTACATGAGAAAGAAAAATATAAAAATAAAAGTTATAAATAAAAGAACTCTGGAGAGTTCTAAATCCAACTGTGGGGGAGTTACGGTAGAGAATACTCCACCTACAACTATATGTAATCAAAAAGCAAGCATATTCTGAGTATGCATGTTAGCACAACACATATTAACATATGTAAAGATACGCATATAATAATATTACACCAACATTCATAAGTGCAACATAACACCTCATTATGTAAAAGCATAGGCATCCAACAGACATCTAACTAATAAAGTCGCTGACGTTGCGGCACGTGTAACTCCAGACTATGGGAACAGACGGCCAGCAACACAAACCGAATAATATAGAAAAACGGTGGGAACCACAGAATCAGCACTTTTGGTCACGTAGCAGTAGCGACATATTTAGGGCTAGCATTAAGAATGAATAAATGTAAAGTTTAGTTTTAAGCTTGAGTTGGAGGAATAAAGGAGCCTAGCTCCCAAAAATATATTTTTTTGAAGTCAACCGTTTGTGTTTGATTAATTGGCGCCCGAGCAGGGACATGAATAGGTTATTGTAAGTTTATGCTTAATATGTTTTTTTCTCTTTCTAAAATTAAATTAAATTAATTGTGAATAATTGTGAAAAGATAATATGAAAAATTTATATATTAAAGCATTGTGTAAGCAAATGAAATTGCAACGACATAAAGAAAGTATAGTTTAAAAATAGTAAAATATTGATTAATGGAATAATTTCAAATGTTTAATATACCAATCATTTAGAAATTATATTGTGCGGAATAATTAAAATTAAAGAAAGCGGAAATCTTCCCGCAGTAAGAATATTGATTCTAAATTTCTATCGAAAAGAAAATTAAATTAAATAAATTGATTGTGAATAATTGTGAAAAGATAATGTGAAAATTTAGATATTAAAGCATTGTGTAAGCAAATGAAATTGCAACAACGTAAAGAAAGTATAGTTTAAAAATAGTAAAATATTGATTAATGGAATAATTTCAAATGTTTAATATACCAATCATTTAGAAATTATATTGTGCGGAACAATTAAAACTAAAGAAAGCAGAAATCTTCCCGCAGTAAGAATATTGATTCTAAATTTTTATCGAAAAGAAAATTATTATCTTTTTAAAGAAATCGAAACGAAAATATTGTTTGTCAATTCTATTGAATAGAAAATTCGTTAATTTCAAGAAATCGGCTGTCTAAGCGATAATAGAAATTTTTAGTGAAAGCGAAACCCGTAAAAGAAAATAATAATAATAATATTAATAATAAAAATAAAACTTTAGTGTGAAAAGATACGAAGTAAACCAAATAACTATAGGAAATAGAAGAAGTACTAAGAAGGAAAGTGATTTGATTAAAAATTGTAATAGAGTTCTTTGTGTAGAGTCGAAAAGAAAAATGGGGGAAGAATTAATTAACCAATTAAATCAGATTAGATTAAATGAAAACCCAAGTACCGAACCTTCTACCTCCCAGTCTGTACCTATTAATAATGAATTTATACGAGAGATAGCACAACAGGTCGCGAACCACATGGCTAATAAACCAGACTCAGAGTATAGGGATTATCGCACGACAGCGAATACTACTAACGTGAACGAACTTGACAGAATACCGGACATGGTTAAATGCCTAAGAGAATTTTCCGGACGGCCCGGAGAATTCAATTCTTGGCGCAAATCTGTAGACAGAATTCTAGAAGTTTACAAAAACTTCCAGAACACCCCAAGATATTTCGCAATCCTACATACCATTCGACATAAGATTGTCGGCGATGCCGACACGGCCCTGGAGTCCTATCGAACTCCACTGGACTGGACACAAATAAAAAAATGTCTGATGCTTCATTATTCGGACAAACGGGATACCGGTACCCTCGAGTACCAATTGACAACTCTGGCTCAGCGCCACGACGATATTCCCACCTTTTACCAGAAGGTTTACCAGCATCTCTCCCTGATACTAGATAAAATCGCTTGTCTCGATATGAACGAAGAATCAATCAAAACTATGACTCATACTTATCGAGAAAAAGCTCTAGATAAATTAATTCGCGGACTTAACGGAGACCTTCCCCGTCTCCTTGGCATACGCGAACCAACATCCTTACCGCAGGCGTTACATTTATGTCAAAAATTAGACAATATGACGTTCAGAATGAATCATGCACATAACGTGCAAAGAACCAGTAACCCACCACCGCGGCCTCCTCGGCAGAACATGACATTTAACACCAACAGACCCTTCTATCCCGAGCTTACCTATTTCTCTGGATCTAGGCAGAATCCCGGACTAAGGACAAATTCTTTCAATCGACCATTGAATCACTTCCCACAGACCGCACCTCAAAATTATCGCCCTCAACAACAGGCTACTTTACCTAACAATTATAACTATAATAGTTATAGTCATCCACAATTTAACCAACCAAATGTTTACAATAATAATAGACCCAACCTACCTCAAAAACCACCCATACCAATGGATGTAGATAAATCTTTACAGTCAAGGAATGTAAATTACCAAAACCGGCCCAATACTAACCAAAATAATTACAACGCACAGAAGCGACCACTTTCTACACAACAGGTCCACCCACCGAATAAAATACAAAGAAATTTTTATGCAGACACCAAACCAACAGTCAACAACTACCAAATACCAGCTGGTCCCAACCAACTCTTTGAAAACAGCACCTACCCTAACGAACACATAGAAGGAAACGAACCAAATCAACTATCAGAGGAAAATATTAATTTCATTAATAACAACGAACCGCAACAGGACGATCAGGACTACTACGAACCCGATACCATTCATTTTTTAGATTAACGCCGTCCTCACTACCTTATTACGAATTCGTGGCAAGGAGTGGAGACGCCCTAGACTTTCTTATAGACACAGGATCCAACAAAAACTATATACAATCTACTAGGATCAGGAATCCCATACCAAATGAAAAATCGTTTAAAGTCAATTCAGTGGCTGGATCCATAGAAATTACACACCACACCTTTGTAGATATATTTGAACCCCACGTAGGAAAGATAAAATTCTTCATCTTGCCTACATTAAAATCATTCCACGGGATAGTGGGTAACGATACCTTAAAGCAACTACAAGCCACCATCCATACCGATAAAAACATTATGACAATTTTTCCCAATATAGTAATTCATCTAAAACAACGTTTGTCCCAGGAAGTTAATAATGCTGAAATGCAATTACCCCATCTCTCTGAACAACAGCGACGAAAAATAAATAATATAGTTAAGAAATGCCCCAGTCTTTTCGCAGACCCGGACGAAAAACTCAATTACACGACAACGCTGAAAGGAGAGATTAGGACAGTTAGTGAAACCCCAGTATACTCGAAACCATATCCTTACCCAATGGCTTTAAAGGAAGAAATCGAACGTCAAATCGAAGAACTCCTTGCCAATGGAATAATAAGGCAATCGAAATCCCCATATAGCTCCCCTGTTTGGATAGTCGATAAACAAATAGATGCTTCCGGCGAAAAGAAGTATCGCATGGTCATTGACTACAGGAAACTCAACTTAGTTACCATTACAGACAGATACCCTATCCCTGAGATCAATGAAGTCCTTTCAAACCTCGGAAATAACAAAATATTTACAATTATAGACTTAAAAAGCGGATTCCATCAAATACCGCTCCGCGAAACAGACATAGAGAAAACGACATTTTCCGTAAATAACGGAAAATACGAATTTCTCCGATTGCCCTTTGGGCTTAAAAATGTCCCGTCCACATTCCAAAGAGCACTAGACGATATCCTTCGCCAACACATTGGAACTCGCTGCTACGTATACATTGATGACGTAATTATATTCGGAAAAGACGAAGATGAATTTAGAAATGGTTTTCGAAACCTTGGAAAGAGCAAACATGAAAATCCAATTAGATAAATGTGAATTTGCAATGAAGGAGGTAGAATTCTTAGGATATGTAGTCAGCCCTGAAGGAATAAAAACAAACTCCAAAAAGGTGGAAGCCATAGCTCAATTCCCAGTTCCGCGTAACCTAAAAGAGTTAAGGTCATTTTTGGGAATGTCGGGTTATTATAGACGATTTATTAGGGATTATTCTAAATTAGCCAAGCCCCTTACGGCACTTCTCCGAGGAGAAGCCGGTAACGTCCCCAAAAACAAATCAAGAAAGATGGAAATAAGACTAGATGAAGAAGCTTTAAGAGCATTCAATAAAATTAAAGGTACATTAATATCAAAGGACATCGTGCTGCGCACCCAAACTTTGAAAAAGACTTCGAACTGACGACTGACGCCTCTGACTATGCCATAGGCGGTGTGTTATCACAGGATAACAGACCGATCTCTTTCATATCAAGAACCTTGAGTAAAACGGAGGAGCACTACGCTACTAATGAAAAGGAAATGCTCTCCATAATATGGGCACTTAACACATTACGAAGTTATCTCTATGGTTCGAAAAGAATAAAAATAATAACCGATCACCAACCGCTTACATATGCTCTTAGCCATAAAAACTCTAACAGTAAGATGAAGCGTTGGAAAGCAATATTAGAGGAATATAATCATGAATTAGTTTACCAACCGGGAAAATCAAACGTAGTGGCAGATGCACTATCAAGGATATCGAGCCAAGTAAATTCACTTACATCCACTATCCATAGCGACGATAGTTCAAGTCACAATTTAATACCTTGTGCAGGGGTACCGATAAATGTTTTCAAAAATCAAATATTCCTTGAACTAGACGAAACACCCTCATACCAATTCAAAATAATTTTTCCAACCATGCACCGACATATAATTTA
The DNA here is from genome assembly GCA_963971545.1 of Philophylla caesio. Classification (NCBI taxonomy): domain Eukaryota; kingdom Metazoa; phylum Arthropoda; class Insecta; order Diptera; family Tephritidae; genus Philophylla; species Philophylla caesio. Next base: position 20,164,347 of record OZ020605.1, read on the forward strand.
AGAACCCATTTTTAATGAACAGAACCTTACTGCGTTTTTTAAAAGATATTTAAATCCGTCCGTTATTAACGGAATACTCACAGACGAAAGAACCATGGGCTTGATTCAAAATATTTACCCTCGAAACTTTAGCAGTTATAAATGCAGATACACTCAGAAATAAGTAGACGACATATGCAGCGACCAGGAACAGGAAAATATTATACTAAAAGCTTAATAAGCATAAATACATATGTATACTTGGCCTTCCAAAGAAACATAAATGTGATTGCATAAATATACATACATACATTGCTGCAACAATAACAAGTAAACGTATAAAGACAAACATACATATCTGCATATAAGGAAACCAAAGCCGCCGTGGCTAACAAAACAACTCCAATGCAGTGGCATGGGAGTATTGGTTGCAACAATGTAAGTGTACATACGAAGAATGCTGAGTCTAGCATATATCCCACATTCAGACTGTAAATAAGAACATATTAAGTCTGAAAGTATGGGTTATGTATTTATAATAACTATTAAGAATTTAGAGTAAGACTTTTTAAGAATATGATTTGAAAAGGCAGTTGTTGCCTGACCACTTTGCGAAGCAGACTTCATTATAAGTTTCGCTAATTAATAAATATTTTCTATGGAATAATCCTAGCACCTAGCACCTAGCACGTAGTTAATAGACATACAGAAGTTTATCGAACGTTTCCTGCCCATATTATTACCTGTAGACAAAAGACTCTGCACGTAATTCGCGCGAGTTTCAAGAATGTCGGCCCTTTGAATCAACGGCTCTCATTTGAGAAATCTGGTATTTTGCATCTGCCATATTCTCCGCTGATGGAATCCAGCGCCAGTCGTTTTTCTCAGTTACCTCCAAAATTTCTCTGACTCTAAAGGCTACAAGCTGCGAGTAGCGCCGGTGGTCAGAGGGAATCCAGGCTAGGACAGTACGAGAGTCAGTCCAAAAAGTCCAACGTCTAATAGCAAGCGTATGCGAAGCGATTACGCCTGCAGCCAATCGGGCACCTATGACAGCGGCCTGAAGCTCTAGTCGGGGAATAGAAAGCATATTTATTGGCGCCACCTTAACATTGCTGCTTATTAGTGTACAATTTACAACGTCACCACGAGTATGGCGTAGATAACATGTGGCAACATACGCGTTTTCGCTGGCGTCAACAAAAACGTGCATCTCCAGCTCGGACTCGCTCCCCAAGTAAATTAGGAAGTAAATTGGCCCATGTCAGCCAGCTAGAAAGGTGCTCGTCAGGGAGGCTTGTAACGGACTTTCCGGGTTGCTGGATGTAGCTCTCGGCTGTCCAGGGTATCTGCAAAGATATTAACCCTATCTTTTTTATGAATTATTAAACCTTCGCTTTGCCTCGCTATCTTTATTTATTCTTCTTCTTGCGTAATTCTACCTCGTAAGAGTAGAGCTATAGTAGGTTTTAAGCCCTACAGCTAGCACCCGTCTCAGTGGTTTCAGCTCACTCGAATATAAAGTAATAGTTTCAGAGGTTTGATCCCTCTTTAACTACTTGTATGACTCACGTTGCGACGGGTGTCATGTATGCCTAACGACGGCTCATTTGATTTTGATATTGCTCCTTTTATACTGTTTTGCCCGTAGGCAGACAGTTAACCTTATAATAACAATTATATATGTACATATATTGTGTGTGAAAAGTAATAACTACATATGTTGTATGTACAAAGTAATAATTCAAGTTAAGTATATGTATATGTGCATGTGCAGATACGTATGTATGTAGTATAATTCAACTTACATATTTGCGTGTGTGTTTAAACTAATACAATTCCCAGTAAGAATAGTACGGGTTAATTGACTTGTTTAAGAACCGATACATATGACGAAAACCGTGGTTAGGGGCACTTGGACAGATGTAGTTATATTTGTAAGAAGCACGGGAAAAATATAACCACTCTCTCCCGTACTCATCAGCATGCGCGATCTCCTTTCTTTTTCTATCTCATAAAGTTTGCAACATAACATTTGTATGTATGTCTCTTTTACTCCCGTCAGGTTAATTGGTTATGAAACTAGTTATATACACATAAGATGTAACATGTAAAACAGTTATAACGAACATATAAATCAGTTACATAAAACTAGTCAATATTAATGTATAAAGCTGTTATTGGTAACTAGTTACTTCTAACGTACAAAAGCGTTGTTACTAACAATCCCTCTTAATAAAAACAAAATAAATATGTATATATTTTTCATTTATTTTACGTACTTATATTTAACTTTTTATATATGTATCAAAAAAAAAATCAGTCCATTTTTTACTTTTTTAAGTGTACATTCACATACTATACTCGTAGGTACTTATTTTTTAAAAATATTTGTTTTCTTTGATTTTTTATTTTCCAAAAATCGTTTTTGTTTAGTTCTGTTGTGGCTGAGCTCCACTGATTTTTTTACGCTCTTCTCGAATTGAGTGCGGCCATGCATTTTAAAGACATCGGCAAATAGAAATGTGTGTAATTAGTTACTGGTGTAAAATTTAAATGTAAGGGAGCCTACCAGACATAAGTTTGTCTACCAGCAGTAGTTGATGTAGAGCTTTTTTTTCGCACCTTCCATCGTAGTTAAAATGATGAAGTAGTTCGTCAGTGAAAACTTATTTCATAACATTGCCAACGTCTTCAGCAACACCTTTTATTTTAAACAACACTGCAATCTGAAAATTCATATAGTTAATGGTAGTCAGACGATTTGGTTAAAATTTGATAACATAAATATATCATTATTAAATAATTCTTTAAAAATTACCATAGCTCTTTCATATTCCTCTCTTTTTAGTTTTCCTTCGACGTCATATAATGTAGCCAATGAATTTAGAGGCAAAAGGGATGCAATTTCGGATATGTATTCATCAGGATTTTCACCGGTTATAGTGGATACAGAATTTTGAATTAGTGTCACGGTTACCTTGACCTCTCGCAGAAGTTTAGTTGTGGCCATAAACTCAGTTTTATCTACCATCTGAAAACAAATAAATTTTGCATTAATAACAATAATAGTAATAATAATAATAATAATAATAATAATAATAATAACAAAATTATAATAATAATAATAATAATAGTAATTACTTACTACTTTATCTTTACATTTTGTAAAATCATATCCATCGTCTTCTCGAGTCTTTCCTGGTTTTCTCTGATTTTGTCAAGCTGGGGTTTTTGTGAAGGCTGGGCATTTTCTACAGCTTTAAGTACCTTCCTCTTTTTGAAGGGTGTAACATCACAATTACTAGTTGCAAGTTGAATTCTTTGCATAGTTGGCACAGTAACTTCGTCTTTAAAAATAAAAGAAACGAAAAATTAGCAAGACAAGAGTTTTGCTTAAGAATTTTAAATCTTACCTTGTAAACAATGACTCCACCAGCCCATAGAGCACACCAAACAGTCAGTTTTTGTGGATGTAATGGCGTTTCAAGGGTCTCATGTGGATTCTCTTCACTCCAAATGCGGCAATTTTGCTTGTTGACGTAGCCATTCAACCAAAAATGAGCCTCATCACTGAACAAAATTGTGCGATGAAAATCAGCATCGAGATCAATCTCATTTTCGGCCCATACACCAAAGTCACGACGCATTGCATGGTCTCGCGGCTTTAATTCTTGCACAAGCTGGATCTTGTAAGGTCACAAGCCAAGATCTTTGCGCAAAATCTTCCATTAAGTTGATGGACAAAGCTCCAATTGCTGTGCACGGTGGCGAATCGATTCATTCGGGTCCTCTTCAACACTTTGCTCTACAGCGGCAATTGTTTCTTCGGTGCGCACTGTTCGACGTCTCTGCGGATGCGTATTATCACATAGAGTAAACGTAGTGCGAAAACGATCCATGGTTAACCGAATTAATTGCTCTGATGGACGATTATGTCGACCAAAAAATGGACGGAGCTCACGGTAAACTTCGCGAACTGAACCATTATTTTCGAAATAAATTTGCACGATTTGCAAGCGTTGTTCTTTTGTCAACCTGTTCATGATGAAATGGCAAACCAAACTGAACATAAATGACATTAGAGTTGCCAGATTTGACCACAAAATGCCAGTTTTATCTCTATTCGAAAAACAAACCCGTAAAAAAACACCCTTTACTAAAATTGAAAACTCGCCTTCAAAAATGTTTTCTGACTCCATAGCTGCAGTAAAAAAAAAATAAAATTTTTTTTATGCAATTATGTATATTTCTATCGTTAATAATTTGTGATGCGTTTTTGATATTTTTTATTGTGAGAATTCATGAAATAAGTGATGCAGAATCGGAATCAAAATATGCTTTCCTTCATTGGTAATACAAAAATATTTATGCTTTATGTCGCTTTTTGATATTTTTACAGCGGTATTTGTATCTAAGTGGCTACCTATTACAATCCCAAGACATGAAGAAGATCTGAGTGGCTCATTGAAATAATCTTCAGTCACCATAAATGCATAAGCTAAATATTTATCACTTTGCGAATCTTTACCTATAATTTTTAGCGCACCAAAGTTTTCACTGAAGTGGTAGCATTCTTTTTCAACTTTGCTATCAATATTTAGTTGTATTCCAAAGTTTGTGGTATTGGTAAAAGAAATATTTAGCGAAGCCCTCTCTTGAATTCTTAAACACATTTGTTGCAAAATATGATTTGGCTTTTTGATCATCTTTTTTAAATGTTGCATATAGTTCTCAAACTTATATGCCGAGAAACTATCAAGAATCCATACTGCTTTGCACATTCTGAAAGATGCAGTAATCCATGCACATTGAAGCTAATTAGATGCTCGCCATAAAGACCGGCAAATATATATACAAACTCTGATAGTATTTGTTGTGCTATATTGTTTTCTATTATACGAGATCTTGCACAGGACAATAGACGGATGCCTGCATGCAGTAACAAAAAATGGTAGTAACTGTCGCTCGGGACACAATCTTTGAGAACAAATATCCCAGAGTACAGTAGAAACTGCCGGAACTCAGTTGCTTTCCAATGCGATATTTCATCTAAATTTCTTGATACACGACCAAATTCCTTGGGCACACATTTTTTAACTAAATTCATTTTCTGGTTCATTTTTGTAACGTTTCCCACTTTCATTAGAAGATGGAGCAACTTTTTCATCACACCTAAATCAACTAAATGCATCACGTCTAGGGGAAACTGAGATACCATTCCAAATCCACAAAGCTCAAGCAAACTCTTTGAGTTTTCAAATAGAAAACTGTGATGTAGTTTATCAGTGCGTAACGAAAGAGAAGAATCTGATCGAGGTGTATGAAGATGTTTTGAAAAACTAACTCTCCTATTCATGTAATTTCCCACTTGACTGCATTTTGGACAGCCATTAACCGCATTATGAGATTTAACACCGGTAACATAAGACCGAGCAGGCGCATCACAACTGAAAAGGCGGATATTGAATCGCTTCAGATTGTCACTATATCCGACCTTTAGTCCATTTTCTCTTAACAAAACCACTTCTTCACAAAAATCACGCATAAAGTCGTCAATGTTTTCCGGTTTTCGCGTGCCGGAAAAGCAAGCGATAGGAAACGGACTTTGACTTTACTTGAACTTTTAAATAGCTTTAGTCCGTCGATGCCTATATCAATTTGGATAAAAAAATTGTACGAAACAGAGTGGTTTTGAATTCCAAAATAAACAAAATCTCCCTGTGAGAAATTTTGCAGTTAAAATTTTTGCCGACTTGTAGACAGAAGAGATTTTGCTGACTTTGGAAAGTCTTTAACACCTATTCTTCTCAACATATGAAGCAAGCCGTTTAGGGCATTTTGCGAAATGTTATTCCGCACTGCCCAAGATTTTATCTCACTACACTTATCAGGTAATTCGCCAATAGTTTGATTAATGTCGATTGCATCACTTATTTCACTATCACTGCTTTCATTTTCTTTTTCTATATTATTGTTTTCAATCCTTTGAGCAAATTGATCAAGCTTTTTATACTTTTCAGCGCTAGACAGAAAATTTTGTTTTACTTTGCTCATAAGGTTTGAAAAAGTCTTTTGACTCATATCTTTAATTTATATTTGTAATAATTTTCTATTTTATTTGCAATTTTTCTTACAATTATCAAATTATAAGTTTTTCACTTCAATCACAGCCACGCGTTCTAGATTCCTCTAAATCTAAATCTTCTTTTTACATGAACCGCATCAGAGTTGCCGCTCTCCAACTTTGAGCATGTTTTTAAATAAGCGAAAGTTGTAAGTTGTTTAGTTTTTTAAATATTTTCCAATAAAGAATTCATCAATTAGTTGAAAAAAAACGAGATTAAAAATGTATATACTAATTTGGAAGCTTTGTTTATCTGTTCATTTATGTTTGCGTTTATAATTTGTGCATGCATATATTCTTCTACGATCTAAGAAAAAGAGTTTAAGTGAATTGACAGCGGCAGCACTATCCATCGCCATGACAACGTACATATGTAGAAAAATAGCGGCCATAGCGAGTTTAAATAAATTCACAGAGGAAGCTTTATCCATTGTGTGTTAGAGGGAGAGTGCATTATAACCGGGACACAAATTGCTAAAAAGAGATATTTTTCACGTTTCAATGAAATTGATGAGCACGTACATACATATATATGAGATTTGAATCTTTGGATTCCACTCTCGAGTTTCGGTTAGGTTTTGCTAACAGGGTTCATATTTGGTTGTTATATTATTGTGTGCGTATATACATATATTAAATTCGTTATGAGGGCTCAGGGTCATAGGATCCAGGGTCCTCACAGGCTATCATCCCAAGCGCAGCCGGAATGCCAGACTTTCTGGAAAATTATCTTCGCGTACACAGTGTAGAAATTAAGCAGCCCCAAGGTGTCAAAAATGCTCCTAACAACGCTCAATATCTTACTCTTGGTTGGACGGCGATGGCTGCGCAGCATGTCGCAGTTTTTGTGGTGCTGTGCGAGTCAGAACGTAAAACAATCCTCTGTAGCGAGCCACCACAGGCCCCAGAACTTTCCGCTGGTACTTCTTGAGGGTTTTCGTGTCGTATTTTCAAAACTTTAGCTTTAACTTTAAGTGTGTCCAGCACCGCCTCGGAACTCGACGGCCAGTTTCTGATGTGAAACCCCCTTTACCATGAATGAAACTTACGTCACTGGCAAGCTGGATAGCTTCCTCTGCTGTATCTACGCTATCGAGCATATCATCAACATAGTGGTTCTCAGATAACGGTCGTGGAATTCGACAGCATTTCGGTTTTTTATATACTACGCACTATTATTGAAGCAGGTGGCCCCAAAGGTCCTCACGGATAAGACGAACGCCGCAGGTTTCCTATCTCCAGGCCCGAGCCACACGAAACGCTGATAGTTTTGGTCTTCGGATTGGATTCGGACCTGGGGAAACATTTCTTCTATGTATCCACTTATGGCTACAGCTCGCTGATGGAACCTCCGCAAGATGGACACCAGGCAGGTCAACTGATCGGGTCCTTTTAAAAGTAGCGAGTTGAAAGATATGCCCTTGGTTTTAGCGGCCGCGTCCCAATCTATTCGGACCTTTCCTGATTTGTTTGGATTAAACATAGGAAATATCGGTATATACCAGCATCCTTTCTCCAGTAGCGACTCAGCTGGGAGAGGTTTGGCGTATCCTTTCATTACATAAGTGGCGACCGTGGACGACAGGACCTCGGAAAGCTCCGGGCATGCTTAAGTGTTGCTTGTAAGCATTGAGCTCTCCGCAGAGCAGTCGGGAGGCTATCAGGAAGTCCGACGTTAGTGTTTCTCCAGATCAGTCCGGGTTCGAAGCGGCCGTCGACGCATTTGGTTGTCGCCTTTAGTTGTTTGAGAGAATGTTCGTCTTCTCTGGATATCAGGCTCGGCACCTTACGTGAAACATCGAGATGGTCAAGACAGACGTACTCTTTGACGGTCCGCAGCAGTTCAGCGTTGGCAGCGGCGTCACATTCGCAGGTGTGGAACGCGTGACAAGCAGCGGCTTACAGTTGCTTAGCAGAACGGCTTCGCTGTCGAGGGCCTCGCGGTAACGTGTACCTAGGGCTAGTCGGCTGTTGTTTAAGGCTATTAGAAATTTTGGCGTGGTAGTTCGAGCCCTTTCACAGTTCGCACATCCTTTTATGCGAGATTTCCAAATCAAGAATTTGGAAGCCGCACTCATAGTGGTGGGTGTTCGCTGTCCATTTAAGGCATAAAGGTTGCGAGGTGCCCTTAAGATTCAATTTTTCTCGAAGCTCGGCATCCATTAGCGTAAGCGAACATCCATCATCAAAAAAGGCATAAGTCTGAAGTTTGGTTTTATTACCGTGGAGTGTTACGGGCAGCACCGGAAAAAGGATGGAATCGGAGTCACTGCGATCAGCATTCAACCTTGAGCTGGCAAGTGATGGGTTAACGGCTTGAGGATGTTTGTGAAGTAGCCGATTGTGCATTGAAGTAGAACCATCTATACCGCAAGTGGCGAGAGATTGGCAGTTAAGCCGATGATGCACCTGTAAGCAGCGACGACATAAATTATGTGTTCGAACCATGTGCCACCGCCCAGTCCTGTCTGCGCTCCTTAACTGAGTACAACTTGCAACCGAGCTACAGTCACCGTTGCAAATAATGCAAGCGGGTTTCTTCCTAGTCCCGACATCACTTGGGCGTTCAAATATCCCCGTTTGGTGGAAGTTCTCGAGGTAACGTTTGGCACGAGGATGCTGTTCGCTCCTTGAGCAAATTGGAATAGCCAGTTACCAAAACTTTCGAGGTTCGCCGGAGCCAACCAGCCAGTAGTTTGTTAATGCCCAAAAAGGCAGTAAGTAATCCCGGTAGCTTGGCTACCAACTCTTGTTCTAACTCGGGGTTACACAACATGTTTGAAGATTTAATTGTTGCGCATATGTTTTGCACCTCCAAGGCTAGGTCGACGAGAGCCTCAAGGCGGCTTTCTTTCACTGCTGGGATTTCTCGGATTCGAACAAGTAGTACGGCGATAATGAGGTCAGGGCGCCCAAATTTCATTCGCTGGTCGAGCATTTGCGGGACACAGAACGCGCGCAAGAGCAGATTTCTTACTGCGTTACGTGCCGCATTTATTTGGTGTTGAATATTACTGTTGCCTGGCGCCTCCTTTGACTGGTGAGCAGTGGAGATGCCAGCATGTTGTGTGTTTGGGATGTAGCATCCAGCCCCTTCTCCACTGCGATCGGGTCGAAACCTTCATTCACATCGGAGCAGTCATCCTCGGTTTCTACTTGCTGCAGAAGCTTTTAACGTCTAATTATTTGAGCTTCTCTCTGTTGCAGAATACGTTCCTCTTAGGCAGTGACGCTTCTGCAAGGAGTCGTCGGGCTCTTGCTGATTTACTACCAATACTACTGCGTATAGAGGTACCACCCTGCTGGGCAGCGGTTGTAGGCAATGAAAGTACCGCCTCCTGTGGTGAGTGTACACGAGCAGCACCTTCCTTATGGTTGGGAATATTTGGCTTGCGTACCGTCGCCTTGGCAGAGGGACCAGCACCCGTGTTAACACTTTAGTGTTCCGCTCGATGGAGGCTGTAACGCCACCACAGCCAAAATGGTACTATCGATCGCAGTGGTAACCGCAAACCATTTGAGAGTCATCTGCCTTTAAGCAAATTTTACAGCTGTGACCTTCTTCTTCGTCCGTCAAAGATAAAGAAAGAAAACAAAAAAAGACCATTTTGCAAAACGTCAAGCAATTTGCTTGTCAGTTGCGTACACAGGGTGGCGTGTCGCAGTCAGGTGCTGCCGTATCTTTCGTTACAGGTAGCTCTTTAGGAAAGATGCCACATAGTTGGAAAAGGGTGTTCAGTATGTGACTTGCCATTCTGCTATTTAGCTCATATGCCATTCCAGTTGCTCTAATTAATGAATACCAATAATGAAGTCTCGGGATGGATTTTCCTTGCAACGTACGTGATTTCAAGAAGCGCAGGGTCAAAAAATTTCACAATGGTAGAGAATAATCGTAGTTCAGTGCGGAGACACGGTGGTATTCGAGATGGGGCATTCCACTGACGGCCTAGTATTTTTGTCGTAGTGCCTTTATAAGTTCGTTCGTAAGCTCGTAAATATTAATGAACTGGGACCAGCTTATTTTCTGTATTTTCTTGAACTAAGGCATTGCTCCCTTAATTTCTCGGTGTTCGTATGTCACCAAATAGGGCAGAAATACCTTGTGCGTTGGGCCTAAGACCCTCCATGTAAGAACATAGAATCAAAAACTGCTGGATGTCCTCCAAAAATATAAAGCTAACACCATTGCAGCTCATTATATTCGATGGACGGTAGTTAACTACAGTTCAATTGTAGTGAGTAAAAGATTATGTCTTTTCTTTTGGAAGTGCACAGTTAAGTGTTACCTTTTTATTCCTAATTTCTTACTGCTGAATTTTACAATCTTACTGCTATTTATACTTATGCGAATGTTTGCTTACTTGCTAGAACATAGATAGTTTTATTTTGCTTATCGGTTTTTCCTTATGGAATTTTGTCTGCTGGAATTATGATGCGGTAATTTGGTTGTTTGTTTAGGTTAAGTGTGAAATATTTTTAGGCTATTTTCGGCGTCGCTAACTCCCCTCCTTCTTAGAATAAAGCGTCCTTACTACTTTGCTGCTTATTGCTGTTGTTGTAGACGGTTCATTTCGATCTCAAATATGCCATCGATTTGCCTTTGTCTGTTGAGCATTCTAACATTTTGGCAATATTTGCAGAGGTGAACTAAACCGTAAATAGTTGCTACGAAGGTAAGAAATGCTATTATGATTATTAATGTGTACTGCAGTGGATTTTCTTCGACAGGAATTAAAAACGTTGAAAGTTCTTGTATGTTACTGAACTTGTAGCTTGATTTTGAGGAAAGAATACGGAGTACTTCGAGTTTTTCGTTGTGCTGTTTGTGTATGATTTCTCTGATTTGTTGTTGATGGTTGTAATATTTAATTCCATCAATGTTTGTGGATTCTGAGAAATGAATTAATTTAGGGCCAGATATAGGCATATTATTCCAAGAATGCTCATAATCTGTCAGGATGTGACCGTTTTCTAGGATTTGAAGTGGAGCGTTATTTTCGTGAGTTGTTTCACATTGAGCTGGTTTATCACTTAGTATTTTGATAGTGCAATTATCAGAGGGTTCTGATTTACAAATAAAATTGCTGAAAAAATTCTTGCATTTTGAAACTCTTTGATAATTATTGCATTTTGCTATCTTAGGATCTATAATAATTTTACCATACTTATGAGCTAAAGGGTATACATTAAATAATCTACATTTAGTTTCGAGTATTGGGTATTTGTAAATTGTAATTATAGCCTGTTCTAAATAACAAATATGGATATTAAAATATTCCAATATATTGATTAGTGGAAGATCCAACTCCTCATGGTTTATTAGTTCATGCACATCGTTCAAATTAAGTGTGCCGGAGTAAAAATTTATATTTTTCGCGAAATTAGTAGTATTAGTTATTGTTTGTAATTCGTTATAAATTTCTCCTATTATTAAATTCTCACTTATTGTTTTAGGATCGAGTGTTTCAAGGATTCTTTCAAACTGTGAATTAATGCTCTTTTGTTTGTTATTATTTTCTATTAGCATATTAATTGAAGTTTTTATTTCGATAAGGTCGTCATGATCTGGTGTACCAGTTAAAAATTTGGTACAGAACCAAGAAAATTAAGAGATCTTTTAGGCCTATAGATATTTGGCATAAGTTAATTTTTTAATGTTTCTATTTTATTAATTAGTATTTTTGTTTCGGGCTGTTCTTCTAAATTATAGGAAGATCTCATTATGTTTTCATAGGGCGCAAGTATTTGTGATAAGTTTGAAATATGATATAGAAAAGAGTTATTTTTATATATGTATACGGGGTCAGTTTCTACGAGAACATATTTTTTGTTACTTAAATCTTTTATATTGTCGCATGATGCGATAGGGAAAAGTAAAAAGAAAATTATTCCGTACATGCCTTTACTCTTATGTTATCCTTATGAATAATCCGTCCTTTATTAGTCGTTACAGTCTTTCCGTTATCTTCTTTTACAATGTGTTTCGCGTATTTTCTTACGTTTTTATTACGCCTGTGCGTCTTGGAAAATATTACGTCTCCTGGATTATAGTTCATCTGCTTTCGATTGCGATTATGGTGACGTAAGACTCTTTCTTGGTTTTGTTGTATTCGTTCTTGGATGACGGGATACCCCCTTGGATTAAAAAACACGTCCTCGGGTTTCTCGTTGGTAACGGAATGTATGGTTTTGTTGTACTGCCGAACAGCTTCGAAAATTTGATCTTCAGGCGTTGAATTATTCTGCTCAGCTAAAACTTTCGCGAGTTCAATAATTGTACTGTGCGTACGCTCGACTTGTCCGTTTGTAGTATAATGGAACGCTGGCGTTTTTGTGAGCGTTATTTGTAGTCGTTTGTAAATTTGTTGTGCACATATGTATGCTTGTAAACGATAAGTCGTTATCAGTCATTAAAAATTTTGTGTTTGGGTTTATTTGTGAAAGAATCTCGTCAACGTATTTGTATGTATATTTTCTTGAAGGTATTTGTGTAAAGTAGCAAAATTTTGAGTATTTGTCCGTTGAGCTAATGTATATGTTATCGCTCATGTAGAATAAGTCTAAGTGTATGTATTCGCCTACTTTGTTTGGCGTTGATGCGGAACCAATTGGTTGTTTGTGTGGGCGGCGTTCGTATTTGTTTGTGAGACAGATTTCACAGTCTTGTACTTCTTTTTTACAAGCGTCACGTATGTTTGGCCAGTAATATTTTAGGGAAATTTCCTGTGCATTATTTTTGTAGTTTCTGTGTGCACGTCTATGTGTGTCATTTATGATTTGTTTCTGTTGCTCGATGTCGGTTATGTCGTCAACCATGTTATGAGTTAGAACGATAGATACATTGGGAAATGTATTGATAATGTCGTTTTCGACGTAAAATAATATTTGTTCGTCTATGTGTATAGCGTTTACTACTTTTGGTTTGATTACATTTTTTAATATGTCCAATGGCTCAGTCTTAGTGTTAAAGAAAAGTGTATGTCTACTGTTATAAAAAATATTTTGTGATGATATTTGGGCGGGGTTTACATCTGATTGTTTTATAATAATTTGATTTTTAAAGCAATTTAATGGTTGTTTTACACGTTTGATTTTTTGTATAGGAGAGTTTTGTACTGAATGTTGGGAATTATCAGAATTAGATGTGTTATTAATTTTTTGGCGGGAAAGTGCATCGGTAACAACGTTCTGATGCCCAGGTTTGTAAGTGATTTTAGCACCATATTCTTCGATGGAATTTTTTCATCTTTTTAATTTTGTGTTGGGGTTTTTTTCTGATATGGCAAAAATTTGAGATTGATGATTGGTGTATATAGTTAGGTCGGCTATGCCATATAAGTAATTTCGGAGTTTCTGCAAGGACCACACAATTGCGAGTAACTCTTTCTCATTTGTAGAGTAATTCTGTTCGGTTTAACTTAGTGTTCGTGAAATAAATGACATCGGTTTTTTATTTTGTGATAATCCAGCTCCTATTGCAAAGTTACTAGCGTCTGTGGTTAATTCAAAGGGTTTGCTGAAATTTGGTTGGAAAAGTTCAACCTGAGCTTGAAGTTCTTCTTTTATTCTTCTTAATGCTGCTATTGCAGATTCATCTAATGTGATTTTAATTTTTGCGCTTTGATTTTTTGATATGGCACCGTTGTCTCCTCTGAGAAACGTGGTAAGTGGTTTAAAAATGGCTGCAAAATTGTTTATGAATTTTCGATAATTGCTTGCGAGACCTAGAAAAGATCTAAGCTCCTTCAGTGATGTAGGAGTGGGAAAATCTTTTATAGCTTGTATTTTTACGGGATCGACGGTGATTTTATTGTATTTAATTATGTGCCCCAAATATTCTACTGAGTCTTTAAACAAGTGTGACTTTTCACTGGAAATCTTCATGTTAGCTTGATGAAGTGCATTTATAATAATGCGTATGTGCTCGATATGCTCTTATGGAGAAGAAGAGTAAATGAGAACATCATCTATATAAACATACGCAAATTTGCCAATACATGGTCTCAAGATATCATCGATACACCTTTGAAAAATTGACGGAGCATTTTTCAGTCCAAAAGGCATGCGAAGAAATTCATATTTGGCTCCATTTACATTAAAAGCTGTTTTCTCTCTGTCAGATTCTTTAATAACAATCTGATGAAATCCAGATTCCAAATCTAAAGCTGTAAATATTTTTGGATTACCAAGATTTTGTATTGTCATAGCTACATCAGGTATGGGGTATCTACCTGTAATAGTTTGAGCGTTTAGCTTTTGACCTACGACCATTCTGCGTTTAGGTTTCCTTGTTCGTCGGTACCCTTTTTAGCAACTGTCCAAATGGGTGAATTGTACGGACTTTTACTCGGTTGGATTATTTCATTTTCTAAAAGTTTGTTTATTTCGTTGTTAATAAAATCGTTGTCGGATATAGGGTACGGATACTGTTTTGTCCAAATAGGATCTTCGGATTTCGTCCGAATTATGGCTTGTACTGTGGTAGTAAATGGTAATATTGGGTTAGTACCTTCATTTTGTTGCATTATTTTTTCAATTTCAGATCTATATTTTTCATTGTTTACTGTATAATTAATTTTTTGCAAAATTTCTCTTTCTTTCTTGGCCCTACACTTATAACTGAGCTTGTACTCGAAGAGGTTAATTTCTGCTTTGACTGTTCTGAGTACCTGTTCGCCTAGAAGCATATCAAATTCTTCTAATGCATCAGTTTCAAAAAATGTAAGGAAATTATCTAAAACTGATATTATTTTTTTGATTTTGTTATTGAGAAACCATGAAGAGTTTTTAATTTTATGGGTTTGATTGGAATACACTCACCGATATTACATTTTTTATAATTGTTTGTTGCTCCAGTGTCGATGGGGATATTAACTGCTTTGGCTGCATTCCTGCAGCGGCGTTGCAGACACCGCAATGCATTCACTCGTCTAAAAAAGCAAAGCCTGTCTTGTATTCATAGTCGTCGTTTTGTTGTGGAGCAGGGGATCGTGCAGACATCTCGAAGTTGGTGTTTAATAAGGGACGACGCAAATTGAACGGCCTTTGTCTCTTTTTATGAGAGTCCAGCGTGATTCCGATGTTCTTCGGTGCTGCTTCCAATTTTTCAGTTTTATCCCTTTATGTCAGGATATGGCAGGTTCAGTTCAAACGGAAAGAACGGTTGAGCCCACAGTTTTTGCAGCGCACAGTTAAGTGTTGCCTTTTTTATTCCTAATTTCTTACTGCTGCATTTTACAATCTTACTGCTATTTATACTTATGCGAATGTTTGCTTACTTGCTAGAACATAGATAGTTTTATTATGCTTATCGGTTTTTCCTTATGGAATTTTGTCTGTTGTGTTTATGATGCGGTAATTTGGTTCTTTGTTTAGGTTAAGTGTGAAATTTATTTAGGCTATTTTCGGCGTCGCTTACTCGGGCATGGATGCAAAATATACGCACCATGCGAAGTATTCTATAGCTGGCATTCGGCGGCGCACAAATTTGATGTGGGATTATGGGTTGGGCGGGACTACGGGACCATGTCTTTTAGGTTCACTCCCATTAGAAAGCGAAGTGCCATGGATCAGGAAGGAGTTGACATTGCCAACTTCGACTTCCAGGGTAAGCCTGAGGATAGAACCGCGAAGGCTGAAGGAAAGAAAGAGGTCATTTGTTTCTCAAGAAGCATAGAGAAAAAACGCGCGGTAGTAAAAACAAAGATGAGGGTGCATCACCAGCTTAAAATCATCGATTGTTACATTAGCTGTAAATTCACCAACAACATCAGCGGCGACGTTGTCTAAACCAAAAAGTCTGGTGTAATTTTTTTTGCAGCTTGCAATTGTCAAATTTAATTGCATATAGACTTTTACAGACATGACAAGTTACAATTATTTATTGTTAACTGCTTTATTCGCTTTTCACTGATACAACATTTACATACGCTTCGCTTTGGGATAGTACATTTGACCTGTGCCTATGTGTTGAACCACAATTAAATCAATGCGTTTGCGTTCGACGTCACTGCTGCTTTTGTCTGCATGAATGATAGCCCCAGAAGCTACAGACCTATTATGTAGCTTCTGGGGCTAGCGTAGTCGTCCTTGCCAACCTTTGGCAACGCTATGAAAATATTTTTCAAGGTCGCCAACACGAACTAGACACCTTCTTTAAGTACAATAGGTGAGATGCCATCAGGACCGGGCGATTTAAAACTGTCAAAAGATTCAATAGCATATCTCATGGCATCCTCCCTCGCCACAGTTCTGGCAACAAACCAGGCATACCTTGTCGCTCTGGTTCTCGAATTCCCTCCCTCTCCTGTCGAGGGAGAAGATGGCGTAACCATCACCAGATTTCCAGGAAAATGAGCGATATTGTTCCCAGTCCATCTCAAGATTAGTTTTGAGGGCCCGGTTAAGATATTTTCTCGACTCACCTCTCATCTTCTGCAGCTGCTTGTTCCACCAGGGAACAGGCATGCGGTTTAGAGGTGGTCGAGTCGGACAGGCCTTATCCAAACTATCCCGTAGGGCAGTCGTTAAAATATCTACTGACTCATCAATGGCATGAGTGGATCGTATTCTAGGTGGCGCCGAGATCTGATTTCGAAGCTCCTCCCTAAAATACGGCCAGTCCGATTTTTTCAAGTTTCGTACTGGCGCAGGGCACATAGCATCCTCGCCAAGTTGAAACTGGATATATCTGTGGTCCGAAAGCGAGTCTTCACTCAGGACCCTCCAGTTTAAGACTGACCACCCTAACCGAGAGTTAGAAAGAGTAAGATCAATCACTTCCTGTCTCCTGGGCGTGAAAAATGTTGGCTTAGAGCCCACATTCAAGATGCTCAGCCCACTTGACAGTATATACTCGAAGAGCCGATTTCCCCTCGCGTTGCATTTGCTGCTGCCCCAGATTTTATTCTGGGCATTAGCATAGCAACAGAGGATCAATCCGACGTTTCGGGTTTCGCAATACTCCACAAGACTAGCCGCCTTCCCCGGAGGTGGCGGCAGCAGAGAGTGATATGGAAATTACGCGAAGGCAATAATGAAATGTTTCCACCCATTTTTGCACTTGAAGCTCAGCCTCGCTGCCACCAAGTCCTGAAAACAGAACTGTACAAGCCTAGTTACAGCAAAGTGAGAAGACAAAAACCCTGTGGACTAAGTGACCTACGTGGTGCCAACATCTTATATGACGAAAGCTCGGTCAGACCGAGAACTTGTCTTATAGTGTCTTTTGCCTCGACCAACCCGCGTCACTACCTCCCTTGTTATTAGGCGAGGGGTTCGTGCCGGTCGAGGTCTATCTGGCTGATACCGCCCTCTTCCGCCGCTGTCCTTGATTGTTCGCCACAAAAACAGAATTGGGCAACGCCGCACCAGTACCCGCCGCACGATGCCTCGAAGAGACATTGGGGCAAGCACTGGTGGGTATCGCCGCAGTTTTCCTTTTCTTGCGGCGTCCGCCAGCTGATTTGGAAGTCGCTGCATCCACCAATGTCCGACTGGCTTCTGGAGTAACCTCCATAGACCTGGGTCGCTTGCTAGATGCAGCAACAGGAGTCTCAATGGCCACACAAGAAGGGTTCCCCTGCTCGCGTTTCGCCATCATCCTCCTTCTCCTCCTCTTCTGGGTTTCTGAAAGAGGACCCACTTCGTCATTGTAGGGTCGTTGGCAGCTGGCTGCTTCCCGACACGCATCCCCTGCAATAGGTGTGTCCCCTTCCGACTCTGAATAAGAAAGGAATGGTACTACCTCTCCACTCTCCTCCAGGATGCGCTCCTGGTCTATGACACACAAGACTTTAGCAATGGTTAGGGCCTCCAGAATCCGTGCCCCTGCCGCATTTGCGGGTGGATTTCCACATGCATGGAGTATCATAATCCATTTGTTGTGCCATTGCCATACTGTGCAGTTTTGTCCCAAACTGCCAGGGTTGGTGGGTATTTTTGAAGGAATTTTTCCCGTCATCCTCCTACTTCCCGAGATGCATGACTGCCAATCGGGACACACACACCAATGGGATTTTATTCGCCTTTTACGACAAGCATACCTACTGCGGAAGTGGCCGCTGTGGTCGAGTTGGTAGCGGTGCGTGCTATAACTTGATATGCCGGTGAGTTCGAGGTTCGAATCTCAGTCAGGGCAAGCAAAATCTTAATAATAGAAAAAGTGTTTTCTAATAGCGGTCACCCCTCGGCAGGCAATGGCAAACCTCCGAGGGTATTTCTGCCATGAAAAAGCTTCTCATTAAATACATCTGCCGTTCGGAGTCGGCACAAAACTGTAGGTCCCTCCATTTGTGGTATAATATAAAGACGCACACCACAAATGGTAGGAGAAGCTCGGCCAAACACTGAGCTATATAGTGTACGCACCAAAATTATATATATATATATATATATATATATATATATATATATATACCTACTGCGGATATGTTCTCTTGCGCTTAGTCCGCAGGCCACGAAGGACCTTAGTACACTAGGAAAAGGATCATCTGGAAACGTTTCTCAACACAGAGCCCCAGCGCTGGACATGAAGCGGTTATTGTAAGTTTATCCTTAATATGTTTTTTTTTTATTTTCTAAAATTAAATTAAATTGATTGTGAATAATTGTGAACAGATAATGTGAAAATGTATATATTAAAGCATTGTGTAAGCAAAAGAAATTGCAACGACGTAAAGAAAGTATAGTTTAAAAATAGTAAAATAATGATTAATGGAATAATTTCAAATGTTTAATATACCAATCATTTAGAAATTATATTGTGCGGAGTAATTTAAATTAAAGAAAGCGGAAATCTTCCCGCAGTAAGAACATTGATTCTAAATTTCTATCGAAAAGAAATTTATTATCTTTTTAAAGAAATCGAAACGAAAATATTATTTGTCAATTCTATTGAAAAGAAAATTCGTTAATTTAAAGAAATCATCTGTCTAAGCGACAATAGTTATTGAAAGGAAATTTTTAGTGAAAACGAAACCCGTATTACTTATCTAGAAAGTTTATACACAAACAACCAAAAAAAAACAAAAAAAATAATTATAATATTATTAATAATAAAAATAAAGCTTTAGTGTGAAAAGATACGAAGTAAACCAAATAAGTATAGGAAATAAAAGAAGTACTAAGAAGGAAAGTGATTTGATTAGAAATTGTAATAGAGTTATTTGTGTAGAGTCGAAAAGAAAAATCAGATTAGATTAAATGAAATCCCAAGAACCCAACCTTCTACCTCCCAGTCTGTACCTATCAATAATGAATTTATACGAAAGATAGCACAATAGGTCGCGAACCACATGGCTAATAAACCAGACTCAGAGTATAGGGATTATCGCACGACAGTGAATGCTACTAACGTGAACGAACTTGACAGAATACCGGACATGGTTAAATGCCTAAGAGAATTTTCCGGACGGCCCGGAGAATTCAATTCTTGGCGCAAATCTGTAGACAGAATTCTAGAAGTTTACAAAAACTTCCAGAACACCCCAAGATATTTCGTCATCCTACATACCATTCGACATAAGATTGTCGGCGATGCCGATACGGCCCTGGAGTCCTATCGAAATCCACTGGACTGGACACAAATTAAAAAATGTCTGATGTTTCATTATTCGGACAAACGAGACATCGGTACCCTCGAGTACCAACTGACAACTCTGGCTCAGCGCCACGACGATATTCCCACCTTTTACCAGAAGGTTTACCAGCATCTCTCCCTGATACTAGATAAAATCGCTTGTCTCGATATGAACGAAGAATCAATCAAAACTATGACTCATACTTATCGAGAAAAAGCTCTGGACACATTTATTCGCGGACTTAAAGGAGACCTTCCCCGCCTCCTTAGCATACGCGAACCAACATCCTTACCGCAGGCGTTACATTTATGTCAAAAGTTAGACAATATGACAACAGACCCTTTTATCCCGAGCTTACCTGTCTCTCTGGATCTAGGCAGAATCCCGGACTAAGGACAAATTCGTTCAATCGACCACTGAACCCACAGACCGCACCTCAAAATTGTCGCCCTCAACAACAGGCTACTTTACCTAACAATTATAACTATAATAGTTATAATCATCCACAATTTAACCAGGGTTTCCGCATAAATTCTCCAGGATTCGGTAACCAACCAAACGTTTACAATAATAATACACCCAATCTACCTCAAAAACCACCCATACCAATGGATGTAGATAAATCTATACAGTGAAGGAATTGAAATTACCAAAACCGGCCCAATACTAACCAAAATAATTACAACGCACAGAAGCGACCACTTTCTACACAACAGGTCCACCCACCGAATAAAATACAAAGAAATTTTTATGCGGATACCAAGCCAACAGTCAACAACTACCAAATACCAGCTGAAACCAACCAAATTTTTGAAAACAGCACCTACCCTAACGAACACATAGAAGGAAACGAACCAAATCAACTATCAGAGGGAAATATTAATTTCATTAATAACAACGAACCGCAACAGGACGATCAGGACTATTACGAACCCGATACCATTTATTTTTTAGATTAACGCCGTCCTCACTACCTTATTACGAATTCGTTTCAAGGAGTGGAGACGCCCTAGACTTTCTCATAGATACAGAATCTAACAAAAACTATATACAATCTACTAGGATCAGGAATCCCATACCAAATGAAACATCGTTTAACCCTTCTGCTATGTTTGGGTCAATTTGACCCAATTTTCAGTAAAACTCGTCGAAATTCGCGTGTTAGTCTAGTCGTATTGTATTGATTCTTCTTCTATTTGTTAACTGCAGTAAATGGAATAGATAAATATGAAAATTAAAATAATATCTGTTTTTTATGTTGCTGTAGGATGCCAAATGTAATTTCATTACACTTATTACGTTGTTGGGTCAATTTGACCCACCTAGTATTTTGAAACATTTTGCCGTTTATTATTACATCACTCGATCAAAAACGCCGACAAAGAAAGCTAGTTATCGGAAATCGAGTATATTTTGCACAGCTCTATGTTTATATATTCTCGATAAATTTATACCTGTGCAAAGAGTAAGTGTCGATTGTTTGCTTAGTTAGTAATTTTTTGTCGCGCAGTAAGGAGCTTATCAAAGTTTTTATAAAGAAAGTGATTGCTAAATATATATTTCTACAATGTCCCAAAGGAAGAGAGTAAGTCAAGTTATTTAATTTACTATGTTTATGTTGCTGTTACACATTTTTATATTTTTATTTTTGAAAAGAAACTAAGTATTGAAGAAATACACCAAATTATTAATTCTGATGCTGAGAATATTTTTGACGAAAGTGATAGCGATGAAGACTTTGTACCTATCGCAGAAAATGAAACGGACGATTCAAATACTTCATCCAGTGAAAGTGAAGTAGATGTCGGTTTTGAAGGTAGCAATGCGACAGAAGAAGTCAATTTGCCAATTATTTTATCGAAAGATAAGAGCATAATATGGCATGATCAGCCACTTCCAATTTCAAGAGGCAAAATTCCTCGAAATCAAATTTTATGTCGAAGTCCTGGCCCATCAAAGTGTGCTATTTCTATGGTCACAGATATAAAATCCTCTTTTGATATTTTCATGCCCTCAAGTATAAAAAACATAGTGGTAGAAATGAGCAACATCAAAGGATTGCAGTTTTTTGGAGACAATTGGAAAATTATAGACCTTATAGAATTGGAAGCATACATAGGATTGCAAATCTTAGCAGGAGTATACAAATCGCACAATGAAAGTCTAATTCATTTGTGGGATGAAAATAATGGCAGACCAATTTTTCGGGCCACAATGAGCTTGGAAAGACTTATGAACATATCACGATGCCTTCGTTTTGACTCCGCTGCAGACAGGGATGAGAGAAGACAGCGTGATAAATTAGCACCTATAAGAAACATTTGGGATCAATGAAATCGGCAGCTCAGGTCATATTATCACTTACATGAAAATGTAACAATAGATGAGCAGTTAGTACCTTTTCGTGGTCGTTGCAGCTTCAGGCAGTACATTCCATCGAAGCCCGCAAAATACGGCTTAAAAATATGATTGATATGATTTGATATGTGATTCAAAAAGCAAGTATGCCTGGAACATGGAAGTTTATTTAGGACGGGCAAGAAATACGCAACCGGAAAGGAACCAAGGTAATGCATTTATAAATTGGCTTTTTGTATGTCTCAAAACTATGTACAGTATAAATAAACCGTCTCTATACAAATATTTTTAGGTGAACGTGTTGTTCTATCCCTATCAGAACCCCTTCCCAGAGGTCACACTATTACTTGCGATAACTTTTTTACGACGTACAATCTCGCCGTTCAGCTACTTCGCAGGAACATTACTTTAGTCGGTACAGTGAGGAAAAATAAGCTTTTTTTGCCACGAGAAATTGTCGACATGAAGAAAAAGAACATTTTAGAAAGCAAATTTTTATTTACGGAGAATGTAACTATTGTATCGTACGTCCCAAAAAAATATAAATTTGTTGTACCATTGAGCTCCCTTCACCATTCTCCACTTGTTGATGAGGGTGACAGAAAAAAACCTGAAATAATACTTCACTATAATAAAACAAAAGCTGGTGTGGATGCGCTTGATCAGCTGGTTGCTAACTATACATGTAAACGTCAGACCAAACGTTGGCCAGTTGCCCTCTTTTCGAATATGTTAGATATATCGGCATATAACGCATACGTAATATGGACAGAGATAAATACCTCATAGAACACCAACAAGCTTTATAAGCGAAGACTTTTTCTTGAAGAGCTGGGAAAGCAAATGGTCGCACCAAATATTGTCCACAGAGAGAGACTGCCGCGAGGAATCGCTGCTAAGAATATAGTAAAAAATATTCAAGAAAACTCCAAATCTGCAGAAGAAGCGTCTACTTCTAATATTTCTGCCAGAAATGAATCCACCAAAAAACGACAGCGATGTTTCTTCTGTCATCATACAAAAAATTCGAACAAATATTCAGCTGTTTGTTGTACGTGCTTAGTTTGTGAAAATTGCCGTTAAAACATACATATCTCAACTATTTTCTACAATTAACATACACTTAACTTGATTCAAATAAAAAAATATGAACTCTTTCAATAAAATAGTGTTATTAGTGGAGTTTTTATAAGTGGGTCAAATTGACCCAAAACACTATATGTGTAATTTTTTCCTAACATAGCAGAAGGGTTAAAGTCAATTCAGTGGGTGGATCCATAGAAATTACACACCACACCTTTGTAGATATATTTGTACCCCACGTAGGAGAGATAAAATTCTTCATCATTAAAATCATTCCATGGGATAGTGGGTAACGATACCTTAAAGCAACTACAAGCCTCCATCCATACCGATAAAAACATTATGACAATTTTTCCCAATATAGTAATTCATCTAAAACAACGACTGTCCCAGAAGTCAATAATGCTGAAATGCAATTGCCCCATCTCTCTGAACAGCGACGAAAAATAAATAATATAGTTAAGAAATGCCTTAGCCTTTTCGCAGACCCGGACGAAAAACTCACTTACACGACAACGGTGAAAAGAGATATTAGGACAGTTAGTAAAACCCCAGTATACTCGAAACCATATCCTTACCCAATGGCTTCAAAGGAAGAAATCGAACGTCAAATCAAAGAACTTCTTGCCAATGGAATAATAAGGCAATCGAAATCCCCATATAACTCCCCCGTTCGGATAGTCGATAAAAAAACGGATGCTTCTGGCGAAAAAAAAGTATCGCATGGTCATTGACTAAAGGAAACTCAACTCAGTTACCATTCCAGACAGATATCCTATCCCTGAGATCAATGAAGTCTTTTCAAACCTCGGAAATAACAAAATATTTTCAGTTATAGACTTAAAAAGCGGATTCCATCAAATACCGCTCCGCGAAATAGACATAGAGAAAACGGCATTTTCCGTAATTAACGGAAAATACGAATTTCTCCGATTGCCCTTTGGGCTTAAAAATGCCCCGTCCACATTCCAAAGAGCACTAGATGATATCCTTCGCCAACACATTGGAACTCGCTGCTCCGTATACATTGATGACGTAATTATATTCGCAAAAGACGAAGAAGAACATTTAAGAAATTTAGAAATGGTTTTCGAAACTTTGGAAAGAGCAAACAAGAAAATCCAATTAGATAAATGTGAATTTGCAATGAAGGAGGTAGAATTCTTAGGATATGTAGTCAGGCTTGAAGGAATAAAAACAAACTCCAAAAAGGTGGAAGCCATAGCTCAATTCCCAGTTCCGCGTAAGCTAAAAGAGTTAAGGTCATTTTTAGGAATGTCGGGTTATTATAGACGATTTATTAGGGATTATTCTAAATTAGCCAAGCCCCTTGCGGCACTTCTCCGAGGAGAAGCCGGTAACGTCCCCAAAAACAAATGAAGGAAGATGGAAATAAGACTAGATGAAGAAGCTTTAAGAGCATTCAATAAAATTAAAAGTACATTAATATCGAAGGACATCGTGCTTGCGCACCCAAACTTTGAAAAAGACTTCGAACTGACGACTGACGCCTCTGACTATGCCATAGGCGGTGTGTTATCACAGGATAACAGACCGATCTCTTTCATATCAAGAACCTTGAGTAAAACGGAGGAGCACTACGCTCCTAATGAAAAGGAAATGCTCTCCATAATATGGGCACTCAACACATTACGAATTTATCTCTATGGTTCGAAAAGAATAAAAATAATAACCCATCACCAACCGCTTACATATGCTCCTAGCCATTAAAACTCTAACAGTAAGATGAAGCGTTGAAAGCAATATTAGAGGAATATAATCATGAATTAGTTTACCAACCCGGAAAATCAAACGTAGTGGCAGATGCACTATCAAGGATATCGAACCAAGTAAATTCACTTACATCCACTATCCATAGCGACGATAGTTCAAGTCACAATTTGATACCTTGAGCAGGAGTACCGATAAATGTTTTAAAAAATCAAATATTCCTTGAACTAGACGAAACACCCTCATACCAATTCAAAATTATTTTTCCAACCATGCACCGACATATAATTAAAGAACCCAATTTTTATGAACAGAACCTTACTGCGTTTTTTAAAAGATATTTAAATCCGTCCGTTATTAACGGAATACTAACAGACGAAAGAACAATGGGCTTGATTCAAAATATTTACCCTCAAAACTTTAGCAGTTATAAATGCAGATACACTCAGAAATTAGTAGACGACATATGCAGCGACCAGGAACAGGAAAATATTATACTAAAAGAACACTCAAGAGCCCATAGGAATGCAACAGAAAATAAAGCACAAGTTCTAGAGAAAGGCTACTTCCCTGGGATGATGAACAAAATTAAACGAATAATAGCCAATTGCACAGTATGTAAAGAGAATAAATATGAAAGACACCCTAATCAGCCAATATTAGCACCAACCCCGCTACCCACATTTCCAGGACACACCGTACACGTTGATATTTATTTGATCGAAGGTAGGGTAGTTTTGACCGCATTAGACAAGTTTAGTAAATACGCCATAACAAGAATATTGAGTAGTAGAGCCATAGAGGATGTCAGAAGACCCTTAAGAGACTTAATATTCTCTTTCGGTGTACCAAAGCTAATGGTAATGTACAACGAGCCAGCGCTTTATTCCACCTCAATTAAATTTATGATAAAAGACGAACTAGAAATAGATGTTTACACCACTCCACCATACAAAAGTCAAGCCGGCGGCCAAGTGGAGAGGTTTCACTCCACCCTAGCCGAAATAATGTGCTGCATCAAGGATAATGGAGGCCACAGAAACTTCGAAGAGTTATTAGAAAGAGCAGTTTCAGAGTATAACCATACGATCCACTCGGTGACGCGGAAAAAGCCAGTAGATATATTTTTTGGTAGGAATGTGACACATACTCCCGAGGACATTGAAAAAACAAGACAAGATAACTTACAAAAATTAGCAGAAAGGCAGAGAAAGGATATTGATTATCACAACAAATATAGACATAGACAAAAACATATTTACCAGGACAGGTCATTTACGTTAAGAAAAATAGAAGGTTAGGAACTAAGTTAAGCAAACCTTACTGTAAGGAAATAGTTAAGGAAAATAGAAATAGTACGGCCCTGACCGAAAAAGGACAAACTATACATAAAAGCAGGATACGCAACTCATAAATACCAAAATTTTTTTTCAGGTTTCTCTTACCATTATGCCTCGCAGAGGTACAAATCATAGAATATTCGAATTCCCAATTAGTGACTATAGAAAAAGGATCGGCCAGACTGCAGACAGGAACGTTTATAATAATACATGAAATCGACATTGACAAATACACGGAAGTTCTCGAACATATTGAAATGACGACGAAAACGGACGCACTTCATAAAAACCCCAACTATCCTTTCATTGCTCTTTTAATATCCAAAATTAAGGCTCATATAAATAATCTAAAAATTAGAAGTAAATCAAAAAGGTCATTCAATTTTCTATTTATTGCGTGGAAATGGATTGCAGGAAGTCCAGACCATGAAGATCACGAAATAGTGTTTAACAAATTGAATAACGTTCTAGAAAATAATAATAATCAAGTTTTAATAAACAAGCTAACGATAGAAAAAGTAAATGAAATTACAAACATAACGAATCATATTATTAAAGAGTTGACAAATGATAAAAACAAAGAAATATAATCATTTTTGAAGCTAAAGTATAAATTAGAAATTATAAAAGAAGAGGGCGTAAATTTTGCGTGCGCAATACATTGGGCAAAAGCCATTATAATAAATTCATACATCATATCAAGCGAAGAAGCGGACATCGCCAAACAAATTTTTGATAAAGATAATATTCCATTTATAAACTTAGACGAAGCATTAAAATTTTCTGAAATAAAAATAGCAACTAATGGAAAAATAATAATTTACATTATAAGTTTACCTACAGTAGAAGAAGAAATTTGTAAAACAATAGACATTAGAGCAGTGAAAAGGAACGAGAAGATCAATAAAATCAATTTTAACTCAATTCTTAGCTGTGAAAAGAATATTTGCGGAATAAAAACCAATTGTAAACAATATGATTCCTTGCAAATATGTTTAAGAAGTAACTTATTAAATTTAAGTAATGACTATTGCATAAGTAATCTGGGGTACCTGTTCGCACGACACATATTAACATATGTCAAGATACGCATATTATTACACCAACATTCATTAGTGCAACATAACACGTCATTATGTAAAGGCATAGGCATCCAGCAGACATCTAACTAATAAAGTAGCTGACGTTGCGGCACGTGCAACTCCAGTCTATGGGAACAGACGCCCAGCAACACAAACCGAATAAACTAGAAAAACGGTGGGAACCACAGAATCAGCACTTTTGTTCACGGCGCAGTAGCGACATATTTAGGACCAGCATTAAGAATGATAAAATATAAAGTTGAGTTTAAAATTTCAGTTGAAGGAAAAAAGGAGCATAGCTCCCAAAAATATATTTTTTTAAAGTCAACAGTTTGTGTTTGATTAACTTACATACAAATGTACATATCTGTACATACAACCACACTCTATGTATAAACTTCCTTAATATATGTTTATGTTATGTTGATAATTTAGTTATTGTGGGATATTATATACAATTTAGTATTTCATAACATACAGGAGCATATATGTATGTAAATATGTTGTGTCCCCTTACTTTCTATGTATTATTATTAAACTAATTATATTTGCATGTGTATATACTACATGCAAGTACCATACTATAAATGGAACTATTTTAAAAGTATTTTGCAAGTACTTTTTAAATGACAACTACAAGGCGAATTTACCAAGGTGAAAAAAGTGAAATAATCAGCTGGCTCCTTAACACCACCATGTTAAATTCGCCTTGGAAAACTACTTGCGTTTCGTATAACCAACTGATTTAGGCTTGGGCAAAAAATATCGATATATCGATATTACTGCCATGTATTATTATTACACTAATTATGTTTGCATGTGTATATACTACATGCAAGTACCCTACCATAAATGGAACTATTTTAAAAGTAATTTGCAAGTACTTTTTAAATGACAACTACTTGCGTTTCATATTGTTACGTTTTTACCCTGAAACGCCGATGATTTCCAAAATCCTTTAGGTTCGACCACTGGATTGTTAAATAAAACACGCTCGGATTTCCTTAATGCTAACTTTATTTGTTTACAAATAATTGACAACACTTAACAACGCTATTTAATTCACGGATACTTGTACTTGCGCACTCGCAACTTTAAAACACTTAGCTTACAACTTTACAACTTTACTCTTCAAGGTTTAATTACAAACTGAATTACCTAACGGCGTGGCAACGCCTTTTTATACTCCGAGCTGCGTACACTGTGGCAGCTCTAGAACATTATCGATCGTTATCGAAAGTTCTCGATTGCGATTGTTCTATTTGCTTTTTCTCGACGTCTCTATATCTTTCTCGGTTTCTTTTTCGTAAGTCATTCGTGTTTTGGAATATCGCCACACTGCCCTCCACCTAAGTCTGATCGTCCCGATCAGACACACTAACTGTTCCAAATAACGCAAGCCTTTCCAAATGAACTACCTTCATTTTGTTCCTGGGTCTCCCAACTGTCTGGATTCGATAAACCACGTCATTTAGCAGTTTTATGACCTTGTACGGACCTTCCCAGTTGCACTGCAGTTTCGGGGACAAACCTTGCTTTCGTTGTGGATTATACAACAGCACCAAATCTCCTTCGTGGAATCCTACAGAATTCATCGCCTTGTCATACCTGGCCTTCATCTTATCACTCATAATTTGTGTACGCTGCCTAACAAGATCATGCACTTCTCGCAACTCCTCCTCCAGGGTGTTGGACGTTTCCCTACCATTTTTGCGCGCATCACCAAACTTTGGATAGCTTGGTAACCGAAGTTCACTGCCAAAAATTACCTTTGCTGGACTTTTATCCGTTGTTTCGTGTACTGCTGACCTACTCCCTAATTTACTCGTAGGAAATGGTTTGGACACATTCGTCGTAATACGCTTAAACTTTGTCTGACCATGACTTCGTGATTTCGGTGCCTTAGATGCAACACACCCCGTGCATTTGCCGATCCACTCTGCTACCGATCGTCGACATCTAACCCAATAGAACTTCTGTTTGATTCTCTCCATGGTCTTTGTGATTCCCAAGTGTCCTCCACTCGGTCCATTGTGGAATTCTTTGAGAACATCGGGAATTATTACCCTTGGGACAACTATGAGATTTCGAGAAAATTGGCCATCCCCGCTCTCCCAAGTCCTATACAAACATCCAGATATTAACCTTAATCTGTTCCATTGCGCCCAATACGCCTTTGCGATTGAACTTTCCGCTGCCATTTGTTCTTTGGTTGGCCGTGTACCCATGTACAACCCATGCATTACAACTCTCAAATGCCGATCTTTCTGCTGGCACTTCCTCAATTGGTTTACTTCCCACTTATCCGCAGGGTTCGCTTCCGATCTGCGATAGCCAAAAGCCCGCTCAGAACTACTTTCCAAGACCACTCGTTTGCTGCTGAATAGGCCGTCATGCCCAAAGCGAAGTGGTACTTTCACGTTGTTATTCCTCATCATCCGTTTCCCCAAGTCGATGTTCATTCCCTGACTCATAAGGAAGTCCATACCCAATATGACTTCGTCGAAAATCTCCGCTACTATAAACTTGTGTACAACTACCACATTCCCAATCGCAACTTTGCAAATTACTTCTCCTATAACTCGCGTGTCCTCACCAGCTACTGTCCTCAACTTTGCTCCAGATAAGGATCTAACATCCTTTGTGACCAGATCTGACCGAATGATGGAATGTGATGCTCCCGTATCCACACTTAGTACTCGCTTATGTCCGTCCACATACCCGCAAACAGTGATGTTGTTTGCTGTCCTGCCAATTCGAGGCATACCGATTCTAGGGCATTCAATTGCAGGAGCCAGCCTACGCCCTCTCCGGCTGGCTCGTTTTAGTTTAACGACTGGTTAGGAATCTGTTCGTCTTCGACTCTGCGCATACGGGCTGCTGAATTCTTACGTCTGTCATAAGCTGTCTTACACTCGCGAGCAAAATGGCCAGCTTCTCCGCATCTGAAGCATTTTCCAGTGCCAATCTCTTTTCCTGTTGAATCAGGACTGATTTTACCTGCGATCGCCTTAAGTGTTTTAAGCATTTCATTTATTACATCCGGTGATTCAACTTCTACTCGGTGTGCTTTATAGGCTGGACCACTTAAGAGCGCTGCTTTTTCCTGGGTTTGGGCATATGAGACAGTTTCAGCAAACGTTGTTCTCGGATTCGCATATGTTGCTCTCTTCGTATATGTGTCTCGTATTCCATTGAAAAACTTCTGCATTTTTACTCTTTCAAGGTATTCTCCAGATGTATCTCCAAAAGCCAAATGAGCCAACCTCTCAATTTCGGAAGCAAATTCTTGCAAAGTCTCGTTCGTTTTCTGGAAGCGATTCTCCAGCTCCATCTGGTAAATTTGTCTCCTATGCTTGCTACCGTAACGTCTTTCTACGGCACCCATTAACGTATCGTAGTTATCCCTTTCACGCTCGGGAACAGTTTGTAGGATCTCAGCTGCCGGTCCTTTTAGTGCTACGAATAGTGCGACAGTCTTGTCTTCCATGCTCCAATTGTTTGCTGAAGCCGTTTTTCAAATTGGAGCTTGAAAACCTGGAAAGGAATTGTGCCATCAAAAGATGGAGTTTTTACCTTGGGCGCGTTCGTCAGAGTAGCTGTACGATTCAGCTGCAAGTTACGAAGACGACCCTCAATCTCATCTAATTTGGCCTCAACTGTATCCTGCCGCTCCTCTAGCTTATCCTGTTTTTCTTTAAGTACTGCGTTATTTTTTATTAAATTTTCCTTAAGCGATGATATTTCCGACGACACCTGTGATGACATTTGCGAAATACTTGCCAACAACATGTTCATGTCCAAGGCTGAGGATGATGCACTAGCTCCCTTCTCCTGTTCTTCAACCACCATGCGTTTGTCCTCTGTATCCTCAGGTTTACCCTGGAACTCGTAGTTGCCAACTTCAACTCCTTCCTGCTCCATAGCTTCCCACAAGCGTGATACCAATTCAGCTTTTCTCCCAGAAGTTGCTAAATTACGTTTTTCTAGCTCCTGCTTGAGCTCTTCAATCTTCAGATCCTGAATCTTTGTCATTTTCTCCGCTATTATCCTTTAGGATTTATTTAACAATCCCACTTCTGACACCAATTGTTACGTTTTTACCCTGAAACGCCGATGATTTCCAAAATCCTTCAGGTTCGACCACTGGATTGTTAAATAAAACACGCTCGGATTTCCTTAATGCTAACTTTATTTGTTTACAAATAATTGACAACACTTAACAACGCTATTTAATTCACGGATACTTGTACTTGCGCACTCGCAACTTTAAAACACTTAGCTTACAACTTTACAACTTTACTCTTTAAGGTTTAATTACAAACTGAATTACCTAACGGCGTGGCAACGCCTTTTTATACTCCGAGCTGCGTACACTGTGGCAGCTCTAGAACATTATCGATCGTTATCGAAAGTTCTCGATTGCGATTGTTCTATTTGCTTTTTCTCGACGTCTCTATATCTTTCTCGGTTTCTCTTTCGTATGTCATTCGTGTTTTGGAATATCGCCACAATATCACCAACTGATTTAAGCTTGGGCAAAAAATATCGATATATCGAATTATCGATTATCGAAATATCGAATTTAACCTAGCTTTACTCTTTTACAGTTAACTTCTTAAATATGTAATTTAATAATAAATAAAAGTTATAAAACTGCCAAATGAGTAAAAAATTTTCACTATCGAATATTTTGACAATATTTGAAGGAATGGCACTTTGAGAAAAAAAAATCGAGGTATCGAAATATCGATATTTTTACTATGCATACATCAATACTATTCGATATTGTTTAAAAATATCAATACAATATATATCAATATATTATGCCCATCCCTAAACTGATTTATTGAACAGGGCGATGTCATAGAGATCTGTCAATTTCCCTTTACAAAATTAGTTTTTAAGTGGTTTTACATTTTTTAAGGTCATTAAGTTGAGGAAAAACTACTTTTTCAGCCGTGCTCCCAGTTTCACATTTCAATTCCGCAATGTGATTTTGAAGTAGTGTGCTCCTAATTTCACAAATTTTTTCGCATATCAGGTCGTCCCTATCACACATATCGGTTATCGTTGTGGCAATTCACAAACAGCTGTTGAAATTTCCCTTTCGGATTCAGCTATGTATGCATTTTTGAGCAGCCATCAGCAAAAAACGTAAAAATACGCATATTTCAACAAATAACTAATAAAGAAAATAACTAATAATGAATATTTTAAAAATTATTCCAATCGAAAATAATTAAACATTCACACACTTTTTGTCATTTACTTTTCATTTCACATACAACCAAGCTTTCGGATTCAAATCACAAACATTTATGTGAATGTGAAATTGGGTACACCCAACATGTAGTTTCAACCGAATCCACAGGGAAATTTGTGAATGTGAAACTGGGAGCACGGCTGTTTAATTGCATTTGTGTACATTGTATTCCGAAAAAAGCCAGTTATTTCCGACAGAGTATAAGTACTAAGAAATAGAATTGTCAAAGAAGTACATAAGTATGTACATACTCCTCAAGAAATTTGCATGTTTGTACATACACATATTGTATATGCACTATCAATGCGGTATGTATGTCCTTAAGTAATATTGTATTTGTCATTTACTTTTAAATTTTCAATTGTTGTAGCTAAATTAAAATACATACTCGCAATTCAATTTCCGATGATTTTGTTGGTGTTGTCGGTGGCTAATGCTTTCAGTTTGATTACTTTATTTGCTAACCCATTTTTTAATATATGTATTTATGTATATATATGTACATACTAGCAATCTCCATGTACCTGTGCATATACTCCCCAATGAGAATAGTACTTGTTTAAGAACCGACACATACGTATGTATGTCGAAAACCGTGGTTGGGGGCACTTGGACAGATGTAGTTATATTTTTAAGAAATATAAATATATTCATCAGTATGTGCGATCTCCCTTCTTTTTCTATCTCATAAAATTTTCAACATAAATTTGTATGTATGTCTCTTTTACTCCCGTCAGGTTAAGTGGTTATGAAACTAGTTATATACACATAAGACATAACAAGTAAAACAGTTATAACGAACATATATATCAGTTTAATAAAACTAGTCAATATTAATGTATAAAAGACCTGACAGATGAGGGCACTTATGCAAATAAAGGAGCTCATATATCTGCATAATATTTCAGGCCTGACAGACGACACTTATCTGCATTTAGACATCGGCTGAATTGACAAACGAATTTTAGCTGTAAATGGAAACAAGGGAAAAAATACGATTGGCAGCTATTTTATTGGCAAGAAAAATCTCGCATTTAAAAAAAAACTTTAAATTATTCTTTTGAAGTTGCTAAATAATATTAAAATAACCAATGCATTGGCAAGCATAATTTTTAGCAGGATGCCTCAGTCATGTATGGTTACACTTCCCGCCGACGTTAGAGAAAGGCAGGTGTGGAAATTTGTGAATATTTTTAATTTGCTGTCAACGATATAAATAATGTATGCATACACATGTTTGCTATTCCATGAAGAATCGCTATGGATGCGTTTGGGAACGAGACGTGCCTTCAATTGACGAAAATCGTTTCAAAGAAAACTTTCGTGTCAGTAGAACTGCATTTCGGAGAATTTGTGAAAAAGTTTGCGCATTGAAAAGGTGAGAGCAATATGAGGCCATGTATTTCACTTCATAAAACAGTGGCTATCTCTTTGTTCGCTTTGGGATCTTCTGCGGAATACAGATCTGTTGCGAGTCTTTTTGGAGTAGGACGCAGTACTGTTGGTGAAATTGTTTTGAATATTTGCAACGCAGTTTGCGAAAATCTTTCGTACTGCATAAATAAATACCCTCAAAACCCTCAAGAAATCAAAACAATCGTCGATGGATTGTCTCGACTTGGTTTTCGGCAATGCTTTGAAGCTGTAGATGGCTGTTACATAGAGGTTCAACCGCCAAAAAAGTATGCAGTTGACTACTATACCTACAAATGCTGGTATTCCGTAATCCTGTTGGCCAGTTCTGACTTCCGGTATAATGAAATATAACTTATATTTTATTTGAACATATAAATCTAATATTTCAAAACTATTTTAGATCGAAATTTACGTATATAAACATTGGTTCAACTGGGAGAAACAACGGCTCTTAGATTTTCGAAAGTATCGCATTAAAAAGATTCCATGAAACCGCTGAAATTTTTGAACTAAACAGCAAATCCATAAGCGATGTAAGTGTACCCGTGTTGCTTGTTGGCGACTCGGCCTTCCGTCTTTCGCGGTACATGATGAAACCCTTCCTATATTCACCTAATCAGCCAATTATTGAAAAAACTTATAACTACCACCTGTCGAAATACCGACGTCTGATCGGAAATGCATTCGGATAACTTAAAGCTCGATTAAGAAAAATCGGCAGAGACCTACAAGTAGCACCAAGAAATGAGAAAATCATTGTAAGAACGTGCTGCATCTTGCTCCTGCTTGGATACAAGATTCAAGAGACGACATTAATTCACGCAGCCAGCCAAGCCACACTACAAGAGTTGGAGTTAATGCAACGGCTATTAGAAATACAATAGCTTTAAGTTTTCGTAAGAACAAATACCACAACTCCCTTCCCATGATAAATAACATTCCTTTTTAAAAAAAACATGAGAAATCTTGTAATTCATTTCGTTTATTCATACTATTTTTACTTCACTGATTTCACTTACCATAATTTTAAAAACTAAAAGCTATATACACACATATGTTAATATCAAAATTAAAACATCAATTCATTTTATTAAAACCTAATAATAACCAATTCGTTGGTTAGCTGCCTTGTGTCTTCCATCACACTTTTTAAGACTTCAGTCTGCTCGTTCATTATTTTAACTACTTCGCCTGAAAAATTTCTTTTTCTTCTAGATGTGGATGACGATGTGTCCAGGGGAGAAAGAGCTGGGAGTGGTGATGGCGAGGGTGGTGTTATTTGGGAGGGCGATGGCGAAGGAGGTGTGGAAATTGGTGTTGATGTTGGAGATTCGTTGGCCGTTAGGGTCCTGGACGGTATTGCTAGTAAAGATGCACCATCGGCTGTGAACTATCTGCTGATCCACTGTCCTAAAATATTTGATGTACACATTAAATGTAGATGTTAATATTAAGAGCAAAAATATTAAATAAAAATGACAAGTATATAACTACATACCAATGAAAACGACTCTAAAATATCGGCGTTATTCACAGCAGTTGCACCTATTATGTATTTGGTGAACTGCTGCATAATGCTTCCAAGTGGACGGACTTCCACCAGATGGGCGCACCTTTTCCTTATATTCTCTGAAAGTTTATTAATGAAATGTTTAAATTTTTCTATTAAATATAAAATGATGAAATATACAAAAATTTTTGTGTCATGTTCCTTATTTTCACATGCACGTCCTGTGAGCTGTATTTTCCTGCCATTTGGATGGAAATCTCGGCAAATGTATGGCCCCACAGTTCTTAAAGAACCATTTCATCCCGCTCGCATCATATCGCACGCTTTTTTTTTTAAATTGTAAACATATGAAAATGATAAAAATTCAATTTAATTTATAATAGGGTTTGGTTTTCCTTGAAATTAATTAAAAAACAAACCTTTTATAATTTTTGCAGCTCTTTTTTTTAATAACAAACACTTTTTGACAGCAGCTGTATACATTTTCCTAGTTCACAATAGTATTTTTCTGTCAAAAGTGGCAGCATTGCCATTTTGAAATCACAATATTCAGTACTTATGCACATAATTTTCGTTGATTTATACGAGTGCTTATGCGCATTTGGAAGAGGATTATCCATGAGTTAATGCAAATCAAGGCTACTTATCTAGATAACATTGCCCGTCTGTCAGCCCTTTTAAAGGCTGTTATTGGTAACTATTTATTTCTAACGTACAAAAGCGTTGTTACTAACAATCCCTCTTAATAAAAACAAAATACATATGTACATATTTATTTTGAATTTATTTTACGTATATTTAAATTTTATAAGTATATCAAAAAAAAAAATTAGTCCATCTTTTTCCTTTCTTTTAAGTGTACATACACATACTATAGGTACTTATATTTTAAAAATTTTAGTTGTCTTGATTTTTTATTTTCCAAAAATCGTTTTTGTTTAGTTCTGTTGTTGCTAAGCTCCACTGATTTTTTACGCTCTTCTCGAATTGAGTGCGGCCATGCATTTTAAAGACATCTGCAAATAAAAATAGGGTATCTCACTC
The DNA here is from genome assembly GCA_963971545.1 of Philophylla caesio. Classification (NCBI taxonomy): domain Eukaryota; kingdom Metazoa; phylum Arthropoda; class Insecta; order Diptera; family Tephritidae; genus Philophylla; species Philophylla caesio. The sequence continues at coordinate 20,200,866 of OZ020605.1, forward strand.
TATTTTAATAACTAAACTTCATATCTAGAAAATAGGAACTGTGTCGTTCGACTCGATAATGTATCGTCTTATTCTTTTGTTGCCTCCTCTGGTGTTCCGCAGGGTAATGTTCTAGGCCCGTTTCTATTTACCCTCTTTATCAATGATATTTCCTCATGTTTTCCTAAATGTAACTATCTTCTATATGCGGATGACCTGAAGATTTACTACGAAATTAAAAATCCGGGAGATTCCCATATTCTCCAGCATGAGTTGAACAACTTATATAGTTGGTGTCTGCGTAATCATTTGTCCCTCAATATTAGTAAATGTCACTACACTTCTTTCTCGAAGGTTCTAAATATTATTCGAACTTCTTACAGCATATTAAATTCACCGCTAAAAACAATTAGAGAATTTAAAGACCTTGGTGTCTACTTTGACACCAAGCCGAACTTTACAACTCGCTCTCGGTGTTTACCTATAGACCTCATGTCTTTAGAGTCTAGGCGTGATCTTTTGTCGAAAATTCATTTTAGTGTTCCCTCACGCCTACTTTGCTGTAATGATATATTTTTTTCGGGCTTGCTAAGACTGTGTATGGTATGAATGCACCTCTTAGAAGGACGCTATCTCAATTTAATGCGTATTCTTCTTCCTTAGATTTTGATTTTACCTACTCTAAGTCTACTTTTAAGAATTTACTCATACGACTCCTGTCGTTAAGTCTTTGAATTTAAAACGTATCATATAGTCTGTAAGCAACTTGTTTGTTGATTAATAATAATAAATAAATAAATAAATAATTAGTTACTGGTGTAAAATTTTTATGTAAGGGAGCCTGAATTTTGAATTAGTGTCACGGTTACCTTGACCTCTCGCAGAAGTTTATTTGTGGCCATAAACTCAGTTTATCTACCATCTGAAAACAAATACATTTTGTATTAATAACAATAATAATATTAATAATAATTAGATTATCTTTACATTTTGTAAAATCATATCCATCTTCTTCTCGAGTCTTCCCTGGTTTTCTATGATTTTGTCAAGTTGGGTTTTTTGTGAAGGCTGGGCATTTTCTACAGCTTTAAACACCTTCCTCTTTTTAAAGGGTGTAACATCACAATTACTAGTTGCAAGTTGAATTCTTGGCATAGTTGGCACAGTAACTTCGTCTTTAAAAATAAAATAAACAAAAATGAGCAAGACAAGAGTTTTGCTTTAGAATTTTACCTTGAACTAAAATTGAAAACTCGTCTTCAAAAATGTTTTCTGACTCCATAGCTGCAGTAAAAAGAAAAACTAAAATTTTTTTTTATTCAATTATATTTCTATCGTGTAACACGCCGCTATTATTATTATTATTACTGTTTTTAATTATTGTTATTATCTACTTATGTATACATGTTTTTCTATCTTGCTATTATTTCTGTTTTATATATTTGTATATCTGGCAATGCTTTAGAATAAAACTTTAAGTTCGGCAGTAAAAGCTATTGTCATAAACAGCTTTTACTGCCGAACTTAAAGTTTTATTCTAAGATGGCAATATTGTAAAACATGTCATAACCTATATTTGTCTCTTTCTCACATATGAATTTTAAATTGTATAACAATTATTTAGCAGGATTGCCATAGCAACACTGCATTTATCAATTCGCCTTGACATTGAGTATAAAGAGGCCTATGCGCTCTGAAATCTTGCACATTTCGTTTAATGATCGGCGGTGAGCAGAGCTTTTGTGCTTGCACATGACTGCCTTTGTAGTGTGGACAGCGATGGGTGGCGGCTACAGAGCGGTCATGGGCTTGCATATCTATATATGCAGTGTGGACAGCGATGGTTGGCCGCTGCAGAGCAGTTGTTGCTTGGGCTCGCGCAGATTACTGAACCCTATGTGTAATTACAGTTTTTGTTACATTTAAATTTTATTGTCCTCGTGCAAGTATACCAATAAATATACAAAATAAACAGAGCCTCGAGTTTTCATAAAATTATTTGGATTCTTCACCAGACTTTGCGAAGTGAGATTATCGTTGTTTATGACCATTGGTCCGCTCTTGCCAAAACCCATTTCTTTGAGAAGCTTGTTAATGTAAGCTGCCTCTTTTGCTGCAGCAGATAACGCGATATACTCAGCTTCTGTGCTACTTAGAGCTACGACGCTCTGTTTTTTGGATTCCCAAGAAAATACGCCACCAGCTGCTACGAAAACATAGCCTGTATACGACTTACGGTCACTTGGGTCACCACCCCAGTCAGCATCTGCAAATCCCTCAATATCTTTGCCGGTTTTTACGTAGTGCAATTTAAAACCTGCCGTCTTCTTCAAATACCGTAGTAAATGCTTCACTCCTGCTTCATGCTCTTCATGCGGATCTGTATTACGCTGTGATAACTTGCTCACCGAATGTACGATGTTAGGACGAGTTGATATTGCTAAATACATTAGCGCGCCTACTATCGATTGATACTGTACTTTATCGACCTTCTTGCACATTTTGTTACTGCAATGCACCTTAAACCCAGCATCCAATGGAGTTGTAGCGTCTCTGCAATCTTCCATGTTGTACTCTTTAAGCAACCTTAAGATGTACTGCTTCTGACTTAACGTCACACTACCAGTTTCCCCGCAACGCTCAATTTCCATGCCCAAGAAATGCGTTAGCTGACCACCATCAACGATGTCAAACTTGCTTGCTATGCCAGCTTTAATCTGGATTAGTTCAGATTTTTTCGAACTCGCAATGATTAAATCATCTACGTACACTGCTATTAAGTTCGGTACACTTTTCGAACTTCTTACATAAATGCATGGCTCACTGGGACATGGCTTAAATCTCATACCTTGCAGAATATAATCTAATTTCGCGTTCCATTCACGACAGCTTTGCTTTAAACCGTATAAAGACTTATTTAGTCTCAGTACACGATCTGGATACCTTCTATCGACGAAACACTCTGGCTGCTGCATATAAACTTTATCATGCAATTCGCTGTTGAGATACGCTGATGATACATCAATTTGGTGTAAGAACAAATTATATTCCACCGCCAATGCGATTACCATTCGAATATTTGCGTACCTGACTACTGGAGAAAATGTCTCAAAATAGTTTACGCCATACCGCTGGCTGCAGCCCTTGGCTACCAAACGCGCCTTATATTGTTTAATGTCGCCGAGTTTGTCACCTTTAACCGTGCACACCCACTTGCAACCAACCACCTTTTGACCTTGCAACAAATCAGCAAGTGTCTACGTGTCATTTTTCAGGAGTGCTGCATACTCCTTCTCCATCGCGGTTTTCCATTCGCTGCAATGATCGCTATTTAACGCCTCTTCAACACAGCTTGGTGCCTCTACTGACTCTTTACACATTAAATGCAGTTCATTATATTGGTTTCGCGGACGTCCTTTCGAGCCAGTACGCAACAATCTTGGCCGACCTCGACCAATAACCACTGTATCTGGTACATTATTGGTGTCGTCGTCACCTTGATCAGATTCTACACCTTCGCAGTTTATTGTGTGAGTATCTGCTACTTCATCATCATTGCGCTGTTACTGCACTGTAGGCAACACAACGCCCTGCAGTTCACCTTAATCGAAATCTATGAGTTGACTAACATTAGGCTTTTCGATGAAAATTACATCACGACTGACAAAAACTTTTCTGTTTTCCTGAATACCCGATCATAATGCATTCTTTACCTTTAGTGCGAAACTTCTTTGATTGTTTTTTATCGAGGGCCACTGCCGTCGAACCGAAAATTTTAAAATGCGATACACTGGGCTTCATACCCACCCACAATTCATGTGGCGTTTTGTTCACGAGAATTTTTGGGACAGTTCGATTACGTATATATGCAGTCGTTTTTACTGCCACCGCCCAAAAATGTTCGCCAATTTTCGCATAATCTAACATTGCCCTAGCCATTTCTACCAATGTCCTATTTGCACGTTCCGCTACGCCGTTCTGCTGCGGAGTATAAGGCACAGTTAACTGTCTCATTATACCGTTTTGCTTTAAATACGAATCAAACATATTTGATATGTATCGCGACCGTTATCGTTCTCAAGTTTTTAATTTTACACCCGGTTTGCTTTTCAGCCATTGCCTTGTACTCTTTAAATGCATCAAAAACAGCATGTTTCGTTTTTAAAAAATATACACTCATGTGTCGCGATTTGTCCTCAATGAAAATGGCAAAATATCGTGAACCACCGATTGATGCACAATTTATTGGACCACAAACGTCACTATGCACTACAGAAAGAAAAGCGTACAATTTTCTGAAACTTGGGGAAAAGGTTTCACATTTATTTTTGTTTTTGCGCAAGTCCTGAACACAAGCTGACGCAAATGCAAATGGTCTCGTGGTCAGTTGTGTGGAAAGAAAAGGAATTAAAAGAAATTCAGATTGTAATAAGAAAACGGAAGACATATCCTTAAATGTAGTAATTGTGGCGGTAATCATACTGCAAACTACAGGGGCTGCCCTGTTTATAAAGACCTAAAATTAAAGCTCGCCCAAGGCATTCAAACGAAACGAAGCCAAATCAAAATGATTCCCCAAGCGCCTAACATTCATACCACAGTATACAGTAATAATACCGCAAGTGTTCCTAATATGAAAACAACTTTATCATACGCAAATGTTGTAAAAACTAACACTGTAAACGCTAACCCAAGTATCAATAACAATCAATATTCTAACCCAAGCATACCTATCACTGATAACGCTAACCCAAGCATAACACCCCATAGTGGCTTAGAGGCAATGATATTTAACCTCACACAGTGCATGTCTCAATTCATGTCAACAATGCAAAGTATGATCCAAGACTTAGTTAAAGTGCAAACGCAAATGCTACAATCTTTAATCAATAAGAAATGAGCAAGCTCAAAATATGCATATGGAATGCAAACGGGGTAAACCAACATAAGTTAGATCTCAAAAGATTTCTAACAGAAAATGGTGTAGATATAATGCTTTTATCAGAAACGCATCTTACAAACATGCATAACTTTTATTTACCCGGCTACAAACTTTATAACACAAACCACCCAGACGGTAAAGCTCACGGTGGAACAGCAGTGCTCATAAGAAACAGACTTAAGCATCACTCACTTTTACCGTACAGTACGAATTACATGCAAGCCACTTCAATATGCTTAAAAAATCGTGGCACTGATCTGAAAATTTCGGCAATATACTGCCCGCCACGCTTCTCTATTACAGACAATGAATTCAAAGAATTCTTCAACACGTTAGGTGATCGCTTCCTGGCAGGTGGTGACTATAACGCCAAACATCCTTACTGGGGTTCACGCCTAGCGAACCCTAAAGGTCGGCAGCTTTATAACACTATCAAGGATAAGCGAAACCATCTTGATTTTGTGTCACCTAGACAGCCAACTTACTGGCCAACAGATGTTAGGAAACTACCTGACTTAATTGATTTTGCGATCACTAAAAACATTGACAGAACTTTAATTACTGCTGAAACCTGTGTTGATCTGTCTTCTGATCACTCACCAGTAATGATCGCACTAGATGAACAGCCATGTAAAATCGAATACGTCTCGCCCTTGACATCACACAAAACAAATTGGCTGAAATACAAAAAGTTTTTAAATACCCACGTGCACACAAACATTAAAATTAATAATGAGGATGATATTGACGACAATATCAGCGTTCTGAACTCATTGCTTATAACAGCTGCTACAGTAGCGACACCTCAGCCATCTTCAGACAAAAGTTTCTTTGAAAAACAAACCAACTGGCAAATCGAACGCCTCGTTATAGAAAAACGTAAACTCCGAAGAGAGTGGCAAAATTCAAGATCGCCTGCAGCAAAACTCAAACTCAAAACAGCGGAAAAAATACTAAAACAAGCGCTTAAAATTGAAGATGATCAAAATATAAATATCTTCATTAAAAACCTATCCCCTAATGGGCAACTATCACCTATATATCCATTATTTTTAACTCCATCTTAAAACTTGGCTACTTTCCGAAAGCATGGAAAAGCTCACAAATTATTATGATTGAAAAGCCCGGCAAAAACCCAACTTTGCCATCATCATACAGACCAATTAGCTTACTGCCCTGCATCTCGAAGCTTTTTGAAAAAATTGTATTATCTAAAATTAATCCTGTTCTCAAAAACTGTAATATCATACCCACTCACCAATTTGGCTTTCGTGAGAAGCATGGTACAATAGAACAAGTTAACCGTATCACGAATGAGATAAGAAAAGCATTTGAACGCAGAGAATATTGTTCCGCAGTTTTTCTGGATGTAGCTCAAGCTTTCGACAAAGTTTGGCATGAAGGACTCTTGCATAAAATCAGAAAGTTACTACCACCAAGCTTCCATAGCATTCTTAAATCGTACCTCTCAGGTAGACGGTTTACAGTAAAAATTAATGATTACGTAACAGAAGAGTTTCCGATAAAAGCTGGCGTTCCCGCGGGCAGCGTCCTTGGTCAAACCCTATACATTATATTCACATCTGACATCCCAACATGTAGTTCGTTGTTAACTTCAACCTTCGCCGATGATACTGCTATAATATGCAGAAATAAGTGCCCAGTAGAAGCATCAAAACTCTTACAAATCCATATGAAAGATATCGAGGAGTGGCTAGAGATCTGGCGTATTAAAGTAAACGAGCAAAAATCGAAACATGTCACTTTTACACTTAAGCCAAAAACGTGTCCACCTGTAACATTAAACAGTGTTATGATTCCTCAGGACAACAATGTTACGTATCTTGGTATGCACTTAGATAGGCGCCTCACTTGGAAAAGACACATCATCGCGAAAAAAATACAAATAAACTTGAAAAGCTCACAATTAAATTGGCTGTTGCACCGAAAGTCTGCATTAAACTTAGACCATAAAATTCTATTATATCAGGCTATTATAAAACCAATATGGACATATGGTATACAGCTCTGGGGCGGCAGGTATGTCGATTAAATGTGAAGGAAATTAGGCTGTTGGCCTAAACATACCGGCCCCCTTGCCTTGGCAAGAATATAATTTAGACAACGAGATAAGTGACACAGCGTTTGCCTGAAAACAGATTCGTAAGCTAAAACTAGTTTGAAGTCTGCGTCAAAGGGCCACATCACCATATTGTCCTGTTGAATGAGCTGCTTCGTTCTAAGCGAAGGTTTCCTAAACTCTTCGAAGAGAAAATAACTTTTAAGGTAATTGAAAATCAGCTGAAATTAAAAGGCCGTTAGTTTGAGTGAAATTTGCACATTTTGATTCAAGTTTTTTATTTATATTGTTATTGGTTTTTTTTTTATTAGTTTGTTTTTGTTTATATGTATGTATATATGTATATATGGCTTATTGTTGAATGGCGCCAGATAAAACCAACCCAAAAATGGTAGCCTGTGTTAACAGACCGGAAACCAATGAGGGTGGCGTACCGCTCAGCATTATCTGGGCCGACAAATCGGCGCCCAAAGTTAACCTTACGGACGAGGGCTTGAAAAAGTAGGGATCCGCCAACCTCAGAAACTGGAACGAGGCTGCGATTTTGGGATCCACTTGGGTCACGGAAGTCAAGCTTAACTTGACTAAAAAAAACAAAGTTTTGATTTGTTATTTACCAATTTATTGGTTCTTCAGAACTAACTTACTTACAAGCTAACAGTATTATTTATAACAATATTATGCTTATTCTACGTTTATTCTGATTATTATGTATTTCTTAAATATTCTGCTTATTATGTATTCTATTTATTATTGCTTATCCATTGATTTCGCAACTGGATAATTGCGAAATCATTGGTTCGTTTACCTCTTGCAATTGCATATGTTAAATTTGGAAAAGTGCAAGGTAAGCAATATTATCTTGTTGTTACCTTGCCCAGTTAATAGTCGGAATGTAAGTCGGCGGTGGAGTTGACGTAACTTCTCCCCTCTTTGTTTGAAAATACTCCTGGATTTTTATTTTAATGTTTTTATATTTGGTATATGCAAGGGCAACGGCCATAATGAGTAATATGATAGTTATTAAAATTATTATAAATATTACAACAGCGAATTGTGAATGACTTACTTTATGATACTTCAGTTCTTTTATTTTCTCTACATTTTGGATGTTATTTAATATAATTTCTTCGAAAGTTGGTTCAACTTTGGTGTTGTTGAATTTTATGCTATTTGGTAATCCAAAATTATCTTTGAATTCTTTGTTTGTATTTTTGAAAGTTTGATTATTTAGATTTATTGTACAGTTATGGAAAGTGAGCAAATAGTTTCTTTTTAGTAATATGTTTCTATTGTCGCAATTGCTAGTTAGATTATAGCCTGGTGAGTTTTTCAATAAAATCAAACCATTTTCGATTTCTACTATTTCTGTTACATTTTTGTTTGTAATTTTGCAAGTATTACTATAAATACATAATCTGCTTTCTTGTAAATTTCTTATATTTAAATCATGTGTATAATCAAATGTCCTATTTTTATAATATATTATTTCTTGTGGTTTGAATTTTAGTGTAACATAGTTATTATAGTTTATTGGGGTGACTAATGATCTTTCTAATGGGGTTATTTCTGTTGGGACTTTTATTATAAACAGTAATTTATTTTCCTGGTATTCTGCGGTTGTTAATTCAATGTTTTGTAGTTTAAAAAGGTCTATTTCTAATTCTTTTATTTCTTGTTCTGTAAGGATGTTGCTAGTCATTACGTTAAGTTTTGAGGATGCTATATTATTAATTATATGTTCTATGTTGTTCTCTAAAATTTTAATTTTTAAAAGAAGGTCTATATACGAAAGTTGTTTGAATATCTTATCGTTTTCTATAATTAAGTCATCAAACTTCTGTATGACATTTCGTCTGTCATTTTCTACTGCTAATTTGAGTTCCTTAAATGTTTTGCTAAAATGGTTATTAATTCTAATATTTTTATTTAAGTTTTCTATTGCGTTATGGTTGTTTTCGTCAATTATTTTTAGATGTGTTTCTATTTCTGTTCTGTCATTGTCGTCCATTGTTCCTGTTAAAAGTTTTAGTCCAGTACCTAATACATTTAGTAATGCTCTCTTATGTCTGTGGGGTAAAGTTGCTTAAAGTTTTGTTCTCACTCTGTTTAATTCATTTTCTAAAAGTAACCTATTGTCTACTTTTGTTGCTCTTATATTATGTTGTAAGGTATTTACAATTTCGAGAATTTTATTGATTTCTATTACATGGATGATTTTACAGTAATTTTGAATAAAGTCTACTTTGTCGAGTTGGATTTCGGCATATCCGTCTGTACTATCAATTGGTTGTAGGGTAAGCGTTGCCGTTGTTATCGTCAATGTTAGCAGCAACAGCGTCAGTATTAGTTGCACCTGAAAATTTCGTTTTTCGCTTAGTGTTTGTTGGATGGATATTTTCTAATTTCGATTTTTTGTATCTAGGTTCATGCTTATGTCTTAGTGCTTTATAGTTCTTGATGTAACCTTCCTGTTGGTCTTGTATATATGTTTCTCTTTTCTCGTTTATTTTACTTAAAATTTTGTTCTTTAGTTGACTTAGCCTGTCGCTAATGGTATCCTTATTAATTTTGCCTTCTGCTATGTCCTGAGGTTTCTCCTTGGTTGAGCTATGTATAGATTTGTTGTAAAATTCTATGCTTTTGAAAAATTTTTCCTGAGTTGACAACTCGAATTTTTCAGCTTCTAACACCCTAAATTTCTCAGAGATTGTGCTATGAAGTCTTTCTATATCTGAGTTGCCTGTGTGGCTGTTTGGTTTGGTAAAATGTATGTCGATATTTTCTTGTCTTAGGAAGTCTTTGACGTTTATCGAGTTGAGTTCGTTGTCGGTTATAATTTTGGTGGGTTTGTTTCTTGTTGAGAAGAAGAGCCTAAGTTTTTCGATAATAGTCTGACTGTTTCTGTCCTCTAGAAATAAAGCTGTTGCTTGTTTGGAAAATTTATCAATAAATGTTAAGAAGCTATGTTTTTTAATTGTATAGACGTCTATGTGTATAATTTGATTTATATCTGTTGGCGTTTCTGTGATATGATATTTGGGTTTTGGTGGACTTCTGTCGTATTTTGCTTTGTTGCAAATGTCACAGTTGTTAATATATTTTTGCACTACCTCTTTAAGGTTATTGAAATACATTTTTTTCTTAATGCCGTCATAAGTTTCGGTTATACCACTATGTCCAGTCTCGAATTTGTGGTATTTGTGTATTTGTTTGTATGTCTCGTCTATTTTGGTCATGTCTTTGGCGTGGTAGCTGCATTTAACGAATTTCAAGCTAGATCCAAAAAGTTTATTATAAATATTACAACAGCGAATTGAGTATGACTTACTTTATGATACTTCAGTTCTTTTATTTTCTCTACATTTTGGATGTTATTTAATATAATTTCTTCGAAAGTTGGTTTAATTTTTCTTGTTGTTGACTTTTATGCTATTTGGTAATACAAAATTATCTTTGAATTCTTTGTTTGTATTTTTGAAAGTTTGATTATTTAGATTTATTGTACAGTTATGGAAAGTGAGCAAATAGTTTCTTTTTAGTAATATGTTTCTATTGTCGCAATTGCTAGTTAGATTATAGCCTGGTGAGTTTTTCAATAAAATCAAACCATTTTCGATTTCTACTATTTCTGTTACATTTTTGTTTGTACTTTTGCAAGTATTACTATAAATACATAATTTGCTTTCTTGTAAATTTCTTATATTTAAATCATGTGTATAATCAAATGTCCTATTTTTATAATATATTATTTCTTTTGGTTTGAATTTTAGTGTAACATAGTTATTATTGTTTATTGGGGTGACTAATGATCTTTCTAATGGGGTTATTTCTGTTGGGACTTTTATTATAAACAGTAATTTATTTTCCTGGTATTCTGCGGTTGTTAATTCAATGTTTTGTAGTTTAAAAAGGTCTATTTCTAATTCTTTTATTTCTTGTTCTGTAAGGATGTTGCTAGTCATTACGTTAAGTTTTGAGGATGCTATATTATTAATTATATGTTCTATGTTGTTCTCTAAAATTTTAATTTTTAAAAGAAGGTCTATATACGAAAGTTGTTTGAATATCTTATCGTTTTCTATATTTAAGTCATGAAACTTCTGTATGACATTTCGTCTGTCATTTTCTACTGCTAATTTGAGTTCCTTAAATGTTTTGCTAAAATGGTTATTAATTCTAATATTTTTATTTAAGTTTTCTATTGCGTTATGGTTGTTTTCGTCAATTATTTTTAGATGTGTTTCTATTTCTGTTCTGTCATTGTCGTCCATTGTTCCTGTTAAAAGTTTTAGTCCAGTACCTGATACATTTAGTAATGCTCTCTTATGTCTGTGGGGTAAAATTGCTAAAAGTCTTGTTCTCACTCTGTTTAATTCATTTTCTAAAAGTAACCTATTGTCTACTTTTGTTGCTCTTATATTTTGTTGTAAGGTATTTACAATTTCGAGAATTTTATTGATTTCTATTACATGGATGATTTTACAGTAATTTTGAATAAAGTCTACTTTGTCGAGTTGGATTTCGGCATATCCGTCTGTACTATCAATTGGTTGTAGGGTTAGCGTTGCCGTTGTTATCGTCAATGTTAGCAGCAACAGCGTCAGTATTAGTTGCACCTGAAAATTTCTTTTTTCGCTTAGTGTTTGTTGGATGGATATTTTCTAATTTAAATTTTTTGTATCTAGGTTCATGCTTATGTCTTAGTGCTTTATAGTTCTTGGTGTAACCTTCCTGTTGGTCTTGTATATATGTTTCTCTTTTCTCGTTTCTCTTACTTATAATTTTGTTCTTTAGTTGATTTAGCCTGTCGCTAATGGTATCCTTATTAATTTTGCCTTCTGCTATGTCCTGAGGTTTCTCCTTGGTTGAGCTATGTATAGATTTGTTGTAAAATTCTATGCTTTTGAAAAATTTTTCCTGAGTTGACAACTCGAATTTTTCAGCTTCTAACACCCTAAATTTCTCAGAGATTGTGCTATGAAGTCTTTCTATATCTGAGTTGCCTGTGTGGCTGTTTGGTTTGGTAAAATGTATGTCGATATTTTCTTGTCTTAGGAAGTCTTTGACGTTTATCGAGTTGAGTTCGTTGTCGGTTATAATTTTGGTGGGTTTGTTTCTTGTTGAGAAGAAGAGCCTAAGTTTTTCGATAATAGTCTGACTGTTTCTGTCCTCTAGAAATAAAGCTGTTGCTTGTTTGGAAAATTTATCAATAAATGTTAAGAAGCTATGTTTTTTAATTGTATAGACGTCTATGTGTATAATTTGATTTATATCTGTTGGTGTTTCTGTGATATGATATTTGGGTTTTGGTGGACTTCTGTCGTATTTTGCTTTGTTGCAAATGTCACAGTTGTTAATATATTTTTGCACTACCTCTTTAAGGTTATTGAAATACATTTTTTTCTTAATGACGTCATAAGTTTCGGTTATACCACTATGTCCAGTCTCGAATTTGTGGTATTTGCGTATTTGTTTGTATGTCTCGTCTATATTGGTCATGTCTTTGGCGTATTAGCTGCATTTAACGAATTTCAAGCTAGATCCAAAAAGTTCTATAAGTTTTAGCTGTACTTTGTTATATATAGTGTCTGGAAGTTCAGAAAATATTCCGATCTTTCCGCTTTTCAGATACCTTCTGAATATATCAGTCAAAAAATTTGAGGATATGTCGTCTCTGTTAATATAGATTTTCCTTTTGTTATTAACTATTTCAATTTCCCTCGTTTTATGGTCAGGTATGATAATTTGTGTTGAAAATCGGTTCACTACTGTTTCTAGTATTGGGAAGTGGTCATTCTGTTCCTCTTGTTGTGAGTGAATTGTTGCACATGTGCTCATGTTCTCATCATTTTCTTCTGTCATGTAGATCTCTCCTGACTCGTTATTAATCCTGCTAAGGAAGTCTGCAACTTTATTTTCCTTTCCCTTTATGTAATTTATATTTATATTATATTCGCCTAGTTCTAGTAGCCAACGTTGTAGCCTTGGGTTAATATCCTTTCCTTTGTGCTTATGATATACCCAGACTAGTGGCTGGTGGTCTGTTGAAAGGTCAAACTCTTTTCCATAAAGGTACGGTCTGTAGTAGGTGATTCCCCAAACTATGGCGAGTAGTTCTTTTTCTACTGTTGCATATTTTTTTTCATGGTCGTTTAGGGTTCTGCTTGCATAGCTAATAGGGCGGTCATTCTGCATGAGCGCTGCTCCTATCGCAAAGTCGCTTGCATCTGTTACTAATTTAAATTTTTTTGAAAAATCTGGGTAGTTAAGAATTGGAGGGTTGTAAGAAATCTTTTTAATTTTAGAAATGAGTCCATATAAAGTGGGTCGTTTTTATTAACTTTTGTGTTCTTCCTTAGATATTTTGTAAGTCCGTGGGCTACTTCAGCGTAGTCTTTTATGAACTTTCTGTAGTACCCCGTTATTCCTAGGAACTGCTTGATTTGTTTCTGTGTTTCTGGTAATTTTAAATGTTGAATTGTTTCAATTTTCTTTGGGTTGGGTCTAATACCTTCTGGAGAGAGGATATGGCCCAAGTACTCGGTTTCTTTTGAAAGGAAATTACATTTGTCTATTTGAATTTTGAGGTTGTGTTCCCTCAGTTTGGTTAACACTTAACTCACACTACTGATGTGTTCCTTTAAACTTGTGCTAAAAATCAATATGTCGTCAAGATAGACAACGCATATTTTGTTTATGTATTCTCTTAAAACTGAGTTTATCAGCCTTTGGAATGTGGCAGGTGAGTTTTTCAGTCCGAAGGGCATTCGAACAAACTCGTAATGGCCTAAAGGTGTAGAGAATGCAGTTTTTTTTCTGTCTTCTTCCCTGACTAGCACTTGGTGGAAACCTTTGGCCAGGTCAAGGGTTGTGAAGTATTGGGCTTTGCCCAGTTTATCCAAAATATCTTCTATATTTGGGATTGGGAACTTATCATTTACTGTGATTTCGTTTAATTTTCTGTAGTCAATTACGATCCTCCACTTGCTCTTACCTGAATTGTCCATTTTCTTTGGTACAATCCATAATGGTGAGTTATATGGGGACGTACTTTCAACGATTATATTCTGTCTTAACATATCGTCAATTTGTTTGTTGATTTCCTCTTCGTGAATCTTTGGGTACCTATATATTTTAGAATATACGGCATGATTAGTTGTGGTGACAATCTCGTGTTGCACCTCATGGGTATGGCTTAGAGGTTCGCCTTCTTTGAAAAATAGATCACTATTATTTTCGATAATTTTTTCTAGTTCTCTCTGCTCCTCTTTGTTCATGTCAGTCCTTATAAGTTTGTTTAGTACTTCCTTGCTATTTTCTTGGCTTTCCAAGATGTGTACATTTTCGTACTTGTAAGAACAAACACCTAGGAAGCTTATTTTATTTTTATTTACTTCGAGGTAGTTTTCCTCTAAGTTAATTATTGCTCCCAACCTTGATAAAATGTTTTGGGCAATAAGTCTCTAAAATTTTTTATTTTTAAATGTGGTAGCCTTCCAAGCCATTAAATTTGGATTGTTAAATTCTTGAGGTATTTCAGAAATAACCTCATACTCTGTGTGAATTCGTCCGCTTAATGTATTAAATAATATTGGTTTGTCTAGTTTGATCCTTTTATAGTTCGGGAGTGCGTCTTTGTCTAAGAGTGTTGTTGAGGATCATGTGTCAATTAGGCATATTAATTTTTTTTTCCCTATACTTAATTCAACTAACGGAATATTTCCCTGCTCGTAGCCGATAGAAAATTTACCTCCTGTTCTTCTGGATCTTTTTCTTCCTGTAAATGGTCTACTTCCATCGGTTCATATCGGCGGGATTGGGTGGATTTTTGATTAGAATAATTTTGCCTTGACTGTCCTGATTGAGTTTGTCTATTTATTCCTGAAGCTGTTGACTTTGGTTGGTCTTGCCTACTTTCTGAGGAATGAGTATTAGTGCTGCGATTTGATTGCCCTAGGTTCTGTGTTATATTTTTTGTTCCTATATTTTCAGATTTTCTAGCTGGTTTCACTAGCCCTGTTTCCTCTAAAGTATAATATGCTTCCCTGAGTGTCCCTATACTCCTGCTATATATTATACTTGCTAAATGTGCGGGTATATTGTTGAGAAAGGTTTTTAAAATCATTGATTCGGTCACAGCCGGACAAAATTCCGTAGGCTTGTGGTCGTCCTGTTCATATTTGGTGTTTAGATTATCTAATACATTCTTAAGATAGTTGTAGTAATAACTTACGTTGCTATTCTTTGCGCTGATGGCCCGAAAGTACAGTTGATGATATGATTCTCCCACTCCAAAGTTCTTTGTGAGTTCCTTTTTGATTGCTTCCCACGTTGGGTGAGATCCTAGTCCTCTGACAACATTCAGTGCCTCGCCTTGTAGCTTGTTCATAATACATCTTTGGAAAACATAGTCTTTCATTGGCGTGTTTTCGAACAGCGGTAGGAATATTTCGACCTCTCTTATGAAAGATGTGAGGTCATATTCCCTGTTTCCTCTATACTCTTTTATCCTGATGGCCTCCTTTAATAGCTCTGATACGGGGATTGTGACGTTGGTTGTACTGTTGGCTCCTTCCATGTTGACTTTGTTTTTGATCACAGTTTTTGTATATTAACTTTGAAGTTTTTGTTTTTATTTCTGTGTTTACAATTTTTATTGTTGACTTGAGGATTGTTTTCAAAGAGTCCTTTCTTCTATGGTGCACAATTTTTATGGTTGACTTGAGGATTCTTTTCGAAGAGTCCTTTCCTTTATGGTTCACAAATTTTTATTGTCCACTTGAGGATTCTTTTTGAAGAGTCCTTCACTTTATAGTTCACAAATTTTCATTGTTCATTTGAGGATTCTTTTTGAAGAGTCCTTTACTTTATAGTTCACAAATTTTTATTGTTCACTTGAGGATTATTTTTGAAGAGTCCTTTACTTTATAGTTCACAATTTTTTATTGTTCATTTGAGGATTCTTTTTGAAGAGTCCTTTACTTTATAGTTCACAAATTTTTTATTGTTCACTTGAGGATTCTTTTTGGAGTCCTTTACTTTAGCCGGGGAAGTTTTTTCACTAAAATCTTTAGATTTCGCGACTGTCGACTGCGCCAATTACGGAAGTCAAAGTTTTGATTTGTTATTTACCAATTTATTGGTTCTTCAGAACTAACTTACTTACAAGCTAACAGTATTATTTATAACAATATTATGCTTATTCTACGTTTATTCTGATTATTATGTATTTCTTAAATATTCTGCTTATTATGTATTCTATTTATTATTGCCTATCCATTGATTTCGCAACTGGATAATTGCATATGTTAAATTTGGAAAAGTGCAAGGTAAGCAATATTATCTTGTTGTTACCTTGCCCAGTTAATAGTCGGAATGTAAGTCGGCGGTGGAGTTGACGTAACTCGGGCTTCAAGCGAAGATGCCTCTCCTCTACGATGGCCTGTGTGATAACCCGTTCCGTTACTCCGTATTTTCCGCGGAGAATTAAGGAGCATCTGCTGTGTCGCCCTACGGTCGTACGCTCCAAATGAAGGTTTCGAACCAAATCGCCGTCAATAATGGTGTTCGGTGAACATGGGTCGATCATCGCGCGAGTTAATGACGTCATCACAAGGCACAACGTTTCCACAACCAAAACATGCATTATCAAGAAATGCATTATCAACACGTAAACAACAGATAAACATGCATTACCGAGAAATGCATTATCAACACGTAAACAACAGATAAACATGCATTACCGAGAAATGCATGTAAACAACAAACAACTGACCTGCACATAAGCAACGGACAATCATTGGAACAATAGAAATGCACTATCACTACAAACAATAGATATCTACACTCGTAAACAACAAACAACTGACAATGGAATAATCCACTACGATAACTACCACCACATCTCAATAGTATAAATAGAACTAAGAATTCAAAATGTAAGACAGTTTTTAGAAGATCAATAAAGAGCACGCATTTCGGCGTAGCGATAAAAGATATTTTTTTAACTCATATCGTGCGAACGATATTAACTGGGGGCTCAACCGGTCTAAACTCTTGACTACAGCCAAATATCCTCGAAACTACAGGATAATAAAATAAAAAATTCCACGGCTTTGAAGAAAAGCACAAAACCAGTCTCTGAAAAAAGTGAGATATAATAAGTTTATCCAGTCGCGTAAAAAGGCAAACCTTGAAATAGCAGGCAGCCTAAACCGAAAAAAAAAGTGAAAGAAAAGATTCCTGATTTTAAAGAGAATCCTTCACCCTGGACTCACGCGATAAACGCCAACAAATTTTCAACTCTCTGCGCCCAATACCACAAGACGATACAATGGCTCAGGACATCGCAACTCTACGAGCACAGGTAGAACTCCTCACACAGGCTCTAAACAATACACAATTAAAAGTAAATACCCTGGAAGCACAACAAACCCAGACTTTCACTACGACAGATCAACATGTAGAATGTACACCAAACATCACGGATCAATCGCAAATAAACTTGGAAATATTCAAAACGTTACCCAACTTCACAGGCGATAGGAATCAATATAGATCATGGAGGAAACGTGCTTGGATACACATGGAGAATATAAGGGAATACACTACAACACCCACATACTACACGGCACTCTCGATTGTACACTCAAAAATTCAAGGAGAGGCAGCAGATATTCTAATCAACCACGATACAAAGTTCAATTTTTATTCAATAATTAACCGCCTCGATTACACTTATGCGGACCAGAGACCTCTATATGTCTTACTGGAAGAAATGAAGAAAATAACGCAAGGTAAAAGGACATTAGCAGAATTCCATTGTGAAGTCAACAAGGCATTAAACCTCGCACTCACGAAAATCGAGATGGAGAACTCAACATCCCCTTCTGATATGCAACAATATGCGAATCAGGAAGCCGTCAGGACATTTATTCTCGGATTAAACAGCAAGTATACCAGCGGCACCCTCTATAGCCACAACCCAAGAGATTTAGAGACCGCATTCGCTATCGCAAGCACAATATATCACGATAACGTGAACTCACAATTCGATGTTCCGCAATACCATCACCTTAGACCGAACAATACACCGCAGCATCAACCTCCTCAGAACAGAAGATATCACGAGGACCCACGAAGATACAGACCAGACGTGCGAGTGCAATATACACAAAATGCACCCAGGCAACAGCAACAACCAATGGAAGTAGATCAATCACACCAATACATGAGATCTACAAACTTCAACAGAAACCATCCTGCACCCCCACAAAACAGCTATAACCGCCAAAACCAAGGTAGCTCCAAATAACCCATTCAGAGGAGAACCACAGAAGAGAGAACGAAATCCTTCATCTCGCAACTTCAACACACAACAGAAGGTACAGCGGGTAAACCAAACACGCGACGAAGAACTGCAATCGCTTGCACCAGAACATAACGATGATGATGAATACGAGACCGGCAGTGCTTTTTTAGGCGTATGAACGATTTGCCGTGTCTGCAACGCCACTGCAGGGATACAGGCAAAACTATAAACATCCTCATCGACACTGGAGCAACAAATAACTATATAAGTACAAAATGCAATATCGGTAAGCCTATTCAAATTAAACCTGTAAAAGTAAAAACTCTTCATGGTCACTCAATAACCAAATCAAAAAAAATAATAACATTATTAGAACATAATCTCACATTTTTTGAAACAGATGCATTAGAAGAATTTGATATGCTTCTGGGCGAACAGGGGCTCAGAGCAATCAAAGCAGAGGTCAACCTTTTCGAGTACAAGCTCAGTTATAAATATAGGGCCAAGAAAGAAAGTGACTCTGTACAGAGAATAAATTATACAATTAATAATGAAAAATTCAGGGCGGAGATCGCCGAAATAATGCAAAAAAGTGAAAGTACTAACGCCATACTACCATTTACTACCACGATACAAGCCACCATTAGGACGAATTCCGAAGATCCTATTTGGACAAAGCAATATCCGTACCCTATGTCGGATAATGAGTTTATTAACAAAGAAATCAATAAACTTCTAGAAAACGAAATAATTCAACACAGCAAAAGTCCTTACAACTCACCCATTTGGACTGTCGCTAAAAAAGGTACCGACGAACAAGGGAAACCTAAGCGCAGAATGGTCGTAGACTTTCAGAAGCTAAACGCTCAAACTATCACAGATAGATACCCCATACCTGATGTGGCTATGACCATACAGAATTTAGGTAATGCAAAGGTATTTACTACTTTAGATTTAGAGTCTGGCTTCCATCAGATCCTTATTAATGAATCTGACAGAGAAAAAACGGCCTTTAGTGTAAATGGAGCTAAGTACGAATTCCTTCGTATGCCGTTCGGCCTGAAAAATGCCCCATCCATTTTTCAAAGATGCGTGGACGATATTCTTAGACCATATATCGGGAAGTTCGCTTACGTTTATATAGACGATGTTCTCATTTATTCTTCCTCTCCCGAAGAACATATCGAACATATCCGCATAATTATAAACGCACTTCACCAAGCCAACATGAAGATTTCGAATGAGAAATCACACTTCTTTCATAACTCTGTAGAATACTTAGGACACATAATAAAATATAACCGGATAACTGTTGACCCTATAAATATACAAACTATTAAAGATTTTCCTATTCCCAAATCGCTGAGGGAACTCAGATCCTTTCTAGGTCTCGCCAGTTATTATCGAAAATTTATACAAAATTTTGCAGCCATCGTCAAGCCACTCACTACGTTCCTCAGAGGAGACAACGGTGGCATATCAAAAAATCAAAGTGCAAAAATAAAAATCTCCTTAGACGAACCTGCACTAGAAGCACTAAACAAAATAAAAGAAGAACTGCAAACCCAGGTTGAACTCTTCCAACCAAATTTTGATAAACCTTTTGAATTAACCACGGACGCTAGCAATTACGCTATAGGAGCTGTATTATCCCAAAATAAAAAACCCATATCATTTATTTCACTCTCTACAAATGAGAAAGAGTTACTCGCAATTGTGTGGGCATTACAGAAACTCCGCAACTACTTATATGGTATAGCGGATTTGACTATTTACACTGACCATCAATCTTTAATCTTCTCCATATCGGAAAAAAACCCCAATACAAAATTAAAAAGATGGAAGAATTTCATCGAAGAATACGGCGCAAAATTTGTTTACAAACCTGGACACCAGAACGTTGTCGCTAATGCACTTTCTCGCCAGCAAATAAACAACACATAAAATTCGGATGACTCCCAACATTCGGCACAAAGCTCACCAACACAAAAACTCAAACGAGTAAAGCAACCATTAAACTGCTTTAAAAATCAAATTGTTATAAAACAATCAGATGCGAACCTAATCGAAATATCATCACAAAATATTTTTTCTAACAGTCGACATACACTTTTCTTTAACACCAAAGCTGAATTACTGGACAGACTAAAAAATATAATTAGACCAAAGGTAACTAACGCTCTTCAAATAGACGAGCAAATATTATTTTACGTCGAAAACGACATTATTGACACATTTCCGACCGTATCAATCGTATTAGCCCAAAAAATGGTAGACGACATCACCGAAACCGAACAACAAAAACAAATCATACAAGACACACACAGACGTGCTCACAGAAATTATAAAAATAACGCGCAGGAAATTTCACTCAGATATTACTGGCCGAACATCCGTGACGCTTGTAAAAAAGAAGTACAAGACTGCGAAATATGTCTTACCAACAAGTATGAACGCCGACCAAATAAACAACCAATAGGTTCAGCACCAATACCAAACAAGGTAGGCGAATGCATACACTTAGACTTATTTTATATGAGCAATAACATATACATTAGCTCAACCGACAAATATTCAAAATTTTGCCATTTGAGACAAATACCCTCAAAGAAAGATACATACAAATACGTTGACGAGATTCTCTCACAAATATACCCAAACGCAAAGTTTGTAATAACTGATAACGAGTCAACACTCACTAGCATATGTGCACAACAAATTTACAAACGACTACAAATAACACACACCAAAACTCCTGCCTTTCATTCTACAACAAACGGGCAAGTCGAACGTACGCATAGCACGATAATCGAACTCGCGAAAGTCTTGGCACACCAACACAGTTCAGCACCTGACGAACAGATATACGAAGCAGTCCGACAATACAATAAGACAATCCATTCAGTGACCAACGAGAAACCCGAGGACGTGTTCTTCAACCAAAAGGGGTATCCTGGCATCAAAGAGCGCCTTCAACAAAACCAAGACAGAGTCTTACGATACCACAACCACAATCGCAAACAGCTGAATTACAAACAAGGTGATGTTATATACTCCAAGACGCATAGACGGAACATTTATCAGAATACAGCTTTCCTGTATCACATATCTAATCTTTCAAAAATACTCGCGCCTTACGAAAGTGTAATGAAATCTACATATAATTTAGAAAACTACCCTGAGACTCAAATTTTAGTGAACAGAATTGAAACTTTAAAAAATCAACTCATACCAAATATCTACAG
The DNA here is from genome assembly GCA_963971545.1 of Philophylla caesio. Taxonomy (NCBI): domain Eukaryota; kingdom Metazoa; phylum Arthropoda; class Insecta; order Diptera; family Tephritidae; genus Philophylla; species Philophylla caesio. The sequence goes on from OZ020605.1 coordinate 20,222,426, forward strand.
ACCAAAGAGATCACTTAACTTCCTTGGTTCCATCCTTAAATTCATCACTGGCACACCAGACCACAATGACCTTATAGAAATTAAAACGTCACTTAATATGCTCATAGAAAATAACAATAAGCAAAAAACAATTAACTCACAGTTCGAAAGAATACTCGAAACTCTTGATCCCAAAACAATTAGCGAAAATATTGTTATATCAGAAGTCTATAATGAACTTCAATCAATAGCGAACACTATTAATTTTGCGAAAAATAATAATTTTTATTCTGGCACATTAAATTTGAAAGATGTGTATGAGTTAATAAACCATGAACAGTTGGATCTTCCAATAATCAATATATTAGAATATGCGGACATTCATATCTGTTACCTACAACATGCAATTATAACAATATACAAATACCCTATTCTTGAAACTAAATGTAACCTATTTAACGTATATCCTTTAGCACATAAGCATGGTAAAATTAATTTAGATCCTAAGATTGCAAAATGTAATGATTATCAAAGAGTATCAAAATGTAAAAATTATATTAGTACCTTTATTTGTAAATCAGAACCCTCTGATAATTGCACTTTAAAAATATTAAAAGACAATCCTGCGCAATGCGAAACAATCCATGAGAATAACGCCCCACTCCGAATCCTAGAGACTGGTCACATCTTGACGGATTATGAGCATACTTGGAACAACATGCATATATCAGGCCCAAAACTAATACATTTTAAAGAATCTACAAACATCGATGGCATCACTTATTATAACCATCAACAACAACTCAGAGAAGTTATACACAACCAACATAGCGAAAAACTTGAGGTACTCCGTATCCTTTCCTCAGACTCAAAATACAAATTCAACAACATTCAAGAACTCTCAACGTTTTTAATACCTGTCGAGGAGAACCCTGTACAGTTTACACTTTTCATCATAATTGCATTCCTTACCTTAGCAGTCACCACTTATGGTCTAGTACACCTCTGCCGATACTGCGAAAATAAAAGAACACTTGGCAGACAAAGGCGAATGGACGAACTTTACGAAATCGAACTCAACCGTCTTCAACAACAACACCTAGCAGCAGTGTAGCGAGGACGCTTCATTTTAAGAAGGAGGGGAGTTAATGACGTCATCACAAGGCACAACGTTTCCACAACCAAAACATGCATTATCAAGAAATGCATTATCAACACGTAAACAACAGATAAACATGCATTACCGAGAAATGCATTATCAACACGTAAACAACAGATAAACATGCATTACCGAGAAATGCATGTAAACAACAAACAACTGACCTGCACATAAGCAACGGACAATCATTGGAACAATAGAAATGCACTATCACTACAAACAATAGATATCTACACTCGTAAACAACAAACAACTGACAATGGAATAATCCACTACGATAACTACCACCACATCTCAATAGTATAAATAGAACTAAGAATTCAAAATGTAAGACAGTTTTTAGAAGATCAATAAAGAGCACGCATTTCGGCGTAGCGATAAAAGATATTTTTTTAACTCATATCGTGCGAACGATATTAACTCGCGCACTAAATGTAAACGCCCACTAGCTTCAATCTTTACGATTGCTGTAGGCGCGAGTGACTCAAACGCCCTCATAATTGGCGCCGCCGTTCTCCCATTGGCTAATCGCCCTGCTCTGAAGCCTGCCGGTTGCATGCGATGCAGCTCCATTTGTTGGGTGCGGTGATGTTGCTCCGGGAAATTACGCCGATAAGGATTAATGCGCCTGGTATTTTGAGGAGACGGTCGGAAAGGACGAGTTCCCGAGCCGCCCTGCTTTCTTGCGTTGGGTTGAGACGCCGGTCGGGAAGGACGAGTTCCCGAGCCGTGCAAACGCGTATTCGGCTGAGCAGGCGGTCTGTACGGACGGGGTACAGAGCCGCGCTGCTTGGCGTTCGGAGAGAACTTGTCTCTGAACCGCGTTTAGCCCTTTCGTGGTGGAGCAGCGGTCGGGAAGTACGGGTTTCCAAGCCGCTCAGTGTTGCTTCTTTCGCTGTGGCTGTGCTTGCCACCATTTCAGCCAGCTCTGCTTCCTCGACCTGCTCCGCCCAAGATTTTGTGCGCTCGTTTAATTCGATGGACAGAGCGCTCTCGGAAACTTCAGCATCCTCGATCGGATCCTGAGCAGGTGGTTCTGGACTGAGGCTCACTTCATCTAGGTGCAAGGAGGTGTGGTGGCACCGGTGGCACCGGTCTGCGCTGCCACACATTTCTACTCGATGGAAGGGCGACAAGCAGTTCGGCCAGTACCGATACAGCACAACGGCCCTCAACCGTTCTTCCACCGATTTCGCACGATAGATTGGGCAAAGCCTTATGCCGTGGTTTTTTTTGCACAATTGGCATGGGATAGGGAATTCTCCCTTGCGCTGCTTCGTCTTCTTACGGGCTACAGTATAGCGTGTTATTTTTCTGGAAAGGAAAATCAAATATGCCTCTTAGTAAGGAGGAGTATCTAATAGTTGGGTGGCGAGTTAATTTCAGTGGATCTTGCTGTACTGTTTATATTGTCCATTGGTAGCCGTTTTTGGAGTTTTACTATCGGTCTGATGATCACTCCCTTTTCGGTGCGGATATCCACTACCCGGATGTGAGTGTCGTTTCCGCGGTGTACGTTGACGACTCGTCCTAGTCGCCATTAGTTTGGAGGCAGGTTGTCTTCTCGTATGAGAACCAAGTCATCCACCGTCATGTCTAGTTGCTGTCGCTTCCATTTGGTTCGTTTTTGAAGTTCGTTAAGATACTCTTTCTTCCATCGTTGACAGAATGAGTGATGGAGCTAAAATATGGCTACCTACAAGAAAGTGTCCCGGAGTTAGTGGTTCTAAACTCGACGGATCATTAGACGCAGGACTAAGTGGTCTACAATTAAGACATGCTTCTATTCGACAAAGTAAAGTGGTGAATTCTTCAAATGTGTATTTAATTTCTGAGGCTTCTTTTCGAAAGTGGGACTTAAACTTTTTACCCCTGCCTCCCATAACCCACCCATGTGTGGGGCAGCTGCTGGAATGAAATGCCATGAGATTTGTTGGTAAAAATATTTGGAAATGACTGCTTCACGAGTGTTAGACAGAAACGCTTTAAATTCAGTTTTTAAAGCTCGTGAGGCTCCTACGAAATTATAACCATTGTCGGAGTATATGTTTTTTGGACACCCCCGACGTGCTATAAATCTCGATAAATCTCGACAAAGCTGCTAGGGAGTGAGGCCATAATTTGGTTTTGAACTCGCCTTATGTGTATTGTACACACCTTACAGTTATATATAATGGCTCTTATCATTAATTTGACCCGTGGTATCCAGTATTGCGTTCGAATCAGGCGCAACATTAGCTGATTTTCTCCGTGCAGGGAAATCTCATGAATAAATGCGGTAACAAGTCGCGAGAGATGACAATTGTATGGAAGCAGGATTGGATGCCGCTCATTGTAACTGAGATCATGCGACGCACAAAGGCGTCCTCCTGCTCTCAATATTCCGCTGGAATCGATAAAGGGATTCAAGGTGAGAATTTCACTTTAAGGGTTTATTTTTTGCCCCGAGCTTAAACTTGAAAACTCGCTAGGGAAATGTTGATGTTGGCAAAGTGCGATTACACGCCGTGTCGTAGCCTTGATTTCCTCTGCCGAAATCGAGGTAGACGTCGCGGTAAATTCTAATTTTCTGATGGGATGCGTGCTTTGCAAGAATCGCAAGACATACGATAATTTTTTTTTTTTGTTGTTTTTTTACTCCGACAAGGTTGAAAGTTGATGTATTTTGGAACGATTTTCCGTCGATCCTTGTCAAATTTGGTTTTGAAACAAACCGGTTTCGGCGTTGTGCCATCTTCAGTGTTATTTTTAGTTCTGTTTAGTTTACGTCTGGCGGTCCCTATTTATTGTGTTTTGTCCTAAAAATAAATAGGGACCGCCAGACGTAAACTAAACAGAACGAAAAATAACACTGAAGATGGCACAACGCCGAAACCGGTTTGTTTCAAAACCAAATTTGACAAGGATCGACGGAAAATCGTTCCAAAATACATCAACTTTCAACCTTGTCGGAGTAAAAAAACAACAAAAAACTGTTAATGCCAGTCAGGCTTTAAACTCAGAAACCAGCGGACTATTGACAGTATACAAACGACGCGTACTAAAAATACATACGATTAAGGCGAATATTTGGTTTAACAAACAATGTTTAACACTGAATGTTACACCAAAATTTGCACAAATCAAAATCAAGACCAACACAGAGGCAAGCCGAAAAACGATTAGAAAGGCTGAGAAGGACTTCATCAAAAATGAAGTGAGAAGCTTATACGCCAAGAAAGAACAGACAAACATAGAAATTTTAAACATCCATTTAAGACTAACGGACTACATACCAACCAACACCATAATGGACATATTCGACCGCATAAGGAATGACATCGAACACGAAATGACACTGAAATACAGAACGTTGAACAGGAAGTTACACAAACTTGCGGGACAGCGCGAATCAACAGACCGACACCAACAACACAATTTTCATACTAGACTGACAAATTTAACGGAAGTACCACTAAACAAAGAAGAAATACAGCTATTACAAAAAGGCCTCAAACACAACATTAAGGATAATAACAGGAAGAGACGGGCGGAGCAAGCCATTATAGATGCAGAGGTCGCAATATCACTAATGCCGAGCGAAGAGCAGGAACACGCAAGACACATGTGCAGAGAAATAATAAGCAACCAAATACAAAACGACCAAGAAACAAAGAACAGCAAGGAAGAAAACGATGCAAGGGAATTAAAACAGAAGCTCAGGAGGAACAATGTCGTAACAACCAAGGCGGATAAAGGCAATACAACAGTACTCATCGGCAAACAAGAATACATAGACAAGACAGAAGAACTCATTGAAAAAATGGGTTGCAAGAGAGTGGGGGAGGACCCAACGGACAAGTACCAAACGCAAATAAAAAGAGCCATAAAAGATGCAACCGGCATCATAAGCTCGGGGTTTGCACACCAACTAACCCAAATGAACCCAGCAGCCCCACCACTGATCGCATTACCGAAGATTCACAAACCGGACATTCCAATGAGGCCCATAATCAACTACAAGTCAGCACCTGGATATAGATTATCAAAGCATCTAAAGACGATACTGAAGGACACCCTAGAACTTGAGAACGAACACACAATAACTAACACAACGAAACTGATAGCAAAACTGACGACCGTTAACATCACAAAGGACAGTAAACTAGTATCGTTTGACATTAAGGACTTATACCCCTCAATACCACTACCTGAGACAATAGACATGGTATACACAAAAATACTGGAGAAAACCAAAAACAAAATCAAGGCTGCACAGATCGCAAGAATTCTAAGAACCACACTACAACAAACCTATTTCAAATTTAATAACAAAATCTACAGACAAACGAACGGACTTGGAATGGGGAACCCAACCTCAGCCGTACTCATGGAAGTATTCATGCAGAATTTGGAAGAAAAATACATGAAAGAACTTACAACCGAGTTGGGTGTTACATTTTACGCGAGATACGTTGATGACATTATCTGCATTCTAACCAGCAACAACGAAGAACAAGTATTGGAGTATCTCAACAAACAACACGGAAACATACAGTTTACAATGGAAACAGAAAGCGAAGGAAGGATTAACTACCTAGATCTGGCAATTAGGGCAGATAAGACCACAGGAAAACTTGGCTATGAAATTTACAGAAAACCAACAGCCACAGACACGGTAATTCATAACTCTTCGAACCACCCTCAGCAGCACAAAAATGCGGCGTTAAAGCAACTAGTTGACAGACTAGAACGAACACCTTTAACACCAGAAGCACACAAGAGAGAGCTAAACATTATTTACAACATAGCGGTCAATAACGGATATAAAAAAGATCTGATAGACAAAATCAGAAGAAACAATGGGACCCCACAAAGAAGCGATAAGGATAAAGACGGAAAGACATGGACAGTATTAACTTATACAGGAAAATCGACACATAAATTAGCAAATTTTTTCAAAAAACACAACATTCACACAGCATTTAAAACAGTAAACAACTTAGGACGAATACTACGGACAAGTACAAATACAGAGGACTCACTAAACAGCCAAGGCGTATACCAACTGACCTGCGAATGCCAATACAGCTACATAGGACAAACAGGACGTAAAGTAAGAACAAGGTTCCGCGAACACATAAGGGATTACAACAAGAAGTCACGGAAACCCACCACAACACCTGAATCTAACTTTGCAAATCACATGTTCCACAGCAAATGTACACCAGCAAACATTAAGAAAACCGTAAAGGTATTGCATGTGCAGCAAAAAGGTCGACGCCTAAACGCTTTGGAAAACTTGGAGATATACAAACAAAAAACATTTGACGGAAGAATAATAAACGAACAGACGAACACCAACTCGGACGTAATATTTGAGCCATTGAAACTTGTTTACAAAAAACAAAGCACGAACTTAGGTACTACCAAAGAAACTAACGCACAGGACCAACACAAAACATCCCACAGGACAAAAATTACTGACTTCTACCTACCCATGCATACCACATAGGCAACCGTAAAAAGCAAAAAAAAACTTCACGCTGACAAATAAACCCTAAACACAGGTAGCATACACCTACAAACATTTGTTGGCTGCTAGTTAACGATAGATACCGATACCTACGAAGGACAAAACACAATAAATAGGGACCGCCAGACGTAAACTAAACAGAACGAAAAATAACACTGAAGATGGCACAACGCCGAAACCGGTTTGTTTCAAAACCAAATTTGACAAGGATCGACGGAAAATCGTTCCAAAATACACATACGATAACACTCGCAAAGCTTTTGGGAGTGAGGAAAATCTATGGAGTATATCCGAAACCTCCACAGTGATTGTTGCGTGAACTTGTACGCGTTTTTCCTCTTCATCGGTTCGAAAAACCAACTCCTGCGAAGGCCATTCAGATTTGCCCTTCTGAAGCCAAGAAGGGCCCTGCCACCACAACGAACTTTCTACCAAGTCCGAGGCTGTTACTCCACGACGTACCGAAATCTGCGGGATTTGAGGACGAATCTACGTGGTACCAATGGTGCTGTCCAACCCTTTCAATTATTTTTATCACTCTGTGTGAAACAAATGTCGACCAGGAGCACGGTGGTTTCCTGAGCCACGCTAATACGATCGTGGAATCAGTCCACAGGTAGTAACGCAAAGATCGAAAATCCAAATTGTGTATGACCGATTCCACGATCTCTGCTAAAAGCACTGCGCCGCATAATTCCAGACGGGGAAGCGATATGGTTTTAACTGGTGCCACTCTTGTTTTCGCCAGTAACAAGTTTACGAAGATGCCGGACTCTTTTTCAACGCGCATATAGATGGCCGCCGCATACGCCTTCTCCGACGCATCGCAGAATCCATGGATTTCAACTTTTTCCGTAGGTGAAAAATGAACCCATCGAGGTATTTTGATTTTGTCTATAGACGAATATGTGTTCGCAAACGCGTTCCATCGATTTAATGTTGTTGTGGAAACTTGGTCATCCCAATTGGTCCCTTCTAACCAAATATTTTGCATTAAAATCTTCGCAGTGATTATTATTGGCGCTAACCATCCTAATGGATCAAAATGTTTCGCGATGGCTGACAAAATCTTGCGTTTTGTCACAATTTCAATATGATCTAGCCCTTTCGCAGTGAAATAGAACTGATCTGTACATGCATTCCATTTAATACCGAGAATTTTAATACTGCTTGTGTCTTCAAAATCTAGAAAGTCTTGGCTTAGCAGATGAGATGGAGGGATACCGCTCAAGACTTGTCTGCAATTAGCGGTCCACTTTCTGAGAGGGAAACCGCCTGAACCCAAAGCCTGGGAAATCTGATTTCTGGCTTGAATTGTAGATTTCATGTCGTGTCGTCCAGCTAGAACATCGTCGACATACATATGTTGCTGAAGAATGCGAGCAGCGACAGGATGTGACTCCTGAACATCATCTGCTAATTGGAGGAGCGTCCTTAAAGCAAGGTAAGGAGCGCAATTTACTCCGAAGGTCACAGTATTTAATTGAAACTGACGTATTGGTTCGCCAGGTGTGTCGCGGAACAAGACTCTTTGAAATTTCCTCTGTTGAGGATGAATTAAGATCAGACGATAAATTTTTTCAATATCGCTACTGAAAACATATTGGAAAAGTCTCCAACGAAGGATAAGAATCGTCAGATCGCTTTGAAGTATTGGGCCGGGGTAAAGCACGTCATTCAAGCTGACACCGTTATCGGACGGACAGGATGCATTAAACACGATCCGAACTTTTGTGGAAGTACTTTCGGGTTTACTAACCGCATGATGTTTTAAGTAAAAGTACTCGCTCGGAACTTCAGTAGGAGAAGGCCTAACCTCGGTCATGTGCCCTAATTGCTTGTATTCTCCAAGCACTCTGGAATACTCCTCTCGTAAAGAGGAGTTTTTTGCTAGCCTACCTTCACCGCGAAAAAATTGAGAAAACGCGGTTGTCCTGGAACACCCTAGCAAAATTTCTTGCGGAAAGTCAAGACGAAAAGGAAGAGAGACCATGTATCTACCCCCCTCTATTCGCGCAGTGGTAATTTTGAATACCTTTTCGCAGAAATCCTCCTCAGTTGTGTGAGTTCTACTCCGTGGAATGTCCTCCAGTTCCCAGAATGCACTGAACTGTTTATCTAACGCGACTTCATTGAAAAAGGAGACGCACGAAGTGGTTGATTTCTGCTCATTAGTCCGTCCAGTCAGGATCCAGCCGAAGATTGTCTCCTGAGCCAGCAATGAACCCAAGGTGTCCTTGCGCAAGCCATCTAGTATAATTTGAGGATAGACGTCTCCTCCGAGAACAACGTCGACTGGTTCGTTGGCGAAGAACCGCTTATCCGCCAAAATCAGGTCTGGAAAAACTTGGCGTATCGCTGGATTAATTTCGCACGTGGGAAGATTTCCCGTCAGTTTGGGTAGAACTAACGCTATCTTTGACACTGCAGCTGTTGAATCGATGAGTGAACCGATCCTAATGGAGCACGCTTGGTTTGCCTTTGCCGAAACAGTATTGCTGATCCCGGAAACTGTTGCATTCCCCCGTTTGACCGGGAGGCCGATAAGACGCCTGAGCCGGTCAGTAATGAAGGAGCATTCGGATCCTGAATCAATCAATGCCCTTGCCGAATAGGTGGAACCGCTGTATAATATATTAATTTGAGCAGTCCCCAGTAGAATTCCCTTTTTCATATTCGCGAAACATGACTGAACTTGACTTTGAGGGTCATATGCGGGTTCCGTGCTACTAGTGTCAGAAGTTTGAATTTCCAACATTTTTTTATGGAACTTGCTGAACTGCATTCAAATGAAGCATTGAATGATGTCGCGAGTGGCAAATTGAACAATTGAACGCGCTCGTGCACTTTGCGACACCATGTCCGGAGGACAAACAGTTCAGGCACAGGTGATTCCTTTTTGTTCCTTTCGGAAGGAGGCATTTTTTGAAATTGCGTACAGGACCGTATGCTGTGTGCATCGCTATTACACAGCTTACAACTTTTCCTTGCTACATTCGCTTGAAAAGTTTTAAATTTTCTTTGAGGATTTTCGGAGCTGAATTTAGAAGATTGTGGCCGTGAAGTACTAGGCCCTCTAATATCGAAGACAGTTTCTAAAGTCTGAAATCGACTTGTCACTTGTCGACTGTCCATATCCCCCCATTTTGGGATTTCGTCCCAATTCGATATGTCAATATTATGAATCTGGAGTGCGGACATGCAATTATTTATTTCGCGCTGGAGTTCCTTAATTGCACTTCCAGATTCACTTCCTACCGGGGACAGGCTGAAAAGGATCTTCAATTGCCTATTTACTAAAATCCTCTTGTTATCATAACGGTCTGTGAGATTTTTCCAAGCTGTAGAAAAACCTTCATTCGTAAGTGGACACTTACGAACGATCTCTTTCGCTTCACCCTGAGTTTTTTGAATAAGGTGGAATAGCTTCTCTGCTGGACTGGGCCGTTTATTTAGAATATAGATGGCCGTGAACATGTCACGAAATGTTGGCCATGTCATGTAATCTCCTTTAAAAACCTCGGTATCACAAGGCGGCAGCCGAATATTGTGATCCGTATTGAAATGTTCCTCAGATTTTTCTTTTTCCCTTTTTTCTACGAATTTTGAGGATAGGTCACCGATCACTTCCATGCACTTTAAATAAGCAGAATAGGCTTGCTTGTGTTTTTTTCTTTGCTGAAGCAGCTTCTTTGCTAATGCCTGCGGCATCGGTACCTAAAAATCCAAATAGGCTCGTTTTACCCTACCCCACAACTCTTTTACCTCATCTTTTTGAATATCCACAACGGTTTGAGTTTGTTCCGTTGAAGCAAACTCACGAAAATCGGTTTCGAATTCGATGAGTGAATCCGCTAGCTGTTGAAAACTCGCCATTTATTGAATATATTATTTGAAATTGTTTAAGAACTGGATAAAGAGCGAAAACGCTAAGAAAAGGCGCAAAAATATTTGAATGAGGTGAATTGATAAAAGGGAAATGTAGTACTTAGTACCGAAACTTATTGAATAATCGCAAAAAAAAATAAAAAATTGAAATAATTCCAAAAAAGATATCACAAAACTTATGCGAAGATCGTTAAATGTGTGAAAGAGGAAAACGCAGTCCAGGAAAAGGCCCCAAAATATTTGACAAACGAAAAAAATATTGAGTATTGCACGTAGTACTGATAATTTTTTGAAGCCTCAAAAAATATTCCACGTGATTCGTTAAGCACGTAAAATTGTCACTAATTATTGGCACACACTGTAGGAACACTGCTACTTGAATATTAAAACCCACTTAAAAAGAAAAAAAAAATCCAACCAACAGAAATAATGATTGCTGAAATAATATTCGGAGATGTTACATACAATGTAATTTTTATTATAATAATAATTGTTTTTACATCCACTTGTAATAACTTAATTAACTTCTTTTTATTTTTCGTATGCGAATTATTTATAACTTTAGAATTCTTAAATAAATTATTAGTATGCTCGCCACCCAACACTGGTATTTCGGCCGTAATGAATTCGCCGCAACTTATTGTTTTATTTGTTTTTTTGCGATTCGTTTTATTCACGTTGGCTTAAATAATTTATTTTTATGTACATAATATTAATTATGCGATCGCAATATCGCTTTTAATTTCACTTGAATTATGTAGCTTTAATTTTTCGGAAATATTGCGCGAAAGTGATTCTGTGTAGTTGAGTTCAATTAATTCTTAATGTGCAAATTCTTTTTATATTGGAATAGTTCGCGTACCGCGTACGTGAGTTGTTGTTGGTATGAAAATATTTCTGCAATTCTATGCTTGTAGAACGAATTGAAAAAAGAAAAAAAAAAGCTTAATTTGAATTTAAATTCCACTTGGTGGTAAAAATATTTATATTTTTAATTAAGTTGAACGAACTCTTCAAGAAAATTTAAAGGTATTACCCCAACAACAAACACTCGTGCGGCCCGAATGTACCACTTTTTGTGCCAGTGAAATGGCGGAACAACTACAACTTTCACTTTGTTAAAAAAAAACTTTATGCACTTTGAATTCCAAAAATACACAAACTCACTCGCGCCTCTGTCCTCGACAGATTTTTCACCAAAAAATGCACCGGCTTTTATTCACATATGTATGTAATTGGTTGTATTTATGTATGTATGTATGTATATGGATGTGCAAAATTCATGAAAAAGACCATGAACACAAGCTGACGCAAATGCAAATGGTCTCGTGGTCAGTTGTGTGGAAAGAAAAGGAATTAAAAGAAATTCATTAGTGGATCAATAAATATGTATTTGAATGGAAGTCTTTAATTGGATGTTATAACAAGTTATGTTTTGTTTTTACTTACACTAATTATAGCAGACGCTGTGTCATCCAATCCTCGTGAAAAGCAAAAATGGAATGAACAAACTACTGTTTTATATTAAGTCCGCCAACCCCCGTTTTATTCGCTAAGTCATTTTTTAACGAAGAAAACAGTTGATTGGAAGGAGCAACGAATGATCACCGTTATGTGCTGACAATCGTATTGAAAAGGGAACAGGGTGGCATGTATGTCGATTAAATGTGAAGAAAATTAGGCTGTTGGCCTAAACAAGTCCTACACACTATTTCATTCGGTACTTTACCAATCTTCAACCCAAATACTGATTGGTTGCTTGACATGACTTTTAAACAATTAAAATGTGTGTGTCCATACCGATTGTGCCACTTAAATGCATTTGCCTCTGCATCCTTTTGCATAACTGTGCTAAAACATTTGTTATGATCACTCTTGTATATAAAAAGTCCGTTGTCATTGAATGCTTTCAATAGCACACAATTTTTGTTGTTTTTAATTTCGACGCAATCACGCTCAAACGAAACTGTATGCGCGCTTTCTACTGCTTTGCTCGCAGACACAAAGTTATTATGCAAAGCTCGTACATACAACACATTTTTCAATGTTATCATTGTACCGCCGACGTCAACGTCGCCTCGGCCTACTGCGTCAATACACTGTCCACCAGCCAACCAGATTTTTTCACTAGCGTTCGTATATTTTGTAAACAAACTGCGATCGCAACACAAATGCGAAGTTACACCGCTATCCACGCACCAAGTATGCGTCGCCGACACATTTCCGTTATATGTTTTTGTATGCATCATAAAACAAGACCGTTCAACCCTGTTGTTTTCTTGCTTACACTCACTATTTTTCGGCTGTCTACACGCTGCTGCGAAATGTCCACGCCGACTGTAATTGAAACACTTGGCATTTTTACTGTTCTTACTGTTTTTGTTATTGTTTCCTAAACCGTTTGCTACGCTTGCTTTGTTTTTGTTTTGGAAATTACCAGACGCGCATGTCTTAGCTTGCATTAGCACTTCTGTACTTTTTTCGAATTTTTCTACACTTGCACATTGTCGCTAACCTTCTTTCAGTAATTTTACTTTTAACGCATTAAAATTTGGCAATGCGTCTCGTGTTTCCATTGCAACAACAAAATTTTCATATTGCGCCGGCAAACTTGATAATAAAATTATCACTAACATTTCTTCTGGTATTTCAACCTCTATTTCAGCGAGACCTTCGCGAATTCCACAAAATTCGTTTAAGTGGTTTGCAACAGCAGTCCCCTCAGATATATTAAGTTGCAATAGTTTTTTAAATAATAAAATCTTTCGCGAAGATTTATTCTGGTATTTCAACCTCTATTTCAGCGAGACCTTCGCGAATTCCACAAAATTCGTTTAAGTGGTTTGCAACAGCAGTCCTCTCAGACATATTAAGGGCCAGTTTTTCAGTGCAAGTTGAACTCTGTTTGTCGTTTAAACTACGTTTAAACTCAGTATGCAGTTTTTCAGTCAATTTTAAACGGAGTTTAAACTGAGTTTAAACGGCCGATTGTGCTCGGTTAAACTTAGTTTAACTTATCAGCTGTGTGCTGACTACTTCGTTTTGGTTGCAAAATATTTTATTGAGCGCAAGGAAACTAAATTTAAATTTAAACTGAGTTTAACTAAACTTAGTTTAAACTGAGTTTAAACCAGCACTGAAAAACTGGCCCTAAGTTGCAATAGTTTTTTAAATAATAAAATATTTCGCGCAGGCCCTTTTGGCTGATGCATTTCCCGGAACTTATTCAATGCTACCAATGCGCATGTCAAATGCTTCACATGATTTATTTGTGACGGTTTTACACACAGTAAAATTGATGCCAATGCTTTTTCATGTTTTATATCAAACGCCGCTTCTTCCGCAATCGTCATAGTGTCCGATTTGACCTCTCGGCCACACACAACTCCCCAAAGATCGGAGTGTACCAGGACACTTTTCATTTGCACCGACCACGACGCGTAATTTGAAAAAACGCACTCATTGTCTTTAAAATTTAATACACAGACGTACAGTACAATTATTCTTTTTATTATGATTTATTTTTTTCAAATTATTTGCGTTTACGTATTTAAATACCGACACACAGTATTTCGCTTTACTAATACACTGCAACGCGTGCGCACAAGTCTATCTCACAATTTCAAATTCGCGAATGCCGACACACAGCAAGGCGCTGATGCCCATAACCTGTTTGTTTGATTTATTGGAATAGACTGAAAGTACGACAAAAAGGATTACAAACTAGAATGTAAAGAGATGAGGATAACGAATATAGTGATGGGAAGTGTTGCCACATATATATATTACCAACAAAATTTTTAACTTTAGAGTTAAATTAAATACTCGTATTTTTGGGATTTACATGCAAGTATTGAGTTTTATTTTAAAAAGGTGTCCAAAACTTTATTTCTAAGTGAACACGCATGTTCATCACATATGTTTTTATAGTTATTTGTTTTATGCAAGTTTAAAAGCTGTTATGAAACATTTTTGCAAAATTTGAATTTCTCGTATTTTAAAATTGTGATCATGTTGATTTCATATATTTATTTCTTATTTTTATTGCGTTTACATTTATACTGTTTGCATACCTCAAAGGTGGCGAAAAAACTGCAAAATCTCAAAAAATGCAATAAAAAACTCCCAAATGCCATTTCTTACAGAGTGTCTGTGCACAAAACAAAGAGCTTCGTATCAGCTCATCTTTGATTCTCAGTGCTGAAACACTCATCGACTCGCCGCTCAGTAAGATGTCTGAAACTTATAACTGAGCTACTGAGCCACAATTTTTTTTTGGAAGTGAGTCTGAGCGAGAGGCTCATCGCTATGAGTCAGCATAGTAACTAAACTCAGTGCTGTGTTACCCACCTCTAGTCAACCTAACAATTCCAGGAGCTCTTGAAGTCGTTAGGCAACAGCAATCCAGTGAAGGTTGAGGAATTTGTAGCACCGATATCCACTTTCAAAATGGTGGAGAAAATTAACGACGCAGACGCAATAAACGGGATGCCCATGCTGCTCGAGGGTGATGCTGCGGAGTGGTGGAGGGGCGTGAAGGTCCAAATCACCGCGTTTACTGAAGTTATTATTAAGCTCCGAGAATGTTTCGCACCGGCAAAGCCAGCATGGAGAATTTATGCCAAAATAATAGACGGGAAGCAGCAGAAAAGCGAACCAACGGACACTTTTATTCCAAAGAAGCGCGCATTATTTGCACAGTTACCCAACACGCCAGCAGAAGCTGATCAAATCGATATAGTGTTTGGTAAGCTCAGTTCGAATATTCGAGAAAGAGCGAGTCGTCCGAAAGTTACGTGCTCCGAACAGCTAATCAATGATGCTCGTGAGGCAGAACTGTTTTTAAGTGAACGCGAAAACCTCAAGAAACCGCAGGAACAAACTGTCCGCTGTAATTTTTGCCATAAGAAGGGGCACACGCGTGAAACTTGTTTTAAAAAACAAAAGTTCGACACAAATGAGATAAATGTTTCTACGATCCCTGCTACCGTAGCATTTAAACCGAAGTTTGCATGCTATGGGTGTAACGCACCTGGTGTCACGCGGGCTAACTGTCCAACTTGCAGCGTGAATAAGAAATCTTCGAACGGAACTATCAGTTTTAATTCACTATCGCCCGTTAATGTCGGTCGAAATATACCACTCGTCAACGTGCAGCTTTGTGGTGTACCAGGTCAAGCGTACTTTGATACTGGCGCGCGTACTAGGGTAGCAAGTGCAAACCTAAAGCGGGCTATGGACTTCAAAGGCTGCAAGCACGAAAAGGTTACCTGTGACATCGCCTTAGCAGACAGAATCATATCCAGGAAACACTGCTTAGCAACAGTATGCGACATTGTTATCGGGGGCCGCAGTATTACCATTAAATTTATAATACGGCTGAAAGGAACCGCACTCTACTTGGTTCAGACTTTCTGCAACAAGCAGTATTGTTTTAAATATGAGACAGAAGTACTGGTACTTTGAGGACAACCCAACTCAGAACTTTAAACTGCGCTTTTTAACATAATCGAAACAGTTAAATGCGCAAAGGTTACACCTAAACGTAAGATGCCCGTAAATAAACGACGCTCAGAAGTAGGACGGGGTGTCGCTCGACCATGGTACTTTCGACCATATGGCCGAAAGTCTCCAAAAATGTGGACATTCGACCATATGGTCGAAAGTCAATGTATGCTGGTGACTTTCGACCATATGGTCGAATGTCCACTTTATTAAATTGAGAATGTGGTCGAAAATCACTGGCACACACTTTTTTTCGGACTTTCGGCCATATGTTAAGTATGCATTTTGTAAAAGGGCAAACTATTGTACCAAAATAACAATTGCTTAAATTTAAGTTTGCCCAGTTACAAAATAATTGTTAAGTATGCATGCATGCAATAAAATTCAACAATAAGAACAGGGCACACAGTATTTCCGCGCAGAACTCCTTTCTGCGTGAGCGGCCTTCGGCCGCGCTTCAAAAAACCCTGGCCGGACAAATTCCGGCTACGCCATCAACAGTATTTCCGCGCAGAACTCCTTTCTGCGTGAGCGGCCTTCGGGCGCGCTTCAAAAGATAACCCTGGCCGGACAAACTCCGGCTACGCCATCAACAGTACTTCCGCGCACAACTCCTTTGCATTTTGTAAAAGGGCAAAGTATTGTACCAAAATAACAATTGCTTAAATTTAAGTTTGACCTGTTGCAAAATAATTGTTGAGTATGCATTTAATAAAATTGAAAATATGGTCGAAAGTTTCTGTGCGCCAGTATGCCATATGGCCGAATGTCCATTTTAGAAAATTTAAAATATGGTCGAAAGTCACTAGCATACAATGACTTTCGACCATATGGTCGAATGTCTAATTTTTTGGGGACTTTCTGCCATATGGTCGAAAGTCCCATGGTCGAGCGACACCCCGCCCAGAAGTAGATGTATCCGAACAAGAAAACTATGGTCCTGACATTCCGACGAATGATTACTCACCGCATTCGATCCAGGCAATATTTAGGGACGCGTTGCCACCAGATGTGCTGACACCAAGAGGCAAAACGAGCCAATGCTATTTCCTTGGCTTGTCGCCAAGAGAAGACATGACGATGACAACGATTATCAGAGGTTGTACTCGTTCAATTTTAAAATATTGAAAGAAACAGATGGCGCTATTTTGAGCATACAACAGAAGCAGCAGCTTGACCCAGTTCTCCAAGGAAATGCAGAAGCATTTGTAATATAACTGAACAACCGCCGTACGCCGAGCACCGCATGGACACAGGTGACCACGACCCGGTTTTCAGTCCACCACATCGTCTGTCGTTTGCAAAAACGCGTGAGCTGAAGGAAAAAGTGGAAAAAATTATCGAAGCAGATATCGTCGCAGAATGCGAATCGCCGTGGGTATCTCCAGTTTAATGGTACCAAAAAAAATGGGGAAATTCGCGTCTGCATTGACTACATTAATTAATGCCATAACTGTACCGGATAGATATTCACTGCCACGTATGGATGACCTCTTTTATGCAGCCAAATGTACAAATTTTATGACAACATTAGATCTGCAAAGCGGTTATTATCAAATAAAAATTAATAATAGAGACTCCTACAAAACTTGTTTCATTACTCCATTCGGGACTTTTCTATTTAAAAGAATGCCATTTGGTCTACGCAATGCACCGGCAACGTTCCAACGACTTATGGATCGTTTTAAAGCCTCTGTTGCGAAAGTTAAAATTTTAGTGTATCTTGATTCTCCGTCATTCTCAGAACATTTAAAATATCTCGATATGGTCCTATCTAAGTTGCTAGAGTATAAATTGCGCATAAATAATAGTAAAAGTAGATTTTGTTGCGAGGAAGTAAAATATTTAGGCCATGTCCTCACGCCTGATGGCATATGCGTTGATAAAGAGAAAACTGTTGCTATTAGCCGAAGAAAAGAACCAAAAAATGTTAAAGTACTTATATCATTCATTCAAACCTGTTCTTGGTACCGAAGATTTATAAATGGCTATGCAGAGATCTCGAAACCATTGACCGAACTTACTAAAAAGAATGCGAAATGGGCTTGGAATAAAAAGCAAAAAGATGCAGTTGAGTCTTTAAAGCAAGCATTGGCAACTGCACCCATCTTAAAACAACCCCAAGACAACTATGCGCAGCTTTACTCCAGGGGGAAGATAATATGGAGCACCCGATTGAATATGCGAGTCGATTATTGTCGGCAGCCGAATGAAATTACTCGACCACGGAGCGTGAAGCCCTAGCTATCGTTTGGGCGTGTTAAAAGTTTTGAGGATGTGTCGAAGGCGCCGAAATAATCCTATTAACAGACTATCAACCCTTGAAGTGGCTGCTAATGATAAAGTCTCCAACTGGTCGTTTAGCGCGATGGGCATTGCAAATTCAACAATACAATTTTAAAATTAAATATACTCCAGGGAAAACCAATCCGCTTGCTGATATGTTATGTCGTCCGCCGTGTGACAGCGATTATAACAAAGTTGATCAAAGCTATACATATGCCTTTCAAGTTGATTTTCCTCGCAAGAATCCGTAAGAAATACGGGATGAACTGTTGAAAGACGTATATTTGAAAAAGAATTTCTTCATTAGAGTCACAAGATGATAATCTAACATTTTGGGTCAATAGAGGGTACATGTTAAATGATGGAGTTCTATTATGTTATGCTAACGATGATAAAGAAGACGCGCAGATAGTAGTGCCACAACAAGAACGTGAAGAAATCCTTAATAAATACCGCAATGACAGCACAGCAGGACAATATGGCGTAGAAAGAACCATACACCGTGTCTCTAGCCGTTGCTTTTGGCCGGGCATGCGAACTGATATTACGAAACACGTCAAAACCTGCAGCCAAAGATTTGAAGTCGTAGCGGTGGACTTATTTGGTAGCTGATGACGTAGCGTCACGTTGGACAGAGGTTTTCCCATTGACCGCAAACGTCAAGCTGTATAGTTGTGTTTTCTCTGTGCTAATTTTTTCTTATTGAAATTTCATTAATTCTTTGTATATAAATTAATAATTTCGTGATAAAAGTTTTGGAGATTTATCTGTGTGCATTTAAAGCTAAGTATAATATTTGTTGATGCGGATTGATTGGTAGAGTCCTAGACTTAATAAATGAAGGAAGAGGTATTCGTTGGTCTTGTTTAAAATGCAGATCAACTGAGGTTGAACTTTTCCAATTTTTTAGAGAAACCAGAAATGGATTTTTCGAAATCGGCAAAGACCTTCGGGCACTTAATGATAAATTTAAACGTTATGAAAACGTGTTTAAGTCATTTAAGTGCCTAGATAAACAAACTTCACAACCTGTAACAGGGACCAAACGCAAAAGGACACACAATCCACCCAAGGAAAGTATTGTGGTTCTTCTTACATTATTTCAAAAGAATATTGTGCCCCAACCCGCCCATCACCGCCTCAATCGCTTTCACCTTCCCAATCTGCTCCTATTGTTGCAAAAACTGTAGCTGGATGAGACTGACTGCTCTGCAAAGAAGCTGTTGTTGTTGTAGCGGCTAGCTACACCCCACTGGGCTGGCGGGCTCCCTCAATCATTATCGTCAAGCTCAACTAACAAAAGGTCCAGGAAACGAGAAGTTTCAACAGGGTCGGACCATAGGGAGAGGGGTGTTAGTTGAGTAGGTTTGGCTGGGCATGTGAATAGGTGATTGGTGTCGTGCGGAGACTCACCACATGCTGGGCAAGTGTTGGGGGTGTCGGGGTTGATCCTGGATAGGTAGCAGTTTAACCTGATACAATATCCAGATCGGAGTTGAGCCAGAGTGACGCGCGAATTACGGAAGTCAAGCTTAACTTGACTAAAAAAACAAAGTTTTGATTTGTTATTTACCAATTTATTGGTTCTTTAGAACTGACTTACTTACAAGCTAACAGTATTATTTATAACAATATTATGCTTATTCTACGTTTATTCTGATTATTATGTATTTCTTAAATATTCTGCTTGTTATGTATTCTGCATTTATTCTGCTTATTATGTATTCTATTTATTATTGCTTATCCATTGATTTCGCAACTGGATAATTGCGAAATCATTGGTTCGTTTACCTCTTGCAATTGCATATGTTAAATTTGGAAAAGTGCAAGGTAAGCAATATTATCTTGTTGTTACCTTGCCCAGTTTGTTTGAAAATACTCCTGGATTTTTATTTTAATGTTTTTATATTTGGTATATGCAAGGGCAACGGCCATAATCAGTAATATCATAGTTATTAAAATTATTATAAATATTACAACAGCGAATTGTGAATGACTTACTTTATGATACTTCAGTTCTTTTATTTTCTCTACATTTTGGATGTTATTTAATATAATTTCTTCGAAAGTTGGTTCAACTTTGGTGTTGTTGACTTTTATGCTATTTGGTAATACAAAATTATCTTTGAATTCTTTGTTTGTATTTTTGAAAGTTTGATTATTTAGATTTATTGTACAGTTATGGAAAGTGAGCAAATAGTTTCTTTTTAGTAATATGTTTCTATTGTCGCAATTGCTAGTTAGATTATAGCCTGTTGTTTGAATATCTTATCGTTTTCTATATTTAAGTCATCAAACTTCTGTATGACATTTCGTCTGTCATTTTCTACTGCTAATTTGAGTTCCTTAAATGTTTTGCTAAAATGGTTATTAATTCTAATATTTTTATTTAAGTTTTCTATTGCGTTATGGTTGTTTTCGTCAATTATTTTTAGATGTGTTTCTATTTCTGTTCTGTCATTGTCGTCCATTGTTCCTGTTAAAAGTTTTAGTCCAGTACCTGATACATTTAGTAATGCTCTCTTATGTCTGTGGGGTAAAATTGCTAAAAGTCTTGTTCTCACTCTGTTTAATTCATTTTCTAAAAGTAACCTATTGTCTACTTTTGTTGCTCTTATATTTTGTTGTAAGGTATTTACAATTTCGAGAATTTTATTGATTTCTATTACATGGATGATTTTACAGTAATTTTGAATAAAGTCTACTTTGTCGAGTTGGATTTCGGCATATCCGTCTGTACTATCAATTGGTTGTAGGGTTAGCGTTGCCGTTGTTATCGTCAATGTTAGCAGCAACAGCGTCAGTATTAGTTGCACCTGAAAATTTCTTTTTTCGCTTAGTGTTTGTTGGATGGATATTTTCTAATTTAAATTTTTTGTATCTAGGTTCATGCTTATGTCTTAGTGCTTTATAGTTCTTGATGTAACCTTCCTGTTGGTCGTGTATATATGTTTCTCTTTTCTCGTTTCTCTTACTTATAATTTTGTTCTTTAGTTGATTTAGCCTGTCGCTAATGGTATCCTTATTAATTTTGCCTTCTGCTATGTCCTGAGGTTTCTCCTTGGTTGAGCTATGTATAGATTTGTTGTAAAATTCTATGCTTTTGAAAAATTTTTCCTGAGTTGACAACTCGAATTTTTCAGCTTCTAACACCCTAAATTTCTCAGAGATTGTGCTATGAAGTCTTTCTATATCTGAGTTGCCTGTGTGGCTGTTTGGTTTGGTAAAATGTATGTCGATATTTTCTTGTCTTAGGAAGTCTTTGACGTTTATCGAGTTGAGTTCGTTGTCGGTTATAATTTTGGTGGGTTTGTTTCTTGTTGAGAAGAAGAGCCTAAGTTTTTCGATAATAGTCTGACTGTTTCTGTCCTCTAGAAATAAAGCTGTTGCTTGTTTGGAAAATTTATCAATAAATGTTAAGAAGCTATGTTTTTTAATTGTATAGACGTCTATGTGTATAATTTGATTTATATCTGTTGGCGTTTCTGTGATATGATATTTGGGTTTTGGTGGACTTCTGTCGTATTTTGCTTTGTTGCAAATGTCACAGTTGTTAATATATTTTTGCACTACCTCTTTAAGGTTATTGAAATACATTTTTTTCTTAATGCCGTCATAAGTTTCGGTTATACCACTATGTCCAGTCTCGAATTTGTGGTATTTGTGTATTTGTTTGTATGTCTCGTCTATTTTGGTCATGTCTTTGGCGTGGTAGCTGCATTTAACGAATTTCAAGCTAGATCCAAAAAGTTTATTATAAATATTACAACAGCGAATTGAGTATGACTTACTTTATGATACTTCAGTTCTTTTATTTTCTCTACATTTTGGATGTTATTTAATATAATTTCTTCGAAAGTTGGTTTAATTTTTCTTGTTGTTGACTTTTATGCTATTTGGTAATACAAAATTATCTTTGAATTCTTTGTTTGTATTTTTGAAAGTTTGATTATTTAGATTTATTGTACAGTTATGGAAAGTGAGCAAATAGTTTCTTTTTAGTAATATGTTTCTATTGTCGCAATTGCTAGTTAGATTATAGCCTGGTGAGTTTTTCAATAAAATCAAACCATTTTCGATTTCTACTATTTCTGTTACATTTTTGTTTGTACTTTTGCAAGTATTACTATAAATACATAATTTGCTTTCTTGTAAATTTCTTATATTTAAATCATGTGTATAATCAAATGTCCTATTTTTATAATATATTATTTCTTTTGGTTTGAATTTTAGTGTAACATAGTTATTATTGTTTATTGGGGTGACTAATGATCTTTCTAATGGGGTTATTTCTGTTGGGACTTTTATTATAAACAGTAATTTATTTTCCTGGTATTCTGCGGTTGTTAATTCAATGTTTTGTAGTTTAAAAAGGTCTATTTCTAATTCTTTTATTTCTTGTTCTGTAAGGATGTTGCTAGTCATTACGTTAAGTTTTGAGGATGCTATATTATTAATTATATGTTCTATGTTGTTCTCTAAAATTTTAATTTTTAAAAGAAGGTCTATATACGAAAGTTGTTTGAATATCTTATCGTTTTCTATATTTAAGTCATGAAACTTCTGTATGACATTTCGTCTGTCATTTTCTACTGCTAATTTGAGTTCCTTAAATGTTTTGCTAAAATGGTTATTAATTCTAATATTTTTATTTAAGTTTTCTATTGCGTTATGGTTGTTTTCGTCAATTATTTTTAGATGTGTTTCTATTTCTGTTCTGTCATTGTCGTCCATTGTTCCTGTTAAAAGTTTTAGTCCAGTACCTGATACATTTAGTAATGCTCTCTTATGTCTGTGGGGTAAAATTGCTAAAAGTCTTGTTCTCACTCTGTTTAATTCATTTTCTAAAAGTAACCTATTGTCTACTTTTGTTGCTCTTATATTTTGTTGTAAGGTATTTACAATTTCGAGAATTTTATTGATTTCTATTACATGGATGATTTTACAGTAATTTTGAATAAAGTCTACTTTGTCGAGTTGGATTTCGGCATATCCGTCTGTACTATCAATTGGTTGTAGGGTTAGCGTTGCCGTTGTTATCGTCAATGTTAGCAGCAACAGCGTCAGTATTAGTTGCACCTGAAAATTTCTTTTTTCGCTTAGTGTTTGTTGGATGGATATTTTCTAATTTAAATTTTTTGTATCTAGGTTCATGCTTATGTCTTAGTGCTTTATAGTTCTTGATGTAACCTTCCTGTTGGTCTTGTATATATGTTTCTCTTTTCTCGTTTCTCTTACTTATAATTTTGTTCTTTAGTTGATTTAGCCTGTCGCTAATGGTATCCTTATTAATTTTGCCTTCTGCTATGTCCTGAGGTTTCTCCTTGGTTGAGCTATGTATAGATTTGTTGTAAAATTCTATGCTTTTGAAAAATTTTTCCTGAGTTGACAACTCGAATTTTTCAGCTTCTAACACCCTAAATTTCTCAGAGATTGTGCTATGAAGTCTTTCTATATCTGAGTTGCCTGTGTGGCTGTTTGGTTTGGTAAAATGTATGTCGATATTTTCTTGTCTTAGGAAGTCTTTGACGTTTATCGAGTTGAGTTCGTTGTCGGTTATAATTTTGGTGGGTTTGTTTCTTGTTGAGAAGAAGAGCCTAAGTTTTTCGATAATAGTCTGACTGTTTCTGTCCTCTAGAAATAAAGCTGTTGCTTGTTTGGAAAATTTATCAATAAATGTTAAGAAGCTATGTTTTTTAATTGTATAGACGTCTATGTGTATAATTTGATTTATATCTGTTGGTGTTTCTGTGATATGATATTTGGGTTTTGGTGGACTTCTGTCGTATTTTGCTTTGTTGCAAATGTCACAGTTGTTAATATATTTTTGCACTACCTCTTTAAGGTTATTGAAATACATTTTTTTCTTAATGACGTCATAAGTTTCGGTTATACCACTATGTCCAGTCTCGAATTTGTGGTATTTGCGTATTTGTTTGTATGTCTCGTCTATATTGGTCATGTCTTTGGCGTATTAGCTGCATTTAACGAATTTCAAGCTAGATCCAAAAAGTTCTATAAGTTTTAGCTGTACTTTGTTATATATAGTGTCTGGAAGTTCAGAAAATATTCCGATCTTTCCGCTTTTCAGATACCTTCTGAATATATCAGTCAAAAAATTTGAGGATATGTCGTCTCTGTTAATATAGATTTTCCTTTTGTTATTAACTATTTCAATTTCCCTCGTTTTATGGTCAGGTATGATAATTTGTGTTGAAAATCGGTTCACTACTGTTTCTAGTATTGGGAAGTGGTCATTCTGTTCCTCTTGTTGTGAGTGAATTGTTGCACATGTGCTCATGTTCTCATCATTTTCTTCTGTCATGTAGATCTCTCCTGACTCGTTATTAATCCTGCTAAGGAAGTCTGCAACTTTATTTTCCTTTCCCTTTATGTAATTTATATTTATATTATATTCGCCTAGTTCTAGTAGCCAACGTTGTAGCCTTGGGTTAATATCCTTTCCTTTGTGCTTATGATATACCCAGACTAGTGGCTGGTGGTCTGTTGAAAGGTCAAACTCTTTTCCATAAAGGTACGGTCTGTAGTAGGTGATTCCCCAAACTATGGCGAGTAGTTCTTTTTCTACTGTTGCATATTTTTTTTCATGGTCGTTTAGGGTTCTGCTTGCATAGCTAATAGGGCGGTCATTCTGCATGAGCGCTGCTCCTATCGCAAAGTCGCTTGCATCTGTTACTAATTTAAATTTTTTTGAAAAATCTGGGTAGTTAAGAATTGGAGGGTTGTAAGAAATCTTTTTAATTTTAGAAATGAGTCCATATAAAGTGGGTCGTTTTTATTAACTTTTGTGTTCTTCCTTAGATATTTTGTAAGTCCGTGGGCTACTTCAGCGTAGTCTTTTATGAACTTTCTGTAGTACCCCGTTATTCCTAGGAACTGCTTGATTTGTTTCTGTGTTTCTGGTAATTTTAAATGTTGAATTGTTTCAATTTTCTTTGGGTTGGGTCTAATACCTTCTGGAGAGAGGATATGGCCCAAGTACTCGGTTTCTTTTGAAAGGAAATTACATTTGTCTATTTGAATTTTGAGGTTGTGTTCCCTCAGTTTGGTTAACACTTAACTCACACTACTGATGTGTTCCTTTAAACTTGTGCTAAAAATCAATATGTCGTCAAGATAGACAACGCATATTTTGTTTATGTATTCTCTTAAAACTGAGTTTATCAGCCTTTGGAATGTGGCAGGTGAGTTTTTCAGTCCGAAGGGCATTCGAACAAACTCGTAATGGCCTAAAGGTGTAGAGAATGCAGTTTTTTTTCTGTCTTCTTCCCTGACTAGCACTTGGTGGAAACCTTTGGCCAGGTCAAGGGTTGTGAAGTATTGGGCTTTGCCCAGTTTATCCAAAATATCTTCTATATTTGGGATTGGGAACTTATCATTTACTGTGATTTCGTTTAATTTTCTGTAGTCAATTACGATCCTCCACTTGCTCTTACCTGAATTGTCCATTTTCTTTGGTACAATCCATAATGGTGAGTTATATGGGGACGTACTTTCAACGATTATATTCTGTCTTAACATATCGTCAATTTGTTTGTTGATTTCCTCTTCGTGAATCTTTGGGTACCTATATATTTTAGAATATACGGCATGATTAGTTGTGGTGACAATCTCGTGTTGCACCTCATGGGTATGGCTTAGAGGTTCGCCTTCTTTGAAAAATAGATCACTATTATTTTCGATAATTTTTTCTAGTTCTCTCTGCTCCTCTTTGTTCATGTCAGTCCTTATAAGTTTGTTTAGTACTTCCTTGCTATTTTCTTGGCTTTCCAAGATGTGTACATTTTCGTACTTGTAAGAACAAACACCTAGGAAGCTTATTTTATTTTTATTTACTTCGAGGTAGTTTTCCTCTAAGTTAATTATTGCTCCCAACCTTGATAAAATGTTTTGGGCAATAAGTCTCTAAAATTTTTTATTTTTAAATGTGGTAGCCTTCCAAGCCATTAAATTTGGATTGTTAAATTCTTGAGGTATTTCAGAAATAACCTCATACTCTGTGTGAATTCGTCCGCTTAATGTATTAAATAATATTGGTTTGTCTAGTTTGATCCTTTTATAGTTCGGGAGTGCGTCTTTGTCTAAGAGTGTTGTTGAGGATCATGTGTCAATTAGGCATATTAATTTTTTTTTCCCTATACTTAATTCAACTAACGGAATATTTCCCTGCTCGTAGCCGATAGAAAATTTACCTCCTGTTCTTCTGGATCTTTTTCTTCCTGTAAATGGTCTACTTCCATCGGTTCATATCGGCGGGATTGGGTGGATTTTTGATTAGAATAATTTTGCCTTGACTGTCCTGATTGAGTTTGTCTATTTATTCCTGAAGCTGTTGACTTTGGTTGGTCTTGCCTACTTTCTGAGGAATGAGTATTAGTGCTGCGATTTGATTGCCCTAGGTTCTGTGTTATATTTTTTGTTCCTATATTTTCAGATTTTCTAGCTGGTTTCACTAGCCCTGTTTCCTCTAAAGTATAATATGCTTCCCTGAGTGTCCCTATACTCCTGCTATATATTATACTTGCTAAATGTGCGGGTATATTGTTGAGAAAGGTTTTTAAAATCATTGATTCGGTCACAGCCGGACAAAATTCCGTAGGCTTGTGGTCGTCCTGTTCATATTTGGTGTTTAGATTATCTAATACATTCTTAAGATAGTTGTAGTAATAACTTACGTTGCTATTCTTTGCGCTGATGGCCCGAAAGTACAGTTGATGATATGATTCTCCCACTCCAAAGTTCTTTGTGAGTTCCTTTTTGATTGCTTCCCACGTTGGGTGAGATCCTAGTCCTCTGACAACATTCAGTGCCTCGCCTTGTAGCTTGTTCATAATACATCTTTGGAAAACATAGTCTTTCATTGGCGTGTTTTCGAACAGCGGTAGGAATATTTCGACCTCTCTTATGAAAGATGTGAGGTCATATTCCCTGTTTCCTCTATACTCTTTTATCCTGATGGCCTCCTTTAATAGCTCTGATACGGGGATTGTGACGTTGGTTGTACTGTTGGCTCCTTCCATGTTGACTTTGTTTTTGATCACAGTTTTTGTATATTAACTTTGAAGTTTTTGTTTTTATTTCTGTGTTTACAATTTTTATTGTTGACTTGAGGATTGTTTTCAAAGAGTCCTTTCTTCTATGGTGCACAATTTTTATGGTTGACTTGAGGATTCTTTTCGAAGAGTCCTTTCCTTTATGGTTCACAAATTTTTATTGTCCACTTGAGGATTCTTTTTGAAGAGTCCTTCACTTTATAGTTCACAAATTTTCATTGTTCATTTGAGGATTCTTTTTGAAGAGTCCTTTACTTTATAGTTCACAAATTTTTATTGTTCACTTGAGGATTATTTTTGAAGAGTCCTTTACTTTATAGTTCACAATTTTTTATTGTTCATTTGAGGATTCTTTTTGAAGAGTCCTTTACTTTATAGTTCACAAATTTTTTATTGTTCACTTGAGGATTCTTTTTGGAGTCCTTTACTTTAGCCGGGGAAGTTTTTTCACTAAAATCTTTAGATTTCGCGACTGTCGACTGCGCCAATTACGGAAGTCAAAGTTTTGATTTGTTATTTACCAATTTATTGGTTCTTCAGAACTAACTTACTTACAAGCTAACAGTATTATTTATAACAATATTATGCTTATTCTACGTTTATTCTGATTATTATGTATTTCTTAAATATTCTGCTTATTATGTATTCTATTTATTATTGCCTATCCATTGATTTCGCAACTGGATAATTGCATATGTTAAATTTGGAAAAGTGCAAGGTAAGCAATATTATCTTGTTGTTACCTTGCCCAGTTAATAGTCGGAATGTAAGTCGGCGGTGGAGTTGACGTAACTCGGGCTTCAAGCGAAGATGCCTCTCCTCTACGATGGCCTGTGTGATAACCCGTTCCGTTACTCCGTATTTTCCGCGGAGAATTAAGGAGCATCTGCTGTGTCGCCCTACGGTCGTACGCTCCAAATGAAGGTTTCGAACCAAATCGCCGTCAATAATGGTGTTCGGTGAACATGGGTCGATCATCGCGCGAGTTAATGACGTCATCACAAGGCACAACGTTTCCACAACCAAAACATGCATTATCAAGAAATGCATTATCAACACGTAAACAACAGATAAACATGCATTACCGAGAAATGCATTATCAACACGTAAACAACAGATAAACATGCATTACCGAGAAATGCATGTAAACAACAAACAACTGACCTGCACATAAGCAACGGACAATCATTGGAACAATAGAAATGCACTATCACTACAAACAATAGATATCTACACTCGTAAACAACAAACAACTGACAATGGAATAATCCACTACGATAACTACCACCACATCTCAATAGTATAAATAGAACTAAGAATTCAAAATGTAAGACAGTTTTTAGAAGATCAATAAAGAGCACGCATTTCGGCGTAGCGATAAAAGATATTTTTTTAACTCATATCGTGCGAACGATATTAACTGGGGGCTCAACCGGTCTAAACTCTTGACTACAGCCAAATATCCTCGAAACTACAGGATAATAAAATAAAAAATTCCACGGCTTTGAAGAAAAGCACAAAACCAGTCTCTGAAAAAAGTGAGATATAATAAGTTTATCCAGTCGCGTAAAAAGGCAAACCTTGAAATAGCAGGCAGCCTAAACCGAAAAAAAAAGTGAAAGAAAAGATTCCTGATTTTAAAGAGAATCCTTCACCCTGGACTCACGCGATAAACGCCAACAAATTTTCAACTCTCTGCGCCCAATACCACAAGACGATACAATGGCTCAGGACATCGCAACTCTACGAGCACAGGTAGAACTCCTCACACAGGCTCTAAACAATACACAATTAAAAGTAAATACCCTGGAAGCACAACAAACCCAGACTTTCACTACGACAGATCAACATGTAGAATGTACACCAAACATCACGGATCAATCGCAAATAAACTTGGAAATATTCAAAACGTTACCCAACTTCACAGGCGATAGGAATCAATATAGATCATGGAGGAAACGTGCTTGGATACACATGGAGAATATAAGGGAATACACTACAACACCCACATACTACACGGCACTCTCGATTGTACACTCAAAAATTCAAGGAGAGGCAGCAGATATTCTAATCAACCACGATACAAAGTTCAATTTTTATTCAATAATTAACCGCCTCGATTACACTTATGCGGACCAGAGACCTCTATATGTCTTACTGGAAGAAATGAAGAAAATAACGCAAGGTAAAAGGACATTAGCAGAATTCCATTGTGAAGTCAACAAGGCATTAAACCTCGCACTCACGAAAATCGAGATGGAGAACTCAACATCCCCTTCTGATATGCAACAATATGCGAATCAGGAAGCCGTCAGGACATTTATTCTCGGATTAAACAGCAAGTATACCAGCGGCACCCTCTATAGCCACAACCCAAGAGATTTAGAGACCGCATTCGCTATCGCAAGCACAATATATCACGATAACGTGAACTCACAATTCGATGTTCCGCAATACCATCACCTTAGACCGAACAATACACCGCAGCATCAACCTCCTCAGAACAGAAGATATCACGAGGACCCACGAAGATACAGACCAGACGTGCGAGTGCAATATACACAAAATGCACCCAGGCAACAGCAACAACCAATGGAAGTAGATCAATCACACCAATACATGAGATCTACAAACTTCAACAGAAACCATCCTGCACCCCCACAAAACAGCTATAACCGCCAAAACCAAGGTAGCTCCAAATAACCCATTCAGAGGAGAACCACAGAAGAGAGAACGAAATCCTTCATCTCGCAACTTCAACACACAACAGAAGGTACAGCGGGTAAACCAAACACGCGACGAAGAACTGCAATCGCTTGCACCAGAACATAACGATGATGATGAATACGAGACCGGCAGTGCTTTTTTAGGCGTATGAACGATTTGCCGTGTCTGCAACGCCACTGCAGGGATACAGGCAAAACTATAAACATCCTCATCGACACTGGAGCAACAAATAACTATATAAGTACAAAATGCAATATCGGTAAGCCTATTCAAATTAAACCTGTAAAAGTAAAAACTCTTCATGGTCACTCAATAACCAAATCAAAAAAAATAATAACATTATTAGAACATAATCTCACATTTTTTGAAACAGATGCATTAGAAGAATTTGATATGCTTCTGGGCGAACAGGGGCTCAGAGCAATCAAAGCAGAGGTCAACCTTTTCGAGTACAAGCTCAGTTATAAATATAGGGCCAAGAAAGAAAGTGACTCTGTACAGAGAATAAATTATACAATTAATAATGAAAAATTCAGGGCGGAGATCGCCGAAATAATGCAAAAAAGTGAAAGTACTAACGCCATACTACCATTTACTACCACGATACAAGCCACCATTAGGACGAATTCCGAAGATCCTATTTGGACAAAGCAATATCCGTACCCTATGTCGGATAATGAGTTTATTAACAAAGAAATCAATAAACTTCTAGAAAACGAAATAATTCAACACAGCAAAAGTCCTTACAACTCACCCATTTGGACTGTCGCTAAAAAAGGTACCGACGAACAAGGGAAACCTAAGCGCAGAATGGTCGTAGACTTTCAGAAGCTAAACGCTCAAACTATCACAGATAGATACCCCATACCTGATGTGGCTATGACCATACAGAATTTAGGTAATGCAAAGGTATTTACTACTTTAGATTTAGAGTCTGGCTTCCATCAGATCCTTATTAATGAATCTGACAGAGAAAAAACGGCCTTTAGTGTAAATGGAGCTAAGTACGAATTCCTTCGTATGCCGTTCGGCCTGAAAAATGCCCCATCCATTTTTCAAAGATGCGTGGACGATATTCTTAGACCATATATCGGGAAGTTCGCTTACGTTTATATAGACGATGTTCTCATTTATTCTTCCTCTCCCGAAGAACATATCGAACATATCCGCATAATTATAAACGCACTTCACCAAGCCAACATGAAGATTTCGAATGAGAAATCACACTTCTTTCATAACTCTGTAGAATACTTAGGACACATAATAAAATATAACCGGATAACTGTTGACCCTATAAATATACAAACTATTAAAGATTTTCCTATTCCCAAATCGCTGAGGGAACTCAGATCCTTTCTAGGTCTCGCCAGTTATTATCGAAAATTTATACAAAATTTTGCAGCCATCGTCAAGCCACTCACTACGTTCCTCAGAGGAGACAACGGTGGCATATCAAAAAA
Source organism: Philophylla caesio (assembly GCA_963971545.1). Classification (NCBI taxonomy): domain Eukaryota; kingdom Metazoa; phylum Arthropoda; class Insecta; order Diptera; family Tephritidae; genus Philophylla; species Philophylla caesio. Next base: position 20,254,019 of record OZ020605.1, read on the forward strand.
TCAAAGTGCAAAAATAAAAATCTCCTTAGACGAACCTGCACTAGAAGCACTAAACAAAATAAAAGAAGAACTGCAAACCCAGGTTGAACTCTTCCAACCAAATTTTGATAAACCTTTTGAATTAACCACGGACGCTAGCAATTACGCTATAGGAGCTGTATTATCCCAAAATAAAAAACCCATATCATTTATTTCACTCTCTACAAATGAGAAAGAGTTACTCGCAATTGTGTGGGCATTACAGAAACTCCGCAACTACTTATATGGTATAGCGGATTTGACTATTTACACTGACCATCAATCTTTAATCTTCTCCATATCGGAAAAAAACCCCAATACAAAATTAAAAAGATGGAAGAATTTCATCGAAGAATACGGCGCAAAATTTGTTTACAAACCTGGACACCAGAACGTTGTCGCTAATGCACTTTCTCGCCAGCAAATAAACAACACATAAAATTCGGATGACTCCCAACATTCGGCACAAAGCTCACCAACACAAAAACTCAAACGAGTAAAGCAACCATTAAACTGCTTTAAAAATCAAATTGTTATAAAACAATCAGATGCGAACCTAATCGAAATATCATCACAAAATATTTTTTCTAACAGTCGACATACACTTTTCTTTAACACCAAAGCTGAATTACTGGACAGACTAAAAAATATAATTAGACCAAAGGTAACTAACGCTCTTCAAATAGACGAGCAAATATTATTTTACGTCGAAAACGACATTATTGACACATTTCCGACCGTATCAATCGTATTAGCCCAAAAAATGGTAGACGACATCACCGAAACCGAACAACAAAAACAAATCATACAAGACACACACAGACGTGCTCACAGAAATTATAAAAATAACGCGCAGGAAATTTCACTCAGATATTACTGGCCGAACATCCGTGACGCTTGTAAAAAAGAAGTACAAGACTGCGAAATATGTCTTACCAACAAGTATGAACGCCGACCAAATAAACAACCAATAGGTTCAGCACCAATACCAAACAAGGTAGGCGAATGCATACACTTAGACTTATTTTATATGAGCAATAACATATACATTAGCTCAACCGACAAATATTCAAAATTTTGCCATTTGAGACAAATACCCTCAAAGAAAGATACATACAAATACGTTGACGAGATTCTCTCACAAATATACCCAAACGCAAAGTTTGTAATAACTGATAACGAGTCAACACTCACTAGCATATGTGCACAACAAATTTACAAACGACTACAAATAACACACACCAAAACTCCTGCCTTTCATTCTACAACAAACGGGCAAGTCGAACGTACGCATAGCACGATAATCGAACTCGCGAAAGTCTTGGCACACCAACACAGTTCAGCACCTGACGAACAGATATACGAAGCAGTCCGACAATACAATAAGACAATCCATTCAGTGACCAACGAGAAACCCGAGGACGTGTTCTTCAACCAAAAGGGGTATCCTGGCATCAAAGAGCGCCTTCAACAAAACCAAGACAGAGTCTTACGATACCACAACCACAATCGCAAACAGCTGAATTACAAACAAGGTGATGTTATATACTCCAAGACGCATAGACGGAACATTTATCAGAATACAGCTTTCCTGTATCACATATCTAATCTTTCAAAAATACTCGCGCCTTACGAAAGTGTAATGAAATCTACATATAATTTAGAAAACTACCCTGAGACTCAAATTTTAGTGAACAGAATTGAAACTTTAAAAAATCAACTCATACCAAATATCTACAGACCAAAGAGATCACTTAACTTCCTTGGTTCCATCCTTAAATTCATCACTGGCACACCAGACCACAATGACCTTATAGAAATTAAAACGTCACTTAATATGCTAATAGAAAATAACAATAAGCAAAAAACAATTAACTCACAGTTCGAAAGAATACTCGAAACTCTTGATCCCAAAACAATTAGCGAAAATATTGTTATATCAGAAGTCTATAATGAACTTCAATCAATAGCGAACACTATTAATTTTGCGAAAAATAATAATTTTTATTCTGGCACATTAAATTTGAAAGATGTGTATGAGTTAATAAACCATGAACAGTTGGATCTTCCAATAATCAATATATTAGAATATGCGGACATTCATATCTGTTACCTACAACATGCAATTATAACAATATACAAATACCCTATTCTTGAAACTAAATGTAACCTATTTAACGTATATCCTTTAGCACATAAGCATGGTAAAATTAATTTAGATCCTAAGATTGCAAAATGTAATGATTATCAAAGAGTATCAAAATGTAAAAATTATATTAGTACCTTTATTTGTAAATCAGAACCCTCTGATAATTGCACTTTAAAAATATTAAAAGACAATCCTGCGCAATGCGAAACAATCCATGAGAATAACGCCCCACTCCGAATCCTAGAGACTGGTCACATCTTGACGGATTATGAGCATACTTGGAACAACATGCATATATCAGGCCCAAAACTAATACATTTTAAAGAATCTACAAACATCGATGGCATCACTTATTATAACCATCAACAACAACTCAGAGAAGTTATACACAACCAACATAGCGAAAAACTTGAGGTACTCCGTATCCTTTCCTCAGACTCAAAATACAAATTCAACAACATTCAAGAACTCTCAACGTTTTTAATACCTGTCGAGGAGAACCCTGTACAGTTTACACTTTTCATCATAATTGCATTCCTTACCTTAGCAGTCACCACTTATGGTCTAGTACACCTCTGCCGATACTGCGAAAATAAAAGAACACTTGGCAGACAAAGGCGAATGGACGAACTTTACGAAATCGAACTCAACCGTCTTCAACAACAACACCTAGCAGCAGTGTAGCGAGGACGCTTCATTTTAAGAAGGAGGGGAGTTAATGACGTCATCACAAGGCACAACGTTTCCACAACCAAAACATGCATTATCAAGAAATGCATTATCAACACGTAAACAACAGATAAACATGCATTACCGAGAAATGCATTATCAACACGTAAACAACAGATAAACATGCATTACCGAGAAATGCATGTAAACAACAAACAACTGACCTGCACATAAGCAACGGACAATCATTGGAACAATAGAAATGCACTATCACTACAAACAATAGATATCTACACTCGTAAACAACAAACAACTGACAATGGAATAATCCACTACGATAACTACCACCACATCTCAATAGTATAAATAGAACTAAGAATTCAAAATGTAAGACAGTTTTTAGAAGATCAATAAAGAGCACGCATTTCGGCGTAGCGATAAAAGATATTTTTTTAACTCATATCGTGCGAACGATATTAACTCGCGCACTAAATGTAAACGCCCACTAGCTTCAATCTTTACGATTGCTGTAGGCGCGAGTGACTCAAACGCCCTCATAATTGGCGCCGCCGTTCTCCCATTGGCTAATCGCCCTGCTCTGAAGCCTGCCGGTTGCATGCGATGCAGCTCCATTTGTTGGGTGCGGTGATGTTGCTCCGGGAAATTACGCCGATAAGGATTAATGCGCCTGGTATTTTGAGGAGACGGTCGGAAAGGACGAGTTCCCGAGCCGCCCTGCTTTCTTGCGTTGGGTTGAGACGCCGGTCGGGAAGGACGAGTTCCCGAGCCGTGCAAACGCGTATTCGGCTGAGCAGGCGGTCTGTACGGACGGGGTACAGAGCCGCGCTGCTTGGCGTTCGGAGAGAACTTGTCTCTGAACCGCGTTTAGCCCTTTCGTGGTGGAGCAGCGGTCGGGAAGTACGGGTTTCCAAGCCGCTCAGTGTTGCTTCTTTCGCTGTGGCTGTGCTTGCCACCATTTCAGCCAGCTCTGCTTCCTCGACCTGCTCCGCCCAAGATTTTGTGCGCTCGTTTAATTCGATGGACAGAGCGCTCTCGGAAACTTCAGCATCCTCGATCGGATCCTGAGCAGGTGGTTCTGGACTGAGGCTCACTTCATCTAGGTGCAAGGAGGTGTGGTGGCACCGGTGGCACCGGTCTGCGCTGCCACACATTTCTACTCGATGGAAGGGCGACAAGCAGTTCGGCCAGTACCGATACAGCACAACGGCCCTCAACCGTTCTTCCACCGATTTCGCACGATAGATTGGGCAAAGCCTTATGCCGTGGTTTTTTTTGCACAATTGGCATGGGATAGGGAATTCTCCCTTGCGCTGCTTCGTCTTCTTACGGGCTACAGTATAGCGTGTTATTTTTCTGGAAAGGAAAATCAAATATGCCTCTTAGTAAGGAGGAGTATCTAATAGTTGGGTGGCGAGTTAATTTCAGTGGATCTTGCTGTACTGTTTATATTGTCCATTGGTAGCCGTTTTTGGAGTTTTACTATCGGTCTGATGATCACTCCCTTTTCGGTGCGGATATCCACTACCCGGATGTGAGTGTCGTTTCCGCGGTGTACGTTGACGACTCGTCCTAGTCGCCATTAGTTTGGAGGCAGGTTGTCTTCTCGTATGAGAACCAAGTCATCCACCGTCATGTCTAGTTGCTGTCGCTTCCATTTGGTTCGTTTTTGAAGTTCGTTAAGATACTCTTTCTTCCATCGTTGACAGAATGAGTGATGGAGCTAAAATATGGCTACCTACAAGAAAGTGTCCCGGAGTTAGTGGTTCTAAACTCGACGGATCATTAGACGCAGGACTAAGTGGTCTACAATTAAGACATGCTTCTATTCGACAAAGTAAAGTGGTGAATTCTTCAAATGTGTATTTAATTTCTGAGGCTTCTTTTCGAAAGTGGGACTTAAACTTTTTACCCCTGCCTCCCATAACCCACCCATGTGTGGGGCAGCTGCTGGAATGAAATGCCATGAGATTTGTTGGTAAAAATATTTGGAAATGACTGCTTCACGAGTGTTAGACAGAAACGCTTTAAATTCAGTTTTTAAAGCTCGTGAGGCTCCTACGAAATTATAACCATTGTCGGAGTATATGTTTTTTGGACACCCCCGACGTGCTATAAATCTCGATAAATCTCGACAAAGCTGCTAGGGAGTGAGGCCATAATTTGGTTTTGAACTCGCCTTATGTGTATTGTACACACCTTACAGTTATATATAATGGCTCTTATCATTAATTTGACCCGTGGTATCCAGTATTGCGTTCGAATCAGGCGCAACATTAGCTGATTTTCTCCGTGCAGGGAAATCTCATGAATAAATGCGGTAACAAGTCGCGAGAGATGACAATTGTATGGAAGCAGGATTGGATGCCGCTCATTGTAACTGAGATCATGCGACGCACAAAGGCGTCCTCCTGCTCTCAATATTCCGCTGGAATCGATAAAGGGATTCAAGGTGAGAATTTCACTTTAAGGGTTTATTTTTTGCCCCGAGCTTAAACTTGAAAACTCGCTAGGGAAATGTTGATGTTGGCAAAGTGCGATTACACGCCGTGTCGTAGCCTTGATTTCCTCTGCCGAAATCGAGGTAGACGTCGCGGTAAATTCTAATTTTCTGATGGGATGCGTGCTTTGCAAGAATCGCAAGACATACGATAATTTTTTTTTTTTGTTGTTTTTTTACTCCGACAAGGTTGAAAGTTGATGTATTTTGGAACGATTTTCCGTCGATCCTTGTCAAATTTGGTTTTGAAACAAACCGGTTTCGGCGTTGTGCCATCTTCAGTGTTATTTTTAGTTCTGTTTAGTTTACGTCTGGCGGTCCCTATTTATTGTGTTTTGTCCTAAAAATAAATAGGGACCGCCAGACGTAAACTAAACAGAACGAAAAATAACACTGAAGATGGCACAACGCCGAAACCGGTTTGTTTCAAAACCAAATTTGACAAGGATCGACGGAAAATCGTTCCAAAATACATCAACTTTCAACCTTGTCGGAGTAAAAAAACAACAAAAAACTGTTAATGCCAGTCAGGCTTTAAACTCAGAAACCAGCGGACTATTGACAGTATACAAACGACGCGTACTAAAAATACATACGATTAAGGCGAATATTTGGTTTAACAAACAATGTTTAACACTGAATGTTACACCAAAATTTGCACAAATCAAAATCAAGACCAACACAGAGGCAAGCCGAAAAACGATTAGAAAGGCTGAGAAGGACTTCATCAAAAATGAAGTGAGAAGCTTATACGCCAAGAAAGAACAGACAAACATAGAAATTTTAAACATCCATTTAAGACTAACGGACTACATACCAACCAACACCATAATGGACATATTCGACCGCATAAGGAATGACATCGAACACGAAATGACACTGAAATACAGAACGTTGAACAGGAAGTTACACAAACTTGCGGGACAGCGCGAATCAACAGACCGACACCAACAACACAATTTTCATACTAGACTGACAAATTTAACGGAAGTACCACTAAACAAAGAAGAAATACAGCTATTACAAAAAGGCCTCAAACACAACATTAAGGATAATAACAGGAAGAGACGGGCGGAGCAAGCCATTATAGATGCAGAGGTCGCAATATCACTAATGCCGAGCGAAGAGCAGGAACACGCAAGACACATGTGCAGAGAAATAATAAGCAACCAAATACAAAACGACCAAGAAACAAAGAACAGCAAGGAAGAAAACGATGCAAGGGAATTAAAACAGAAGCTCAGGAGGAACAATGTCGTAACAACCAAGGCGGATAAAGGCAATACAACAGTACTCATCGGCAAACAAGAATACATAGACAAGACAGAAGAACTCATTGAAAAAATGGGTTGCAAGAGAGTGGGGGAGGACCCAACGGACAAGTACCAAACGCAAATAAAAAGAGCCATAAAAGATGCAACCGGCATCATAAGCTCGGGGTTTGCACACCAACTAACCCAAATGAACCCAGCAGCCCCACCACTGATCGCATTACCGAAGATTCACAAACCGGACATTCCAATGAGGCCCATAATCAACTACAAGTCAGCACCTGGATATAGATTATCAAAGCATCTAAAGACGATACTGAAGGACACCCTAGAACTTGAGAACGAACACACAATAACTAACACAACGAAACTGATAGCAAAACTGACGACCGTTAACATCACAAAGGACAGTAAACTAGTATCGTTTGACATTAAGGACTTATACCCCTCAATACCACTACCTGAGACAATAGACATGGTATACACAAAAATACTGGAGAAAACCAAAAACAAAATCAAGGCTGCACAGATCGCAAGAATTCTAAGAACCACACTACAACAAACCTATTTCAAATTTAATAACAAAATCTACAGACAAACGAACGGACTTGGAATGGGGAACCCAACCTCAGCCGTACTCATGGAAGTATTCATGCAGAATTTGGAAGAAAAATACATGAAAGAACTTACAACCGAGTTGGGTGTTACATTTTACGCGAGATACGTTGATGACATTATCTGCATTCTAACCAGCAACAACGAAGAACAAGTATTGGAGTATCTCAACAAACAACACGGAAACATACAGTTTACAATGGAAACAGAAAGCGAAGGAAGGATTAACTACCTAGATCTGGCAATTAGGGCAGATAAGACCACAGGAAAACTTGGCTATGAAATTTACAGAAAACCAACAGCCACAGACACGGTAATTCATAACACTTCGAACCACCCTCAGCAGCACAAAAATGCGGCGTTAAAGCAACTAGTTGACAGACTAGAACGAACACCTTTAACACCAGAAGCACACAAGAGAGAGCTAAACATTATTTACAACATAGCGGTCAATAACGGATATAAAAAAGATCTGATAGACAAAATCAGAAGAAACAATGGGACCCCACAAAGAAGCGATAAGGATAAAGACGGAAAGACATGGACAGTATTAACTTATACAGGAAAATCGACACATAAATTAGCAAATTTTTTCAAAAAACACAACACTCACACAGCATTTAAAACAGTAAACAACTTAGGACGAATACTACGGACAAGTACAAATACAGAGGACTCACTAAACAGCCAAGGCGTATACCAACTGACCTGCGAATGCCAATACAGCTACATAGGACAAACAGGACGTAAAGTAAGAACAAGGTTCCGCGAACACATAAGGGATTACAACAAGAAGTCACGGAAACCCACCACAACACCTGAATCTAACTTTGCAAATCACATGTTCCACAGCAAATGTACACCAGCAAACATTAAGAAAACCGTAAAGGTATTGCATGTGCAGCAAAAAGGTCGACGCCTAAACGCTTTGGAAAACTTGGAGATATACAAACAAAAAACATTTGACGGAAGAATAATAAACGAACAGACGAACACCAACTCGGACGTAATATTTGAGCCATTGAAACTTGTTTACAAAAAACAAAGCACGAACTTAGGTACTACCAAAGAAACTAACGCACAGGACCAACACAAAACATCCCACAGGACAAAAATTACTGACTTCTACCTACCCATGCATACCACATAGGCAACCGTAAAAAGCAAAAAAAAACTTCACGCTGACAAATAAACCCTAAACACAGGTAGCATACACCTACAAACATTTGTTGGCTGCTAGTTAACGATAGATACCGATACCTACGAAGGACAAAACACAATAAATAGGGACCGCCAGACGTAAACTAAACAGAACGAAAAATAACACTGAAGATGGCACAACGCCGAAACCGGTTTGTTTCAAAACCAAATTTGACAAGGATCGACGGAAAATCGTTCCAAAATACACATACGATAACACTCGCAAAGCTTTTGGGAGTGAGGAAAATCTATGGAGTATATCCGAAACCTCCACAGTGATTGTTGCGTGAACTTGTACGCGTTTTTCCTCTTCATCGGTTCGAAAAACCAACTCCTGCGAAGGCCATTCAGATTTGCCCTTCTGAAGCCAAGAAGGGCCCTGCCACCACAACGAACTTTCTACCAAGTCCGAGGCTGTTACTCCACGACGTACCGAAATCTGCGGGATTTGAGGACGAATCTACGTGGTACCAATGGTGCTGTCCAACCCTTTCAATTATTTTTATCACTCTGTGTGAAACAAATGTCGACCAGGAGCACGGTGGTTTCCTGAGCCACGCTAATACGATCGTGGAATCAGTCCACAGGTAGTAACGCAAAGATCGAAAATCCAAATTGTGTATGACCGATTCCACGATCTCTGCTAAAAGCACTGCGCCGCATAATTCCAGACGGGGAAGCGATATGGTTTTAACTGGTGCCACTCTTGTTTTCGCCAGTAACAAGTTTACGAAGATGCCGGACTCTTTTTCAACGCGCATATAGATGGCCGCCGCATACGCCTTCTCCGACGCATCGCAGAATCCATGGATTTCAACTTTTTCCGTAGGTGAAAAATGAACCCATCGAGGTATTTTGATTTTGTCTATAGACGAATATGTGTTCGCAAACGCGTTCCATCGATTTAATGTTGTTGTGGAAACTTGGTCATCCCAATTGGTCCCTTCTAACCAAATATTTTGCATTAAAATCTTCGCAGTGATTATTATTGGCGCTAACCATCCTAATGGATCAAAATGTTTCGCGATGGCTGACAAAATCTTGCGTTTTGTCACAATTTCAATATGATCTAGCCCTTTCGCAGTGAAATAGAACTGATCTGTACATGCATTCCATTTAATACCGAGAATTTTAATACTGCTTGTGTCTTCAAAATCTAGAAAGTCTTGGCTTAGCAGATGAGATGGAGGGATACCGCTCAAGACTTGTCTGCAATTAGCGGTCCACTTTCTGAGAGGGAAACCGCCTGAACCCAAAGCCTGGGAAATCTGATTTCTGGCTTGAATTGTAGATTTCATGTCGTGTCGTCCAGCTAGAACATCGTCGACATACATATGTTGCTGAAGAATGCGAGCAGCGACAGGATGTGACTCCTGAACATCATCTGCTAATTGGAGGAGCGTCCTTAAAGCAAGGTAAGGAGCGCAATTTACTCCGAAGGTCACAGTATTTAATTGAAACTGACGTATTGGTTCGCCAGGTGTGTCGCGGAACAAGACTCTTTGAAATTTCCTCTGTTGAGGATGAATTAAGATCAGACGATAAATTTTTTCAATATCGCTACTGAAAACATATTGGAAAAGTCTCCAACGAAGGATAAGAATCGTCAGATCGCTTTGAAGTATTGGGCCGGGGTAAAGCACGTCATTCAAGCTGACACCGTTATCGGACGGACAGGATGCATTAAACACGATCCGAACTTTTGTGGAAGTACTTTCGGGTTTACTAACCGCATGATGTTTTAAGTAAAAGTACTCGCTCGGAACTTCAGTAGGAGAAGGCCTAACCTCGGTCATGTGCCCTAATTGCTTGTATTCTCCAAGCACTCTGGAATACTCCTCTCGTAAAGAGGAGTTTTTTGCTAGCCTACCTTCACCGCGAAAAAATTGAGAAAACGCGGTTGTCCTGGAACACCCTAGCAAAATTTCTTGCGGAAAGTCAAGACGAAAAGGAAGAGAGACCATGTATCTACCCCCCTCTATTCGCGCAGTGGTAATTTTGAATACCTTTTCGCAGAAATCCTCCTCAGTTGTGTGAGTTCTACTCCGTGGAATGTCCTCCAGTTCCCAGAATGCACTGAACTGTTTATCTAACGCGACTTCATTGAAAAAGGAGACGCACGAAGTGGTTGATTTCTGCTCATTAGTCCGTCCAGTCAGGATCCAGCCGAAGATTGTCTCCTGAGCCAGCAATGAACCCAAGGTGTCCTTGCGCAAGCCATCTAGTATAATTTGAGGATAGACGTCTCCTCCGAGAACAACGTCGACTGGTTCGTTGGCGAAGAACCGCTTATCCGCCAAAATCAGGTCTGGAAAAACTTGGCGTATCGCTGGATTAATTTCGCACGTGGGAAGATTTCCCGTCAGTTTGGGTAGAACTAACGCTATCTTTGACACTGCAGCTGTTGAATCGATGAGTGAACCGATCCTAATGGAGCACGCTTGGTTTGCCTTTGCCGAAACAGTATTGCTGATCCCGGAAACTGTTGCATTCCCCCGTTTGACCGGGAGGCCGATAAGACGCCTGAGCCGGTCAGTAATGAAGGAGCATTCGGATCCTGAATCAATCAATGCCCTTGCCGAATAGGTGGAACCGCTGTATAATATATTAATTTGAGCAGTCCCCAGTAGAATTCCCTTTTTCATATTCGCGAAACATGACTGAACTTGACTTTGAGGGTCATATGCGGGTTCCGTGCTACTAGTGTCAGAAGTTTGAATTTCCAACATTTTTTTATGGAACTTGCTGAACTGCATTCAAATGAAGCATTGAATGATGTCGCGAGTGGCAAATTGAACAATTGAACGCGCTCGTGCACTTTGCGACACCATGTCCGGAGGACAAACAGTTCAGGCACAGGTGATTCCTTTTTGTTCCTTTCGGAAGGAGGCATTTTTTGAAATTGCGTACAGGACCGTATGCTGTGTGCATCGCTATTACACAGCTTACAACTTTTCCTTGCTACATTCGCTTGAAAAGTTTTAAATTTTCTTTGAGGATTTTCGGAGCTGAATTTAGAAGATTGTGGCCGTGAAGTACTAGGCCCTCTAATATCGAAGACAGTTTCTAAAGTCTGAAATCGACTTGTCACTTGTCGACTGTCCATATCCCCCCATTTTGGGATTTCGTCCCAATTCGATATGTCAATATTATGAATCTGGAGTGCGGACATGCAATTATTTATTTCGCGCTGGAGTTCCTTAATTGCACTTCCAGATTCACTTCCTACCGGGGACAGGCTGAAAAGGATCTTCAATTGCCTATTTACTAAAATCCTCTTGTTATCATAACGGTCTGTGAGATTTTTCCAAGCTGTAGAAAAACCTTCATTCGTAAGTGGACACTTACGAACGATCTCTTTCGCTTCACCCTGAGTTTTTTGAATAAGGTGGAATAGCTTCTCTGCTGGACTGGGCCGTTTATTTAGAATATAGATGGCCGTGAACATGTCACGAAATGTTGGCCATGTCATGTAATCTCCTTTAAAAACCTCGGTATCACAAGGCGGCAGCCGAATATTGTGATCCGTATTGAAATGTTCCTCAGATTTTTCTTTTTCCCTTTTTTCTACGAATTTTGAGGATAGGTCACCGATCACTTCCATGCACTTTAAATAAGCAGAATAGGCTTGCTTGTGTTTTTTTCTTTGCTGAAGCAGCTTCTTTGCTAATGCCTGCGGCATCGGTACCTAAAAATCCAAATAGGCTCGTTTTACCCTACCCCACAACTCTTTTACCTCATCTTTTTGAATATCCACAACGGTTTGAGTTTGTTCCGTTGAAGCAAACTCACGAAAATCGGTTTCGAATTCGATGAGTGAATCCGCTAGCTGTTGAAAACTCGCCATTTATTGAATATATTATTTGAAATTGTTTAAGAACTGGATAAAGAGCGAAAACGCTAAGAAAAGGCGCAAAAATATTTGAATGAGGTGAATTGATAAAAGGGAAATGTAGTACTTAGTACCGAAACTTATTGAATAATCGCAAAAAAAAATAAAAAATTTAAATAATTCCAAAAAAGATATCACAAAACTTATGCGAAGATCGTTAAATGTGTGAAAGAGGAAAACGCAGTCCAGGAAAAGGCCCCAAAATATTTGACAAACGAAAAAAATATTGAGTATTGCACGTAGTACTGATAATTTTTTGAAGCCTCAAAAAATATTCCACGTGATTCGTTAAGCACGTAAAATTGTCACTAATTATTGGCACACACTGTAGGAACACTGCTACTTGAATATTAAAACCCACTTAAAAAGAAAAAAAAAATCCAACCAACAGAAATAATGATTGCTGAAATAATATTCGGAGATGTTACATACAATGTAATTTTTATTATAATAATAATTGTTTTTACATCCACTTGTAATAACTTAATTAACTTCTTTTTATTTTTCGTATGCGAATTATTTATAACTTTAGAATTCTTAAATAAATTATTAGTATGCTCGCCACCCAACACTGGTATTTCGGCCGTAATGAATTCGCCGCAACTTATTGTTTTATTTGTTTTTTTGCGATTCGTTTTATTCACGTTGGCTTAAATAATTTATTTTTATGTACATAATATTAATTATGCGATCGCAATATCGCTTTTAATTTCACTTGAATTATGTAGCTTTAATTTTTCGGAAATATTGCGCGAAAGTGATTCTGTGTAGTTGAGTTCAATTAATTCTTAATGTGCAAATTCTTTTTATATTGGAATAGTTCGCGTACCGCGTACGTGAGTTGTTGTTGGTATGAAAATATTTCTGCAATTCTATGCTTGTAGAACGAATTGAAAAAAGAAAAAAAAAAGCTTAATTTGAATTTAAATTCCACTTGGTGGTAAAAATATTTATATTTTTAATTAAGTTGAACGAACTCTTCAAGAAAATTTAAAGGTATTACCCCAACAACAAACACTCGTGCGGCCCGAATGTACCACTTTTTGTGCCAGTGAAATGGCGGAACAACTACAACTTTCACTTTGTTAAAAAAAAACTTTATGCACTTTGAATTCCAAAAATACACAAACTCACTCGCGCCTCTGTCCTCGACAGATTTTTCACCAAAAAATGCACCGGCTTTTATTCACATATGTATGTAATTGGTTGTATTTATGTATGTATGTATGTATATGGATGTGCAAAATTCATGAAAAAGACCATGAACACAAGCTGACGCAAATGCAAATGGTCTCGTGGTCAGTTGTGTGGAAAGAAAAGGAATTAAAAGAAATTCATTAGTGGATCAATAAATATGTATTTGAATGGAAGTCTTTAATTGGATGTTATAACAAGTTATGTTTTGTTTTTACTTACACTAATTATAGCAGACGCTGTGTCATCCAATCCTCGTGAAAAGCAAAAATGGAATGAACAAACTACTGTTTTATATTAAGTCCGCCAACCCCCGTTTTATTCGCTAAGTCATTTTTTAACGAAGAAAACAGTTGATTGGAAGGAGCAACGAATGATCACCGTTATGTGCTGACAATCGTATTGAAAAGGGAACAGGGTGGCATGTATGTCGATTAAATGTGAAGAAAATTAGGCTGTTGGCCTAAACAAGTCCTACACACTATTTCATTCGGTACTTTACCAATCTTCAACCCAAATACTGATTGGTTGCTTGACATGACTTTTAAACAATTAAAATGTGTGTGTCCATACCGATTGTGCCACTTAAATGCATTTGCCTCTGCATCCTTTTGCATAACTGTGCTAAAACATTTGTTATGATCACTCTTGTATATAAAAAGTCCGTTGTCATTGAATGCTTTCAATAGCACACAATTTTTGTTGTTTTTAATTTCGACGCAATCACGCTCAAACGAAACTGTATGCGCGCTTTCTACTGCTTTGCTCGCAGACACAAAGTTATTATGCAAAGCTCGTACATACAACACATTTTTCAATGTTATCATTGTACCGCCGACGTCAACGTCGCCTCGGCCTACTGCGTCAATACACTGTCCACCAGCCAACCAGATTTTTTCACTAGCGTTCGTATATTTTGTAAACAAACTGCGATCGCAACACAAATGCGAAGTTACACCGCTATCCACGCACCAAGTATGCGTCGCCGACACATTTCCGTTATATGTTTTTGTATGCATCATAAAACAAGACCGTTCAACCCTGTTGTTTTCTTGCTTACACTCACTATTTTTCGGCTGTCTACACGCTGCTGCGAAATGTCCACGCCGACTGTAATTGAAACACTTGGCATTTTTACTGTTCTTACTGTTTTTGTTATTGTTTCCTAAACCGTTTGCTACGCTTGCTTTGTTTTTGTTTTGGAAATTACCAGACGCGCATGTCTTAGCTTGCATTAGCACTTCTGTACTTTTTTCGAATTTTTCTACACTTGCACATTGTCGCTAACCTTCTTTCAGTAATTTTACTTTTAACGCATTAAAATTTGGCAATGCGTCTCGTGTTTCCATTGCAACAACAAAATTTTCATATTGCGCCGGCAAACTTGATAATAAAATTATCACTAACATTTCTTCTGGTATTTCAACCTCTATTTCAGCGAGACCTTCGCGAATTCCACAAAATTCGTTTAAGTGGTTTGCAACAGCAGTCCCCTCAGATATATTAAGTTGCAATAGTTTTTTAAATAATAAAATCTTTCGCGAAGATTTATTCTGGTATTTCAACCTCTATTTCAGCGAGACCTTCGCGAATTCCACAAAATTCGTTTAAGTGGTTTGCAACAGCAGTCCTCTCAGACATATTAAGGGCCAGTTTTTCAGTGCAAGTTGAACTCTGTTTGTCGTTTAAACTACGTTTAAACTCAGTATGCAGTTTTTCAGTCAATTTTAAACGGAGTTTAAACTGAGTTTAAACGGCCGATTGTGCTCGGTTAAACTTAGTTTAACTTATCAGCTGTGTGCTGACTACTTCGTTTTGGTTGCAAAATATTTTATTGAGCGCAAGGAAACTAAATTTAAATTTAAACTGAGTTTAACTAAACTTAGTTTAAACTGAGTTTAAACCAGCACTGAAAAACTGGCCCTAAGTTGCAATAGTTTTTTAAATAATAAAATATTTCGCGCAGGCCCTTTTGGCTGATGCATTTCCCGGAACTTATTCAATGCTACCAATGCGCATGTCAAATGCTTCACATGATTTATTTGTGACGGTTTTACACACAGTAAAATTGATGCCAATGCTTTTTCATGTTTTATATCAAACGCCGCTTCTTCCGCAATCGTCATAGTGTCCGATTTGACCTCTCGGCCACACACAACTCCCCAAAGATCGGAGTGTACCAGGACACTTTTCATTTGCACCGACCACGACGCGTAATTTGAAAAAACGCACTCATTGTCTTTAAAATTTAATACACAGACGTACAGTACAATTATTCTTTTTATTATGATTTATTTTTTTCAAATTATTTGCGTTTACGTATTTAAATACCGACACACAGTATTTCGCTTTACTAATACACTGCAACGCGTGCGCACAAGTCTATCTCACAATTTCAAATTCGCGAATGCCGACACACAGCAAGGCGCTGATGCCCATAACCTGTTTGTTTGATTTATTGGAATAGACTGAAAGTACGACAAAAAGGATTACAAACTAGAATGTAAAGAGATGAGGATAACGAATATAGTGATGGGAAGTGTTGCCACATATATATATTACCAACAAAATTTTTAACTTTAGAGTTAAATTAAATACTCGTATTTTTGGGATTTACATGCAAGTATTGAGTTTTATTTTAAAAAGGTGTCCAAAACTTTATTTCTAAGTGAACACGCATGTTCATCACATATGTTTTTATAGTTATTTGTTTTATGCAAGTTTAAAAGCTGTTATGAAACATTTTTGCAAAATTTGAATTTCTCGTATTTTAAAATTGTGATCATGTTGATTTCATATATTTATTTCTTATTTTTATTGCGTTTACATTTATACTGTTTGCATACCTCAAAGGTGGCGAAAAAACTGCAAAATCTCAAAAAATGCAATAAAAAACTCCCAAATGCCATTTCTTACAGAGTGTCTGTGCACAAAACAAAGAGCTTCGTATCAGCTCATCTTTGATTCTCAGTGCTGAAACACTCATCGACTCGCCGCTCAGTAAGATGTCTGAAACTTATAACTGAGCTACTGAGCCACAATTTTTTTTTGGAAGTGAGTCTGAGCGAGAGGCTCATCGCTATGAGTCAGCATAGTAACTAAACTCAGTGCTGTGTTACCCACCTCTAGTCAACCTAACAATTCCAGGAGCTCTTGAAGTCGTTAGGCAACAGCAATCCAGTGAAGGTTGAGGAATTTGTAGCACCGATATCCACTTTCAAAATGGTGGAGAAAATTAACGACGCAGACGCAATAAACGGGATGCCCATGCTGCTCGAGGGAGATGCTGCGGAGTGGTGGAGGGGCGTGAAGGTCCAAATCACCGCGTTTACTGAAGTTATTATTAAGCTCCGAGAATGTTTCGCACCGGCAAAGCCAGCATGGAGAATTTATGCCAAAATAATAGACGGGAAGCAGCAGAAAAGCGAACCAACGGACACTTTTATTCCAAAGAAGCGCGCATTATTTGCACAGTTACCCAACACGCCAGCAGAAGCTGATCAAATCGATATAGTGTTTGGTATGCTCAGTTCGAATATTCGAGAAAGAGCGAGTCGTCCGAAAGTTACGTGCTCCGAACAGCTAATCAATGATGCTCGTGAGGCAGAACTGTTTTTAAGTGAACGCGAAAACCTCAAGAAACCGCAGGAACAAACTGTCCGCTGTAATTTTTGCCATAAGAAGGGGCACACGCGTGAAACTTGTTTTAAAAAACAAAAGTTCGACACAAATGAGATAAATGTTTCTACGATCCCTGCTACCGTAGCATTTAAACCGAAGTTTGCATGCTATGGGTGTAACGCACCTGGTGTCACGCGGGCTAACTGTCCAACTTGCAGCGTGAATAAGAAATCTTCGAACGGAACTATCAGTTTTAATTCACTATCGCCCGTTAATGTCGGTCGAAATATACCACTCGTCAACGTGCAGCTTTGTGGTGTACCAGGTCAAGCGTACTTTGATACTGGCGCGCGTACTAGGGTAGCAAGTGCAAACCTAAAGCGGGCTATGGACTTCAAAGGCTGCAAGCACGAAAAGGTTACCTGTGACATCGCCTTAGCAGACAGAATCATATCCAGGAAACACTGCTTAGCAACAGTATGCGACATTGTTATCGGGGGCCGCAGTATTACCATTAAATTTATAATACGGCTGAAAGGAACCGCACTCTACTTGGTTCAGACTTTCTGCAACAAGCAGTATTGTTTTAAATATGAGACAGAAGTACTGGTACTTTGAGGACAACCCAACTCAGAACTTTAAACTGCGCTTTTTAACATAATCGAAACAGTTAAATGCGCAAAGGTTACACCTAAACGTAAGATGCCCGTAAATAAACGACGCTCAGAAGTAGGACGGGGTGTCGCTCGACCATGGTACTTTCGACCATATGGCCGAAAGTCTCCAAAAATGTGGACATTCGACCATATGGTCGAAAGTCAATGTATGCTGGTGACTTTCGACCATATGGTCGAATGTCCACTTTATTAAATTGAGAATGTGGTCGAAAATCACTGGCACACACTTTTTTTCGGACTTTCGGCCATATGTTAAGTATGCATTTTGTAAAAGGGCAAACTATTGTACCAAAATAACAATTGCTTAAATTTAAGTTTGCCCAGTTACAAAATAATTGTTAAGTATGCATGCATGCAATAAAATTCAACAATAAGAACAGGGCACACAGTATTTCCGCGCAGAACTCCTTTCTGCGTGAGCGGCCTTCGGCCGCGCTTCAAAAAACCCTGGCCGGACAAATTCCGGCTACGCCATCAACAGTATTTCCGCGCAGAACTCCTTTCTGCGTGAGCGGCCTTCGGGCGCGCTTCAAAAGATAACCCTGGCCGGACAAACTCCGGCTACGCCATCAACAGTACTTCCGCGCACAACTCCTTTGCATTTTGTAAAAGGGCAAAGTATTGTACCAAAATAACAATTGCTTAAATTTAAGTTTGACCTGTTGCAAAATAATTGTTGAGTATGCATTTAATAAAATTGAAAATATGGTCGAAAGTTTCTGTGCGCCAGTATGCCATATGGCCGAATGTCCATTTTAGAAAATTTAAAATATGGTCGAAAGTCACTAGCATACAATGACTTTCGACCATATGGTCGAATGTCTAATTTTTTGGGGACTTTCTGCCATATGGTCGAAAGTCCCATGGTCGAGCGACACCCCGCCCAGAAGTAGATGTATCCGAACAAGAAAACTATGGTCCTGACATTCCGACGAATGATTACTCACCGCATTCGATCCAGGCAATATTTAGAGACGCGTTGCCACCAGATGTGCTGACACCAAGAGGCAAAACGAGCCAATGCTATTTCCTTGGCTTGTCGCCAAGAGAAGACATGACGATGACAACGATTATCAGAGGTTGTACTCGTTCAATTTTAAAATATTGAAAGAAACAGATGGCGCTATTTTGAGCATACAACAGAAGCAGCAGCTTGACCCAGTTCTCCAAGGAAATGCAGAAGCATTTGTAATATAACTGAACAACCGCCGTACGCCGAGCACCGCATGGACACAGGTGACCACGACCCGGTTTTCAGTCCACCACATCGTCTGTCGTTTGCAAAAACGCGTGAGCTGAAGGAAAAAGTGGAAAAAATTATCGAAGCAGATATCGTCGCAGAATGCGAATCGCCGTGGGTATCTCCAGTTTAATGGTACCAAAAAAAATGGGGAAATTCGCGTCTGCATTGACTACATTAATTAATGCCATAACTGTACCGGATAGATATTCACTGCCACGTATGGATGACCTCTTTTATGCAGCCAAATGTACAAATTTTATGACAACATTAGATCTGCAAAGCGGTTATTATCAAATAAAAATTAATAATAGAGACTCCTACAAAACTTGTTTCATTACTCCATTCGGGACTTTTCTATTTAAAAGAATGCCATTTGGTCTACGCAATGCACCGGCAACGTTCCAACGACTTATGGATCGTTTTAAAGCCTCTGTTGCGAAAGTTAAAATTTTAGTGTATCTTGATTCTCCGTCATTCTCAGAACATTTAAAATATCTCGATATGGTCCTATCTAAGTTGCTAGAGTATAAATTGCGCATAAATAATAGTAAAAGTAGATTTTGTTGCGAGGAAGTAAAATATTTAGGCCATGTCCTCACGCCTGATGGCATATGCGTTGATAAAGAGAAAACTGTTGCTATTAGCCGAAGAAAAGAACCAAAAAATGTTAAAGTACTTATATCATTCATTCAAACCTGTTCTTGGTACCGAAGATTTATAAATGGCTATGCAGAGATCTCGAAACCATTGACCGAACTTACTAAAAAGAATGCGAAATGGGCTTGGAATAAAAAGCAAAAAGATGCAGTTGAGTCTTTAAAGCAAGCATTGGCAACTGCACCCATCTTAAAACAACCCCAAGACAACTATGCGCAGCTTTACTCCAGGGGGAAGATAATATGGAGCACCCGATTGAATATGCGAGTCGATTATTGTCGGCAGCCGAATGAAATTACTCGACCACGGAGCGTGAAGCCCTAGCTATCGTTTGGGCGTGTTAAAAGTTTTGAGGATGTGTCGAAGGCGCCGAAATAATCCTATTAACAGACTATCAACCCTTGAAGTGGCTGCTAATGATAAAGTCTCCAACTGGTCGTTTAGCGCGATGGGCATTGCAAATTCAACAATACAATTTTAAAATTAAATATACTCCAGGGAAAACCAATCCGCTTGCTGATATGTTATGTCGTCCGCCGTGTGACAGCGATTATAACAAAGTTGATCAAAGCTATACATATGCCTTTCAAGTTGATTTTCCTCGCAAGAATCCGTAAGAAATACGGGATGAACTGTTGAAAGACGTATATTTGAAAAAGAATTTCTTCATTAGAGTCACAAGATGATAATCTAACATTTTGGGTCAATAGAGGGTACATGTTAAATGATGGAGTTCTATTATGTTATGCTAACGATGATAAAGAAGACGCGCAGATAGTAGTGCCACAACAAGAACGTGAAGAAATCCTTAATAAATACCGCAATGACAGCACAGCAGGACAATATGGCGTAGAAAGAACCATACACCGTGTCTCTAGCCGTTGCTTTTGGCCGGGCATGCGAACTGATATTACGAAACACGTCAAAACCTGCAGCCAAAGATTTGAAGTCGTAGCGGTGGACTTATTTGGTAGCTGATGACGTAGCGTCACGTTGGACAGAGGTTTTCCCATTGACCGCAAACGTCAAGCTGTATAGTTGTGTTTTCTCTGTGCTAATTTTTTCTTATTGAAATTTCATTAATTCTTTGTATATAAATTAATAATTTCGTGATAAAAGTTTTGGAGATTTATCTGTGTGCATTTAAAGCTAAGTATAATATTTGTTGATGCGGATTGATTGGTAGAGTCCTAGACTTAATAAATGAAGGAAGAGGTATTCGTTGGTCTTGTTTAAAATGCAGATCAACTGAGGTTGAACTTTTCCAATTTTTTAGAGAAACCAGAAATGGATTTTTCGAAATCGGCAAAGACCTTCGGGCACTTAATGATAAATTTAAACGTTATGAAAACGTGTTTAAGTCATTTAAGTGCCTAGATAAACAAACTTCACAACCTGTAACAGGGACCAAACGCAAAAGGACACACAATCCACCCAAGGAAAGTATTGTGGTTCTTCTTACATTATTTCAAAAGAATATTGTGCCCCAACCCGCCCATCACCGCCTCAATCGCTTTCACCTTCCCAATCTGCTCCTATTGTTGCAAAAACTGTAGCTGGATGAGACTGACTGCTCTGCAAAGAAGCTGTTGTTGTTGTAGCGGCTAGCTACACCCCACTGGGCTGGCGGGCTCCCTCAATCATTATCGTCAAGCTCAACTAACAAAAGGTCCAGGAAACGAGAAGTTTCAACAGGGTCGGACCATAGGGAGAGGGGTGTTAGTTGAGTAGGTTTGGCTGGGCATGTGAATAGGTGATTGGTGTCGTGCGGAGACTCACCACATGCTGGGCAAGTGTTGGGGGTGTCGGGGTTGATCCTGGATAGGTAGCAGTTTAACCTGATACAATATCCAGATCGGAGTTGAGCCAGAGTGACGCGCGAATTACGGAAGTCAAGCTTAACTTGACTAAAAAAACAAAGTTTTGATTTGTTATTTACCAATTTATTGGTTCTTTAGAACTGACTTACTTACAAGCTAACAGTATTATTTATAACAATATTATGCTTATTCTACGTTTATTCTGATTATTATGTATTTCTTAAATATTCTGCTTGTTATGTATTCTGCATTTATTCTGCTTATTATGTATTCTATTTATTATTGCTTATCCATTGATTTCGCAACTGGATAATTGCGAAATCATTGGTTCGTTTACCTCTTGCAATTGCATATGTTAAATTTGGAAAAGTGCAAGGTAAGCAATATTATCTTGTTGTTACCTTGCCCAGTTTGTTTGAAAATACTCCTGGATTTTTATTTTAATGTTTTTATATTTGGTATATGCAAGGGCAACGGCCATAATCAGTAATATCATAGTTATTAAAATTATTATAAATATTACAACAGCGAATTGTGAATGACTTACTTTATGATACTTCAGTTCTTTTATTTTCTCTACATTTTGGATGTTATTTAATATAATTTCTTCGAAAGTTGGTTCAACTTTGGTGTTGTTGACTTTTATGCTATTTGGTAATACAAAATTATCTTTGAATTCTTTGTTTGTATTTTTGAAAGTTTGATTATTTAGATTTATTGTACAGTTATGGAAAGTGAGCAAATAGTTTCTTTTTAGTAATATGTTTCTATTGTCGCAATTGCTAGTTAGATTATAGCCTGTTGTTTGAATATCTTATCGTTTTCTATATTTAAGTCATCAAACTTCTGTATGACATTTCGTCTGTCATTTTCTACTGCTAATTTGAGTTCCTTAAATGTTTTGCTAAAATGGTTATTAATTCTAATATTTTTATTTAAGTTTTCTATTGCGTTATGGTTGTTTTCGTCAATTATTTTTAGATGTGTTTCTATTTCTGTTCTGTCATTGTCGTCCATTGTTCCTGTTAAAAGTTTTAGTCCAGTACCTGATACATTTAGTAATGCTCTCTTATGTCTGTGGGGTAAAATTGCTAAAAGTCTTGTTCTCACTCTGTTTAATTCATTTTCTAAAAGTAACCTATTGTCTACTTTTGTTGCTCTTATATTTTGTTGTAAGGTATTTACAATTTCGAGAATTTTATTGATTTCTATTACATGGATGATTTTACAGTAATTTTGAATAAAGTCTACTTTGTCGAGTTGGATTTCGGCATATCCGTCTGTACTATCAATTGGTTGTAGGGTTAGCGTTGCCGTTGTTATCGTCAATGTTAGCAGCAACAGCGTCAGTATTAGTTGCACCTGAAAATTTCTTTTTTCGCTTAGTGTTTGTTGGATGGATATTTTCTAATTTAAATTTTTTGTATCTAGGTTCATGCTTATGTCTTAGTGCTTTATAGTTCTTGATGTAACCTTCCTGTTGGTCGTGTATATATGTTTCTCTTTTCTCGTTTCTCTTACTTATAATTTTGTTCTTTAGTTGATTTAGCCTGTCGCTAATGGTATCCTTATTAATTTTGCCTTCTGCTATGTCCTGAGGTTTCTCCTTGGTTGAGCTATGTATAGATTTGTTGTAAAATTCTATGCTTTTGAAAAATTTTTCCTGAGTTGACAACTCGAATTTTTCAGCTTCTAACACCCTAAATTTCTCAGAGATTGTGCTATGAAGTCTTTCTATATCTGAGTTGCCTGTGTGGCTGTTTGGTTTGGTAAAATGTATGTCGATATTTTCTTGTCTTAGGAAGTCTTTGACGTTTATCGAGTTGAGTTCGTTGTCGGTTATAATTTTGGTGGGTTTGTTTCTTGTTGAGAAGAAGAGCCTAAGTTTTTCGATAATAGTCTGACTGTTTCTGTCCTCTAGAAATAAAGCTGTTGCTTGTTTGGAAAATTTATCAATAAATGTTAAGAAGCTATGTTTTTTAATTGTATAGACGTCTATGTGTATAATTTGATTTATATCTGTTGGCGTTTCTGTGATATGATATTTGGGTTTTGGTGGACTTCTGTCGTATTTTGCTTTGTTGCAAATGTCACAGTTGTTAATATATTTTTGCACTACCTCTTTAAGGTTATTGAAATACATTTTTTTCTTAATGCCGTCATAAGTTTCGGTTATACCACTATGTCCAGTCTCGAATTTGTGGTATTTGTGTATTTGTTTGTATGTCTCGTCTATTTTGGTCATGTCTTTGGCGTGGTAGCTGCATTTAACGAATTTCAAGCTAGATCCAAAAAGTTTATTATAAATATTACAACAGCGAATTGAGTATGACTTACTTTATGATACTTCAGTTCTTTTATTTTCTCTACATTTTGGATGTTATTTAATATAATTTCTTCGAAAGTTGGTTTAATTTTTCTTGTTGTTGACTTTTATGCTATTTGGTAATACAAAATTATCTTTGAATTCTTTGTTTGTATTTTTGAAAGTTTGATTATTTAGATTTATTGTACAGTTATGGAAAGTGAGCAAATAGTTTCTTTTTAGTAATATGTTTCTATTGTCGCAATTGCTAGTTAGATTATAGCCTGGTGAGTTTTTCAATAAAATCAAACCATTTTCGATTTCTACTATTTCTGTTACATTTTTGTTTGTACTTTTGCAAGTATTACTATAAATACATAATTTGCTTTCTTGTAAATTTCTTATATTTAAATCATGTGTATAATCAAATGTCCTATTTTTATAATATATTATTTCTTTTGGTTTGAATTTTAGTGTAACATAGTTATTATTGTTTATTGGGGTGACTAATGATCTTTCTAATGGGGTTATTTCTGTTGGGACTTTTATTATAAACAGTAATTTATTTTCCTGGTATTCTGCGGTTGTTAATTCAATGTTTTGTAGTTTAAAAAGGTCTATTTCTAATTCTTTTATTTCTTGTTCTGTAAGGATGTTGCTAGTCATTACGTTAAGTTTTGAGGATGCTATATTATTAATTATATGTTCTATGTTGTTCTCTAAAATTTTAATTTTTAAAAGAAGGTCTATATACGAAAGTTGTTTGAATATCTTATCGTTTTCTATATTTAAGTCATGAAACTTCTGTATGACATTTCGTCTGTCATTTTCTACTGCTAATTTGAGTTCCTTAAATGTTTTGCTAAAATGGTTATTAATTCTAATATTTTTATTTAAGTTTTCTATTGCGTTATGGTTGTTTTCGTCAATTATTTTTAGATGTGTTTCTATTTCTGTTCTGTCATTGTCGTCCATTGTTCCTGTTAAAAGTTTTAGTCCAGTACCTGATACATTTAGTAATGCTCTCTTATGTCTGTGGGGTAAAATTGCTAAAAGTCTTGTTCTCACTCTGTTTAATTCATTTT
This sequence comes from Philophylla caesio, assembly GCA_963971545.1. Lineage (NCBI taxonomy): Eukaryota > Metazoa > Arthropoda > Insecta > Diptera > Tephritidae > Philophylla > Philophylla caesio. The sequence continues at coordinate 20,278,953 of OZ020605.1, forward strand.
CTAAAAGTAACCTATTGTCTACTTTTGTTGCTCTTATATTTTGTTGTAAGGTATTTACAATTTCGAGAATTTTATTGATTTCTATTACATGGATGATTTTACAGTAATTTTGAATAAAGTCTACTTTGTCGAGTTGGATTTCGGCATATCCGTCTGTACTATCAATTGGTTGTAGGGTTAGCGTTGCCGTTGTTATCGTCAATGTTAGCAGCAACAGCGTCAGTATTAGTTGCACCTGAAAATTTCTTTTTTCGCTTAGTGTTTGTTGGATGGATATTTTCTAATTTAAATTTTTTGTATCTAGGTTCATGCTTATGTCTTAGTGCTTTATCAAGAACTGATGTAACCTTCCTGTTGGTCTTGTATATATGTTTCTCTTTTCTCGTTTCTCTTACTTATAATTTTGTTCTTTAGTTGATTTAGCCTGTCGCTAATGGTATCCTTATTAATTTTGCCTTCTGCTATGTCCTGAGGTTTCTCCTTGGTTGAGCTATGTATAGATTTGTTGTAAAATTCTATGCTTTTGAAAAATTTTTCCTGAGTTGACAACTCGAATTTTTCAGCTTCTAACACCCTAAATTTCTCAGAGATTGTGCTATGAAGTCTTTCTATATCTGAGTTGCCTGTGTGGCTGTTTGGTTTGGTAAAATGTATGTCGATATTTTCTTGTCTTAGGAAGTCTTTGACGTTTATCGAGTTGAGTTCGTTGTCGGTTATAATTTTGGTGGGTTTGTTTCTTGTTGAGAAGAAGAGCCTAAGTTTTTCGATAATAGTCTGACTGTTTCTGTCCTCTAGAAATAAAGCTGTTGCTTGTTTGGAAAATTTATCAATAAATGTTAAGAAGCTATGTTTTTTAATTGTATAGACGTCTATGTGTATAATTTGATTTATATCTGTTGGTGTTTCTGTGATATGATATTTGGGTTTTGGTGGACTTCTGTCGTATTTTGCTTTGTTGCAAATGTCACAGTTGTTAATATATTTTTGCACTACCTCTTTAAGGTTATTGAAATACATTTTTTTCTTAATGACGTCATAAGTTTCGGTTATACCACTATGTCCAGTCTCGAATTTGTGGTATTTGCGTATTTGTTTGTATGTCTCGTCTATATTGGTCATGTCTTTGGCGTGGTAGCTGCATTTAACGAATTTCAAGCTAGATCCAAAAAGTTCTATAAGTTTTAGCTGTACTTTGCTATATATAGTGTCTGGAAGTTCAGATAATATTCCGATCTTTCCGCTTTTCAGATACCTTCTGAATATATCAGTCATAAAATTTGAGGATATGTCGTCTCTGTTAATATAGATTTTCCTTTTGTTATTAACTATTTCAATTTCCCTCGTTTTATGGTCAGTTATGATAATTTGTGTTGAAAATCGGTTCACTACTGTTTCTAGTATTGGGAAGTGGTCATTCTGTTCCTCTTGTTGTGAGTGAATTGTTGCACATGTGCTCATGTTCTCATCATTTTCTTCTGTCATGTAGATCTCTCCTGACTCGTTATTAATCCTGCTAAGGAAGTCTGCAACTTTATTTTCCTTTCCCTTTATGTAATTTATATTTATATTATATTCGCCTAGTTCTAGTAGCCAACGTTGTAGCCTTGGGTGAATATCCTTTCCTTTGTGCTTAAGATATAGCCAGACTAGTGGCTGGTGGTCTGTTGAAAGGTCAAACTCTTTTCCATAAAGGTACGGTCTGTAGTAGGTGATTCCCCAAACTATGGCGAGTAGTTCTTTTTCTACTGTTGCATATTTTTTTTTATTGTCGTTTAGGGTTCTGCTTGCATAGCTAATAGGGCGGTCATTCTGCATGAGCGCTGCTCCTATCGCAAAGTCGCTTGCATCTGTTACTAATTTAAATCTTTTTGAAAAATCTGGGTAGTTATGAATTGGAGGATTTGTAAGAAATCTTTTTAATTTTAGAAATGAGTCCATATAAAGTGGGTCGTTTTTATTAACTTTTGTGTTCTTCCTTAGATATTTTGTAAGTACGTGGGCTACTTCAGCGTAGTCTTTTATGAACTTTCTGTAGTACCCCGTTATTCCTAGGAACTGCTTGATTTGTTTCTGTGTTTCTGGTAATTTTAAATGTTGAACTGTTTCAATTTCCTTTGGGTTGGGTCTAATACCTTCTGGAGAGAGGATATGGCCCAAGTACTCGGTTTCTTTTGAAAGGAAATTACATTTGTCTATTTGAATTTTGAGGTTGTGTTCCCTCAGTTTGGTTAACACTTAACTCACACTACTGATGTGTTCCTTTAAACTTGTGCTAAAAATCAATATGTCGTCAAGATAGACAACGCATATTTTGTTTATGTATTCTCTTAAAACTGAGTTTATCAGCCTTTGGAATGTGGCAGGTGAGTTTTTCAGTCCGAAGGGCATTCGAACAAACTCGTAATGGCCTAAAGGTGTAGAGAATGCAGTTTTTTTCTGTCTTCTTCCCTGACTAGCACTTGGTGGAAACCTTTGGCCAGGTCAAGGGTTGTGAAGTATTGGGCTTTGCCCAGTTTATCCAAAATATCTTCTATATTTGGGATTGGGAACTTATCATTTACTGTGATTTCGTTTAATTTCCTGTAGTCAATTACGATCCTCCACTTGCTCTTACCTGAATTGTCCATTTTCTTTGGTACAATCCATAATGGTGAGTTATATGGGGACGTACTTTCAACGATTATATTATGTCTTAACATAACGTCAATTTGTTTGTTGATTTCCTCTTCGTGAATCTTTGGGTACCTGTATATTTTAGAATATACGGCATTATTAGTTGTGGTGACAATCTCGTGTTGCACCTCATGGGTATGGCTTAGAGGTTCGCCTTCTTTGAAAAATAGATCACTATTATTTTCGATAATTTTTTCTAGTTCTCTCTGCTCCTCTTTGTTCATGTCAGTCCTTATAAGTTTGTTTAGTACTTCCTTGCTATTTTCTTGGCTTTCCAAGATGTGTACATTTTCGCACTTGTAAGGAAAAACACCTAGGAAGCTTATTTTAGTTTTATTTACTTCGAGGTAGTTTTCCTCTAAGTTAATTATTGCTCCCAACCTTGATAAAATGTTTTGGCCCATAAGTCCCTGAAAATTTTTATTTTTAAATGTGCTAACCTTCCAAGCCATTAAATTTGGATTGTTATATTCTTGAGGTATTTCAGAAATAACCTCATACTCTGTGTGACTTCGTCCGCTTAATGTATTAAATAATATTGGTTTGTCTAGTTTGATCCTTTTATAGTTCGGGAGTGCGTCTTTGTCTAAGAGTGTTGTTGAGGATCCTGTGTCAATTAGGCATATTAATTTTTTTTTGCCTATACTTAATTCAACTAACGGAATATTTCCCTGCTCGTAGCCGATAGAAAATTTACCTCCTGTTCTTCTGGTTCTTTTTCTTCCTGTAAATGGTCTACTTCCATCGGTTCGTATCGGCGGGATTGGGTGGATTTTTGATTAGAATAATTTTGCCTTGACTGTCCTGATTGAGTTTGTCTATTTATTCCTGAAGCTGTTGACTTTGGTTGGTCTTGCCTACTTTCTGAGGAATGAGTATTAGTGCTGCGATTTGATTGCCCTAGGTTCTGTGTTATATTTTTTGTTCCTATATTTTCAGATTTTCTAGCTGGTTTCACTAGCCCTGTTTCCTCTAAAGTATAATATGCTTCCCTGAGTGTCCCTATACTCCTGCTATATATTATACTTGCTAAATGTGCGGGTATATTGTTGAGAAAGGTTTTTAAAATCATTGATTCGGTCACAGCCGGATAAAATTCCGTAGGCTTGTGGTCGTCCTGTTCATATTTGGTGTTTAGATTATCTAATACATTCTTAAGATAGTTGTAGTAATAACTTACGTTGCTATTCTTTGCGCTGATGGCCCGAAAGTACAGTTGATGATATGATTCTCTCACTCCAAAGTTCTTTGTGAGTTCCTTTTTGATTGCTTCCCACGTTGGGTGAGATCCTAGTCCTCTGACAACATTCAGTGCCTCGCCTTGTAGCTTGTTCATAATACATCTTTGGAAAACATAGTCTTTCATTGGCGTGTTTTCGAACAGCGGTAGGAATATTTCGACCTCTCTTATGAAAGATGTGAGGTCATATTCCCTGTTTCCTCTATACTCTTTTATCCTGATGGCCTCCTTTAATAGCTCTGATACGGGGATTATGACGTTGGTTGTACTGTTGGCTCCTTCCATGTTGACTTTGTTTTTGATCACAGTTTTTGTATATTAACTTTGAAGTTTTTGTTTTTATTTCTGTGTTTACAATTTTTATTGTTGACTTGAGGATTGTTTTCAAAGAGTCCTTTCTTCTATGGTGCACAATTTTTATGGTTGACTTGAGGATTCTTTTCGAAGAGTCCTTTCCTTTATGGTTCACAAATTTTTATTGTCCACTTGAGGATTCTTTTTGAAGAGTCCTTCACTTTATAGTTCACAAATTTTCATTGTTCATTTGAGGATTCTTTTTGAAGAGTCCTTTACTTTATAGTTCACAAATTTTTATTGTTCACTTGAGGATTATTTTTGAAGAGTCCTTTACTTTATAGTTCACAATTTTTTATTGTTCATTTGAGGATTCTTTTTGAAGAGTCCTTTACTTTATAGTTCACAAATTTTTTATTGTTCACTTGAGGATTCTTTTTAGAGTCCTTTACTTTAGCCGGGGAAGTTTTTTCACTAAAATCTTTAGATTTCGCGACTGTCGACTGCGCCAATTACGGAAGTCAAAGTTTTGATTTGTTATTTACCAATTTATTGGTTCTTCAGAACTAACTTACTTACAAGCTAACAGGATTATTTATAACAATATTATGCTTATTCTACGTTTATTCTACGTTTATTCTGATTATTATGTATTTCTTAAATATTCTGCTTATTATGTATTATATTTATTATTGCCTATCCATTGATTTCGCAACTGGATAATTGCGAAATCATTGGTTCGTTTACCTCTTGCAATTGCATATGTTAAATTTGGAAAAGTGCAAGGTAAGCAATATTATCTTGTTGTTACCTTGCCCAGTTAATAGTCGGAATGTAAGTCGGCGGTGGAGTTGACGTAACTCGGGCTTCAAGCGAAGATGCCTCTCCTCTACGATGGCCTGTGTGATAACCCGTTCCGTTACTCCGTATTTTCCGCGGAGAATTAAGGAGCATCTGCTGTGTCGCCCTACGGTCGTACGCTCCAAATGAAGGTTTCGAACTAAATCGCCGTCAATAATGGTGTTCGGTGAACATGGGTCGATCATCGCGCGCACTAAATGTAAACGCCCACTAGCTTCAATCTTTACGATTGCTGTAGGCGCGAGTGACTCAAACGCCCTCATAATTGGCGCCGCCGTTCTCCCATTGGCTAATCGCCCTGCTCTGAAGCCTGCCGGTTGCATGCGATGCAGCTCCATTTGTTGGGTGCGGTGATGTTGCTCCGGGAAATTACGCCGATAAGGATTAATGCGCCTGGTATTTTGAGGAGACGGTCGGAAAGGACGAGTTCCCGAGCCGCCCTGCTTTCTTGCGTTGGGTTGAGACGCCGGTCGGGAAGGACGAGTTCCCGAGCCGTGCAAACGCGTATTCGGCTGAGCAGGCGGTCTGTACGGACGGGGTACAGAGCCGCGCTGCTTGGCGTTCGGAGAGAACTTGTCTCTGAACCGCGTTTAGCCCTTTCGTGGTGGAGCAGCGGTCGGGAAGTACGGGTTTCCAAGCCGCTCAGTGTTGCTTCTTTCGCTGTGGCTGTGCTTGCCACCATTTCAGCCAGCTCTGCTTCCTCGACCTGCTCCGCCCAAGATTTTGTGCGCTCGTTTAATTCGATGGACAGAGCGCTCTCGGAAACTTCAGCATCCTCGATCGGATCCTGAGCAGGTGGTTCTGGACTGAGGCTCACTTCATCTAGGTGCAAGGAGGTGTGGTGGCACCGGTGGCACCGGTCTGCGCTGCCACTCATTTCTACTCGATGGAAGGGCGACAAGCAGTTCGGCCAGTACCGATACAGCACAACGGCCCTCAACCGTTCTTCCACCGATTTCGCACGATAGATTGGGCAAAGCCTTATGCCGTGGTTTTTTTTGCACAATTGGCATGGGATAGGGAATTCTCCCTTGCGCTGCTTCGTCTTCTTACGGGCTACAGTATAGTGTGTAATTTTTCTGGAAAGGAAAATCAAATATGCCTCTTAGTAAGGAGGAGTATCTAATAGTTGGGTGGCGAGTTAATTTCAGTGGATCTTGCTGTACTGTTTATATTGTCCATTGGTAGCCGTTTTTGGAGTTTTACTATCGGTCTGATGATCACTCCCTTTTCGGTGCGGATATCCACTACCCGGATGTGAGTGTCGTTTCCGCGGTGTACGTTGACGACTCGTCCTAGTCGCCATTAGTTTGGAGGCAGGTTGTCTTCTCGTATGAGAACCAAGTCATCCACCGTCATGTCTAGTTGCTGTCGCTTCCATTTGGTTCGTTTTTGAAGTTCGTTAAGATACTCTTTCTTCCATCGTTGACAGAATGAGTGATGGAGCTAAAATATGGCTACCTACAAGAAAGTGTCCCGGAGTTAGTGGTTCTAAACTCGACGGATCATTAGACGCAGGACTAAGTGGTCTACAATTAAGACATGCTTCTATTCGACAAAGTAAAGTGGTGAATTCTTCAAATGTGTATTTAATTTCTGAGGCTTCTTTTCGAAAGTGGGACTTAAAACTTTTTACCCCTGCCTCCCATAACCCACCCATGTGTGGGGCAGCTGCTGGAATGAAATGCCATGAGATTTGTTGGTAAAAATATTTGGAAATGACTGCTTCACGAGTGTTAGACAGAAACGCTTTAAATTCAGTTTTTAAAGCTCGTGAGGCTCCTACGAAATTATAACCATTGTCGGAGTATATGTTTTTTGGACACCCCCGACGTGCTATAAATCTCGATAAATCTCGACAAAGCTGCTAGGGAGTGAGGCCATAATTTGGTTTTGAACTCGCCTTTTGTGTATTGTACACACCTTACAGTTATATATAATGGCTCTTATCATTAATTTGACCCGTGGTATCCAGTATTGCGTTCGAATCAGGCGCAACATTAGCTGATTTTCTCCGTGCAGGGAAATCTCATGAATAAATGCGGTAACAAGTCGCGAGAGATGACAATTGTATGGAAGCAGGATTGGATGCCGCTCATTGTAACTGAGATCATGCGACGCACAAAGGCGTCCTCCTGCTCTCAATATTCCGCTGGAATCGATAAAGGGATTCAAGGTGAGAATTTCACTTTAAGGGTTTATTTTTTGCCCCGAGCTTAAACTTGAAAACTCGCTAGGGAAATGTTGATGTTGGCAAAGTGCGATTACACGCCGTGTCGTAGCCTTGATTTCCTCTGCCGAAATCGAGGTAGACGTCGCGGTAAATTCTAATTTTCTGATGGGATGCGTGCTTTGCAAGAATCGCAAGACATACGATAATTTTTTTTTTTTTTGTTGTTTTTTTACTCCGACAAGGTTGAAAGTTGATGTATTTTGGAACGATTTTCCGTCGATCCTTGTCAAATTTGGTTTTGAAACAAACCGGTTTCGGCGTTGTGCCATCTTCAGTGTTATTTTTAGTTCTGTTTAGTTTACGTCTGGCGGTCCCTATTTATTGTGTTTTGTCCTAAAAATAAATAGGGACCGCCAGACGTAAACTAAACAGAACGAAAAATAACACTGAAGATGGCACAACGCCGAAACCGGTTTGTTTCAAAACCAAATTTGACAAGGATCGACGGAAAATCGTTCCAAAATACATCAACTTTCAACCTTGTCGGAGTAAAAAAACAACAAAAAACTGTTAATGCCAGTCAGGCTTTAAACTCAGAAACCAGCGGACTATTGACAGAATACAAACGACGCGTACTAAAAATACATACGATTAAGGCGAATATTTGGTTTAACAAACAATGTTTAACACTGAATGTTACACCAAAATTTGCACAAATCAAAATCAAGACCAACACAGAGGCAAGCCGAAAAACGATTAGAAAGGCTGAGAAGGACTTCATCAAAAATGAAGTGAGAAGCTTATACGCCAAGAAAGAACAGACAAACATAGAAATTTTAAACATCCATTTAAGACTAACGGACTACATACCAACCAACACCATAATGAACATATTCGACCGCATAAGGAATGACATCGAACACGAAATGACACTGAAATACAGAACGTTGAACAGGAAGTTACACAAACTTGCGGGACAGCGCGAATCAACAGACCGACACCAACAACACAATTTTCATACTAGACTGACAAATTTAACGGAAGTACCACTAAACAAAGAAGAAATACAGCTATTACAAAAAGGCCTCAAACACAACATTAAGGATAATAACAGGAAGAGACGGGCGGAGCAAGCCATTATAGATGCAGAGGTCGCAATATCACTAATGCCGAGCGAAGAGCAGGAACACGCAAGACACATGTGCAGAGAAATAATAAGCAACCAAATACAAAACGACCAAGAAACAAAGAACAGCAAGGAAGAAAACGATGCAAGGGAATTAAAACAGAAGCTCAGGAGGAACAATGTCGTAACAACCAAGGCGGATAAAGGCAATACAACAGTACTCATCGGCAAACAAGAATACATAGACAAGACAGAAGAACTCATTGAAAAAATGGGTTGCAAGAGAGTGGGGGAGGACCCAACGGACAAGTACCAAACGCAAATAAAAAGAGCCATAAAAGATGCAACCGGCATCATAAGCTCGGGGTTTGCACACCAACTAACCCAAATGAACCCAGCAGCCCCACCACTGATCGCATTACCGAAGATTCACAAACCGGACATTCCAATGAGGCCCATAATCAACTACAAGTCAGCACCTGGATATAGATTATCAAAGCATCTAAAGACGATACTGAAGGACACCCTAGAACTTGAGAACGAACACACAATAACTAACACAACGAAACTGATAGCAAAACTGACGACCGTTAACATCACAAAGGACAGTAAACTAGTATCGTTTGACATTAAGGACTTATACCCCTCAATACCACTACCTGAGACAATAGACATGGTATACACAAAAATACTGGAGAAAACCAAAAACAAAATCAAGGCTGCACAGATCGCAAGAATTCTAAGAACCACACTACAACAAACCTATTTCAAATTTAATAACAAAATCTACAGACAAACGAACGGACTTGGAATGGGGAACCCAACCTCAGCCGTACTCATGGAAGTATTCATGCAGAATTTGGAAGAAAAATACATGAAAGAACTTACAACCGAGTTGGGTGTTACATTTTACGCGAGATACGTTGATGACATTATCTGCATTCTAACCAGCAACAACGAAGAACAAGTATTGGAGTATCTCAACAAACAACACGGAAACATACAGTTTACAATGGAAACAGAAAGCGAAGGAAGGATTAACTACCTAGATCTGGCAATTAGGGCAGATAAGACCACAGGAAAACTTGGCTATGAAATTTACAGAAAACCAACAGCCACAGACACGGTAATTCATAACACTTCGAACCACCCTCAGCAGCACAAAAATGCGGCGTTAAAGCAACTAGTTGACAGACTAGAACGAACACCTTTAACACTAGAAGCACACAAGAGAGAGCTAAACATTATTTACAACATAGCGGTCAATAACGGATATAAAAAAGATCTGATAGACAAAATCAGAAGAAACAATGGGACCCCACAAAGAAGCGATAAGGATAAAGACGGAAAGACATGGACAGTATTAACTTATACAGGAAAATCGACACATAAATTAGCAAATTTTTTCAAAAAACACAACATTCACACAGCATTTAAAACAGTAAACAACTTAGGACGAATACTACGGACAAGTACAAATACAGAGGACTCACTAAACAGCCAAGGCGTATACCAACTGACCTGCGAATGCCAATACAGCTACATAGGACAAACAGGACGTAAAGTAAGAACAAGGTTCCGCGAACACATAAGGGATTGCAACAAGAAGTCACGGAAACCCACCACAACACCTGAATCTAACTTTGCAAATCACATGTTCCACAGCAAATGTACACCAGCAAACATTAAGAAAACCGTAAAGGTATTGCATGTGCAGCAAAAAGGTCGACGCCTAAACGCTTTGGAAAACATGGAGATATACAAACAAAAAACATTTGACGGAAGAATAATAAACGAACAGACGAACACCAACTCGGACGTAATATTTGAGCCATTGAAACTTGTTTACAAAAAACAAAGCACGAACTTAGGTACTACCAAAGAAACTAACGCACAGGACCACCACAAAACATCCCACAGGACAAAAATTACTGACTTCTACCTACCCATGCATACCACATAGGCAACCGTAAAAAGAAAAAAAAAACTTCACGCTGACAAATAAACCCTAAACACAGGTAGCATACACCTACAAACATTTGTTGGCTGCTAGTTAACGATAGATACCGATACCTACGATACCTAGGGACCGCCAGACGTAAACTAAACAGAACGAAAAATAACACTGAAGATGGCACAACGCCGAAACCGGTTTGTTTCAAAACCAAATTTGACAAGGATCGACGGAAAATCGTTCCAAAATACACATACGATAACACTCGCAAAGCTTTTGGGAGTGAGGAAAATCTATGGAGTATATCCGAAACCTCCACAGTGATTGTTGCGTGAACTTGTACGCGTTTTTCCTCTTCATCGGTTCGAAAAACCAACTCCTGCGAAGGCCATTCAGATTTGCCCTTCTGAAGCCAAGAAGGGCCCTGCCACCACAACGAACTTTCTACCAAGTCCGAGGCTGTTACTCCACGACGTACCGAAATCTGCGGGATTTGAGGACGAATCTACGTGGTACCAATGGTGCTGTCCAACCCTTTCAATTATTTTTATCACTCTGTGTGAAACAAATGTCGACCAGGAGCACGGTGGTTTCCTGAGCCACGCTAATACGATCGTGGAATCAGTCCACAGGTAGTAACGCAAAGATCGAAAATCCAAATTGTGTATGACCGATTCCACGATCTCTGCTAAAAGCACTGCGCCGCATAATTCCAGACGGGGAAGCGATATGGTTTTAACTGGTACCACTCTTGTTTTCGCCAGTAACAAGTTTACGAAGATGCCGGACTCTTTTTCAACGCGCATATAGATGGCCGCCGCATACGCCTTCTCCGACGCATCGCAGAATCCATGGATTTCAACTTTTTCCGTAGGTGAAAAATGAACCCATCGAGGTATTTTGATTTTGTCTATAGACGAATATGTGTTCGCAAACGCGTTCCATCGATTTAATGTTGTTGTGGAAACTTGGTCATCCCAATTGGTCCCTTCTAACCAAATATTTTGCATTAAAATCTTCGCAGTGATTATTATTGGCGCTAACCATCCTAATGGATCAAAATGTTTCGCGATGGCTGACAAAATCTTGCGTTTTGTCACAATTTCAATATGATCTAGCCCTTTCGCAGTGAAATAGAACTGATCTGTACATGCATTCCATTTAATACCGAGAATTTTAATACTGCTTGTGTCTTCAAAATCTAGAAAGTCTTGGCTTAGCAGATGAGATGGAGGGATACCGCTCAAGACTTGTCTGCAATTAGCGGTCCACTTTCTGAGAGGGAAACCGCCTGAACCCAAAGCCTGGGAAATCTGATTTCTGGCTTGAATTGTAGATTCCATGTCGTGTCGTCCAGCTAGAACATCGTCGACATACATATGTTGCTGAAGAATGCGAGCAGCGACAGGATGTGACTCCTGAACATCATCTGCTAATTGGAGGAGCGTCCTTAAAGCAAGGTAAGGAGCGCAATTTACTCCGAAGGTCACAGTATTTAATTGAAACTGACGTATTGGTTCGCCAGGTGTGTCGCGGAACAAGACTCTTTGAAATTTCCTCTGTTGAGGATGAATTAAGATCAGACGATAAATTTTTTCAATATCGCTACTGAAAACATATTGGAAAAGTCTCCAACGAAGGATAAGAATCGTCAGATCGCTTTGAAGTATTGGGCCGGGGTAAAGCACGTCATTCAAGCTGACACCGTTATCGGACGGACAGGATGCATTAAACACGATCCGAACTTTTGTGGAAGTACTTTCGGGTTTACTAACCGCATGATGTTTTAAGTAAAAGTACTCGCTCGGAACTTCAGTAGGAGAAGGCCTAACCTCGGTCATGTGCCCTAATTGCTTGTATTCTCCAAGCACTCTGGAATACTCCTCTCGTAAAGAGGAGTTTTTTGCTAGCCTACCTTCACCGCGAAAAAATTGAGAAAACGCGGTTCTCCTGGAACACCCTAGCAAAATTTCTTGCGGAAAGTCAAGACGAAAAGGAAGAGAGACCATGTATCTACCCCCCTCTATTCGCGCAGTGGTAATTTTGAATACCTTTTCGCAGAAATCCTCCTCAGTTGTGTGAGTTCTACTCCGTGGAATGTCCTCCAGTTCCCAGAATGCACTGAACTGTTTATCCAACGCGACTTCATTGAAAAAGGAGACGCACGAAGTGGTTGATTTCTGCTCATTAGTCCGTCCAGTCAGGATCCAGCCGAAGATTGTTTCCTGAGCCAGCAATGAACCCAAGGTGTCCTTGCGCAAGCCATCTAGTATAATTTGAGGATAGACGTCTCCTCCGAGAACAACGTCGACTGGTTCGTTGGCGAAGAACCGCTTATCCGCCAAAATCAGGTCTGGAAAAACTTGGCGTATCGCTGGATTAATTTCGCACGTGGGAAGATTTCCCGTCAGTTTGGGTAGAACTAACGCTATCTTTGACACTGCAGCTGTTGAATCGATGAGTGAACCGATCCTAATGGAGCACGCTTGGTTTGCCTTTGCCGAAACAGTATTGCTGATCCCGGAAACTGTTGCATTCCCCCGTTTGACCGGGAGGCCGATAAGACGCCTGAGCCGGTCAGTAATGAAGGAGCATTCGGATCCTGAATCAATCAATGCCCTTGCCGAATAGGTGGAACCGCTGCATAATATATTAATTTGAGCAGTCCCCAGTAGAATTCCCTTTTTCATATTCGCGAAACATGACTGAACTTGACTTTGAGGGTCATATGCGGGTTCCGTGCTACTAGTGTCAGAAGTTTGAATTTCCAACATTTTTTTATGGAACTTGCTGAACTGCATTCAAATGAAGCATTGAATGATGTCGCGAGTGGCAAATTGAACAATTGAACGCGCTCGTGCACTTTGCGACACCATGTCCGGAGGACAAACAGTTCAGGCACAGTTGATTCCTTTTTGCATAAATGTTCCTTTCGGAAGGAGGCATTTTTTGAAATTGCGTACAGGACCGTATGCTGTGTGCATCGCTATTACACAGCTTACAACTTTTCCTTGCTACATTCGCTTGAAAAGTTTTAAATTTTCTTTGAGGATTTTCGGAGCTGAATTTAGAAGATTGTGGCCGTGAAGTACTAGGCCCTCTAATATCGAAGACAGTTTCTAAAGTCTGAAATCGACTTGTCAGAAATCTGTCCATATCCCCCCATTTTGGGATTTCGTCCCAATTCGATATGTCAATATTATGAATCTGGAGTGCGGACATGCAATTATTTATTTCGCGCTGGAGTTCCTTAATTGCACTTCCAGATTCACTTCCTACCGGGGACAGGCTGAAAAGGATCTTCAATTGCCTATTTACTAAAATCCTCTTGTTATCATAACGGTCTGTGAGATTTTTCCAAGCTGTAGAAAAACCTTCATTCGTAAGTGGACACTTACGAACGATCTCTTTCGCTTCACCCTGAGTTTTTTGAATAAGGTGGAATAGCTTCTCTACTGGACTGGGCCGTTTATTTAGAATATAGATGGCCGTGAACATGTCACGAAATGTTGGCCATGTCATGTAATCTCCTTTAAAAACCTCGGTATCACAAGGCGGCAGCCGAATATTGTGATCCGTATTGAAATGTTCCTCAGATTTTTCTTTTTCCCTTTTTTCTACGAATTTTGAGGATAGGTCACCGATCACTTCCATGCACTTTAAATAAGCAGAATAGGCTTGCTTGTGTTTTTTCTTTGCTGAAGCAGCTTCTTTGCTAATGCCTGCGGCATCGGTACCTAAAAATCCAAATAGGCTCGTTTTACCCTACCCCACAACTCTTTTACCTCATCTTTTTGAATATCCACAACGGTTTGAGTTTGTTCCGTTGAAGCAAACTCACGAAAATCGGTTTCGAATTCGATGAGTGAATCCGCTAGCTGTTGAAAACTCGCCATTTATTGAATATATTATTTGAAATTGTTTAAGAACTGGATAAAGAGCGAAAACGCTAAGAAAAGGCGCAAAAATATTTGAATGAGGTGAATTGATAAAAGGGAAATGTAGTACGTAGTACCGAAACTTATTGAATAATCGCAAAAAAAAATAAAAAATTGAAATAATTCCAAAAAAGATATCACAAAACTTATGCGAAGATCGTTAAATGTGTGAAAGAGGAAAACGCAGTCCAGGAAAAGGCCCCAAAATATTTGACAAACGAAAAAAATATTGAGTATTGCACGTAGTACTGATAATTTTTTGAAGCCTCAAAAAATATTCCACGTGATTCGTTAAGTACGTAAAATTGTCACTAATTATTGGCACACACTGTAGGAACACTGCTACTTGAATATTAAAACCCACTTAAAAAGAAAAAAAAAATCCAACCAACAGAAATAATGATTGCTGAAATAATATTCGGAGATGTTACATACAATGTAATTTTTATTATAATAATAATTGTTTTTACATCCACTTGTAATAACTTAATTAACTTCTTTTTATTTTTCGTATGCGAATTATTTATAACTTTAGAATTCTTAAATAAATTATTAGTATGCTCGCCACCCAACACTGGTATTTCGGCCGTAATGAATTCGCCGCAACTTATTGTTTTATTTGTTTTTTTGCGATTCGTTTTATTCACGTTGGCTTAAATAATTTATTTTTATGTACATAATATTAATTATGCGATCGCAATATCGCTTTTAATTTCACTTGAATTAGCTTTAATTTTTCGGAAATATTGCGCGAAAGTGATTCTGTGTAGTTGAGTTCAATTAATTCTTAATGTGCAAATTCTTTTTATATTGGAATAGTTCGCGTACCGCGTACGTGAGTTGTTGTTGGTATGAAAATATTTCTGCAATTCTATGCTTGTAGAACGAATTGAAAAAAGAAAAAAAAAAGCTTAATTTGAATTTAAATTCCACTTGGTGGTAAAAATATTTATATTTTAAATTAAGTTGAACGAACTCTTCAAGAAAATTTAAAGGTATTACCCCAACAACAAACACTCGTGCGGCCCGAATGTACCACTTTTTGTGCCAGTGAAATGGCGGAACAACTACAACTTTCACTTTGTTAAAAAAAAACTTTATGCACTTTGAATTCCAAAAATACACAAACTCACTCGCGCCTCTGTCCTCGACAGATTTTTCACCAAAAAATGCACCGGCTTTTATTCACATATGTATGTAATTGGTTGTATTTATGTATGTATGTATGTATATGAATGTGCAAAATTCATGAAAAAGACCATGAACACAAGCTGACGCAAATGCAAATGGTCTCGTGGTCAGTTGTGTGGAAAGAAAAGGAATTAAAAGAAATTCATTAGTGGATCAATAAATATGTATTTGAATGGAAGTCTTTAATTGGATGTTATAACAAGTTATGTTTTGTTTTTACTTACACTAATTATAGCAGACGCTGTGTCATCCAATCCTCGTGAAAAGCAAAAATGGAATGAACAAACTACTGTTTTATATTAAGTCCGCCAACCCCCGTTTTATTCGCTAAGTCATTTTTTAACGAAGAAAACAGTTGATTGGAAGGAGCAACGAATGATCACCGTTATGTGCTGACAATCGTATTGAAAAGGGAACAGGGTGGCATGTATGTCGATTAAATGTGAAGAAAATTAGGCTGTTGGCCAAAACAAGTCCTACACACTATTTCATTCGGTACTTTACCAATCTTCAACCCAAATACTGATTGGTTGCTTGACATGACTTTTAAACAATTAAAATGTGTGTGTCCATACCGATTGTGCCACTTAAATGCATTTGCCTCTGCATCCTTTTGCATAACTGTGCTAAAACATTTGTTATGATCACTCTTGTATATAAAAAGTCCGTTGTCATTGAATGCTTTCAATAGCACACAATTTTTGTTGTTTTTAATTTCGACGCAATCACGCTCAAACGAAACTGTATGCGCGCTTTCTACTGCTTTGCTCACAGACACAAAGTTATTATGCAAAGCTCGTACATACAACACATTTTTCAATGTTATCATTGTACCGCCGACGTCAACGTCGCCTCGGCCTACTGCGTCAATACACTGTCCACCAGCCAACCAGATTTTTTCACTAGCGTTCGTATATTTTGTAAACAAACTGCGATCGCAACACAAATGCGAAGTTACACCGCTATCCACGCACCAAGTATGCGTCGCCGACACATTTCCGTTATATGTTTTTGTATGCATCATAAAACAAGACCGTTCAACCCTGTTGTTTTCTTGCTTACACTCACTATTTTTCGGCTGTCTACACGCTGCTGCGAAATGTCCACGCCGACTGTAATTGAAACACTTGGCATTTTTACTGTTCTTACTGTTTTTGTTATTGTTTCCTAAACCGTTTGCTACGCTTGCTTTGTTTTTGTTTTGGAAATTACCAGACGCGCATGTCTTAGCTTGCATTAGCACTTCTGTACTTTTTTCGAATTTTTCTGCACTTGCACATTGTCGCTAACCTTCTTTCAGTAATTTTACTTTTAACGCATTAAAATTTGGCAATGCGTCTCGTGTTTCCATTGCAACAACAAAATTTTCATATTGCGCCGGCAAACTTGATAATAAAATTATCACTAACATTTCTTCTGGTATTTCAACCTCTATTTCAGCGAGACCTTCGCGAATTCCACAAAATTCGTTTAAGTGGTTTGCAACAGCAGTCCCCTCAGATATATTAAGTTGCAATAGTTTTTTAAATAATAAAATCTTTCGCGAAGATTTATTCTGGTATTTCAACCTCTATTTCAGCGAGACCTTCGCGAATTCCACAAAATTCGTTTAAGTGGTTTGCAACAGCAGTCCTCTCAGACATATTAAGTTGCAATAGTTTTTTAAATAATAAAATATTTCGCGCAGGCCCTTTTGGCTGATGCATTTCCCGGAACTTATTCAATGCTACCAATGCGCATGTCAAATGCTTCACATGATTTATTTGTGACGGTTTTACACACAGTAAAATTGATGCCAATGCTTTTTCATGTTTTATATCAAACGCCGCTTCTTCCGCAATCGTCATAGTGTCCGATTTGACCTCTCGGCCACACACAACTCCCCAAAGATCGGAGTGTACCAGGACACTTTTCATTTGCACCGACCACGACGCGTAATTGGAATCGTCCAATTTCTCGATTTGAAAAAACGCACTCATTGTCTTTAAAATTTAATACACAGACGTACAGTACAATTATTCTTTTTATTATGATTTATTTTTTTCAAATTATTTGCGTTTACGTATTTAAATACCGACACACAGTATTTCGCTTTACTAATACACTGCAACGCGTGCGCACAAGTCTATCTCACAATTTCAAATTCGCGAATGCCGACACACAGCAAGGCGCTGATGCCCATAACCTGTTTGTTTGATTTATTGGAATAGACTGAAAGTACGACAAAAAGGATTACAAACTAGAATGTAAAGAGATGAGGATAACGAATATAGTGATGGGAAGTGTTGCCACATATATATATTACCAACAAAATTTTTAACTTTAGAATTAAATTAAATACTCGTATTTTTGGGATTTACATGCAAATATTGAGTTTTATTTTAAAAAGGTGTCCAAAACTTTATTTCTAAGTGAACACGCATGTTCATCACATATGTTTTTATAGTTATTTGTTTTATGCAAGTTTAAAAGCTGTTATGAAACATTTTTGCAAAATTTGAATTTCTCGTATTTTAAAATTGTGATCATGTTGATTTCATATATTTATTTCTTATTTTTATTGCGTTTACATTTATACTGTTTGCATACCTCAAAGGTGGCGAAAAAACTGCAAAATCTCAAAAAATGCAATAAAAAACTCCCAAATGCCATTTCTTACAGAGTGTCTGTGCACAAAACAAAGAGCTTCGTATCAGCTCATCTTTGATTCTCAGTGCTGAAACACTCATCAACTCGCCGCTCAGTAAGATGTCTGAAACTTATAACTGAGCTACTGAGCCACAATTTTTTTTTGGAAGTGAGTCTGAGCGAGAGGCTCATCGCTATGAGTCAGCATAGTAACTAAACTCAGTGCTGTGTTACCCACCTCTAGTCAACCTAACAATTCCAGGAGCTCTTGAAGTCGTTAGGCAACAGCAATCCAGTGAAGGTTGAGGAATTTGTAGCACCGATATCCACTTTCAAAATGGTGGAGAAAATTAACGACGCAGACGCAATAAACGGGATGCCCATGCTGCTCGAGGGTGATGTTGCGGAGTGGTGGAGGGGCGTGAAGGTCCAAATCACCGCGTTTACTGAAGTTATTATTAAGCTCCGAGAATGTTTCGCACCGGCAAAGCCAGCATGGAGAATTTATGCCAAAATAATAGACGGGAAGCAGCAGAAAAGCGAACCAACGGACACTTTTATTCCAAAGAAGCGCGCATTATTTGCACAGTTACCCAACACGCCAGCAGAAGCTGATCAAATCGATATAGTGTTTGGTATGCTCAGTTCGAATATTCGAGAAAGAGCGAGTCGTCCGAAAGTTACGTGCTCCGAACAGCTAATCAATGATGCTCGTGAGGCAGAACTGTTTTTAAGTGAACGCGAAAACCTCAAGAAACCGCAGGAACAAACTGTCCGCTGTAATTTTTGCCATAAGAAGGGGCACACGCGTGAAACTTGTTTTAAAAAACAAAAGTTTGACACAAATGAGATAAATGTTTCTACCATCCCTGCTACCGTAGCATTTAAACCGAAGTTTGGATGATATGGGTGTAACGCACCTGGTGTCACGCGGGCTAACTGTCCAACTTGCAGCGTGAATAAGAAATCTTCGAACGGAATTATCAGTTTTAATTCACTATCGCCCGTAAATGTCGGTCGAAATATACCACTCGTCAACGTGCAGCTTTGTGGTGTACCAGGTCAAGCGTACTTTGATACTGGCGCGCGTACTAGGGTAGCAAGTGCAAACCTAAAGCGGGCTAGGGACTTCAAAGGCTGCAAGCACGAAAAGGTTACCTGTGACATCGCCTTAGCAGACAGAATCATATCCAGGAAACACTGCTTAGCAACAGTATGCGACATTGTTATCGGGGGCCGCAGTATTACCATTAAATTTATAATACGGCTGAAAGGAACCGCACTCTACTTGGTTCAGACTTTCTGCAACAAGCAGTATTGTTTTAAATATGAGACAGAAGTACTGGTACTTTGAGGACAACCCAACTCAGAACTTTAAACTGCGCTTTTTAACATAATCGAAACAGTTAAATGCGCAAAGGTTACACCTAAACGTAAGATGCCCGTAAATAAACGACGCTCAGAAGTAGGACGGGGTGTCGCTCGACCATGGTACTTTCGACCATATGGCCGAAAGTCTCCAAAAAAGTGGACATTCGACCATATGGTCGAAAGTCAATGTATGCTGGTGACTTTCGACCATATGGTCGAATGTCCACTTTATTAAATTGAGAATGTGGTCGAAAATCACTGGCACACACTTTTTTTCGGACTTTCGGCCATATGTTAAGTATGCATTTTGTAAAAGGGCAAACTATTGTACCAAAATAACAATTGCTTAAATTTAAGTTTGCCCAGTTACAAAATAATTGTTAAGTATGCATGCATGCAATAAAATTCAACAATAAGAACAGGGCACACAGTATTTCCGCGCAGAACTCCTTTCTGGGTGAGCGGCCTTCGGCCGCGCTTCAAAAAAATAACCCTGGCCGGACAAATTCCGGCTACGCCATCAACAGTATTTCCGCGCAGAACTCCTTTCTGCGTGAGCGGCCTTCGGGCGCGCTTCAAAAGATAACCCTGGCCGGACAAACTCCGGCTACGCCATCAACAGTACTTCCGCGCACAACTCCTTTGCATTTTGTAAAAGGGCAAAGTATTGTACCAAAATAACAATTGCTTAAATTTAAGTTTGACCTGTTGCAAAATAATTGTTGAGTATGCATTTAATAAAATTGAAAATATGGTCGAAAGTTTCTGTGCGCCAGTATGCCATATGGCCGAATGTCCATTTTAGAAAATTTAAAATATGGTCGAAAGTCACTAGCATACAATGACTTTCGACCATATGGTCGAATGTCTAATTTTTTGGGGACTTTCTGCCATATGGTCGAAAGTCCCATGGTCGAGCGACACCCCGCCCAGAAGTAGATGTATCCGAACAAGAAAACTATGGTCCTGACATTCCGACGAATGATTACTCACCGCATTCGATCCAGGCAATATTTAGAGACGCGTTGCCACCAGATGTGCTGACACCAAGAGGCAAAACGAGCCAATGCTATTTCCTTGGCTTGTCGCCAAGAGAAGACATGACGATGACAACGATTATCAGAGGTTGTACTCGTTCAATTTTAAAATATTGAAAGAAACAGATGGCGCTATTTTGAGCATACAACAGAAGCAGCAGCTTGACCCAGTTCTCCAAGGAAATGCAGAAGCATTTGTAATATAACTGAACAACCGCCGTACGCCGAGCACCGCATCGACACAGGTGACCACGACCCGGTTTTCAGTCCTCCACATCGTCTGTCGTTTGCAAAAACGCGTGAGCTGAAGGAAAAAGTGGAAAAAATTATCGAAGCAGATATCGTCGGAGAATGCGAATCGCCGTGGGTATCTCCAGTTTAATGGTACCAAAAAAAATGGGGAAATTCGCGTCTGCATTGACTACATTAATTAATGCCATAACTGTACCGGATAGATATTCACTGCCACGTATGGATGACCTCTTTTATGCAGCCAAATGTACAAATTTTATGACAACATTAGATCTGCAAAGCGGTTATTATCAAAAAAAATTAATAATAGAGACTCCTACAAAACTTGTTTCATTACTCCATTCGGGACTTTTCTATTTAAAAGAATGCCATTTGGTCTACGCAATGCACCGGCAACGTTCCAACGACTTATGGATCGTTTTAAATCCTCTGTTGCGAAAGTTAAAATTTTAGTGTATCTTGATTCTCCGTCATTCTCAGAACATTTAAAATATCTCGATATGGTCCTATCTAAGTTGCTAGAGTATAAATTGCGCATAAATAATAGTAAAAGTAGATTTTGTTGCGAGGAAGTAAAATATTTAGGCCATGTCCTCACGCCTGATGGCATATGCGTTGATAAAGAGAAAACTGTTGCTATTAGCCAAAGAAAAGAACCAAAAAATGTTAAAGTACTTATATCATTCATTCAAACCTGTTCTTGGTACCGAAGATTTATAAATGGCTATGCAGAGATCTCGAAACCATTGACCGAACTTACTAAAAAGAATGCGAAATGGGCTTGGAATAAAAAGCAAAAAGATGCAGTTGAGTCTTTAAAGCAAGCATTGGCAACTGCACCCATCTTAAAACAACCCCAAGACAACTATGCGCAGCTTTACTCCAGGGGGAAGATAATATGGAGCACCCGATTGAATATGCGAGTCGATTATTGTCGGCAGCCGAATGAAATTACTCGGCCACGGAGCGTGAAGCCCTAGCTATCGTTTGGGCGTGTTAAAAGTTTTGAGGATGTGTCGAAGGCGCCGAAATAATCCTATTAACAGACTATCAACCCTTGAAGTGGCGGCTAATGATAAAGTCTCCAACTGGTTGTTTAGCGCGATGGGCATTGCAAATTCAACAATACAATTTTAAAATTAAATATACTCCAGGGAAAACCAATCCGCTTGCTGATATGTTATGTCGTCCGCCGTGTGACAGCGATTATAACAAAGTTGATCAAAGCTATACATATGCCTTTCAAGTTGATTTTCCTCGCAAGAATCCGTAAGAAATACGGGATGAACTGTTGAAAGACGTATATTTGAAAAAGAATTTCTTCATTAGAGTCACAAGATGATAATCTAACATTTTGGGTCAATAGAGGGTACATGTTAAATGATGGAGTTCTATTATGTTATGCTAACGATGATAAAGAAGACGCGCAGATAGTAGTGCCACAACAAGAACGTGAAGAAATCCTTAATAAATACCGCAATGACAGCACAGCAGGACAATATGGCGTAGAAAGAACCATACACCGTGTCTCTAGCCGTTACTTTTGGCCGGGCATGCGAACTGATATTACGAAACACGTCAAAACCTGCAGCCAAAGATTTGAAGTCGTAGCGGTGGACTTATTTGGTAGCTGATGACGTAGCGTCACGTTGGACAGAGGTTTTCCCATTGACCGCAAACGTCAAGCTGTATAGTTGTGTTTTCTCTGTGCTTATTTTTTCTTATTGAAATTTCATTAATTCTTTGTATATAAATTAATAATTTCGTGATAAAAGTTTTGGAGATTTATCTGTGTGCATTTAAAGCTAAGTATAATATTTGTTGATGCGGATTGATTGGTAGAGTCCTAGACTTAATAAATGAAGGAAGAGGTATTCGTTGGTCTTGTTTAAAATGCAGATCAACTGAGGTTGAACTTTTCCTATTTTTTAGAGAAACCAGAAATGGATTTTTCGAAATCGGCAAAGACCTTCGGGCACTTAATGATAAATTTAAACGTTATGAAAACGTGTTTAAGTCATTTAAGTGCCTAGATAAACAAACTTCACAACCTGTAACAGGGACCAAACGCAAAAGGACACACAATCCACCCAAGGAAAGTATTGTGGTTCTTCTTACATTATTTCAAAAGAATATTGTGCCCCAACCCGCCCATCACCTCCTCAATCGCTTTCACCTTCCCAATCTGCTCCTATTGTTGCAAAAACTGTAGCTGGATGAGACTGACTGCTCTGCAAAGAAGCTGTTGTTGTTGTAGCGGCTAGCTACACCCCACTGGGCTGGCGGGCTCCCTCAATCATTATCGTCAAGCTCAACTAACAAAAGGTCCAGGAAACGAGAAGTTTCAACAGGGTCGGACCATAGGGAGAGGGGTGTTAGTTGAGTAGGTTTGGCTGGGCATGTGAATAGGTGATTGGTGTCGTGCGGAGACTCACCACATGCTGGGCAAGTGTTGGGGGTGTCGGGGTTGATCCTGGATAGGTAGCAGTTTAACCTGATACAATATCCAGATCGGAGTTGAGCCAGAGTGACGCGCGAATTACGGAAGTCAAGCTTAACTTGACTAAAAAAACAAAGTTTTGATTTGTTATTTACCAATTTATTGGTTCTTCAGAACTGACTTACTTACAAGCTAACAGTATTATTTATAACAATATTATGCTTATTCTACGTTTATTCTGATTATTATGTATTTCTTAAATATTCTGCTTGTTATGTATTCTGCATTTATTCTGCTTATTATGTATTCTATTTATTATTGCTTATCCATTGATTTCGCAACTGGATAATTGCGAAATCATTGGTTCGTTTACCTCTTGCAATTGCATATGTTAAATTTGGAAAAGTGCAAGGTAAGCAATATTATCTTGTTGTTACCTTGCCCAGTTTGTTTGAAAATACTCCTGGATTTTTATTTTAATGTTTTTATATTTGGTATATGCAAGGGCAACGGCCATAATCAGTAATATCATAGTTATTAAAATTATTATAAATATAACAACAGCGAATTGTGAATGACTTACTTTATGATACTTCAGTTCTTTTATTTTCTCTACATTTTGGATGTTATTTAATATAATTTCTTCGAAAGTTGGTTCAACTTTGGTGTTGTTGACTTTTATGCTATTTGGTAATACAAAATTATCTTTGAATTCTTTGTTTGTATTTTTGAAGTTTGATTATTTAGATTTATTGTACAGTTATGGAAAGTGAGCAAATAGTTTCTTTTTAGTAATATGTTTCTATTGTCGCAATTGCTAGTTAGATTATAGCCTGTTGTTTGAATATCTTATCGTTTTCTATATTTAAGTCATGAAACTTCTGTATGACATTTCGTCTGTCATTTTCTACTGCTAATTTGAGTTCCTTAAATGTTTTGCTAAAATGGTTATTAATTCTAATATTTTTATTTAAGTTTTCTATTGCGTTATGGTTGTTTTCGTCAATTATTTTTAGATGTGTTTCTATTTCTGTTCTGTCATTGTCGTCCATTGTTCCTGTTAAAAGTTTTAGTCCAGTACCTGATACATTTAGTAATGCTCTCTTATGTCTGTGGGGTAAAATTGCTAAAAGTCTTGTTCTCACTCTGTTTAATTCATTTTCTAAAAGTAACCTATTGTCTACTTTTGTTGCTCTTATATTTTGTTGTAAGGTATTTACAATTTCGAGAATTTTATTGATTTCTATTACATGGATGATTTTACAGTAATTTTGAATAAAGTCTACTTTGTCGAGTTGGATTTCGGCATATCCGTCTGTACTATCAATTGGTTGTAGGGTTAGCGTTGCCGTTGTTATCGTCAATGTTAGCAGCAACAGCGTCAGTATTAGTTGCACCTGAAAATTTCTTTTTTCGCTTAGTGTTTGTTGGATGGATATTTTCTAATTTAAATTTTTTGTATCTAGGTTCATGCTTATGTCTTAGTGCTTTATAGTTCTTGATGTAACCTTCCTGTTGGTCTTGTATATATGTTTCTCTTTTCTCGTTTCTCTTACTTATAATTTTGTTCTTTAGTTGATTTAGCCTGTCGCTAATGGTATCCTTATTAATTTTGCCTTCTGCTATGTCCTGAGGTTTCTCCTTGGTTGAGCTATGTATAGATTTGTTGTAAAATTCTATGCTTTTGAAAAATTTTTCCTGAGTTGACAACTCGAATTTTTCAGCTTCTAACACCCTAAATTTCTCAGAGATTGTGCTATGAAGTCTTTCTATATCTGAGTTGCCTGTGTGGCTGTTTGGTTTGGTAAAATGTATGTCGATATTTTCTTGTCTTAGGAAGTCTTTGACGTTTATCGAGTTGAGTTCGTTGTCGGTTATAATTTTGGTGGGTTTGTTTCTTGTTGAGAAGAAGAGCCTAAGTTTTTCGATAATAGTCTGACTGTTTCTGTCCTCTAGAAATAAAGCTGTTGCTTGTTTGGAAAATTTATCAATAAATGTTAAGAAGCTATATTTTTTAATTGTATAGACGTCTATGTGTATAATTTGATTTATATCTGTTGGTGTTTCTGTGATATGATATTTGGGTTTTGGTGGACTTCTGTCGTATTTTGCTTTGTTGCAAATGTCACAGTTGTTAATATATTTTTGCACTACCTCTTTAAGGTTATTGAAATACATTTTTTTCTTAATGACGTCATAAGTTTCGGTTATACCACTATGTCCAGTCTCGAATTTGTGGTATTTGCGTATTTGTTTGTATGTCTCGTCTATATTGGTCATGTCTTTGGCGTATTAGCTGCATTTAACGAATTTCAAGCTAGATCCAAAAAGTTCTATAAGTTTTAGCTGTACTTTGTTATATATAGTGTCTGGAAGTTCAGAAAATATTCCGATCTTTCCGCTTTTCAGATACCTTCTGAATATATCAGTCAAAAAATTTGAGGATATGTCGTCTCTGTTAATATAGATTTTCCTTTTGTTATTAACTATTTCAATTTCCCTCGTTTTATGGTCAGGTATGATAATTTGTGTTGAAAATCGGTTCACTACTGTTTCTAGTATTGGGAAGTGGTCATTCTGTTCCTCTTGTTGTGAGTGAATTGTTGCACATGTGCTCATGTTCTCATCATTTTCTTCTGTCATGTAGATCTCTCCTGACTCGTTATTAATCCTGCTAAGGAAGTCTGCAACTTTATTTTCCTTTCCCTTTATGTAATTTATATTTATATTATATTCGCCTAGTTCTAGTAGCCAACGTTGTAGCCTTGGGTTAATATCCTTTCCTTTGTGCTTATGATATACCCAGACTAGTGGCTGGTGGTCTGTTGAAAGGTCAAACTCTTTTCCATAAAGGTACGGTCTGTAGTAGGTGATTCCCCAAACTATGGCGAGTAGTTCTTTTTCTACTGTTGCATATTTTTTTTCATGGTCGTTTAGGGTTCTGCTTGCATAGCTAATAGGGCGGTCATTCTGCATGAGCGCTGCTCCTATCGCAAAGTCGCTTGCATCTGTTACTAATTTAAATTTTTTTGAAAAATCTGGGTAGTTAAGAATTGGAGGGTTGTAAGAAATCTTTTTAATTTTAGAAATGAGTCCATATAAAGTGGGTCGTTTTTATTAACTTTTGTGTTCTTCCTTAGATATTTTGTAAGTCCGTGGGCTACTTCAGCGTAGTCTTTTATGAACTTTCTGTAGTACCCCGTTATTCCTAGGAACTGCTTGATTTGTTTCTGTGTTTCTGGTAATTTTAAATGTTGAATTGTTTCAATTTTCTTTGGGTTGGGTCTAATACCTTCTGGAGAGAGGATATGGCCCAAGTACTCGGTTTCTTTTGAAAGGAAATTACATTTGTCTATTTGAATTTTGAGGTTGTGTTCCCTCAGTTTGGTTAACACTTAACTCACACTACTGATGTGTTCCTTTAAACTTGTGCTAAAAATCAATATGTCGTCAAGATAGACAACGCATATTTTGTTTATGTATTCTCTTAAAACTGAGTTTATCAGCCTTTGGAATGTGGCAGGTGAGTTTTTCAGTCCGAAGGGCATTCGAACAAACTCGTAATGGCCTAAAGGTGTAGAGAATGCAGTTTTTTTTCTGTCTTCTTCCCTGACTAGCACTTGGTGGAAACCTTTGGCCAGGTCAAGGGTTGTGA
The DNA here is from genome assembly GCA_963971545.1 of Philophylla caesio. NCBI lineage: Eukaryota > Metazoa > Arthropoda > Insecta > Diptera > Tephritidae > Philophylla > Philophylla caesio. The sequence goes on from OZ020605.1 coordinate 20,305,786, forward strand.
AGTATTGGGCTTTGCCCAGTTTATCCAAAATATCTTCTATATTTGGGATTGGGAACTTATCATTTACTGTGATTTCGTTTAATTTTCTGTAGTCAATTACGATCCTCCACTTGCTCTTACCTGAATTGTCCATTTTCTTTGGTACAATCCATAATGGTGAGTTATATGGGGACGTACTTTCAACGATTATATTCTGTCTTAACATATCGTCAATTTGTTTGTTGATTTCCTCTTCGTGAATCTTTGGGTACCTATATATTTTAGAATATACGGCATGATTAGTTGTGGTGACAATCTCGTGTTGCACCTCATGGGTATGGCTTAGAGGTTCGCCTTCTTTGAAAAATAGATCACTATTATTTTCGATAATTTTTTCTAGTTCTCTCTGCTCCTCTTTGTTCATGTCAGTCCTTATAAGTTTGTTTAGTACTTCCTTGCTATTTTCTTGGCTTTCCAAGATGTGTACATTTTCGTACTTGTAAGAACAAACACCTAGGAAGCTTATTTTATTTTTATTTACTTCGAGGTAGTTTTCCTCTAAGTTAATTATTGCTCCCAACCTTGATAAAATGTTTTGGGCAATAAGTCTCTAAAATTTTTTATTTTTAAATGTGGTAGCCTTCCAAGCCATTAAATTTGGATTGTTAAATTCTTGAGGTATTTCAGAAATAACCTCATACTCTGTGTGACTTCGTCCGCTTAATGTATTAAATAATATTGGTTTGTCTAGTTTGATCCTTTTATAGTTCGGGAGTGCGTCTTTGTCTAAGAGTGTTGTTGAGGATCCTGTGTCAATTAGGCATATTAATTTTTTTTGCCTATACTTAATTCAACTAACGGAATATTTCCCTGCTCGTAGCCGATAGAAAATTTACCTCCTGTTCTTCTGGTTCTTTTTCTTCCTGTAAATGGTCTACTTCCATAGGTTCGTATCGGCGGGATTGGGTGGATTTTTGATTAGAATAATTTTGCCTTGACTGTCCTGATTGAGTTTGTCTATTTATTCCTGAAGCTGTTGACTTTGGTTGGTCTTGCCTACTTTCTGAGGAATGAGTATTAGTGCTGCGATTTGATTGCCCTAGGTTCTGTGTTATATTTTTTGTTCCTATATTTTCAGATTTTCTAGCTGGTTTCACTAGCCCTGTTTCCTCTAAAGTATAATATGCTTCCCTGAGTGTCCCTATACTCCTGCTATATATTATACTTGCTAAACGACCGTAGGCTTGTGGTCGTACTGTTCATATTTGGCGTTTAGATTATCTAATACATTCTTAAGATAGTTGTAGTAATAACTTACGTTGCTATTCTTTGCGCTGATGGCCCGAAAGTACAGTTGATGATATGATTCTCTCACTCCAAAGTTCTTTGTGAGTTCCGTTTTGATTGCTTCCCACGTTGGGAGAGATCCTAGTCCTCTGACAACATTCAGTGCCTCGCCTTGTAGCTTGTTCATAATACATCTTTGGAAAACATAGTCTTTAATTGGCGTGTTTTCGAACAGCGGTAGGAATATTTCGACCTCTCTTATGAAAGATGTGAAGTCATATTCCCTGTTTCCTCTATACTCTTTTATCCTGCTGGCCTCCTTTAATAGCTCTGATACGGGGATTGTGACGTTGGTTGTACTGTTGGCTCCTTCCATGTTGACTTTGTTTTTGATCACAGTTTTTGTATATTAACTTTGAAGTTTTTGTTTTTATTTCTGTGTTTACAATTTTTCAATTTTTCTTTTCAAAGAGTCCTTTCTTCTATGGTGCACAATTTTTATTGTTGACTTGAGGATTCTTTTTGAAGAGTCCTTTACTTTATAGTTCACAAATTTTTATTGTTCACTTGATTATTCTTTTTGAAGAGTCCTTTACTTTATAGTTCACAAATTTTTATTGTTCATTTGACGATTCTTTTTGAAGAGTCCTTTACTTTATAGTTCACAAATTTTTTATTGTTCACTTGAGGATTCTTTTTAAAGAGTCCTTTACTTTAGCCGGGGTAAGTTTTTTCACTAAAATCTTTAGATTTCGCGACTGTCGACTGCGCCAATTACGGAAGTCAAGCTTAACTTGACTAAAAAAAACAAAGTTTTGATTTGTTATTTACCAATTTATTGGTTCTTCAGAACTGACTTACTTACAAGCTAACAGTATTATTTATAACAATATTATGCTTATTCTACGTTTAATAATTGACAAATTTTTTGAGCTCGAGGCCAGTTTATAGTAGATTTTATTGGAAAAATAACAACAGTTTTTAAAATGGTAGAAGTTATAGTACTATTTCGGAAATCACCACATTTCCTCATCAGACTTCTTTTTTTGTTATATTTATTCTTCATAACCACTTCTCCAAGGCTATGAACCAAGGAGCTCGGAGTTGCAAAGCCAACACGCTAAATGCTGTGCTACGCTAGCCGAGTGGACTGCGTCGTTTTTCCATCTTCCTTAAACAAACCAACTACAAACAAGAGCAACTGATCTGCTGCTATTTAAACTTGTATAAACTGGCCTCGAGCTCAAAAAATTTGTCAATTATTAAAATCAATAAGGCCGAAAAACAACTAAAAATTCATATATTCTACGTTTATTCTGATTATTATGTATTTCTTAAATATTCTGCTTGTTATGTATTCTGCATTTATTCTGCTTATTATGTATTCTATTTATTATTGCTTATCCATTGATTTCGCAACTGGATAATTGCGAAATCATTGGTTCGTTTACCTCTTGCAATTGCATATGTTAAATTTAGAAAAGTGCAAGGTAAGCAATATTATCTTGTTGTTACCTTGCCCAGTTAATAGTCGGAATGTAAGTCGGCGGTAGAGTTGACGTAATTTGCGTCTCACGAGGCAGCTGGAGCTCCTCAGCTGCACCGTCCATCGTAATTAAAATGATGAAGTAGGTCGTCAGTGAAAACTTGTTTCATAACATTGCCAAAGTCTTCAGCAACACCTTTTGTTTTATACAACACTGCAATCTGAAAATTAATATAGTTAATGGTAGTCAGACGATTTGGTTAAAATTTGATAACATAAATATATCATTATTACATAATTCTTTAAAAATTACCATAGCTCTTTCATATTCCTCTTTTTTTTACTTTTTCTTTGACGTCATATAATGTAGCCAATGAATTTAAAGGCAAAATGGATGCAATTTCGGATATGTATTCATCAGGACTTTCACCGGTTATTGTGGATACAGAATTTCGAATTAGTGTCACGGTTACCTTGACTTCTCGCAGAAGTTTATTTGTGGCCATAAACTCAGTTTATCTACCATCTGAAACCAAATACATTTTGTATTAATAACAATAATAATAATAATTAGTTTATCTTTACATTTTGTAAAATCATATCCATCTTCTTCTCGAGTCTTCCCTGGTTCTCTATGATATTGTCAAGTTGGGTTTTTTGTGAAGGCTGGGCATTTTCTACAGCTTTAAACACCTTCCTCTTTTTGAAGGGTGTAACATCACAATTACTAGTTGCAAGTTGAATTCTTGGCATACATAGTTGGCACAGTAACTTCGTCTTTAAAAATAAAATAAATAAAAATGAGCAAGAGAAGAGTTTTGCTTTAGAATTTTACCTTGAACTAAAATTGAAAACTCGTCTTCAAAAATGTTTTCTGACTCCATAGCTACAGTAAAAAGAAAAACTAACATTTTTTGTTATTCAATTATATTTCTATCGTGTAACACGCCGCTATTATTATTATTATTACTGTTTTTAATTATTGTTATTATCTACTTATGTATACATGTTTTTCTATCTTGCTATTATTTCTGTTTTATATATTTGTATATCTGGCAATGCCGTTTATGACAATAGCTTTTACTGTCGAACTTAAAGTTTTATCCTAAGATGGCAATGTTGTAAAACATCTCATAACCTATATTTGTCTCTTTCTCACATATCAATTTTAAATTGTATAACAATTATTTAGCAGGATTGCCATAGCAACACTGCATTTATCAATTCGCCTTGACATTGAGTATAAAGAGGCCTATGCGCTCTGAAATCTTGCACATTTCGTTTGATGATCGGCGGTGAGCAGAGCTTTTGTGCTTGCACATGACTGAATTTGTAGTGTGGACAGCGATGGCTGGCGGCTGCAGAGCGGTCATGGGCTTGCATATCTATATATGCAGTGTGGACAGCGATGGTTGGCCGCTGCAGAGTAGTTGTTGCTTGGGCTCGCGCAGATTACTGAACCCTATGCGTAATTACAGTTTTTGTTACATTTAAATTTTATTGTCCTCGTGCAAGTATACCAATAAATATACAAAATAAACAGAGCCTCGAGTTTTCATTAAATTATCTACGAAAGAGACTCTACATTGGCGCCCATCTTAGTGGCCAAAATTTTGCGAAGAAGTCCACGAGTCAACACGTTGGTTACGGTTGACTCAACCTAACAATTCCAGGAGCTGAAGTCGTTAGGCAACAGCAATGTACGAGCCGGTACATTCACCACGTGCAGTGCGCGTTATAACGCCGACCGCAACCCGGTGAAGGTTGAGGAATTTGTAGCAGCGATATCCACTTTCAAAATGGTGGAGAAAATTAACGACGCCGACGCAATAAACGGGATGCCCATGCTGCTCGAGGGTGATGCTGCGGAGTGGTGGAGGGGCGTGAAGGACCAAATCACCGCGTTTACTGAAGTTATTATTAAGCTCCGAGAATGTTTCGCACCGGCAAAGCCAGCATGGAGAATTCATGCCAAAATAATAGACGAGAAGCAGCAGAAAAGCGAACCAACGGACACTTTAATTCCAAAGAAGCGCGCATTAATTGCAGAGTTACCCAACACGCCAGCAGAAGCTGATCAAATCGATATAGTGTTTGGTATGCTCAGTTCGAATATTCGAGAAAGAGTGAGTCGTCCGAAAGTTACGTTCTACGAACAGCTTATCAATGATGCTCGTGAGGCAGAACTGTTTTTAAGTGAACGCGAAAACCTCAAGAAACCGCAGGAACAAACTGTCCGCTGTAATTTTTGCCATAAGAAGGGGCACACGCGTGAAACTTGTTTTAAAAAACAAAAGTTTGACACAAATGAGATAAATGTTTCTACGATCCCTGCTACCGTAGCATTTAAACCGAAGTTTGCATGATATGGGTGTAACGCACCTGGTGTCACGCGGGCTAACTGTCCAACTTGCAGCGTGAATAAGAAATCTTCGAACGGAACTATCAGTTTTAATTCACTATCGCCCGTAAATGTCGGTCGAAATATACCACTCGTCAACGTGCAGCTTTGTGGTGTACCAGGTCAAGCGTACTTTGATACTGGCGCCCGTACTAGGGTAGCAAGCGCAAACCTAAAGCGGGTTATGGACTTCAAAGGCTGCAAGTACGAAAAGGTTACCTGTGACATCGCCTTAGCAGACAGAATCATATCCAGGAAACACTGCTTAGCAACAGTATGCGACATTGTTATCGGGGGCCGCAGTATTAGCATTAAATTTATAATACGGCCAATAGCTGAAAAGAACCGCACTCTACTTGGTTCAGACTTTCTGGAACAAACAGTATTGTTTTAAATATGAGACAGAAGTACTGGTACTTTGAGGACAACCCAACTCAGAACTTTAAACTGCGCTGGTTAACATAATCGAAACAGTTAAATGCGCAAAGGTTACACCTAAACGTAAGATGCCCGTAAATAAACCACGCTCAGAAGTAGATGTATCCGAACAAGAAAACTATGGTCCTGACATTCCAAAGAATCATTACTCGCCGCATTCGATCCAGGCAATATTTAGAGACGCGTTGCCACCAGATGTGCTGACACCAAGAGGCAAAACGAGCCAATGCTATTTCCTTGTCTTGTCGCCAAGAGAAGACATGACGATGACAACGATTATCAGAGGTTGTACTCGTTCAATTTTAAAATATTGAAAGAAACAGATGGCGCTAGTTTGAGCATACAACAGAAGCAGCAGCTTGACCCAGTTCTCCAAGGAAATGCAGAAGTATTTGTAATATAACTAAACAACCGCCTTACGCCGAGCACCGCATCGACACAGGTAACCACGACCCGGTTTTCAGTCCACCACATCGTCTGTCGTTTGCAAAACGCCGTGAGCTGAAGGAAAAAGTGGAAACAATTATCGAAGCAGATATCGTCGCAGAATGCGAATCGCCGTGGGTATCTCCAGTTTAATGGTACCAAAAAAAATGGGGAAATTCGCGTCTGCATTGACTACATTAATTAATGCCATTACTGTACCGGATAGATATTTACTACCACGTATGGATGACCTCTTTTATGCAGCCAAATGTACAAATTTCATGACAACATTAGATCTGCAAAGCGGTTATTATCAAATAAAAATTAATAATAGAGACTCCTACAAAACTTGTTTCATTACTCCATTCGGGACTTTTCTATTTAAAAGAATGCCATTTGGTCTACGCAATGCACCGGCAACGTTCCAACGACTTATGGATCGTTTTAAAGCCTCTGTTGCGAAAGTTTAAATTTTAGTGTATCTTGATTCTCCGTCATTCTCAGAACATTTAAAATATCTCGATATGGTCCTATCTAAGTTGCTAGAGTATAAATTGCGCATAAATAATAGTAAAAGTAGATTTTGTTGCGAGGAAGTAAAATATTTAGGCCATGTCCTCACGCCTGATGGCATATGCGTTGATAAAGAGAAAACCGTTGCTATTAGCCAAAGAAAAGAACCAAAAAATGTTAAAGTACTTATATCATTCATTCAAACCTGTTCTTGGTACCGAAGATTTATAAATGGCTATGCAGAGATCTCGAAACCATTGACCGAACTTACTAAAAAGAATGCGAAATGGGCTTGGAATAAAAAGCAAAAAGATGCAGTTGAGTCTTTAAAGCAAGCATTGGCAACTGCACCCATCTTAAAACAAGCCCAAGACAACTATGCGCAGCTTTACTCCAGGGGGAAGATAATATAAAGCACCCGATTGAATATGCGAGTCGATTATTGTCGGCAGCCGAAAGAAATTACTCGACCACGGAGCGTGAAGCCCTAGCTATCGTTTGGGCGTGTTAAAAGTTTTGAGGATGTGTCGAAGGCGCCGAAATAATCCTATTAACAGACTATCAACCCTTGAAGTGGCTGCTAACTATCCAGTCTCCAACTGGTCGTTTAGCGCGATGGGCATTGCAAATTCAACAATACAATTTCAAAATTAAATATACTCCAGGGAAAACCAATTCGCTTGCTGATATGTTATGTCGTCCGCCGTGTGACAGCGATTATAACAAAGTTGATCAAAGCTATACATATGCCTTTCAAGTTGATTTTCCTCGCCAGAATCCGAAAGAAATACGGGATGAACTGTTGAAAGACGTATATTTAAAAAAGAATTTCTTCATTAGAGTCACAAGATGATAATCTAACATTTTGGGTCAATAGAGGGTACATGTTAAATGATGGAGTTCTATTATGTTATGCTAACGATGATAAAGAAGACGCGCAGATAGTAGTGCCACAACAAGAACGTGAAGAAATCCTTAATAAATACCGCAATGACAGCACAGCAGGACAATATGGCGTAGAAAGAACCATACACCGTGTCTCTAGCCGTTACTTTTGGCCAGGCATGCGAACTGATGTTACGAAACACGTCAAAACCTGCAGCCAAAGATTTGAAGTCGTAGCGGTGGACTTATTTGGTCCGTTACCAAAAACAAATGACGGATTTTAGTGGATATTGGTAGCTGATGACGTAGCGTCACGTTGGACAGAGGTTTTCCCATTGACCGCAAACGTCAAGCTTTATAGATGTGTTTTCTCTGTGCTAATTTTTTCTTATTGAAATTTCATTAATTCTTTGTATATAAATTAATAATTTCGTGATAAAAGTTTTGGAGATTTATCTGTGCGCATTTAAAACTAAGTATAATATTTGTTGAGCATATTTTGCATTGATTTTATTACACATTAATTTCGTTTTTAATTGCCGAATCATTAGTTGATTTGCGTTGTTATTGTTTCTTATTTACATTGTTTTTGCTTCTTTGTTTTGCTTTAAACTTTGTGTATATGTTTAAGTTTGCGCGCATTTTCTTTTCTCTTTTTGATTGTCATTCTTTAAACAGCTGTTTGCGTTTAGTTTTTTAGGTGTCTATTACTGTGCATCTAAAACTGTTCGTTGCATAAATAGCTCTCAAACCTTAAATAATTATAAAACTTGCCCTACCTTACAAACTGCTTTCTTCTTTGATTTATTAATACAATTTTAGTTTTTACTCATATTGAATTTTACTGTTTAAATTATGTCTTGCATTTTTGACAACTGCAAAAATAAAAGCGAAAATGAGCAACGCTCTGTTGCATGCTGGTTGTGCGATGGGATTGCTCATATAAAATGTGGCGGATTGATTGGTAGAGTCCTAGACTTAATAAATGAAGGAAGAGGTATTCGTTGGCCTTGTTTAAAATGCAGATCAACTGAGGTTGAACTTTTCCAATTTTTTAGAGAAACCAAAAATGAATTTTTCGAAATCGGCAAAGACCTTCGGGCACTTAATGATAAATTTAAACGTTATGAAAACGTGTTTAAGTCATTTAAGTGCCTAGATAAACAAACTTCGCAACCTGTAAGAAGGACCAAACGCAAACGGACACACAATCCACCCAAGGAAAGTGTTGTGGCTCCTCTTACATTATTTCAAAAGAATATTGTGCCCCAACCCCAACAAATTGAGCTAATTAATATTTTGTCTCCTGTCCCTCCGCCTCAGCACTCGCGCTTTTTTTTCTAATAAAAGCAATGCTGATCATGAGAACATACAGGTATCTTCACCTGTCCTGCCTGCCCTGAAGTGGGTCCATCACCGCCTCAATCGCTTTCACCTTCCCAATCTGCTCCTATTGTTGCAAAAACTGTAGCTGGATGAGACTGACTGCTCTGCAAAGAAGCTATTGTTGTTGTAGCGGCTAGCTATGAGGAGCTGCACCTGGTAGTCAGACGATTTGGTTAAAATTTGATAACATAAATATATGATTATTACATAATTCTTTAAAAATTACCATAGCTCTTTCATATTCCTCTTTTTTTACTTTTTCTTTGACGTCATATAATGTAGCCAATGAATTTAAAGGCAAAATGGATGCAATTTCGGATATGTATTCATCAGGACTTTCACCGGTTATTGTGGATACAGAATTTTGAATTAGTGTCACGGTTACCTTGACTTCTCGCAGAAGTTTATTTGTGGCCATAAACTCAGTTTATCTACCATCTGAAAACAAATAAATTTTGTATTAATAACAATAATAATAATAATTAGTTTATATTAACACTTTGTAAAATCATATCTATCTTCTTCTCGAGTCTTCCCTGGTTCTCTATGATATTGTCAAGTTGGGTTTTTTGTGAAGGCTGGGCATTTTCTACAGCTTTAAACACCTTCCTCTTTTTGAAGGATGTAACATCACAATTACTAGTTGCAAGTTGAATTCTTGGCATAGTTGGCACAGTAACTTCGTCTTTAAAAATAAAATAAATAAAAATGAGCAAGACAAGAGTTTTGCTTTAGAATTTTACCTTGAACTAAAATTGAAAACTCGTCTTCAAAAATGTTTTCTGACTCCATAGCTGCAGTAAAAGAAAAACTAAAATTTTTTTTTATTCAATTATATTTCTATCGTGTAACACGCCGCTATTATTATTATTATTACTGTTTTTAATTATTGTTATTATCTACTTATGTATACATGTTTTTCTATCTTGCTATTATTTCTGTTTTATATATTTGTATATCTGACAATGCCGTTTATGACAATAGCTTTTACTGTCGAACTTAAAGTTTTATCCTAAGATGGCAATGTTGTAAAACATGTCATAACCTATATTTGTCTCTTTCTCACATATGAATTTTAAATTGTATAACAATTATTTTGCAGGATTGCTATAGCAACACTGCATTTATCAATTCGCCTTGACATTGAGTATAAAAAGGCCTATGCGCTCTGAAATCTTGCACATTTCGTTTGATGATCGGCGGTGAGCAGAGCTTTTGTGCTTGCACATGACTGCCTTTGTAGTGTGGACAGCGATGGCTGGCGGCTACAGAGCGGTCATGGGCTTGCATATCTATATATGCAGTGTGGACAGCGATGGTTGGCCGCTGCAGAGTAGTTGTTGCTTGGGCTCGCGCAGATTACTGAACCCTATGTGTAATTACAGTTTTTGTTACATTTAAATTTTATTGTCCTCGTGCAAGTATACCAATAAATATACAAAATAAACAGAGCCTCGAGTTTTCATTAAATTATCTACGAAAGAGACTCTACATTGGCGCCCATCTTAGTGGCCAAAATTTTGCGAAGAAGTCCACGAGTCAACACGTTGGTGACGGTTGACTCAACCTAACAATTCCAGGAGCTGAAGTCGTTAGGCAACAGCAATGTACGAGCCGGTACATTGACCACGTGCAGTGTGCGTTCTAACGGCGACCGCAACCCGGTGAAGGTTGAGGAATTTATAGAAGCGATATCCACTTTCAAAATGGTGGAGAAAATTAACGACGCCGACGCAATAAACGGGATGCCCATGCTGCTCGAGGGTGATGCTGCGGAGTGGTGGAGGGGCGTGAAGGACCAAATCACCGCGTTTACTGAAGTTATTATTAAGCTCCGAGAATGTTTCGCACCGGCAAAGCCAGCATGGAGAATTCATGCCGAAATAATAGACGGGAAGCAGCAGAAAAGCGAACCAACGGACACTTTAATTCCAAAGAAGCGCGCATTAATTGCACAGTTACCCAACACGCCAGCAGAAGCTGATCAAATCGATATAGTGTTTGGTATGCTCAGTTCGAATATTCGAGAAAGAGTGAGTCGTCCGAAAGTTACGTGCTACGAACAGCTTATCAATGATGCTCGTGAGGCAGAACTGTTTTTAAGTGAACACGAAAACCTCAAGAAACCGCAGGAACAAACTGTCCGCTGTAATTTTTGCCATAAGAAGGGCCACACGCGTGAAACTTGTTTTAAAAAACAAAAGTTTGACACAAATGAGATAAATGTTTCTACCATCCCTGCTACCGTAGCATTTAAACCGAAGTTTGGATGATATGGGTGTAACGCACCTGGTGTCACGCGGGCTAACTGTCCAACTTGCAGCGTGAATAAGAAATCTTCGAACGGAATTATCAGTTTTAATTCACTATCGCCCGTAAATGTCGGTCGAAATATACCACTCGTCAACGTGCAGCTTTGTGGTGTACCAGGTCAAGCGTACTTTGATACTGGCGCCCGTACTAGGGTAGCATGCGCAAACCTAAAGCGGGTTATGGACTTCAAAGGCTGCAAGTACGAAAAGGTTACCTGTGACATCGCCTTAGCAGACAGAATCATATCCAGGAAACACTGCTTAGCAACAGTATGCGACATTGTTATCGGGGCCGCAGTATTACCATTAAATTTATAATACGGCCAATAGCTGAAAACAACCGCACTCTACTTGGTTCAGACTTTCTGCAACAAGCAGTATTGTTGTAAATATGAGACAGAAGTACTGGTACTTTGAGGACAACCCAACTGAGAACTTTAAACTGCGCTGGTTAACATAATCCAAACAGTTAAATGCGCAAAGGTTACACCTAAACGTAAGATGCCCGTAAATAAACCACGCTCAGAAGTAGATGTATCCGAACAAGAAAATTATGGTCCTGACATTCCGACGAATGATTACTCGCCGCATTCGATCCAGGCAATATTTAGAGACGAGTTGCCACCAGATGTGCTGACACCAAGAGGCAAAACGAGCCAATGCTATTTCCTTGTCTTGTCGCCAAGAGAAGACATGACGATGACAACGATTATCAGAGGTTGTACTCGTTCAATTTTAAAATATTGAAAGAAACAGATGGCGCTAGTTTGAGCATACAACAGAAGCAGCAGCTTGACCCAGTTCTCCAAGGAAATGCAGAAGCATTTGTAATATAACTAAACAACCGCCGTACGCCGAGCACCGCATCGACACAAGTGACCACGACCCGGTTTTCAGTCCACCACATCGTCTGTCGTTTGCAAAAACGCGTGAGCTGAAGGAAAAAGTGGAAAAAATTATCGAAGCAGATATCGTCGCAGAATGCGAATCGCCGTGGGTATCTCCAGTTTAATGGTTCCAAAAAAAATGGGGAAATTCGCGTCTGCATTGATTAAATTAATTAATGCCATAACTGTACCGGATAGCTATTCACTGCCACGTATGGATGACCTCTTTTATGCAGCCAAATGTACAAATTGTATGACAACATTAGATCTGCAAAGCGGTTATTATCAAATAAAAATTAATAATAGAGACTCCTAAAAAACTTGTTTCATTACTCCATTCGGGATTTTTCTATTTAAAAGAATGCCATTTGGTCTACGCAATGCACCGGCAACGTTCCAACGACTTATGGATCGTTTTAAAGCCTCTGTTGCGAAAGTTTAAATTTTAGTGTATCTTGATGACCTGATAATAAGTATATTCTCCGTCATTCTCAGAACATTTAAAAGATCTCGATATGGTGCTATCTAAGTTCCTAGAGTATAAATTTCGCATAAATAATAGTAAAAGTAGATTTTGTTGCGAGGAAGTAAAATATTTAGGCCATGTCCTCACGCCTGATGGCATATGCGTTGATCAAGAGAAAACTGTTGCTATTAGCCAAAGAAAAGAACCAAAAAATGTTAAAGTACTTATATCGTTCATTCGAACCTGTTCTTGGTACCGAAGATTTATAAATGGCTATGCAGAGATCTCGAATCCATTGACCGAACTTACTAAAAAGAATGCGAAATGGGCTTGGAATGAAAAGCAAAAAGATGCATTTGAGTCTTTAAATCAAGCATTGGCAACTGCACCCATCTTAAAACAAGCCCAAGACAACTATGCGCAGCTTTTCTCCAGGGGGAAGATAATATGCAACATCCGATTGAATATGCGAGTCGATTATTGTCGGCAGCCGAAAGAAATTACTCGACCACGGAGCGTGAAGCCCTAGCTATCGTTTGGGCGTGTTAAAAGTTTTGAGGATGTATCGAAGGCGCCGAAATAATCCTATTAACAGACTATCAACCCTTGAAGCGCGATGGGCATTGCAAATTCAACAATACAATTTCAAAATTAAATATACTCCAGGGAAAACCAATTCGCTTGCTGATATGTTATGTCGTCCGCCGTGTGACAGCGATTATAACAAAGTTGATCAAAGCTATACATATGCCTTTCAAGTTGATTTTCCTCGCCAGAATCCGAAAGAAATACGGGATGAACTGTTGAAAGACGTATATTTAAAAAAGAATTTCTTCATTAGAGTCACAAGATGATAATCTAACATTTTGGGTCAATAGAGGGTACATGTTAAATGATGGAGTTCTATTATGTTATGCTAACGATGATAAAGAAGACGCGCAGATAGTAGTGCCACAACAAGAACGTGAAGAAATCCTTAATAAATACCGCAATGACAGCACAGCAGGACAATATGGCGTAGAAAGAACCATACACCGTGTCTCTAGCCGTTACTTTTGGCCAGGCATGCGAACTGATATTACGAAACACGTCAAAACCTGCAGCCAAAGATTTGAAGTCGTAGCGGTGGACTTATTTGGTCCGTTACCAAAAACAAATTACGGATTTCAGTGGATATTGGTAGCTGATGACGTAGCGTCACGTTGGACAGAGGTTTTCCCATTGACCGCAAACGTCAAGCTTTATAGTTGTGTTTTCTCTGTGCTACTTTTTTCTTATTGAAATTTCATTAATTATTTGTATATAAATTAATAATTTCGTGATAAAAGTTTTGGAGATTTATCTGTGCGCATTTAAGGCTAAGTATAATATTTGTTGAGCATTTTTTGCATTGATTTTATTACACTTTAATTTCGTTTTTAATTGCCGAATCATTAGTTGATTTGCATTGTTGTTGTTTCTTATTTACATTGTTTTTGCTTTAAACTTTGTGTATTTGTTTAAGTTTTTTGATTGTCATTCTTTAAACAGCTGGTTGCGTTTAGTTTTTTAGGTGTCTATTACTGGGCATCTAAAATTGTTTGTTGCATAAATAGCTCTCAAACCTTAAATAATTATAAAACTTGCCCTACCTTACAAACTGCTTTCTTCTTTGATTTATTAATACAATTTTAGTTTTTACTCATATTGAATTTTACTGTTTAAATTATGTCTTGCATTTTTGACAACTGCAAAAATAAAAGCGATAATGAGCAACGCTCTGTTGCATGCGGGTTGTGCGATGGGATTGCTCATATAATATGTGCCGGATTGATTGGTAGAGTTCTAGACTTAATAAATGAAGGAAGAGGTATTCGTTGGTCTTGTTTAAAATGCAGATCTACTGAGGTTGAACTTTTCCAATTTTTTAGAGAAACCAGAAATGGATTTTTCGAAATACGCAAAGACCTTCGGGCACTTAATGATAAAATTAAACGTTATGAAAACGTGTTTAAGTCATTTAAGTGCCTAGATAAACAAACTTCGCAACCTGTAACAGGGACCAAACGCAAACGTATTGTGGCTCCTCTTACATTATTTCAAAAGAATATTGTGCCCCAACCCCAACAAATTGAGCTAATTAATATTTTGTCTCCTGTCCCTCCGCCTCAGCACTCGCGCTTTTTTTTCTAATAAAAGCAATGCTGATCATGAGAACATACAGGTATCTTCACCTGTCCTGCCTGCCCTGAAGTGGGTCCATCACCGCCTCAATCGCTTTCACCTTCCCAATCTGCTCCTATTGTTGCAAAAACTGTAGCTGGATGAGACTGACTGCTCTGCAAAGAAGCTGTTGTTGTTGTAGCGGCTAGCTTCACCCCACTGGGCTGGCGGGCTCCCTCAATCATTATCGTCAAGCTCAACTAACGAAAGGTCCAGGAAACGAGAAGTTTCAACAGGGTCGGACCATAGGGAGAGGGGTGTTAGTTGAGTAGGTTTGGCTGGGCATGTGAATAGGTGATTGGTGTCGTGCGGAGACTCACCACATGCTGGGCAAGTGTTGGGGGTGTCGGGGTTGATCCTGGATAAGTAGCAGTTTAACCTGGTACAATATCCAGATCGGAGTTGAGCCAGAGTGACGCGCGTCTCACGAGGCAGCTGAAGCTCCTCAGCTGCACCGTCCATCGTAATTAAAATGATGAAGTAGTTCGTCAGTGAAAACTTGTTTCATAACATTGCCAAAGTCTTCAGCAACACCTTTTGTTTTATACAACACTGCAATCTGAAAATTCATATAGTTAATGGTTAAATTTGGTTAAAATTTGATAACATAAATATATCATTATTACATAATTCTTTAAAAATTACCATAGCTCTTTCATATTCCTCTTTTTTTTACTTTTTCTTTGACGTCATATAATGTAGCCAATGAATTTAAAGGAAAAATGGATGCAATTTCGGATATGTATTCATCAGGACTTTCACCGGTTATTGTGGATACAGAATTTTGAATTAGTGTCACGGTTACCTTGACTTCTCGCAGAAGTTTATTTGTGGCCATAAACTCAGTTTATCTACCATCTGAAAACAAATACATTTTGTATTAATAACAATAATAAGAATAATTAGTTTATCTTTACATTTTGTAAAATCATATGCATCTTCTTCTCGAGTCTTTCCTGGTTCTCTATGATATTGTCAAGTTGGGTTTTTTGTGAAGGCTGGGCATTTTCTACAGCTTTAAACACCTTCCTCTTTTTGAAGGGTGTAACATCACAATTACTAGTTGCAAGTTGAATTCTTGGCATAGTTGGCACAGTAACTTCGTCTTTAAAAATAAAATAAATAAAAATTAGCAAGACAAGAGTTTTGCTTTAGAATTTTACCTTGAACTAAAATTGAAAACTCGTCTTCAAAAATGTTTTCTGACTCCATAGCTACAGTAAAAAGAAAAACTAACATTTTTTGTTATTCAATTATATTTCTATCGTGTAACACGCCGCTATTATTATTATTATTACTGTTTTTAATTATTGTTATTATCTACTTATGTATACATGTTTTTCTATCTTGCTATTATTTCTGTTTTATATATTTGTATATCTGGCAATGCCGTTTATGACAATAGCTTTTACTGTCGAACTTAAAGTTTTATCCTAAGACGGCAATGTTGTAAAACATCTCATAACCTATATTTGTCTCTTTCTCACATATCAATTTTAAATTGTATAACAATTATTTAGCAGGATTGCCATAGCAACACTGCATTTATCAATTCGCCTTGACATTGAGTATAAAAGGCCTATGCGCTCTGAAATCTTGCACATTTCGTTTGATGATCGGCGGTGAGCAGAGCTTTTGTGCTTGCACATGACTGAATTTGTAGTGTGGACAGCGATGGCTGGCGGCTACAGAGCGGTCATGGGCTTGCATATCTATATATGCAGTGTGGACAGCGATGGTTGGCCGCTGCAGAGTAGTTGTAGCTTGGGCTCGCGCAGATTACTGAACCTTATGCGTTATTACAGTTTTTGTTACATTTAAATTTTATTGTCCTCGTGCAAGTATACCAATAAATATACAAAATAAACAGAGCCTCGAGTTTTCATTAAATTATCTACGAAAGAGACTCTACATTGGCGCCCATCTTAGTGGCCAAAATTTTGCGAAGAAGTCCACGAGTCAACACGTTGGTTACGGTTGACTCAACCTAACAATTCCAGGAGCTGAAGTCGTTAGGCAACAGCAATGTACGAGCCGGTACATTCACCACGTGCAGTGCGTGTTATAACGCCGACCGCAACCCGGTGAAGGTTGAGGAATTTGTAGCAGCGATATCCACTTTCAAAATGGTGGAGAAAATTAACGACGCCGACGCAATAAACGGGATGCCCATGCTGCTCGAGGGTGATGCTGCGGAGTGGTGGAGGGGCGTGAAGGACCAAATCACCGCGTTTACTGAAGTTATTATTAAGCTCCGAGAATGTTTCGCACCGGCAAAGCCAGCATGGAGAATTCATGCCAAAATAATAGACGAGAAGCAGCAGAAAAGCGAACCAACGGACACTTTAATTCCAAAGAAGCGCGCATTAATTGCACAGTTACCCAACACGCCAGCAGAAGCTGATCAAATCGATATAGTGTTTGGTATGCTCAGTTCGAATATTCGAGAAAGAGTGAGTCGTCCGAAAGTTACGTTCTACGAACAGCTTATCAATGATGCTCGTGAGGCAGAACTGTTTTTAAGTGAACGCGAAAACCTCAAGAAACCGCAGGAACAAACTGTCCGCTGTAATTTTTGCCATAAGAAGGGGCACACGCGTGAAACTTGTTTTAAAAAACAAAAGTTTGACACAAATGAGATAAATGTTTCTACGATCCCTGCTACCGTAGCATTTAAACCGAAGTTTGCATGATATGGGTGTAACGCACGTGGTGTCACGCGGGATAACTGTCCAACTTGCAGCGTGAATAAGAAATCTTCGAACGGAACTATCAGTTTTAATTCACTATCGCCCGTAAATGTCGGTCGAAATATACCACTCGTCAACGTGCAGCTTTGTGGTGTACCAGGTCAAGCGTACTTTGATACTGGCGACCGTACTAGGGTAGCAAGCGCAAACCTTAAGCGGGTTATGGACTTCAAAGGCTGCAAGTACGAAAAGGTTACCTGTGACATCGCCTTAGCAGACAGAATCATATCCAGGAAACACTGCTTAGCAACAGTATGCGACATTGTTATCGGGGGCCGCAGTATTAGCATTAAATTTATAATACGGCCAATAGCTGAAAAGAACCGCACTCTACTTGGTTCAGACTTTCTGGAACAAACAGTATTGTTTTAAATATGAGACAGAAGTACTGGTACTTTGAGGACAACCCAACTCAGAACTTTAAACTGCGCTGGTTAACATAATCGAAACAGTTAAATGCGCAAAGGTTACACCTAAACGTAAGATGCCCGTAAATAAACCACGCTCAGAAGTAGATGTATCCGAACCGCATTCGATCCAGGCAATATTTAGAGACGCGTTGCCACCAGATGTGCTGACACCAAGAGGCAAAACGAGCCAATGCTATTTCCTTGTCTTGTCGCCAAGAGAAGACATGACGATGACAACGATTATCAGAGGTTGTACTCGTTCAATTTTAAAATATTGAAAGAAACAGATGGCGCTAGTTTGAGCATACAACAGAAGCAGCAGCTTGACCCAGTTCTCCAAGGAAATGCAGAAGCATTTGTAATATAACTAAACAACCGCCTTACGCCGAGCACCGCATCGACACATGTAACCACGACCCGGTTTTCAGTCCACCACATCGTCTGTCGTTTGCAAAAACGCGTGAGCTGAAGGAAAAACTGGAAAAAATTATCGAGCAGATATCGTCGCAGAATGCGAATCGCCGTGGGTATCTCCAGTTTAATGGTACCAAAAAAAATGGGGAAATTCGCGTCTGCATTGACTACATTAATTAATGCCAAAACTGTACCGGATAGATATTTACTGCCACGTATGGATGACCTCTTTTATGCAGCCAAATGTACAAATTTCATGACAACATTAGATCTGCAAAGCGGTTATTATCAAATAAAAATTAATAATAGAGACTCCTACAAAACTTGTTTCATTACTTCATTCGGGACTTTTCTATTTAAAAGAATGCCATTTGGTCTACGCAATGCACCGGCAACGTTCCAACGACTTATGGATCGTTTTAAAGCCTCTGTTGCGAAAGTTCAAATTTTAGTGTATCTTGATTCTCCGTCATTCTCAGAACATTTAAAATATCTCGATATGGTCCTATCTAAGTTGCTAGAGTATAAATTGCGCATAAATAATAGTAAAAGTAGATTTTGTTGCGAGGAAGTAAAATATTTAGGCCATGTCCTCACGCCTGATGGCATATGCGTTGATAAAGAGAAAACTGTTGCTATTAGCCAAAGAAAAGAACCAAAAAATGTTAAAGTACTTATATCGTTCATTCGAACCTGTTCTTGGTACCGAAGTTTTATAAATGGCTATGCAGAGATCTCGAATCCATTGACCGAACTTACTAAAAAGAATGCGAAATGGGCTTGGAATGAAAAGTAAAAAGATGAATTTGAGTCTTTAAAGCAAGCGTTGGCAACTGCACCCATCTTAAAACAAGCCCAAGACAACTATGCGCAGCTTTACTCCAGGGGGAAGATAATATGCAACATCCGATTGAATATGCGAGTCGATTATTGTCGGCAGCCGAAAGAAATTACTCGACCACGGAGCGTGAAGCCCTAGCTATCGTTTGGGCGTGTTAAAAGTTTTGAGGATGTATCGAAGGCGCCGAAATGATCCTATTAACAGACTATCAACCCTTGAAGTGGCTGCTAACGATGAAGTCTCCAACTGGTCGTTTAGCGCGATGGGCATTGCAAATTCAACAATACAATTTCAAAATTAAATATACTCCAGGGAAAACCAATTCGCTTGCTGATATCTTATGTCGTCCGCCGTGTGACAGCGATTATAACAAAGTTGATCAAAGCTATACATATGCCTTTCAAGTTGATTTTCCTCGCAAGAATCCGAAAGAAATACGGGATGAACTGTTGAAAGACGTATATTTAAAAAAGAATTTCTTCATTAGAGTCACAAGATGATAATCTAACATTTTGGGTCAATAGAGGGTACATGTTAAATGATGGAGTTCTATTATGTTATGCTAACGATGATAAAGAAGACGCGCAGATAGTAGTGCCACAACAAGAACGTGAAGAAATCCTTAATAAATACCGCAATGACAGCACAGCAGGACAATATGGCGTAGAAAGAGCCATACACCGTGTCTCTAGCCGTTACTTTTGGCCAGGCATGCGAACTGATATTACGAAACACGTCAAAACCTGCAGCCAAAGATTTGAAGTCGTAGCGGTGGACTTATTTGGTCCGTTACCAAAAACAAATGACGGATTTCAGTGGATATTGGTAGCTGATGACGTAGCGTCACGTTGGACAGAGGTTTTCCCATTGACCGCAAACGTCAAGCTGTATAGTTGTGTTTTCTCTGTGCTACTTTTTTCTTATTGAAATTTCATTAATTCTTTGTATATAAATTAATAATTTCGTGATAAAAGTTTTGGAGATTTATCTGTGCGCATTTAAGGCTAAGTATAATATTTGTTGAGCATTTTTTGCATTGATTTTATTACACTTTAATTTCGTTTTTAATTGCCGAATCATTAGTTGATTTTCATTGTTGTTGTTTCTTATTTACATTGTTTTTGCTTTAAACTTTGTGTATTTGTTTAAGTTTTTTGATTGTCATTCTTTAAACAGCTGTTTGCGTTTAGTTTTTTAGGTGTCTATTACTGGGCATCTAAAATTGTTCGTTGCATAAATAGCTCTCAAACCTTAAATAACTATAAAACATACATTACCTTCCAAACAGCTTTCTTCTTTGTTTTATTAATACAATTTTGGGTTTTTCTTATATTGAATTTTACTGATTAAATTATGTCTTGCATTTTAGACAACTGCAAAAATAAAAGCGATAATGAGCAACGCTCTGTTGCATGCGGGTTGTGCGATGGGATTGCTCATATAAAATGTGCCGGATTGATTGGTAGAGTCCTAGACTTAATAAATGAAGGAAGAGGTATTCGTTGGTTTTGTTTACAATGCAGATCAACTGAGGTTGAACTTTTCCAATTTTTTAGAGAAACGTTATGAAAACGTGTAAAATCATTTAAGTGCCTAGATAAACAAGCTTCGCAACCTGTAAGATTGACCAAACGCAAACGGACACACAATCCACCCAAGGAAAGTGTTGTGGCTCCTCTTACATTATTTCAAAAGAATATTGTGCCCCAACCCCAACAAATTGAGCTAATTAATATTTTGTCTCCTGTCCCTCCGCCTCAGCACTCGCGCTTTTTTTTTCTAATAAAAGCAATGCTGATCATGAGAACTTACAGGTATCTTCACCTGTCATGAATGCCCTGAAGTGGGTCCATCACCGCCTCAATTGCTTTCACCTTCCCAATCTGCTCCTATTGTTGCAAAAACTATAGCTGGATGAGACTGACTGCTCTGCAAAGAAGCTGTTGTTGTTGTAGCGGCTAGCTACACCCCACTGGGCTGGCGGGCTCCCACAATCATTATTGTCAAGCTCAACTAACGAAAGGTCCAGGAAACGAGAAGTTTCAGCAGGGTCGGACCATAGGGAGAGGGGTGTTAGTTGAGTAGGTTTGGCTGGGCATGTGAATAGGTGATTGGTGTCGTGCGGAGACTCTTCACATGCTGGGCAAGTGTTGGGGGTGTCGGGGTTGATCCTGGATAGGTAGCAGTTTAACCTGGTACAATATCCAGATCGGAGTTAAGCCAGAGTGACGCGCGTCTCACGAGGCAGCTGGAGCTCCTCAGCTGCTATGGGTGGTGATTGGACTCCCAGACGATATATTTGGATACCGACTCCCTGTGAATGTTGTCCAGAGCCTGTCGGTACGTCCTTGGTTCCAGCGGTAGGCGTACGTATGTCTGGACCTCGTCCGTCTGTTGTGAGAGATGTCCCCTGATGTGCCTGGGTGCCGGCTCCAGCGCGAGCAGGTCTCTATTGAGATGCCCCGGACGGTGGCATCCCAGTAGAAACTGTTTTGTGAGCATCATATTGTGCTCCTGCACTGGAAGCACGTTAGCTTCATGGTAGAGGTGATCCAAAGGTGTCATCAGGAGACATCCCGTCACTGTCCTGAGTGCGGCGTTCTGACAGGTCTCCAGTCTTGACCACTGCGTCCTGCTAGTTTCAGGCGACCATCTTGGCGCAGAATAGTTTAGAACCGGCCGGCCCATCGTCTTTTATGTTGCCAACAACGTTGCTTTGTCTTTGTCCCAAGTGCTGCCGGCGAGCGACTTGAGGACTTTGTTGCGGCTCTGTACCTTGTTGACGATTGCGGTTGTATGCGCTGAGAAGGAGACCAGGCTGTCGAGGGTGATTCCCAGGATCTTAGGGTGGTTAACCGTCGGAATAGGGTCCCCTCAATGTGTATGTCGAGGGTGAGCCCGACCTCCTTCGTCCAAGATGTGAACAGGGTCGCCGTGGACTTTGCAGGAGAAAGCGCCAAATTCCGTCCTGTAAAGTAGTGAGCAAGCTCTGGGAGGTAGCTGTTCACTTTAGAGCACAGGCCATCAATTCCATTGCCGGTAGCCATTATCGTGCAGTCGTCGGCATACGAGACCAGTGTGACTCCCTCTGGCGGGGAAGGGAGTTGCGAGATGTAGAAGTTGAACAATAGGGGGGATAGGACGCCACCCTGTGGTACCACCTGCTTTATTCTCCTCGCTTTTGACACTGAGTCACGGTAGCACACCGAAGCCTGACGACCACACAGGTAGTTCGCGGTCCATCGCCTCAACGCCGCTTGGAGAGGTGAGGCCTCCACGTCCTTCAGCAGGATGGAGTGGCTGACTGTGTCGAAGGCCTTCGACAAGTCCAGAGCCACGAGGACGGTTCTCTCACAGGGGCGGTTGCCGTTGAGACCACGATTAACCTGAGTGTTTATAGCGTTAAGTGCCGTTGTAGTGCTATGTACTTTCCGGAAGCCGTGTTGATGCTTCGCCGGGCTGAGGTAGTGATTGAAATGCGGGAGCAGCAGAGCCTCAAGTGTCTTGACCACTGAAGAAAGCAGGGAGATCGGCCGGTAGGACTCGCCTTGGCCGGCAGGTTTCCCTGGTTTCAGCAGTGGTATCACCCTACTCGTCTTCCAGATATCCGGAATGACCAGGGTGTTTAAGGACAGATTGAGGACCTTGGTGAGATATGCTACTCCCGCGGTGCCCAATTTTTTTAGCATCAACATGCTTAACCCGTCTGGGCCAATGGATTTGGAGGCTTTCGCCTTCCCGATGGCTTCCTTCACCTCAGTGGTAGGGAGGAAAATTGGCGCTCGGTGTTAACTTGCGCAGCCTTCTGGTGACTGACCGTTTGGTCCTGTCGGTCGAAGAATGCAGTGTAAATTGTCGACTAAAATAGTTGGCGCATCGCTTCGGGTCCGACGAGGCGTGGTCTCCAAAGGAGATTTCTGTTCGGTCGTCACGCCTCGTCGGGTTGGACAGGGACCTTTACGGTCGACCATAGTTTGCCCACTCCGGCACCGAGGTTGCAGGACTTCAGGTGCTCCCTCCACTTGTTCCGCTTGTGTACGTTGACCATGCGTTAGATCTCCCCGTTTAGTTGCCTAATACGGGGATTACCGGGGTCCGCCTGACGAAGGTGGTCGCGTTCATCCGCCAGAGACACCGCCTCACCCGGGAAGTCAGGACGGATCACGGGGATCCTACCTGCCGGAATAAAGCGGGCTGCAGCGGACTTCACCACCCTGCGGAACTCGCGCTCGCCAACGCGAACGTCGGTTGGAGTTGAAAGAGCACGGAAGGCGTCTTCAGTGAAATCCTCGAACCGCTCCCAGTCAGCTATTGTTATATCTGGCGAGCTGCTGCAATTACCCACAATTCTGGTGGGGGCTTCGTCGTTCATGGTGCAGAATGTCGAATCGTATATCCGCTCTGCCAAAATATTTCCCCTACGATCGTTTGGTAGGCTGGAGAACCAAAGATCGTGATGCGCGTTGAAGTCTCCAACTACCAAACGGTTTTCACAACTGAAGAGCGCACCTATGTCAGGGTGATATCCAGCGGGGCAGTAGGAGACAGGGGGTATGTAGATATTAAATATTTTGAGCTCGACATCGCCTGACCGGACAGCAATCCCTTGACATTCTAGGGTGCTGTCCCTTGGGTCGATGTCTACATCGATGAGTCGATACTGCACGGTGTTGTGTAGAATGAAGGCTAGGCCTCCACCATTATCTCGCTCGCGATCTCTGCGAAGCAAATTGTAGCCGTCGCAGTTCGTTAAGGTTGAGCTGCGACGTAGCTTCGTTTCTTGGACCGCAGCTATTAACAGCCCGTGCCGAGCAATGAAGGCAACCACCTCCGAGATCTTGCTCGAGAGTCTGTTGCAGTTGAAATGTAAGAGTCTCGTCTGTCTCGGTAAGGTTGTCGCTTGAGGGGGGTGATGGACTGGATCCGAGGGCCGGCCCGTCCCGGCTGCGCATCCCGCTGTGGTTGTGGAGGCCCAACGGTATATGTGGGCGGTGTCGTAAGCGACACTTGCGGTGGGTTGTTGCGGCTGCAGGAAGCGGTAAAGCTCTCAGACCAGTCCCTTGTGGTGCGTAGGCCAGAGCACGCCCGGAAGTGGCACCAGCCCTGGCAGGCGTTACACTTGACCAAACAGGCATTCCGGTGCACTCTGGCCCGGCATACACAACAGATGGTGGGGGCAACCACTAGTTGCTGGTTGGCGCCACGTGTGATGGAGCGAGGGGGGGGAGGGGGGTAAGGTTTGGTGTTGCTGTGAGCTCCGGGGAGCCGTGGAGGCTTGGGGCGCATGAGTGCGCGGGCAACACTGGCCCACATTGGTTGTTGACCACACCCTGGTTTTCTTAAGGCCTGAGCAGACCTTAAGATGGCACCATCCGTTGGACGAATTACACCTCACAGAAGTGGAATTCGGATGGAGCCTTCTCTGGCAGAAGCAGCAGAAATAGGTTTCTGGGCCAGGGTTAGACTCGACGCCCGCCTGGCCAGAAGTATGAGTAGCAAACCTGCTGCTAGGTATTGCACCCAAGAGGAGATAAGATTGGGGGTGTCCGGCAGCCTAAGTGGGGTTAGGTCGCCGAAACAACAGTCCTTGGTTGGATGAAATCCGAGTCACTTCGGTAGCGTAGAACCGACTGTCGTGGAAGTGCTGCAAAGAAGCTGGTCGTGGTTCCTTTGAGATAAATCGATTTTTTTTGTTTCTAGATTTGCAAGGGACACTGATATTGAGTTTCACATTTCATCAAAAATTAATACTTGTAACTTAGCAATCCGAAAATTTAACTTTAAGTACGAACGTAACGTATCATCTTTTAAAATTGATGTGGCAGCCGAAGTTTTTGATACTTTGCTTAACAATTCTTTTTGGCCAACTGGGGCATTTGTTCGCGAATTTGAATACAAGCCACATAAAAATAAAAATAAGATAAATAACTTAGCTTCAATTCCTAATTGTGACACTGAGCCAAAAAACTAATTTTAAATTCTACTTTAAGTATTTTCTACCAAAACGTTAGAGGTTTAAATACTAAATTGAACGATTCATATTTAAAAGGCTTAGACTGTAACTATAACGTTATTTGCTTTACTGAAACCTGGCTTAAACCATATATTTTTAATTCAGAGTTCCTTCCTAATCAATATAAAATGTATAGAAACGACCGTAAGGACAGAATCGGTGGGGGTGTTCTTTTTGCAGTTCATTCTTTAATACCATCCGAAGATGTTTATATCCCCCTCATCGAGTCAATCGAATTTAAAGCAATACGAGTTATGGTAGAAAATGGTTTCTTTTATTTAGTTGCTTGCTACATCCCTCCTATATCTGGTATATTCTCAACATATTGCGTTATTTAGATCCTTAAATTCAATGATTACTGCATATGACTCGATGATTGTACTGGGTGACTTCAATATGCCAGGCATATCATGAATTCTTATTTACGACTTTATCGTTCCAATATCAGCAAGGGATAGATATAATGTGTTCTTAGAAGATTTGGCTGAGCTTTGTCTAAATCAGATCAATTTAACTCCAAACAATTTTGGCACCATTCTGGATCTTGTTTTTGTTGATGACGTATCTAAGTCATCTATGAAGAGGTGCGAACCCTTGTTTATTCCAGAGGACTCTTATCACCCTGCGATTGAGGTAAATTACGAAGTTATTGGTGAATTTGGAAATAATGTTAATAAATCAAGTAGCTCAAACGCTCGTTTTATTTTCGCGAAAGCCAATTTCAAGAAATTAGATCGAGAATTATCAAAATTATCATGGCCGACGTATAAAGATGATGTTGAACGTTGCGTCCAGCATTTTAATAACACTCACTTTAGCTTATTTCAAAAGTTTGTACCAAAACGGGTTTGCGTACAAAAGGAGCAATCACTACCTCGGTTTACTAAAGAACTAAAAAATTTAAAAAATAAAAAGTCGCGATCTTTTAAATTGTACAAAAAAACTGGTTTGCACACTAACTATATTAAATACTCAGTTATCCGACACGCTTATTTTGAAAACTTGGGGCAATTGTGTCATTATTTTTGACTTGGGTTCTAGAAATGTTGTTTAGGGTCAAGGTTCCAAAGTTTAAATGAACAAAAATAATAAAAATTAACCACAATAACTGAAAAATGGTTACAGTTTGGCGAAATTTCTAGGCTTTTCTTAAATGCCCATAATTTTCAAACTGCATGGGATATATTTTTTTTCTGATGGATACAATCAATCCTGTCACCCCGTTTCGGCTTGACGTTGAGTTCTGGGACACCCCGTATTTTTTAAAAAGTATTTCATTCTCTTTCTTTTTCTTTCTAACTATTCAAATTTGCGTTCTGTATTTATTAACAATTTTATATATTAAGAAAAAGTTATTTGATAAAGTTTCTGCTAAAGACGTTTGATTCAATTGAACTCTGCTCAAAAAATCTGCTACCTTAAGATATTCAATATCAAAGTAAAATTCGTCTAACAAAATTTTCCATCTAATAATTCTGGAATCTCGTGTCCATTCAAAGTCCTACTGGCCTAACTTATCCGTCTGCCTTCTTGGCTTAACACCGCCCCAATGGCTACATTGCTAGCATCAGTGGTCAAAAGGAATTTTTTATTAAAGTCTGGATAGCATATTAAAGGGGGATTTATTATAATTTTCTTTAACTTCTCAAAAGCATCCGTATACGATTTATCATTTAGGTTAATTTTATTATTCTTTTGCAAATATTTTATTATAGGGCTTGCAACCAAGGAATAGTTCTTGATGAATTTTCGATAATATCCGATTAATCCCAGAAAAGATTTAATTTCTGTTACTGTCCTTACTTACTTACTTAATTGGCGCATTAACCGCCTAAGCGATTTTGGCCGAGGTCAACAAAGCACGCCAGCTGTCCCTATCTCGTGCTAACTGGCGCCAATTGGAAGTCCCAAGTATAGCCAAGTCTTTTTCCACTTGGTCTTTCCAACGCAGAGGAGGTCTTCCTTTTCCTCTGCTACCACCAGCGGGTACCGCGCCAAAAACCTTCAGGGCTGGAGCTATTTCATCCATTCGAACGACGTGACCTAGCCAGCGGAGCCGCTGATTCTTAATCCGCTGCACTATATCTACGTCACTGTACAGCTCGTACAGCTCATCGTTCCATCGAACGCGGTATTCGCCGTCGCAAAGACGCAAAGGTCCATAAATCTTTCGAAGAATCTTTCTCTCGAACACTCCAAGAGCCCTCTCATCTGATGTTGTCATCGTCCATGCTTCTGCACCATACAATAGGACGGGCATGATAAGAGACTTATAGAGTATGGTTTTTGTCCGTCGAGAGAGGACTTCACTGTGCAATTGCCTACTCAGTCCGAAGTAGCACTTGTTGGCAAGAGAGATTCTCCGTTGGATTTCAAGGCTGACGCTGTTATTGGTGTTAATGCTGGTTCCTAAGTAAACGAAGTCCTCTACTTTCTCGAACTTATAACTGTCAACACTGATGTTTGATCCCAGTCGTGAATGTGCCGACTGTCTATTTGATGACAGGAGATACTTCGTCTTGCCCTCGTTCACCTCCAGACCCATTCGCTTCGCTTCTCTATCCAGTTTGGAGAAGGCAGAACTAACTGCGCGGTTGTTAAGGCCGATGATGTCAATGTCATCGGCGTACGCCAGCAGTTGCACACTCTTATAAAAGATGGTACCTGACCGATTTAGTTCTGCGGCTCGAATTATTTTCTCCAGCATCAGGTTAAAGAAATCGCACGACAGAGAGTCACCTTGTCTGAAACCTCGTTTGGTATCAAACGTCTCGGAGAGGTCCTTCCCAATCCTGACGGAGCTGGTGCTGTTGCTCAACGTCATTTTACATAGCCGTATAAGTTTTGCGGGGATACCAAATTCAGACATTGCGGCATAAAGGCAACTTCTTTTCGTGCTGTCGAAGGCGGCTTTGAAGTCGACAAAAAGATGGTGTGTGTCGATTCTTCTTTCTCGGGTCTTTTCCAAGATCTGGCGTATTGTGAATATCTGGTCGGTGGTGGATTTACCAGGTCTAAAGCCACACTGATAAGGTCCAATCAGTTCGTTGACGGTGGGCTTAAGTCTTTCGCACAATACACTTGACAGAACCTTATACGCGATGTTAAGAAGGCTAATCCCGCGATAATTGGCACAGACTGCAGGATCACCCTTTTTGTGGATTGGGCAGAGCACACTTAAGTTCCAATCAGTAGGCATGCGTTCTTCCGACCATATTCTAGAGATGAGCTCGTGCATGCACTTAACCAGCTCCTCTCCGCCGTACTTAAATAACTCAGCTGGTAACCCGTCAGCCCCGGGGGCTTTGTTGTTCTTCAGCCGTGCTATCGCTTTCCGAATTTCGTCATGGTCGGGTGATGGTACATCACGTCCATCATCATTGATTGGGGATTCGGGTTCAACATCTTCTCCATCGTTGTTGCAGCTGCTTCCATTAAGCAGTGTGAAGAAGTGCTCCCTCCATAATTTAAGTATGCTGTGGACATCAGTCACCAGGTCGCCGTTTTCATTCTTACAGGAATTCGCCCCGGTCTTAAAACCTTCTGTAAGCCGTCGAACTTTTTGAAAAAATTTTCGGGCGCTTTTCCTGTCGGCCAGCATCTCCAGCTCTTCGCACTCACGCATTTCGGCCTCTCTCTTTTTCTCACGAAAAATGCGTCTTGCTTCCTTCTTCAACTCACGATAACGCTCCCGCTCCTTCGTCCAAGATGTGAACAGGGTCGCCGTGGACTTTGCAGGAGAAAGCGCCAAATTCCGTCCTGTAAAGTAGTGAGCAAGCTCTGGGAGGTAGCTGTTCACTTTAGAGCACAGGCCATCAATTCCATTGCCGGTAGCCATTATCGTGCAGTCGTCGGCATACGAGACCAGTGTGACTCCCTCTGGCGGGGAAGGGAGTTGCGAGATGTAGAAGTTGAACAATAGGGGGGATAGGACGCCACCCTGTGGTACCACCTGCTTTATTCTCCTCGCTTTTGACACTGAGTCACGGTAGCACACCGAAGCCTGACGACCACACAGGTAGTTCGCGGTCCATCGCCTCAACGCCGCTTGGAGAGGTGAGGCCTCCACGTCCTTCAGCAGGATGGAGTGGCTGACTGTGTCGAAGGCCTTCGACAAGTCCAGAGCCACGAGGACGGTTCTCTCACAGGGGCGGTTGCCGTTGAGACCACGATTAACCTGAGTGTTTATAGCGTTAAGTGCCGTTGTAGTGCTATGTACTTTCCGGAAGCCGTGTTGATGCTTCGCCGGGCTGAGGTAGTGATTGAAATGCGGGAGCAGCAGAGCCTCAAGTGTCTTGACCACTGAAGAAAGCAGGGAGATCGGCCGGTAGGACTCGCCTTGGCCGGCAGGTTTCCCTGGTTTCAGCAGTGGTATCACCCTACTCGTCTTCCAGATATCCGGAATGACCAGGGTGTTTAAGGACAGATTGAGGACCTTGGTGAGATATGCTACTCCCGCGGTGCCCAATTTTTTTAGCATCAACATGCTTAACCCGTCTGGGCCAATGGATTTGGAGGCTTTCGCCTTCCCGATGGCTTCCTTCACCTCAGTGGTAGGGAGGAAAATTGGCGCTCGGTGTTAACTTGCGCAGCCTTCTGGTGACTGACCGTTTGGTCCTGTCGGTCGAAGAATGCAGTGTAAATTGTCGACTAAAATAGTTGGCGCATCGCTTCGGGTCCGACGAGGCGTGGTCTCCAAAGGAGATTTCTGTTCGGTCGTCACGCCTCGTCGGGTTGGACAGGGACCTTTACGGTCGACCATAGTTTGCCCACTCCGGCACCGAGGTTGCAGGACTTCAGGTGCTCCCTCCACTTGTTCCGCTTGTGTACGTTGACCATGCGTTAGATCTCCCCGTTTAGTTGCCTAATACGGGGATTACCGGGGTCCGCCTGACGAAGGTGGTCGCGTTCATCCGCCAGAGACACCGCCTCACCCGGGAAGTCAGGACGGATCACGGGGATCCTACCTGCCGGAATAAAGCGGGCTGCAGCGGACTTCACCACCCTGCGGAACTCGCGCTCGCCAACGCGAACGTCGGTTGGAGTTGAAAGAGCACGGAAGGCGTCTTCAGTGAAATCCTCGAACCGCTCCCAGTCAGCTATTGTTATATCTGGCGAGCTGCTGCAATTACCCACAATTCTGGTGGGGGCTTCGTCGTTCATGGTGCAGAATGTCGAATCGTATATCCGCTCTGCCAAAATATTTCCCCTACGATCGTTTGGTAGGCTGGAGAACCAAAGATCGTGATGCGCGTTGAAGTCTCCAACTACCAAACGGTTTTCACAACTGAAGAGCGCACCTATGTCAGGGTGATATCCAGCGGGGCAGTAGGAGACAGGGGGTATGTAGATATTAAATATTTTGAGCTCGACATCGCCTGACCGGACAGCAATCCCTTGACATTCTAGGGTGCTGTCCCTTGGGTCGATGTCTACATCGATGAGTCGATACTGCACGGTGTTGTGTAGAATGAAGGCTAGGCCTCCACCATTATCTCGCTCGCGATCTCTGCGAAGCAAATTGTAGCCGTCGCAGTTCGTTAAGGTTGAGCTGCGACGTAGCTTCGTTTCTTGGACCGCAGCTATTAACAGCCCGTGCCGAGCAATGAAGGCAACCACCTCCGAGATCTTGCTCGAGAGTCTGTTGCAGTTGAAATGTAAGAGTCTCGTCTGTCTCGGTAAGGTTGTCGCTTGAGGGGGGTGATGGACTGGATCCGAGGGCCGGCCCGTCCCGGCTGCGCATCCCGCTGTGGTTGTGGAGGCCCAACGGTATATGTGGGCGGTGTCGTAAGCGACACTTGCGGTGGGTTGTTGCGGCTGCAGGAAGCGGTAAAGCTCTCAGACCAGTCCCTTGTGGTGCGTAGGCCAGAGCACGCCCGGAAGTGGCACCAGCCCTGGCAGGCGTTACACTTGACCAAACAGGCATTCCGGTGCACTCTGGCCCGGCATACACAACAGATGGTGGGGGCAACCACTAGTTGCTGGTTGGCGCCACGTGTGATGGAGCGAGGGGGGGGAGGGGGGTAAGGTTTGGTGTTGCTGTGAGCTCCGGGGAGCCGTGGAGGCTTGGGGCGCATGAGTGCGCGGGCAACACTGGCCCACATTGGTTGTTGACCACACCCTGGTTTTCTTAAGGCCTGAGCAGACCTTAAGATGGCACCATCCGTTGGACGAATTACACCTCACAGAAGTGGAATTCGGATGGAGCCTTCTCTGGCAGAAGCAGCAGAAATAGGTTTCTGGGCCAGGGTTAGACTCGACGCCCGCCTGGCCAGAAGTATGAGTAGCAAACCTGCTGCTAGGTATTGCACCCAAGAGGAGATAAGATTGGGGGTGTCCGGCAGCCTAAGTGGGGTTAGGTCGCCGAAACAACAGTCCTTGGTTGGATGAAATCCGAGTCACTTCGGTAGCGTAGAACCGACTGTCGTGGAAGTGCTGCAAAGAAGCTGGTCGTGGTTCCTTTGAGATAAATCGATTTTTTTTGTTTCTAGATTTGCAAGGGACACTGATATTGAGTTTCACATTTCATCAAAAATTAATACTTGTAACTTAGCAATCCGAAAATTTAACTTTAAGTACGAACGTAACGTATCATCTTTTAAAATTGATGTGGCAGCCGAAGTTTTTGATACTTTGCTTAACAATTCTTTTTGGCCAACTGGGGCATTTGTTCGCGAATTTGAATACAAGCCACATAAAAATAAAAATAAGATAAATAACTTAGCTTCAATTCCTAATTGTGACACTGAGCCAAAAAACTAATTTTAAATTCTACTTTAAGTATTTTCTACCAAAACGTTAGAGGTTTAAATACTAAATTGAACGATTCATATTTAAAAGGCTTAGACTGTAACTATAACGTTATTTGCTTTACTGAAACCTGGCTTAAACCATATATTTTTAATTCAGAGTTCCTTCCTAATCAATATAAAATGTATAGAAACGACCGTAAGGACAGAATCGGTGGGGGTGTTCTTTTTGCAGTTCATTCTTTAATACCATCCGAAGATGTTTATATCCCCCTCATCGAGTCAATCGAATTTAAAGCAATACGAGTTATGGTAGAAAATGGTTTCTTTTATTTAGTTGCTTGCTACATCCCTCCTATATCTGGTATATTCTCAACATATTGCGTTATTTAGATCCTTAAATTCAATGATTACTGCATATGACTCGATGATTGTACTGGGTGACTTCAATATGCCAGGCATATCATGAATTCTTATTTACGACTTTATCGTTCCAATATCAGCAAGGGATAGATATAATGTGTTCTTAGAAGATTTGGCTGAGCTTTGTCTAAATCAGATCAATTTAACTCCAAACAATTTTGGCACCATTCTGGATCTTGTTTTTGTTGATGACGTATCTAAGTCATCTATGAAGAGGTGCGAACCCTTGTTTATTCCAGAGGACTCTTATCACCCTGCGATTGAGGTAAATTACGAAGTTATTGGTGAATTTGGAAATAATGTTAATAAATCAAGTAGCTCAAACGCTCGTTTTATTTTCGCGAAAGCCAATTTCAAGAAATTAGATCGAGAATTATCAAAATTATCATGGCCGACGTATAAAGATGATGTTGAACGTTGCGTCCAGCATTTTAATAACACTCACTTTAGCTTATTTCAAAAGTTTGTACCAAAACGGGTTTGCGTACAAAAGGAGCAATCACTACCTCGGTTTACTAAAGAACTAAAAAATTTAAAAAATAAAAAGTCGCGATCTTTTAAATTGTACAAAAAAACTGGTTTGCACACTAACTATATTAAATACTCAGTTATCCGACACGCTTATTTTGAAAACTTGGGGCAATTGTGTCATTATTTTTGACTTGGGTTCTAGAAATGTTGTTTAGGGTCAAGGTTCCAAAGTTTAAATGAACAAAAATAATAAAAATTAACCACAATAACTGAAAAATGGTTACAGTTTGGCGAAATTTCTAGGCTTTTCTTAAATGCCCATAATTTTCAAACTGCATGGGATATATTTTTTTTCTGATGGATACAATCAATCCTGTCACCCCGTTTCGGCTTGACGTTGAGTTCTGGGACACCCCGTATTTTTTAAAAAGTATTTCATTCTCTTTCTTTTTCTTTCTAACTATTCAAATTTGCGTTCTGTATTTATTAACAATTTTATATATTAAGAAAAAGTTATTTGATAAAGTTTCTGCTAAAGACGTTTGATTCAATTGAACTCTGCTCAAAAAATCTGCTACCTTAAGATATTCAATATCAAAGTAAAATTCGTCTAACAAAATTTTCCATCTAATAATTCTGGAATCTCGTGTCCATTCAAAGTCCTACTGGCCTAACTTATCCGTCTGCCTTCTTGGCTTAACACCGCCCCAATGGCTACATTGCTAGCATCAGTGGTCAAAAGGAATTTTTTATTAAAGTCTGGATAGCATATTAAAGGGGGATTTATTATAATTTTCTTTAACTTCTCAAAAGCATCCGTATACGATTTATCATTTAGGTTAATTTTATTATTCTTTTGCAAATATTTTATTATAGGGCTTGCAACCAAGGAATAGTTCTTGATGAATTTTCGATAATATCCGATTAATCCCAGAAAAGATTTAATTTCTGTTACTGTCCTTACTTACTTACTTAATTGGCGCATTAACCGCCTAAGCGATTTTGGCCGAGGTCAACAAAGCACGCCAGCTGTCCCTATCTCGTGCTAACTGGCGCCAATTGGAAGTCCCAAGTATAGCCAAGTCTTTTTCCACTTGGTCTTTCCAACGCAGAGGAGGTCTTCCTTTTCCTCTGCTACCACCAGCGGGTACCGCGCCAAAAACCTTCAGGGCTGGAGCTATTTCATCCATTCGAACGACGTGACCTAGCCAGCGGAGCCGCTGATTCTTAATCCGCTGCACTATATCTACGTCACTGTACAGCTCGTACAGCTCATCGTTCCATCGAACGCGGTATTCGCCGTCGCAAAGACGCAAAGGTCCATAAATCTTTCGAAGAATCTTTCTCTCGAACACTCCAAGAGCCCTCTCATCTGATGTTGTCATCGTCCATGCTTCTGCACCATACAATAGGACGGGCATGATAAGAGACTTATAGAGTATGGTTTTTGTCCGTCGAGAGAGGACTTCACTGTGCAATTGCCTACTCAGTCCGAAGTAGCACTTGTTGGCAAGAGAGATTCTCCGTTGGATTTCAAGGCTGACGCTGTTATTGGTGTTAATGCTGGTTCCTAAGTAAACGAAGTCCTCTACTTTCTCGAACTTATAACTGTCAACACTGATGTTTGATCCCAGTCGTGAATGTGCCGACTGTCTATTTGATGACAGGAGATACTTCGTCTTGCCCTCGTTCACCTCCAGACCCATTCGCTTCGCTTCTCTATCCAGTTTGGAGAAGGCAGAACTAACTGCGCGGTTGTTAAGGCCGATGATGTCAATGTCATCGGCGTACGCCAGCAGTTGCACACTCTTATAAAAGATGGTACCTGACCGATTTAGTTCTGCGGCTCGAATTATTTTCTCCAGCATCAGGTTAAAGAAATCGCACGACAGAGAGTCACCTTGTCTGAAACCTCGTTTGGTATCAAACGTCTCGGAGAGGTCCTTCCCAATCCTGACGGAGCTGGTGCTGTTGCTCAACGTCATTTTACATAGCCGTATAAGTTTTGCGGGGATACCAAATTCAGACATTGCGGCATAAAGGCAACTTCTTTTCGTGCTGTCGAAGGCGGCTTTGAAGTCGACAAAAAGATGGTGTGTGTCGATTCTTCTTTCTCGGGTCTTTTCCAAGATCTGGCGTATTGTGAATATCTGGTCGGTGGTGGATTTACCAGGTCTAAAGCCACACTGATAAGGTCCAATCAGTTCGTTGACGGTGGGCTTAAGTCTTTCGCACAATACACTTGACAGAACCTTATACGCGATGTTAAGAAGGCTAATCCCGCGATAATTGGCACAGACTGCAGGATCACCCTTTTTGTGGATTGGGCAGAGCACACTTAAGTTCCAATCAGTAGGCATGCGTTCTTCCGACCATATTCTAGAGATGAGCTCGTGCATGCACTTAACCAGCTCCTCTCCGCCGTACTTAAATAACTCAGCTGGTAACCCGTCAGCCCCGGGGGCTTTGTTGTTCTTCAGCCGTGCTATCGCTTTCCGAATTTCGTCATGGTCGGGTGATGGTACATCACGTCCATCATCATTGATTGGGGATTCGGGTTCAACATCTTCTCCATCGTTGTTGCAGCTGCTTCCATTAAGCAGTGTGAAGAAGTGCTCCCTCCATAATTTAAGTATGCTGTGGACATCAGTCACCAGGTCGCCGTTTTCATTCTTACAGGAATTCGCCCCGGTCTTAAAACCTTCTGTAAGCCGTCGAAC
Organism: Philophylla caesio; assembly: GCA_963971545.1. Classification (NCBI taxonomy): domain Eukaryota; kingdom Metazoa; phylum Arthropoda; class Insecta; order Diptera; family Tephritidae; genus Philophylla; species Philophylla caesio. The sequence goes on from OZ020605.1 coordinate 20,341,245, forward strand.
TTTTTGAAAAAATTTTCGGGCGCTTTTCCTGTCGGCCAGCATCTCCAGCTCTTCGCACTCACGCATTTCGGCCTCTCTCTTTTTCTCACGAAAAATGCGTCTTGCTTCCTTCTTCAACTCACGATAACGCTCCCGCACAGCTCGCGTTGCGCCCGATCGCAGTGTGGCCCTGTAGGCAGCGTCTTTACGTTCCGTAGCGGCGCGGCATTCCTCGTCATACCAGTTGTTCTTTCGGGCTCGCTGAAATCCGATGGATTCTTCAGCGGCGGTATGTAGACATCGAGAAATATGGTTTCACTGCTCGGAAATATCGTGCTGTTGATTATTGCTCTCAGAGAGCAGGAGTGCAAGTCGAGTGGCGAAGTGGGTGGCTGTCTGTTGCGATTGCAGCTTTCCGACGTCGAGCTTTCCTTGTGTCCGTTTGCGTGCGCTTTTTGCTGCACAGAGGCGCGTGCGGATCTTAGCTGCCACAAGAAAATGATCCGAGTCGATGTTGGCTCCTCGGATCGTGCGCACATTTAGGACACTGGAAGCATGCCTTCCGTCTATCACAACGTGGTCGATTTGGTTTCGTGTCTTACCATCTGGAGACAGCCACGTAGCTTGGTGAATCTTTTTATGCTGGAACCTGGTACTACAGACTACCATGTTTCGGGCCCCGGCGAAGTCGATCAGTCTCATTCCGTTATCGGACGTTTCGTTGTGGAGACTGAATTTTCCGACTGTAGAACCAAAGATGCCCTCCTTGCCCACCTTGGCATTGAAATCGCCAAGCACGATTTTTATATCGTGGTGGGGGCACCGCTCATACGTGCGACCAAGGAGATCGTAGAAGCGATCTTTGGTCCCATCGTCCTTCTCTTCCGTCGGGGCATGGGCGCAAATCAGGGAGATGTTGAAGAATCTCCCCTTGATGCGGATTGTGGCGAGACGTTCGTCCACCGGAGTGAACGACAGTACTTTACGGCGCAGTCTCTCTCCCACCACAAATCCGACACCAAATTTGCGCTCCTTTACATGGCAGCTGTAGTAGATGTCGCAAGGGCCTATCGATTTTTTCCCTTGTCCCGTCCATCGCATCTCTTGGATGGCGGTGATGTCAGCCTTCGCTCTGCTGAGGACATCAACCAGCCGGGCAGAGGCACCTTCCCAATTAAGGGTCCGGACATTCCAGGTGCATGCCCTCAAATCGTTGTCCTTAATACGTTTGCCGTGGTCGTCATCAAAAAAGGGGGGTCTCATCCGAGGCTTTTTTTCCTTTTCATTGGAAGTTGTTTTTTTACGTGGCGGGTTCCAAGCCCTGCGGGGGGTGAAAAATTTTAAGTTTGTTTATATAGCCAGCCGCTTGCTCCAAAACAGACACTCGCTTGCAGCCGCACCTCCTGGTGAACAGACGCTGCGGACTTCAGTGGACCCTTAAACCGAATATGTCGGAGTGGCTCCACTAAAGCTCCCTCTCTATTAGCCGTGACCCATGGCTCCACACGGGTTGGTTACCGTATCTCGCACATGGGTTGCTCACGTTGCCCAGGGTGCACGAACGTGGACGTAAGAGTAGGGATTGAGTACAGCCGTGCAACTGTAACCGCATACCCAGAAGCACCACTGTACCCCATTGCACCCCACTGTTACTGTCCTTGGAAGCTGCAAGTTTTGTATTATACTAATTTTTTCAGGGTTTGGTTTTATTCCCTCATTTGTTATAATGTTTCCCAGAAAATTTGTTTTTTTTATAAGAATTTACACTTATGAGTTTGTACTTTTAAGTTGTACTCACTAGGTTTATTAAACATTTTTTGTAAACTTTCGAAATGTTCCGATAACGAAGTTGAAAAGACTAATACATCGTCCATATAAATTATACAAATTGTGTTAATATAATCAGATAAAACATAATGTAACATTCTCTGGAATGTCGCAGGTGCGTTTTTAAGGCCGAAAGGCATTCGAATGAACTCAAAATGACCTTTCGATGTAGAGAAGGCAGTTTTCTCAATGTCGCTTTCATCCATTAAAACTTGATGTAAGCCTTTCGCAAGGTCTGCGCCCTACCCAGCTTATCAAATAAGAACTCTATATTTGGAAGTGGAAATTTATCATCCACTGTAATTTCATTCAGTTATCTAAAGCCTATAACTAACCGCCGTATTCGAATTATCAGGTTTCTTTTTAACAAGCCACAAAGGGGAATTATATGGGGATTTCCTACAACGAATTATCTTTTCTTTTAACATTTCATTAATTTGCATTTCTATTTCATTTTCTAAAATCTGTGGATGTCTGTAATTTTTACAATATATTGGTTTATTAGAAGAAATAATAATGTTTTACACAAGAGGTTGTAGTTAGATTTTGGCCTTCAATATAAAAGGTTTTTTTATTTTTATGTAAAAATTTTTTTAATAATTTATTTTCTTCCTCATTTAATCCATGAGAAATTAAATCTTTAAATTTATTTAATTAAAATTTTTCTAAGTAATTATTTTCTTCATAAGCAATACGAAGAGCATTGTCACTTAATTTTATTTCATAGTTATTAACTATAAGATTATTATTTTGAAAATCTATTATAGCTCCAATAGGCCGCAAAATATTTATTCCTATTATACAATCAATCTTTTTATCAATACAATTGGTTAATTTAACAGACATAGTATTATTATTATCATTGAATTCATAAGGAACAACTATTACTTCTTCCTTTATAATATTATCACCTACTAAGGTATTTAATAAAATTGGTTTTGTTAATCTTCTTTATTCCAACTTTAGAAAAAAAAAGTTATAATCTGTAAATTAAACATTTTGTTTTCACGTTATTTATTGTTAATGTTATTATTGGTAATGATGGTTCCGAGGCTGAAAACGAAAATGTTCAGTTACATTCATAGCATCGATTTCCATTGACTGTGTCTGACAACTGATAGGCAGAGTCGCCTGCTATCCATTCATGTCCGGAAAATAATTATTTTTTGTTTTTATTAAGCGAACTATTTTTAAAGATTTTGGCGTCATGACAACTGCCGGGGTTTCCAACTACCACATGTCGAATTTGCATTTTGTAATCACAAACAACTTGTGCTTTTACTGAGTAGCTAAATGTGGCAACTCAAAAAAATGACTCATGATGAATAACAGGTGCCTCTGCCAGCTTTATTTCTTTTCCTTCGACTTAACCTATGCACAGTGGTAATTCGGTATATGTAGCAGCAACAATTTGCGACCTTTCTTAAGGACTTGGCGAACAAATAATCGTGGCATTAGCTTCAAAATAAAGAGAACGTCAACGTGTGCGGACGTGCTTGTGTTCGTTCTGGTATTTTGATCTCTGTTTTAATTTCTATTTGATCATAATGGACAGTTTTTGCGGTAAATGTAATAAATCTTTTTCGCGAACTGATTCAAATTTTTTGCCTTGCTATGGATTTTGTAAAAAAAATATTTCATCGTGCCTGCTGTGTTAAAATTTCGGAATTTGAAATGAATTGCATAAAAACTAATCGTCACTTAGTGTATCTATGTGAATAGTGTGTTTTTATGCCGGAGAAACTGTGCAAGGCTCTCGATGCGGTCGCTGTAACTCAAAAGCTTAGTATTGATTTAATTACAAATGCCTTTGATGCTAAATTGAAAGACTTGTTGAAGGAATTCGATGCTCTAAAAAACCTAATAACTTCTATGCATTATACTAACAATAATTTGAGTGCGAATAACCTAACTGCTGCGAACAACAACAGAAAAAAGAAAAACGGCTTGCCAACGAAGGAGAAAACACCAACGTTGGGTACGCGAACTCAATTGTTATCACCGTCTCCACTTGCTGTAAACAATGATTCTTGCGTTGCTTTGTCTACCACTTCTAAGCAAGTGTCAACTGAAACGCCTGTTGCTGAGAGGGTTGTCTGCTGTACGCTGATGATTTAAAAGTATTTTCGGTTATAAAAAGCTCAGCTGATGTAATTAAGCTTCAGGCTGATTTAGACAAGCTGTAATGCTGGTGCATTAAATCCCGCCTTCTTTTGAATATTAGCAAATGCTTTAAAGTCACTTTTGCTAAAATTCATAATATTGTGTCTACGTGTTATAGCATTGCTTCATCAGTCTTAGAATCGCTCAATGAAATCAAGGATCTTGGCGTAATTTTTTCTTCTAATTTTACTTTTAACAGTCATATTTCTTATATTGTTGCAAAGTCTTATGCGATATTAGGTTTTGTGAGGCGTAATAGCACGAAATTTTCTGATCCCTACATGCTTAAATTATTCTATACGTCTTTTGTACGCTCTAACTTAGAATATGCAACGATCTTTTGGAGACCATACCATGCCAATTTAATAAACAGAATTGAACGTGTCCAAAAAGTATTCATATTTCTTATATTGTTGCAAAGTCTTATGCGATATTAGGTTTTGTGAGGCGTAATAGCACGAAATTTTCTGATCCCTACATGCTTAAATTATTCTATACGTCTTTTGTACGCTCTAACTTAGAATATGCAACGATCTTTTGGAGACCATACCATGCCAATTTAATAAACAGAATTGAACGTGTCCAAAAAGTATTCATTAAGTTTGCTTTACGCTCTTTACATTTTTCGGAACCAGTACCTTGGTATAGTTCACGCCTACTTTTAATAAATTTGAAATCGTTGTATTCCAGAAGATCCATACTCTCTTTGTCTTTTATTTTTAATTTGGTTAATGGCGCTTTGATTGCCCCATTATATTAGTAAAACTTAATTTTAACATTCCTCAGCGAAGTTTACGAAATTTTTTGCCGTTTTATGGTGTTAATTACAAAACTGAATATGCTCGTAATGCCCCTATTGCCCGTGCCATTGGTGAATTTAATATGATATCGAACAAGGTATTATTCGATTTTTCTTATTAAAAAAATGTTTTTAAAAATCTTTTGGATTCAACTTTTTAGATTTTGAAATTTTCTTTTCTCAGTTATTAAGCATAATATTGTTAATAGTCTGTAAGGAAACTTTTATATGTTCAATAGACTCAATAAATAAATAAAGTAAATAAATAAATACTCGAAACACACTTTTTGTGAAAATATGCAAAGTGCCATCACCGATTCAAAACAGTGCAGCAATTTTTCGTACCGCCGCGTTTCCTCCATATGAACCTAAACGATATAGCACCAAAGAACATAAATGTATAAGAATGGACAACACGTTATTATTAGCAACGAGTGAATCTCCAGGGGCATGCTTTCTTACTCTAGCCAATCAAAAAATTCATTTGAGCAAAAGAGAAAGCATGCCCCTGGAGATTCACTCGTTGCTTAAAGTAACGTGTTGTCCCTTCTTATACATTTATGTTCTTTGATAGCACTACGGCAAGCTGCAACTCGACCGAATGGAATTTCTAAATTCGATATCCTCGCGAATAAGAGATGTCAAATGTTCGAACTGTATGCGGTCTATTCAAAGCATTTGCAGGAAACGTTTATTGTTAATATTTGCAAAAATATTTTTACGCCATTCTATAGACTTAGGCACACTTGAAATACCTATTCCACGGTGACAAGACAATACAATCAAAAGCTTTTCATTTCATTCTTCAAGTATTTCCAAGATTTCGTCTTAATCTTCAGTGCTTTTTATTTCTGTAATTATTTATGTACATATATGTACATTACAAAGAATGAAGTTTCTACTTTATCCTTTAGTTGTTACCGTCAAACCACTGTTCAATAAAACACCTTTTTGCTTTTGGTTTTTATAGGAAATGTTAATTTATTTAACCGACTTCGTCGAAGCGCACAAGATGACTGCTCATTTCTTTTGCAGAAGATGATCGGCAAGCCATTCCAAACTAACAGCGCACAGTGCTGTAAATATACTTGACAGCAGACAGTGTTGTAAATTTAACAATCCACATAATGCTGCTAACTTCATCTTAAATTAGAAATTCTACTATTTCGCTATTTGTGCTTTTCCGTGGCATTTTTATAAAATTATCACTCACTTGCTTAAATTGTTTTGATTTGCGAGTTAACAAATCAGCTTTTTTCGCAGCTCTTTAGGAAATATGCCACATAGTTAGAAAAGGGCGTTCAGTATGTGACTTGCCACTCTGCTATTTAGCTCATATGCCATTCCAGCTGCTCTAATTAATGAATACCATTAATGATGTCTCGGGATGGATTTTCCTTGCAACGTACGTGATTTCAAGGAGCGCAGGGTCAAAAAATTTACAATGGTAGAGAATTATCGTAGTTCATTGCGGAGACACAGTGGTATTCGGTATCGTTGGGGCGTTCCACTGACTGCCTAGTATTTTTGTCGTAATTGCCTTTATAAGTTCAAGTAAGCTCGTAAATATTAATGAACTCGATGGCTGTTCGTTAATGACTTCCATCTGGATGCGGGTTTGCACCGTGAGGGCTGTTGCAACATAATACGGAGACGTTTTGTCGATTCGATCACTATTTTTATTTATGGGCAACGCAGCAATATTGCGAAGTGGTATACGGAGTCTTTTTTAACAATGACGAAAAGTGTGTGTTTTGTGAGGGAGAATGTCTTGTTAAAGTGAGCCTTGGGGTATTATATCGGAATTTGGTTGGTCGCCATCGATCAACACTTTCCACCTCTTTATAACATGTTGCGAGCAACTGGTTCATTTGGGACCAGCTTATTTTCTGTATTTTCTAGAATTAAGGCATTGCTCTCACAATTTCTCGGTGTTCGTATGTCTCCAGATAGGTCAGAAATACGTTGTACGTTGGGTCTAAGACCCTCCATGTAAGAACATAGAATCAAAAACTGCTGGATGTCCTCCAAAAATATAAAGCTCACACCACTGCAGCTCAGTAGATGCGATGGCCGGGTATTGATGCAAAAAATACGTACTGTGCGAAGTGTTCTACAGCTTCAAGAAGCATAGAGGACAAACGCACGGTAGTAAAAAAAGATGAGGCTGCATCCCCAGTTTAAAACATCGGCTGTTACATTTGCTGTAAATTCACCAAACACATCAGCGGCGACGTTGTCTAAACCAAAAAGTCTGGCGTCATTTTTTTTGCAGCTTGCAATTGACAAATTTAATTGCATATAGACTTTTACAGACATGACAAGTTACAATTATTAATTGTTAACAGCTTTATTCGCTTTTCACTGATACAACATTTACATATGCTTCGCTTTGGGACAGTACATTTGACCTGTGCCGTTGTGTTGAACCACAATTATATCAATGCGTTTGCGTTCGACGTCAGTGCTGCTTTTGTCTACGGTCAAAGGTTTAACTAATTCAAACGCTTTGATCAAATCTTTAAAATTTCGTTCGCTGTAAAGCAGATACCTTTGATCGGTCTACATCTCCACTCCATCAGATATGTGGAAACTTTTGGTTGCTTGCTTTCTTCTTGGTCGCACTAGTTTGTGATTAAAATTGTCGGATTGCAATGGATACTCCATCAAAATAAGGCACCACTCTCACAAATGTCTCAATTGATATGTTACATTACCCTTACATATTTGCATCGTTGCTGCTACACATGGTAGTTTTATCTCTACTTACTTCTGTTTTCTTATCGCCTTCTTGTTGTTTTCAGCTTTCCCTCCACCTGTTGTACTCTGCTTCAAGTTTTCTGCTCAGTTCGACTGTTACGCGCAGCTCAGACGAATTTTCGTTTTTTTTCTTACTTCCAACTGGTGTTCTTCTCTGCATACTTCGTTGCTCGGTAGAAGTTTCAGTATTTTTCATGTCCGTCAAGTTAGCATGGTAACCCCAGCAAAAAATAAATTAATTAAGTGGGGAATTTGCAGCTAATTTGTTGCTAATTTGTTGCCGTATTTTTAATTTTTTTGCTTTAGCCGTTTCTGAAAAAATCCAAATTATGCTAACTTGACGTCAGGTTAGCAAAAAAAAATCCAAAAAATGTTCGAAAAAGAAAACAATTTATTGGGGAATTTGCAGCTAATTTGTTGCTAATTTATTGCCATTTTTTTAATTTTTTTGCTTTAGCCGTTTTTGAAAAAATCCAATTATGCTAACTTTAAGTCAAGCTGGCAAAAAAAGTTCCAAAAAATTTTCGAAAAAGAAAACAATTTATTGGGGAATTTGCAGCTAATTTGTTGCTAATTTATTGCCATTTTTTAAATTTTTTTGCTTTAGCCGTTTTTGAAAAAATCCAATTATGCTAACTTTAAGTCAAGCTGGCAAAAAAAGTTACAAAAAATTTTCGAAAAAGAAAACAATTTATTGGGGAATTTGCAGCTAATTTGTTGCTAATTTATTGCCATTTTTTAAATTTTTTTGCTTTAGCCGTTTTTGAAAAGATCCAATTATGCTAACTTTAAGTCAAGCTGGCAAAAAAGTTCCAAAAAATTTTCGAAAAAGAAAACAATTTATTGGGGAATTTGCAGCTAATTTGTTGCTAATTTATTGCCATGATTGCTTCCAGTATTGCCGACCCCACTAATGCAAATTAGAACAAACATATTGCATTAACGACGAATGACCATACATCAGTCATGTTTGCTTACCACATGAATAAATTTTTAAATTGCGAGAAATTTGGCGCCTAATTGTAGGCAGCGCGCTTTACGACATAAATTTGAATATGACGGTTATAAAGTATAAAGAAAATTTTAGTTCTTTTTTTACTTCTTTCCTCTCTTGATTATAAAAGAGGAGCAGACTTTAGCTTCGCGATGAATTTGCGTGCATTAGAAGGTGACAAATATACTGTATTAATATCTCGTCTATTAGTTTGCAGATAAATTGAGTAAAGACATGATATTACACCACCTATATACGATTATTTCTGACTGGGACTTTATAACTGCCAAATTCAAATGTATGCCAGCCTCCCTACAAATATACTCAGAACTACAAACAAAATTTCTTAGTAAAAGTATGCGAAAATGTTGCAACAAAAATAGTTTTTTTCACGTGAAGAGTGATATTCAATTCATTCTGTCGAACGTCATCAAGCCAAGTGAAGGCGTCGCATTTAAGTAAGTGCAAGTAAATTCTTTGCCGTTTAGTATAGTTTGTCAAAATTCATTTGAGTTAATTTTTATGTGTTAAATATTAAATTTCAACCGCTGTAAATTTTGTGTACCTAGTTTTTTTGTGGTGTTGTGCGAGCTATGAAGCGTGGGCGGCCGTCTACTATAGAGGCAGGAAATGTTGTTAACGCAGTACTACTGCATGCGGACAACATTGTGAATGCAGACCGTAGCATTGTTGCAAAAAGCGATCCTGTGTGGCAAAGAGTATCAGATCATCTGCAAACGAAGATCTCGGCGATATCTATCTACTCATATGTCACGGCCAATCGGTATCAACTGCGGAAAAAATTAGGGGCTACGAAATCCGACCCTTTGCTTTTATGTGAAAGCTATGTATCCAGTGTGAATGACACGCTCGAGAATTCTTTGGAAGATTATATCGATATTGCTCGTACCTACATTATAACACTGACGAAAGCGGAATTTAACGCTTTATTAATCGAAAGAAATCGAAAAAGTTACAATAAAATAAGAGGAAAATTTACTGTACAGGTGTATAAAGCTTTTTTACCCGGCATATGGCAAGACGTGATTTGTGCTAAAATCATTGCCGCAACGCCTGTTCGCTGCGGTTATAATTTTAAAAACCACTATATTTGTGAAAGTGGCAAATTTGGAAAATTTTCTGGTAAGATGATTTGAATAACATTTTTTATAGTTTTGACACCAATTTGAAGATATGTACATGTAGATATAAAGCAGATGAAATAAATACATTTCCCTTAAAAACCAGTTGCTTACCTTTTAAAAACTTCTCGTATACCTACATATGGACATATGTATGTACTTACATATGTAGATTTGGTTGCTTTCGATCTGACTTTACCTTACTGACTACGCCTATTGCATGACTAAGCAATTATTAATATAAATATGTAGTTATGTATGTATACGGCATTAACAAAATATTATTTTGTTTTTAAACGTTTTTAAGTATAACTAAAATCCTAAAAGTTTGGTACTTAGCAATATGTGTTAATTTTACAGAAAACTAAACTTTGTTTATTGAGAATTTCGGCAGGTACTGAAAATAAATATAGTCTTGGCAATAATAAATATATTTTTTTAATTTAAGTATTGATTTCGTTTTATATTAATTTTGTGTTGGCGATCTCGCTGCTGGAACTTAATGAAAATTGAATTCCATTGTCAGTAAAAATAAAATTCACTTTCATATGACGGTATGTACACGTATATATGTACTCGTACTACATTTTGACCGTGTCTTATTTTTAGCACGAGAGCTTAAACACATAATTTAGGAAAATAATATATTATAAAGTAAATTAATAAAAAAGGTAAATAAAATAAAAAAATTGTAATAAAAAAGTTCCCACGCCTCAGAGTTTGAACCCAGGACCTACCAGTTAACAGCCGAACTCGATGAAACAATGCGAATTTGCTTGGCTGCCTGTTAGTCACTGGTTCAAACCTCGTGACACGGAAGAATTTTCTTATTTTTTAATGTAATATTTTTTTTTTGTTTTTACATTTTCTTGCTCATTTAATTTATTTTGAACTTCTTTTTTTTATTTTCTTTCGTTAAAATTTTTTTTATTTATAATTTATTTTGTTTCTATTAGTTACAAATGCTGTTTTGCAAGAAAAAATTTTTCGCTCGCTGTTTCATGTTAAAATTTCGTTTGTCCACCCTTTAAAAAATCAATTTTATTATGAAAACGAAGAAATTAAAAATTACGCGTTTTTGAGCAAAATAATTTGTCCACCAAGAGTTTTCGCTTTTTAACTTATTTATTCTTGCGAAAAATCTAGTTTTCAAAAAAAACAAATTTTCTGCCCTTAACTAAATTTTCATCATCAGCGATTACAAAATGCGTTAAAAATAAAACAAGAAAACAAAATCAGAATAAATCGCGAACCGCGTTAAAAAACAACGATGACAGAATAATCCGTTTTCCAAAACCGCGGTAAAATAAACCGCGATAAAAGCAGACCGATTGTATTTTAAATTTATCTTGTTTTTTTTTATTTTCTATTTATTAATTCTTTGTTTCTTTTTCTTTACTTTATTAAATCTCGATTTTTTGATAACTATTGTATTATTATTAAATTTGATGACCAAATATAAAGATATTTAAAAACCACATTAATCTCATTTAATACTTAAAACGTCCTTGTAAAAATTCCTGTAATCTCGAGTTTAATAAATGTTTAATGAATGTTTGATATTTGAATGTTAGCTAGCTGCAGGTGTGGAGGAATATTGTCGGGAATTATTCGTAACGAAGACTCAATTTCTTTCGTCGAAATTCATTGTACGATCACAAAAGGTAATGGAACCTGTGGCAAAAGGTTTCTGCGTGGAGAAAGGCGACAGAAAATGGTCGAGGAAATAGGAAAAAAATCTGTGCATGTCTGGCGTGCTGAGGAAGCCAATAAATGCATGAACATTGGGGACGATGTACCGCCAAGCATGCCGTCTGTATCTGTGTTAAAAAATGCAAAATATGAGAGCAGACAAAAGAAATTTCTCCATACAAATCCTGTGTTGGCTATGCAGATTCTCAAACACACTTCAGGCAAAAACGTAATACGTAATATTGGGCTGGACCCTTTTTACACGCACTTTTGGTCTCGACATCAAATCGATATCTACAAAAGATACGCGGCTCGAGAGAAAATTTGTTTGTCGGTAGATGCAACAGGATCGATTGTGAGACCATTCAAAAAGTACGAAACTAAGACCAATGCAATTTACTTGTACGAAGGAGTCATTCCTTTAAAGGATCGTCTTTTTCCAGTGTAGTATACAGTATTTATTTACAGAGTGGATGCGGTCTGGCGCTCCTCCACCCTCTGAACACGTATCAGATGGATCGAGAGCAATCTTAACTGCTGCAGTAAGAACGTTTACTGGATTTGCAACAATTGAAACTTATGCTGATGCTTGCCTGGATGCTATAATGCCAACTTGTTTTATTAGACAAGGCAACGCTCATTTCCTCAAAAGTTATGCATCTTTTTTGGTTAAAAATACTCAAAAACGGAGAATAAAAACATTTTACATGACCGCCATGGGAAAATTACTGCTGGCCAGGACAATTCCAGATGCAGAAAAAATCATTCGAGCATTGTTATTCGTATCAAAAAGTGAAACAGAAGGTGAATGCGATCAAGAAAGCATTGAAGCCGAAAGATCTAAAATCTTTTTGATGGAGTTAATCGCGGGCATTGATGTGCGTTTTTATACATTCAGACTAATGTTACTAAAACAGCCTGATCAGCAAGAGTTCTAAATTTGTACGTTTTTCCCCGTGATTTACGATATCGTATTTTAATCGCTATCAAAAATGAATTTTAATCAAGTAATTATGCAGTTTTTTAATCAATACTAAATAAATAAAACCTCCTTAATGAGATTTAGACATTCCTAAATTTATACAAATCAAATAAACTTAACACTAATTCCGCGCGATAACGTTAAATAATATCGTGGGACGAAAAACGCGACACATCTGAAACTTTTGTGATGCTTGCTTTTATGTGCGTTTTTAAATATAACCAAATACTTTTCAGGTGGATATAACCCACGGCGATTACGAAGACGTTTTATCGGAAATCACAACTGCAACATCGGGAGACGAAGATGAAGAATGGATTTCTCTACTACAGCATCACAACAAATGGTACAAAATTGGCAAAGCGATTGAAAAGTCTGTGCAGGAAGTGATTGCTAGGGAAGAGGGAAACCGCGATAATGCCCATTTTATGCCGCAATTCGCTACACGACTATTGCGTGATATATCGACAATCCCAATCTGGGGAAACCTTGTTAGAGACAAGTTTTCTTTTGGGCGGGTCCCTGCTAGCAGTGCATGTTCTGAAAGTAGTATAAATATTCTCAAAACGCACATTTTGAAAGACGCGACGCTTCCTATGAGAGCCGAAGAATTCGTAGAAAAGTATACAGATTACTTATGTGGACGAGGGAAGATAATTGAAGCGCAAACGAATGAAATTAATAGCAAACCGCAGACCCCAATTCCGCTTAGCCAAAAAATAAATAACTGTTTAGCTTGTCAAAACAACGATTTACCTCCCGGGGGACATAAATGCTTTCTGTGCCATGCCCCCATACACAATTTGGATGGCTGCTCAGTGGCGGTCGCAGGATCTGAAGAGGGCTATGGGCAAAAAGGAATATGCTACGCTTGTCACCAGACAAAGGATACAGATTTAGTTTCAGCACTGCAAGAGAAAGAAAACTGGGGAGGATTTAATAATAGCCCTTGCAGCAAGAGAAATCCAAAGAAGCAAGCTAAGTACCTGGGAGACTGCACAAACATAATAGATGAAATTGTTTGGGAGGGAAGCAAAAAGAAATTACTTATTCTCAGAAATGGCAGTCAGGACAACTTGAAGTCAATACAAATCGACGGGAAAATTATTTATGCTATCCTAACATGTGCTTTCGACAGCGTATACCAAATCGTACTAGCAGCTTTGTGCGAAAGACCAAGCTTTGAAAAAGAAGTAAGTACTATAACGAGGTGAGAAGCAAAATAGATAACCAGTTAAGGAAGGTTCATAGTTTTAGTTAAGCGCTTCCGTGAGGCTTGAGTTTTTTCTCTATTCCGAATGTGAGAAAAAACTCACTTAATAGGAGCAAAATTCTAAACACTTGAGGTTTTAATTTAACTCTAACTTTTGTTTTGAACGTTTCTCTCGGGGTTTTCCCAATATAATATTTTCAGTTTTATTCATAAAATTTTGTAAGTGAATGCGATTCGCAATCACTTGTACGAAAATACACAACGATGCGAATTAAGAGAAAATAATTATAATCGAAGAAAAATGGTAAAATATTTTATTTTATACTTGTTTTTCCAGGTAAGATCGAATCACCGTGAAAACGTTTTATACAAGATGGTAATAGAAGTATTGGACAAAGGCGTCAATGCATCGACGTACACAGCTCGTACGGCGATTTTGTACTCGATGAATTTACCGTTCAAGCAGATAAATCTTTGGTAATGAATTGCGAAACGAGTGCTGCACAAATCGTGCTAGCCATATTTCAAAAGAATTCAATGCTTTGTGTCAGTTCAAAGTGCTACATATGCCGAAAAAGCCGAAGTCTAGATCGAGTTTTGATGACTGCTACTCTAAAGGAGATTACGAACACGGGGTTAAATTTCGAATCTATTTTAAGGTTAGAAGAGCAACTAGCATGCCTAAATCATGAGTGCACGGGCAAAGAAGTGCAAGCAATTGAAAATATAGGTGAATAAATTATAATATAACAAAAGGCTTAATTTGAAATATCATTATAAATACATATGTATATGAAAAATTCTAGGACCACTTATTATCTTTGAATTGGCCGCGCAAGACGAAGGTAAAAGTATCTAACTGGAAAAAATAACTAAACAATTTACAGTTCAATGGAGCAGGCTTGAAACTTACAATTTAGTTGGTATCGTCCACCATATTCCATCACCACCTTCAACACGGTCCGTTGAATTCGAACCAACATCGCATTATACAGCATTTTGTTTGCGCGATCATCACTGGATGGAGTATGACGACTTAAACACAAAAGTCAAAAATAGAAAACCCAATTACAGAGTGCGCCCAAAATTGTTTTTTTATACAAAGGAATAAATTGATGCTTTTATTCAACCAAGTTTAATCTTGGCGTATGTTTTAAATATAAGCAAAATTTGAATTATTTGTAGAAACGCCTTAAGAAAAAAATTAAAAAAAATGGCAATAAATTAGCAACAAATTAGCTGCAAATTCCCCAATAAATTGTTTTCTTTTTCGAACATTTTTTGGAATTTTTTTTGCCAGCTTGACTTAAAGTTAGCATAATTGGATTTTTTCAAAAACGGCTAAAGCAAAAAAATTTAAAAAATGGCAATAAATTAGCAACAAATTAGCTGCAAATTCCCCAATAAATTGTTTTCTTTTTCGAAAATTTTTTGTAACTTTTTTTGCCAGCTTGACTTAAAGTTAGCATAATTGGATTTTTTCAAAAACGGCTAAAGCAAAAAAATTTAAAAAATGGCAATAAATTAGCAAAAAATTAGCTGCAAATTCCCAATAAATTGTTTTCTTTTTCGAACATATTTTGGAATTTTTTTGCTAACCTGACGTCAAGTTAGCATAATTTGGATTTTTTCAGAAACGGCTAAAGCAAAGAAATTAAAAATACGGCAACAAATTAGCAACAAATTAGCTGCAAATTCCCCACTTAATTAATTTATTTTTTGCTGGGGTTACCATGCTAACTTGACGGACATGTATTTTTCCTACTTATAGCGCCTTAACTTTCCATCTTAACTAAGTGTATCATTGCAAGTTAATTTTCGCTCATCAGTTGTGCCGCCATGTACACATTAACGGGTACAGGCGGTATTGGCTCCAAGTTTGCTCAGAAAACGAATAGTGCACACGGAATATGGTCTTTAGGCGAGTTAGGTCGTTGATCAGATTATTTTAGTTGCTGCCTTGGAAATGGACTAACGTGAGGCTATGGTTAATCAGCAGGACAGGGCGATACAGTCAGCAGCAGTCAGACTCAGAACACAGTATACATATCTGATTAAGGGTTGGACACTATAGCAGTATAAGTGGCTTAAGTTTTGTCTCCTTTTTACCAGCTCCTCTTTCCAAACTTAGATTCGCACTTGCGAAGAGTGGGTGGTACACAGTGGCTGAAAGTAGGTACTGGTGAAATCTACACGAATGTGTCGAAGCTTGACCGAAAGATTAATGGGACGGTTCTTTGTCGAACCATCTACATTATGTAACACGAAGCAGATTCGATAAGTTGAAATACCCTGCCAGCCAAGCGGTTATTATGAACTTGGGCTCACTTACGATGCGTGCTAAAGCTATTAGTAAATGCTAGGCCTCTATTTTTATTTTAATCGGATTGCGGCCTAGCCAAACTCAATTAAGTGCCACGAAGTAGTGGCATGGCAGGAAACTGCATTGTGGTTGACCCATACATTACGAAGGCTATTTTCATAACGTTAGTAAGGCCAATACTGGAATATGGATCTGTTGTTTGGAACATGCGATATGCAGTTTATTTCGACCGGATACAGTCAATTCAAAAGCGATTTCTGCTTTTTGCTTTAAGAAATTTTCGCTGGTATTCTCAACACAACTTGCGATTAGAGATTAGTCGCTTAAAATTCATTAATCTTCCTATTCTTGCTAGTCGCAGAGAAATGCCAGCTATAGTATTTATGTTTAAGTTACTGATATGATAAAGGATACTTGAAATAATACAAATGCGCCCATGAACTAGGGCCCAATAATAATTGTACATACCTTTTGCTATGTTGCAAGAACTAAACACTTTATTGGCGAGGTGCGAAAATGGAATAGGATCAATATACATACATATCTGTACATACAACCACACTCTATGTATAAACTTCCTTAATATATGTTTGTCTGATAATTTAGTTATTGTGGGATATTATATACATACAATTTAGTATTTCGTAACATACAGGAGCATATATGTATGTAAATATGTTGTGTCTCCTTACTTTCTATGTATTATTATTAAACTAATTATATTTGCATGTGTATATACTACATGCAAGTACCCTACTATAAATGGAACTATTTTAAAAGTATTTTGCAAGTACTTTTTAAATGACAACTACAAGGCGAATTTACCAAGGTGAAAAAAGTGAAATAATCAGCTGGCTCCTTAACACCACCATGTTAAATTCGCCTTGGAAAACTACTTGCGTTTCGTATAACCAACTGATTTAGGCTTGGACAAAAAATATCGATATATCGAATTATCGATAATATCAATATTTAAAAAATAGATATTTACGTCGATATTTTTAATCTCGATGTATCGACGTTTATTTCCGAATATCAAATGTGTATCAAATTCGATATTTTTGAAGTTCTCAATTTGATTTGATTTGAACGTAAATATGCGTAATATCACTTTATAGTTTCTGAACACAAAAAAATCAAAGTAATTAGAGTTTTGGATGAATTTTCGTCATAGTACACCGATATTTTCTGAACTATTTTTAAATATTTAACTAAAATTAATTAAATTTTTCAAGTATCTGCAGTATCCTAGGAAAAGACTGCTTCTGCTGTTTATTTCGCTGTGCCGGGGGAGCACATCAATCGACGAATACTGGTCTGGTTAAAATTTTAAAATTAACACATTATATGAATAGTATTGATTCTAACAAAAATTTAACTTAACTTAACTCTTTTACAGTTACCTACTTAAAGATGTAATTTAATAATAAATAAGAGTTATACAACTGCCAAATGAGTATAATATTTTCACTATCGAATATTTTGACAATACTTAAAGTAATTGCACCTTGAGGTATCGAAATATCGATATTTTTTACTATGCATACATCAATACTATTAGATATTGTTTAAAAATATCAGTATGATATATATCGATATATTTTTTCATTTGCCCATCGCTAAACTGATTTATTGTACAGGCCGATGTCATAGAGACCTGCCAATTTCACTTTACAAAATGAGTTTTTAAGTGGTTTTACATTTTTTAAGGTCATTAAGTTGAGGAAAAAATACTTTTGAATTGCTTTTGTATACATTGTATTCCGAAAAAAGCCAGTTATTTCCGACAAAGTCATAGAAGTACATACATAAGTATGTACATACATACTCCTCAAGAAATTTGCATGTTTGTACATACACATATTGTATATGCACTATCAATGCGGTATGTGCTTAAGTAATATTGTATTTGTCATTTACTTTTAAATTTTCAATTGTTGTAGCTAAATTAAAATACATACTCGCAATTCGATTTCCGATGGTTTTTTTGGTGTTGTC
The DNA here is from genome assembly GCA_963971545.1 of Philophylla caesio. Taxonomy (NCBI): domain Eukaryota; kingdom Metazoa; phylum Arthropoda; class Insecta; order Diptera; family Tephritidae; genus Philophylla; species Philophylla caesio. The sequence continues at coordinate 20,359,117 of OZ020605.1, forward strand.
GGTGCTTAATGCTTTTAGTTAGATTGCTTTATTTGCTAAACCATTTTTTAATCTATGTACATATGTATATACATACATACATGTACATACTTTTATTTTTATATCTATCTGATTTTTATTTTATTTTTATATTTTTATTTTACTTTCATCTTCACTCTTTGTGTTTATTGCTACGCAGCTTTATTATATTCAGTTGAAAAAATATAATTATAAATTATTTGAATGGTGCTTTAGGTCGAATTACTGTATTTCTGAGTTCACATTCCTTTATTTAAAACATATTGTCTGTCATAAAATATATATAGCTTAAGAGAAGCCCATTAATATTATGATAGCGCAGTAGCGCTGATCTAGATCTTTGAAATGCCTTCAAACTTGGCTTGATGTTGTCTTTTTGTTAGAGTATGAACTGTATTTGAGTGAAAAAATTTTAAAAGCAAATAAATGAAACATTCATTGACAAACAATAATATTTTAAATTTTGTTTCAATTCGTATGCCTACAATATGTTAGTATATGAGGTACATATATAACATGTATTCTATTTATTTGATTGCTTATTTCACTTCTTATGTACATTTAGTTTTTTATTACACGTTACTTGACTTAATAATTAAGAATAGCAACAAATAAAAGAACGGGTCACTTTCTTGAAACCGAATTTCCAATTTCGTAACGATGGCACAAATTTTTACTTTAAATTATAGAAGACTTTGATTATATGTTATACTATATATATATATATATGTATATCTGTGGACATTTGACAAAAGACTTAAACACAACTTAACAATTTACAGTTGAGAAACTTTGCATTGTCCTCGTGCAAATGTTAACCAATTTATTTTTAACTGTTGCAGGTAAGGATAGAAGTGGTATTAAATCTTAAATAAATTTAAGCGAAACCAAGATTTAAAAAAATTAAAAATCCACAACTATGTATGTGCATATTGTTAGGAATGTTCTACAATGGTTTTTTTTGTGGTTCCCGAGAGGAATTTTTTATTGGCGAGCCTAATTAAAATAAAAGGCGACGATTTCAACAGCTAAACTGCAACTCGCCGATTTTATTTGCAAACATTGCTTATAAAGAAAACATAAATGTAAAATAATCCCGCTACTACCGAACACAGCTCTGCTACTCTTGCTGAATATTACCATTTGACCGTTGGGTAGCTTCCAGTCTCTCTCAATGTGATCACCTGATGTTTCTGTTATGTTTAGACTAGAGGTGGCAAACTATCGATAGTGGCCACCATCGATAGTCAACGATTGTCTTTTATTAACCATCGATAGTAGCGATAGTCATTGCCTTTCGATAGTGGCCACCATCGATAGTCAACGAAAGTTTTTTATTAACCAGCGATAGTAGCGATAGTCCTATAGTCAATGTAAATTTGATAAAACTATCAGGTGTACTCTAATACATCAAAAAAATTAAATCAACATGTTTCTAAAGTTTTATTGTACCCATTTATTTTTGCCTAAAAATATTAACATATTAACATTTTTATATTTCAATCGTGATCTTTTTCCACTTATTATGATGCCAGCTTTGCTGAATATACGCTCTGAATCAGTTAATGTGGCTGGGATAAACAAATATTTCGCGTTGTAAGTGAAACCACAATAAATTATGAAAGTAATGGTAAATTGTTATACCTAGATGTGGCAAACAATCGGTAGTCGGTCCGATAGTGGAGACCATCGATAGTATCGATAGTCAGTTATTTCCGATAGTGGAGACCATCGATAGTGACGATAGTGCTGTACCATCGATAGTCCCATCGATAGTTTGCCACCTCTAGTTTAGACACAGGGGCGTAGCAGTGGTGGTTGACAACTGGGATGACAACAGCCGCAGTTGACAAAAGGGCAACTTCAATACTGGTTGAAGGTTTATAACAATATGTATATAGAAATACGTATGCACGTGTATTCATACATTATTAAATACTGCATATGCACATAAATATTGATTATATGTTAATGTACATAGACACCAATATGAATAAGCAAATATAAGATTTTACTAAAAATCAATAATCCAGAAGGAAAGCTGGCTTATGGTGTATGCAGAGACTACGAAGTCATGATTTTACTATTGAGAATCGAAAATGAAATGGGCAGAGTGGAGAACACTTGGGAATCACGAAGACCATGGGGAAAATCAAGTAGCTGTTCTATTGGTTTCGATGTCGGCAATCAGTAGAATAATGGATTGGGCCTTTTCCAATCAGCCGACATGGAAACAAGTATGTCTTCATGGTTATGGACTACTTTAGCAAATAGCCAGAGGTTTATTCGATTCCAAACCAAGTGGCAATGCGCGGAGAAACGGAAGGGAAACATCCAACATCTTGGAGGTGGAGTTGGGAGAAGTGCATAATCTTGTTAGACAGCGTACGCAAATAATGAGTAATAAGATGAAGGCCCGGTATGACAAGGCAATGAATTCTGAAGGTTTCCAATACTGAGATTTGGTGTTGTTGTATAATCCACAACGAAAGAAAGGGTTGTCTCCGAAATTGCAATGCAACTAGGAAGGTGCGTTTGAGGTCATCAAACGGCAAAGAGTCGTTGTGTATTGAATCAAGTCAGTTGTAAGATCGAGAAAGCAAATGAAAGAAGTTCATTTGGAAAGGCTTGCGTCATTTCGAACAGTAAGTGTGTCTGATCGGGACGACCAGACTTAGCGGAATGGCAGAAAGAGATAATAACGATAGAGATTTCGAGATGTCGTAATTGGAACATTCGCAATCGAAAACTTTCGATAACGATTGATAATGTTCTAGAGTTGACATAGGGCACGCAGTTCAGTTTATAAAAATTCAGTGTGTAAAATGACTTTGAAGAGTTAAGTTGTTAATCAATAAGCAAAGAGATATACAGTTGCTAGTGCGCAAGTATTAATATGCGCGAATTAATAAGCATTGTAAAGTGTTGTGAATTATTTGTAAATAAATAAAGATAGCATTAAGATAATCCCAGCAAGTTTTATTTGACAAGCCAGTGGTCGTACCCGAAGGATTTGGGAAATCTTTGACGTTTCAGGGCAAAAACGTAACAATATTGTTACTTTTTGTTTTCGCCGCACATTGTTCTTTTGATTATAATTTTATTTGGTTTGGAAAAAACCAAAAAAAGTAAAATCATTTCAAAAAATGTGTAGGTTCAGTTGCATTAAACGAATTAAGAGATAATAAACTTTCTAAATTTTGTAGCTACATCTTGAGTTCACAGCACCCGGATGCCAGCTTTCGCTACCGCTACAACTCCATCCCCAAAAAATTCTAAATTTATGTAAGCAGTTTTTAGCTTTAATCGCGATACTGACATGATGTAAATTTTATGGCGGATTTTAGCAATGAACAAATATAACCGGATTGAATGAGTGAAATGTTTTTGACAGCTCTTACAGCCAAAATGCCGATTCCAGCGTATTTTTCATCGCCTATAATTTCCATTTTACGCTAAAAAATGTGTTTAATTAGCGAAGAGGATAAGGTGATGCTAAAAAGATCGGCCATCAAATTAGAGGTAATATTTATATTATTGTTTGTTAACAATACTTGACTATATACAAAAATATGTAAATAGGATATAAGGGAAAACTACAATAGTAAAAGGGTGACAAAATTGTGAATAAAATAAAAACTTACAATGTATATTCACCAAGCGATGCGAAAAGCGGTTGATTAAGTTTAGCAATTTCATAGAAATTAATTTTAGTTGTTTGGTGCTGATCAATTTTATATTTATGTAGTTGCAAATAGGCTATTTGATCTAACGTTATTGAGTGCAAAAGAAACAAAAAAATTTTCCTTTTAACTTTCTGCCCAACGTTTCGCTAATTTCCTTAGCTTCCTCAGGGGCGACAACCTTTATTAAAACAAAAACAAAAGCATTTTTACACACATCAACAATGATCAAGACATAAAATAACAATCACAGCTGTTGTAAAACATTAGTAAACATTAATCAACAAACACTTACATGAAACATATAAATAAAAATAAAACTATGCTTAATAACTAAACATCAGTACCAACTGTACACACAAAAAAGTAAAGTGTGAAATCCACACTTTTTGGAGCAATATTAACACTAATTTTTGGTGTCACTTTCATTTGTAACACCAAAACAGAGCAACGTGAGAAAATATGGTGTAATTTATTCTGCCCGCTGTTCTGCACTTTGAAGTAAAAACTTAACACTATGTGGTAGTCAGCATTTTTGTTCATTACAAATGGCGTTACCAGAAGTAAGAAAAAAAGTAAGCAATCCACCACTTGTAATTTCACTAAATAGATAGCATAAATGCGAATTTCTTTTTTTTTTGCAAAGTACCATACTTATCTACATCTATACAAACATAAATCCTACATTTTCTCAACTGATTTTGCGTTTACTTAGAACTATAAGTGATAAATAGCTAATTATGCGGATGATAGTTTACGTCTATACCTACTTGATACTAATGCAAAAAATTCCCAAGAGCAAATTTATGGTTTCTTAATCTCATAATCTGGCAACCCATTGTATCAATATTCAAAATCGCTCTTACTCTCTATAACTCTCTCTCTCTCCCATCTCATGTATGAACGCCAGCAACACTCGGACTTTGCTTCGATCTGAGTACGTACATACAGTGGCGGCCACATAATTAGAAACAATCTTTCTTTACATTGTTTTGATCCTCTTTTTTTTGTTTATTAAGTTAAATATTTTTTAAGTAAACCTTAGTTAATTCTATAACTTTAACCATAAAAATCAAAGTTTCAAACTTTCTACAATACATTTCAGGTAGCTAAAATATTCCGTTGATTTTTGATAATTTTGGAAGGAAATGCGCAACACCTTCGCCGAAAAAAATTCTCAAATATTTAAGCTTCCTGAAACTTGGACTTTGTTAAGCTAGAATTAAATGGGTTACAAAACTGCATACCCTGAATTTTTCTAAAAGCTCTTATTAAAAATTTCGATGACCCTTTTTTTAAATTTTGTGAGAATTAACTAAAGTTTTCTTAAAAAATCTTTAACTTAATAAACAAAAAAAAAAGGTTCAAAACATGTAAAGAAAGATTGTTTCTAATTATCTGGCCGCCACTGTACATGTGTACGTATCTATGTACATATGTATGTATAAAGCAAGCGAAATGAATAACAGTTATTCGCGGATGCTAAACAAGGGTTGACATCAATTAATGCAAGATATTCGTTAAATATGAATTTTGTCATTGAATTATTGTACATTTATATTCCTATACATTGGAACAAATGAACTCGTATGTACATTTATAAGTATAAATGTTTATCTGTACATGTATAAATGTTTATCTATAAAGATGAAAAATTTATTCTCAAAATATGTAATAGTTTAAGAAAAATGAATTTTTAAATTTTTAGTATTAACATACATATATACACATATATTCCGCGGCTTTGCTCAGTACTTGCGAAATATACATTTATCTACTTAAATCTTAATTATAATCTCGCAAATAATAACTGCCTTTTGAAACTCCTCCATATGAAAAAAAATCATGGCAACAATGATGCCATTTCATTTTGCTCGTCATGGCTTACTTTGTATTCATTTCAGTTCAGTCTTGAAATTGTGTGCTTAAAATAATAAAAATAACTAAAATTGTTGCTTATTAAAGAATTAAATAATAAAAACGCAAATGTTAGTAGCAGAAAATAATTCTAATGACAGGGCAATAACTTATAGTTTCGAAACTGTTGGAAATGAAGTGAATATATACATATGTATAATATATGCAGAATATCAACCACTAGCTACATACATATATACATACTTATGTACATAGGCATTTGCATGCAAACGCGTTGCTTGTGCCGTGATTGTTTTTTTGCACATTGTACATTTGCACTCAAGAAATGTTCATATTCTGCTCAGCGAGTGTAAACAAATTTGCATGTTTAGAAATAATGAATTATTGTATTGACATAGGCATTTTTGGACTTTATTAAAGAAGGCTATGGTGCTCACATACTGGAGGAATATAACCACACAAAAATATTAAGTGATGCCTCACGACGTACATATATTGGTGCGTGAAGCCGTAAACTTTCTACGCAAAAGCTGTGGTAATTATCCAACTCGGCAACAAAAAATAGCTCTTGCAAAGTCAATTATCGCCAATTTTCCTGTTTACAAATGCAGCGCAAGTGAAATAGGAGGAATTGTAAGTGATTTTTTTAAGTAAAGGACGATTTTGATGTTTTTTTTACAGGATCTATTTTACAATCCTGCGGACAATTCAGGATACCTGGTTTTTAAACTGAAAAATTTAAATAGAAAAAGGCGCACGAATCTTAACAACAGCTTAACTGAATCAAATACAGAGAGACGTAGGAGTACATCTGAGGAATTTGATGTAGTCTTCTTCTAAAATTGTGTCGTTGAAGGAAATTCTGAAAATATAAAGCAAAACTTGAAGACAACACTAAATGAGAGAATTCGATATTGTACCCAACATCTTGATGTTTTAAAGGCTTTTCCTATTTTTCGTTACGATCCTTCATTGGTATATGCGACAATATTTGAAAAATAACTTTTATGACTAGCATACAATTTTTAGATTTCATTCGATTTTGAACTGCGTTACAATCGCCTAATTACTTCCTGGCAAAATTATTCGAAATTCACAGAGGACGTTTTGAAAGACACTGTTGGAAGCTGTTTAATACCAGGTAAGCATCTTAACTTAGGATATATTAAAAATTCTAATTTAAATTAAATTTTTAGAGTGGTTTAAAGAAATCAAACCATTTTTACATCTGCTACGACTGCTACCTTCATTTACACTTCGCTCAAAGGAGAATAAACAACAAAGAGTAAATTTCGAATCAACCACCAATAAATTTATTAATTTTCAGAATGTAAGTATAGAGGAAGGTTTTTCCGATAACGATTTAATTATCTTTATAATTTCAGGTAAATACGCCCATAAACCGAATTAAACAGCAAGCAGCCTACAATAGTAGCATCTGGAAAAAAACAAGGCGGAACTTGTTCAGTACTTTATTTTAATTGATGGTAAAGCTTTACATGTACCTATAGAATACATATACTTTCGTTGAGGTATCTGATTTATATTTTAAGTCGTTTTATGTATTCCATATTGAATTTGATCCAGCATTGTCAAACTTTTTAAAAATTGTTTCTAAGTTCATTTACAAAGTTGAACCGAATGTACAGTGTTCTAATCGAGTTCTTGAGATCTTTATGAAGTTCAAAAACAAGTTGTCTCCATCAAAAGAAACGGAGGAAATCCCTTTTGACAATCTGAAATTTACCTCTAATATATATGTATATAATAATAACGGATGTAATTTTTATCTAAATAATGTGTGTTAATAAGTATTGTACTGAATAAAAAAATGAATTAAAAAAGAATTCGGTTTCATTCCAACGTTTGGGGATGGGGCAAATTTTGGGGAATATTTAAGAGTTAAAATTACACCTTTTAGTGTAACTTTTTATATCACTTTATTGGAGTTAAAACTACACTTAAAAATTTAGATTTTTAGAATTAAAATTACACCTTTTAGTGTAATTCTTATTATCACTTTATTGGAGTAAAAATCACACTTTAAAGTGTTGTTCACAAATACTCCGCATTAGTGTTAAATTTGCACTTTTAGTGATAATTATGTTGACTACTTTTGGTGTTAAGCTTACACTTATTTAAGTTTATATATACAGCAACACCAAAGAGTGCTGTTTTGACACCAACAATTTTTTGTGTGTAGGTGGTACACTTGTTGAACTAAATTTGTTTTGTAAATAAAGTAAAAAGCTAGCTGCAATGTCGTGTCTTCTTTTTTGTTAACTGCCCTGTCTCTATTTTGCACAATGCGGAGGCTTTCTATGGTATATCGTATTTTTTCTTTCTTCTCTATGTTTAATATCTTAGCATTGCTAAGATCAGCTTTGTGAACGCTTGTTAGTATGTGTTGTGCTAGTGCCGTGTTGTGTTTCGTCTTCCGTATGTCCGCTTCGTGCTCATATAATCTTGTGCCTAGAGAACGCTTTGTTGTTCCTTTGTATATTTTGTTGCAGTTTTCGTTCTGATTACCTTTGCATGTGATTTGGTATACAACATTGCTTTGTTGCTGTGGTTGGATTGGATTTTTCGTATTTGTAAAAACAGAGGACAAAGTGCAATTTGATTTGTATGCCGGAATTATGAGTTGTTTATTGTTAGTTGTGAAGCGGGAGAATTTCCCATTAAGTGTGGGTACATACATATGTAACATCATAGAAGCGTTTTGTTTCATTTTCTGTTTTTGTTTCTGCTTCCGCGGTGATGTGATTATGGTGTTGGTTACTTATTTTCATGAGCGCTTGGTCGATTATATTATTTGTCAAGTGAGTCGGATAATTGTTACTTTTCAGTATCTTATGTATCCTTTTTATATTTTCTGATCTAAATTTGTGGTGGCTTAAAGTTAATATCTTTGAGATTAAATTCTTCGCGGTATTTATTTTATATTTATGTGGTTGAGTTGAAAAAAAATGTATTAGGCGCCCAGATGAAATAGGTTTCAAGTAATAATTCGTCATTTTCTCTATGTATCGTAACGTCCAAGAAGAGTATGTATAGGTTTTTCTCTCTTTCTGTTGTGAATTTTAATTTTTCAGGATAATGGTTAAGCGTCTGTAAAATTGTGTCAAGTTCGTTTTGTCTAATAATAGCAAAGATATCGTCAACATACTTAACTATAAATTTAATTTCGATGTTATGCAGCTTTTTTAAATCCGATATAGTTTTGTCAAGCTGGTCATCCATGATTATGTCAGCGATAGTTGGAGATGGGGGGTTGCCCATTGGCATTCCAAATGTTTGTGTGTAAACTTAATTGTCATATATGAAGTAATTGTTATCTTTTAAGCAGAAGTTCAGTATATTGTGGAAGATATTTCTGGGTATGTTAATTTTTTGTTGTATTTCGTCATTCCTATTCATAATAATTTTTGTTGCTAAATGGGTTGGTATGTTTGTGAAGAGAGATACCACATCAAACGACACCAACAATTCTTCAACGCTTATGCGTACGTTGGTAAGCCTTTTTTTAAGGTTAAATGCGTTTTTTATGTTGTAGTCTTCTGAAGTCAAGCAGTTAAAAAAATTGCTAATGAATTTGGAAAGGCCATAGCAAGGGACGTGGACCGATAATGCTATCGGTCGTAACGGCATGTTTGGCTTGTGTATCTAGGGCCGTAGAGTCGGGGAGCGTTGGCTGAGCTGCAGTTAATGTTTTGTTTTTCCTTCCAACTTATTACCTTGCTTTTGTAAAGTTGGTCCACAAAGTTGTTGTTCTTTCTCTGCAATGGGTTTGTTGGATCATTTCTCATTGTCCTGTAGGTGTTTTTATCTTCCACTAGTTTGTGAATTTTTGCCATTTAATCTGCTTTGTAAATTAGGACCGTTTTGTTACCCTTATCCGAATCTGTGATAATAATTTCGTCTTTATGTTTATTTAAAATTGCTTTAGTTCTATTGAATGTTACCAAAATAAACTTTTGAATCGTATTGCTTTTGATATTTCTTCTGAGTTGTATTATTCTGTGGCTTAGTTTATTTCTTTCAATTTCTTTGTCTCTTTCGTCGTCTATCTGCTCAATTATTTGCTCCGTCTCAGCAATCACCTTAATTAGATCAATAGTTGTTCTTGTGGTAGGCAGAGTAAACTTTCTTCCAATGGAGAGAAGCTAATTTACTTCCCCTGGAAAAATAACATTAGTTGTGTTAATAAACCACTAACTGTTGACGCATATTCCTTATTTTTGTAGCTGCTTGAGCTTTAGTCTTTGCAGTTTCGCTGTTTTTGTTGCTTCTTGTTCTTCAGTTACTCTCTGACTGATGAAATTTTGGTGGGAAACAGCGGAGTTGAAATCAGCCTCGTTGAGAATTTGTTTTAGCTGTCTTTCCGCGTAGTTGATGTGATCTGTTACTGATTTTATGTTCATGTTTGTGTGTGTAATCTCTATGTTTAGTACTCTCTTTAAAAATAATCGTTTATTTGCTTCAATTTGTTGTTTAATTTTGTGTGAAGTGGTATTAATAGTTAATCTCACTGCTGAATTTGATAGGTGAGCCGGTATCAGGCCATACTTTCTGCATTCTAGTAGAAACTTCAGTTGTGCTCTTAGTTTTGCTAGTTTTTACTATAATATTTTAATGTCATGCGTCTTCACCGTGCTTGTACTTTAATTTCGTGATTTTTCAAATGCTTTCATTTATTTTGTATTTTAATAAATGTTTTCGCATTTAAGTTTGCATGGAAAAAGCAATGGATTAGCGTGTTTTACACTTTACTATTCATCAATTTAATTTTCATTTTGCTTGTAGTCTACAATGAAGCGACAAGTTGTGCACATCAACTTTTGCTTTTAATACACTCTCTTATACAAATTATAGGACAAAGATATATTGGACAATTTATTTATACTCTAACTATTTAAAATTATTATTTTTTGTTTGGCCATGTATGTAACTATTTATTGGTGATTTTCGAAATAGTAATATAACTACTACCGCTTTGAGTATTGTTGTTTTTCCATCTATTTTTTCCCAAAAACTAATCGGCCTTAAAGCTCATAAACAATTAAAAAATCTTTAAATGTATTTTTCAATTAAAACATTCTGTAACAAACACCATAAAAAACAATTTTTTAAATTTAATAAAAAATGTAGAAAACATTTATCAAAATTTTGAACATATAAAAAAAAATTTTAGAATTTTTTAGGGTATGCAGCTATGTAGTTCATTTAATTTTGGTTTTTTTTGGCTACAAATTACCTCTGCTTTTTGACATTTTCTTTACTGACGCGCTTTCGCCCTTTCTTCCATATGAGTTTGTGCTTTAATTTGTGAACAGATCATATATGTTACATACATACATACAGCCAACTAGTGCAGTAGTCAACAAACTAGTGCTTCCGGGTCTTCATTCCTAGACGAAGCCTATCAGGGAGGCTGCACAGAACCTCGTCCGTTCCGACGGTCGCACTTATTCAAAGCAGCGGCGAATAAATACTCTGCCATACTAAATGCTCTTAATGAAGTCTGCGGCAAGATAAATAGATGCAGCAACTATGGATTCAAATTAAAATATGGAAAACTATCTGTGATGTAATAGCAGAATCAATGAAGAGGTTGAGAACACTCACCAGACAACAGTGTAGCAGCGGCGAGTAACCGCCTACCCCCTCCCCCCCCCCATGATGTAATGCTTGAAGGCAGTCGTTTCAAAGGGCCACTTGGAGTAGTGTGCTACCACAACGCCCCTGAGAAAAAAAAAAAACAAACATATGCATGTGCATCGAACTAGTAATTTTCTAAAACATTTCGGTTGCAGGGTATATATATATATATGTATATATATATAGGTACAATGAAGTACTTAGCTTGCAATGTAGTTACTTTCCTTGCAAAATATAACTAAGCGGCAAATTATACTTGCGATTTTTTCGTTGGTAAATTTAAGTAAAGGGTTATAAATTTATTTTCAAACACAAGCCCTGCACAAATTGTCATCGGTGTGCCAAGCTCATTGGATCGTTTGCTACTGGGTAGTTACGAAAGCAGTTTTGTATGTTTTCCAAATTATAACGCCACAGAACTTATACTATGTGTGTGTTTGTTGAAAATTTTAGACCGATTGTTATGTTTTTTTATTGCATGGACTTGGCTCATAGCGCCAAGGTATGGTTTATTATGTTTGAGGTGGTCGTTTCATCTCTATGTTATTGATTTACAAATTTTCCGTAAGATTTACGTTTCTATAACCGTTATTGCTAATTGTTGAGTATAATTGTTATTATTATATTTTTTTAAATTAGTTTATTATTTGTGTAAAATTAAATAATTATATTAACTAACATCTCACCTAAATATGCCTCTGAATTCAATAAATTGTATATGGTAATTAAATGTGTAGCAAAAATGTTGCTGTGAATATTGAAAAGGTATTTCATATATTCAGAAGTCAATACAATATTTTAGATATTTGTTGGAACGATTTTCCGTCATCCCTTGTCAAGTTTGGTTTGGAGACAAACCGGTTTCGGCATTGTGCCATCTTCAGTGTCATATTTCGTTCTGTACAGTTTATGTCTGTTGTTCCGTATTTATTTCATTTATTTGGTCAATCAGGTATTGGTGCATAATCGTAAATGTTAGCAAACGTTAAGTGTCCTGAATATACATAGGTACCTAAAGTCTCGCGCGGTTAGAGTCCAAAAATGTATATTTTATCACGAATCTGTCTTTGCGGTAAGAACAGGTATATAGTCAGTAATTTTAGTCCGTTTAGGTATTGCAGGTTTGTTTTGTATGTTGGTATCTGTCATTTTACCAACGTCTTTGTTTTGTTTTTTGTAAACAAGGCTTAATGGTGCAAATATCTCATCAGAGTTGCTGTTTATTTGTTCGTTTATTATCCTCCCATCAAATGTTTTTTGTTTATATATTTCCATGTTTTCAAGAGCATTTAGGCGCCGTCCTTTTTGTTGTACGTGCAGTACCTTCACGGTTTTCTTTATGTTTGCGGGTGAACATTTTGCGTTTACCAAATGGTTTGCAAAATTAGATTCAGGTATTGCCGTGGGTTTTTGTATCCTTTTGTTGTAGTCCCTTTTGTGTTCACGGAATCTTGTTCTTACTTTGCGTCCTGTTTGTCCTATATAGCTATATTGACACTCACAGGTCAGTTTACACACGCCTTGTTTGTTCAATGGGTCTTCTTCATTCGTGCTGCTTTTAAGTATCCTTCCCAAGTTGTTTTCAGTTTTGAACGCCGAGCGGTTTCAATAGGGTTTGACCATAGAGAGAGGGTGTTAGCTGAGGTCTGTGTCGATAATCATTCAAAAAAGGTACGCAATCAAAATTTGTGGTCGGTTTGTCATTATATTTTAAACAGCTTTCCATGGCCGCGTAGAAGGATCCAAAACGTGCTAAGTTATGAAGTAAGAGCTACTATTTTAGGATTCTGTTGGTTAGCTGATGAGGTCCAACTGCGTGAAATTGACTTTTGTTTACAAATACAGTGTAGGAAAGTTGTGGGAAGAATAAGTGAACAAGAAAACATTCTGCTGTAGGACATTCCAAATCGGTATTCTACACACAGAAGTCTTGCAAAAATTTAAATAAAATTTAAAAGAGGAATTGAGAGAGCAAAGTAACATTTAATTTTCAGGGGAAGCTGTTGGTTTCTGCTGTGAAATTTTTTGCCAACTAGAATTTGCCAACAAGAAAACAGCTGATCAAAAACAACTGATTGCAAATTGGATAAATAATAAAATTTTCGTTTAAGAATGAATCAAGCCATCCTCAGTACAGTGTTTCAAGAAAATACTAAAGCAATATTTTTCTTTTTACATATTTAGATGCGGACAAGTACTTAAACAGTTGTTCGTTAAACTTGCAATGTTCTGCAAATTTTGCGTTCGCGTACTATTTTTGATATTTTTCTCTCGTGAGAGCACAGAAGACATTTCCCCTAAATTTGGTGTTGGATATTTTCTGCTAGAGATTTTAAACGAACGTACCTATTATAGGTAAATAAAACAGGAAAGACAAAAGTATGAATAAGAACTGAAGGATTTATTAAAATTTATTTAAGCTGCCAGACGTAAGAAGCATCTTAGCTATATGAAAGAAAATCTGAAAACGTACACCCTTGCAACATTAAGAAATTCGTAGATATTCAGGACGATAAAAATGATGACATTGATGTGAACACAACCAATTAAGGGATTACTTAAACTATCGTCTCCTATGGGCACATGAGAAGCTGAACGCAAATATGTATACACATAAACGAGTATTTTAATTTAGCGATTGCACAAATAAAAAAATATTGTAAGAAGTTATAGAAAAGGCATTGAAAAACGGTTTAACAAATTAAAATACTTGCAATTGCGAACAGCAACTAACTAAAACGATTATTTGATTCTTGAAATTACTAAAAACTTGTATGAAAATAAAACAATGCAATATTTCAGACAATTAAAACTAATAACAAACAAAGAATTAGATATAATAGCTTCAGATGGAAAATGTATTGGTAAAAATGTTAATCGTTAGTTATTAAAAATCAAATTGTTTTAAGTGGAAATTTGTGATCCTAATCAATAATTGTTCAATAAAGATTATTGATTAATATTTTAACAATTTTTTTTTTGAAAAAGTCGAAGAAAATATTATGAACATGAAGTACAATTATTTTAAAACCTTAACAGAAAAGATGACATTGGATCAAATATAGGAAGAAAATAAGAAATTTTTTAAAAATATTCTTAATAATAAAACCAAATATGTAAACGAATTCAGGAGAATTCTAATCTAAAAGAGCGAGTATATACGAATAACCAAGAAAGGTAACAATAAATTTGCAGAATTCCTCAATCAAACATTTCCTTTGCTTTAACAAAGTTTAAGACAAAAGGTGAAGAAGAAAATCAATCAGTTCATAAAATTCTTTTGAATGGTAATATTGTCAAATATAAAGCATATTGGCAAATATACAGCTAACCGCTAAGTCAGCATTTAGTACATACATAATTGTAAATTATACAGTGTAAAACGGTGTTTCCTCGTCAAGTGCATCACGTGTTTCGCTATTTGAATTACGTATGGCGAATCACCACGTTTACACGACACTTTCGTGATTCGCATTTGGCATTTCTGTTGCTGTTCTAATACCATATATGAACATACTTTTTCGTCTTCATTCACTCTAGCTTCGACATGATTATTTTCTTCACAAACCGAATTCATTTAAGCATTTAATTGTTTCTTGTTCATTTAATCTTTGATTTGTTTTGTCAGCTGTACGTGTTTTGGCAGCTATTTTCAATAAATTTCCGATTAAAATTCGAAATGGCATTGATTTGTTCGTGATTCGCATGATGATTCACACAATTTTTTATGGTTAATCATGTTCATTCGGTTTGTGATTGGGGTGCTAACTACGCATGGGAGAGCGAATTACGAATGGGAGAGGAGTGAATCGTGTGACATGGAAACATGTTATAAGTAAATATGTTAGCGATCGTATATTTTGATTAAAGTTAAAATTGAAAATGAAATTCATTCTGATTCTAACATCTTACATAGATTACGTAGTTTTATTTCGCATTTGTTTCAACTAATTTTTTTTGAAAAACAAAATAAAATTTTATTTTCCGTAATTTTCATATAAATACATATGCATATATATTTCTTGTTTTCGTATATTTTTAATGCTAATAAATGTTTTAAGTTATGAAAATTTCAATGTTTAATTTGGAGGAATGAGATGGTTTACTGTTTCGGCTGGAAAAGGCAATGAAGTTGCGAGTTAAACACATTACACCTCGATTTTAATATACAACGAAGCACTAATTTTTTTCACAAATTTCAATTTTGCTTCCTTGTCTACAACACTTGCGTTGCAAAATACAATGATATTACAATTTTATCCTTAAGAATTCTTCGTTGGTCAAATGTAAATGAAGTGATATGAATAAATTTTCAAACACAAACCCTGTACAAAATGATATCGGAGCTGGAAATTCTTTTTTTTTACTGTAGCTGCAAATTCCAAGATTAATTGGAAAATCCTTATCGTTTGCTACTGGGTGTATAATTTTGTGTAAACAGATGCTTACATTCAATATAACTTATGTTGTGGGATTTTTATATGTATGTTTGTATGCTTCCTTGCTTATTTATCTCACACCCTTTGTAGCAGTTGATTATTTTGCATCTAATAGAAATCAATTGTACGTTTACGCTCGATCTTTAATATATAGTACATACTTATTCGTCACCTAACGCTATTTCGATTATGCTTCAGGCTTTAAAACCAACTGCCACCTCCCAGCTTTGAGCTAAGTCCACCAATACCCTTGCCCAGCAAATTGCCAACCCGACCAGCCACAACATTTGTTACGGCCGCTGCTTGTGCGGCGGCAATTTTTGGTTTTGGTATTCCGCGCGAAGCGCCGCCACCGCCGCCACTGCCACTAGTCTCATCACCAGCGCCATCTTCGTCGCCACCCTCGTTCTTCATGCCATCCAAATTGCTGCAACAAGGACAATACACTCCGATACAAAAAAAAAATATATTTAAATATTCAGTTCATCACTTACTCTTCACAATCGGCGACATCGGGTATAGTAAACGCGCATGTCGCCTCCTCAGTGGCCATACGCTGGGCAACAGTTTGATATGCTTTGGAATTGAGTTTATCCTCTAATACACCTTGCAGCTCAAAGTCGGAATAAATTTTCTGTAAATAAGAAATGAAAAAATATGTTAAAAATGTTTCGCAAGGCTGATCTCTTGGCTGGTCTGATCTAATCGTTAACGCAAGAATGATCGAGAGAAGATTGCGTTTTCCCGAAATGCGTGACGTCAAGTGAGGGGGAAAAAGAGGGGGAAAAGAAGAGTAATAGTGGAAGAGCGACGGCAGAACAGCACTGCCGATTTGGTAATTTTTTACCAAAACTAAAATTACTCAAAACGTTATTATGATATATGCCAGCCTTTTAGGGCCAGTTTTTCTGTGTGGGTTTAAAATCAATTTAAACTAAGTTTAGATAAAATCAATTTATATTTAAACTTAGTTTCCTTGCGCTCAATAAAATTTGTTGCATCCAAAACAAAGTAGTTAACAGCTAATAGGTTAGACTAAGTATAACCCTGCAATATCGGCCGTTTAAAATTGACCTAAAAACTCAGCTTAAACAAAAATCAGAGGTAAACTTGCACTGAAAAAACTGGTCCGTAGTAAATGAGCGTCATGTACATATGTATGTGGTTGCACCTTAATGAAGATAAATATTGAAAAACAATGCAATTTGAAGGTTTTGATGAGTTAAACGACTTTTGGTAATATTTTTTTCTGTTTGGTAGTTTTTTTTAAATTTAGGTATTAATTTAAAATATATGTGGCAACGCTGTCACTCTCTTGACGACACTCAACTGTCAAATCAGAAAAGTTTTGAGTAACGGTTCCCCGGAAGGCGCAATCTTTTTCTCTATCATTCTTGTCGTTAACGTGCAACATTTAGTACATACATCCTTTTTGTTTTGCTTCCTCTAGGGCGACGCTGTTTTACATAATTATTACTTGTTGGGGATTAAAAAACAGAAATAAAAATAAAATAAAAATGTATTTGCATACCTTTGTTATATGCGATATTGATGTTACTTGAGCATAGTGTAGTGCATGATCTAGCCGCTCCGATAACCAATTACAAAGTATATTAATCTGCTGTTTGTACCACTGTTCGAAAAAAATCAATGTCCACAAATCGTCGGCTATTTTACCACGTATTTGATCCATATTATTGCGGAAGAAATTCACATAACCTTGGCCGAGGTCCTTCCCTGAGCTGGATACGTTGGTAAAACTGAGTATAGAACCAATTAGACTGCCCTCATCGTATCGTGCCAATTTCGACAAAGTCGACTCTAGCACAGACATAAGTTTACCAATTAGGCCTTGTGTCATGGCTACATTCGCTTTATCTATTTGATCATCAATTTTCGCATGAAATTTGTACTAAAATATAAATAAATACATACATATCAACCAATATAGAAACAATAGAAACTCACATATGTACATATCAATTTGCAACTAAAGCGATACGCATACAATTTTTATACAAAAAAAAAACTTTACATACTTGTCTGTAATTTTCGAACAACTACTGTTCAGGTGTAAAAATTAAAGCTCTATTTAGAGCACATTCAATACACGTTTGCAACGCAAGCTAGAATGCTGCAATTTGACAATTAATTCAACAAAGCGAAAGGATTCAGCTGTTTTGGCAACACCATGTCACATGAATTTGCTTGCATCTATTTCATTATTTTCATATAACATTTTGGCTTTGGCTTATAAAATAATAAATAATAAAACAAAAACATATATTAATTTCAAATCATATTCAGGGTTGAGTTTTGTTTAACGCTTGTTCTAAAAATCTTATTCATAGTTATGCTCGGTTTTCAATAAGTCAAAATCAGTACCAGCAAAAACTGCTTCAAATTCAGTCAATATTGCAATGTATGATATCGACAGTGCAGTGTCAAATTTAAACTGATGAAAACGAGCTTGAATAAATTCCAGCCGAGAGGCCCAACTGTCGACCCCTTTTTGCAGCAATTGGGGCCGAATATTCTCTTCCAACGCGTCAATCGTCTCGGGTTTGACTTCACATAACCCCCCAAAAAATTGTCCAGCGGTGTTAAATCGCACGATCTTGGAGGCCCACGACGCGAGATAATGCGCTTACCAAAAGTTTCCTTCAATAAATTGATTGTTTCGTTGGCTGTATGGCATGCAGTGCCATCTTGTTGGAACCAAAGATCGTCCACATCAACATCCTCCAATTCAGGCACGAAAAAGTCATTAATATCTATAGCGTTCTCAATTGACTAACATTATGGCCGGTTTCATTTTTGAAGAAATATGGGCCAATCATTTCCTCTGCCCATAAAGCACACCAAACTTTTTGAGGATGTCACGGCGTCTCAACAATGGCTTGTGGATTATCATCACTCCAAATGCGACAATGCTGTTTGTTAACGTACCTATTGAACCAAAATTTTCTTGTGAAAATCGGGATCGGTGGCCATCTTGTTTTGGGCCCATTCAATAAACGTGCGACGCGCTTGATGGTCGTTCGGCTTCAATTCTTGAAATGGCAAACCAAACTGAGAATAAATCAAGTAACAGCTGTCAAAAAGACCAACTCCGAAAAACAATTGCCTCATTCAAAACCACACGTCTAAAAAACACCCATTATTTATTGATCCAAAAAATGACCAACGACACAAAGAAATAATTGTGTCCATTTACGTTGTCCAAATATTACATTAAGCGATGCAGAGAGTAAATAAAATATACCCTTCAGCAAAATTTAGAGACAGTCTGAACTGCCGATATTTCTGCACTATCAGTTTCATGATTCACTCCGAATTACCGCAAATGCATGCAGAGCGAAACTTTTGAAACTCGCGTTTCGCTCGTTACGCTGTCGCCAAAGCTTCTCGAGGTTCTTGCCGATTGCAAGCAGGCGTTACTTTAGCAGTTAGAAACTGGTTCAACAGAGCTGCATAGAGCGCCAATTTCCACTTCGTAGGACGTCGCCATGTTAAAAAAAAACAATTGAAATCATTGACTTGAGATTGAACGAGAACCAATACCGTCCCATTTTGTGCTAGTTCTGCGCGAGTTCTGCACCATTTCATTTTGCTGCAGGGTATACGTATACAAGTACATTCATACATATGCCGTTTTTGCTCCATATTGGACATATATATACATACATATTAAGTTATATATTGTACCTACCAAATCAATACCATCTATTGTAGTTAATTTAAAGCTTTGATTTTTAGCATCTAATACCACATTAACCATTGCGCACATCTCTGAAGGTATTATGTAATCGGTTGAAATGAAAGCCACGTTTTTCTTTAGCCACGATTGATATGACGAATCGGTACGCTGTATACATTGTTCTATCATTTCGGCAGCCATCATTTTTAGGCGTTGCTCCAAATGCTGACGAAACTCCGCATCGGGCCAATGGAGGTCACGAATGAACGACTGTAAGGCATCTAGTTTCCAGAAAAGGTCCTCGGATGTTGCACAACCATTTCTTTAAAGTTTCCCAGTGACGAGATTATATAATTATATAGATAATTTGAAATTAGATCAATATAATACATTTAAATAATACTACTGAAAATTCAAAATCTTGTCAAATACTACTTCGAACAATAGGCATGAAAGGGGATCAAAAAAGCTCCAAGTATGTACGAGAAAGTTGTATCATGTATGTATGTATGCAAAGAAAAGTATGCAATCGCAAGGAACAACACAATTAACAAGCGAACGTAAACAAGGAATTTGTAAAAAAAGTTTAGTCACTGCAAAAACTTTGAACAATGAATGCGGGTTGGTATACTTAATGTGATCAACTATTTCGTAACTAAAATAAGTACAGTACCTTAAAACTAAATACGTATTTATGTCTGATGAAATTTATGAGAAAGTTAAATAAGCGAATATATGTAAATCAAGTAACAGCTGTCAAAAAGACCAATTCCGAAAAAAAAATTCCTCATTGAAAACCACACGTCCGTACAAACCGTTAACAGTGTAGCAATTTAACAAAAAATTTAACCTTTCTTAGTTAACAAGTAGTTTACAAAAACCAGACTTCAATTTATGCTCATATGCTCATAATAAGTTCTTTCATGTTGCATTGCTCGGTCCAGTATCAAATTACGAAAATACCACGTTTGAGTGGAATTATCGAAACACGCTTAAATCAGGGTCTCTAAAATTATGCGGTAACCAACATAAAAAAGCAATTTATATCATACTCCTTTTTTAAATTAGGTTAAAAAAGTGAGATGAATAATAAAAGTAACTTATACGTGGTGGATGATAGATAAATTAATTATTTAAGTATGTACATATTATTCTTCGGGGTTGCGTGCTATTTTTATAACCGAGCGTACTTGTACACAAGGGTATTATAACTTTGTTCGCATAACGATTGTTTGTACCAGCAAAAAATAATCGAGACAGATATAGACATATATATTATAAAATGATCAGAATGAAAAGAGGAAGCGATTTAGCCCTGACTTTCTGTCTGTCCGTCCGTCCGTCCGTCTGTCCGTCCGTCTGCCCATGGTTACAATAACTTGAGTTTGATACATACACTGTATGTATTTATGTACATACTAATTGTTAGCAGTTTTTCACTTTAATTGCAGAATAAATACAATTAAAATCTGTGTATTTCAAAGCTAAAATTGTGTACCATGCACCATCTACATATAAATAATGGTATTTTTTGTTTTGGAGTTTTTCACATATTTTTTTTTGAGGCCAAGAAAACTTGTTATTTATTGTTCAACTTGACATACATACATATCTACCTTAACCACCCCTTTCGTTTATTAAGTTGGCTTGTTTTTCTATAATAGTAGTGTGAACTTTTATTTGCCTTTAAATTATTTTGTTAATACAATTAAGAAAGTTACAATAAAATGATATTTGTATGAGGGTGATGATGATGAGGGTTGTATTTGCATTGGTACATAGATTGCTCTTAAGACAGGGTTCGTCGGTATTGAAAATGGTCAAAATCGGTCAATAACCACGCCCACGTCCCATATAACAGAAGTTTTGGACAAATGCAAAAACTCCGTTTTTTCGGTATCTATTACAGCAAATTTTGTGAAATTCAATATTTGAAGCGATTTTGAACTAAGAACAGTATTAGTGATTTGGTGGTAATATTTTCCTAGATATCGCTATTATTATCGTAGAAATTTTTGAAATCGGATCATAACCACGCCTACCTCCCATATAACGGAAGTTTTGGAAAATGCTAGAACTTACTTTTTTCGGTATCTATTAAAACAAATTGAACGAAATTCGGTATTTGGAACGATTTTGAACCAAGAAATTAGGTATTTATGAAATTTTGAAATATGGGCGTGCTACGCCCACTTAGGGAAAAATTTCTGCCTCTCAATAACGGTGTAAGGTATCGTCACAAAATTTGGTGAACAAATTTTCCTTATAAATGCAAAAATTTCGTTTTTCTATATCTACTCGTATTACAACATATTCATTAAAATTTGATATGTAGAGAGATAGTTAATTAAGAAACTTGATTTTTATGAAATTTTGTAAAATGGGCGTTACAACGCCCACTTATAAAAAAAAACGTCTGTAGGTATCTCAATAACGATGTAAGGTATCGTCACAAAATTTGGTGAACATGTTGTCAATTATTTTTGAAATCGGACTTTAAGCGCGCCCAACTTCCATATAACGGAAATTTTGAAAAATTCAAAAAACTTCGTTTTTCATTATTTATTGGAGCACATTGAGTAAAGTTTAATACTAGCAGCGATTTAAAACAAAGAACCGGTGTTTTTATGAAATATGGGCACCGCCAATACAAAAATGCATCGCGAGGCTATATAAAAATCGGTTACGCCCGAATTTAGCTTTTCTTACTTGTTTTAGCTAAGAATGAAACATAGAAAATGCTACCCTGACACAAAACCCATATAAACCAAATATAATTGACTTTATTCACGCGTCACAAGGACCCATCTACAATCCTGTTCACATAGCAGAAAACTTAGCGCTAACATGGGCAAGCTATTCCCACAGCTCTAACTTCAACACTAACTTCACTACCCTCTCAATTTCCGGTATGACTGGAAAAACACCCGATTCAGACAAAATATCATATCCGCTACTAAAAAACCTTCCCCTTACCCTTAAATATACTAGGTTCACAACTCTATATAATTGTATCATAGATCAATCATAGAAAAAAGCCACTGTCATTCCTATGCCCAAAACCCAATAAATCTAATACTTATGTTTGTTCAAAACTTTAGACCTATATCCCAAAGACCCTGTATGGAAAAAGTTCTTGACAAGCCCCCGCCAGTTCGCATTTCATTGGTGTTATTGACCAATCGCTATACTTTGAGCACTATGCCTTAAAACAGTATCTGCCGATTAATTTTATCAAAGCATTTCTCTCAAACAGAAAATTGTCTGTAACTATAGACTTACACAATGGAACTCCGCAATGTTTTATATTATAGCGTTTAACCAGCTCAGCTATTTAATATCCACAAATCTATGTGTAGATCATTTCAACTACGCTGACGACGTTTTCATTTTATCGTCTTTGAGCGACTTAACTCAAGTTGAAGCTGTCCTTACTTAAATCTTGACAGTAATTGCCGATTGGTCTAATACATCAGGTACCCAAATTTTAGCAAATAAAGCGTAACCTTTCATTTTTGCAGAAAACGTAGGAGCACCTTCCCTAACCTCTTCTTTGGTTATACACAAATCACACGTACTAACTTATTAAGAATACTGTGTACAATTTTTGATTAAAAAAAAATACTCATAGAAACCATTGTAAATATTTTAGAATAAGCTTCCTCAATGAGCTAGATGTTATAAAATATATTACGTTAAAGTACTGTCTTATCGAAATCATAAATAACATGGTAAAAGCTCTGATTTTATCTTAAATCAACTTTGGCCCTTAAATTTACGGACCCTGCGCTAAAAAACAACTCACGCTAATTTAAGGATCTTACCAGACGGTAGCGAGAAGAAGTACACAATGATGCGTATTCCAAAAATCGACCAATGCAAACACAAACTTCTATTTGGCGGAATAAAAACACCACATGCAACAAACAAGCCGTTAACAAACCCCGCTAGGGTAGGCACCTTGTCATTGGTGCAGGGGCTTAGTCGTACCTCAAATAGGTCCCGACCATCTGATCATATCAGCGCCTGCGTGCGAGGGTTCGGGGGTTGGTCGGGGCCGCTTTGGGGCGATGACCAAGAACTTCCACCTCCTAAGCCAGGGTGTTATGCGACGCCGTGCCCATTGGCTGGTTTGCAGCCAGGAGGTCAACCGGCTGTATTTATACGGAGCCTCTTCGACACCGGGCCGCCTCGAGGAGTAGCAGGGGCCTTACAGCGGCAAGGGGCGCTGTCGCGGTGTACGTCCTTTTTCCCCATACAAAGAAGCTGACTGCAAAGCTTGGCCTAGGTCGAGCTAGCGGTCGTACGAACAAGATGACACAAACAAAACAACAACAACAACCTCAGCAGCTGCCAACAACGGGTGGCAGGAAAGCGCCATGTCACTGGCAACTCGGCCAGAACATCCACCTTGGTGGCAGATTCGGCCGGAACTGCAGCGCTGGAGAGGAGTAGCATTGCGAAAATCTCTAAGCGCAGGGGCAGTTTCCTGGACCGACTATCAGCGGAGGAGGCAGCGATCTTCGTTGAGCACGCCAGAGATGACGACGAACCCAGTACCAGCAGTGGTGTCCGTCGTGACATAACCGAACAGGTGAAAGATCGGTCGCAAGACAGATCAAGTAGGTCTCGTTCCAGGTTGGAGGACGCAAGAGGTAGACATGCGGGCCCTAAAGATGCTCAGCGATGCTCTAGTAACTGTCACCGCTCTAGGATCAAGACGCTCCACGAGCAGACATCGAGAGCAGAGATCCAGGAGCCGGCGTCGCTCCAAGAGCCGCGGCCGATCCAGTAGCAGACAACTGCCCGACAGCCACGCCAGAATAGAGGCACACTGTGCGCAGCGGCCCAGCTACTCGAACGCTTTCCAAGGCGTCAGGGTGGCTGTGCTGTCCCGCGATTACCCGGCTGCTGCCCTAAGTTTGGATGACCTGACCCGCCTGCAGAACACCATTATGTTCGCGGTGGTCAGGGGATGGTCGCAACCGCTGGCGTTTTGGGGCGTACATTTCCGATCAGGCATGCTCCTTGTGGACTGCAAGGATGAAGTTACCGCTTCATGGTTAGCGGAAAAGATACCGCAGCATGAAGGCTGGGTTGGACCAACTCTGGGCACCCGTAGAGGCGAGCTGCCAACGACCCTCCAATGACCGAGTGGGTCCTCCTTTAAAAACCCCGAAGAGGAGGAGAAGGAGGATGATGGCGAAACGCGGGCAGGGGAAACCCTCTTGTGTGGCCAGTCAGACTCCTGTTGCTGCATGTAGCAAGCGGCCAAGGTCTGTGGAGGTTACTTCAGAAGCCAGTGGGACATTGGTGGATGCAACGACTTCCAAATCAGCTGGCGGACGCCGCAAGAAAAGGAAAACTGCGGCGACACCCACCAGTGCTTGGCCCAATGTCCCTTCGAGGCTTCGTGTGGCGGGTGCTGTTGCGGCGTTGCCCAATTCTGTTCTTGTGGCGAACAATCATGGACAGCGGCGGAAGAGGGCGGTATCAGCCATACAGACCTCGAGCGGCACGAACCCCTCGCATAAAAACAAGGGAGGTAGTGACGCGTGTTGGTCGAGGCAAAACCGCCCCTGCTATGCCCTTGCAGAAAGAAAACTTTCCAAGTACGTCATGAGGTCAAGGGGCCCGGTCAACTTATTGTAAGACCGTGAAAGGCCCACCGCTGGTTGCCGTAATTGGGAGGGCGGGTTCGACATGGCAGATGACTACTGCAGAAGTAAAACACTGGAAGAGCCATCTGATCCGAGCCGTCATTGCCTCCGGCCCTGCAGCCAATGCCCGTGGTTATGAGGAGAAGGATGGAATCATTATGGTGAAATGCCTCTCCCAAGCAAACTGGGATTGGCTCAAGGCTGTGGTGCAAAGAATCCCGCACATAGGAGGAATACGATTCACTGTTTACACTTAAGCCTCTCAGAAAAGCCCTATGCTAGGTTCCAGATCCAGATCTGAGGACGGCGATGTGCTTTCCTGTTTCCGTGCCCAAAATCCGGGAGTGGACACCAAGCACTGGCGTGTCATATCTCACAAACAGAGTAGCAACCGGGAAGGTAGAGAATGTGATACTCTGGCAGTGAAGATGGACTGAGCTACGTGGATATCCTCGGGTCTAAGTATGGAAATCGCCTCAGTATTTTTCTCGGGACCGTCTAATTAATAGTTGATCCCGAATGAGTGACCAAGGCAATGCATGCTACCGTCCAGTGACGGTAACTCAGACCAATTTGCAGCACTCTAAAGCCGCTACTTCTCTTATATTTAGAAGGTTAACCATGCTGCACACAAAACCCCACATAACAGCCATTCAGGAGCCCTGGGGTTTCAAACAAAACCCAGAATAAAATCTGGGACAGCTGCAACTGCAACGCGAAGGCAGATCGGCTTTTCGAGTATATTCTGTCAAGTGGGCTGAACATCTTGAATGAGGGCTCTAAGCCAACATTTTTCACGCCCAGGAGATAGAAAGTGATTGTTCTTACTCTTTCTAAGTCTCGGTTAGGGGTTTCAGTCCTAAGCTGGAGGGTCCTGAGTGAAGACTCGCTTTCGTACCACAGATATATTTTCAGTTTCAGTTTCAACTTGGCGAGGATGCTATATGCTCTGCGCCAGTACGAAACTTGAAAAAATCGGACTGGTCGTGTTTTAGGGAGGAGTTTGGGAAACAGATCTCGGCGCCACCTAGAATACGACCCTTTCATGCCATTGATGAGGCAGTGGATTTTTTAACGACTGCTCTACGTGATAGTTTGGATAAGGCCTTTCCAAGTCGAACGCCTCTAAACCGCACGCCTGTTCCCTGGTGGAAAAAGCAGCTGCGGAAGATAAGAGTTTAATCGAGAAAATATCTTAACCGGGCCCTCAAACCTAATCATGAGATGGATTGGAAACAATATCGATGCACTCAAAGAGAGTATAAGAGGCTTATTCGGCCTGCGAAAAGGGACTCTTTTAAAGAATACTGCAGCGGGATTGAAACCTTGGGTGAGACAGCTAGACTGGTAAAAGTTCTGAAAAAGGACCAATCCGTAAAGCTGAGTTCGCTCAAGAGGCCTGATGGCTCTTTCACAGAGACCAGGACGGAGACTTACTCTCTTCTTCTAGGGACTCACTTTCCTGGAAATCATGGTTACGCCTTCTTCTCCCTCGACAGGGGAGAGAGGGAATGAGAGAACCACCGCGACAAGGTTTGTTGCCAAAACTGTGGCGAGGGAATATGCCATAAGATATGCTATTGAGTCGTTTGACAGTTTCAAATTGCCCGTTCCGGATGGTATCGCACCTATTGTACTAAAAGAAGGTGTCGAGCTCGTGTTGGCAATCTTGAAAAATATTTTCATAGCGACGCTCGCACTTGCTTATATACAACAATATTGGAGGCTCGTAAATGTCGCCTTTATACCAAAGGTTGGCAAGGACGACTACGCTGGCCCCAGAAGCTACAGACCTATTAGCATGACATCATTCATGCTAAAATGTCTGGAAAGATTAGTAGAGCTACGCATTCGTAGGGAGGCGCTGTCATCACATCCTCTGTTTTTGCATCAACATGTCTATCAGGCGGGAAAATTCTGTGAGACGGCTTTGCAAAATCTGGTTGCCAGAGTTGGCGAGGTCGCCGATAGGAAACAGTTCGCCCCGGGCATTTTGGTAGACATTGAGGGTGCTTTTGACAATGCCACCTTCGATGGCATGTGCAATGCTGCTCTACGGCATGGGGTAGATCCTTCGCTGGTAAACTGGATTCGTTTAATGCTGGCGCAGCGGATTATCAGGATTCAGGCAGAAGGGGATCAATGCCTAAAGTGCGGAGTACATAAGGGTTGTCCTTAGAGCGGTGTCCTTTCCCCTTTGCTCTGGTGCTTGGTAATTGACTCTCTTCTTGTCACTCTTGATGACTCGAATATCTACGCTCAGACCTATGTGGATGATGTGGCCTGTCTAGTCACGGGCCCATCTCTGTCGGCTGTTTGCAGGAAAGCGCAGATAATACTGAATAAGATTGACACTAGTGTTGTTCTCTTCACTAGGCGGAGAAGGTTGGATGGCCTCATGCCTCTCACACTTAAGGGAGTCACAATTCACACTTCTCCCGAAGTGGAGTAATTCTGGATGCAAAACTCTCGTGGAAATCTCACGTTGAGCAAAATACCTCTAAAGCATTGGCTGCCTTCTGCCAGTGTAAACGGGTCTTCGGCAAAACGTGGGGTCTATCACCAAAGGGTACCCTGTGGATATATACCTCTATGATCAGACCCATAATCAGCTGTGCTTCAGTGGTATGATGGAGCAGACTCTCAATTAATAGCGTGTGGGACCTGCTTGCTAAACTTCAGAGAACAATCGCCCTGTGCTATACAGGGGCATTCTCTTCAACGCCTGGCGCTGCTCTTGTCGCATTGCTGCACTCACCGTCACTTTGTATATTCATACGTGGGGAGGCATTAAAGGCCACCTGCAGACTT
Source organism: Philophylla caesio (assembly GCA_963971545.1). Lineage (NCBI taxonomy): Eukaryota > Metazoa > Arthropoda > Insecta > Diptera > Tephritidae > Philophylla > Philophylla caesio. Next base: position 20,386,967 of record OZ020605.1, read on the forward strand.
TAAAAAAAACGGATATTGGTATAAAACGGAGTGAGGCGAGAGAGAATGGCTGACGGCAAAGATATGGACACTTGCGTTTTCCAATGCCACAGGATAGTACGCCACCATTTCCTTTGCTGATGAAACTCTATAACGTTGAGTTCCCTGAGGCTGAATGCTGGTTTAATGCCAACACTGAGATCGGTCTAACACGTTGTCGAATCTTTACTGATGGTAACAAAACTGGCTCTGGGCCAGGATCTGGAGTTTTTATAGAAGAAAATGAGGATAAGCTTCACTTTTCTCTTGGGGAATATGCCTCGGCATTCCAGACCGATGTATTTGCAATTCTTAAGGCCATGGACTACGTGGTGGAAAGTAGGTGGAGGGGTATACGTGCTGGCAGTGACAGCCAAGCTGCACTCAAGGCATTGGCCAGCCCTCTAACTACGTCCAAACTAGTTCGGCAATGCAAGTCCCGACTGTACTATGTTGGGTAACATAATTAACTTGCTTTACTCTGGGTGCCTGGTCACTCGGGAGTACCTGGTAATGAGACATCTGACCATTTGGCCAGAATTGGCTCGGCTCAGGTGTTCCTTGGCCCGCAGCCAGCTATAGCACTCCCACTCGGCCATCGATGCCACCATCAGAAACTAGGTTAATACTTCGCTCAGCAATGACTGGGAGGCATCGATAGGTTGCAGATGGGCCGAACTCATGTTACCTTCAATCTCAGAAGGAATATCAAAACACTTGCTCTCGCTTAACAGGCGAGACTACAGGCACCTTGTTGGACTGTTGACCGGTCACTTCACTCCATATGCCCATCCTGTTTTGAAGAGGAAGAGACGGCGGAACACTTTCTGTGCTTCTGCCCCGCCTTTGCAAGAACTAGATATGCGGTATTTGGTCGCGACGTGTTGAGAGATGAACACTTGAGCTCTTTGACACCCCCAAAATCTGCTAAGATTTATTCGTAAATCCTGCAGATTTAAAACAGATTAAAAGGAACATGAAAACAGTACAATGGACGGCATGTAGTCTGAGTGCTGTTTTCTACACGCGTTGTTTTGTGCCTGATTCCAACAACCAAAAAAAACCCCTTTTGCAGTACAGATTTTTTAACAAGAGATCTGGTGGCAGTGCAGACGACCCTGATGGTAGACGGTCTGGAAGCCTATTTTCCGGGAGACAGTGCCAGTGTGCCGCCCCGCGAGGTACAACAGCTAGTGGAGCACTGTCGAAGAAAAAGGCTCCCACTTGTCCTGGCCTGCGACGTAAAGGCTCACAACCTGGAGTGGGGCAGCACCGATACAAACCCCAGGGATGAGTGCCTTCTTGAATATATTAGTAGCGGTGGCCTTAGCAAGAGGTATTAGACATTACCCTCAGCAATAAATTGGCTAGCCCTTTGATATCTCGATGGCGGGTCTCATCAGAGCCGTCTTTGTCAGATCAGGAGGCGAGTGTCCAAACAGGCCATCCGAGCAGGAACCTCAGAAGGGCAAAATGGGCGAATTATAAAGAAACGCTTGAGTCCAACCTACTTAAAGTAAAATCTGAACACAACAGGGGTGGTTATATGGAGTTAGACGGCAGAGTTAACAGGGTAAACAGCGTTATCATAGATGGCTTTTACTCGAGCTGCCCTGAGAGTAAGCCGAGGGGTAAAACCCAACCAGTGCGGTGGTCTCGGGAACTTACCAAGCTCAGGAAAGAATTGCGAAAGCTGTTTAATGGAGCAAAGCGCACAGGGCAGTGGGTTGAGTACGCAGCTAGTCTAACAGAATATAGCAAGGAAATTAGAAAAGCAAAACGCGATAGCTTTAGAAGCTTCTGCGAAAATTTTGCTGCAGTTCCTGCAGCTGCCAGACTCTACAGGGTTCTGGCAAAGGCAAACACAGACTCCAGGTTGGCAATTATGCTACCTGATGGTACTTATACAAGCAATGAGAGAAAAAAGTCGCGTTCTCTGTTGGCGGCTCACTTCCCGGGTGTGGTTCCAGTGTCGCGGAATCCTGGTCTTCGGGTCCTCAGCCCGACCCCGACGGACTGGAAAATAGCCAGGGAGCTCATTAACTGGCGAACAGTCAGCTGGGCTCTGGGGACTTTTCAGCGGTACAAGTCCCTGGGAGTAGACGGCATTAGTCCAGTGATGCTACAACAGGGCGGGACGCTACTAACTTCTCACCTAGTAAAAATCATGAGGGACAGCCTAGCGCTGGCGTACCTCCCGGAGGTATGGCATAGAGGTTGAGTTATATTTATACCAAAAATAGGTAGAAGAGACTACTCGCTTGCTAAATCCTTCAGGCCGATAAGCCTTACTCCTTTCATGCTTAAGGCCATGGAGAAGATAATTGACAATGAAATTATGCGCACCGCTCTTAAGCGGAAGCCTCTGTATTGTGATCAGCATGCCTATAGGGCGGGCAGATCGACGGACACTACGCTCTTTGCTCTGACCGAGGTGATTCAGGAGGCCTTTGAATGTGGAGAAACGGTGCTTTGAGCATTACTCGACATTGAGGGTGCCTTCGATAACACAACTCACTCAAGTGCCGATCGAGCGCTGGCAGGACGAGGTGTGCAGCCCACCATTCGGAAATGGATAGCTGAGTTGCTGCATACAAGAATTGCTGAAACACATACTGGCAACAGTGTGGAACAGCTCAAAACAGTCAAGGGATGTCCGCAAGGAGGGGTCTTGTCCCCCTTATTGTGAAGCCTTTTCGTAGATGAACTCTGGCAGATCTTCACAGAAAATGGAATTCGCTGTCAGGGATATGCGGATGACATTGTGATCATTGCTAGAGGAAAGTTCCCTAGCAAGCCCTGCGACATTATTCAGAGAGGAGTTCAGCTAGCAAAAAGATGGTGCACTGCCGCGGGGCTAAATATTAATCATTCTAAGACAGTCATCGTCCCTTTTACCAGGAAAAGGAAGGTGAAGGGTATGATGAGCATAGCTAGGGAGGGGGCCCGGCTGTAATTGCCACAGAAGTGAAGTAACTGAGCCTAATCCTGGACTCTAAGCTTCTGTGGAAAGGCCATGTGGACGCGACCATCTCCAATGCTACGAGGGCACTCATGGTGTGAAAGCGTCTTGTTGGTAAGTCTTGGGGTTGCACCCCGAAGATTTTGAGATGGATATACACCATGATAGTTAGACCAATAGTCACATAAGGAGCAGTTGCTTGGGGCTCAAGGACCAACCTGGCTAAAGTAAGGCAATCTTTTGCCAAGCTGCAACGCCTAGGATGTTTCTGAAATACGGGAGAAAAGCGCACGTGTCCGACGGCTGCGCTAGAGGTTATCCTGGACCTCGAGCCACTCCATATAAATGTAGTACAGGCAGCAAAAATTTCAAAGCTGAACTTTGTGAGAGAAGGCTACGGCAAATTCAAGGTACTATCGTACCTTGTGGGCTGTCAGCTCCCACTAGCTCTTTTTCCCATGGATGATATAATTAAGGAAATAGTGTTTAAGAGACACTTCAGAATTGATGATATTAAAGACAAAATGTCGTGGAACCCCTCCCTTCTGGAGAGCTGGGTTCGGCAATGTACATTGCAGTGGTATACTGATGGCCCAAAGACCGTGGATGGCATTGGGGCAGGCGTCTATTGTCTCAGAGCTAAACTCTCGATACCTATGGGCGCCTTTTCAGGCGGAAATATATGCGATCAGTGCTTGTGCCAACCTTAATCTGGAAAGGAATTATCGTGGTGAAAAAATACTCATCTTAAGCGACAGCCAGGCAGCGCTCAAAGCCCTTACGTCCTTTGAGGTAAAATCCTCAATGGCCTCAGAATGCATAAATAGGCTAAATGAACTGGCAAAAAGGAATACCATACATCTTTTATGGGTTCCAGGTCATGCAGGCATCGAGGGAAATGGTGGCAGACGACCTGGCTAGGTTGGCGGCTAGCTCAAATCCTATAGGACCAGAGCCCTTCTTTCCAATAGGACCAAGCACTATAAAGGAGGCGCTCAGAAAGGAAACTAGACAGCTCAGGACCCAGCAATGGGAAGAGACCCTGGGCCTGCTACAGGCAAAGAAACTATTGGGGGGTATAGTAATAAACGGTACAAAATACTTATAGACCTCCAAAAAGCAAAACTTAGAATCCCCACAGGTATCTTCACAGGCCAATGCAGATTGAGGCGTCATCTGCATAAACTAGGTATCTGGTCGAGCGACCTACGTCGCTTCTGCGACAGGACAAGGGAGACCCCCACACACCTACTACTGAAGTGCGATGCTTTAGCCCGACGAAGGGAGATGGCTAGGTCAGATGTGGCCTAAGGAAGAGTATATACACTCCCTGTCACCGGGATCCATTTTGAAATTTATAGATGCTCTCGGTCTAGGGGATGTGTTGTAGGTCACTGAGGGCACAATAGACCAATTGGTCGCAGTGCGATCCTCATTTATTTATCTATCTATCTATCATTAAGGGCCGTTTGCACCATCTCTGGATGAAATTATCTTCGGTTAGCTATAATTCAGCTTACTATTCAGCGCTTGCTTATCTGGCGTATGGTCTTAACCGGCGCATTTAGTTCCGATTAAGCGCTTAACCGGAGATGGTGCAATCGGCCATAAATGCATAGTATTATTACTTAGATCGATAAAATATGGGTATTCATCTAAACGCGCAAATGCCTCGCAACTGCGTAAACCTCGCAAACAAACCGGTTTTTCATACAAAAATATAAACGTTTGCGAGGTATACGCAGTTGAGAGGCATTTGCTCGTTTAGATGAATACCCATAATATCAACATCAAAGTTTACATAGAAAAGCACTCATCCGCAGTAGCTGACGCTAAAATCCTCCATCATACTCGTAGCTACATCTCTCTACAAACTTCAAAGGCAAAAACCAACGCTGAACAATATATCAAGTGTTGATCAACCGTGTAGGTGAAATTCTGTACAAATCGAATTTCTGGTCACGCAAGTATAGCTTAAACATAATTCCGCCGAACGTCGAATTTTCGCACAGCAGAGCGACGGTGTTTAGCGGCGCTCGACCTAAAATTTCGCTGGTTCCGAACTAGTTTCGAACTAACCTCGTAATGGTTCTGAATAAGTCGCGTACATAAAGACTTCAACAATTTTTTCTCACTCATCATTATTATAAGAAGACTTTTAATATACTGAGCCTCAAAATAAAAGTTTTTGAAGACTTAAAAAAGTTTACTCACGGATAATTATAATGAGAAGACTATAATATTATAAGCATCGATAATGAGCAAAATTTGTACCTTACTATAATAATTATTGCTTGACTTGTATTATTTTCTCTTATAATAGTTATGTCTCTGCTATATAAATACGCTTGAGTGAATTTCTTCGTTCACTTTGGTTGGCATTCACATATTCGGTATAGTGTTCTATTTCTCACGAACGAACATTCGAAAAATTTATCGTACGCCGGCATTGTGCTTAAGCCATAAAAGGTAATAAATATGCAGATGCGCGCGCTACAGAAGCAGGAAAACAATCAACAATTATATACTCTCTCTTCATCGAAAAGCCATACGTAGCCTAGTGAAAAAATGTCTCTTAAGTCGTCGATTGCTAGATTATGGACAATCTTCCAACACCACTACAAAGAGCAAAACCCCAAACGTGTGAAATCAAATTTTTGTCATGACATCGGAAAGATTGTGCGCCTTAGAATAGGCTATCCTTTAAGAACAAACTGCCACCCTCCGAATATTTCCGATTCAGCCAACCAGTCCGTCAATCATATACTGGACGAATGCTCCGCATTACACCTAAGCAGGGAAAGATTTACTCGAGAACTGCAAAAAGCACCTTAACAATTTATTCTTAAAAATTTGTTATATATATATTTCAAATTGGAAGTAACATGAGCCGAAGGCTCGGTAGCTAGCGCTTATTTCTTTAGTAGATTAATTATTGATAATAAGTTCTCATGGTACTATAACAGCGCAAATTAAAATTTACTCCACAGTTGCAGACTTTTTATGAAATAAAGAAAACGCTGTTGAATTCAACTGCAAATGCAGAACTTTGACGAAATTGAAGTAAGATTAGAACTATCTTAAGTGAGTTCAGTTGAATCATATCAAAGAAGTCTATGAAAGTGTGGAAAAGAGTGGCTGCCTTTCAGCAGGGAGTGGCTAGATCGATTCTTTTGCGGGAGTGAGCTAAAGTGAGAAGGCAATCATGGTCTGTTCACCAGCAGGTGCGGCTGCGATCGATGAGACCCCCCTTTTTTTGACGACGAGCACGGCAAACGTTTTAAGGACAATGATTTGAGGGCTTGCTCCTGGAATGTACGGATCCTCAATTTCGAGGGGGCCTCTCCCGGCTGGTTGATGGCCTCGGTAGAGCAAAGCCTGACATAACCGCCGTCCAAGAAATGCGATGGACAGGGCAAGATAAAAAATCGACAGGCGGTTGCGACATCTACTACAGCTACCATATAAAGGAGCGCAATTACGGTGTCGTATTTGTAGTGGGAGAAAACTCATTACGACGCCCCGACGGAAAGGAAGAACGATCTGACCAAAGATCGCTTCTACGAACTGCTTGGTGCCCTGCCACGATATAAAAATCCCGATTATCGAATTTAAGGCCAAGGTGGGCAAGAAGGGCATCTTTGGAGCCACAGTCGGAAAATTCAGTCTCAACGATGAAACATCCGGTAACGCATTGAGACTGATCGACTCCTGCTGCAGTTGCAACAAACATCCACCCACTTCGCCACCCAACTTACACTCTTGCTGTCTAAGAGCAATAATCAGCAGAAATATATTTCCGAGCAGTGAAACCATATTTCTTGCCGTCTACGGACCGCCGCTGAGGAATCGATCGGATTTCAGATTGGATATTTTTTAAAAGTTCACTAGTAGCGTATTTATGCTTCCTCTTCATCGTAATATTGTGCTGGATAACCCAAACAGACGCGAACGATGGTTTTATGCAAAATGGTAGTGATGTGCTGATGTACCCAATACTTTTAATACATCCGTAGTCAATGCTACAATCCCGGTACTCGATACCGAGCCAGCTAAATGAAAGATAAAATACTCGAAAATGATAATTATAAATTAACAAACAAAAAGACGTTGTCATATATAAAAAAAAGTCTTTATTAGCTAAAGATCAGTTGATTTAAATTAGACCTTATTCAATTTATATTCTTGCTACTTAAAACTTGAACATTGGTATATTAATTTTAAATTGGCTTGTTAACTTCAATTTAAATTTAGGTTTTTTTTCTGTAATCAACTATTATAAGCGACTCGATAGCTAGTCTTCTCAAAGTCAAGCATATCAAGCGGTAAGTCTTCTATAACTGCCAAGACGGTCTAACTCAAGAACTTGAAAAGGCTTTGAAGTACAAACAGAACGCCCTATGTGCATTCCTTAATATATCAGGTACTTTTGATAACACAACTTATGTAGCAATTTCCGTAGATATGGCAAGGAAGCTCCTAGAGAAGCTAAAAGGGTATCGATTGAAAGCAACAAGGAAGTTCTGTGCTTGTCAAAGACTATACGGGTAAACCTGGAAAACTTCCCCGAAACTTATATACCGGTGAAAAACCCCATTATCAACTATTCGGCACTGCTATGGTAGCCTAATGCTAAAATGACGCGGGCATCATCATCACGGGCATTCCACCACAGGCCATACTCGAAAACCGAGTTACTCTGTGGTGTGTTCCGGGTCACAGTGGCCCTTCCAGGAATACACGGCAGAGCTTCTAAGGAAATGGGAGGGCTCAAGAATCTCAGCCCAATGGCGATCACCAAAGGGTAATAAAGAAATCAAAAGGTTCATATGTCTGTTCCGTGAAGCATTTGAAAGACTACTAATTTCCAACAGAGAAGGTAGAACTCTGACTGGCTACTTGACAGGTCATTGTGGGCTGAGATACCATCTCCAAAAAATGGAAATCTCGGAGGTTGCGGACTGCAGCTTTTGTGCTCTGGATGAGCAGAGCTTTGAACCTATATTTTGTGAATACCAGCGTATAAGTGGACTCAGGCTTATACACTTATGTGAAGAAGCCGATTTCAATTTAGCTTGCATTGAGAATTGCCGTTAGTGTCTTCACTATATAATGATTGTAACAGAAACAAATCAGACTAAGAGTTATTGGAATCGGTTCAAAGGGTCAGGAGTTATGCAGTAATATATGGGGCATTTCGCGCCAAGCGGCCAGGATGATGCCTTAGAATTGTTTCATATTTTTGGTAACTTGTGTGAAATATGAAATTGTACACACATTTGTTTTATATGTTGGTTATTTGTCGAGTTATGGGCTTCCAAAGAATATATGTTTTGTACGAGCAAGCCAACTGGTATTTTTAACATGATGATTTCCTAGGAGATGGATACGTATTAACCATTATTTTCTGCTATTTAATTCCATCTGTCGTTAAAGCGCGTTGTTAAGTTTTTTTTAATAACAATTTACTTGCGAAATTTACTTATATCTATAAGAGCATTTTTTACGAAAATTGAGTTGCAAGAAAATGGTTGATGACAATTGAATATATATGTATCTTTGCTATTACTGGAACATAATGCAAACAATGCAATTATGCATACTAAATATTTTGAAATTATAAAAAAAAAACAAGTCGAGAGTATGTGTAAATATTACTATGAGATTGATTGCATGTTGGTTTGAATAACTATGTAACTTTAACTGTTGCAAATTCAATATTTTAAATATTTCATGTTAAATTAGTAAAAACCTCGTATCTTCATTAGCATTAGCTGAACGCCTTGGTAGCTTTGGTATATAGAAATTGACCTGATCTTTTTTTCCACCAAGTAGCGTCGCCGGATTAAGGGCTGCGGTATTTAAAGCCTGTGCCGCGTTATTTAGTGCTGCTGGATTTAAAGCTGCATTAATCCTAGAGGACGCGGAAGGACGTGCCGTCGATTTCGATTGTATATGTTGAAGTATTCGTGTCGTTTGTTTATTTATGAAAGAACAAATACATATATACAATATAATACAATTAAGTATATAATGAAACGTAAAAAAGAAAAGAGAAATAGGAAGAGAAGAAGAGAAAACACATTATGAAAATAGATATAAAAGTAGAAATTGAAAAGAAAATTTGTTTAATTCATTTGCACGGCGATTTAAAAAAACCATAGTTGTACAGAAGACGAATTCGTAGGAGCTGAAATTGCCAGAGCAGCTGTTGCTTTTAGTTTGTTTTGATGTTGTTTGCATATATTTTTTTTGCTCTTACGGCGTCCAATATCAAAGTACTAAGTTCATGGAAATTTTGATAATACATGCCGTAAAATCAGGGCCGTTGCGAATTCGCCTTAGTTATACATTGTATTTACATACATAAATACATACTTAATCTTGCATATGTAGGTTAAAACATACAAGTTGAATCAAGTGCATATACCTGACGGTAACTTAATCAAGCCTGCTACCAACCATGTAGAAAAACAGCTGGTATGACGAAGAATGCCGCGACGGTGATGCAGAGAAATATGCAGCATACAAAGCAACCCTGCAGCCATTTACTACGCGTGCAACAGTCGAGCGATACCCGGAAAAGGGGAGGGAAGAGAAACGTCTTTTTAAGGAGTTGGAGGAATGCGAAATTCTATCAAAAAATTAAGCAGCAAACAAGTGCTTTCAAGACAGGGTCTGGTTCTTGCAAAGAATATGAAAATATAATAACAGCCCTTCATACCACACTTGCAGTATAGACGGAGCACTTTCCAAAGCTTCTCGTGATGCGTTTAAAGCAAAGCAGACCAAAACAGAGCAGAAGAGTCAACAAATCTTTCATACAATTCTTCCATTCATGAATGGTATGAAGCCGGCTATGACGAAGACATCTTTTTTACTTGTTTTTTTTTAATTTTTTCCCGCTTTTAACTTTTCCACTCGCTCGGTAAATAAATATTTTTTTTGTTTACAGATAACTTTACATGTCAAATTTCTATTACAATTCGTGTATAATATATTACAATCTGTCAGAAAATACGATACGATCACGACAGGCATAATTCGATTCCGGGTATTTTTAACTTGGTGGTATTGTACGAGATGTCCATTGTATGCGCCTGCAACACCTTATACCATAATAAAAAATTTGCTTCGTATACACCCTATTAAAGTGCCAATGTGATAAGGTTGGCAATTTTTGTCTTAAATCAGCATATGCAAAAATAAGAAAAAAATTATGACGTTAACAAAGGTTATGTTTTTACATTTTTAGTTTTTGTTTAATAAATTGAAATTAAATTAAAGAAATATGTTTTGGTTTTTTGGTGTAATTCTTATGTTCTTGGGTGTGCTGAATCCGAAAATAACTACAATTTTGTCATAGAACGTCACGTTTTCTGACAATGTAGATGTCTATGTTAAACTAGTAATCATCTTAAAATAAAATATAAAAGATAAAAAAAAAATTTTTTAATTTATAATTGCGTAACAAAACTAATTTATTTGTACAAAATACATTAATTAGTAAGCACTTAACACATTTATTTTTTTCAGTGAGACTCTTTTTGGTACATTTTCGCTTGTGGGAAGCATCGGGAAGGTCTCTTTGAAGCGTCCAACAGTAGTCTGCCTTCATTGAAACGCTCCATCTTCCAAAAGTAAGTTCCTTCTTTTGAGCCTTGATCCAAGCAACTCAGCAGCGTTTTTGGGAAGATTCAAGTCTCTTACCAAATCATTTAGCTCGCCCTGGGAAAACAATTTCGGACTGCTGTCATCTTCAAATTCAAAACTTGACATGTCAACGAGTTCAGGTACAGCACCATATTCGTCAGAACTGGGAATCTTTTCCAAGGTAGCAGAGACCTTGGGCACTGGTATTTCGGTCACATGAGGGATGGGACGAGTAGCTGATTGCAGATTGGGGTATGAAATTGACTGCTTCTGTTTTGAATTATACCCTTTCACACTACACGTTCTGTTCTCGCGCCATACCAGCGATTCCTAGCATATAGGAAAGCTTTTTTCTTGCCCTTAAACCAATTTCGAAGATCTTCAACACATCGTTTGCATACTTTATGAGGTGCCCAAACTTTAATCTGATCTCAAAGTTTTAAGCCAAAATACGCACAGTAAAAACAGTAATCAAAATAAAATTATACCTATTATTAATGCCTACAAGTAAGCCCAAACAAATCTTTTTTTATAATAAAATTTTGCGTTATTTAAAACAACCTTACTTTCTGAAATTTTTTGGGTATTTTTAAAATTTTCAGAACACCTAAATACATAGAAATCAGTTGGAAATATCCAGAGAGCATTTTGTTTTTTAACCCATACATTAAATTCAACTTAATAGTGTTAGTTTATGACTTTTATTTTTGGAACCAGAAATAGGTCTTTTTATGACCGATATTTTTGCTGGTTTCATAGAATTAACCAATTTTACTAGTTCATAATTGCTGGGTATATTTCGCCACTATTCCAGTATTGCCGTTTTCAGTGCTGATATGTTTTTCGGATGCCTCTTAGCAACTTTTTCTTTAAAATAACCCAAAGATTTTCGACAAGGTTTTCGTCGGGGCTCTGCGCTGGTGTATAACTTTTCCGTAAATATCATTGTCTTGATAAACTTTAAAATAAGGTTTGTTGTTTCTTATGAACCCAAATTTCCTTGCACTGCTTGTCAAATTTCTCTTCAATATCTGTAAATACTTCCCCGCGTCCATCGTGTTTTGTAATAAAAGCTAAATTTCCTACTTTTCTGCTAGATATACAGCCCCAAATCATATCAGACAACTTTCTAAATTTGACAGTCAGTATAATGTGTCGGTTTTCTAACGGTGTTAGTGCTTTGCGCCACAATCTTGTCGGTCCGTTGTTGTATTTAATATAACATAATTTGCATCTCTTTACAAAATATGACGTCATGCCAATAGTCAACAGGCTCGGATATTAGCATATTTGTAAAAGATAAGCGTTTTTCAACATTTACTACAGAGAACAACGGTTTCTTTCGCGCTGATCTTGAAAAGTATTTCTGTCGCAAAATGGCTTGGTGTATATGTAATTTCATGAGAACTAACGATACTACACTCTTCTTTGAGTTCCCTTGCAAGCATTCTGGTCGAAATTGATTTTGACCGACTTTCAGCTTTGTTATTTTTTGGTGTAGGGCCACCTCCAACTTTTGGTTCTAGTCTACCCGCATTTTTATATCCAAATTTATTTTCTTTAACGAAAATAATACAATTTGTACCTGCAACACAAGTTAGCGCTGAAAGAGCGTTAGTTAGTTTTAAGTGATTGGGAACAAATTTATCGGCGAGCAGTGTGGAAAAAATGATATTCTTATGTAAATATAAACACACCCTTATAAACATGCTTATACATAATTTTATGATTTGGTCACCAAAATAAAGAAGAATAAAAAAAACTTATTTTGTTGTTTATATTTAGGCAAGCAACAAATAAATTTCCATTCACTTTTCCACTCACTTTAAATTCTACACAAAATAATTCAAAATGAAAATTAAAACGTCGGACTTTTTTCGACGATAATTAAATTTTCTGCCATATATGGCATTTTAATTCAGGAAAGAAAAATTATAGTCCAAGAAAACCCAGAAAACATATCTGTCATCAAAAGACTTTAATTTCTGGGTCAAAAAATTTGAGTGTTGGTGACACTACAACGTGCCACTCGCTTACAATAATATCGACTGGTACTCTCGGCGTTCGGTTGTGTTTTGCCGCAGTCTAGTGGTTACTATCTGAGTTTAATTCCTTCATTTCTGCTTATCACCTCATTTCGTCTTTCGCTTTGCTCTTTTCGTGTTCATATTGTTAATCAGCTTGTGGATTTGGGTAAGAAACAATGCCACCCCCGCTCGGGGATAACCGGTTTGCCGTGTTAGCGGCAAGCCCTCATCGCAAACGAAAGAAACCTCAAACAATTACTAAGGAGGTATTCCCATCATTACCGTCGATTCAAAAAGAAAATCCAAAATACTTAATTGCAAGTGCTCTTGATTCATCCAAACCCCTCAGTAAATATTCTTGTTTTGCTGTGCATAAGGCACTTAAAAATGTTAGTACTGACATTATAAGCATTTCAGAATTAAGAGATGGAAACTTACTTCTGTTCGCAAAAAATATAAGCGTCGCAAACAAATTCTTGCAAACAAAAGCGCTTATTGGCATATGCCCAGTAAAGTTTGAACTCCATACGAATCTCAATTCAACTAAAGGCACCATCTTTGCACCGTGTTTAAATAATGTTTCCGAAAGTGAAATAATTGAAAACTTAAAGGATCAGGGAGTGATCGCAGTGCACAAATTTCTTAAATACGTTGACGGCAAACCCATACCTTCTGGCGTGGCTCTATTGACCTTTGATCTACCACTTGCCTGAAAAAATTGAAGTGTCTTGGTACACAACAAAAGTAAGGCAGTACTATCCCAATCCCATGCGTTGCAAAAATTGTCAACTACTTGGCCATACACTCAAGCGATGCTCAAAAACACCAGTATGTGCCAATTGCTCACTCCCCCTCACAGCGATATGTCTTGCTCCCGCATCTTTTGTGCTAACTGCTCAGGTGCCCACTCATCTGCAAGCAGAGATTGCCCTAAATTTATTCAAATAAAGCAAATTATCACAATAAAAACTGACAAGAAATGCAGTATGCGCGAAGCCATAGCAATACATAAACAACAAATTCCTCCTCAACTAGACAACAACTCTACCCCTTTTTCTAATATAACAAAGCAAGCTGCAAACGAACAAAATCAGAACATTAACTCTAGCCAAACTAATTTCCCAAGTTGACAACAACATTGCTAATATCGAAACTTCAACAAATATCTCAAAAACTCTCACCACTAACAAAAAAAGCTCAACAAATAATACAAGCACGATCATTTCAAGCAGCAACTCACTAGAATTAGACTCAGATTGTAATCAAACACAACAAAGAGCGCTCATCGTTGACTTTCTCTCCCAAATGAACTCAATCCCACAGAACATTATCTCTTCACTCTCTTCTATTCCTACAAACTCTTCAAATCAAACTCTTAACTCTGACCATTCTCAATTTGCTCTCTCCGAAACGAACGCTCTAGAAGAGGTTTAAAACATGAAGATAGTACAATGGAATATTAATGGCCTTCTCAACAACTATGTTGATCTCAGTTTAATCCTACACCAGTACGCTCCCGAAATAGTCTGCCTGCAAGAAACTCATATTCCATATAATAAAACAGCTCACTCTCCAAACAGATATCATTGCTACTTTAGCAATAACCCCAACAACAAAACATGCAAACAAGGTGTTGCCATGTTGGTAAAAAAATCCCTCACTCACAAATTTATCCCAATAGCATCGAGTATTCAGTCTGTTGCTGTAGAAATAGATATTGGTTTTAAGATCACAATTATCACATGCTATATTCCACCTGAGCAACAATTTAGTAATTCAGAAATCTTAAACCTAATGAACAACTTTTTGGACCCTATCATCCTTATGGGGGACTTTAACGGGTGGAGTCCTCTTTGGGGATCTTCTACAACAAACAATCGAGGCAAAATAATAGAGGATGTAATCCTTGCAAAAAATTTAGTTGTGCTTAACGACGGTTCCCCGACACATTTTTCGACGCATAAGAGTTTTTCCCATCCAGACATTTCAATATCTTCCTCCTCCATAGCCCCTAGACTAGAATGTAAAACATTGAATGATCTACATAATAGTGCCCATTACCCCATAATAACTTCTCTCTCTATGCCAGAATTTTATAGAGTTAAGCCAAAACCTAAATTCATTGCCGATAGAGCTGATTGGGAAACTTTCTCTTCTACATTAATACACCTAGCAAGCAAAAAACCTGAAGCTGCTAATGTCAACAAAGAAGCTTCGACTATTAAATCTCTTATACGTTCAGCGGCTAATATAGCTATTCCACAGACCAGCGCAAACAAATTTTTAACAAAACTTCCATACTGGTCTAATCTTCTCTCTGTTCTTAGAAAAAATAAACAGTCTTTTTGGGCAGAGTATAAACGATATAGCACGAATGAGAATCTAATCAAATACAAGAAAGCCAATGCATGCTTCCGCCGCGAATTAAAGGTAGCAAAAAAAAAAGCTTTAGAATCTCTCACAGCTAAATTCACCCCTTCCTCCAACCCGAAGAAGATCTGGTCAGATATAAAGTATCTTACCATCAACGTAATCATATCCCATTTGTGCACTCCCCAGAAGGCCCAATATATTCTCCTAAGGACATTGCCGAAAAGTTTGTAGTAACTTGGTCCAATTATTCACATAGTTCTAACTTCCATCCAGACTTTAGTTTAAAAAAATCAAACACATTATCAAAAGTGTATCATAATCCCTCCTCCTCCCACGAAGCTCTGGTTATTGTATCTTGCATAACATTGGAAGAATTTAACTCAACTCTTTCTTCGATGTCCGGTAAAACACCTGGTGCGGATAGAATTACCTACAGTATCTTAAAAAACTTACCCCTAGCACTCAAATCCCGCCTTGTTAACCTATACAATTCGATATTAGAGCAAGGAATATTCCCTCAATCGTGGAAAACTGCTGCAATCATCCCTATTCCCAAACCAAATAAACCTAACACCCTCATTTCCAATTATAGACCTATGTCTCTGCTATGTCGAAAGTTTTGGAGAAAATCATTGCTCGTCGTCTTGAATGGTTTTCCCAGCAAAATAACCTCTTAACTCCTCAGCAGTTCGCATTTCAGAAAGGCTTAGGTGTTATGGATCCACTCCTTATATTTGAACACTTTGCCACCACAGCTTTGGCAACGAGGAACCACGTATCGGTACTCAGTATAGATTTTGAAAAGGCATATGATAGAGTTGGCTCGCACGTTGTTTTAGAAGAGCTTACTCGCTGGAAGGTTGGAGAAAAAATGTTTAAGATCATCAAATCGTACCTAAGCAATCGCAAGTTCTTTGTGCGTGTAAACAACCACGAGTCAAACATTCTCCCACTTTTCAACGGAATACCACAAGGGTCACCATTGTCTGTGATCCTGTTTATAATAACGGGTGTTTTTTTAGGGGTATAGAACTTCGAATTGAAATAAAACACAAGAAAATCGTTTTAAGGTCCATCAATTTGGCTTTATTGGAAGGATAATTTTATGCCATTAATGTTTAAATATGATTTCGGGCATGTGGCCGCCGCGGCTGGCTCGAATAAAGCCAATTCTACAGGTCCAATTTTCAACCACTTTTTCGAGCATATGAGGCCGTATGTCGGCAATAACGCCACGAATGTTGGCTTCCAATTTCCCTAACGTTTCTGGTTTGTTGGTGTAGACGAGCGACTTCACATATCCCCAAAGAAAATAATCCAATGGTGTCAAATCACACGATCTTGGTGGCCAATTGACAGGTCCATTCCGCAAAATTGTGCGCTCAGCGAATGTTTCCTTCAATAAATCGATTGTGACGTGCGCTGTGTGGCATGTAGCGCCGTCTTGTTGGAACCACAACTCATCCACATTCATGCCATCCAATTCGGGAACAAAATAGTCGGTTATCATGGCTCTATACCGGTCTCCATTAACGGTAACTGCCTCTCCAGCATTATTGCGGAAGAAGTATGGCCCAATGACTCCACCAGCCCATAGAGCACACCAAACAGTCAGTTTTTGTGGATGTAATGGCGTTTCAAGGGTCTCATGTGGATTCTCTTCACTCCAAATGCGGCAATTTTGCTTGTTGACGTAGCCATTCAACCAAAAATGAGCCTCATCACTGAACAAAATTTTGCGATGAAAATCAGCATCGAGATCAATCTCATTTTCGGCCCATACACCAAAATCACGACGCATTGCATGGTCTCGCGGCTTTAATTCTTGCACAAGCTGGATCTTGTAAGGTCGCAAGCCAAGATCTTTGCGCAAAATCTTCCATAAAGTTGATGGACAAAGCTCCAATTGCTGTGCACGGTGGCGAATCGATTCATTCGGGTCCTCTTCAACACTTTGCTCTACAGCGGCAATTGTTTCTTCGGTGCGCACTGTTCGACGTCTCTGCGGATGCGTATTATCACATAGAGTAAACGTAGTGCGAAAACGATCCATGGTTAACCGAATTAATTGCTCTGATGGACGATTATGTCGACCATAAAATGGACGGAGCTCACGGTAAACTTCGCGAACTGAACCATTATTTTCGAAATAAATTTGCACGATTTGCAAGCGTTGTTCTTTTGTCAACCTGTTCATGATAAAATGGCAAACCAAACTGAACATAAATGACATTAGAGTTGCCAGATTTGACCACAAAATGCCAGTTTTATCTCTATTCGAAAAACAAACCTGTAAAAAAAACACCCGGTAGCTTTCAAGGAAGTCAGCTCTATCATATCTATAAACCGAAATGTTGAGCATTTGGCTGATTTTTTCGAAAACCACTGACTTAACAATTGTTAAAAGCACTTTCACCAACATCCTTTCTAAACTCAAAGATTGGTCTAAATCATCAGGAGCAAGTATGTCTATAGATAAAAGCTCCACTTTCCACATTTGTCGTAAGCATAAGTGCACGTTCCCTTCCATATCCTTCTCTAATATCACACTTCCGCACACTAACACTCTAAAAATATTTGGAATTATATTCGATAATAGATTAACATATAAGCAACACTGTGAGCATGTTAGGCTAAGCATTTTATCAAGACTAAACATCATTAAGTACTTGTCTTCAAAACATTGTTTAGTTCATATAAATACGATAGTAAATATTACAAGAGCTTTAATATTATCTAAGATTGACTTTGGACTGGCAATTTACGGACACTGCGCCTACACCCACCTAAAGCGCCTAGAAGCACCTTATCACGCAGCAGTTAGAAGAAGTATAAGAGCCTTTTCCACTTCTCCCATAAACGCAATCTTAGCGGAAGCCGGTTTACCAAATCTCATAGAAAGGGTTACAAACAACACATTGATGTGTATCCCGAGGCTATTTCACTGCAAAAACAAGCTTTTGTTGGAATATGTTTGCTCCTGTCAGCATATAAGAAGGAAAACAGGTCGAAAATCAACGATTTCACTTATTTTAAATCAAGCCGATGAACTTAACATACTTATGTCGCCTGTTTGCATAGAAAACTCAATTCTTCCAGAGTGGATCTTACCAAACTATTTAAACATCGATAACCTTCAAAACCGCGGAAAAAATACGACTAGCTCTGAAGAATACAAGCAAATCTATCTGGAAACGGTAACTCCTTTGAAACCATACTGGGAAATATTATTTACGGACGGATCAAAAACATGTACCCATACATCATTTGCGGTGACAAACGAAATAGGTACCACTATAACCGTTGGAAATTTACCAAACTACTGCTCAATTTTCACAGTTGAAGCGGCTGCGATTCTTGAAGCAGCATACTTCGCCTTCCAAGATAGCCGTAAATACATAATTTGCCGTGACAGCAAATCTACAATCGAGGCTATTCTGAATCCAGGCAATAATTCTCCACTGATCACAAAAATCCGTAACATTCTCGTACAACGTAAAGGTTCCATCAAGATTATGTGGATTCCGGGTCACAGCGGCATCAAAGGAAACGAACAGGCTGATAGTAGAGCTAAGGAGGCAAACAGAGAACCTTTACACCTTTTTGACTATGTGTTTACGCCAGCTGTTTCAGCATTCACAATGTATTCTGCCATTGTGAATTATTATTAACTCCACTTGCAGATGTCGCTGTGATATTACGGGAACAGGGACTCGTTACTTTCTCTCCCTTTTCTCGAGTCCTGTTACCCGTCCCGTTTGATGGGTTTCGCCTTCTGCGAAACTCCTGCACTCTTTCACTTTGTGAAGAGACGCCCCCAACGCTACATGTAAGGTTTTTGCATTAACATACTTATTTAACCCAACTTTATTTTCAGCAGTGTTGATTTTATATTATAAAATAAATTGCTTGTCGTTGACAAGCCCCCCCTTTTACATTTATAAAGATAATATAACTTGTGTGTTTTACTCGCGAGTGCAATACGGCAATCGGCTTATTAATTTAACGATCATAAATTTTCAGAAGATCGGCTTCCTATCTCCTCGATCCCCGTTGCCGTGGAATTCATGAGGAATTCCCGGCCCCTAATTCCTCCCCGCTCGAACATGGTCCTTCGAGCCGGATAATTCTGATTTTTTTTTGTTAATATTTTTGTGGCTGAATTGCTGTACTCGCAAATAAAAATCGAAAACACAAGGTAAAAACCCCAAAACTGCCAAGTTGCCCACTTAACCCTTATTTTAAATATCCCGTAAAGGTGTGTTTAATTAATTTTGGATAAAGAAATATATTAATATCCAATTAAACACACCTTAAAAAATTGCTTTAATATTTTCACAATCTTCTATTGTGAACGAGCAGTGGATTGCGAATTGAAATCCACAATTTGGCAGCTGCCAAAAAGTTGGCAAAACAAAAAAGAAAAATAAAAGAAAAATAACCTGCAAATTGATTCACACGTGTGAGTGCGGGTTATTTTCTTTTAATATATCGTGGCGACCGAGAAAACCCCCGCCGACGTAGAGGAGCAGAAAGGCAAGGCCGCCCCAACGATTGGAGTACAAAAATCCATTAAAGGTAATCCTTTGAAATTTTGAATTTTATTGAATCGTGTGTTTGCAGCACCCGAGTTGCCCGCACAGAAGAAATAGCGGGTGCTCCAGAAATCGGCAAAACAACTGCCGGCGTTGTTAGCTGGAAAATTGTGCTACGTCAGTGCTGATTGATTCGTACATCAGCACTGGCAGAATTATACATCAGTGCTGACGAAATTGTACGTCAGTGCTGAAAAAATTGTACACCAGTGCTCCGGCGGGAGCAGCGACTAATTGGGCAGCGGCCCCAACGCTTGGAGGAGTGCATCAGAAAAAAAAAAAGGTAACCATTTCACATTGGTGTTGTTTAATTCAATTTCAATTGCAGGAACGGAAATTAAGTTGAAGGAAATTTCCGTGCTCCTGCACAGAGTCGAGGGTGCTCCCACAAGCACCGCACAATTGTACGTCAGCGGCGCCAACGCTCCGGCGGCAGCAGCAACGAGTATTTTTTAATAAATTATTTCAAATAAAATACTAAAGTACTTAAATTAAAAAGAACAAAAAGTGAAAATAAATTATAAAATAAAGAAAATAAATTAAACAATAATTGATAAAACTAAAATAAAGTGAAAGTGCAGTGAGAAAGTGGCTGCACCGGCAAACAAGTGGCGTCACGAAATAAGGTGCAGCCATTTTAAGTGAGTGCAGGTGCTGACCGCCGGCATTAAGTGCCACGTAATCAGGCGGCAGTGCGAATTTGCAGCAAGGCCCCCACCAACGGCCCAACGAATTTGCTGCAAGGCCCCCACCAGTGGCCCATCGTGCAGCAAGGCCCACACCAACGGCCCAACGAGTTGCTGCAAGGCCCCCACCAGCGGCCCAACGAATTTGCAGCAAGGCCCCCACCAACGGCCCAACGAATTTGCTGCAAGGCCCCCACCAGTGGTCCAACGTGCTGCAAGGCCCCTACCAACGGCCCAACGAATTTGCTGCAAGGCCCCCACCAGTGGTCCAACGTGCAGCAAGGCCCACACCAACGGCCCAACGAGTTGCTGCAAGGCCCCTACGAACGGCCCAACGTGCAAGAAAGGCCCACACCAACGGCCCAACGATCAGCAAGGCCCCCACCAGTGGCCCACCGTTCAACGAAGGCCCACATCAACGGCCCAACGGTTCAACAAGGCCCATACCAACGGCCCAACGGTGCAGCAAGGCCCCCACCAGTGGCCCATCGTTTCCACAACAACAACAGTAAGCAGTAATACAAGGTAAGCTGTTGACATTCAACACGTATATTCGTGAGTGACGAAAGTACGAAATTTTTTGTGAGACTAGTACGGGCCTTTGCCCGTCGAAATCTTAATCAATAAAGACCATTACGGGTATTTTCCCGTCGACGTTTCGAATTACTGAATACATAAAAAATATAAAAACTTTTCAAAAAATTTAAATTATTTTTTTGGTGTAAATTGAATTTATTTTGTTTTTGACATTTTTTTTTTGCCATCCATATAAGGTGGTGTGGCTGGTTTAAAACCATTGGATTTCGGTACCTTTTTTCGCTTTTTGGAAAATTGGTTGGTTTTTCTTCAAGTGATTTTATTGATTAGTGGTATTTGAAATTTTCGTTTTCCTTTCCTAGGACACGTTATTAAACGAATTTTGCAATTTTTATTCGGTTTGATAAGAAACTTTGGTTTCCACTAGTAGGTTTTTTTTTTGCTTTATATAAAATTAATTGGTTTTTTCCGGTTGTGCGATACACGGAAATAAATCAAGCCAATTAATTTTCTGGATTATCGTTTTGTCGAACGTGGATTTTTCCCTCGTTAGCATCTTTACAATTAACGATTTTAAATAATTTTATTTTTTATTCGTGCGAGCTATTTGGAAGGCCTTCGAAGAAATTAAGTTATCGCCAGTGGATCATAACACTGAGGGAAATAAATTCGATTTTTTTGGATTTTAATTTCCGGTTTTTTCCGTGATTTTCCCCAGTGGTGCCTAACACTGAGGGAAATAAATTCGATTTTTTTTTGGATTTTCGGAATTTTAATTCCCGGCTTTTTTTTTTTTTTTTTTTTTCGTGATTTTCCCGAGCGAAGCGTTACACTGAGAAAAATAAATTTACTTTAGTCTCTGACTTATTTTTTCTCGTGATTCAATCGGGATTTCATTCAGTGGTGCGATACACTGTAAAAATCTTTACAACGTCTTGTTTTTCGAAACATTTTTCAAACGTTGGAGTTTGAAAACTTGAAACTTTTTTTCGTGGATTAGTCTTTACGACATTATATTTAAATCGTTTGCTTTTTTCGAAAGATTTTCAAGAAAAATTTCGTAAGCTTTTTCGTGACATGGCCACACTCAACGATTTTTCGCGCGCATGCGATGCGCTGCTTGAGTTTGAGTCGGGCTATAACACGATGCCCAGTAACTGCCATTCGATCTTCTCTCTGGAAATACAGAGAGAAGAGCTTAAGACGTTGTGGGTCAAGGTTAAAGACGAATTTGATAAGTACTCAAAGACCTTGTCCGACAACGAAAGCGATCAGTCCGCTCTTCGGTTGGCCAAGTGCCGATACCAGGACTGCTACACCGCATACTTGACTTGCGGTGCGCTTATAGGTGAGACTGCTCATGGTCTCACTTTTGCTCAACAAAGCAGTTCAACGGTAAATCACGGGCTTCATGAAGTTGAATTGCCTGCGCATTCAAATATCCGTTTACCTCCATGTGATACGGAGATATTCTACGGTGACTACATGTCGTGGCCATCGTTTCGAGATTTATTCACAGCGATTTACGTGAACAATTCGCGCTTAACCCCGGTCGAAAAGCTGTATCATTTGAATCAGAAGACCCGGGGTGAAGCAAAGGATATAGTTAAAAAATCCCCTCTGACTAATGACGGCTTCGCCACAGCGTGGCAAAATCTATCGGAACGATATGAGAATAAGCGGATAATGGTCAATAGTCAGCTGAAGATCTTATTTAATTTACCATCGGTCACGGTAGAACGCGGAACCGATATTAAGAATTTACAACGATCGGTCAACAATTGCATCTCAGTGTTAGAAATGTACGGTATTGACATTGAGAACTGGGATGCAATTTTCGTGTTTTTGGTGTCGAGTCGGTTGCCAGATACCACCCTAGCGCTATGGGAACAAGGGATTGTGAGGAAGGCGGAAATTCCGAGGTGGGAGGAATTAGACAGCTTTCTCACAAGCCGGTTCCAAACATTGGAAACTGTTTCCGACATTCGGGGTGCTAGAGCGGTAAAGCCGACCGTCAGTCGACCACCCGCCGCAAGCTATGAGAGGCGAGTGTCGGCACACCATGGGCAGTTTTCTCAACCTACCTGTAGGTTATGCCCTGAGCAAACCCATGTATTGAAGGGTTGCCCTAAATTTTTGGCAATGAAAGTTGACGATCGCGTCACTGTTGCCAGAAAACATAACTTGTGCATGAATTGCCTTGCACATTCCCATATGGCAAAAGATTGCAAGAGCCCTTTCTCTTGTTGGAGTTGTCACCAAAGACATCACTCCCTTCTACATCGACCTTCTGCGTTACAGTTGCCCAGCACCACAACCGTCACCCCGAAGTAAGGTTCCCCGCCCCCCACAACCACGATCAGCACAACCCAGAACGACACAACCCCGACCAAGCACGAGCAATGTGCAATCCCTACATGCTGCAAGCAATTGCAATATATTGCTAGGAACTGCCATGGTCAACACCTACCATCTAGGAGTCACCTACCAAGTCAGGGCTTTACTTGATTCGGGATCGGAGGGGACATTTATCACTGACCGGCTCCGGAAGCGCATCAGGCTGCCAACGAAAGTTGCTGATACTCAGGTAACAGGGATAAGTGCCACGGTATCGGCAAATGTGCGAAAAGTAGCGCATCTGGTCATAGGTTCTCCTGTAAACCCCCAGTTTAAAATGGAGGCAAGAGGCCTCGTTTTACCCCAATTGACAGGAGACCTCCCCAAGTTTTCATTGGACCGGGTGCATCTTGGATCACTCCCCCCTCTTAGGTTGGCCGATGTAAATTTCTATAGGAGTCAGCAGGTGGATGTCATCTTGGGTGCGGATGTATACCCGGCTGTTATCATGGACAACGTAGAGCGAAACGTGCTGGGATCACTTCTGGCGCAGGAGACGGTGTTCGGGTGGATCCTTACAGGGCCAGTTCCTCGGACGGTCACAACAAGCTGTTTTTCGTCATGTGTGTCGTACTGCACACAGATGACGAACCCCCAACTGACACGTTTTTGGGAGTTGGAAGAAGTTTCACCCAAAAGGAAGATCACCCCCGAAGATGTATTTTGCGAGGAGCTCTATGAGAGAACGACGGTAAGGGATGAATGCGGACGATATGTAGTATTGCTACCCTTTCGACGGGAGTTCCCAGAAAGCATCAACCTCGGCTATTCTCGGACTGGAGCGGTACGGCAATTTCTTCGAAGCGAGGCCAGTTATCTGCGCAGGCCTGACTTGAAGAAGGAATATGATCGAGTCTTAAAGGAGTACATCGATCTCTACCATATGGTCCCGGTTGGAAACACAGGGAATCGAACGTTTTACCTGCCACATCACGCCGTCGTCAACTCGCTGAAGATGTTAAAACGAAATATCCGCTAGCATCAAGAGTTTTAAAGCAACACATGTACGTGGATGATGTGTTGGCTGGAGCTCATGATTGCACAACAGCAATAAAAATGCGTGATGAGCTACTCGAAGCTCTCAAAAGTGCAAGTT
This sequence comes from Philophylla caesio, assembly GCA_963971545.1. Classification (NCBI taxonomy): domain Eukaryota; kingdom Metazoa; phylum Arthropoda; class Insecta; order Diptera; family Tephritidae; genus Philophylla; species Philophylla caesio. Next base: position 20,411,311 of record OZ020605.1, read on the forward strand.
TTCCTCTACGGAAATGGACGTCGAATTCGAAAACAATTTTAGCAGGTTTACCAAAAGACCACATCTACAAGGAAAACTTCTTGGAAATTGACGACATGAGCGAGACGAAGATGTTGGGAATCCGGTGGAATGCAATACATGATATGTTCCATTTCACAGTGCAGCCGATACCCGTGAAGCAGGATTACACCAAGCGAGAGGTATTATCGTGTGTAGCAAAGTTGTTCGATCCAGCAGGATGGCTCGGACCAATTGTTGTTGTAGCCAAAATACTGATGCAGGATATCTGGCTATCCAAAATAGACTGGGACGACAGTCTACCCCGAAATTTGCTACTGCGATGGGAATCATTTCTGGATAACTACGATAATATTCAGAAAATAAAAATTCCTCGTTGGATCCGGTTTTCACCATGGAATGAAGTAGAATTCCACGGATTTTGTGATGCCTCCGAAAAGGCATATGCGGCGGCTTTATATATTAGAGTCCGCGAACGCACTTCCCAAAAAACACCCCATATTTATTTGCTGGTAGGTAAAACAAAGGTAGCCCCAGTAAAAACGGTGTCTCTCCCCCGATTGGAGCTGTGCGGAGCATTGTTGTTAGCGGAATTAATTAATGCCTTCCTTCCACAGCTTGAAATTTTGCAGCCAACTATCCATAAATGGACTGACTCTACGATTGTTCTCTCATGGCTCAAGAAACCAGCGTGTTCATGGACAACCTTTGTGGCAAACCGAGTCTCAAAAATAGACGAGCTTGTTGGAGTGACTGGATGGAATCACGTGGATTCTGCAGATAATCCAGCAGATCTCGGAAGTCGAGGCGTCACACCACAGGATTTAGAAGCCAACGCGTTATGGTGGCACGGACCAAAGTGGTTACAGAAAGAGCCATCAGCTTGGCCCCAAGCGAGTAGTTGCAATGACACGTTGGAAACAGATGTAGAGCAGAGGAAAGTACGAGTTCACGCGACAGGTGTCTCAGGAGAAGGAGATATCCTGGAGCGTTTTTCGGACTTCTCTCGAGCCTTGAGAGTGATAGCGCGAATTTTTCGATTTTATCGTAGAGTTCACCCTGTCCATAAGTTGGTGATAAGCGACCAGAGAGACGAAATAACATCCGAGGAAATCAAGGAGGTAAAGCGTCGCCTTATTCTTGTAGCACAGAGGCGACACTATCCAGAGGAGTACAGGGCTGGCGGCGCTTCCGCGCCCCTTTATGCGAAAAGTCCAATAGCCACTCTTAATCCGTTTCTCGACAGAAACGGAGTTATGAGAGTGGGGGGGCGACTCGCGTTGTCGAGTTTACCATATAACGAACGGTACCCTATAATTCTTCCTTATGATTGCCAGTTTTCAAGACTGCTCGTAAAATTCTCACATCTGATTTCCCTACACGGTGAAAATCAGCTAATGTTGAGACTTTTGCGGTCTGAATACTGGATAATACGTATGAAAAATTTAATCAAAAATACTGTACACAATTGCAAAGTATGTATTATTTACAGGAAGAAAGCGCGGGAGCAGTTAATGGCAGCCTTGCCAGTGGAACGAACAGAAGTGTCCAGGCCCTTCACGAACACTGGAATCGACTTCACGGGCCCATTCGAAATAAGGAGTTTTACGGGCCGAGCATGCCGTATCACGAAAGGATATGTCTGCGTATTTGTCTGTTTCGCGACTAAGGCAATACATTTGGAGGCAACCAGCGATTTGTCAACCCCGACGTTCCTAGCAGCCTTTTCGCGATTCGTATCCCGACGCGGGTGCCCTCTAAATGTATACTCGGACAACGGCACCAATTTTGTAGGGGCGAACAAAGCACTGAGGCAGGATTTCAAGGCATTCGTCTCTACGGTGGCCAGTCGGACAACGCAGACATACGCTCATCAAGGTATCTCGTGGCACTTTATACCTCCAGGAGCCCCTCATATGGGAGGGCTCTGGGAAGCAGGTGTAAAAAGCTTCAAGATACATTTCAGGAAAGTCGCTCATTCAATGCGTTTCACCATAGAGGAGCTTTCCACACTGTTGGCAAGGATCGAGTCGTGCTTGAATTCTCGACCAATCAGCCCCATCTCTGAGAACTCTGAGGCAATGGAACCCCTAACACCAGGACATTTCCTAATTGGAACCCCGATACTCGCGATTCCAGAGCCCGAAGTCACGGAGAATCCGATGTCCATCGTCAATCGATGGCAAAAGATTAAAGCCATCCAGCAGACGTTCTGCCAAAGGTGGAAGGCGGAGTACCTGAAGGAGTTGCAGAAACGAACAAAATGGAGGCTCCCCCAACGTAACATCGAGACAGATGACCTGGTGGTTATTAAAGAGGACAATCTGCCTCCAAATGAATGGCGACTTGGCAGAGTAGTTAGAGTTTTTTCAGGTCCTGATAGCCGCGTCCGTGTCGTAGAACTACGAACGGCGCGGGGAAACATAACTCGGCCAATTGTAAAATTGGTTCTTTTACCGCCATGTTAAACATAATTTAACATTTTCCCTCTCTTTCCAGATAACCCCAAATCTAGAAATAAATTTCGAAATGGAACAATCACCCAAAGTTACTGGAGCGAAGAAATGCCCTGTGTGCAAGAGCAACCACCCGTTGCTGTACTGTAGGGCGATGCGCCGCAAGGACCCGGTCGAGAGACTACGGGCTGTCCTCGTCCACCGGCACTGCTCCAATTGCCTATCGGCACATCATACGGCCGAGAATTGCGCAACGAAAAGAACACGTGCGACCGATGTGGAGAGCGGCACCACAGTCTCCTCCACCTCCATGAGAAAGCATGGGAGGAGGAAGACGGTGCGATTAACGAAGAAGGGGATCGCCGAAGACGACCCCGCTGTGTCTACGGCGCCCAGCCGTTGCCCGACTCCAGCGAGGATGAGATCCTCGAAATAGACGCAGACGAGAGTGACCTGCAGCCCGTCAACGATAGTGGCGAGTCCAACGAGCCGCCGGTAGCCAGACCAAGACTTTCGGTTATCCGGTCGGCGGTACAGAGGGCCGCACCGACGCCATCAAAGCGGTCCAACCCCAGACCGCAACCGCGACGTCCACAACCGCAGCCCCAACGCCGCGGTGTGAGAGACGCCCGAGAGCGGATTACGGGCACAGCCCGTGGCGCTCAAGGGCTCTCTGTCCTCACGCCAACGGTCACAGTGCGGATAATGACGCGGGGAAGACCTCAGGTGGTAAGGGCAATCGTCGATCCAGGGCGGTCGAGGTCATCGATATCGCTACAGCTAGCGCGAAGGCTGCAGTTGCTGCCGAATGGGCGCCAAAATGTGTGCCAGTTCACCCTAAAAGGGTGGAACGAGCGGCTGCAGGTGTCTGCTAATGTGGAGACGCAGCTGTCCCGCATCACCCCACAACGCACCCTTGATGCGCGAGTCGTCAGCGAGTTTGACAACATGCGCCTCGCGGACCCGAATTTTTACCGCTCGAGCGCGGTATCGCTGATTTTGGGAGCCGAGGTGTACGCGATGATCCTGCGTCCAGGACTGATGGCAGCGACTCCCACCCGACCGGCCGCGCAGAACACAATGTTCGGGTGGATGGTATCTGGCGGCACCATTTACTAGTTTTAGCTCGTAGCTTACAATTACGTTAATTTTTCTCTTTTTTAAGTTTGGCGTTGTGCATAAATGAATTTTTGATTTATATTATTTTATAAATTTGTTATGTAAATGAATTGGTATTTATGGACTTACTGTTATGAAATATGAAATGTAATTTATATAACTCGACAAATCTTGTAGTCAACTTATTGCAGCGATACTGCAAGGCGGGCGGCATGTTTACGCCAGCTGTTTCAGCATTCACAATGTATTCTGCCATTGTGAATTATTATTAACTCCACTTGCAGATGTCGCTGTGATATTACGGGAACAGGGACTCGTTACTTTCTCTCCCTTTTCTCGAGTCCTGTTACCCGTCCCGTTTGATGGGTTTCGCCTTCTGCGAAACTCCTGCACTCTTTCACTTTGTGAAGAGACGCCCCCAACGCTACATGTAAGGTTTTTGCATTAACATACTTATTTAACCCAACTTTATTTTCAGCAGTGTTGATTTTATATTATAAAATAAATTGCTTGTCGTTGACAAGCCCCCCCTTTTACATTTATAAAGATAATATAACTTGTGTGTTTTACTCGCGAGTGCAATACGGCAATCGGCTTATTAATTTAACGATCATAAATTTTCAGAAGATCGGCTTCCTATCTCCTCGATCCCCGTTGCCGTGGAATTCATGAGGAATTCCCGGCCCCTAATTCCTCCCCGCTCGAACACTATGTTTTTCCGGAAGATATAAAAAAACTGGTTAGGCGTACTAATTATGAAAGGTCCCTACACAAATGGAATCAGTACCAACACCCCTATACACTCTTTAATCCATTGAGGGTCAAAAACCAATACCCGTCAACAACACCTTGCCGTAATATTAAGACAGTCATTCGTCTTAGAATCGGCCATACACTTTCAACACACTCATATTTGTTAAACGGTTTGCCGAAACCCCAGTGCCACTTTTGTGGCCTAAATGATTTCACCGTCCCTCACATCATGGATAGCTGCTTAGGACTGCAAAACATTAGATCCTCGGTGTTTAAATGCAATAAGCCATCAGAACTCCTCAAACAGACAACGGACGATAATATAAGTGTTATAAACCAATTTGTAACTCGCTGAAAATTAAAGATCTAACCTTGTGGCTCACCTTTTAACTATATAATATACATAAATCCACCTAAATGTACACAATTTCCATTGTACCTTCTGCTGAGTATTCAAGTTATATATGTAATTTCTCCTCTTAATATGAAACTAACCACTATTAAAACTTATACACCTAATTATATTATTAAACTCTAATTTCTATTACGTTACGAACTTAGAATATCCTATTTTTGGCTCTGTTAACTAAATCATTAGCCGAAGGCCACTGCAGCCAGTGCTTTTTATTATTACATAAGTGGAATAATTATTTATAATTGTTACTCTTTTCAATAAATAAATAAAATAAAAATATTGGAGATAGGATAAATATTGCCCGAATACGCTTTCATTAGGCTAGTTTATGTATATAAACTCAATTTTTAATCTGCAATTCATAGGAAAGGGTACTGCATTTGTTGATGATCTTGCGCTTGTATATGGGTCAACAAATTCATTTGATCTTGTTGCTATCGTAAATCACGACGTTTATCTCTTGAGAGTTTGGTTTGCTTAACACAAGCTCGCAGTTAGCAGTGAAACCAAACAAAAAATGTTTTTAGCCTGAATGCAAAGAAACTACCCGATGTGAAAATTAACTTCGGACTCCGATCGATTTACATGACGCAGGTGTTTGTGACCTTTCAATACCCTCTCGCCCTGCAGTAAATTATTTTGTAATTGAGATACATACATAGTTGAGAGCTTGAAATATCTACGTGTATCCATTGGACTAAACTTAAATTGCTGTAACAACATTTTCCGTTTAAAACAATGACCCTTATCGGCAGTTTCGTCTGAAAAAAAATTCACCCGATTCTTTTTTATTCGCCCGGATTGAATACGCCTATAGCGAGTTTCACCCGAAATAAATTTCGCTTCGAAAATTCGAACATGGAAATTACAATTCTGAAATGTGTATACTTGAAGTGTAAAATTATCAAATATTTGAAGTTAAATAGTAATTTGACAAAATTTATAATTTTTTTAATTTTTGAAGACTACAATTTGCTGTTCCGCTTGTTGGGCAACTTAGCGCGTGACTGCGACTTTTCGCTCAAGGTGGATACTATAAAGGTGTAGGTAACAGTTTTGAAAATGGGCTGGCGCAATCGTCTTTTAGTCTGATCCTGCAAGAAATTTTCAAAATTTCCGAGTCCATATTATTCCCGTTGTTTGGGTTTCCGACCCAAATATTTTACGCCACCCTAATGTGCATTTATATCTTTGTATATGTGTTCACATACACACACTTGTTCTTGCACAGTTAACGTCCTGCCGTTAACTATTATTCTGATTCAGCCCTCCGTACGGTAGAGAAGCCAGGAGAAACTTGACGAAAGTTCACCGTGTGGCGGTATGAGAAAATAGTCAAAATATAATCACCTCTTCACTTCGATATAGACGTTTTATGAACTTAGAACACACAGCAGCTACCATATCGCTCAAGGTAATATAATTTTATGCAATAAAGATTGTATTTTTAAATCGAACAACAAAGTCTTTGATTTAATACTAATCACTCCATAATCTTTTTTCTTTTGGCATTTTATATCCACACCGGCGTGTTGCTATCTACGAGTAACCACCGTGTGAACATTTGGTCCTTCGAAGCCGACACATTTACAATACAGTCCACTACTAAAGGTTCATTGTTTTCTTGCGCACAGCATCGAGCCTTGATTGCACCAGCTCATCTTTACCACAACACAATTTGCCACATTTTTAGTAACCGTATACACAACTGCAGACAGCGCTCTTAACACAGCATACATATACACCATCAACGCTCCTAAACTGAAAGTCCAAGGAAAACTCGTCAACGAAAAGGTACGTGGTTGTTTTCCGAGTGCACTTTTATTCAATTCATATGTAGGTACACATACATGTACACAGATGTACATATTTACACTAGTAAATATTGTATTGCAATAGTATTAGCCTGAGGGATTTTGTAAAAAGGCAGTGGTTATAAATTGTTTTATTTTTTTTAATTAACCGAACGTAATCCGTTTGTTCGCGAGGGACAACAACAGCCATTACAGGTGCACCGTACAACCAATTTGGCGCTAACGCATTCATATTTGTGCATTTGTACATACACTCGCATTTGTACACTTATTCACTCTGTTCGGTGTTCACACAACTTCACTCAGTTATCCAGTTTCACATTTTTTTTTTGGTTTCATAAAATCACTTTACACCCCTATGCTGGAATCCGTCGTACGTTCGATTACGCTACGAATCGTAAAATTGGTATGCTCAAATCCGCTTTTCGTAATCGTAAATTCGAAATACGTAGACTGTTTTCGCAATTCGTAATATCGGTAGGCCAGAATCTGTCGGAGCTGTCGATTGCGGAAATTTGTACGAACAGTGGCTGGTGTCGGGGCGAAATACATTTTAGAAAAATTCGACGTGTTTAAATGCAAAAATAAGCAAATACATGCATGCTTAGTATATACATGTGTACATTTGTATTTATGTACATATGTAATATAAACTATACAAGGAAAATGAGATTTGTTACCAGACACATAATGTGTACATACGTATGTGTGTACATATGTATATGCGGAGATCACAAACTAATCGTACGCATGTTTTTTGTATGAATGCTTCTTTATAGAGGCGGAAACTTGTCACAAATCTTTAAACCATTAAACATTAATATATCAGAAAAATGAATTCGACAATATCACCCATTTCATCATTTAAGAAATTTGTATTTAGATCATATCTCTTAACAATGTTCATAGATATGATGAATATTCATGCAATTCTGCCTTTAATTAACAAAAACTTCTTATCAAATGGCTTACAATGTTGATATTAAACTTCACTCTGAGCAAAATAAGCATAGCCTTGCGCTTCAGCAAGAGGAATTAAGAGCTCTGTTGGAAAAAAAAAGGTAGCATACGACACGCTTTGCAACTCAGAGGGGTTATCGAAAAAAAACATAAATCGTGTTTTGCTAGTTATTTAAAATGTATGTCCGCAATGGCTGCCCAGTGTGAAATATTGACAGACGCAGGAAAAAATGTAAAACTTCAATCAGTCCGTGAACACAATGTTCACCTTCCTCCGTGTGATACAGAGGTGTTCAAGGGTGATTATCTATCATGTTCATCATTCCGGGACATGTTCACGGCCATATATACCCCCAAAGACATAGTCAGAAAGCGTCCACTCACTAATGAGAGCTTTGTAACAGCTTGGAAAAATTTAAGTGACAGATACGAAAACAACCGTATTCTTGTCAACACACAATTAAAAATTCTTTTAAACTTAGCACCAGTCGAAAAAGAGTGTCCCTAAAAAGTCATAAAATTGACATTTCCAATTAAGATGCGAATATAACATACCTTTGCGCAACAAAACTACCGGAAAGTATGCTGGCTCTATGGGAACAAACCCTAGACCACAAAAATGATATTTCGAAATGGGAGGATATGGACCAGCTATTTTCCAGCAGGTTCCAAATGTTATAAACCTTGTCAGGTCTAAAGGATAAGAAAGTTGTGCAAGCTCCGAAGCGGCAAAACACACGACACACGTTAGAAACCCCCAGAAAAATACTTGGCGCCTTCCAAGCACGCGTGTCCAAATTCACTTGTAAAATGTGCCACACAAATGAACATAGGATGCGCTCCTGCCAAAAGTTCCGCCAACTGAGTCCTGCCAAGGACAATCATTATTGCCTGAATTGCCTTGTGTCCGGACATACTGTGTCTCGATGACCTAGCTCCTTTAATTGCAGCATATGTCACTCGCGACATCACACGCTCCTGCAAATCAGCCCAAATCAAGCTCAATTGGAGCACCCGCAAACCCCACCAACGATTGTCCATCAACCTCAAGGCAGGCTCAAGCTAGGCGCGACTTTGAAACGATAAAAAACAGAAATGTAAAATCTTGTTTTTCTAATGCAACCACAGGTATACTGTTAGGAACAGCGAGCGTAAATATTAATCTAAACGACACAAAGTTTTCAGCAAGAGCACTGATTGATTCTGGTTCTGAGTGCTCTTTCAGAGGCCCTTCTTGGCTTCAAGAAGGCAACGATAAATGGCCAACCCAACACCCAGATTCCAGCACAGATATAGAGGAAAAAAGGGTGCATTCACATGCAGCAACAAAAACAAGTAACTTTCATGACATTCTCGAGCCTTTTTCAGATCTTCCGAGAGCTTTGCGAGTCTTATCGTATATTTTAAGATTCCACCAAAGAACTCATCCCGCAACAAAAGCTTCATTTCAAGCGCAGTGTTGCTTAATTTCATCCGATGAAATTAAAGCAGCGACACAATGTTTAATAATTATACATATGTCAGAAGCAAAACTATTGTGATGAATAACTAAAGTTTGTGTGATATTCAAACCGTGTTGACGTTTAGTTCTCACGCTCTGTATTATTTCAAATTTTCTAAGTGAAATGTTGATATTTTCACACAAATAAAACAGTCTTTAGACACTGACTCTTTGGTTTACTATGTAGTCTTGACTTTCTAGTGAAATAAATACACATAATTAATCAAAAAGTTGTTCGTAAATTTTAATTATAAAAGTAATATAATCATGCCGTGTTGTTGTGGACAGAAGGTTGACCGCTCTCAAACGAAGATAGATTGTGCGAAATGCAATGAGTTTTTCATATTAACTGTGTTGGTATATTACCAGCGGATCTTGATTTTTTGCAAGCTGCTGCGAAGCCTTTATTTTGTAAGGCTTGTTCGGCTGAGCGTCGTTCTTCTATTCGCTCTCCACCTTTGTCTGCTCTGCCGTTTGTGATAGATAAAAAACAACCTAATAAAGCAACTGAAGTTCAGGAAAGTGCCAATCCTAATGCTATGAACCAACAAAACAATAATAAGTTAATAGCTACGCCGCGAAGTGATATCAGTAGTGTAACAGAGTACCATTCGTCTCTGTCTGCCATCATTTCCGAGCTCAAGGCAATACGCGACGATCAAATGCGCACGGCCGCATTGATACATGCTCTTCAAATCGATAACAAAAAACTGTTGGTGGACAAAATATTAACTCTGCACTCGAAGGTTATAATCACTCGTAAAGTATATGCAGAAGAGGTTGTCGTTACTCTTGGTACGCTTTCATCTGAGGTCAAAGAACTTCAACGAAGTGGTTACTGTTGTAAATGCTTTACTAAAAGTAAGCCAACAAAAAACAACAAGCAGAGCATGTCAACTACTGCTGATAAGTCATCTGTGGTTGCTGCTGGTACTGTATCTTCTGGCAAAAACAAAATCATCAACCCATTGCCTTCGTTGTCAACATCGAATGGAGCTGTGACGTTTAATAATAACACCGCGAACACTCTTAATGTCTCTCTGCAAGCTACTAACTTCGTTGACGCTCATTTGTGTGCTGCTAATGCTGATACTCATTCTATTATCAGCAACGCTGATGCAGGCCAAACAGATATCACCAATCTTTCTGGTGCTGATTATGTTGATTAAAATCATAAATCATAGTCATAACATATCAATAATGGGGAGAGCGAAAGAAGAGAAGAAATCGTACTCACGTATGCTGCCGCTGCCTCTGCTGCCTTAAGCCAAATTGAGAATTCTGCTTTCTCCTTTGCTGATATAATTGGGTCCATCAATAATGCTGAGAGTGAATCAAGTAGAATCGCACTCACGTACGCTGCTGCTGCCTCTGCTGCCGCAGATAATTCTAGATCTTCTTATACTAATAGCAAGATCAATAATAATAAATAATACAGGTGCGAAGCCGAAAGTGAAAGCACATAAAAATACTATTGGATGCAACTCGAGTGTTGAATTAGCAGTCGATTCTCCCATAAAGTGGGTACATCTATCACCATTTAAGCCTTCAGTATCTGCAGAGCATATTATCAACTATGTATCTAAACATTCATCAATCCCATCAGCAGCATTCTCTTGCTACAAACTTGTCAAGAAAGATGTGTGTTCGGACTCTTTTAGAAGAGTAAATTTTAAACTTGGAGTCTCTTTTATCTACTATAGTAAGCTGTGGCAGTGCAGATTTTTCAAAAACAAGGTGGCACACCTTTGACCACCTTACGTTTAGTGCTCCTTATGTCAATAATATTCCAGGATCGAAATATTCGCTCTATTTCCAAAATGTAAGCGAAATGCGAACAAAATCATATCAGTTTTATCGTCGCTCATCATTGCACGAATATGATTTCTTAGCCATAACCGAGACATGGTTAAACCGTAACATATCCTCTATCGGATTTTTGATAAGAACTATAATGTTTACAGGCCATAAAAAATGTGGTGGTGACTTCAACTTAGCAAATATATCTTGGTTATGTCACGGAAAAAATTTACTGCCGAGTAATTTTCGGTCTGACATTGACAATCACTTTATAAGCACTTTGTAATCTCATGATTTTAATCAACATAATTCGATTTCAAATGAAAATGGTAGAATACTGGATTTGGTGTTTGCTACCAATGATTTCAATTTATCTTGTGAGGAATGCTTACATCCAATTTGGAGTAATAGCTTTTATCACAAGGCGATCTTTATTGGCATTCAATTTTATAATTTTGAAAATATAGAATGCAAATTTTTAGCAGAGCGTGATTACGCTAAGCCAGATTATGGCGCGATAAACAATTATTTAAGCAATATTGATTGACAGATTATAAGCAATCCGAATAGGACCATTCAGGCATCATATGAGATTTCTGTGATAATTTGAATTTGGCCATCTCTCATTATGATCCTTTGAAACGACCCATGACCCGTTATAAACCACCTTTGTTTTATACTAAACTCAGTAGTCTAAAGAACAAGGAAAATAAGGCCTTAAAGAAATTAAAAAAAAGTAATTCTTAGACTGATCGTCTAAATTTTTCTCGTTTAAGAAAGGCATTCGACTGTCTCCATAACTTTTTATTTCGACGTTATATGTATATTGTCGAACGGTACCTTAAATCTAACCCATCGAGTTTTTGGCTCTTTATTGACTCCAGAAGGAAAACAAATGGTTTCCCCACCAGCCTACAGTACGGCGGCGTCATCTCTGAAAATACGTTGAACTCATGTGACTTATTTGCTAATTTTTTCCAGAAAGTCTATGAGACTCTTTACTTCCTACGTTTACACCTACACATCTGCCTACAATTACTTCTATCTCTGTGTCAAGTGAAGATGTTTTGTTGGCAATTTCTTCACTGAATTCTAGCCCAAGTTCGGACTCTGAAGGATTCTCACCATTATTATTTAAAAATGCACCAACTCAATAGTTTTTCCTATTGCACTTCTTTTTCAAGACTGTTTGAACAAAGGAACTTTTTTAAATCAATGGAAGATATGCACTATCGTTACCGTGACCATACGTACTGTATTATACAGGACAGTACTGTTTTTGGAAGCTTTGCTCTGTTTAAGTTATTTTGTACGATAAAATGCGAAAAAGTACTCTTTTTGAAAAATTTACTGTTTTTGAACTGCAGTTTGTAAATTTTCTTGCGTATTTAAACCTGCTAACACTCTTAGTGTCGTTTTCTAAGCAATAACTCTGACTGTACTAACTGGTCGGATAAATTGTTCCTCACTTTAAAGTGCGATTTAAGTTATTTCGTTTTCTCATCTCGCCTGTAAAAATATATTTATTATTTCGAAATTATGGCAAGGCCAAAATTAGAATGTACTACGTTGGAGTGGTGACTATGGTTGGCAATGCGATGCATGCAAAACGTAAACAAAAGCAGCTGTTTATTGAAAACTTATCATTGAAAGCCCACAACTAAAAATAAGTTGGCAATGCACATTCAATCTGCACAAATTTTATGTAGCTGAACTTCCATTTCAGGTAAGTAAATTTGTTGAAATAAAAATGTCTTTGTAACTGTGGACTTATCAAACTTATGTAATTGTTTATAAGCTTAATGGCGCCCAGGAGAAAGTGTGTTTTTATTACAGAACTTCGAAAAGAATTCAACTTCTTAATAGAAGCAACAAGTTGCAGTGAAGTAAATTGCTTTAAATGTATGGCAGTTTTTTCCATTGCAAACTGGATATCCTGCAACATTTAAAGACTAATAAACACAAACGCGCTGATATTTCGGCGGCCAGTAGTAAAACAATTTCTGCATTTTACTTATCTAAAGCGCTTGATGGTTGTCGAAAAGTTACACGCATTACCGAAGAAACATGGGCATACCATACGATTCAACACAACTATTCTTTTCGCTCAAATGATTGCACAAATAAACTTATGAAAAATATTCATGCGCACGCACCAAGTGCGAAGCCATTATTTGCAATGTGCTTGCACCCAACGCCATCAAGGAATTGGAGAAGGATTTAGAAGGGGTACATTTTAATTTAAAATCAATATATTCTGACTGCTCAAACCATGGAAGTACAAAAATATGTCAAATTCTTGTTCGATACTTCACTCAATACAAAGGAATTCAAGTAAAAATTCTAGAAGTTGATGAGATTCGTGGCGAAACGTCTGACATATTGAGTGAATATATTCTAAAGCTGATAACAAATTTAAATTGGAAAGAAAATTGCTAGCTTTATGTTCAGATTTTGGTGGTGCATCCAGGCGGGGTAAAAACAACCTTTCCACAAAACTTTAACAGGCTACTGGTAAGACATTAATTGGGGTAAAAACAACCTTTTCACAAAACTTTAACATGCTACTGGTAAGACATTAATTGGAATTAATTGTCATTGTTGTAAAGATCTACTCTTTCTTTTATACTTACACAGTCCGTGTGGCAGAATTAATGACATTTGTGAAAACTTAAACATCGAATATTGTAAACTAATGGGATTTAGTAAAACTAGGTGGCTCACTTTGAACCCATCAAAAGAGGATTTTGAAACTTTTTGATCCTCTTAAAAAATATTTTTTGTTACAACCAAAGTTACCAACTGTCTTAAGACAATTTTTTGAAAATCCTTATGCTGAAGTTTGCCTTTTATTCGGGCATTACCGAGCATGTCTCTTTCACAGCTAAATTTAGTCACAAACAATTTCTATGATAGAAACAGCTTTCCTCATAATTGATCAAAAAAATAAAGTTATTGCACGTAAAGAAGAAAACTTTGTACCAGTAGAAGTTAAAAACTCTATTACAGTCTTACAGCAGAAAGGTATAAATGATGTAACTCAATTCCAAACATGCACAAAAAACTTGTATATCAATTGTGTTGACTACCTAAGCTTGTGGAACAGTGCATTCATAGAAGTTGAGATTTTAAATTGGATAATTCTTCAGAGAGTACCGTCATGGAATGAAGTGGAGGCCAGTTTTTCATATATTTTAGGAAAAAGAAATAGTATTAATATAAAAGGTAACGAATTATTTGATGAATTTTCTTGCGTTAAAAGATATGCAACCCCTAGCAAGTTCAATGAATGGAACGAAAATGAAACCAATGTACAGAACAGGTGTTTGGAAATTTTCTAACACTTTGAAGAAAATAAAATTTCTTTTTGTAACATTATAAAAGTTGTTCAGTTTTGTTTGTGCTTGCCCGGGTCTAATGCCCCTACGGAAAAGCTGTTTTCAATTCTTAACAATATATGGACAAGTGAAAAAACAAAAAATAAAACAGAAACAATAAAACCGATTTTAATTACCAAAGTCAACTACGAGTTAAGCTGCCTGGAATTCAAAGAGTATTTAAAAAATAATTTTGATTTGATTAAAAAAATACATTCCGCTGAAAAGTATGTATAAACTATGCACATTATTATTTACTATCAAGTCACGAAGGCTTTTGATATGTTTTTATATATTTTTAATAAAGGTTTTGTTTAGTCTTGAAGACTTTTTTTATATATGTAAGTCGTTTTATAATGTAAATGCAAAAAAAAACAAATGTACACGTATTTCTCAAAATAAATGAACATAAACTAATGTTTCTGGTTTTTTTTTATAAAATGAGGATTAAAAAAACGTATACTGTATTTTCATTTTGAAAATATGGTCACCGTAACTATCGTCCCAATTTTTAAATCTGGCGACCGAAATGACATATGCAACTATATACCTATAGTCAAGCAAACTACTTTGGCTAAGATGTTGGACCATATAATTCAAATTAAACTTTTAGATTATGTAAACGGTGTAATTTCTAAGCATCAACATGGTTTTTTTCCGGGAAGGTCAACCTGTACGAACTTAGCTTTGTTAACGAATTATGTAATTAACGCTTTTAAAAGCCGAGTGCAAGTAGATTTTGTATATACGGTTTTCGCCAAAGCATTCGATAATGTTAACCACTTTGTACTCTGTTAGAGTGTTATGGCGTTAGCGGCAAACTGCTTGATTTCTTTGCAAGCTTCCTAAGCGGTAGGAAACTCCTTGTCAAAATTGGAGGCGCAACATCAAGAGTTACTATTGACGCAGTCTCAGGTATACCGCAGGGGACCCACTGTGGACCACTCTTATTTCTGTTATTTATTAATGACTTGCCGGTTTGCTTTAAGTTTACAAACTGCCTACTGTTCGCTGATGATGTGAAGCTTTTCTCTGTTGTACGAAGCTACTCAGACAGTTGCAAAGTGCAACATGATCTCGACGAACTTGTAAAATGGTGTACATTAAATCGTTACATCGGAATATAAATAAGTGCTACGTTGTTACATTTTGTAGAAAGACTATGAATAATATTATAAATGATTACCAATTAAATTAAACAGTTGCACGATATCTAGATGTGACGAAATGAAAGATTTGGGTGTTGTCTTTGACTCAAAGCTTACATTTTCGAAACACATCGACTTTATCATATCTAAAGCTTTTGCAATGTTAGGGTTTATTAGAAGCAACACAAGGAAGTTTAAAGATCCATTTACTTTAAAATCACTCTATATTTCGTTAGTCAGAAGTCGCCTCGAATATTGCTCTCTGATATGGAGTCTCTCTTATGACATTCATTCGATGAGAATAGAACGTGTTCAAAGAAGTTTTACAAAGTTTGCTTTGTGCAAGTTACAGTGGCATAGTTTGCTCCCCTCTTATGTTGGGAGGCGTAAGTTACTAGGTTTGTAGTCCTTGCATTACAGGAGAACATATTTTTCGATAATTTTTGTATATAATGTTATCAATGGCCGTATTAACTGTACGTGCCTTACAAATTTATTGAAATTATACATATATTCCACCACTAAACCTAAGGAATAATCGACTGTTTGAAAGTGAACTGCAATTTTCTAATTATAGTCATAGTGAACCAATTGCTATTAAAAAAATATTGATTTTGCTGTGAATATAAATTAGTTTAAAATGAATTTGTTTTTGCTATTCAATTAACTATTTCTAACTAGTCCTAATTAGTCTGTAAGAATAATGTTCTGTAGACCGTAAAATGAAATACTCGAAGCTGGAGTCTAAGAAACCGATCGATGCTAAAAGATAAGTATTGCCCCTTAATCCGTTTCTGGATACAAATGAGGTTATGGGTCTTGGTGCATCGTTAGATTTAGCGTATAGTGAGAGTCATCCCGCCATCCTTCCATACAATTGAAGTTTAACTAGTCTTATTGTCCAAACGTTAGAAACCTTGTCAGGTCTAAAGGATAACAAAGTTGTGCAAGCTCCGAAGCAGCAAAACACACGACCCACGTTGGAAACCCCCAGAAAAAGACTTGGCGCCTTCCAAGCACGCGTGCCACACAAATGCACATAGGTTGCGCTCCTGCCAAAAGTACCGTCCACTGAGTCCTGCCAAGAAAATATTATTTGTCAGGGACAATCATTATTGCCTAAATTGCCTTACGTCCGGACATACTGTGCCTAGATGCACTAGCTCCTTTTATTGCAGCATACATATGTCACTCGCGACATCACACGCTCCTGCACCTACAGGCAGTTCAGCCCAAATCAAGCTCAATTGGAGCACCCGCAAACCCCACCGACGATTGTCGCTCAACCTCAAGGCAGGCTCAAGCTAGGCGCGACTTTGAAACGATAAAAAACAGAAATGTAAAATCTTGTTTTTCTAATGCAACCACAGGTATACTGTTAGGAACAGCGAGCGTAAATATTCATCTAAACGACACAAAGTTTTCAGCAAGAGCACTGATTGATTCTGGTTCTGAGTGCTCTTTCAGAGGCTCTTCTTGGCTTCAAGAAGGCAACGATAAATGGCCAACCCAACACCCAGATTCCAGCACAGATATAGAGGAAAAAAGGGTGCATTCACATGCAGCAACAAAAACAAGTAACTTTCATGACATTCTCGAGCCTTTTTCAGATCTTCCGAGAGCTTTGAGAGCCTTATCGTATAATTTAAGATTCCACCAAAGAACTCATCCCGCAACAAAAGCTTCATTTCAAGCGCAGTGTTGCTTAATTTCATCCGATGAAATTAAAGCAGCGACACAACGTTTAATAATTATATGTCAGAAGCAAAACTATTGTGATGAATAACTAAAGTTTGTGTGATATTTAAACCGTGTTGACGTTTAGTTCTCACGCTCTGTATTATTTCAAATTTTCTAAGTGATTTTTGTATCTGAAATGTTGATATTTTCACACAAATAAAACAGTCTTTAGACACTGACTCTTTGGGTTACTATGTAGTCTTGACTTTCTAGTGAAATAAAAGCACATAATTAATCAAAAAGTTGTTCTTAAGTTTTAATTATAAAAGTAATATAATCATGCCGTGTTGTTGTGGACAGAAGGTTGACCGCTCTCAACCGAAGATAGATTGTGCAAAATGCAATGAGTTTTTCATATTAACTGTGTTGGTATTTTACCAGCGGATCTTGATTTTTTGCAAGCTGCTGCGATGCCTTTCTTTTGTAAGGCTTTTTCGGCTGAGCGTCGTCCTTCTGTTCGCTCTCCACCTTTGTCTGCTCAGCCGTTTGTGATAGATAAAAAACAACCTAATAAAGCAACTGAAGTTCAGGAAAGTGTCAATTCTAATGCTATGAACCAACAAAACAATAATAAATTACTAGCTACGCCGCGAAGTGATATCAGTAGTGTAACAGAGTAACATTCGTCTCTGTCTGCCATCATTTCCGAGCTCAAGGCAATACGCGACGATCAAATGCGCACGGCCGCAGTGATACATGCTCTTCAAATCGATAACAAAAAACTGTTGGTGGACAAAATAGAAACTCTGCACTCGAAGGTTATAACCACTCGTAAAGTATATGCAGAAGAGGTTGTCGTTACTCTTGGTACGCTTTCATCTGAGGTCAAAGAACTTCAACGAAGTGGTTACTGTTGTAAATGCTTTACTAAAAGTAAGCCAACAAAAAACAACAAGCAGAGCATGTCAACTACTGCTGATAAGTCATCTGTGGTTGCTGCTGGTACTGTATCTTCTGGCAAAAACAAAATCATCAACCCATTGCCTTCGTTGTCAACATCGAATGGAGCTGTGACGTTTAATAATAACACCGCGAACACTCTTAATGTCTCTCTGCAAGCTACTAACTTCGTTGACGCTCATTTGTGTGCTGCTAATGCTGATACTCATTCTATTATCAGCAACGCTGATGCAGGCCAAACAGATATCACCAATCTTTCTGGTGCTGATTATGTTGATTAAAATCATAAATCATAGTCATAATATATCAATAATGGGGAGAGCGAAAGAAGAGAAGAAATCGTACTCACGTATGCTGCCGCTGCCTCTGCTGCCTTAAGCCAAATTGAGAATTCCGCTTTCTCCTTTGCTGATATAATTGGGTCCATCAATAATGCTGAGAGTGAATCAAGTAGAATCGCACTCACGTACGCTGCTGCTGCCTCTGCTGCCGCGGATAATTCTAGATCTTCTTATACTAATAGCAAGATCAATAATAATAAATAATACAGGTGCGAAGCCGAAAGTGAAAGCACATAAAAATACTATTGGATGCAACTCGAGTGTTGAATTAGCAGTCGATTCTCCCATAAAGTGGGTACATCTATCACCATTTAAGCCTTCAGTATCTGCAGAGCATATTATCAACTATGTATCTAAACATTCATCAATCCCATCAGCAGCATTCTCTTGCTACAAACTTGTCAAGAAAGATGTGTGTTCGGACTCTTTTAGAAGAGTAAATTTTAAACTTGGAGTCTCTTTTATCTACTATAGTAAGCTGTGGCAGTGCAGATTTTTCAAAAACAAGGTGGCACACCTTTGACCACCTTACGTTTAGTGCTCCCTATGTCAATAATATTCCAGGATCGAAATATTCGCTCTATTTCCAACATGTAAGCGAAATGCGGACAAAATCATATCAGTTTTATCGTCGCTCATCATTGCACGAATATGATTTCTTAGCCATAACCGAGACATGGTTAAACCGTAACATATCCTCTAGCGGATTTTTGATAAGAACTATAATGTTTACAGGCCATAAAAAGTGTGGTGGTGTACTGCTTGCTGTAAGAGCGGGTTTGTGCAGTAATTCAATTATACTGGATCTATTTGATGATTTCCTCGATCAAATTTGCGTTAAAGTTAAGTTTTAATGTAATAAATCATTAATTTTAGTTATCTCTTATATTGCTCCAAGTAGTAACATTGAAATTTATCAAAAGCATTTAGACAATCTGGTTCATATCACCAATGTTGCCAAAGACTCGGAGGAAATGGTTTTGCTCGGTGACTTCAACTTAGCAAATATATCTTGGTTATATCACGGAAAAAATTTACTGCCGAGTAATTTTCGGTCTGACATTGACAATCACTTTATAAGCACTTTGTTATCTCATGATTTTAATCAACATAATTCGAGTTTGAATGAAAATGATAGAATACTGGATTTGGTGTTTGCTACCAATGATTTCAATTTATCTTGTGAGGAATGCTTACATCCAATTTGGAGTAATAGCTTTTATCACAAGGCGATCTTTATTGATTTCTGTGATTATCTGAATTTGGCCATCTCTCATTATGATCCTTTGAAACGACCCATGACCCGTAATAAACCACCTTGGTTTAATACTAAACTCAGTAGTCGAAAGAACAAGGAAAATAAGGCCTTAAAGAAATTAAAAAAAAGTAATTCTTAGACTGATCGTCTAAATTTTTCTCGTTTAAGAAAGGCATTCGACTGTCTCCATAACTTTTTATTTCGACGTTATATGTATATTGTCGAACGGTACCTTAAATCTAACCCATCGAGTTTTTGGCTCTTTATTGACTCCAGAAGGAAAACAAATGGTTTCCCCACCAGCCTACAGTACGGCGGCGTCATCTCTGAAAATACGTTGAACTCATGTGACTTATTTGCTAATTTTTTCCAGAAAGTCTATGAGACTCTTTACTTCCTACGTTTACACCTACACATCTGCCTACAATTACTTCTATCTCTGTGTCAAGTGAAGATGTTTTGTTGGCAATTTCTTCACTGAATTCTAGCCCAAGTTCGGACTCTGAAGGATTCTCACCATTATTATTTAAAAATGCACCAACTCAATAGTTTTTCCTATTGCACTTCTTTTTCAAGACTGTTTGAACAAAGGAACTTTTTTAAATCAATGGAAGATATGCACTATCGTTACCGTGACCATACGTACTGTATTATACAGGACAGTACTGTTTTTGGAAGCTTTGCTCTGTTTTAATTATTTTGTACGATAAAATGCGAAAAAGTACTTTTTTTTGAAAAATTTACTGTTTTTGAACTGTAGTTTGTAAATTTTCTTGCGTATTTAACACTAACACTCTTAGCGTCGTTTTCAAAGCCATAACGTTGACTGTACTAACTGGTCGGATAAATTGTTCTTCACTTTAAAGGGCGACTTAAGTTATTTCGTTTTCTTATCTCGCCTGTAAAAATATATTTATTATTTCGAAATTATGACAAGGCCAAAATTAGAATGTACTACGTTGAATGCGATGCATGCAAAACGTAAACAAAAGCAGCTGTTTATTGAAAACTTATCATGGAAAGCCCACAACTAAAAAGAAGTTGGCAATGCTTAATTTAAAGCTGGGTTCAAGTACATTCAATTTGCACAAATTTTATATAGCTGGACTTCCATTTCTGGTAAATTTGTTGAAATAAAAATGTCTTTGTAACTGTGGACTTATAAAATTTATGTAATTGTTTATAAGCTTAATGGTGCCCAGGAGAAAGTGTGTTTTTAATACAGAACTTCGAAAAGAACTAAACTTCTTAATAGAAGCAACAAGTGACAGTGAAGTAAATTGCTTTGAATGTATGGCAGTGTTTCCCATTGTAAACTGGATATCCTGCAACATTTAAAGACTAATAAACACAAACGCGCTGATATTTCGGCAGCCAGAAGTAAAGCAATTTCTGCATTTTACTTATCTTAAGCGCTTGATGGTTGTCGAACAGTTACACGCATTACCGAAGGAACATGGGCGTACCATACGATTCAACACAACTATTCTTTTCGCTCAAATGATTGCACAAATAAACTTATCAAAAGCTGTTCTGATGAAAAATATTCATGCGCACGCACTCAAACAAAAACATTTCTTAGTACTGGTATTTATACTAGTATCTAAATAATAATAATAATAATAATTTTGATTTGATTAAAAAAATACATTCCGCTGAAAAGTATGCACATTATTATTTACTATCTAGCCACGAAGGCTTTTGTTATGTTTTTATATATTTTTAATAAGGTTTTTGTTTAGTCTTAAATACTTTTTTTATATATGTAAGTCGTTTTATAATGTTAATGCAAAGAAAACATATGTACACGTATTTTTCAAAATAAATAAACATAAACTAATGTTTCTGGTTTTTTTTTTTATAAAATGAGGATTAAAAAAAGGAATACTGTATTTTCATTTTGAAAATATGGTCACCGTAACTATCGTCCCAATTTTTAAATCTGGCGACCGAAATGACGTTTGCAACTATATACCTATAGTCAAGCAAACTAATTTGGCTAAGATGTTGGACCATATAATAAATTAAACTTTTCGATCATGTAAACGGTGTAATTTCTAAGCATCAACATGGTTTTTTTGCGGGAAGGTCAACCTGTACGAACTTAGCTTTGTTAACGAATTATGTAATTAACGCTTTTAAAAACCGAGTGCAAGTAGATTTTGTATATACGGATTTCGCCAAAGCATTCGATAAAGTTAACCACTTTGTACTCTGTTAGAGTGTTATGGCGTTAGCGGCAAACTGCTTGATTTCTTTGCAAACTTCCTAAGCGGTAGGAAACTCCTTGTCAAAATTGGAGGCGCAACATCAAGAGTTACTATTGACGCAGTCTCAGGTATACCGCAGGGGACCCACTGTGGACCACTCTTATTTCTGTTATTTATTAATGACTTGCCGGTTTGCTTTAAGTTTACAAACTGCCTACTGTATGCTGATGATGTGAAGCTTTTCTCTGTTGTACGAAGCTACTCAGACAGTTGCAAAGTGCAACATGATCTCGACGAACTTGTAAAATGGTGTACATTAAATCGTTACATCGGAATATAAATAAGTGCTACGTTGTTACATTTTGTAGAAAGACTATGAATAATATTATAAATGATTACCAATTAAATTAAACAGTTGCACGATATCTAGATGTGACGAAATGAAAGATTTGGGTGTTGTCTTTGACTTAAAGCTTACATTTTCGAAACACATCGACTTTATCATATCTAAAGCTTTTGCAATAATGTTAGGGTTTATTAGAAGCAACACAAGGGAGTTTAAAGATCTATTTACTTTAAAATCACTCTATATTTCGTTAGTCAGGAGTCGCCTCGAATATTGCTCTCTGATATGGAGTCTCTATTATGACATTCATTCGATGAGAATATAACGTGTTCAAAGAATTTTTACAAAGTTTTCTTTGTGCAAGTTACAGTGGCATAGTTTGCTCCCCTTTTATGTTGGGAGGCGTAAGTTACCAGGTTTGTAGTCCTTGGATTACAGGAGAACATATTTTTCGATAATTTTTGTATATAATGTTATCAATGGCCGTATTAACTGTACGTGCCTTACAAATTTATTGAAATTATACATATATTCCACCACTAAACCTAAGGAATAATCGACTGTTTGAAAGTGAACTGCAATTTTCTAATTATAGTCATAGTGAACCAATTGCTATTCAAAAAATATTGATTTTGCTGTGAATATAAATTAGTTTAAAATGAATTTGTTTTTGCTATTCAATTAACTATTTCTAACTAGTCCTAATTAGTCTGTAAGAATAATGTTCTGTAGACCGTAAAATAAAATACTCGAAGCTGGAGTCTAAGAAACCGATCGATGCTAAAAGTGAAGTATTGCCCCTTAATCCGTTTCTGGATACAAATGAGGTTATGGGTCTTGGTGCATCGTTAGATTTAGCGTATAGTGAGAGTCATCCCGCCATCCTTCCATACAATTGAAGTTTAACTAGTCTTATTGTCCAAACGTTAGAAACCTTGTCAGGTCTAAAGGATAACAAAGTTGTGCAAGCTCCGAAGCATCAAAACACTAAGCAAACATTTCCAGATTTAGTATTGGCGGATAAGAGGTTCTTCATAAATGAACCAGTAGACCTCATTCTTGGTGGAGATGTTTATCCACAAATTATCTTACACTTCTGGCCCAGGAAACCGTTTTCGGATGGATTTTAACTGGATGTCCAGATACTGCAAAACTGAACACAGAAATAGTAGCATACGTCACCGAAGTGAACTTGGGCAAACAACTCACCGCATTTTGGGAGCTGGAGGATGTACCACGTAACAAAGGTCTCACGGAAGAAGATAAATACTGCGAGGGGCTTTACGGGAGAACTACACACAGAACCAGTGAAGGAAAATACGTCGTGTCTCTCCCTTTTAAGTAAGATTTTCCAGCTAAAATATGTCTAGGACCATCAGTCAAGAGGACATGTTCGGATTTCCTTCGTAACGAGACACGGATTTGCAAAGACCCAATCCTACAAAAGGATTATAACAGAGTGTTATCCGAATATGTGACGTTGGGGCATATGTCAAGGATCAATAGCAATGTACCACCAGACTCCGTTGACAACTTTTTTCTTCCTTACAATGCAGTCGTGAAGGAAGAAAGCACTTCTACAAAAGTACGTGTGGTCTTCAATGCCTCCAGCCCGACTGCCAATGGGATCAGTTTGAACGACGTCCTTCTTCCAGGTCCACTATTGCAGGCTGACTTACCAATTTTAATATTGCGTTGGAGACTGTTCAAACAGCGACATCGAGAAGATGTACCGTCAAATATTAATAAATAGTAGCCAAACACGGTACCAACAAATAGTGTACCGCAAAAGCCCAACTGATCCGATAAGTTTATTCGAGTTAAATACTGTGACTTTCGGAATAAACTGTGCGCCTTATCTCGCAATAAGGACGCTTTTACAAATGGCCGATGATATGGAAAGCTGTTACCCACTAGCATCGAATATTATACGAAAATGCATGTATGTGGATGATGTCCTCGCTGGAGGCCACTGTATACCTTCAGCATTAAAGGCCAGGGACGAAATTTCCGTCAAATCGGCAGGGCTTCCATTGCGATAATGGACGGCAAACACTGATGAATTATGTAATGATATACCAAAAGCTCATCTACTGAGCGAAAATTTTCTTGAATTCGAAGACACAAGTGCAGTCAATGCTTTGAGTATAAGGTGGAATGCTCATACCGATCAGTCTTACTTTATAGTCAAACCATTAGAACAGCGCGATAATCTCACGAAGAGAGCCATATTATCCGCAACAGCCAAGATATTCGACCCGCTAGGCTGGCTCGCACCAATGATAGTCGTAGCCAAAATATTTATGCAGAATATTTGGCTAGAAGCTACGGATTGGGATTAATTGGTATCCCAAAATACATTAGAACGTTGGCAGGATTTTATGAAGAACTATCATGAAATTGATAACATACGTGTACCCAGATGGGTTGAATTTTCCCCAATGAATGAAGTGGAAGTACACGGCTTCTGCGATGCTTCAGAGAAGGCATATGCGGCTACGGTGTACCTTCTCGTAAAAAAGGATGGTATAGTCTGGGACAACCTGCTCCTGGCAAAAACTAAAGTAGCCCCGGTTAAAACTATTTCACTACTACGACTGGAACTCTGCGGTGCTGTATTGTTGGCGGAAATCATAGAATCTGTACTTACAAATCTTAATTTTGGTCATCCAAAAATGTACTTATGGACCGACTCAACAATAGTCCTTGCTTGGATAAGTAAGCCACCATGCTCGTGGTCAACCTTCGTAGCACACCGAATCACGAAGATCATTGACAAGGTGGGCAGCAAAGATTGGCTGCATGTGGACTCTGCGTCAAACCCAGCAGAATCAGCGAGTAGGGGAGTACCAGCCTGTGAATTTGTCAAAAGCACTTTTTGGTGGCAGGGCCCTTCTTGGCTTCAAGAAGGCAACGATAAATGACCGAATCAACACCCAGATTACAGCACAGATATAGAGGATAAAAGGGTGCATTCACATGCAGCAACAAAAACAAGTAACTTTCATGACACTCTCGAGCCTTTTTCAGATCTTCCGAGAGCTTTGCGAGTCTTATCGTATATTTTAAGATTCCACCAAAGAACTCATTCCGCAACAAAAGCTTCATTTCAAGCGCAGTGTTGCTTAATTTCATCCGATGAAATTAAAGCAGCGACTCAACGTTTAATAATTATACATATGTCAGAAGCAAAACTATTGTGATGAATAACTAAAGTTTGTGTGATATTCAAACCGTGTTGACGTTTAGTTCTCACGCTCTGTATTATTTCAAATTTTCTAAGTGAAATGTTGATATTTTCACACAAATAAAACAGTCTTTAGACACTGACTCTTTGGTTTACTATGTAGTCTTGACTTTCTAGTGAAATAAATGCACATAATTAATCAAAAAGTTGTTCGTAAATTTTAATTATAAAAGTAATATAATCATGCCGTGTTGTTGTGGACAGAAGGTTGACCGCTCTCAAACGAAGATAGATTGTGCGAAATGCAATGAGTTTTTCATATTAACTGTGTTGGTATATTACCAGCGGATCTTGATTTTTTGCAAGCTGCTGCGAAGCCTTTATTTTGTAAGGCTTGTTCGGCTGAGCGTCGTTCTTCTATTCGCTCTCCACCTTTGTCTGCTCCGCCGTTTGTGATAGATAAAAAACAACCTAATAAAGCAACTGAAGTTCAGGAAAGTGCCAATCCTAATGCTATGAACCAACAAAACAATAATAAGTGAATAGCTACGCCGCGAAGTGATATCAGTAGTGTAACAGAGTAACATTCGTCTCTGTCTGCCATCATTTCCGAGCTCAAGGCAATACGCGACGATCAAATGCGCACGGCCGCATTGATACATGCTCTTCAAATCGATAAAAAATACTGTTGGTGGACAAAATATAAACTCTGCACTCGAAGGTTATAACCACTCGTAAAGTATATGCAGAAGAGGTTGTCGTTACTCTTGGTACGCTTTCATCTGAGGTCAAAGAACTTCAACGAAGTGGTTACTGTTGTAAATGCTTTACTAAAAGTAAGCCAACAAAAAACAACAAGCAGAGCATGTCAACTGCTGCTGATAAGTCATCTGTGGTTGCTGCTGGTACTGTATCTTCTGGCAAAAACAAAATCATCAACCCATTGCCTTCGTTATCAACATCGAATGGAGCTGTGACGTTTGATAATAACACCGCGAACACTCTTAATGTCTCTATGCAAGCTACTAATTTCGTTGACGCTCATTTGTGTGCTGCCAATGCTGATACTCATTCTATTATCAGCAACGATGATGCAGGCCAAACTGATATCACCAATCTTTCTGGTGCTAATTATATTATGACTATCATTAATGGGGAGATCGAAAGAAGAGAAGAAATCGTACTCACGTATGCTGCCGCTGCCTCTGCTGCCTTACGTCAAATTGAGAATTCCGCTTTCTCGTCTGCTGCTCTAATTGGGTCCATCAATAATGCTGAGAGTGAATTAAGTAGAATCGCACTCACGTACGCTGCTGCTGCCTCTGCTGCCGCGGATAATTCTAGATCTTCTTATACTAATAGCAAGATTAATAATAATAATACAGGCGCGAAGCCGAAAGTAAAAGCACATAAAAATACTATTGGATGCAACCGGAGTGTTGAAGTAGCAGGCGATTCTCCCATAAAGTGGGTACATCTATCATCATGTAAGCCCTCAGTGTCTGCAGAGCATATTATCAACTATGTATCTAAACATTAATCAATCTCATCAGCAGCATTCTCTTGCTACAAACTTGTCAAGAAAGATGTGTGTTCGGACTCTTTAAGAAGAGTAAATTTTAAACTTGGAGTCTCTTTTATCCACTATAGTAAGCTGTTTTACTCTAATTTATGGCCAGTTAATGTAGCAGTGCGGCCGTTAAAGTTTTTTCAAAAGCAAGGGGCACACCGCTGACCACCTAAGGTTTAGTGCTCCTTAGGTCAATAATATTCCACGATCGAAATATTCGCTCTGTTTCCAAAATGTAAGCGGAATTGCACGAATATGATTTCTTAGCCATAACCGATACATGGTTAAACCGTAACATATCCTCTAGCGAATTTTTGATAAGAACTATAATGTTTACAGGCCATGAAAATGGTGGTGGTGTACTGCTTGCTGTAAGAGCGGGTTTGTGCAGTAATTCAATTATACTGGATCTATTTGATGACTTCCTCGATCAAATTTGCGTTAAAGTTAAGTTTTAATGTAATAAATCATTAATTATAGTTATCTCTTATATTGCTCCAAGTAGTAACATTGAAATTTATCAAAAGCATTTAGACAATCTGGTTCATATCACCAATGTTGCCAAAGACTCGGAGGAAATAGTTTTCCTCGGTGACTTCAACTTAGCAAATATATCTTGGTTATATCACGGAAAAAATTTACTGCCGAGTAATTTTCGGTCTGACATTGACAATCACTTTATAAGCACTTTGTTATCTCATGATTTTAATCAACATAATTCGAGTTTGAATGAAAATGATAGAATACTGGATTTGGTGTTTGCTACCAATGATTTCAATTTATCTTGTGAGGAATGCTTACATCCAATTTTGAGTAATAGCTTTTATCACAAGGCGATCTTTATTGATTTCTGTGATTATCTGAATTTGGCCATCTCTCATTATGCTCCTTTGAAACGACCCATGACCCGTAATAAACCACCTTGGTTTAATACTAAACTCAGTAACCTAAAGAACAAGAAAAACAAGGCCTTAAAGAAATTTGAAAAAAGTAATTCTGAGACTGATCGTCTAAATTTTGCTCGTTTAAGAAAGGCCTTCGACTGTATCCACAACTTTTTATTTCGACATTATATGTATATTGTCGAACGGTACCTTAAATCTAACCCGTCGAGTTTTTGGTACTTTATTGACTCCAGCAGGAAAACAAATGATTTCCCCACTAGTCTACAGTACGGCGGCGTCATCTCTGAAAATACGTTGGACTCATGTGACTTATTTGCTAATTTTTTCCAGAAAGTCTATGAGACTCTTTACTTCCTACGTTTACACCTACACATCTGCCTATAATTACTTCTTTCTCTGCGTCAAGTGAAGATGTTTTGTTGGCAATTTCTTCACTGAATTCTAGCCCAAGTTCGGACTATGAAGGATTCTCACCATTATTATTTAAAAACTGCACCAACTCAATAGTTTTTCCTATTGCACTTATTTTTCAAGACTGTTTGAACAAAGGAACCCGAGTGTTGAAGTAGCAGGATATGCACTATCGTTACGGTGACATACGTACTGTATTATACAGGACAGAACTGTTTTTGGAAGCTTTGCTCTGCTTTTGCAATGTTAGGGTTTATTAGAAGCAACACAAGGGAGTTTAAAGATCCATTTACTTTAAAATCACTCTATATTTCGTTAGTCAGAAGTCGCCTCGAATATTGCTCTCTGATATGGAGTCTCTATTATGACATTCATTCGATGAGAATAGAACGTGTTCAAAGAAGTTTTACAAAGTTTGCTTTGTGCAAGTTACAGTGGCATAGTTTGCTCCCCTCTTATGTTGGGAGGCGTAAGTTACCAGGTTTGTAGTCCTTGCATTACAGGAGAACATATTTTTCGATAATTTTTGTATATAATGTTAT
Source organism: Philophylla caesio (assembly GCA_963971545.1). Taxonomy (NCBI): domain Eukaryota; kingdom Metazoa; phylum Arthropoda; class Insecta; order Diptera; family Tephritidae; genus Philophylla; species Philophylla caesio. The sequence goes on from OZ020605.1 coordinate 20,440,082, forward strand.
CAATGGCCGTATTAACTGTACGTGCCTTACAAATTTATTGAAATTATACATATATTCCACCACTAAACCTAAGGAATAATCGACTGTTTGAAAGTGAACTGCAATTTTCTAATTATAGTCATAGTGAACCAATTGCTATTCAAAAAATATTGATTTTGCTGTAAATATAAATTAGTTTAAAATGAATTTGTTTTTGCTATTCAATTAACTATTTCTAACTAGTCCTAATTAGTCTGTAAGAATAATGTTCTGTAGACCGTAAAATAAAATACTCGAAGCTGGAGTCTAAGAAACCGATCAATGCTAAAAGTGAAGTATTTTGTACGATGAAATGCGAAAAAGTACTTTTTTTTGAAAAATTTACTGTTTTTGAACTGTAGTTTGTAAATTTTCTTGCGTATTTAAACCTGCTAACACTCTTAGTGTCGTTTTCTAAGCCATAACGTTGACTGTACTAACTGGTCGGATAAATTGTTCTTCACTTTAAAGGGCGACTTAAGTTATTTCGTTTTCTCATCTCGCCTGTAAAAATATATTTATTATTTCGAAATTATGGCAAGGCCAAAATTAGAATGTACTACGTTGAAGTGGTGTCTATGTATGGCAATGCGATGCATGCAAAACGTAAACAAAAGCAGCTGTTTATTGAAAACTTATCATGGAAAGCCCACAACTAAAAAGAAGTTGGCAATGCTTAATTTAAAGCTGGGTTCAAGCACATTCAATCTGCACAAATTTTATATATGTATGTAGCTGGACTTCCCTTTCAGGTAAATTTGTTGAAATAAAAATGTCTTTGTAACTGTGGACTTATAAAATTTATGTAATTGTTTATAAGCTTAATGGCGCCCAGGAGAAAGTGTGTTTTTAATACAGAACTTCGAAAAGAATTCAACTTCCTAATAGAAGCAACAAGTGACCGTGAAGTAAATTGCTTTAAATGTATGGCAGTTTTTTCCATTGCAAACTGGATATCCTGCAACATTTAAAGACTAATAAACACAAACGCGCTGATATTTCGGCAGCCAATAGTAAAACAATTTCTGCATTTTACTTATCTTAAGCGCTTGATGGTTGTCGAAAAGTTACATGCATTACCGAAGGAACATGGGCGTACCATACGATTCAACACAATTCAGCACAAATAAACTTATCAAAAGCTGTTTTGATGAAAAATATTCATGCGCACGCACCAAGTGCGAAGCCATTATTTGCAATGTGCTTGCACCCAACGCCATCAAGGAATTGGAGAAGGATTTAGAAGGGGTACATTTTTATTTTAAATCAATATATTCTGACTGCTCAAACCATGGAAGTACAAAAATATGTTAAATTCTTGTTCGATACTTCACTCAATACAAAGGAATTCAAGTAAAAATTCTAGAAGTTGATGAGATTCGTGGCGAAACGTCTGACATATTGAGTGAATATATTCTAAAGCTGATAACAAATTTAAATTGGAAAGAAAATTGCTAGCTTTATGTGCAGATTTTGGTGGTGCATCCAGGCGGGGTAAAAACAACCTTTCCACAAAACTTTAACAGGCTACTGGTAAGACATTAATTGGGGTAAAAACAACCTTTTCACAAAACTTTAACATGCTACTGGTAAGACATTAATTGGAATTAATTGTCATTGTTGTAAAGATCTACTCTATGTTTTATATTTACACAGTCCGTGTGGCAGAATTAATGACATTTGTGAAAACTTAAACATCGAATATTGTAAACTAATGGGATTTAGTAAAACTAGGTGGCTCACTTTGAACCCATCAAAAGAGGATTTTGAAACTTTTTGATCCTCTTAAAAAATATTTTTTGTTACAACCAAAGTTACCAACTGTCTTAAGACAATTTTTTGAAAATCCTTATGCTGAAGTTTGGCTTTTATTCGGGCATTACCGAGCATGTCTCTTTCACAGCTAAATTTAGTCACAAACAATTTCTATGATAGAAACAGCTTTCCTCATAATTGATCAAAAAAATAAAGTTATTGCACGTAAAGAAGAAAACTTTGTACCAGTAGAAGTTAAAAACTCTAATACAGTCTTACAGCAGAAAGGTTTAATTGATCTAAATCAATTCCAAACATGCACAAAAAACCTGTATATCAATTGTGTTGACTACCTAAGCTTGTGGAACAGTGCATTCATAGAAGTTCAGATTTTAAATTGGATAATTCTTCAGAGAGTACCGTCATGGAATGAAGTGGAGGCCAGTTTTTCATATGTTTTAGGAAAAATAAATAGTATTAATATAAAAGATAACGAATTATTTGTTGAATTTTCTTGCGTTAAAAGTTATGCAACCCCTAGCAAGTTCAATGAATGGAACGAAAATGAAACCAATGTTCAAAACAGGTGTTTGGAAATTTTCTAACACTTTGAAGAAAATAAAATTTCTTTTTGTAACATTATAAAAGTTGTTCAGTTTTGTTTGTGCTTGCCCGGGTCTAATGCCCCTCCGGTAAGGCTGTTTTCAATTCTTAACAATATGTGGACAAGTGAAAAAACAGAAAATAAAACAGAAACAATAAAACCGATTTTAATTACCAAAGTCAACTACGAGTTAAGCTGCCTGGAATTCAAAGAGTATTTAAAAAATAATTTTGATTTGATTAAAAAATACATTCCGCTGAAAAGTATGTATAAACTATGCACATTATTATTTACTATCAAGTCACGAAGGCTTTTGTTATGTTTTTATATATTTTTAATAAGGGTTTTGTTTAGTCTTGAAGACTTTTTTTATATACATATGTAAGTCGTTTTATAATGTAAATGCAAAAAAAACATATGTACACGTATTTCTCAAAATAAATGAACATAAACTAATGTTTCTGGTTTTTTTTTATAAAATGAGGATTAAAAAAACGTATACTGTATTTTCATTTTGAAAATATGGTCACCGTAACTATCGTCCCAATTTTTAAATCTGGCGACCGAAATGACATATGCAACTATATACCTATAGTCAAGCAAACTACTTTGGCTAAGATGTTGGACCATATAATTCAAATTAAACTTTTAGATTATGTAAACGGTGTAATTTCTAAGCATCAACATGGTTTTTTTCCGGGAAGGTCAACCTGTACGAACTTAGCTTTGTTAACGAATTATGTAATTAACGCTTTTAAAAGCCGAGTGCAAGTAGATTTTGTATATACGGATTTCGCCAAAGCATTCGATAAAGTTAACCACTTTGTACTCTGTTAGAGTGTTATGGCGTTAGCGGCAAACTGCTTGATTTCTTTGCAAGCTTCCTAAGCGGTAGGAAACTCCTTGTCAAAATTGGAGGCGCAACATCAAGAGTTACTATTGACGCAGTCTCAGGTATACCGCAGGGGACTCACTGTGGACCACTCTTATTTCTGTTATTTATTAATGACTTGCCGGTTTGCTTTAAGTTTACAAACTGCCTACTGTTCGCTGCTGATGTGAAGCTTTTCTCTGTTGTACGAAGCTACTCAGACAGTTGCAAAGTGCAACATGATCTCGACGAACTTGTAAAATGGTGTACATTAAATCGGTTACATCGGAATATAAATAAGTGCTACGTTGTTACATTTTTAGAAAGACTATGAATAACACAGTGTTACAAAATGGAAAAAATTGAATGAACTTTTAAAGTGACATATTGGAAATTGTTTACCTGGTCGAATATAACTCAAAACGGTTTTTGGAAAATTTGTAACACCCTAAAAATCTTGCTTTACCGTTAAAAAACCGTTCTTCGGAAGTGTACGCGCTAATCTTTTCATTACTTGGCCATTTCTTTACCGATTTTCAATATGAAATATGTTTTGTAAAGGTAAAGATTATACCTTTAAATCGAGATATAAAGATCTATTTTTTGAGCTAGCGTAATGTAAGTTTTCATCGGGTAAACTTGGAAAATTTGTTTTTTCTTCAAATTTTTCTACTTTGACCGCATTTTATTGCAGTATTTTACTAAAAATATATCAAGTATGAGGAATTATTTTGAAAGTACATTCATGTCCAAAAATTTTGAGTGCTCATGCAATGAAATCGGACAAAAATTGACGAAGCTATTAAATTTTTTTTGCTATTAAATAAATTTACCTTGCGAAAAGTTTTTTTTTTTTTAATTTTTCTACTTTGACCGCATTTCATTGCGTTATTTTACTAGAAACATAGCAAGTATGAGGAATTATTTTAAACACATTCATTTCCAAAAATTTTGAGTGGTCATCTAATAAATTTACGCCGTCAATTCAACCTTGCGACCGCTTCGCAATTATATTGTGTAATAAGTGTGGTAAAATGTGTGATAGGCGCAACAAATTTTGTTACGCCTGCGGTCTATTTGTTGATAAGAAATATCGGTTCGATTTAAGAACAAATAAAGCTGTGGTTGAAGCGTTCAACCTCTTTTTCAGTTGCTCATACGTGGAAAGTGCTTGGTATGAACCCGAATATATTTGTTCGATGTGCTGTACAACATTAAAACAATGGAAAACCGGTAAATGCGATGACCAGCGTCTGCCGTTTGTGACTTCTATGGCTTGGCATTATCAAATATATCACAAGCCGGAGGATTGCTACTTTTGCCAAACAAAAATTACTGGTCACCACTATAAAAGTCGCCACCTCATAGAATATTCCAATGTGTTGACTGTATCGAAACCGATTCCAAGAGGAAAACAAGATCAGCGAACTAAAGACAAAAATCCAGCTACATTTCCTGATTCAAGCCACAAATCTTCTAATGAGGTAAATGACGAACCGTACCTTCCAACCAAAGCAATAGAAACGGAACGTCATTTCGTGTCAAATCACGATTATTTTGATCTTGTGCGGGATATGGATCTGTCTATAAGACAGACAGAGATTCTGGCCTCCAGATTAAAGCAGTGGAATATAGTAGACAGTAACTTTAAAGTAACGTCTGCACGAGACAGAGACCTATCTTCGTTCGAACACATTTTCAAAGCTGATGACACCAATAACAAACTAGTTTATTGCGTTGATGTGGATGAATTGTTTGCTGCACTCGATCACGTGCACTGTCCACAAGATTGTCGATTATTTCTAGACGGTTCTTGCAAAAGTAAGTATTTAATGTATTATGAGTGTGAGAGAACTAAATTTGAATACAATTTATCAATTCATTTTCAATTGACTAACATCGTAGGTCTGAAAGCAGTATTGCTGCACAACAGAAATGAATTGCCATCAGTTCCAGTGGCATACGCTACTGATATGAAAGATACTTATCAAACGATGGAAAAAATTCTACGATTGCTTAAATACAATAAATTTCGCTGGCAGATTGTCTCGGACCTTAAAGTCCTGACAATTCTACTTGGAATGCAAGGTGGCTACACTAAATATCCTTGTTACTTTTGTGAATGGGACAGTCGTGCCAAAAATCATTACAAGTGTAACATATGGCCACCGAGAAAGTTTCAAATTGGCAAAAATAATGTTCTCAATATTGCATTAGTTAAGCCTGATGATATAATTTTGCCGCCATTGCATTTAAAATTGGGGTACATGAAACAGTTTGTTAAACGACTCGAAAAAAACAGCGAGGCTTTTCTACACCTGAAACTTGTATTCCCCAAGTTGAGTGACGCCAAGATTAAAGAAGGTACTTATAAAAATTTCCCAACAAGAATTCTTCAAAAAGAATTCATCCTAATTTATTTTTACATTTTGATCATGAATTACAGGCGTTTTCGTTGGACCGCAGATTCGTAAGATTATGACTGATGATGACTTCATAAAAAAATTGAACCCAGTAGAGAAAAGAGCATGGCTGAGTTTCATTTCTTTGTGCCGAAACTTTCTTGGAAACACGAGAAGTTCAAATTACGTTGAGGTGGTCCATGAATTTTTGGAAGCTTATGGAGAAATGGGATGCAACATGTCTATAAAAATTCACTTTTTGCTATAAAGTTATTTAGCATTTTAATGATTAATTTTTTTTTATTTTCAGTCACAATAAAAATTTAAAGTTGAAAGATAATCGAAATGTATGAATTTTTAAATATGGTCATCATCTAAAATAATTTAAATAGTAATAACTCTGTCAATTTCCAACCGATTTTCGATTGAAATAGCTTAATCGACGCAGTACTAAATTCACTTTAATAATATTGTCTTTGATAGGTACCTTTCTGAATTAAGACTATCGTAAAATCGTAGTCAAAGTTTCAAAGTTAATTTTTTTTATTAAGTTACGATTTTTTTTCTCTGTAGCTTCGTCAGTTCTCGTTTGATTTTGATGAGTTATACCGCATTAAAATAGCGATTTGAATCGGATGAAAATTCGCAAAGATATTGATGATTGACTAGCGAATGACCTCAAAAAGAGTTTTTTGGCCCTAAAATGAGATTTTGGGAGTGTTTCGCAAATTTCAAGTATACAGTTTTTCTTAGTTTTATAAGGCCTAACGCCTAGGCTAGGTCTCTTTCAATGTTCATTTTCAGTGTTACACAGTGTAATATTATAAATGATTACCAATTAAATTAAACAGTTGCACGATATCTAGTTTCGACGAAATTAAAGATTTGGGTGTTATCTTTGACTCAAAGCTTACATTTTCGAAACACATCGACTTTATCATATCTAAAGCTTTTGCAATGTTAGGGTTTATTAGAAGCAACACAAGGGAGTTTAAAGATCCATTTACTTTAAAATCACTCTATATTTCGTTAGTCAGAAGTCGCCTCGAATATTGCTCTCTGATATGGAGTCTCTATTATGACATTCATTCGATGAGAATAGAACGTGTTCAAAGAAGTTTTACAAAGTTTGCTTTGTGCAAGTTACAGTGGCATAGTTTGCTCCCCTCTTATGTTGGGAGGCGTAAGTTACCAGGTTTGTAGTCCTTGCATTACAGGAGAACATATTTTTCGATAATTTTTGTATATAATGTTATCAATGGCCGTATTAACTGTACGTGCCTTACAAATTTATTGAAATTATACATATATTCCACCACTAAACCTAAGGAATAATCGACTGTTTGAAATGAACTGCAATTTTCTAATTATAGTCATAGTGAACCAATTGCTATTCAAAAAATATTGATTTTGCTGTGAATATAAATTAGTTTAAATTGAATTTGTTTTTGCTATTCAATTAACTATTTCTAACTAGCCCTAATTAGTCTGTAAGAATAATGTTCTGTAGACCGTAAAATAAAATACTCGAAGCTGGAGTCTAAGAAACCGATCGATGCTAAAAGTGAAGTATTGCCCCTTAATCCGTTTCTGGATACAAATGAGGTTATGGGTCTTGGTGCATCGTTAGATTTAGCGTATAGTGAGAGTCATCCCGCAATCGTGCTAGGCGATTTTAATGCCAAGGGAAGGAGGGCATCTTTGGTTCCACAGTCGGAAAATTCAGTCTCCACGAGGAAACAACCGATAACGGATTGAGACTGATCGACTTCGCCGGGGCCCGAAACATGGTAGTCTGTAGTACCAGGTTCCAGCATAGGAGCATACATCAGGCTACGTGGATGTCTCCAGATGGTAAGACACGAAACCAAATCGACCATGTTGTGATAGACGGAAGGCACGCTTCCAGTGTCCTAGATGTGCGCACGATCCGAGGAGCCAACATCGACTCGGACCATTATCTTGTCGCAGCCAAGATACGCACGCGCCTCTGTGCGTCAAAAAGCGCACACAAGGAAAGCTTGCCGTCGGAAAGTTGCAATCCCAACAGACAGCCACGCACTTCGCTACTCGACTCGCACTCCTGCTCTCTGAGAGCTCTAATCAACACTGCGATATTTCAGAGCAATGGAACCACATCTCTTGCTCTTTAAGTACCGCCGCTGAACAATCTATTGGTTTTCAGCGAGCCCGGAAAAATGACTGGTACGATGAGGAATGTCGCGTTGCCACGGAACGGAAAGATGCTGCCTACAGGGCCACGGGCGCAACGCGAGCCTTGCGGGAGAGATATCGTGAGTTGAAGAAGGAAGCGAGACGCATTTTTCGAGAGAAGAAGAGAAAGGCCGAAATGCGTGAGTGCGAAGAGCTTGAAATGCTGGCCGACAGGAAAAGCGCCCGAAAATTCTTTGAGAAAGTACGACGGCTAACAGAAGGTTTTAAGACCGGGGCGAATTCCTGTAAGAACGACAACGGCGACCTGGTAACTGACGTTCAGAATATACTTAGTTTATGGAGGGAGCACTTCTCCACACTACTTAGTGGTAGTGACAGAGACCACCTTGGAGAAGATGATTATCCCGAAACCCCAATCAATGACGACGGAATTCATGTTCCGTTACCCGACTGCGATGAAATCCGTATAGCAATAGCACGGCTAAAGAACAACAAAGCACCCGGAGTTGACGGGCTGCCAGCTGAGTTATTCAAATACGGTGGAGAAGAGTTGGTAAAGCGCATGCACCAGCTTATCTGTAGAGTATGGTCAGACGAATGCATGCCTACTGATTGGAATCTAAGTGTACTTTGCCCAATCCATAAGAAGGGTGATACTGCAATTCGCGCCAACTATCGTGGTATAAGCCTTCTTAACATTGCATATAAGGTTCTGTCGAGCGTATTGTGTGAGAGACTAAAGCCCACCGTCAATGAACTGATTGGACCTTATCAGTGTGGCTTTATACCTGGTAAATCTACTATCGACCAGATATTCACAGTGCGCCAGATCTTGGAAAAGACCCAAGAAAGAAGAATCGACACGCACCACCTTTTTGTCGACTTCAAAGCCGCTTTCGACAGCACAAAAAGAAGTTGCCTTTATGCCGCAATGTCTGAATTTGGTATCCCCGCAAAACTTATACGGCTATGTAAAATGACGTTGAGCAACACCACCAGCTCCGTCAGGATTGGGAAGGACCTCTCCGAGCCGTTTGATACCAAACGAGGTTTCAGACAGGGTGACTATTTGTGGTGTGACTTTTTTAACCTTATGCTGGAGAAGATAATTCGAGCCGCAGAACTAAATCGGTCAGGCACTATCTTTTATAAGAGTGTGCAGCTGTTGGCGTACGCCGATGACATTGACATCATCGGCCTTAACAACCGCGCAGTTAGCTCTGCCTTCTCCAAACTGGATAGAGAAGCAAAGCGAATGGGTCTGGAGGTGAACGAGGGCAAGACGAAGTATCTCCTGTCATCAAATAAACAGTCGGCACATTCACGACTGGGATCAAACATCACTGTTGACAGTTATAACTTTGAAAAAGTAGAAGACTTCGTTTACTTAGGAATCAGCCTCGAAATCCAAAGGAGGATCACTCTTGCCAACAAGTGCTACTTCGGACTGAGTAGGCAACTGAGCAGTAAAGTCCTCTCTCGACGGACAAAAATCACGCTTTATAAGTCTCTCATTATGCCCGTCCTAATGTATGGCGCAGAAGCATGGACGATGAAGATATTTGATGAGAAGGCTCTGGGAGTGTTCGAGAGAAAGATACTTCGAAAGATTTATGGGCCTTTACGCCTTTGCGATGGTGAATACCGTAGAAGATGGAACGATGAGCTGCACGAGCTTTATAACGACATAGATATAGTGCGGCGAATTAAGATCCAGCGGCTTCGCTGGCTTGGTCATGTCGTTCGAATGGATGAAAGTGCCCCAGCTCTGAAAGTATTCGACGCGGTACCCGCTGGTGGTAGCAGAGGGAAAGGGAGGCCTCCTCTGCGTTGGAAAGACCAGGCGGTAAACGACTTGGGTACGCTTGGTATTTCCAACTGGCGCCAGTTAGCGAAAGAGAGAAATAACTGGCGTGCTGTGCTAAGCTCGGCCAAAATCACATAGGCGGTTATCGAGCCAATGAAAGAAGAAAGGAGAAAGAAGAGAGTCATACCGCCATCCTTCCATACAATTGAAGTTTAACTAGTCTTATTGTCCAAACGTTAGAAACCTTGTCAGATCTAAAGGATAACAAAGTTGTGCAAGCTCCGAAGCAGCAAAACACACGACCCACGTTGGAAACCCCCAGAAAAAGGCTTGGCGCCTTCCAAGCACGCGTGCCACACAAATGCACATAGGTTGCGCTCCTGCCAAAAGTACCGTCAACTGAGTCCTGCCAAGAAAATATTATTTGTCAGGGACAATCATTATTGCCTGAATTGCCTTACGTCCGGACATACTGTGCCTAGATGCACTAGCTCCTTTTATTGCAGCATACATATGTCACTCGCGACATCACACGCTCCTGCACCTACAGGCAGTTCAGCACAAATCAAGCTCAATTGGAACACCCGCAAACCCCACCGACGATTGTCCCTCATCCTCAAGGCAGGCTCAAGCTAGGCGCGACTCTGAAACGATAAAAAACTTGTTTTTCTAATGCAACCACAGATATACTGTTAGGAACAGCGAGCGTAAATATTCATCTAAACGGCACAAATTTTTCAGCAAGAGCACTGATTGCCTACCGTCGAAACTAATGCATGCGCAAGTCTCCGGCAGAAGTCTCCTAAAGGAGCTTGCTATATACAACTGCGATCACCCATTGACCCATTGTTTGCATGAAATACAACCGCTCTCGTATTACCAAAATTAACTGGAATTTAACCGACTTGCCAAATTAACGCAATGGCTAAGCAAACATTTCCAGATTTAGTACTGGCGGATAAGAGGTTCTTCATAAATGAACCAGTAGACCTCATTCTTGGTGACGATGTTTATCCACAAATTATCTTAAGCGGCCTGAAGAAAAACATACTCAGTACACTTCTGGCCCAGGAAACCGTTTTCGGATGGATTTTAACTGGATGTCCAGATACTGCAAAACTGAACACAGAAATAGTAGCATACTTCACCGAAGTGAACTTGGGCAAACAACTCACCGCATTTTTGGAGCTGGAGGATGTACCACGTAACAAAGGTCTCACGGAAGAAGATAAATACTGCGAGGGGCTTTACGGGAGAACTACACACAGAACCAGCGATACTTACCTACGGAGTACTGGTGTGGTGGCCAGCACTAGACAGGCAATATAATATCAAGAAGCTAAGCAGCATACAACGTGCAGCTTGCGCGAGTGTAACAGGGGCCATTAGATCATGTCCCAAGGACGCACTTAATGCGATCCTACATCAGCTGCCAATTGAGCTCCAAATAAAAGAAACTGCGGCGAACTCTGCAATCAGACTCCAAGAGTCAGGATGCTGGAGGCCAAAGCAGTACGGTCACAGCAGAGTTCTCGACGGGGTCTTGGGAGCAAACGAACAATCAGATTATCTACCTCCTTCGCTGGACTTCAGGAAAAGCTTCCAGGTAGTATTTCCATCTAGGCGCGACTGGAGCAGGGGCAGACTGCCGGACGAGAACACCACCTCCCTCTACACGGACGGGTCAAAAATGAACTGCGGTGTGGGTGCTGGGGTGTTCTCAGAGAAGCTGGATGTGTCGCTCTCGTTCCGTCTACCTAACTTTGCCAGTATCTTCCAGGCAGAAGTGATGGGAATTGAGAGGGCCTGTCAGGTACTGAAAGGTAGAAGCGAAGGGGTACGGAAAGCATATATCTTCTCAGATAGTCAAGCAGCTCTCTTGGCACTGGAATCACCGAGAACCAATTCCAGAATAGTCCATGACTGCAAGTGTGCGTTAAGCTCAGCGGCTGAGTCGGTTGACATTTCTCTCGTTTGGGTTCCTGGCCATAGGAACATATACGGTAACGAGAGGGCAGACGGGCTGGCCCGAGTCGGCGCCTTTCTTGAGGAATCTGAGGCGGAAGCAATACGCTGCCCGCTGGGAGTCATCAAGAGAGAACTACATTTGAAGTTTGTGCGAACAGCAGGATTGAGATGGGGTAGGTTAACGACGTGCAAAATCGCGAGAGAAATTTGGCCTACCTATGATCGACCAAAAACGGTAGACCTCCTGAATAGATCAAGGAAAGAAATATTCCGCCTAACAGCTACAATCACGGGCCATTGGCCGCATGGTGAGCATGCGGCCAAGATTGGCCTTCCATTCAATAACTACTGCAGGAGCTGTAAACACGCAGACAGCAGAGAAACCATTTTTCACTATCTGTGTGAGTGCCCAGCTCTGGCACGCCTTCGACAGGAAACACTTGGGTTTATCCCAAGAGGGCTAAAGGAGCTCTCTAAGTGTAATATAACCTGTTTAAATAGCTTCATCCACAAATCAAAGTGGTTCGAAAATTAAAGACCGTAGGATATACCAGAGGTTCCATGAAAAATAGCGTAGCAAAATGGTGCTTCCAGCGCTAATTGGGCCCTTGTCACTAAAGGACTTGGCAACGCTTCAACCAACCAACCAACCAGTGAAGGAAAATATGTCGTGTCTCTCCCTTTAAAGCAAGATTTTCCAGCTAAAATATGTCTAGGACCATCAGTCAAGAGGACATGTTCGGATTTCCTTCGTAACGAGACACGGATTTGCAAAGACCCAATCCTACAAAAGGATTATAACAGAGTGTTATCCGAATATGTGACGTAGGGGCATATGTCAAGGATCAATAGCAATGTACCACCAGACTCCGTTGCCAACTTTTTTCTTCCTTACAATGCAGTCGTGAAGGAAGAAAGCACTTCTACAAAAGTACGTGTGGTCTTCAATGCCTCCAGCCCGACTGCCAATGGGATGAGTTTGAACGACGTACTTATTCCAGGTCCAGTATTGCAGGCTGACTTACCAATTTTAATATTGCGTTGGAGACTATTCAAATATGTGTTTAACAGCGACATCGAGAAGATGTATCGTCCAATATTAATAAATAGTAGCCAAACACAGTACCAACGAATAGGTTACCGCAAAAGCCCAACTGATCCGATAAATTTATACGAGTTAAATACTGTGACTTTCGGAATAAACTGTGCGCCTTATCTCGCAATAAGGACGCTTTTACAACTGGCCGATGATATGGAAAGCTGTTACCCAGTAGCATCGAATATTATACGAAAATGCATGTATGTGGATGATGTCCTCGCTGGAGGCCACTGTATACCTTCAGCATTAAAGGCCAGGGACGAAATTTCCGTCAAATCGGCAGGGTTTCCATTGCGAAAATGGACGGCAAACACTAATGAATTTTTGAAGGATATTCCAAAAGCTCATCTACTACATTTTCTTGAATTCGAAGACACAAGTGAAGTCAATGCTTTGGGTATAAGGTGGAATGCTCATACCGATCAGTCTTACTTTATAGTCAAACCATTAGAACAGCGCGATAATCTCACGAAGAGAGCCATATTATCCGCAACAGCCAAGATATTCGACCCGCTAGGCTGGCTCGCACCAATGATAGTCGTAGCCAAAATAATTATGCAAAATATTTGGCTAGAAGGTACGGATTGGGATAAAATGGTATCCCAAAATACATTAGAACGTTGGCAGGATTTTATGAAGAACTACCATGAAATTGATAACATACGTGTACCCAGCTGGGTTGAATTTTCCTCAATAAATGAAGTGGAAGTACACGGTTTCGGCGATGCTTCAGAGAAGGCTAATGGTAACGTCTGGGTCAACCTGCTCCTGGAAAAACCTAAAGTAGCCTCGGTTAAAACTATTTCATTACCACGACTGGAACTGTGCGGTGCTGTATATCTGGCGGAAATCATAGAATCTGTACTTTCAAATATTAATCTTGGTTATCCAAAAATGTACTTATGGACCGACTCAACAATAGCCTTTGCTTGGATAAGTAAGCCACCATGCTCGTGGTCAACCTTCGTAGCACACCGATTCACTAAGATCATTGACAAGGTGGGCAGCGAAGATTGGCTGCATGTGGACTCTGCGTCAAACCCAGCAGATTCAGCGAGTAGGGGAGTACCAGCCTGTGAATTGGTCAACAACACTTTTTGGTGTCAGGGCCCTTCTTGGCTTCAAGAAGGCAACGATAAATGGCTAACCCAACACCCAGATTACAGCACAGATATAGAGGCAAAAAGGGTGCATTCACATGCAGCAAAAAAACAAGTAACTTTCATGACATTCTCGAGCCTTTTTGAGAGTCTTATCGTATACTTATTTTAAGATTCCACCAAAGAACTCATCCCGCAACAAAAGCTTCATTTCAAGCGCAGTCTTGCTTAATTTCATCCGATGAAATTAAAGCAGCGACACAACGTTTAATAATCATATTTCAGAAGCAATACTATTGTGATGAATACTCGAAGCTGAAGTCTAGGAAACAGATCGATGCTAAAAGTGAAGTATTGCCCCTTAATCCGTTTTTGGATAAAAATGAGGTTATGAGGGGGGGTCGTCTTGGCGCATCGTTAGATTTAGCGTATTGGTCGTCCCGCAATCCTTCCATACAGTTGGAGTTAAACTCGTCTAATTGTCCAGTTTATCCACCCTGTTTCCTTGAACGGGGAGAATCAGCTTATGTTGCGCCTAATACGCACACCATATTGGATTCCCCGCATCAAAAACATGATCAGGTCAGTCATCCATAATTGTAAAGTCTGCACTATCTATAAAAGTCGCAAACGCAGTTAATGGGAATCCTACCGCAGCAACGTACCACCTTTTCGCGTGCATTCACAAATACTGGTATAGATTTTGCGGGCCCTTTCGACATCAAATCATACCGGGGCAGAGGATGTCGTATGTCGAAAGGATACGTTTTTCTTTTCGTTTGTTTCTCGACAAAAGCTATCCATCTGGAGGCAACTAACAACCTTAGTACCGCATCGTTTCTAGCTGCTTTTGCAAGATTGATTGCTAGGCGAGGATGCCCGAAAAAGTTTACTCCGACAATGGTACTAACTTTGTCGGGGTGAAAAGTTTTCAAAACCACTTCAAAAAAGTCGCTTCCGACCACAAATGTACAGTCTTGCCTCAACTCCCGACCACTGAGTCCCTCTTCAAATGAACCTTAAGATCTGGAACCGCTCATACCAGGTAATTTTTTTGTCGGCGGACATCTACTCGCTGCCCCCGAAATCGATGCTAATGAAAATCCTGCCTCGATCGTTAATTGATGGCAGAAGCTGAAAATACTTCATAATCATAATCTGCAAAAGATGGAAAACGGAATATTTGACAGAGATGCAAAAACGCATAAAATGGAAATACCCCCAAAGCAACTTACGGCAAGGAGACCTAGTAGTAATTAAAGAATAGCCGAAGTGCACACAGGTTCAGACAACCGGAAACGGGTGGTCGACGTCGACACAGCAACGGGCTAAATTACAAGACCAATTACCAAATTGGTTCTGCTCCCACCCTGCAACGAGGACAATGAACATCGAACAACTCCCCAACAGAAATCCATATAAAATCGGAAATCAACGCATGGAGCCAAATTCCACTTCGTCAATAGAAACACGATTCCACTCCAAACACAAACGCCAATACCACTTCAAATTAATCTAATCAAATTATACTTTATTTTTGAAATAACATGTTAATTACTTAATGGGTTTAACAAACACAAATAAACAGAATTAGAAAAATGGAAAAAGTCGTTGAAACCTTCATGATACATATATATTTATTTATAAACTAAGTAATGGCAGTATGTAGACGTATGAAAAGTTGTACGGATTTCTGACAACCATCAAACATGTATTTTCAACAGATTCAATTTGATTTCAAAATCAACAAAAGAAAAATTTCGTCTAGTATGAGGAGTGCCATGCCCCCTTTTCCCCCGTAAATTTTTTTTTTTTACCAAGCCCTGCCCTGAGTAAGATCAAAAAATAATATGTGAGTATGCTGGGTATTTGTAATATGTAATTAAAAGATAAAAAAGCTTCTAAATGACTTACCAACTGCCATGCACCTTAGGAATCAGATTTTGGAAGTTATCGAAAGCACTTTTTAGCTTCTCCGCATCACGCGTGGTTCCAAATTCAGTATAAATCAAAGATTTGCCTAATTCCTTTTGTCCGCTTGTATATGCGATTGTCATTGAGGAAGGCACCTTGTCCACGGCGTGGAGTAAAGCGCTGTTTCAATGTTGGATTGTAAACAATACCAATTTCGGTGACCTTATTTACCTTCAAACCGATTGAAATGTTTGACTGTGGAAGGGAATGCGCGAAATCTATGGTGCCATCCACTGGACGATAATCCAAGTGGGTGCCTCTGTTAGCTTGTACGGTGCACCACCAGGGGCGCTTTCTTCCTCGCCAATGAACCTGCATATAACATTAATTACTTATGATCAGGGAAAACATCTAGCAGACCTTGTATATGCAGTTGCTCTACTTCTTTGTTTGTGACAGTGACCAAATCAATATCATTTGCTTTTTGTTCGAACTGTTGGCGTGTTTCGTTGCGTTTCGCTACCAAGGCTCCAGCTTTGTTTACCAGCCGCAATACTATTTCAAAACATTTATCTAAGTCAACGCTGCAGTCACCAATTGTTCTTATACATACATATGTGTACTTCTCCAAGAGCCGGTGTATGTATATACATAAATTGCGAAAAAGTGGAATTTTCAAGTGATAGATGAACGAATTGGTGCGTAGCGACGCGTCCAGGTAGAAAAAATTGACTATGTACGTAGCCAGGTTGTAAAACGTCCCTTTTTTTACTGCAAGTATAAATATTATAATAAAATATTACCATTTGATTAAATACATCATCCGTTCGTAAATCCACGTGCCCATTCAACTTCGCTGTCTCTGAGATTTATTTACGCTTCCCGTGCCTACCATGTAGTGTAGAACGCATCGCCAACGGGCCATTGCGTATGTATCAAGAAAAGCAATATTATGTTGTTTCGAATCTTTTTCCAGATTATGCGACATGGACCAGGATTTTCCGCGGCTTAAGTAAAGAATACGGACCGTTCAGCTAGAAAAATATTAAAAAGTGGGCGTGAACCGCCTCCTCTCACTGGCTTCGATGGTGTAATTTTTTTTTGGTGCTAACTAATAGGGTCGGTATTATGGAGGGATAAAGGGGGTAATTTCAATATTTTGAAAAGCTAATATTTCAAAAACTATATAATTCAAAGACCTTTTATTTGATATGCACATGTTTTTAAAAAATTTATATATATTTTGAGAAAATAACAAAAACTGAAAAAACGCCCATTTTTTAATAAAAAACTATATTTTTCTTAAAAAAATACGTAATTAGTAGGATGTAAAAACGAGTTTTTCTTAAAGCCAATAAAAATACCTTTAATTTGGTGTATAATTTTATATGTTAAAACTTAAAATTTGTAAGAAATTGTGTTTTATTTGTGTTGCTGACGAAAAGAGAATCAGTAATAATGAGGGTATTCAATAGAAAACCGGAAAGGAGTACTGCGCAGAAATACTGTTGATGGCGTAGCCGGATTATGTCCGGCCAGGGTTATTTTTTAAAGCGCGGCCGAAGGCCGCTCACGCGGAAAGGTGTTCTGCGCGGAAATACCGTTGATGGCGTAGCCGGAGTTTGTCCGGCCTGGGTTATTTTTTTAAAGCGCGGCCGAAGGCCGCTCACGTGGAAAGATGTTCCGCACGGAACTACTGTTTTATACCTAGGTTTTAAAATTATATAAAACAACATTAAAAATTAAATAAAACACATCGTTAATACCTTTCCGCGAAGCCGCTCTGGATCATTACCCTCATTATTACTGATTCTCTTTTCGTCAGCAACACAAATAAAACACAATTTCTTACAAAATTTAAGTTTTAATATATAAAATTATACACAAAATTAAAGGTATTTTTATAGGCTTTAAGACAAACTTATTTTTACATATTAATTACGTATTTGTTTAAGAAAAATATAGTTTTAGTTTAAAAAATGTGCGTTTTTTCAGTTTTTGTTATTTTTCTCAAAATATATGTATATATAGTTTATATAAACATATGCATATCAAATAAAAGGTCTTTTAATTATCTATAGCAATATTGTGAAGATCGGATAAATAGTTTTTGAAATATAAGCTTTTAAAAATATTAGAATTTTCCCCTTTACCCCTCCTTAACACCATTCCTATTACTTTGCACCAAAAAAAATTATACCACCAAAATCGCCCACTTTTTTTTTCTAGCTCAACGGTCCATATTCTTTACTTTTTTCTTTTCCGCCTCCTAACAATGCAATTTTTAAAATTTCTTTTGAATGTATGCGTAAGTTCCCAGGCTGACAAACCACCGGGGGTAGCAGTAACCCGCCAAACGTTGAGTTCACTGAGGCAAGCAGCGGACACAGCTTGTTCTTTGCATAATGCTGCGAACCCCAGGATGCTACGACGGCTTGTGGTACTGGTTGCTCAACAAAGAGGATACGTATCACAGGCTGACGTCCAATTTCTGGCAGTTCTCTATAAACGGCTAAACAAATAGTTATACAGTTTCTCCAATGTTTCTGGTGTCCTTGTACGCAGATATTCCTGTAAGTCCATGCGATGCAAATTAGCCGGACTTGGAGTAGGCGCATATGTAGGTTTAGTGGCACCGGATTGACTAGCCTTTGCTTCGGACATTTTGACAAAAGCTATTTATTTCGTTTTCACATAAATTGAAGAATGTCGGCCTAAATTGCCGGTTCAACAAGATAAGATGACCAACAAAAAAGTGCGGAAAAGTGGAATTTTCCAGGCCGTAAAACGCCCCATTTTTGCTGCAAGTACAAATTTTGTAATAAAATATTACCATAAAATTATATACATATGTACATATATACTCACCCGTTCGTACATTCGCGTGCCTATTCACCTTCGCTGTCATTGAGAAAAATTAAATCACGCCATTTCCAAGATTGAATGAATTAGTGCATTTCCCTGAATGACATGCGTATGTATTGACTAACTACGTTCCACAAAACTGAACATCGTAAATGGGAAAGCAACGCCCAGCTTTCATGGCATGCCATTTCGATAGCATGCTAGGCCTTTGAATCGGCACTTTATTTTGCCGCGAAATATTAATTTTCTAACATTTTCTCACATAATAATGGTAACGGTAAACATTTAAGAGGGAATTTGAATTTTATTAATAGTTTAATGAACATAAAACATGATTGTGCAAATAAAATAAACGGAAATTTAAATTATTCAGTTTGTTTCGCACATGAGCTACCTTGTTCTCTTGTTTCTGGCCTTTAAGCAGCGATACTCAACCAATTTTCGGGTGGCAGACACGACTGTTTGGTATGGAGACTCTGCTAATATGTCCAAAAAGTCGATAATCAAGTTTACGTCTGATGAGGAGTTTTTAAATATCGATAACTAAGTATAAGACATTTTTTAATATATGATGAGGCATCGTTAAATGCAGATGCACTCATAAATACACTAATTGAATACGTGATTCACCTAGTGAGTCAGCGTACGAGGAGAAGGCCGAACAGACCGCAGACGATATTAAATTTGACGAACTTATTTTTTTAGGGGAAGGTCCCTCCTACCTTGGATCTCCAAATACATTCACGGGATCACCGATATAAAAAAACGGTGTTACCTTAAAATATTCGGTGTAATCGGACTAGACTTACTAAATCAAGTGCATGCGAAAATCGATTTGAAATCAAATGTTATAACCCATGACTTTGGGGAGGAAGAAATGTTCTTCTCCAGGCTAACGCAGTACCAGCTGACGTTAGGAATAACTTTTTTAAAATGAAAATAAGGACCCGGTGTACTGTAGACGATACTCATATTCATTGGGCGCAGCGGAATTCGTTCACAAGGAAATCCAGGAATTGTTAACAAATGGTATTATACGACCATCCAGGTCTCCGTACAATAACCCCATATGGGTTGTTAAGAAAAAGGGAGTGGATGACGACGGACAAGCAAAGCAAAGATTAGTTATCGATTTTCGCAAACTCAACGAAAATACTATAGGTGACAAATATCCTATTCCTGACATTACAGAAATTCTGTCTAATTTATTTTACCACTCTGGACTTAAAATCTGGTTTTCAGCAGATTAACTTGTCGGAGCCCGATAGGGAAAAAACAGCTTTCTCTATCAAGAATGCAAAATACGAATTCTGCCGGTTGCCGTACGTATTAAAAAACGCTCCAAGTATTTTTCAAAGGGCGATAGATGATGTGTTGAGGGAACATATCGGAGAAAGCTGTTTTGTTTATGTGGACATAATTTTTTCACAAGACAAACAACAACATTTGAAGGATGTAGAAGCAATCCTTAGAAATATATTCAATGCAAATATGAGAGTATCAGCTGAAAAGTCAAAACGTTTTAGAACAGAGGTAGAGTATTTGGGATTTATGGTGTCACAAGGTGGAATAAATACGTGTCCAACCAAAGTCGACACAATATGAAAATTGTCTTTGCCAACCACCCTAAAGGAGCCGGCACATTAAAGTCACAAACTCGTCGCCAGAAATATCGTGTCCACTGCCATGGCGAGACCAACGCTATGCCCAATGGTTGCTATTGCCCCGACGGCAGTAGTGAAGATCGAAGCGATGGGTCGGTTGCATATGGTTCGCGCCCTAATCGATGGTTGTGTGCCCACAACCATAATCTCTGCTGATCTAGCCTGCGAACTGCGTCTAGAAAAAACTAAATTCGGCGGGCAAACGGGAGGGTTGCTTTGCCTACGAGGGAAGCATGGCCGATCCTTACTTTTTCAGTTCCACACCGATAGGCTGGTACTCGGCATTGACGTATATGCCGACGTTATGTTGCCCGGACTTCTTCCCAATACATGCGGCCCCCTGTTGGCCCAGAGCACTATATTTGGGTACGTCCTATAAGTATAAATAATAATGAATTCGAAGTATAAAACATTGAACTATGTACATGGATTTATTGTTAATAAGGAAGTGCATTTGAATTATAACGACGTATGTTCCTTTCGTTTATTTTCTCTCCATTTGTTTAAGCGCAAATATATGTAGCTCTAACCACCCTGGACGCCTAAGAAGTCTGAAATCAAGAACCCTCGAAGACCGGAAACTCGAATATTCTTATTAACTTTGTTTTAGATATATATTTAAAATGTATTCACGATGCGGTGGTCGATTCGACATTGCTTGCCGGAAGGGGTCCGGGATGTTTGGGTTTCCGACCCAAATATTTTGCGCCACCCTAATGTGCATTTATATCTTTGTATCTGTGTTCACATACACACACTTGTTCTTGCACGGTTAACGTCCTGCCGTTAACTATTATTCTGATTCAGCCCGCCGTACGGTAGCGAAGCCAGGAGAAACTTGACGAAAGTTCACCGTGTGGCGGTATGAGAAAATAGTCAAAATATAATCACCTCTTCACTTCAATATAGACGTTTTATGAACTTAGAACACACAGCAGCTACCACATCGCTCAAGGTAATATAATTTTATTCAATAAAGATTGTATTTTTAAATCGAACAACAAAGTCTTTGATTTAATACTAATCACTTTACAATCTTTTTTCCTTTGGCATTTTTTATCCACACCGGCGTGTTGATATCTACGAGAAACCGTGTGAACACCCGTAGTGGGTAAAACCAATTTGGCATAAACAAATTTTATTTCTGCGCACATTTAAATATAAATTGTTTATTGCTTTCCATTTGGACTCATTTTTCATTGCAGGCAACAACTGTTCAGCTTCATTCATGTGTGTTTTCATGGCTCACTTATATTTTCCTTGTTTTCTTTGACAAATCCTATTGCAATATCCGGCTTTTACTGTATTGTACCTAATGAATAGTATCTCTCTTTGAACTTTGTTTACTGTTTTGTTTCTGAAATAGGCGATTATATGTACAAAAATTTAAAAATTTAAATCCCTGCCGATAAGGGGAAACAATGTTCGAAAGCGAAAAATTTCCGCCCGAAATTTATAATAAAGGAACAGTGAAAAGTTAACTATTTCGAGCGAAAAACGAAACCTATGATAAGGGTGAATATTTCCAATCCTCATTACGTTGCTTTTATCATCTCAGAAAATATTTATTTATTTATTTATTTATTTATTAAGTCTAAAAAATACACGATTTCTTACAGACTATATAAGACAAGGGGAATACAAATAGTTATACACAATAAGATTTATCTAAATAATTCATTTAATAATAATTTGAAATTTTGCCTAGTTAACGAAAAATCAAAAGCGAGAGAGCTTGAGACTTGATTAAATTCTTTCAAAGTTCTAAATAAAGGGGAAAAAGACGCATAAACAGTCCTAACACACTCTAAGAAGAACAAATCATTCCTACGCAAGTTTCTTTGAGGAATATGGAAACAAATGCTCTCTAAGAGAACTGGAGAGTCGATTACTCCACGTACAACATCAAAAACAAAGCAGATTGAAAGTATACTGCTCCTACTTTCTAAAGATTTTAAGTTTATCAATGCACATCTTGAACTATACGATGGAATCGGATTAGAGAAATGTATCGATCTAAGAGCAAAACGAAGAAACTTCTTCTGGATGGTTTCTAGTCTATTAATGTGACAACGGTGATATGGCCTCCAAATAAATACTGCATATTCTAACTTAGATCGCACAAGCGAAGTAAATAGTACCTTCAAAGTGTATGGGCACGTAAAATCAGAACCGAAATCAGAAGAAAAAAGCAAACGTCAAGCTGTATAGTTGTGTTTTCTCTGTGCTACTTTTTTATATTGAAATTTCATTATTTCTTTGTATATAAATTAATAATTTAGTGATAAAAGTTTTGGAGATTTATCTGTGCGCATTTAAAGCTAAGTATAATATTTGTTGAGCATTTTTTGCATTGATTTTATACACTTTAATTTAGTTTTCAATTGCCGAGTCATTAGTTGATTTGCATTGTTATTGTTTCTTATTTACATTGTTTTTGCTTCTTTGTTTTGCTTTAAACTTTGTGTATATGTTTAAGTTTGCGCGCATTTTCTTTTCTCTTTTTGATTGTCATTCTTTAAACAGCTGTTTGCGTTTAGTTTTTTAGGTGTCTATTACTGTGCATCTAAAACTGTTCGTTGCATAAATAGCTCTCAAACCTTAAATAATTATAAAACTTGCCCTACCTTACAAACTGCTTTCTTTTTTGATTTATTAATACAATTTTAGTTTTTACTCATATTGAATTTTACTGTTTAAATTATGTCTTGCATTTTTGACAACTGCAAAAATAAAAGCGATAATGAGCAACGCTCTGTTGCAAGCTGGTTGTGCGATGGCATTGCTCATATAAAATGTGCCGGATTGACTGGTAGAGTCCTAGACTTAATAAATGAAGTTAGAGGCATTCGTTGGTCTTGTTTAAAATGCAGATCAACTGAGGTTGAACTTTTCCAATTTTTTAGAGAAACCAGAAATGGATTTTTCGAAATCGGCAAAGACCTTCGGGCACTTAATGATAAATTTAAACGTTATGAAAACGTGTTTAAATCATTCAAGTGCCTAGATAAACAAACTTCGCAACCTGTAAGAGAGACCAAACGCAAACGGACACACAGTCCACACAAGGAAATTATTGTGGCTCCTCTTACATTACTTCAAAAAAATATTTTGCCTCAACCCCAACAAATTGAGCTAATTAATCTTTTGTCTCCTGTCCCTCCGCCTCAGGGCCCGTCTTCTTCAACTTCATCAAGAGCTATCTGCACTCGCGCTTCTTCCTCTAATAAAAGCAATTATGATCATGAGAACTTACAGGCATCTTCATCTGAGGTGGGTCCATCACCGCCTCAATCGCTTCCACCATCCCAATCTGCTCCTATTGTTGCAAAAACTGTAGCACCATTAGATGAGGCTGACTGCTCTGCAAAGAAGCTGGTTGTGGTTCCTTTGAGAAAATCGATTTTTGTTTCTAGATTTGCTAGGGACACTTCTTCTGATGATATAGAGTTTTACATTTCATCAAAAATTAAGACTCCTAACTTAGCAATCCGAAAATTTAACTTTAAATACGAACGTAACGTATCATCTTTTAAAATTGATGTGGCACCTGAAGTTTTTGATACTTTGCTTAACAATTCTTTTTGGCCAACCGGGGCATTTGTTCGCGAATTTGAATACAAGCCACATAAAAATAAAAATATAATAAATAACTTAGCTTCAATTCCTAATTGTGACACTGAGCCAAAAAACTAATTTTAAATTCTACTTTAAGTATTTTCTACCAAAACGTTAGAGGTTTAAATACTAAATTGAACGATTCATATTTAAAAGGCTTAGACTGTGACTATAACGTAATTTGCTTTACTGAAACCTGGCTTAAACCACATATTTTTAATTCAGAGATCCTTCCTAATCAATATCAAATTTATAGAAATGACCGTAAGGACAGAATCGGTGGGGGTGTTCTTTTTGCAGTTCATTCTTCATTACCATCTGAAGATGTTAATATCCCCCTCATCGAGTCAATCGAATTAAAAGCAATACGAGTTATGGTAGGAAATGGTTTCTTTTATTTAGCTGCTTGCTACATCCCTCCTTACTCTGACTTATCGGTTTATTCTCAACATATTGCGTTACTTAGATCTTTAAGTTCAATGATTACTGCACATGACTCGATGATTGTACTTGGTGACTTCAATATGCCAGGCATATCATGGACTCTTATAGACGACTTTATCGTTCCAATATCATCAAAGGATAGATACAATGTGTTTTTAGAAGATATGGCTGAGCTCTGTCTAAATCAGATCAATTTAACTCCAAACAATTTTGGCACCATTCTGGATCTTGTTTTTGTTGATGACGTATCTAAGTCATCTATGAAGATGTGCGAACCCTTGGTTATTCCAGAGGACTCTTATCACCCTGCGATTGAGGTAAATTACGAAGTTATTGGTGATTTTGGAAATAATGTTGATAAATCAAGTAGCTCAAACGCTCGTTTTATTTTCGCGAAAGCCAATTTCAAGAAATTAGATCGAGAATTATCAAAATTATCATGGCCGACGTATAAAGATGATGTTGAACGTTGCGTCCAGCATTTTAATAACACTATATTTAGCTTATTTCAAAAGTTTGTACCAAAACGGGTTTGCGTACAGAAGGAGCAATCACAACCTTGGTTTACTAAAGAACTACAAAATTTAAAAAACAAGAAGTCGCGATCGTTTAAATTGTACAAAAAAACTGGTTTGCACACTTATTATATTAAATACTCAGTTATCCGACACGCTTATTTTGAATTAAATAAAAAATGGTACAGATCTTATTTGTGCAAAGTTAAAAGGAATCTAATAAAAAACCCTGAATCGTTTTATGACTTCGTTAACTCTAGGCGCAGAGTGACTAGTTTTCCGTCTGCTATGAAATATCAAAATACCGTTTCTTGTGACTCCCAATCAATTTCCAACATGTTTGCCCAATTCTTCAGGTCAAATTACTCCATTAACTCGCCTCTGAGCAAACCTTATCCTTATAAACTCTGTTCCCTCAGCTCTGCTATTATTCCGCGGATATCTTCCGAGGAAGTATTTTATTATTTGAGTAATTTAAAAGAATCATTTAAGGCTGGCCCCGATTCGATCCCGACGTGTTTCCTCATAAACTGTGCTAAATATATTTATGTGCCCTTAACTAATTTATTTAATCTTTCTCTTAAGCTTGGGATTTTCCCTTCAGCTTGGAAATAATCATTCATTATACCCCTTTATAATACCGGGAGTAGGTCCTCTATAGAAAATTACCGCGGTATAGCTAAGCTTTCTGCTATACCTAAATTATTCGAAGCTATTGTTGTTGACCATTTCACTTATTCCATATCCTCTACAATTTCTAGCACACAACACGGGTTCTCTAAGGGTAAATCTACCGTTACAAACTTGCTGGAGTTCACAACTCATGTTTCAAATGGATTCAGAGAATTTATGCACACTGATGTTATATACACTGATTTTAGTAAAGCATTCGACAGAGTAAGTCACTCTTTACTGATCCATAAACTCGATCTCCTTGGTTTTCAACCTAATCTCCTTCGTTGGATGTCTTCTTACCTCATTGACAGAACACAACGAGTTCTTTTTAAAAATAGTTCCTCAAACATTATTCATGTTTCTTCAGGGGTCCCGCAAGGAAGTCACCTTGGTCCGATTCTGTTTTTACTTTTTATAAATGACTTACCTTCTGTAATAAATTATTCAAAAATTTTATTGTATGCTGATGATGTAAAGCTTTTTAGATCGTATCATTCTGTTGAGGAAAGGTCCTTACTGCAAGCGGATTTAAATAGCATGACTAACTGGTGTGAAATAAATTACATGCCACTAAACCTTTAAAAAAATGTAAAGTAATGTGCTTTTCTCGCAGAGCAGTTCAACCAGCTTCTTATGAAATATGTGTAGCGGACCCGAGTTAATACTGGGACATCTACGTTTCAACTTACACACATACAGAATAAGAAAACTGAGGTCTGGCAACACATTTATTTGACATTCCTTTTCACAACAATTGTTAAAACTCACTTATATTTTTTACCGCCATTGCTTTAGCTGTCTAGCCAAAAAACTAAAATAAGTCTTTTGAATTTCTAAGTTTAAGTTCTTTAAATAAATAAATCGGTTGTTAAGCATTAACCACACCGTGTTACTTTCTTTGCGGTACGACGAAACAACCAAAGTGGTGACCCCGACGTGGGAAAAGTATCAATTTTTGCACATTAGAATTGGAATTTGCAAGTCCGTGGTTTTCACCGAATCGCACCATGGACCACAGTTATTCCATAACGGCAATTATTATTGATGAGGTTCCCGCTACAATTTGCGCTGCGTTACTGAGGAGGAAGACTCCGTTACTCATAAAGACTCCAAAATGTCTGAAACTGAAAAAGAACTCAGCGAAAAACTACGCACGCTGGAGTTAAAGTGCCAACGTCTCCAGAGTATGTATGAGCAACATCCAAGCAACTCAAGAGATTTCCAGCGGCCGCACGGTAACCTAATTGTGCCGAAGTTCAACAAAAGTAACCCACACTTGTGGTTCGCTCAACTTGAGCGTTCGTTCCGGTTGTATAAGGTGCAATGTGACGACGACAAATTCGATTTTGTCACCATACATCTCGAAGAGGAAATTACGTTTTATGTTGAGGACCTCATAACGAAGCCACCGCAAACCAACAAATACGACGCGTTAAAAACACGGTTGCTTGATAAGTTTTCTGAAAGTGCCGAATCGAAATTAAGTCGTTTGTTACAAGGAGGTGGCACAGCAGGCATGAAGCCTACGGAAATCTTATCGTACATGCGCCGGTTAGCTCCCGACCCCGGCAGCGAAGCAATCATCCATACGTTATTCATAGGTGAAATGCCAGAGTCTATACGCCCAGTTTTAAGCGTGTGGGAAGAGAAAGACATCGAAAAGCTAGCAAAGACCGCAGACAAGATGCTCGAAGCAGTGGCAACCAACACAAACAGCATCTCTGCAACGCAAACGTCAAAGTCTGACAATTCGATTCAGGCAGTATCTAACACGGTGTCCCTGGAAGAAATGAGTGGAGCTTTGAAATCGCTTACCGACAAGGTAAGTACAATGTACAACGAGCTAAAAGCTTTGAAATCTTGCAGAAGCCGAAGTAACTCCCGTCAGGCGAACCCAAAAGCATCAACAAAGAAAGCCCAAGCTGAGGGACATCCAGCTTTATGTTTTTTTCATGCTAAATTTGGAGATAACGCGCGAAAATGTCGCCCCAATTGTTCTCGCTTCAAGTCGTTAAACTAAAGCGGCTGTCGTCAACAACGCTGGTTGGCAACAGCCGCAAAGCTAGCAGCGTTAACCAAACAAATATTTGCGCTAACCTCCAAAACAACCAACAGAGCAAACCAGCCCATGAGATGCGTTTATACGTTCGCGATAAAAAATCAAGGCTCAATTTTCTTATCGATTCGGGATCGGTGGTGTCTGTCATACCACGATCATTTGCAGATAGTAAAGTAAAGCAAGGTGATTTACAATTATATGCAGCGAATCAGACGGTTATACAAACATACGGTAACCAACACATTCAGGTCGATTTGGGCTTACGACGGTCTTTAAGCTGGTTGTTTACAATAGCTGACGTACACACTGCCATTATTGGCGCAGACTTTTTGGCCAAATATCGGTGGCTGATTGATCTAAATAACAAGCGCCTCATTGATACGACAACGGGCCTCACAACGAGTGGTGGTCTCACTAGTACACATATTTTTGCAGTATCCACTCTTAACAAGGCAAGCAGTTTCTACAATGTTCTCAAAGAGTTTGTTGACGTCACGAAGACAACTTCAAAAATCGACGGCAACACAGTTTCCCATTCAGTTCGACATTACATCGAAACATCTGGTAACGCAGTGGCATGTAGACCACGTCGTCTAGCCGGCGAAAGGTTTGAAGCGGCTAAAGCCGAAGTTAACCTTTTGCTGCAACAAGGAATATGCAGAGTTTCAAAAAGTCCTTGGTCTAGCCCTCTGCACATGGTGGCAAAAAAGTGCGGGGGCTGGCGTGCGTGTGGCGATTATCGAAAGCTAAATTCGGTAACGGTCCCTGATCGTTATCCCATCGCTCACATTCACGACTTCGCCAACAAGTTACATGGTTGTACAGTTTTTTCAACGCTCGACCTAGTACGCGCTTATTACCAAATCCCTATGGCGGAAGAAGACGTTAAAAAGACCGCTATATGCACACCATTTGGTTTGATTGAATTTTTGTTCATGCCTTTCGGCCTCAAAAATGCCACGCAGACATTTCAGAGGTTTATGGACGAAATATTTAGAGGAATAGAATTTGTATTTTGCTACATAGATGACATTCTCATCATGTCCACTTCGCAGGAGGAGCACGAAGAGCACCTTCGCACCGTTTTGTCAATTTTGCGAAAAAATGGCCTTAGCATAAACGTCAACAAATGTCAATTTGGGCAATCCGAAGTATCCTTTTTAAGCTACGTGATCAATAAAGGTGGTATAAGACCGTCCGACAGCCACATCAAGGCCATAGCAGAGTATAAGAAACCAGAAACTCTGTGCGAGCTTGGTCGTTTCTTGGGTGTCATAAACTATTATCGCCGTTGTATTCCGCGCGCTTCAGAGTTACAGGCACCACTGAGCAATTTTATTCGCAACATTAAAAAGAACGACAAGCGAAAAGTCCCATGGACCAAAAGTGCAGGCGAAGCTTTTGAAGCTTGCAAACAAAGCGTAGTAAACGCAGCCGCTCTGGCTCATCCTGCACCCAGTGCAAAATTAGCGGTTGTTTGCGACGCATCAGACGTTGCAATTGGCGCAGCTCTGGAGCAAAAAGCGAACGACGCATGGCAACCGCTAGGTTTTTTCTCGAGAAAACTCAGTAGCACAGAAAGAAATTATAGTACGTATGATCGGGAGCTACTTGCAGTGTACGACGCAGTTCGCCATTTTAAGCATTTCCTCGAAGCACGCAATTTTATCATAAAAACGGATCACAAACCGCTGATTTATGCATTTCAACAAAAGCCGGAAAAAGCATCGCCACGTCAACTACGCCACTTGGATTACATATCCCAATTTTCTACGGAGATCGTACACGTCGAAGGTACTGAGAACACCTTGGCTGATGCTCTTTCACGATTGGATGCTATTTCAATGCCATCGGCTATAATCCTAGCCGACATCGAAAAATTGCAGGCAGATGACCAAGAGCTGGGTACCATTTTGCGGGGTACCACATCCCTCAAGCTACAATCAATCCAAATTGATGACTGTAAAATTTATTGCGATATATCGACGGGTCAAATGCGCCCCTATGTTCCACCAAAACTACGATATCAAGTTTTTTCATCGGTGCACGGGTTGTCACATCCGAGGGGAAAATCGACGAGTCAACAGGTGCGACAGAAATACGTTTGGCCGTCCATGAAAAAGGATATAGCAGAATGGGCGAAAAACTGTATTTCCTGCCAGCGCGTGAAAATTCATCGTCATAACAAATTAACACCGCAAAAAGTTGACGTACCTGACAACAGGTTTGACCACGTTCACCTGGATATAATTGTTATGCCACACGCGGTACTGCTTAACGATGATTGACCGTTTTTCTCGCTGGCCGGAAGCAATACCGTTGCGAGGGATAACAGCAGACATTGTCGCAAATGCTTTTTGGGTTCACTGGATATCCATGTTTGGGTGTCCAAAAACGATAACGACAGATCAAGGCACTCAATTTGAAGCTGCATTGTTTCAAAATCTGAGTAAGCTTGTTGGCGCCCAACACATACACACAACAGCATATCATCCGCAATCCAATGGGATGATAGAGCGTTGGCATCGCTCATTAAAAGCAGCTTTAATGTGCAATTCGCGAATACCTTGGCCAGAACTATTACCAGCAGCACTGCTTGGTTTGAGAACTTGCTACAAAGCCGACCTTAACGCATCAGCGGCTGAGATGCTTTACGGCTCGACAATACGCATACCAAATGAGTTTACAGTGAACACCGAGACACCATCCAACCCTCACCTTTTCGCTGACCAATTTAGAGAGCAAATGCGAGCCATACGACCAACACCAGTGGCGCATCACAACAGTAACAAAATGTTTCAGTTCAAGAACTTGCATGACTGCACTCATGTACTTCTACGGACGGATGCGATAAAACAGCCCCTAGAACCGCCGTACACAGGGCCTTACGAGGTGATACGCCGAGAATCTGATCGCGTTTTCATCATTCGGGTCAACGGAAAAAACATTGCTACATCAGTCGATCGGCTCAAACCCGCTTTCCTAGCGAAAAATGCAGATAGCAACGACACTACGCAACCGCAAAGAGCTCCGCCTCCACGTACTTATGGAAATCAGCACCGCGTACATTTTTCGGAATCGTGACCTTGTCACTAAACGGGGAGTACTGTAGCGGACCCGAGTTAATACTGGGACATCTACGCTTCAACTTTCACACATACAGAATAAGAAAACTGAGGTCTGGCAACACATTTTTTTGACATTCCTTTTCACAACAATTGTTAAAACTCACTTATATTTTTTACCGCCATTGCTTTAGCTGTCTAGCCAAAAAACTAAAATAAGTCTTTTGAATTTCTAAGTTTAAGTTCTTTAAATAAATAAATCGGTTGTTAAGCATTAACCACACCGTGTTACTTTCTTTGCGGTACGACGAAACAACCAAATATGTAACTATAACCTCGAACAAGTGTTTAACTTTGTTGATCTTGGAATTACAATGGACCCGAAATTTAATTTTAATCTTCACATAAATGTTACAGTTAACAAAGCCAAGGGTGTTTTTGCATTTGTAAAACGGTGGTCAAAAGAATTCAATGACCCTTACATCACGAAGGCTCTGTTCACAACGTTACTGAGGCCCATACTGGAATATGGATCTGTTGTTTGGAACCCGCGCTATCAAATTCATTCCGACAGAATAGAGTCAATTCAAAAACAATTTCTGCTTTTTGCTTTAAGGAATTTTCGTTGGGATTCCCAGTACAACCTGCCGCCATATTTAAGTCGTTTACACAGAGAAATGCTAGGCATTGTATTTTTGGTCAAGTTACTGACAGGCTTGATCTCTAGCCCATCTCTTCTTAGCGAAATAAAACTAAACGTTCCCTCCAGAATTTCAAGACATTTCCGGCCTCTCCTTCTGAAGCCATGTAAAAGTAATTTTGAGTTAAATGAGCCACTCCGTAGTTTGTGTCAGGATTTTAACACTCACTCCGGTTCTTTTGATATTTCAGACTCACTTTTTTACATAAAGAAAACTATACTCAATCCTCTCAATAATTAATACATACATACATACATATACATATATTACTATTCGATCAGCTGATGAGCATTTGTTCTGTAGCTGAACAGTTTTAGATCTCGACACTTAACAAACCTCTGCCTTTCATGACTCGGCGCAACATATATGAAAAAAAAATTTTTTTTTTATATATCCGTGCGTCATGCGGATGCGCCCCTCGCGTCGGTCGGGCGGGTATGGAGGGATAAAACCGTTGGGATTATTATTATTATTATTATTATTATAAACGTCGAATGAAAGCAAAGGTAGAATAAGACTTGGCGATGATGTTATTTAAGTGATTGAGAAACGTAAATTTCGAATCAAAAATTACTCCTAAGTCAGAGATTTCATTCACAGTAGTAAGTCGCGAGTTGTTAATGAAATATGAGGTAGAAATAACTTCCCTAGACTTTGAAAACGACATATGAGAGCATTTCTTAATGTTTAAATGAAGTTGATTCCTATCACACCATGCCGTAACATTATTAAGATCCAACTGGAGCTTAAGAGAATCCGAAAGGCTTGAAATTGTATTAAAAATTTTCAAATCATCTGCATACAGGAGGAAATTAGAAAGTGAAAACATTCGGATATATCGTTAATAAAATTTATAAAGAGCAACGGGCATAAAATACTCCCCTGAGGAACACCGGACGTAGCTGTAAAAGAAAGCGAAGAGTTGTCGTCCACAACAACTACACATTTACGACGAGAGAGATATGACTTAACCCATTTTAAGAAAACGGAATGAAACCCAAAACTAAACAGTTTAGAGACTAAAATTGAGTGACTAACTCTATCAAACGCCTTGGAAAAATCCGTATAGACAGTATCTACTTGAAGTCTATTATTGAAAGCAAATTCGGAAAAAAACTGCAAGATTTGTGACAGTTGATCTACCAGCCATGAAGCCATGCTGGTTATTAGAAATACAGCGCTTTACTGCGAAACACAATTTCTGTTTGATGACATATTCAAATAATTTTGATGTTGTAGAAAGTTTCGGAATCGTCCTATAACTAGCAATATCACATTTATTACCGATTTTAAATATAGGTGTGAAACTTATAACCTTCCAAGCATCTATGAATTCACCGCAATCTAAAGATTTATCAAAAATTAGCAAAAGTGGATAAGCCATGGCCGAGCAGTTCTTGAATAGATGAGATGAGAACCCATCAACACCAACAAGCCAGGAGCTTTTGATGTTTTGAATGCCTTCACAAACATCATCAATGGTTAGCGGTAGAGACCCGAAATTAATAGCAGAATTGGCGTTAGATAGATAGATATAAGTAGAGGTGTGCACTGCGACCGATCGGTCTATTGTGCCCTCAAAGCTCACTACAACACCTCAGCTAGCCCCAAGACCTCCAGAAAACTCAGAATGGTCGCCGGGGTTAGGGTGTGTATGTATTGCTCTTCCGGCCATGGCTGTCCCAGGGTGGTTCCCCGTCTGCGCGCCACAGCCACACACTCCATGAGCAGGTGCTGCGGAGTCTCCTCTGCTGAGTCACAAAAGCGGCAAAGGTCGCCCGACGAGATCCCTAGTTTGTGCAGGTGACCCCTCGGTCTGCAGTGACCCGTCAGGAAGCCTGTAATGATTCTCAGTTTATTCCTGGGAAGGTCTATCAGAAGCCTGTATCTCTTCCGGCTATACCCCCCAAGAAGGCTCTTTGACTGTCTGAGGCCGGCGATAGAATTGGCGTTAGAAGTGTCACCTATTAACGCTTCAGACCCAGGATCAAAATTTGAACTAAAAAATTTTGCAAAAAGATCGGCAGCGTCTTGAGTCGTGGAGGCATATTCTCCATTATAAAATACCTACGAGGAAATACTAGAACAGGACTTTTTTGGATTTAACATAGCGCCAAATGCCTTTGGATTTGATTTGATTTCAATTTCGAACTTACGAACATAGTTTTGCTGAAGCGTTTTACTTAAGGACTTATACTTTTTGGAGTAATGGAGATATTTGTATTTGTTTAAGGTACTTCGCTACCTTAAAATGCATCCCTTTATTGTACAAGAGCAGCCACCCTGTTTTTCGAACTCGCTGGAAGCGAACGGCTGACGTTGCCAAGTAAACGCCTATAAAGGCAGGTGCTCATCATCTTTGAGCTCTCTCTTCTTTTTATGTTATCATCGTGGGAACATCATTTTTCACCCATACTACCATCGAGGGAATATTCCGCAGCATATATCTACAAGATTCAATCAGCTTTATATCATCTAATATCATTTGCATCAAAATCAGCTTCATCTCATCTTTACATCATCAAACATCATTTGCATCCGCATCCAGATCATCGATCTAAGTATACAATTTTCATTTTACACAGTAATTTTGATATCCACCTGAATTATTAATCAAACCAATGTATTAGCAATACCTACACGCATATAAGTATGTATTTGCTTGTACATATGCGCATGAACACACAGTTCTACATATGATTGTTGCATCAACGTTAAAGATTCCTTTCACGCGGTAAAAATACAATCTTTCATACAATTTATGTAATTCCGTTAATTACTTACTAGATTTAAGCTCAATTTAATGTTAATAAATAAAATGAGGTATGAATTCAGCTCATAAATCTAGCATAACATTTTTCAGTATTTATATACTAAGGCTTTTGATACTTTAAACTAAAAAAAAAATGTATTTCTCAAATTCTTAAGCTTTTTTAATCTTTTTGTATGCCATGGAATTTTGTAGTGTTTCTTGTTATTACGGGGCACATATTTATCGCAAATTTCATAAATCTTTGATTTCAAAATGTCAAAACAATCCGAAACCTTAATTCCAGCAAAATTCGAAACCCAGTCTATCATAGAAATTGCATTATCTACACTGTAGAAATTAAAACTTCTAAAACAAAAATTATTAGATTTATTATCGCCCCAAGTACTTTTAAAACTGTATGATTCTAGATTAATAATAAGCGGTATGTGATGATAGCCAGAACTCGATAAAAGATCAAGACATTCACTATAATAATACTCTAAAAACCGTTTACTATTTAAATTATCATATGGTATCAGCTGTTGGGGCGGTGTCCCCTTAAACGACATTCAACCTCTACCTTGTTGGCCCAGAGCACTATATGTATTTGGGAAAGTCCTATATGTATAAATAAAAATGAATTCGAAGTATAAAACATTGAACTATGTACATGGATTTATTGTTAATACATTACATGTTAAGTGCATTTGAATTATAACGACGTATGTTCCTTTCGTTTATTTTCTTTCCATTTGTTTTAGCGTAAATATATGTAGCTCTAACCACCCTGAACGCCTAAGAAGTCTGAAATCAAGGACCCTCGAAGACGATCCAGCCAGTAAGACCGGAATCTCGAATATTCTTATTAACTTTGTTTTAGATATACATATATTTAAAATGTATTCACGATGCGGTGGTTGATTCGACATTGCTTGCCGCAAGGGGGCCTAATGTGCATTTATGTATTTGTATCTGTGTTCACATACACACACTTGTTCTTGCACGGTTAACGTCCTGTCGTTAACTATTATTCTGATTCAGCCCGCCGTACGGTAGCGAAGCCAGGAGAAACTTGACGAAAGTTCACCGTGTGGCGGTATGAGAAAATAGTCAAAATGTAATCACATCTTCACTTCAATATAGACGTTTTATGAACTTAGAACACACAGCAGCTACCACATCGCTCAAGGTAATATAATTTTATTCAATAAAGATTGTATTTTTAAATCGAACAACAAAGTCTTTGATTTAATACTCATCACTTCACAATCTTTTTTCCTTTGGCATTTTTTATCCACACCGGCGTGTTGATATCTACGAGAAACCGTGTGAACACCCGTAGTGGGTAAAATGGTCTACGCTGGAAGATATGCCGCTTTTGGCCAGTCCAAACCAATTTTGCATAAACAAATTTTATTTCTGCGCACATTTAAATATAAATTGTTTATCCCTTTCCATTTGCACTCATTTATCATTGCAGGCACCAACTATTCAGCTTCATTCATGTGTGTTTTCATGGCTCACTTATATTTTCCTTGTTTTCTTTGACAAATCCTATTGCAATATCCGGCTTTTACTGTATTGTACCTAATAAATAGTATCTCTCTTTGAACTTTGTTTCCTTTTTTTTTCTGAAATAGGCGATTATACATACATATGTACAAAAATTTAAAAATTTAAATTCCTGCCGATAAGAGGAAACAATGTTCGAAAGCGAAAAATTTCCGCCCGAAATTTACAATAAAGGAACAGTGAAAAGTTAACTATTTCGAGCGAAAAACGAAACCTATGATAAGGGTGAATATTTCCAATCCTCATTACGTTGCTTTTATCATCTCAGAAAATATTGCTATAATAATACTCTAAAAACAGTTTACTATTTAAATTATCATATGGTATCAGCTGTTGGGGAGGTGTCCCCTTAAACAACATTCAACCCCTACTGATCTTGCAGTAATGCGTTGTAAAGAAAATATGTATGTAACTTGAATAGGCTGTATTCCTCAAGATAACTCTTAAGAAATCTGAAAATTCTTCCAGTGAGAGACCTATACTATTCAAAACTTTAAAATTTTTTTCATTAGTCTCTTGTAAATTGTTTAATGCGCTACCTGACAGTATACGCGAAATAAGAAGTCTTTAAAGGTTCTGAAAAATATGAAATCCTTTCTTTTTAACCTTTCTTGAAGTCGAAGGTAAATTTTAATTTATTTTAACAGCCACCCCACTGCATTTATAACTTTACTTGAAATGGCATTTGATACTATGATAATCTTAATATACACAATGCCTAATGTAGTTATATACAAGTTATCGTAAATAAGTTCTCACGATAACATTCTCGTCGACAAAAACTCCGGTTGACGCAACCTTACTCAGGTTTATAGCACCGAATGTTCCACCCGAGCCGCTACGTCAGCAGAACTGCGTTCACACAGGTTGACTGCACCGAATATTCTATACGTGCCGCTAGGTCAGCAGAATTGCATTCACACAGTATAACGCCAGCGGAACAGCAGCAGCCTCGCGCGACGCTGTGGGTTAGGTGTAGGCTAGGGCACAATTCTAAAGTTATGTTTTAAAACTCATTCTGAATTGACCGCAACGAGAGCGGAATAAAATTGTTAAAACAAATATACTCGTTTAAAATCGTTTAATTGGCGCCCAGCGAGGGGCTCGCGAAAGTTAAAACGTAAAGTAAAAAGTTAGAAGTCGCGAAAGAAATTTCCTTGAGCAGAGACACCAAGGACCAGCAATCAACTAGCCCTGACCATCTCAAAAGACACCAAGGAATAATTATTTATTGGTGAAAGAAATTATTTATCTAATAATGGAAAGGTGAGTGAAGTGCTCAGTGTTTGTTTTGATTAAATAGTGCAAAATAAAAAAAATATAATAATAAAATACTTAGTTGGCAAAGCTTCATTGTATTTTTTAACTTTGGCTACACCAATTAAAATAAATGATGTTACGGTGATAATAATATAAAAAGTTTTTTGCGAAAAGAGATGAGTGAGGTATTGGAGGACCTCTTCAAGAAATTAGAAATCAAATCAGAAGGAACATTTGAGGAAATTTGGCGAAGGAGGAAGTTGGTGACAATACCAAATCAAGTCACCATTGCCAAACCTAGGGTAAAAAATATGTTAAGTGACAATAAATCCTTTAGTAGGATGCGACATAACATTAGACGCAATAAAGACATTACCTGAGTTTCATGGGCACACAGACAATAAGTGTCATGGCGTGAGGCGGCGAACAATGCCTACGAGTTATTCAAAAGGTACGATGGTAGCGCACGCCATTATCAGGCCGTAACTATTTTACGGAACAAAATAAGAGAGGCTGTCGATGCGGTACTTAATTTTATTGCTATTATCGCACGATTAGATTATACTTCCGTTGACAAGCGCCCTCTTTACCTCATAGACCAACAGTTATCACAGGGCTGCTAAACAAACGAAACGATACCATTTTGTTTTGTTAACGAGCAAAATTAACTTAACGAAATGAGTTTGGTTCCTTTCGGAGCCATGTTATCAAAACGAAATCAAATCGTTAATGTTGCAACGTTATAAAATTTCCGTTTTCGTTAATTTTAATGTGCCTAAAAGTATGCAGCGCTTCTGTTTGCGACGAGTGAATCACCAGCGTTTTTCTTAACGTTTTTCCTATCGTTTTAACGTTAACGCCAGCATTTTGTTTCGGTTAAAAACGTAATGAAATTTATTATGATAATTGCTTTAACGATAATATTTTGAAATGTTTCAACTGAAACAAGAGAAAACATTTCGGAACGGTTCAATTTAACGTTAAAATGCATCCTTGAGTTATCCTCTCTTAGGCAAGGTTCCATGTCATGCTTGGAATTCTATGATGAAGTTGAGAAAAAGCTAACCCTATTAGCAAATAAAAGCATTATGTCTTTCGAGAATAGCGTCGCAGACGCCATAAACAAGAAGTACAGGTCTGATGCCCTGAGGGTGTTCATATCCGGCTTAAGGAAGCCCTTATGCGACATCCGTTTCGTTACGAAGCCATCAGACCTCTCATCTGCTCTTGCACTAGCGCAAGAGGTAGACACAAATCATGAACGCTACACATTTGCGGCTAATTTCTCTGCAAGGCATAGTGAAAATAATTATAGAAAAAGCAATAGTAACACAAATTCACGATCAAACGGTCAAACATTTATATAGAACTGGGCAAACGCAGCAGATGACTGAAAGTAAAAAAATAAATAACGGACGTGACCGAGTAGAACAAATGGAGGTCGATCCCTCCACTTCGCAACTCAGACGTCAGGCATACTGCAAGGACCACAATTCAAATCAGGAAAACTATTACAGAAACCAACAGGGTAATCAGCAGAAACGTTTAGCCAACTGCAGATGGTACACGGGACAAAAATTCAGGGTGTAAACCACTTGAAGGACGAGGGTGATTCACCTAGTGAGTCAGCGTACGAGGAGAAGGCCGAACAGACCGCAGACGATATTAAATTTGACGAACTTAATTTTTTAGGGGAAGGTCCCTCCTACCTTGGATCTCCAAATACATTCACGGGATCACCGATATTGAAAAACGGTGTTACCTAAAAATATTCGGTGTAATAGCCCAATTTTTTATTCTGCCAGACCTGACATCGTTTGACGGTGTAATCGGACTAGACCTACTAAATCAAGTGCATGCGAAAATCGATTTGAAATCAAATGTAATAACCCATGACTTTGGGGAGGAAGAAATGTTCTTCACAACGAGCCATGACGTAAGTACTCTTCGTCTCCAGGCTAACGCAGTACCAGCTGACGTTAGGAATAACTTTTTAACATGATTAGAGGGTCTAACGGTGTTTTCGCTGATCCTAATGAAACACTACCGTATAATACAAAAGGGTAACAACAATCCGCACTGAAAATAAAAACCCGGTGTACTGTAGACGATACTCATATTAATTGGGCGCAGCGGAATTCGTTCACAAGGAAATCCAGGAAATGTTAACAAATGGTATTATACGACCATCCAGGTCTCCGTACAATAACCCCATATGGGTTGTTAAGAAAAAGGGCTAGATGACGCCGGACAAGTAAAGCACAGGTTAGTTATCGATTTTCGCAAACTCAACGAAAATACTATAGGTGACAAATATCCTATTACTGATATTACAGAAATTCTGTCTAATTTATTTTGCCACTCTGGACTTAAAATCTGGTTTTCACCAGATTAACTTGTCGGAGCCCGATAGGGAAAAAACAGCTTTCTCTATCAAGAACGGAAAATACGAATTCTGCCGGTTGCCGTGCGGATTAAAAAACGCTCCAAGTATTTTTCAAAGGGCGATAGATGATGTGTTGAGGGAACTTATCGGAAAAAGCTGTTTTGTTTACGTGGACGATGTCATAATTTTTCCACAAGACAAACAACAACATTTGAAGGATGTAGAATCAATCCTTAAAAATGTATTCAATGCAAATATGAGAGTCTCAGCTGAAAAGTCAAATCTTTTTAGTACAGAGGTAGAGTATTTGGGATTTATGGTGTCACAAGGTGGAATAAAAACGTGTCCAACCAAATGAAAATTGTCTTTGCCAACCGCCCTAAAGGAGCCGGCACATTAAAGTCGCAAACTCGTCGCCAGAAATATCATGTCCAACATGAACGCAGAGCGGAGACCCGGCCTTTCCGCCTGCACCAACGAGAGCGAGGGTCCGCACGTTCAAACAACGATGGTAGACCGGTGACTAGTCCGCGCCAGCTATCAAAGCCCCAAACCTTTCGCAGTGGGTTGATAGGGCAAACTGCCATGGCGAGGCCAACGCTATGCCCAATGGTTGCTATTGGCCCGACGGCAGTAGTGAAGATCGAAGCGATGGGTTGGTTGCATATGGTTCGCTCCCTAATCGATGGTTGTGCGCCCATAACCATAATCTCTGCTGGTCTACCCCGCGAACTGCGCCTAGAAAAAACTAAATTCGGCGGGCAAACGTGAGGATTGCTTTGTCTACGAGGGAAGCATGGCCAAAAAAAACGGGTGGCGGTTCGTGCGTTAGTTGCCGCCAACTACCACCACGTAACCCCACAGCCAGCGTGGACCCGGCCATCGCAACAACCTACACGCACGTCCGTCTGGCCGATTCTTACTTTTTCAGTTCCACACCGATAAGGCTGGTACTCGTATATGCCGACATTATGTTGCCCTGACTTCTTCCCAATACATGCGGCCCCCTGTCGGCCCAGAGCACTATATTTGGGTACGTCCTATAAGTATAATTAAAAATGAACTCGAAGTATAAAACATTGAACTATGTACATGGATTTATTGTTAATACGAAAGTGCATTTGAATTATAACGACGTATGTTCCTTTCGTTTATTTTCTCTCCATTTGTTTTAGCGTAAATATATGTAGCTCTAACCACCCTGGACGCCTAAGAAGTCTGAAATCAAGGACCCTCGAAGACGATCCAGCCAGTAAGACCGGAATCTCGAATATTCTTATTAACTTTGTTTTAGATATATATTTAAAATTTATTCACGATGCGGTGGTTGAGTCGACATTGCTTGCCGCAAGGGGTCCGGGATGTTTGGGTTTCCGACCCAAATATTTTGCGGCACCCTAATGTGCATTTATATCTTTGCATCTGTGGTCACATACACACACTTGTTCTTGCACGGTTAACGTCCTGCCGTTAACTATTATTCTGATTC
Source organism: Philophylla caesio (assembly GCA_963971545.1). Lineage (NCBI taxonomy): Eukaryota > Metazoa > Arthropoda > Insecta > Diptera > Tephritidae > Philophylla > Philophylla caesio. The sequence goes on from OZ020605.1 coordinate 20,480,860, forward strand.
AGCCCTCCGTACGGTAGCGAAGCCAGGAAAACTTGACGAAAGTTCACCGTGTGGCGGTATGAGAAAATAGTCAAAATGAAATCACCTCTTCACTTCAATATAGACGTTTTTTGAACTTAGAACACACAGCAGCTACCACATCGCTCAAGGTAATATAATTTTATTCAATAAAGATTGAATTTTTAAATCGAACAACAAAGTCTTTGATTTAATACTAATCACTTCACAATCTTTTTTCCTTTGGCATTTTTTATCCACACCGGCGTGTTGATATCTACGAGAAACCGTGTGAACACCCGTAGTGGGTAAAATGGTCTACGCTGGAAGATATGCCGCTTTTGGCCAGTCCAAACCAATTTTGCATAAACAAATTTTATTTCTGCGCACATTTATGTAAATATAAATTGTTTATCCCTTTCCATTTGGACTCATTTATCATTGCAGGCACCAACTATTCAGCTTCATTCATGTGTGTTTTCATGGCTCACTTATATTTTCCTTGTTTTCTTTGACAAATCCTATTGCAATATCCGGCTTTTACTGTATTGTACCTAACGAATAGTATCTCTCTTTGAACTTTGTTTACTGTTTTGTTTCTGAAATAGATGTACAAAAATTTAAAAATTCAAATACCTGCCGATAAGGGGAAACAATGCTCGAAAGCGAAATATTTGCCCCCGAAATTTATAATAAAGGAACAGTGAAAAGTTAACTATTTCGAGCGAAAAACGAAACCTATGATAAGGTGAATATTTCCAATCCTCATTACGTTGCTTTTATCATCTCAAAAAATATTGCTAGATTAATACTCTAAAAACAGTTTACTATTTAAATTATCATATGGTATCAGCTGTTGGGGCGGTGTCCCCTTAAACAACATTCAACCCCTACTGATCTTGCAGTAATGCGTTGTAAGGAAAATATGTATGTAACTTGAATAGGCTGTATCCCTCAAGAGAACTCTTAAGAAATCTGAAAACCCTGAGGGTGTTCATATCCGGCTTAAGGAAGCCCTTATGCGACATCCGTTTCGTTACGAAGCCATCAGACCTCTCATATGTTCTTGCACTAGCGCAAGAGGTAGACACAAACCATGAACGCTACACATTTGCGGCTAATTTCGCTGCAAGGCATAGTGAAAATAATTAGAGAAAAAGCAATGGTAACACAAATTCACGTTCAAACGGTCAAACATTTATATAGAACTGGGCAAACGCAGCAGGTGACTGAAAGTAAAAAAATAAATAACGGACGTGACCGAGTAGAACAAATGGAGGTCGATCCCTCCACTTCGCAACTCAGACGTCAGGCATACTACAAGGACCACAATTCAAATCAGGAAAACTATTACAGAAACCAACAGGGTATTCAGCAGAAACGTTTAGCCAACTCTAGATGGTACACGGGACAAATATTCAGGGTGTAAACCACTTGAAGGACGAGGGTGATTCACCTAGTGAGTCAGCGTACGCGGAGAAGGCCGTACAGACCGCAGGCGATATTAAATTTGACGAACTTAATTTTTTAGGGGAAGGTCCCTCCTACCTTGGATCTCCAAATACATTCACGGGATCACCGATATTGAAAAACGGTGTTACCTAAAAATATTCGGTGTAATAGCCGAATTTTTTATTCTGCCAGACCTGACATCGTTTGACGGTGTAATCGGACTAGACCTACTAAATCAAGTGCATGCGAAAATCGATTTGAAATCAAATGTAATAACCCATGACTTTGGGGAGGAAGAAATGTTCTTCATAACGAGCCATGACGTAAGTCATCTTCGTCTCCAGGCTAACGCAGTACCAGCTGACGTTAGGAATAACTTTTAACATGATTAGAGGGTCTAACGGTGTTTTCGCTGATCCCAATGAAACACTACCGTATAATACAAAAGGGTAACAACAATCCGCACTGAAAATAAAAACCCGGTGTACTATAGACGATACTCATATTCATTGGGCGCAGCGGAATTCGTTTACAAGAAAATACAGGAATTGTTAACAAATGGTATTATACGACCATCCAGGTCTCCGTACAATAACCCCATATGGGTTGTTAAGAAAAAGTGCGTGAATGACGCCGGACAAGTAAAGCAAAGGTTAGTTATCGATTTTCGCAAACTCAACGAAAAGACTATAGGTGACAAATATCCTATTACTGATATTACAGAAATTCTGTCTAATTTATTTTACCACTCTAGACTTAAAATCTGGTTTTCACCAAATTAACTTGTCGGAGCCCGATAGGGGAAAAACAGCTTTCTCTATCAAGAACGGAAAATACGAATTCTGCCGGTTGCCGTACGGATTAAAAAACGCTCCAAGTATTTTTTAAAGGGCGATAGATGTGTTGAGGGAACTTATCAGAAAAAGCTGTTTTGTTTACGTGGACGATGTCATAATTTTTCCACAAGACAAACCACAACATTTGAAGAATGTAGAAGCAATCCTAAAAAATGTATTCAATGCAAATATGAGAGTATCAGCTGAAAAGTCAAAACTTTTTAGAACAGAGGTAGAGTATTTGGGATTTATGGTGTCACAAGGTGGAATAAAAACGTGTCCAACCAAAGTCGACACAATATGAAAATTGTCTTTGCCAACCACCCTAAAGGAGCCGGCACATTAAAATCGCAAACTCGTCGCCAGAAATATCGTGTCCAACATGAACGCAGAGCGGAGACCCGGCCTTTCCGCCTGCACCAACGAGAGCGAGGGTCCGCACGTTCAAACAACGATGGTAGACCGGTGACTAGTCCGCGCCAGCTATCAAAGCCCCAAACCTTTCGCAGTGGGTTGATGGGGCAAACTGCCATGGCGAGACTAACGCTATGCCCAATGGTTGCTATTGGCCCGACGGCAGTAGTGAAGATCGAAGCGATGGGTCGGTTGCATATGGTTCGCGCCCTAATCGATGGTTGTGCGCCCATAACCATAATCTCTGCTGATCTACCCCGCGAACTGCGTCTAGAAAAAACTAAATTCGGCGGGCAAACGGGAGGATTGCTTTGCCTACGAGGGAAGCATGGCCAAAATAAACGGGTGGCGATTCATGCGTTAGTTGCCGCCAACTACCACCACGTAGCCCCCACAGCCAGCGTGGACCCGGCCATCGCAACAACCTACACGCACGTCCGTCTGGCCGATTCTTACTTTTTCAGTTCCACACCGATAAGGCTGGTACTCGTATATGCCGACATTATGTGGTTGACGTATATGCCGACATTATGTTGCCCGGACTTCTTCCCAATACATGCGGCCCCCTGTTGGCCCAGAGCACTATATTTGGGTACGTCCTATAAGTATAAATAAAAATGAATTCGAAGTATAAAACATTGAACTATGTACATGGATTTATTGTTAATACGGAAGTGCATTTGAATTATAACGACGTATGTTCCTTTCGTTTATTTTCTCCATTTGTTTTAGCGTAAATATATGTAGCTCTAACCACCCTGGACGCCTAAGAAGTCTGAAATCAAGGACCCTCGAACACGATCCAGCCAGTAAGACCGGAATCTCGAATATTCTTATTAACTTTGTTTTAAATATATATTTAAAAGTTATTCACAATGCGGTGGTTGATTCGCCATTGCTTGCCGCAAGGGGTCCGGGATGTTTGGGTTTCCGACCAAAATATTTTGCGCCACCCTAATGTGCATTTATATCTTTGCATCTGTGTTCACATACACACACTTGTTCTGGCACGGTTAACGTCCTGCCGTTAACTGTTATTCTGATTCAGCCCTCCGTACGGTAGCGAAGCCAGGAGAAACTCCACGAAAGTTCACCGTGTGGCGGTATGAGAAAATAGTCAAAATTTAATCACCTCTTCACTTCAATATAGACGTTTTATGAACTTAGAACAAACAGCAGCTACCACATCGCTCAAGGTAATATAATTTTCTTAAAGTCGAAGTTAAATTTTATTTTATTTTAACAGCCACCCCACTGCATTCATAACTTTACTAGAAATGGCATTTGATACTATACTAATCTTAATATACACAATGCCTAATGCAGTTATATACACGTTATCGTAAATAAGTTCTCACGATAACATTCTCGTCGAAAAAACATCCGGTTGACGCAACCCAACTCAGGTTTATAGCACCGAATATTCCACCCGAGCCGCTACGTCAGCAGAACTGCGTTCACACAGGTTGACTGCACCGAATATTCTATACGTGCCGATAGGTCAGCAGAATTGCGTTCACACAGTATAACGCCAGCGGAACAGCAGCAGCCTCGCGCGACGCTGGGTTAGGTGTAGGCTAGGGCACAATTCTAAAGTTATGTTTTAAAACTCATTCTGAATTGACCGCAACGAGACAGGAATAAAATTGTTAAAACAATATTCTTGTTTAAAATCGTTTAATTGGCGCCCAACGTGGGGCTCGCAAAACTTAAAACGTAAAGTAAAAAGTTAGAAGTCGCGAAAGAAATTTCCTTGAGCAGAGACACCAAGGACCAGCAATCAACTAGCCCTGACCATCTCAACAGACACCAAGGAATAATTATTTATTAGTGAAAGAAATTATTTATCTAATAATGGAAAGGTGAGTGAAGTGCTCAGTGTTTGTTTTGATTAAATAGTGCAAAATAAAAAAAATATAATAATAAAATACTTAGTTGGGAAAGGTTCACCATTTAAAATAAATGAAGTTACGGTGATAATAATATAAAAAGTTGTTTGCGAAAAGAGTTGGGTGAGGTATTGGAGGACCTCTTCAAGAAATTAGAAATCAAATAAAATCAAATCAGAAGGAACATTTGAGGAAATTTGGTGAAGGATGAAGTTGGTGAAGGAGGAAGTTGGTGACAATACCAAATCAAGTCACCATTGCCAAACCTAGGGTAGAAAAATATATTAAAGTTACAATAAATCCTTTAGTAGGATGCGGCATAACATTAGACGCAATAAAGACATTACCTGAGTATCATGGGCACACAGACAATAAGTGTCATGGCGTGAGGTGGCGAACAATGCCTACGAGTTATTCAAAAGGTACGATGGTAGCGAACGCCATTATCAGGCCGTAACTATTTTACGGAACAAAATAAGAGAGGCTGCCGATGCGGTACTTAATTTTAATGCTATTATCGCACGATTAGATTTTACTTACGTTGACAAGCGCCCTCTTTACCTCATAGACCAACAGTTATCCTCTCTAAGGCAAGGTTCCATGTCGTGCTTGGAATTCTATGATGAAGTTGAGAAAAAGCTAACCCTATTAGCAAATAAAAGCATTATGTCTTTCGAGAATAGCGAGTGGCAGACGCAATAAACAAGAAGTACAGGGCTGATGCCCTGAGGGTGTTCATATCCGGCTTAAGGAAGCCCTTATGCGACATCTGTTTCGCTACGCAGCCAACAGACCTCTCATCTGCTCTTGCACTAGCACAAGAGGTAGACGCAAATCATGAACGCTACACATTTGTAAACTTGGAACTTGGAACAGCTGATGGCTGAATCTCGACTACCGACCGGCAGACGTCACACTCGCTAGGCGCTTGAACTGAGTTCACCTACATATGTTATCGGCTTGTGGATGCACTTGGCGAACTTGGGCGCTGTATGTTATGAAAATCTTATATGAAATACACATTTCATAATTCAGCGTAGGCAGTCGGAGGGTTTCTTGTTTTTTGTTTACTTCTTCCCGCCAAAAAACAAAAAAAAGGAAATAGAAATAGAAAGATGCACATTAAAGAGATGCAGAATTAGAGGAAAAGAGGAGAAGAAAAGGGCCACCGCTTTGATCAGCTGATGGCTAAGTCCAATCTACTGGCCGACAGGTGTCGCTTTCGCCTTGAGCCTAAGTTGATATCGGCTGACCGGTATCATGTGCTTGTCTTCTTTGTTTGTTGTGTTGGATGTAAGCAAATAGCGGTGTGGCGGAAGGCATCTGCATGCAGAGAGGGCGTTTCGGTGCAGACACTCGACCGCTTTGCTCGCTCTGGCTGTGGTGCCGGCCGTGTCATGCCGTGCGTGTGTGTGCACTTGTGTGTGCGCCTTTCCATGGCAGTTAACCCCTCACTGTGCTGTGTGACGTAAGAGAACTTCACTTGAAGTTACACAAGCACATACATATGTACACATGCGACCGCGTTATTCTTTTTGATTCTATAATTAAAATAAATTGTAATCTTAATTAAGCTTGTTTTACTTTATTATTTTTATTCCCACTAAGACATTTATTTATTATATCGAATTAAAACTTAGTCAAATAAAACTCAATAATTAACTTTTAACTTGGTCTAACTCTCAAACAATCTAATTTAATTTAATTCAATTTCAAATTAAAAATAATACTTTTACTTTTAATAATCCTATTTAAATTTGTTCGCAGTTTACTAAACTTAGTGTTGTTCACGACTTGATTTTTTCTGGTTTGCCTATTCTGCTTGTTTTCCTGATTTGAGCGCGCGGATAAGGCCATGCACGGGTGTGTACGTACGCACATGGGTTAAAAATTAATCATGAGTTCGGAGTGCATTGGCACATACGTTTGTGAGTGTGTGCAAACGAATGCACAGCCCTGTAGGAACCATGACTAGCTACCCGGTAGGAATCGGGCACGAAGAAAGCGAATTAAAACGAGCATTAATTCGTACTGGATTTCATGCTGAAACCGAGCCCAGTAAGGTTTCAGCTTATGGCATACTGGAAAACACGTATTTGGATATGTTTGCTTTGAGCTGGTGGTACTGACATTCTGTTACCTGAGTATGCAGGAGTGACATCATGGAGAAATGGCTTCCAGGCTAATGTCAGTACTGCCTCCGGCCCATTAAAACTCTAGCAGGTCTCAGAAAACGCTCTCTACTCGTCACCATTAAGTTGGTCGCACAGGCTCAGTTGATGAAATCCTGACTAATACCGATCTGGCTCTGAACGCATTGCCCCATAAAGGATTGCGTCAACCCTTGCATGGCCTCCCTGTGTACAAAGATAACCATGGGATCATTAAGGTAACTACGCATACGAGAATAGATCACGGATCTGAGTTTGGGCCCTTTAAATAAAATGGATCAAGTTCAAAACAATGTTAATGTCAATGTTACTGTGAACGAAAATAAAAGCATGAGCAATGTAAACGAGGCGTCTACTGTTCAAAATTCTCCCAAAACGACGATACGGGTAGAAAACGCTGATAGGGGCATTGACCCTTTTAAGAGATGTGCAAAGCTTGCGCACTCAAAACCGCTAACTCCCTCGCAGGAAGCACAAGGCTCAGAGGACTCGCAAAAACCGAAAGAGACCAACTCAGTCGTGAATCATACGATCGCGGAAACTGTAAAAGAAAAGAGCGCATTTAGCAAACTTGGCGACGAAAAAGACACGCTGCTAAGTATGCTTAGAGAAAACGAGGGTAAACGCCGGACTATCCACCAACCAATGAGGGACACTATCGGCAACATTAAACAAATGTACAACCAAGCCAAGATGGAATGTTTCAGATGCAGCCCAAATAAAGCAGTATGTTCTGACAACAGCACTCAGACATCCCCATGGTTTAAACCCCCATCAGATCCACCCCGGAGAAAAGCTGGAACAGAAGCCGATGGCTTGCCCTTAAGCAAACGGGTAAAGAAAAACCTCAAAACTCAACCAAAGGCGAGTCCGAAAGGAAAGGAGACTTTGATTGCTCAATCGGCAGCCCACCAAATTAAACCCAACGAGTGGGTAGAAGTCAAAAAACGAGAAAAGAAAAATTACAAAAAAGCTGTTAGATCAAATACGATCAAAAAGTCGAGGCCTGATGCAATTGTCATCGAAAAAACAGGGAACATGTCCTACGCAGACATCTTGAAAAAGGTGAAAAATGACGCCAAGTTTAAAGACTACGCTGAATCAGTGTCAAAAATCAGGCGTACGCAAAAGGGTGACCTACTGATCGAACTTATCAAATCCTGTCAAAAGTCTACGGACCTAAAGGCTATAGTAGGCTCGGTTTTAGGCAGTGAGGCAGCGGTCAAGTCGCTCACGCAACGTATCATAATAGAATGCCGGGACATCGATGAAGTGACTACGAAAGAGGAGGTTCATAGCGCAATAACAGCTCTCCCAGGGTTGGAAGATACCGAGGTATCAGCCATAACGGGAATCCGGGCAGCATACGCTGGAACTGAAACGGCAACGCTAAGCTTGCCAGTTTAGAAAGCCCAGAAACTTCTCCAGACTGGCAAAATTAAAATCGGCTGCGTCATCTGCCGTATAAGAGAGCGCGTGCAACTCCAAAAGTGCTTTAAGTGCCTCGAGTACGGTCACCTGTCTAGAAACTGCTATAGCAAGACGCACAGGTCGAAACAATGCTGAAAGTGTGGCGTAGAAGGTCATTTTGCGAAAGTTACAAGTGTCCAGCTTTCAGGAAGGCTTTAACGAACCGACGCCCATGAGAATCAACCAAATAAATTTGAACCACTGCGAAGCCGCACAAGATCTGCTATCACAGACGGTAAGAGATGCAAGAGCAGACATAGCAGTCATAAGTGAACCTTACAAGTGCAAAGATGATGGAGCGTGGGTCAGCGATATTAAAAAATCCACAGCTATCTGGCTCTGCGGCGCATACGCATTCCAAGAGACGCTTAACGCCGACGAAGGATTCGTGCGCTGTAAAATAAATGGGCTACATATTATAAGTTGCTATGCAAGGCCAAGTCTCTCGGTAACAGAGTACCAGCAGCTATTGTTCAATATCGCCTCAGAAGCTCGTGGCAAGTCTCCGTTGATCATTGCGGGCGACTTCAATACCTGGGCAGTGGAATGGGGTAGCAGATTAACGAATAAGAGAGGGGAGATGCTCCTGGAAACATTCGCCCAGCTCGATGTTACGGTTCTGAATACAGGCTCTGCGCTGACCTTCAGAAAAATGGGTACTGGCTCGATAATAGATATTTCCCTTGCAAGCGATTCGCTGGCCCAGAAAATCAAATGGGTGGTAAGCGAAGAGTACACCCACTGTGACCACCAGGCCATTATAATAGATATAGCGGAGAAAAGAAACAAGCAAATGCCAAAGCTCACAGGGCCAAAATGGAAGGAAACGATGCTCGATAAAGATGTCCTGAAGTATATGGTGAAAGAGGTTACAACCATTACAGGACCAGCAGAATAGGTGGTGAGTCATTTGGCTTCTGGCCTAACTGAAGCTTGCGATGCATCAATGCCAAGAAGGTCAACAAATAAGAAATTCGCACCATGCTATTGGTGGAACAGGGATATAGAACTACTAAGAAAACAATGCCTAAGCGCTAGACGGAAAATGCAGCGAAGCAGAGGGAGGCCAGAGTTTTCCGATAACCTAAATGCTCTTAGAAAGTCAAGGAAGAGCCTTAAAGCTGCTAAAAGATAGCAAACTGGACAATTTTAAGAAAATATGCGACGAAGCAGACATAAATCCCTGGAGCACTGCTTATAGGGTAGTGCTAACAAAAACTAAAAGCGTTAAATCACCAAGCATTACGTGCCCAGAAATGCTGAGAAATATCATAACAACCCTTTTTCCACAAAGGGACGAGGACATACCATCAGTCTTCCCATGTTATGAGAAAAGTGAAATCCCATGGGTAACCGAAGAAGAGTTGCTAATTGTATGCAGGAAGATTCAAAACCGCAAATCTCCAGGTCCCGACGGCATTCCAAATAAGGCCCTGAAGGTCGCTATTATAGCGCGGCCGGAAATATTTGTGCTTGCTTTCAACTCATGCCTTATAGAAGGTTATTTCCCAGTAAGGTGGAAGAAGCAAACCCTGGTGCTATTACCCAAAGGCAACAAACCCCCAGATGAGCCGTCGTCTTATCGTCCGATCTGCTTACTGGACACGCTTGGAAAAGTTCTTGAAAGGATTATATGCAACAGGATAACGTCGTTTGCCGAAGAAAATGGGTCTCTCTCGATGAACGAGTTCGGTTTTAGAAAATCCCGTTCCACGATAGACGCGATTAAGACCGTTGCCGACGTTGCATCGGACGTCATAAAGGGCAAGAGATGGCTTGGCGGGAAAAAGGAATACTGCGCCATAGTAACACTAGACGTCAAAAATGCTTTTAATACCGCAAGCTGGCGATGCATTATAGAGACACTTATAAGAATAGGCACTCCAAGCTATATCATAAAAATAATAGCGAGCTATTTTTCAAACCGCAAGCTTCTGTACAGAAGCGATAATGGGCCGGAGATGTATAACGTGACAGCAGGGGTCCCACAAGGATCTGTCCTTGGACCACTCCTGTGGAACCTTATGTACGATGGTGTCTTGAGCCTGGAAATGCCTCGACGTACAAAAGTGGTGGCTTTCGCAGACGATGTCGTGGTAGTAGTTGTGGCAAAACATCTACATCAAATTGAAGCTGCAGCCGGAGAAGCTGTTTTAAAAATCAAAACTAGGCTTAACTTAATGCACCTAACGTTGGCCGACCACAAGACCGAGGCACTTTTGATAAGCAGCAGAAAGACAGTGGAATTTCTGAATATTCGCGTGGGGACAGAGATCATTACGTCAAAGCCCGCTATCAAATACCTAGGTGTAATGATTGACTCACGACTTAGCTTCAAGTCCCATTTAGAGTTCGTTTCAAAGAAAGCCTCGACAATGCAGTCAAGCTTGTCGCGTATTATGTCAAACAACGGAGGACCAAGGCACAACAAACGAGTTCTTTATAGTAGGGTTATTAGCTCAATCCTCCTATATGCGGCCCCAATCTGGGCAGACGCTCTGATCGTAAAAAGCAACGCGAAAAAGACAACAACTGTCCATCGGCTAAGCGCCTTACGAGCAGTCTGCGGCTTCCGCACAATTTCAGACGAAGCCTCTTTTGTCATAGCTGGACTGATGCCAGTAGATATTATGGCCCATGAAATGAAACGAATTTATGATAAGCTTTCCGAAAACAATGGAAGATTAAACCCAAAAGTAGTAAAGGCAGAAGAAAGGGAAAACTCAATGAACATTTGGCAGGCTCGTTGGAATAGCTCCCTAAAGGGCAGGTGGACCTACGAGCTAATACCAAATATCAGCAAATGGGTTGAGAGAAACCACGGTCACACAAACTTTTATTTAACACAGTTTCTCTCGGGCCATGGGGTGTATCGAAAATATTTAAACAATTTTGGACACGATAGCTCCCCTTGCTGCCCAACATGCAGAGTCAGCGACGAAGACGCAGAACATATTATGTTCCAATGCCCTATGCTCCTCAAATCCGGGCAATTTTGAACGGAGAAACCTTCATTGACTCCATGCTTCAGTCAAATGAAAAGTGGAATAAAATATGCGCTCATGTAACGCGCATCCACATAGACGCGAGAAACGCAGAGATGGCAAGACGTCGCCAACGAAACACGTAAGGAGCAAATAAGCTAACCAGCCCCGTGAGGTAATACCTTTTTTGGCAGTTCCGCGGGGAGAATGGTCGTGGTGGAGAGGGTTTAGTATCGTAGGTGTAGCTTAGAGGCTGCAAGTCGTGCATGCTGCTATGGCGGCATAGCAGTACTCATGAGAGTTACCTCTCCCCGGGCGTCAACCCAAAAACAAAAAAAAACACATTTGCGGCTAATTTCGCTGCAAGGCATAGTGAAAATAATTATAGAGCAATAGTAACACAAATTCACGTTTAAATGGTCAAACATTTATATAGAACTGGGCAAACGCAGCAGGTGACTGAAAGTAAAAAAATAAATAACGGACGTGACCGAGTAGAACAAATGGAGGTCGATCCCTCCACTTCGCAACTCAGGCATCAGGCATACTACAAGGACCACAATTCAAATCAGGAAAACTATTACAGAAACCAACAGGGTAATCAGCAGAAACGTTTAGCCAACTCCAGATGGTACACGGGACAAAAATTCAGGGTGTACACCACTTGAAGGAAGAGGGTGATTCACCTAGCGAGTCAGCGTACGAGGAGAAGGCCGAACAGACCGCAGACGATATTAAATTTGACGAACTTAATTTTTTAGGGGAAGGTCCCTCCTACCTTGGATCTCCAAATACATTCACGGGATCACCGATATAAAAAAACGGTGTTACCTAAAAATATTCGGTGTAATAGCCGATTTTTTATTCTGCCAGACCTGACATCGTTTGACGGTGTAATCGGACTAGACCTACTAAATCAAGTGCATGCGAAAATCGATTTGAAATCAAATGTAATAACCCATGACTTTGGGGAGGAAGAAATGTTCTTCATAACGAGCCATGACGAAAGTCATCTTTCTCCAGGCTAACGCAGTACCAGCTGACGAAACGAATAACTTTTTTCAAATGATTAGAGGGTCTAACGGTCTAAAGGGTAGCAACAATCCGCACTGGAAATGAGGACCCGGTGCACTGTAGACGATACTCATATTCATTGGGCGCAGCGGAATTCGTTCATAAGGTAATCCAGACTTTGGTAACAAATGGTATTATACGACCATCCAGGTCTCCGTACAATAATCCCATATGGGTTGTTAAGAGAAAGGGATCAAGTTCAAAACAATGTTAATGTCAATGTTACTGTGAACGAAAATAAAAGCATGAGCAATGTAAACGAGGCGTATACTGTTCAAAATTCTCCCAAAACGACGATACGGGTAGAAAACACTGATAGGGGCATTGACCCTTTTAAGAGATGTGCAAAGCTTGCGCACTCAAAACCGCTAACTCCCTCGCAGGAAGCACAAGGCTCAGAGGACTCGCAAAAACCGAAAGAGACCAACTCAGTCGTGAATCATACGATCGCGGAAACTGTAAAAGAAAAGAGCGCATTTAGCAAACTTGGCGACGAAATAGACACGCTGCTAAGTATGCTTAGAGAAAACGAGGGTAAACGCCGGACTATCCACCAACCAATGAGGGACACTATAGGCAACATTAAACAAATGTACAACCAAGCCAAGATGGAATGTTTCAGTTGCAGCCCAAATAAAGCAGTATGTTCTGACAACAGCACTCAGACATCCCCATGGTTTAAACCCCCATCAGATCCACCCCGGAGAAAAGCTGGAACAGAAGCCGATGGCTTGCCCTTAAGCAAACGGGTAAAGAAAAACCTCAAAACTCAACCAAAGGCGAGTCCGAAAGGAAAGGAGACTTTGATTGCTCAATCGGCAGCCCACCAAATTAAACCCAACGAGTGGGTAGAAGTCAAAAAACGAGAAAAGAAAAATGACAAAAAAGCTGTTAGATCAAATACGATCAAAAAGTCGAGGCCTGATGCAATTGTCATCGAAAAAACAGGGAACATGTCCTACGCAGACATCTTGAAAAAGGTGAAAAATGACGCCAAGTTTAAAGACTACGCTGAATCAGTGTCAAAAATCAGGCGTACGCAAAAGGGTGACCTACTGATCGAACTTATCAAATCCTGTCAAAAGTCTACGGACCTAAAGGCTACAGTAGGCTCGGTTTTAGGCAGTGAGGCAGCGGTCAAGTCGCTCACGCAACGTATCATAATAGAATGCCGGGACATCGATGAAGTGACTACGAAAGAGGAGGTTCATAGCGCAATAACAGCTCTCCCAGGGTTGGAAGATACCGAGGTATCAGTCATAACGGGAATCCGGGCAGCATACGCTGGAACTGAAACGGCAACGCTAAGCTTGACAGTTTAGAAAGCCCAGAAACTTCTCCAGACTGGCAAAATTAAAATCGGCTGCGTCATCTGCCGTATAAGAGAGCGCGTGCAACTCCAAAAGTGCTTTAAGTGCCTCGAGTACGGTCACATGTCTAGAAACTGCTATAGCAAGACGCACAGGTCGAAACAATGCAGAAAGTGTGGCGTAGAAGGTCATTTTGCGAAAGTTACAAGTGTCCAGCTTTCAGGAAGGCTTTAACGAACCGACGCCCATGAGAATCAACCAAATAAATTTGAACCACTGCGAAGCCGCACAAGATCTGCTATCACAGACGGTAAGAGATGCAAGAGCAGACATAGCAGTCATAAGTGAACCTTACAAGTGCAAAGATGATGGAGCGTGGGTCAGCGATATTAAAAAATCCACAGCTATCTGGCTCTGCGGCGCATACGCATTCCAAGAGACGCTTAACGCCGACGAAGGATTCGTGCGCTGTAAAATAAATGGGCTACATATTATAAGTTGCTATGCAAGGCCAAGTCTCTCGGTAACAGAGTACCAGCAGCTATTGTTCAATATCGCCTCAGAAGCTCGTGGCAAGTCTCCGTTGATCATTGCGGGCGACTTCAATGCCTGGGCAGTGGAATGGGGTAGCAGATTAACAAATAAGAGAGGGGAGATGCTCCTGGAAACATTCGCCCAGCTCGATGTTACGGTTCTGAATACAGGCTCTGCGCTGACCTTCAGAAAAATGGGTACTGGCTCGATAATAGATATTTCCCTTGCAAGCGATTCGCTGGCCCAGAAAATCAAATGGATGGTAAGCGAAGAGTACACCCACTGTGACCACCAGGCCATTATAATAGATATAGCGGAGAAAAGAAACAAGCAAATGCCAAAGCTCACAGGGCCAAAATGGAAGGAAACGATGCTCGATAAAGATGTCCTGAAGTATATGGTGAAAGAGGTTACAACCATTACAGGACCAGCAGAATAGGTGGTGAGTCATTTGGCTTCTGGCCTAACTGAAGCTTGCGATGCATCAATGCCAAGAAGGTCAACAAATAAGAAATTCGCACCATGCTATTGGTGGAACAGGGATATAGAACTACTAAGAAAACAATGCCTAAGCGCTAGACGGAAAATGCAGCGAAGCAGAGGGAGGCCAGAGTTTTCCGATAACCTAAATGCTCTTAGAAAGTCAAGGAAGAGCCTTAAAGCTGCTAAAAGATAGCAAACTGGACAATTTTAAGAAAATATGCGACGAAGCAGACATAAATCCCTGGAGCACTGCTTATAGGGTAGTGCTAACAAAAACTAAAAGCGTTAAATCACCAAGCATTACGTGCCCAGAAATGCTGAGAAATATCATAACAACCCTTTTTCCACAAAGTGACGAGGACATACCATCAGTCTTCCCATGTTATGAGAAAAGTGAAATCCCAAGGGTAACCGAAGAAGAGTTGCTAATTGTATGCAGGAAGATTCAAAACCGCAAATCTCCAGGTCCCGACGGCATTCCAAATAAGGCCCTGAAGGCCGCTATTATAGCGCGGCCGGAAATATTTGTGCTTGCTTTCAACTCATGCCTTATAGAAGGTTATTTCCCAGTAAGGTGGAAGAAGCAAACCCTGGTGCTATTACCCAAAGGCAACAAACCCCCAGATGAGCCGTCGTCTTATCGTCCGATCTGCTTACTGGACACGCTTGGAAAAGTTCTTGAAAGGATTATATGCAACAGGATAACGTCGTTTGCCGAAGAAAATGGGTCTCTCTCGATGAACGAGTTCGGTTTTAGAAAATCCCGTTCCACGATAGACGCGATTAAGACCGTTGCCGACGTTGCATCGGACGTCATAAAGGGCAAGAGATGGCTTGGCGGGAAAAAGGAATACTGCGCCATAGTAACACTAGACGTCAAAAATGCTTTTAATACCGCAAGCTGGCGATGCATTATAGAGACACTTATAAGAATAGGCACTCCAAGCTATATCATAAAAATAATAGCGAGCTATTTTTCAAACCGCAAGCTTCTGTACAGAAGCGATAATGGGCCGGAGATGTATAACGTGACAGCAGGGGTCCCACAAGGATCTGTCCTTGGACCACTCCTGTGGAACCTTATGTACGATGGTGTCTTGAGCCTGGAAATGCCTCGACGTACAAAAGTGGTGGCTTTCGCAGACGATGTCGTGGTAGTAGTTGTGGCAAAACATCTACATCAAATTGAAGCTGCAGCCGGAGAAGCTGTTTTAAAAATCAAAACTAGGCTTAACTTAATGCACCTAACGTTGGCCGACCACAAGACCGAGGCACTTTTGATAAGCAGCAGAAAGACAGTGGAATTTCTGAATATTCGCGTGGGGACAGAGATCATTACGTCAAAGCCCGCTATCAAATACCTAGGTGTAATGATTGACTCACGACTTAGCTTCAAGTCCCATTTAGAGTTCGTTTCAAAGAAAGCCTCGACAATGCAGTCAAGCTTGTCGCGTATTATGTCAAACAACGGAGGACCAAGGCACAACAAACGAGTTCTTTATAGTAGGGTTATTAGCTCAATCCTCCTATATGCGGCCCCAATCTGGGCAGACGCTCTGATCGTAAAAAGCAACGCGAAAAAGACAACAACTGTCCATCGGCTAAGCGCCTTACGAGCAGTCTGCGGCTTCCGCACAATTTCAGACGAAGCCTCTTTTGTCATAGCTGGACTGATGCCAGTAGATATTATGGCCCATGAAATGAAACGAATTTATGATAAGCTTTCCGAAAACAATGGAAGATTAAACCCAAAAGTAGTAAAGGCAGAAGAAAGGGAAAACTCAATGAACATTTGGCAGGCTCGTTGGAATAGCTCCCTAAAGGGCAGGTGGACCTACGAGCTAATACCAAATATCAGCAAATGGGTTGAGAGAAACCACGGTCACACAAACTTTTATTTAACACAGTTTCTCTCGGGCCATGGGGTGTATCGAAAACATTTAAACATTTTGGACACGATAGCGCCCCTTGCTGCCCAACATGCAGAGTCAGCGACGAAGACGCAGAACATATTATGTTCCAATGCCCTATGCTCCTAAAATCCGGCAATTTTGAACGGAGAAACCTTCATTGACTCCATGCTTCAGTCAAATGAAAAGTGGAATAAAATATGCGCTCATGTAACGCGCATCCACATAGACGCGAGAAACGCAGAGATGGCAAGACGTCGCCAACGAAACACGTAAGGAGCAAATAAGCTAACCAGCCCCGTGAGGTAATACCTTTTTTGGCAGTTCCGCGGGGAGAATGGTCGTGGTGGAGAGGGTTTAGTATCGTAGGTGTAGCTTAGAGGCTGCAAGTCGTGCATGCTGCTATGGCGGCATAGCAGTACTCATGAGAGTTACCTCTCCCCGGGCGTCAACCCAAAAACAAAAAAAAACACATTTGCGGCTAATTTCGCTGCAAGGCATAGTGAAAATAATTATAGAGCAATAGTAACACAAATTCACGTTTAAATGGTCAAACATTTATATAGAACTGGGCAAACGCAGCAGGTGACTGAAAGTAAAAAAATAAATAACGGACGTGACCGAGTAGAACAAATGGAGGTCGATCCCTCCACTTCGCAACCCAGGCATCAGGCATACTACAAGGACCACAATTCAAATCAGGAAAACTATTACAGAAACCAACAGGGTAATCAGCAAAAACGTTTAGCCAACTCCAGATGGTACACGGGACAAAAATTCAGGGTGTACACCACTTGAAGGAAGAGGGTGATTCACCTAGCGAGTCAGCGTACGAGGAGAAGGCCGAACAGACCGCAGACGATATTAAATTTGACGAACTTAATTTTTTAGGGGAAGGTCCCTCCTACCTTGGATCTCCAAATACATTCACGGGATCACCGATATAAAAAAACGGTGTTACCTAAAAATATTCGGTGTAATAGCCGATTTTTTATTCTGCCAGACCTGACATCGTTTGACGGTGTAATCGGACTAGACCTACTAAATCAAGTGCATGCGAAAATCGATTTGAAATCAAATGTAATAACCCATGACTTTGGGGAGGAAGAAATGTTCTTCATAACGAGCCATGACGAAAGTCATCTTCGCCTCCAGGCTAACGCAGTACCAGCTGACGAAAGGAATAACTTTTTTCAAATGATTAGAGGGTCTAACGGTCTAAAGGGTAGCAACAATCCGCACTGGAAATGAGGACCCGGTGCACTGTAGACGATACTCATATTCATTGGGCGCAGCGGAATTCGTTCATAAGGTAATCCAGACTTTGGTAACAAATGGTATTATACGACCATCCAGGTCTCCGTACAATAATCCCATATGGGTTGTTAAGAGAAAGGGCGTGGATGACGCCGAAAAAGCAAAGCAAAGGTTAGTTATCGATTTTCGCAAACTCAAAGAAAAGACTATAGGTGACAAATATCCTATTCCTGATATTACAGAAATTCTGTCTAATTTATTTTACCACTCTGGACTTAAAATCTGATTTTCACCAAGTTAACTTGTCGGAGCGCGATAGGGAAAAACAGCTTTCTCTATCAAGAACGGAAAATACGAATTCTGCCGGTTGCTGTACGGATTAAAAAACGCTCCAAGTATTTTTCAAAGGGCGATAGATGATGTGTTGAGGGAACTTATCGGAAAAAGCTGTTTTGTTTACGTGGACGATGTTATAATTTTTTCACAAGACAAACAACACCAGTTGAAGGATGTAGAAGCAATCCTAAAAAATGTATTCAATGCAAATATGAGAGTATCAGCTGAAAAGTCAAAACTTTTAAGAACAGAGGTAGAGTATTTGGGATTTATGGTGTCACAAGGTGGAATAAAAACGTGTCCAACCAAAGTCGACACAATATGAGAGTATCAGCTGAAAAGTCAAAACTTTTTAGTACAGAGGTAGAGTATTTGGGATTTAAGGTGTCACAAGGTGGAATAAAAACGTGTCCAACCAAAGTCGACACAGTATGAAAATTGTCTGTGCAAACCACCCTAAGGGGGCTTAGATCGTTTTTAGGCTTGGCGGGGTACTACAGGTGTTTTATAAAAGACTTCGAAAAAATAGCCAAACCATTATCAAACATATTGAGGGGAGAATACGGTCGAGTGACTGCCTCGCAGTCGAAAAAAAACGTAATTGATTTGACTGATGAGCAGAAAAAGACTTTTGATACGTTAAAGGAAATACTGGCATCCGAGGACGTAACATTAACTTATCAAAATTTTAACAAACCATTTGATTTAACTACTGACGCGTCTTCACACGCTATAGGTGCTGTCCTCTCGCAAGAAGGCAAACCTATCACCATGATTTCTCGCACCTTATCTGGTCCCGAAGAGCATTATGCAACACACCAAAGAGAGCTACTGGCTGTCGTTTCGGCATTCAAAACACTAAGAAATTACCTCTACGGTGTAACAAATTTAAATGTATTTATGGACAACCAGCCGCTAACGTTTGCGGTCTCAGAGAAAAATCCAAACTTGAAAATTAAGAGATGGAAAGCCTTCATTGACGAGTGCAATGCTAAGCTCATCTACAAACCGGGTAAAGAGAATGTGGTTGCGGATGCATTATCGAGGCAGCATATAAACGCCTTAGATAGTATGAGTGTTGAAACGATTCACAGCGAAGAATCTTCAACTAATACAATTGAAAGAACCGATAAGCCGGTAAACTGCTTCCGACACCAGATACTTATAGAAGAAGGTATACTCGTAGAACCTCAAAGAAGAACCTTTATTATTTTCGAAAAAAAGGCATGTCATTTCATACCAAACGGCGGACGATTTGATAAAATTCCTGCCGGAGGCTATAAACGTATATGTAGTTAACGCAATATATTGGGACTTACACACATTAGCACAAGTTCAGCATAAAATAAATTAACTTTTTCCATCGGTAAAATTTAGACACACGGATAAATTTGTTAATCACATATCTGACGCAAACGAACAGCAAACCATTGCGGCTGAGCATAATCGAGCGCATCGCGCAGTTCAAAAAAACACAAAGCAGATATTAGAAGACTATTTTTTTCCAAACCTAGAAAGGAAGGCTAAACAAATCGTGGCCAACTGCCGCTTATGTTCTCAAGCGAAATACGACCGCCACCCAACATATTGCTCAGACACCCATACCAACATATTGCGGAGAAATCCTTCACATTGACATACCGGAACGAAGTATTGTTTGACTTCAAAGTTTGCGATAGTACAGTCGCTAAAGTGTAGAACGATAGTGGACGTAAAACCCCAGCTTCTGCAACTATTCAACATGTTTTTCGGTACGAAAATCATCTATTCCGACAATGAAAAGGCAGTAAATTCATTTAGCGTCAAAGCAACACTGAAAAACCATTTTAATGTAGATATCGCGAACGCCCCACCACTTCATAGTACATCAAATGGTCAGGTAGAGCCATTCCATAGCACACTGATGGAAATATCGCGATGCCTTAAAATTGATAAAAATCTAGAGGATATCGGGGAAATAATTATTTTGCCCACAATTAAGTATAATAACTCATTTCATACGGTAACTTAAAAGAATGAAGCCCATTAGGGACTTTCGTCCAAAAAAAGACGATGGGCAGATAGCGTCTCGCTTGAAAAATGCGCAAGAAAAGCATTAATAACAAGCAATAAAAATAGAAGAGATGGGGAATTCTTAGAAGGGGATAAAGTGCTATTTAAAACCAATAAGAGACTAGGCAATAAATTGACGCCTCTTTATACTGCGGAAAATGTTGAAAAAGATTTGGGCACAACAGTGCTCATAAGAGTGAAGAGGGTTCATAAGAACAACCTTCGCTAAAATAAAAATAAAAATTATATTATTAGTTTTTATGTTTATGTGCTTTTAGGGTTAGATATAATCATCGCTATACTAGTATCGGGAACGAAGGGACGAGTAATATACTACTCCTAGCAAAGTGCATTGCGGTAGTTGATGGCGACCTCGTAATTTGGGCGAACTTTGGACATATCAAACACCTTACAAATTTGACTCTTTATGAATCCCTAAGGGATGAGACAATTAACGCCACAGACCTTTTCCCGCAAACACATATGCGGAAGTGGTTGATCACGGACGTAATACAGATAAATACACTTATTCAAACGGTAAATACTCCTTACAGGCAGACTAGAAGCTTGAATGCTCTCGGGACAGTACTGAAATATATTGCTGGGACTCCCAATCACGACGACTTTGACAGACTGCCGAACACAGCGGAACGGCTGATTGACTCGAAGGACAGACAATGCACCATTAACACAGAGGTTCAAAAGGAAATCAATAGCCTTACCATTACAGTGAACAAAATTTTGGAAGCAGCAAACCAAAAATGGCTCATGGCCAGAAACAGAGCAATAATAATAGAACCAGTGTAGTGACCTTCATCAAATATACAACAAAGCCAATCGCTGACTGTGCAATACAGCAGTGTAAACAAATACATAGCTTAGCGCATTGACCGCTGCACTGCCGCAACGCTATCGCTGCGCCGGCAGAATATTTCGGTGACACATTGTGCATAAACCATCGGCAACAAAGACATTGGAATAAAGGGTGGAGTTATGGAAATGTCTTTACATGATTATTTCATATAAAAAGTTGTAAGTTTTACTGAATAAAATTAGAATAATTCTGACAGCTATGTAAAACTGGCATTTTATTTCTCACTATTCCGGCAACCTCACGGCTACCTAATGATCAGCAGAACCCTCTCTGCCTTAATAATAAAGAGGAGTCTTGTATAATACTACAAATAGGACCAACACACTAGATAGCATTATTACCTCCATTACTTTCGCAAAAATCGGAACCTTGAACCCCATACTCTTGGACAGTAATGAAATAAATTCCATTATAGAAAACGAGCAAATCACAATCCTTACGGTACCCGATATTATATCCCTAGCTAGGGTTAAGATTCTACAATATAACAATATCATATATTTTTTAATAAAATACCCTATTGCTCAGTTTAGTTGTAAGAAAATTTATATTTTGCCCGTAGCCCACGCCTGGGAAATCCTGCACCTACAGGAATCCATCTTAACTACGTTCCACAACCAAACTCTTGCGGTAAAGAACTGCAGCGACACGATACTAAAGTTTTGTTTACCATCATCAGTTACGTCATGCGCTTTACAACTAGTGACACGCAACAACGCCAACTGCGGCACAACAATAATTAATATCGCACCTATTGCGCAGGTCAGCGATGGTTTGATTATTATTAACGACCAACTGGCTGACATAGAAGAAAATTATGAAGCTCCGATCACAGTCAACGGTACCTACCTGGTTGTCTTCAAGGATCGTGTGAGAATTAATGATGGTACAATATTTTACAATGAAAATGCTACGACGCCTCTAAAACTAGAAGCACCATGGGCTGCCGCAATTAACCTCACACAACACACGGATATACTTAGCGCACCCTACCTCCACCATGTTAACCAGCAGAGTCTCCAACACATAAAACATCTGCAACAGCGTGAAGGAAGAAGCTTTCCATAACCCAATCGGTCGAAGTAACAATACAAAACGCCGCTACGAGAGCCGTGGACGTCCCTGTCTTAGAAGGGGAGGAGTTATCGTAAATAACTTCTCCAACTCAGGTTTATTGCACCAAATATTTCACACGAGCCGCTACATATGTCAGCAGAACTGCGTTCACTCGGGTTGACTGCACCGAATATTCCACCCGAGCCGCTACGTCAGCAGAATTGCGTTCACACAGGTTAACTGCACCGAATATTCTATACGTGCCGCTTGGTCAGCAGAATTGCGTTCACACAGTATAACGCCAGCGGAACAGCAGCAGCCTCGCGCGACGCCGTGGGTTAGGCGTAGGCTAGGGCACAATTGTAAAGTTATGTTTTTAAACTCATTCTGAATTGACCGTAACAAGAGGGGATTAAATTGTTAAAACAAATATATACCTTGAAATTCGTTTAATTTACTGTTCACAAATTATAGCACAAACATATATTGACACATAAAATTGTTTTTCCATTTGCAACATCGTTACTTCGTAACGAACATCATTAAAAATTATTTTTAAATTTTATAAAAAATGTAGAAAACATTTATCAAAATTAAATCACTACTTCGAACTTAAAAAAAAATTTTAGAATTGGTTCGGGTATGCAGATATGTAGCTGATTAAATGCTAGAACAACAACGTGCAAGTGTCTGGTGGCTACGAATTATCACTGATTTTTGAAAATTTTTTTAATAACGCTCTTTCGCCACTAATTTCATAAAAAAAAATAAACGCGGTTTTGCTTTGTATAGAAGAAGAAGTTGCCAGTAAAAAATGTGAAAATATAGTGATAACATGCAGACATTTTAAATTTGCACTTTCTCTACTAAAATTTAATGAGCCAAAAAGCTACACACTCAAATTAATCCCAAACACTTTTTTAAAAAGTTAAAAATTTTGCAAAATCAGCATGTATTGAAAGGTGTATTTAGATGTTAAGAAAAAAACTGTTCGATAAATTGCCGCTTAAGGTACAATGGAAATTTTGCATTTCAACGAAGATTATATTAATAAACAAAAAAAAGCATTCAAGGTGGGGTAAAATTTTGGTTTAAAGCAGGGACCGAAAATAACTGTTATATAAAATATTTTAAACCGTCGCACACACATACTTCCTTATACCAAAATGGGTAATTTTTTTTAGCTCTTTTCAAATTTGGTTTGATTGTAAATTTGGACAAAAAAGGTAGGAAGTGCCCGTTATTTTTGCACTCATATATTTGAATTCAACATAAAATAGTATATGTCTTTCATTTTTTGAACCATAAATAAAAGTCATTTTATGGCCGATATTTTTCTTGCTTTTCGAAACAGTTAAACATGGACTTTTATTTGTCTGTCTTAAAATAAAAGAAAATCTAATTATGGTCGAGAAAAGTCACATAAAGACACATAAGTAAGAAAATATTATAAAAGTCCTATATTTTATTTTCCTTTTTAAAATATTTTCTGTAGAATTTTCAGTTAGTGGAACAGTCTATGCAGATTTCGTTGTTGCATGCCGAATATTGTGGCTAGTCCGATTTTCGTTTTCCTATATATAAAACAACAACAAAATTAAGTGTTTTTGATTTCTCTTTCTTTGGGAACCATGTGTAACAATGTTTTTATTATGGTGTATTTATTTATAAGACGATTTTTTTCCAAACCGTCTGCCGATACATTTGTTCCCAAGTCACTTAAATCTAACTTTAAGGCTGAAAACGTTCATACTAAACTAACTTGTGTGGCAGGTACATATTGTATTATTTTTGTTAACAAAAATTAGTTTGGTTACACAAATTTTAAACTCTCCCAATACTGCATAGAACTGGCAATGGCAGACCTCCGAGGATATTTCTACCATGAAAAATATTCTCATAAATTCATCTGCCGTTCGGGAGTTGAAATAAATCTGAAGGTTCCTGCATTTGTGGTACAACATAAAATACGCACACCACAAATGGTAGAAGTTTTGTCCTAAAAGTGAACTTTGCGAAACAGTCGCCTCAAACACAAGGGGAGAGAAACGAACTTTTGGAGCATTTGCACTTGTGCCATGCAAACATTCGTCAGGAGAACTTAGGTCCTCAGTCTAAGAAGACGGAAAGAAAATTATCACTGTTTTGCATTTCGATTTCGACAATTTTTGTATAAATCCTTTTACATCGATTTGTTTATTTATTTATTCGACTCCGTTCCATTTTTGTTATTGTTATTTAATTTTTGATAGTTATTGATTCTTTTATTAGAGGTGCAAAGCTATTAATTGCGCTACTGATGTATAGAATATTTAGTGCATGCAAATAAAAACAAATCTTTAATTTGGACAAAAGAACAAAAAAATGTTCGTCTTACGGTAAGGCGCAGAAGCATGGACGATAATCAGATGATACGGCTCTTGCAGTGTTAGAGAGAAAGATTCTTCATAGATTTTTGGGCCTTTACGGACTCCAGCCCTGAAAGTATTCGACTTGGTACCTGCTGGTGATAAAAGATGAAAAGGGGGACTCTCCCTCTGCGTTAGAAAGAGTATTGGTAAAAGACTTGGATACCCTTGGTATATCCAATTGGCGCCAGTTTGCGAAAGACAGAAAAAACTGGTGTGCTATGCTAAGCTTTTATCGACTTAAGAATGAAACTAAAGAAAAAAGTGTTCGCACATCTCTGTTAACCTAAAGCTCTTGTTTGATTAAATGTTCGAAAATTGACATATGAAAATTTGGTTAGAGGCTGTATTATTTGGATTGAGTTTCTATTAATAATAATATAGAATTAGTAATTCGTTCGATATTTTTTCTTCACCATGTGCGGGTTGCGACTGAGCGTGTACATAAACGTGAACACAGATTGCTAGAAGAATAGGGAAATATTCGTATTTACATAGGCACATATACCTAGAATTAAATAAATACAATCAATATAACACTCGTAACAAACAATAAACTTTATCCTCAAGTAAAAATTCAATATAAAGCCACAACTTAAAAATGTGCGCATTACAGCACTTAGGCTTTTACATTAACAAATTGATTATTAAAATAAATTCAAAAGAACTTCGGTTATATTAACACATAATACATTTTACCGTCCGTCAAATTTTAATATATTACCAAAAATGTCTGACTTTTATTATACCTTCCTCCATATAAGGGTCTTAAGGTGACTTTTTTCAACGATACTCAAATTCTTTACCATATAAAGACTTTTATTTGAGAACAGAAAAATGAAAGTCCAAGTTTAACTGTTTCGAAAAGCAGAAAAAATATCTGTCATCAAAAGACTTTTATTTCTAGTTTAAAAAATAAAAGTTAGAAAATGACACAATGAGTTGAATTTAATAATATGGGTTAAACAATAACTTACTTATTTCTTTTGACTTTATGGTTAAGAGTAAGAAATTAACAATCTGAAGGTAATTTTATAGAAAAGAATCATATCAGTCCTTGCATTACATGAGCTCAAAATCATTTAATGCGTCTTAAAAGTATATTAAAATTAGCACACTCACCACCGTTGCCAAAAAACGGAGAATTCCCCATTAAACTAGATGAATCGAATGTACTTATATCAAATATAAGCGGTCTTAAACACAGAAGAATAATTTTGTTTAGCAGAGTGGTTAGCTCAGTCTGCACAAGCCCATGAAATGATCATACACTGTACGCGAAGAAACTAATGTCGCAGTACCGTCCGTAATTGCCCGTTTCCTGCCATCTTCTTATAGACGGAAGAAAAATAGTACATGTGGACAATATCAGAAAAAATCGAAAAAGAAGATATAGAGAAAGACCAATATTTAAGTTTCAAAAAAAAACGTTGAAAAACCATTGGAATGAAATAGGAAAAGGTAGACATATCCCAGGCGTCAAACATTTCTTGAAAATGCCACTTTAACTTTACGCAGACTCCGTCGAGGCATGGTCGCAATCGAGTGCATGGTTGTCACAAGCTTAAGAAAAGAAATTACCAAAAAATTAAAAAAAAGGTACCAGAGAGTTCAAAACACAGTTTATTGATATAATAAAATTAAAAACAACAAGTTAGTTATACACATACGTACGGACATGTTCATATGTTATTCATTAATGCTCAGAAGAAATACTGATTAATAAATAGATAAAACTATTTATACATAAAAATACTCGTACAATAAGTAAGCGATGTATGTATGTACATACACATATATGAAGATATTTAAAATCTTTTGGTTACCAAATATACCTAGCCTTCATACTACTACGGCAAAATTCCTTTGTTCGCATTTCATTATTTTACAGTATAAAACCAGGGATGCTCAATTAACGAAATGGTACCATTTCGATCAGTTAACGAGCAAAATTAACTTAACAAGATGTGTTTGCTACGTTTCGGCGCCATTAGTTATATCAACACGAAGGTTCACGATAAATATAAACGTTTAATGTTTTTAATAATGTTATAACGTTAACGACAGCGTTTCGTTTCGGTTAAAAAGTAATGAAATTTATTATGATAATTGCTTTAACAATAACATTTTGAAATGTTTTAACCAAAACAACTAAAAACACTTCGTTAACGTCAAATTTAACGTTACATTGTATGCTTGTAAAGTGTGTTTTTTTAGACGTGTGGTTTTCAACGATGCAATACTTTTTTCTGAGTTTGTCTTTTTGACAGCTGTTACTGGATTTATTTTCAGTTTGAATTGACATTTCATAATAAACAGACTTCCTCCGGAACAACGTTTACAAATCGTGCATATTTATTACCATAACGAGATGGCACTAGATCCTGATTTTCACAAGAACATTTTGTTCAGTGATGAAGCCCACTTTTGGTTAAATGGGTACGTTAATAAACAAAATTGTCACATTTAGAGTGATGATAATCCACAAGCCAATGTTGAGACGCCGTCACAGCCTCAAAAAGCCTCTGTATGGTGTGCTCTACGGGCAGAGGGAATCATGGGCCCATATTTCTTCAAAAATGAAGCCGGCCATAATGTTAGTCAATTGGGAACGCTATAGAACCGTGATTAATGCCTGAACTGCAGGCTGTTGATGTGGACGACCTTTGGTTTCAACAAGTTGGCGCTACATGCCATACAGCCAACGAAACAATCACTTTATTGAACGAAACTTTTGGTAAGCGCATTATCTTGCGTCGTGGGCCTCCAAGATCGTGCGATTTAACACAGCTGGACTGTTTTTTGTGGGGTTATGTGAAGTCGCTTGTCTACGCAGATAAGCCCGAGACGATTGACGCCTTGGAAGAGAATATTCGGCTCGTTATTGCTGACATACGGCCCTAATTGTTTTAAAAAGTGGTCAAAAATTGGACCTCTCGGCGGGAATTTATTCGAGCCAGCCGCGTCAGTCACTTGCCCGAAACCATTTTTAAGACATAATGGCAAACCCTTATCTTTATAATCATCCTTTTTATTGTGATGTTTTATTTTGATTTGTTTTTTTTATATTTATATTTATTGTTTTGTTTTGTTATTGTGTATTTTATTTCTTTTGATTTGCCTTGCATATTCCTTTTTATTTTGTTTCATATTGTTTTGTATTATTTTTCATTTGATTTGCTTGTTAGTTTTTATTGTTTTGTTTTGCTTTGTTTAGGTTAATTTCTTGCTTGTTTAGTTTTATTTTGGTTTGTTTGGTTTCGGTTTTGTTTTAAATTGTTTTGTTATACCCGAGTGTACATGTACACAAGGGTATTAAAACTTTGTTCGCATAACGGTTGTTTGTAACAGCAAAAAACTATCTAGATAGATATAGACATGTATATACTAAAATGATTAGAATAAAAAGAGGATTCGATTTAGCTCTGACTGTCTGTCCGTCCGTCCGTCCGTCTGTCCGTGGTTACAATAACTTGAGTAAAAATTGAGATATCTCAATGAAATTTGGTACATAGATTGCTCTTTGACCAGGGTAGATGGTAATGGAAATGGTCAAGATCAGTCAATAACCACGCCCATATTGAAAAATGCAAAAACTCCGTTGTTCGGTATCCATTAAATAGAGTTTAATTTTGTATTTGGAGCGATTTTGAACTAACAAATTAGGAATTTATGAAATTTTAAAAAATGGGCATTGCCACACTCACTTATGAAAAATTTTCTGTAATCTCAATAACAGTATTAGTTATCGTCACAAAATTTGGTGGATATATTTTCCTTGATATCGCTATTATTATCGTAGAAAATTTTATTAAAACAAATTGAGTGAAATTCGGTATTTGGAGCAATTTTGAACTAAGAAATTAGGTAGTTGTGTAATTTTGAAAAATGGGCGTTGCCACGTCCACTTAGGAAAACATGGCTATAGTGTAAAGTATCGTCACAAAAGTTGGTGAACAAACTTTCCTCAACATCGCTGTTGTCAGCGTTAAAAATTTTTTAAATCGGACCATAACCTCGCCCACCTCCCATATAACGGAAATTTTAAAAAGTGCAAAAATTCCATTTTTTCTTTATCTATTTTATCATATTAATTTAAGTTTGATATTTAGAGAGATAGTTAATAAAGAAACTTGATTTTTATGAAATTTTGAAAAATGGTCGTTACCACGCCCCCATATAAAAAACGTCTGTAGGTATCTCAATAATGATGTAAGGTATCGTCACAAAATTTGGTGAACATATTGTCCTTGATACCATTAGCATTACCGTCAATAGTTTTTAAAATCGGACCATAACCACTCCCAACTTCCGTTAAACGGAAATTTTGAAAAATGCAAAAAACTTCGTTTTCAGTATTTACTGGAAGATATTGAGTAAAGTTTAATACTATCAGCGATTTGAAACAAAGAAACGGGGTTTTTATGAAATTATGGGCACCGCCCATACAAAAATACATCGCAAGGGTATATAAAAATCGGTTTTGCCCGAATTTACCTTTTTTTACTTGTTGTTTATTGCAAGCGAGACTTTTCCGGTTTAACAATATAAAATACCTCTTTATTCGTCGAGTTTTGTTATTTTAATTATAATTCCTTTGTAATTCACCTTATGTTTTACTAAAGCTCATAGAGCCAAATAAAAAATTATAATTCAAAGCGCACAGCGCATTTTGGTTAATTAATTAATTAAAAATAAATGAATATGATACTTCAATGCGCAAATTTTAAAGAAAAGAAAAATTATTGGCTAAGCTCTAAGTGGACGACGGCGATACCACGGTGGTTCATTGAAGCTCCAACGTTGACGCACAGATCGGTCCCAGGGTTCTGGGGTGTACGCTGGTCGTTGGTGATGACGTGGTTAGCAACTCGAACACGCAAAAGCTAAAGATGGAAGAGAGCTTGTAGAAAATGCGCGCCGCGCTTTTATATTAACAGCAGCACTGGAAACATATTCCAGGGCTGTTTCATCGCTCCGAACTTAATCAGGGAAGTTTAAGTTCGGGAATTATGCAGGGATGCATGTCTTCACATGACTGAGAGCCATGGAAGTGACAACTATGGAACTTATGCAGGTATGCATTTCTTCACATGAGCGGGAGCCATGGAGATTATTCTAAGTGTGCAAGTCACTAAAACATGGCGGCCGCGTTGCACAGGATAAAGAATCGGTATGATCTTCCGGGTCCTCCTTTTCAAAATGTAAACAGAAATTTATGACGTTATTGTAATCGAAGATAAACTTTGACATTATTGCGGACGCTATTGCCATAATCGGATTATGGATGTGGAGTAGGTAATAGTCAAATTAACAAGTTTTTTTTTGGAAGTTGGTCGAAACGCAAAATTTATCTTTTTATATGCCAAACGTAGCTCACCGCAATGCAAGAGGGCGAACTATAATTTCGGTGCGAACGTATGTATTAAGATAACGATAATAAATTTATTATTTTATTTTTAAATGAGCTAAAGGCCAATTTTTGTTGGAACAATTAGAGAAAAAACAACAACACCAAAGCGGTAGAAGTTATAGTACTATTTCGGAAATCACCACATTTCCTCATCAGACTTCTTTCTTCACGGCTTCCGCGGGAGTCGAACCCGCGCTACCACGCAACACTTAAGCCAGCGTCTCAACAGGCTGAGCTAAGTTTACGCTGTGTGAGCTGTTGTTATTTTCTCCTTTTCCTTTACACATCACTACAATCAAGTGTGACTGTCCCGCCGATATTTCAACTTGACTGTGTAGTTGTTGTTTGTACAAATTTTGTATATTTATATTTGTTTGTTAGGCAGGCTCAACCTTATTGTTAATTTTTGTTGTTTGTTAGGCAGGCTCAACCTTATTGTTAATTTTTGTTGTTTTCGGCCAACAAAATATACAAAATTTGTACAACAACTACACAGTCAAGTTGAAATAGCGGCGAAACAGTCGCACTTGATTGTAGTGAGTTGTAAAGGAAAAGGAGAAAATAACAACAGCTCACACAGCGTAAGCTTATCTCAGCCTGTTGAGACGCTGGTTTAAGTGTTGCGTGCTGGCGCGGGTTCGATTCCCGCGGAAGCCGTGAAGAAAGAAGTCTGATGGGGAAATGTGGTGATTTCCGAAATAGCACTATAACTTCTACCGCTTTGGTGTTGTTTTTTTTTCTCTACTTTTTCCAACAAAAATTGGACTTTAGCTCATTTAAAAATAAAATAATGAAATTAAACAGGTCGAAAACAACAAAAAATAAATTTATATGGATGCCAAAGTTTAGTTGGTAAGAGAAAATGAGATAAAGTGAACCGCTTTTTTTTTCTTTAAAAACACATATCTAAAAAACACCCTTTATGAACCTCAAGTTTCTTTTTTAACTTTGTTTTCAATAAGCTAAGTACGAAAATTTACGAGAGACACATTCAATTATATACAAAGTTTGATAAATCGTTAAAGGCCCTTTCATTCAAACCATTTTGAAAACACTGACTTGATCCCAGAAAGCACTTAAATGTTATTTATTTTTGAGATCACTTTTAGACAACCTTCAAAATTTCCATTCGGTTACAACTTATTTCACATTTGAGTTTAGTAAATAAGAAAAACTGTTGCAAAAAACAACCTTTATGAACCTCAAGTTTTTTTTCTTAACTTTGTTTTGAATAAACTAAGTACGAAAATTTACGAGAGACACATTAAATTATATACAAAGTTTGATAAATCATTAAAGGCACTTTCATTCAAACCATTTTGAAAACACCGACTTGATCCCAGAAAGCACTTAAATGTAATTTATTTTTGAGATCACTTTTAGACAACCTTCAAAGTTTCCATTCGGTTACAACTTATTTCACATTTGAGTTTAGTAAATAAGAAAAACTGTTGCAAAGTTGTGCTTTTTTTTTGGAGGAAAAGCATTTTTTGGTATAATAATTGCCTACCGCATCGCATTGCTCTTTCGCATTTATTTACAGACTAACACCCCCACCTGGTCTACTAAAATCAAACCTCATTTGTAACTGCCTTAGCATTTAGTATATATAAAAGTTACAAATTGTTTCTTTAAGGAATTTATAAAATCGCCGAACACGACGTGGTATGTGGGGTGCAGAGAGAGATTTAAGGTGAGGACTGTACATGGACGGCATCGCAGAAACTAACGTAAATTCACGTGAAACAACATTATAATGCGCTTATTTTAGGGAAATTGCAATGTTTTCAACATTTATTTTAAATGTGCAAAATACTCACCCTTTACTGTCCCATCGTTCTTTCTCAAAGCCCTTGTGATTTGATTGTGCGATCGATGATTCCATGAGATCCACATAACGTACAACTAACGGTGCAAACGTATCTCGTAAATGCTGATGGAAGCGTCCATTTCGCAAATTATCTACGTAAATTAAATGTGTACATACTATAGTTTACTATATACACATATGTTAACAAAAGAGTGAGTACATGCTACTGAAAATTCAAATAACTAATATAAGCCCTCTAGCGGCGAAACTCTATTTAATTTTACACAATTACATGAAAGTGAATAAAACTATTCCCTGCCATTCGTTTGTTCGATTCAAAATTGGTGGGAGGGGCTCAAAATTCATTTTATTCGAATTTCCAACCTTTTCTTTTACTGGAAATTTTAAAGTTTGTTTGAAAGATAATCGCCCCTTTCGCAGAATCCGATACGGAATTGGTTTTTGTCGGAAATGTAATCCGATATCGGTTTCATTTGGTGTCGCGAAATTATTCAACTCAATTTCAATTCAATTCAATTTATTTACATACATATACAGTTTTGCACATAGTAAGACTGAGTATTTTACAAGTACATCTGATGGCGGTAGAATTCTAGCTAAACACAGTAACTTATAAACTAATTTTCTTAAATTATTAATTATAAAGTACTTTTTTAATTAAATTACTAGTCGAGAGAAAAGCTTAAAGATAAGTTATAATAAAGAATATTAAAGAAAATTTAATACTGCCATTTTAAAACATCTTGCTTGCTTAATGCGTTTAATTTCAATTGGTAAAGATTTCCAAAATTTTACTGTGCTAACAACAAAACATGGGCTCTGAAACACGGTAATCATGCTTCGGAACAACTAGATTTAATGTTCGGGGACATTGTCCTACTTAATTTTACTGAGCTAACAATAAACATGCGCTCTGAAACACGGTAATCATGCTTCGATACAACTAGCTTTAATGTTTGGGGACATTGTCCTACTTTAATATGTTTGTAGAGGTAATGTGGCCTATGGACATATATAAGTTTGTGCAAAAAACCAAGTGCCCGCAATTTGAAATATGAGCTCAGATCGATACCAAGAATCTGCTTTGAGTAGTTCGAGATGTGGTCATACTTCCTTTTTTCGAATACGAACCGCGTTATTTAGGGCTATTTGTAGCTTATTACTTGATGTTTTATCCAGGTTGCAGTATATAAGTTCTGCATAGGAGATGTGTGGTACGATGAGTGCCTTAACAATTTTCAATTTAGTTTTCTGGGGTAATTGGTAGGCGTTATGATACAACTTTCTGATAATATTGTACATATATTTTAGTAACAGTATAGTTTATGTGGTCCACGCATGATAACCTCGAATTTATTCTAAATCCTTAGTTTGTTACATTGTCATCATATTTAACATTTATTCCGTTAAGCATTAATGGTGACAATCCGGTAAGGTCAAATTTAGAAACGGAGAGGGAGATTGCTTTCGTTTTTGTTGCATTTAACTTCAGGCTGTTCATTTCTGCCCATTTGGAAATTCGAAGGATATCTTCATTAAGCCTAGCAATCAGATCTTCAACTAGACCAATTGGCCTTGACAAGTATATTTGAGTGTCATCCGCATACAGGTGAATGAATGTGCTTTGAGAGCACTTTACTATGTCATTAATGAACATACAGAACAGAATCGGACCTAGTATGGAACCTTGTGGAACACCTGATGTTATATGTAGGTTTTAAACTTGAAAAATTATTACCACATTGAACCCGCTGTAGCCCACCTGTCAGATAGCTCGCTAATAATTGTATAGAGAATGCTCCAAATTCATATAGATTACCCAGCTTTTTCAGTAATTTATTATGGTCTATAGAATCAAGCAATATTAATACTGTTAAGTGATTTTTGTCGGCCGGACGTATATCTTCTAAGATTTTTAGCATTGCTGTGGAGCTGCTGTGCTGGCTTCTAAACCCCGACTGAACGTCACTTAGTAGGCAATTTTGATTTAAGTGACCGGGAAATTGTCGCGATAAAAATTTTTCAAATACTTTTGAGAGCGCCGATAAAATGCTTATCGGTCTGAAGTGTTGCAAAGGTATAATCATTTTGAAAAACTTAAGACTTATCCGCCTCTGTTGCAGTTTGGAAATTAAAGTTATTGTCATTCTTATATACGAGCGACTTTGTATTCGCATAAGGTGATGATACCGGGCCATTTGAAGCAAGAAAATTTGTATTTAAAATCTCTGGATCCAAGTTGCATTTAAATGGGTCTTCGCCTGAGATGTTGAGCGATTTAAGGTTCTTCCAGAGGACTTTTGATGGTAGACAAGCATTTAGTTTGTGTTGCAGATAAGCTCGTTTAGCTTCACGTGTGTTTACCGCAACTTTATTTCTGATTAATCGGTATTTATTCCTCAACTCAGAACACCTAACCATTTTCCAACGTTTATATGCCTTACTACTTTCTCTAATCAACGACAAAATCTCGACAACGAACCACGGTTTTTTGCTACTTTTTACTTTTACCTTCCTTTCGGGAACACATTGTTCAGACAGTTGGCTAATTAGACAATTTAAATGTTGCAGCTTTTCGTCAACTGTCACATATGACCAACACTAGTTCCAATCAAGCAAGGCTGCCTGTTTGTTTAATTCCTCATAATTTATACGCTTAAAATCCCTTACTAGCAGTTCTCTAGCTGAGTTCTGTCTATTGAAGTCAAGATTATACGATAAAAACATTAGCGTATGCTCAGAAACTCCACCCAAGGGAAGCTGATCAATGTGGTTGACATATTCACTGTCGGTGACTCCAAAGATATCCAAAAGATTTGGTTTGGAATGTGGCGCAAAACTAGTGGCATAATTTTTAATGATGGTAACACCTAGCGATTGAAAGTTGTCTATCATTCTTTTAGCAGACGAGTCACAGCAAAGAAGGTCTATGTTTAAATCGCCACATACGATAATATGCTCATAGGAAATCGCAAATTCTGAGTTTTTCAAAAATTATTGTAATATCATTTCTTTTGCTTGGGTTATAAATGCATGCGACAAGACACTTTAAGCTCTTAGTATAAAATTCAATAAAAATATATTATACTTCATCAGCAGATTTTGATCTGCTTATTTCTTTCCAGTTAATATAACTTTTGAAATAAAAGGCAATGCCGCCTCCTCGTTTCTTAGCAGTTCATCATATGATCTTTGTTAGCCTGTTGCAACATTCCACTATACATTATTAATGCATGGAAAAAGGGGCAAACATAATGCGTTAATATTGGCAGTTAGATGAGATGGTATTGAGGTGAAAATAACATAATAGAGATGCGTTAACACGACTAAATTTATATAAAACAAGAGCCCATAGAAAAAAAAATCGTAAGCTAGTAAATATAATATTAAAATGTAACAAAGAAATCCAAACTTAGAAATACCAGTAATAATCACAAAAATTTGCATTATATATTTAACGTTTGGGCACTTATTACTTATTTACCCATACTTATAGCTGCAATACTCTCTATATTCTTCATATCTATCACTTTCATTGCATAATTTTTCAGATAAGCTCTTACAAATACTTTTCCACGAATTGAGAATGCTTTTGCTTTTTAAGCTGTATAGCACTCATGGACAAATAGTTTGCCTTTAGCATCAAATCCTATATCGCAAGGAGAAATAGGCCGTCTCTTTTCTTTGCACTAGTTTGACACTGCTTTAAGCAACTGAAAACGAGCTGAGCTCAGCTTTACAATAACAGGAGCATCAGCTGTGTTGCTTGTTCGCAGTCTGCAGGCAGAGCGCACTGGGTTCAACTTTACCGCAAGCAATTGACACAGATAAGAGCAACTGCTGGTTACATTTTTTTCTTTCGTTGCTGGTAGACCACTGATGATGACATCAGAAGAAATGACGTTGTTCTCTTGCTCACTCATTTGATCAGTCAAGGCACGTACCTCGTTGCGCAGTTTTTCTCATTCCATTTCAGTTTTTTTCACACGCTCATTAAAGTGTTTGACCGCTGATTTCAAATGTGCAATTTCTGCTGTCAGCTCACCAAAACGTTCCAGTACCCGCTCTTCCGATTCTTTCATTTTTATTGTTAGCTGCTCGACTATACTCTGCTTATGAGATTCGAGATGAGCATCTAGTTTCTCAAACCAATCATTAAGAGCAATGTTTGGACTTTCAGCTCTCTGATACTTACTCGGTAGTACTGAAGGGGTATTCGGTGACGGGGAAACTTTGCGTGCAGTTGTTCTTGTTGTTATTTTTGACATGTTAACAAGCAAATTTAAACGAACTTAAATTAAAAATAATCACCGAAAAATCAAATGCTCTTTAAATTCATTTTCATTCGTATGTAAGTTATAAATTATATAAATGAAAAACACTTGCTGAACCCGGCAATTTCTTCAGCATGCCCTTATAGTTTTTAAAAGATGTTCGATTGATTTGGACCTCATCTTCGAAGGTAAGTAAATAAGTCCCGGTAATAGTTTTTTCTCAATCTTCGCTAGTTTTGATAACGATACCATCATCCACTGTGTCAAGGTGGCCAGGACGTGTGCTGCAGTGGGCGACGAAGATGTTGTGCGCACGTTGGATGTGGAAGTCTCTTGCAAAATGTCGATGTAAGTGCCACGCTACATTTTCCAATCGCCAGAATTTGATTGTTACAGTCAGCGATGGTGTTGTTGTTCGCAAGGTGCAGGTTTGTTCCAATATGTGGAACAGGGAAAATAATAATTTTCCTACAGACTAATGTAGGTTTAGGATATTTAATAATAAAATATAAAAAATTATTGTCTAATAGGACTTTGATAAATGATACCTAAATTGAGTCAGTTATAGTCGTATTAGTAGAGCGCATATCGATAAAGTTTTTAGCATCATTATTTTTCAGTATCAGTAGGTTTTTAAAACCTATCTTTGCAAGGGTTATGGTTGAAAATAGGGTTTCAATTTCCTAAAATACAATTCTGTTTCTAGCAAGCAATGTTTCTTATAAATAACTGGTGTCAATTTGCTTTCCATTTGAGGCTTTAATAATTAGGTTGATTCTTTCTGTGAATTTTTTTTATCCTTTCCTGCACTTGTGTATTTATGATGATCTGCTGGTTTTCCAAGTTTATGAGCTCCTGTTGTTGGAATTTTAATTTTACAAAGTCGTCGAAGTCCGTGTTTAAGCTCCTAGCCTGTCTGTGATGGGTGTCCAAAGTTGTCAAAAGCACCTTTATGCGTGCAGTGTCAGAGTCCAGTAACATTCTCATATGAGATAGAGGAAAAATTGTCATAAGTCCTTTCGTTTCCTTGGTTATTTCCATGAAGGTTGTAAGGTTAGTAGTGTGTTGCAGATAGTCAAAATCGCTTCAAATAGTAACATCTCCGACTTGAAGTGGGATATAGTCGCAGTTCGAGTAGTCCATTAGCTTAGACGTCGCCGTCCGAAAAAGAAGTACCGCAATCAAAATCCTAAAATTAGTAAGTAGAAAATTGTTAAATATAAATATTTGGCAGAAGGCAAAGCGATTTTTTTTTTAAATTGTCCTTGATCAGTTATTCCTCTTTAGTCGTTCCACATCTTTAATGGGGTGGCATGTATTATGTAACGAATGAATGAATTGTCCGATTGAATTCGACGGTAGCCATTAATATAAGGTCAGTTGTTTCGTTAGTCTTTCCCTCTAGTTTTAGGCATCTCGCGATCTCAAGGAGTCCATTCGACGTACTATGCAGCGGGGGTCCATTTTCCACATCGACCCCAAACTGATTTTTTAATAATGAAGTTATCGTTTCAGATTTGAACGATGCCTCGTTATCGCAATAAATGGTCTTTGTATTGGGAAATAAGTTTATCAATTGTATTCTCGGCGGTTTTATATCAACAATACTGCGAGAAGGTACAGGCTGGACCACCGGGAACTTTGGAAACTTGTCCACGCAAGTTAGAAAGTATTTATTATCAGCGGAGAAAATGTCAATATGCAGAATTTGGCCTGCATGGGATGGCGTTGGAGTCATGCCGAGTTCTTGCTTAAGAGGGTGTCTGTCATATTTGGCTTTGTAACAAATTTTACAATTTGCGAAAACTTCATTTGCTAGTTTAGTCATTTTTGGAAAATAGTAATCACAGAGGATTTGCTTTACATTTCCCTGAGCCGCTCTGTGTGCACGATTGTGCTCGGCAGTAACTATTTCCCTTGCCCTTCTTTGTTGGTGATATACGTATCTGATATCATATTTTTACAATGCCAAAAATTTGTTGACGGGAAAAACCTAACCAGTTCATGTTGAATTCTGGCAAGTATTTATAGGTCGCAATATATCGCATTCACTACTTTCGGGTTAACAACTGATTTAATCTCATCGATAAGGGCATTCTTATCAATAAATTCGATTATGTGGCGGGTCTTTTCGCCGAAATATATGAAATTCCGCTTTAAAGTGGAATTTGATTCCTCCAAAAATATTTGGTTTCTAAAACAATTTAGCGGGTTTTCTGTGTTTTCAATCGTATTTGTTAAGGACATTTCGCTATGGACTGTAGCAAGGTCGGATTGTGCTTCTTCTTCAAGAGCATGAATGTGCTGTCGGGATAATGCATCAGCAACATAGTTTTCTTTGCCCG
Source organism: Philophylla caesio (assembly GCA_963971545.1). NCBI lineage: Eukaryota > Metazoa > Arthropoda > Insecta > Diptera > Tephritidae > Philophylla > Philophylla caesio. The sequence continues at coordinate 20,519,230 of OZ020605.1, forward strand.
TTTTATAAAATATTTCAGCGTTGTGTTTATCAATAAAGGCCTTACAGCGCTTAATTTTAGCGTTTGGGTTTCGGTATGAAACCGCAAACGTAAGTGGCTGGTGGTCTGTGAAAATATTAAGGTGTTTGACACCATAAAGATAATTTCTAAGGCCTTAGAGCCAAAACGATTGCAAGCAATTCGCGTTCATTGATAGCGATATTCTGTTGGCGGTCTTTCAGGGTTCTTGAAATCATGGTGATTGGTTTCTCACCCTGACATAATATGTACAGCTCATATACCCAACAATGAAGCATCGGTCGTAAGATCAAATGGCTTCTTTAAGTAGGGATAGGGTAACGTAACGTCCTCTGATGCCAGGACCTCTTTTAGTTTGTTAAAGGCATTTAGTTGTTTTTCGTCAAAAATTTGTTTAATCTTCTTTGATTGTGAGGCTCCTACTTTAGCGTTTTCACCCTTGAATATCTCTGTTAAAGCCTTTGCGATTGATGTCAAACCCTTAATGAAACAACCGCATTATGATATCTTGCCAGACCTAAAAAGGACCTAACATTGAACAAAGTAGAGGGCTGTTCGTAAATACGAATTGTTTAGAATTTACTAGGGCTCGTTTTAATACCATCCCTGCTTGCGACGAAACCTAAGTATTCGACGTTTTCTTTGAAGAAGTGCGATTTTTCGCGAGAGACTCTCATATTGGCTTCGTGTAGCTTTCTTAAAACTCATTCAATATACTCGATATGTTTGTCTTCAGTTTCTGAGAAGAAGACTACATCATCGACGTAGACGTAGCAGGATTTTCCTATCTGTTCCCTTAACACGTCGTCGATGGCTCTCTGAAAAATGCACCCACCAAAACGAAGTCTACAGAATTCATATTTCCCGTTTGCTACATAAAATGTATTTACAGACCGATTTGATTGAAATTCACAAAATTTATTAGGCTCGTAAACATAAATACTTTGTGTGAAAATAATGTCGATAGGTGGCGCTGGAGTCGAGATATTTCTATAATCCGTATTTACAGACCGATTTGATTGAAATTCAAATTCTATATATGTATATAAAAATGATATGCGCCATGTATGTTACCGCATCACTTGAGAACGGCTGAACCGATTTGGTTGGTTTTTTTGTTGTGGTGAAAGATGAAAAAAGAAAAGGTTTGTAAGATAAAAAAGTCGAACAACGCCTAACGATTTTAAAGAAATTTTAATGTGGAAGATACACCACACAAAGTGGGTCAAATTGACATCCGACAATCTGTTATTTGTTTTGTTTCATCTTCTGGGGGTTTTCGTGTTCGAGAAATCTGTATCTGCATTTTATTTTTACTAACAACGGCCACTAGAATGCGCTTTGGTGCGAAAAATCCATATATTTAGGTTTTCCGACTAAGAAGGTAGTTATTGTATTCTATCTGTTGATCATACAGAATGTATAAGAGGGGGCAACAACACAAAAATACTTAAAAGGCGCAGCCGGGTATTTGCTAGGTCTTTAATAAATCCTGAATTTCGGCATTTACAAAATCTATCACCCCCATGGGATAAGGGTATAGCTTAGAATAGACAGGGTCAGCACTTTCGGTGCGAATAGTGGCGACAATATTCGTATTATATGGGAGTCTCTCATTAGGATCCGAAAAACGCCCATTAAATTTTTGATAAGTTTTTGAAATTTACTCCTCACCACCTGTGGTACTTTTATGTCCTCTACCTGAGTAAAGTTAACATTTCCACACTTTAAAAATTTTAACTCCTCAAACCAGAGTTGGTTGTGCCGTTTTTGTTCTTAATATCTAACGTGGCACTTCTCTGTGTAAACAGATCCAGTCCTATTATTGCATCGAAGGTTGAGAGAGAGGGGTGTAGAAAGAAGTTGTTGTTTGTATTAAGCTAGTTAATTATGCATTTTCTTTAATGACTATCTACTGGTATTATGTGTTTAAGTTCTTTCAGAGGCTTAATATATTTTTTGGATGCTCCTGTATCGATGTGTAATTTTATCTTTCTCCCTGCGATTGTCCTTTCAATGAAAGGTAACAGGGAGTCTTGTCTAAAAAATTAATTTTATTTTGCTACGGCCTGATAGTCGTCATTTTCCTGGTTAGAAGGACTCTTCTCGTTGGATATGTGATTAATTCTGCTTCCAGAGCTGTTATTCGGCGTTTTTGCCTTCTACCCATATGCCTGGTTTTAAGTAGTACGTTGCTGTACTGAGTTACGGGATTGCAGAATGCTGTTGGATTGTTACTGCGTCGTCTGTTTAAATCGCTGCGAAGGGTCTACATCCACCGGTTCGACGCGTTCTAACTACTGAGCAGGCCTGTTACCAAAGCTTTGCTGCTTAGTAAAATGAGGGTTCTTTACCAGATATGTATCTTTCATCTGGTGTCTTCCACCTGTATCTTTTTCCCTAAAGCTCTTGGCATAGGTACTTGCGAATATGTATCGCTCATGATTAGACTCCACGTCTTGTGCTAGCGTTAGTGCCGAAGGTTGGTCCTTAGAACGTTCCGAAAATAATAAGCCACTAAGTGGTTTTTTAGTCCCTGATAGATTTGTCAATAGTCATGCTCGTCTTGTTGGTTAAAAGGGTTAATTTCCTTTCCACCTAATCATAATATTGGAGGCGTGTAAAACATCCCTGTCGGAGAGTTTACATCTCCTGCCCAATCAGGTAAATCGGTCGTTTATCGGAAAAACTAAAGTCGAAGCGGTGAATTATTGCTTTATAGTTTAAAACAGTGTTAAATTATTCCAGAACCATGTCAGCTTGTCCTTATATTTTATTTCTTATAATAGCAACGGCTTGAAAGAGCTTGGAGCTACATTCATATTTCCCAAAAATTTTGTATTCGGCGTGTGCCGCTTGTCTCCACGAGACATACGCTTCCTGTCTACCGTCAAAGTCTGGTAAGGACTTAACGATGTTCAGAGGTTCGTCGCACTTTACTATTTCTATCTCCTTAAACGTTTCTACCGCGGGAGTGGCTGTTATAGTGCGACTCCTGCTATAGCCTTTATATTAATTTACAAACGTTCAAAATTCAATCAAATCTTAAATATTTTTATTAAACGAAAGATATTCTTATTCCTTTCCGCTTTCGATATGCTGCCGCGGTCGTAGCGATGGTTTCTTCGCGTTAGATATGCAACTTCCGCACTTCTGTGCGATAGCGCTTTAGTCCATCGCGTACATATTAAGGCAATAAAATAGTTATATTACGACCTCATCTGCTACCTGCTTCTGACTGTTTTATCCAGAGTGAGATGATGAACAAACCCCAGGCGTTCGCTGAGTGGCCGCCTGTTTTTGCGTGCAGGGTACGTCGCTCGCCACGCAGCTTCGCGTTCCGCTGCTCTCATTCTTCTGTGCGCGTTATTAGGTATTTAGTTGGATCTGTCTACCTGGCCTTCCAGTAGCTTCCAGTAGCTTCCTGGTATTCGTTCTTGTGACCGTAGTTAGACAGATGCCGTGTGTCGGCTACCGATGGCTTATGCTGTTTGAAATTGGGCGGCGTAATTGATGCACTCTGCCTTATCTACTCGCACTAATTCGCGGTGCTTCACAGGTACAACCACGCTGGCGTGGTCCAGATTAGGAGCAAGCCGAAACGGCGTTTTACGCGTACCATTTCGCTGGCCTCTATTAAAAGTCGTTGATTTATCGGCTGTTGTTGTCCGTTGCCCAAAAATAGCTCTGCAGGGTGGACGTGGAGTGCTTTGAAAACCTCACGAAGGACCTCGGCACAAGAAAAATGCCTGATGCTTGTCGATCAAAAGAAATACGTCTTGCTGGCTGGTCTCTGTCGTTGCGAAAAAAAAATTGAAAACGGTAATGCCCACTTGTCAGCTATGACAATCACTATCGACAGCTGGAAGCGTTCAGAAAGGTATTTGCAGGACAGCGTTCACTTAAATAGTCGTTATTTGGCACTGATCGTCACAGGGTGACCGCAACACATTTTAATTATTATTTTCACATCTTCCGAAAAAGGCAAGCACGCATAGATTATTCTCACGAATAAATGTCAAAATTGCATTTCACTCGGAATACATGATGGCAATCTCTCGAATTTTGAAAGTTCGTAAGAATTTCGTGATCACGTTACAACGTCGGGAGCTCCGACGGAATTCATGATAGGCATGTAAAATTTAATTCTACCCTGAACGAATCCTGCACCTTCTCATTTTCAACATTTCTGCCTTCATTAAATAAACACTACGCTGCACCCGCTATCGCGCTTGGTAGCCCTGTATACGTTTACGTTGACAACTTTTCAGCAAGCGCAGTGAGCCACCTGTGGTCAGCGTATAAATTCGCTGACTCAGGCCACGTGCGGACTTTTGGCCGGTATGGGAGCTGATTGTGGTAACTTGTATAACTGTGTATATGTAAATATATACTAAATTAAATAATACATTAATTTAATTAAATAATTCATTTACATATAACAAATTAACAATCTTGATTTAATTCTAATTTGCACACAAAATTTTGTTAGCTTTTTATAAAAATAAACATTTAAAGGGCTACAAACTGCATGCGAAGAAAGTTGTAAATATTCTTAATAAAAAGTTCAAAATTTCTATGAAAATTTTTTGGATATCGTTGAATTTTCGTATATTTTGTACGAAGTGCAAAACTTGCATCTTTATGTCTTTTTTTAGAGAATGAAATATAGTTTTATAAGAAATTAACGAAAATAGTTCTCTTAAAACCAAACTTGACAAGTGATGACGAATATTAGTTCCAAAACCAAGTACATAAAATAGGTTGTAAAGATTGTAAAAAAATAAATAAATACTTATATAAATCATTTTATTTCAACATATTTGATATTAATTATTGTTCTCTGAGCCATTCCGCAAATGCGTACAAAAGTTTTTCCGGTTTGGTTCGGTACATACCAGTTGATCGCGCCTAAATTTTGTGCTGCTCCAACTTCTTTTTCACTTCGCTGTTTCAGTCCAATAACATCAATTTATTTTAATATTACAATATGCATCGCATTTTGTACAAAATACACTTACACTTTATAAAAAAATACCAGCTACAGCACGTAAATAACGCACAAATAAACAAAAACGCCACCGATTGTCTGACCGTTTTGTTCCCGATAAAAAAAATCCTACAAACTCTTATTTTGCGACACCTAAAACCGATAAAAATGTGTTTCGAACATGAAAATCGATAAGATCGGATTGCGCGCAACCGAACGAAAAAAGTAAGCGGATTGAAATCCGATACCGAGAAAATCGAATTCTACGACAGGGCCGAATAACTCAAAACGAAAAAGAGATTGAATTGAACATATATAAATGTGGGGGGTTGGTTGGGGGTTGATTTAGGGAAATTTACTCGCCCCCAAATCAGTTTGAAAATCCGAGTTTATGGATTTGTTCTTCACACGTGTAAAAATTTATAATAAAACATTCATTATTTTCAGACAATACTAATTCTGGAATAATTTTGTACGAGATGTACATTTTTGATTAATATAATGATAATAATAAATAATAAAATTTTTGAAAGAATATTATATAGATTGGTAGTATTTTGAATGACTGACTGATTTCAGGAATACTGATTTTCATTGCTGGTGTAAGCTCATATGACTTCATCAGAGGGCTTTTTTGTTTGAGTGACGTTTTATGATTGACACGCCCTTTAAGTGTAACTCTTCCGAAAGAAGACATGGATTTAGCAAAAGCTTCTTAACCAATAGAATCACTATTGGCAGTTTTGGCGAATCAAAGGCAAGAGGCTATCGAAAAGTTTAATCAAATATTTACAAAAGCAGAAGAATTAGCCGAAGTCTTGAACATAGAGGTAAATAAACCAAGAACTTGTGGTAGGCAAACAAGACGAGAAAATTACGAAACGTCTTATTGTAAAGATTACTTCAGAGCTCCATGTACATTTCTCTGTTGGATAATATTGTAGAAGATTTAAAAATTCGATTTTCTCAGGAAGTTCTAGATGGCTTCCAACTGAGTTCATTCCTCCCTAAGAATGGGAATAACATGACATCGAATGAAATTACAGATCTTGTCGACTGTTTGATACTTGGGTTTGGAAATCTTTTAAAGAACTCAAAGTAACTCCTGTATCTTAGACTTAAGGGAGAAATGACCCATTCACACTTTACTAAGAATTTTTTTGTACAATTTGTGTCACAAATGCTAGCGTCGATCGTTCTTTTTCAACACTGCGTTGTCTGAAAACGTGGCTCAGAACGACCATGCAACAAAAAATACTGGTCGGTCTAGCACTACTCCAATATCATCATGATATTGTAGTGAAACCAGTAGATATCGTCGAACGGTTTGCAAACCTTGGAGGACACCGAATAGTTTTGTAATTCGTGTTTAAGTAGTCAGCTATTTTTCATAGTTAATTAATAAGACCCAATTTTTTACAAGATGGTGAGGTTCTGTCATCCATGCAATAATATATACCAAAAATAAGGTTCGTAAAATTGTATCTTATAACTTGAAAGACGATATTTAAAAATATAAAATATGTGTAAAAGGTGTTTAAGCGAAAATAAAATATGATAACTATCATATCTACACCCGAAATTTAAAATTTATTTTTACGTTTAGAATGCTGTGTACTTTCGATCAAAAATTTGATCGTGGTTAGCCTAAAGTGTTCTGCGAAAAATTCAATAATTATTTTCATTTAGTATGTGCAAAGTTATCGCAAACTGATATACATAGTTTCTTTGAATAAGTCTAATCGTGCGGTTTTCTGTGAAGTCTGTGATAAAGCGCGCCGAAATTCGGTGCCACTGTTAATAAACAAAGAAAACAGTCGCAGTGCGTGAACTCAGTTGTTTTGTCTTGGGAGCAAGTCGCTGGTCATAAAAAGTGTACTGAGCCCGAAGTGACTCTTAAAACTTTACTTAGTGAAATTGTTGGACTTAAAGCTGAGAACAATTGGCAGCCCAATCACAAACCGAATCCACTTAATTCCCCATACAAATTTTTGTGAGCGAATCATCTCATTTGATTGAATTTAATCTCCATGCGAATGACACAAAAATCGATGCCGTCTCTAATATTAATCGGAAACAAAACAAACAAGAAACAATTAGATCCTTAAATGGTTCAAAACGTTGAGTTTGTGATGAAAATAATCATGTGAAAGAGGTTGTTTGGCAAACCTAGAATGAATGAAGACGCAAAAGTATGTACATATGTAAGTATTACAACAGCAACAGATATGCCAAACGAATAACAAATGTGTCGTGTAAACGAGGTGATTCGTTATTCGTAATTCAAATAGTGAAAAACGTGATTCACTTGCCGTGGAAACACCGTTTAACAGGCTAACCAAATATTCACGCCTTGCGTTTTTTGACGCACGCGCGCACGTTTTTTCACCATGTTCTCCCGAAATTGATTTGGGTGCGTTTACTTTACAGAGTTGCATTACTTTCAAATTCGATTGAAAACAATACAAGGTGGAAGTTTTCAGCGTTGGTTCAATTCATTTATTTGGTTTAAAGATTTGCGTAACCTTATGTTGCATATTAATTTTTATATATAATCTTGATTAATATGCAACGCGTCAGCACAGGGGCTTATTAACATGTTCGGCGTTTAATTTGTTTGCTGTTTTAGATTATAGAAGCAATAATAATCATTAAAACCATAATCCCAAGTTTCAAACAATGTACAAATTTAGAAAAAAAATTTAATTCAAAGCTTTTTGATAATTTTTTTGCTAATCGAAACAAAAAAATCCGTATTCGTTATCTTGAAGACAATGCGCCTCGCCTCATCTTCAATGGTGGGATACACGTCAAATCGAAATGTCACGCAAAATGAAAATTGGATGTTGAGTTATCTTTAGGCGCAGGCCGTTCAATTTCGGTTGCTCGCATACAAGTTGTATGAACATGAGAAACTTTTGACAGAAAAATGGCGGAGTGTGTTTATATTAGGTTAGGCTATAAGATCCGCTCTATGACTACCGCAAATCGCAATTCAATTCAAAATTCTACTGTTGTTACAAGAGCTGCCGCTGGCAATTCGGCAGACACTGCCGCGGGTGCACCTGCTGTCGCTATGACTACTGCTGCTGCTGCCTCTGCTGCCGCTATACCTGCTATCAACATACCTTCATCCCAAGAATGAGATAGAAGATTGCGTCTTTCAGGGTACCGTTACTCAAAACTTTTCTGATTTGACAGTTAAGTGACGTCAAAATAGTAACAGGGTTGCCACAAACACTTTAATTAAATACCACAACTCTAAAAAAAATATCTACCCAACCCAGAAAAATATTACCAAAAGTCGTTTAACTCGTCAAAACCTTCAAATTTTATTTTATTGTTCAATATTTATCTCCATTAAGGTGCAGCCACATATGTATGTACATGTGCAAGTTTAACTCTGTTTGTCGTTTAAGCTGAGTGTAAGCTCAGTATGCAGTTGTTCAGTCAACTTCCATCTGTTCATCTATCAGCTGTTTGCTAACCACTTTGTTTTGGTTTGCAACAAACTGAGTATAACTACTCGTATATTTATTTTAAACTCAGTTTAACCAACACTCATAAGATACAATAATCTATTTGAGTATGCAGAAATGCTCAATACAACAAAAAACATTTCATTTAACTGAAGGAGTATATGCATTTTAACACCTTCCCTGCAGTTTTTCTCGGTTGTTGGTTTTTTGGGTTATGACATTCTTTTAGTTAATGAGTCATATGTTAATAAACAAATTTCTTGTGCAATTGTAAGAAGTTTAAATTATTACATTTTTTAGTTTTGGTAAAAAATTACCAAAGTGGCAATACTGTTCTGCGGTCTCTCTTCCATTTTTACACTCTTTCGCTCGTTTACTATGGTGACGTCACGCATTTTGGGAAGACGCACTCTTCTCCGCTATCATTCTTGCCTTCATCAACTATGCTCTCTTCTTCGTTATATTCTCATGTCGCTCGTTCTCTCGCTATAATAATATGATTTTGGCGCGTACACTATATAGCTCAGTGTTTGGCCGAGCTTCTCCTGCCATTTGTGGTGTGCGTCTTTATATTCTACCACAAATGAAGGGACCTACAGTTTTGTGCCGACTCCGAACGGCAGATGTATTTAATGAGAAGCTTTTTCATGGCAGAAATACCCTCGGAGGTTTGCCATTGTCTGCCGAGGGGTGACCGCTATTAGAAAAAACTTTTTCTATTATTAAGATTTTGCTTGCCCTGACTGAGATTCGAACCTCGAACTCACCGGCATATCGAGTTATAGCACAAATGAAATTCACAAAATTTATTAGGCTCGTAAACATAAATACTTTGTGTGAAAATAATGTCGATAGGTGGCGCTGGAGTCGAGATATTTCTATAATCCGTATTTACAGACCGATTTGATTGAAATTCAAATTCTATATATGTATATAAAAATGATATGCGCCATGTATGTTACCGCATCACTTGAGAACGGCTGAACCGATTTGGTTGGTTTTTTTGTTGTGGTGAAAGATGAAAAAAGAAAAGGTTTGTAAGATAAAAAAGTCGAACAACGCCTAACGATTTTAAAGAAATTTTAATGTGGAAGATACACCACACAAAGTGGGTCAAATTGACATCCGACAATCTGTTATTTGTTTTGTTTCATCTTCTGGGGGTTTTCGTGTTCGAGAAATCTGTATCTGCATTTTATTTTTACTAACAACGGCCACTAGAATGCGCTTTGGTGCGAAAAATCCATATATTTAGGTTTTCCGACTAAGAAGGTAGTTATTGTATTCTATCTGTTGATCATACAGAATGTATAAGAGGGGGCAACAACAAAAAAATACTTAAAAGGCGCAGCCGGGTATTTGCTAGGTCTTTAATAAATCCTGAATTTCGGCATTTACAAAATCTATCACCCCCATGGGATAAGGGTATTGCTTAGAATAGACAGCGTCAGCACTTTCGGTGCGAATAGTGGCGACAATATTCGTATTATATGGGAGTCTCTCATTAGGATCCGAAAAACGCCCATTAAATTTTTGATAAGTTTTTGAAATTTACTCCTCACCACCTGTGGTACTTTTATGTCCTCTACCTGAGTAAAGTTAACATTTCCACACTTTAAAAATTTTAACTCCTCAAACCAGAGTTGGTTGTGCCGTTTTTGTTCTTAATATCTAACGTGGCACTTCTCTGTGTAAACAGATCCACTCCTATTATTGCATCGAAGGTTGAGAGAGAGGGGTGTAGAAAGAAGTTGTTGTTTGTATTAAACTAGTTAATTATGCATTTTCTTTAATGACTATCTACTGGTATTATGTGTTTAAGTTCTTTCAGAGGCTTAATATAGTTTTTGGATGCTCCTGTATCGATGTATAATTTTATCTTTCTCCCTGCGATTGTCCTTTCAATGAAAGGTAACAGGGAGTCTTGTCTAAAAAATTCATTTTATTTTGCTACGGCCTGATAGTCGTCATTTTCCTGGTTAGAAGGACTCTTCTCGTTGGATATGTGATTAATTCTGCTTCCAGAGCTGTTATTCGGCGTTTTTGCCTTCTACCCATATGCCTGGTTTTAAGTAGTTCGTTGCTGTACTGAGTTACGGGATTGCAGAATGCTGTTGGATTGTTACTGCGTCGTCTGTTTAAATGTTTTTCCCTAAAGCTCTTGGCATAGGTACTTGCGAATATGTATCGCTCATGATTAGACTCTACGTCTTGTGCTAGCGTTAGTGCCGAAGGTTGGTCCTTAGAACGTTCCGAAAATAATAAGCCACTAAGTGGTTTTTTAGTCCCTGATAGATTTGTCATAAGTCATGCTCGTCTTGTTGGTTAAAAGGGTTAATTTCCTTTCCACCTAATCATAATATTGGAGGCGTGTAAAACATCCCTGTCGGAGAGTTTACATCTCCTGCCCAATCAGGTAAATCGGTCGTTTATCGGAAAAACTAAAGTCGAAGCGGTGAATTATTGCTTTATAGTTTAAAACAGTGTTAAATTATTCAAGAACCATGTCAGCTTGTCCTTATATTTTATTTCTTATAATAGCAACGGCTTGAAAGAGCTTGGAGCTACATTCATATTTCCCAAAAATTTTGTATTCGGCGTGTGCCGCTTGTCTCCACGAGACATACGCTTCCTGTCTACCGTCAAAGTCTGGTAAGGACTTAACGATGTTCAGAGGTTCGTCGCACTTTACTATTTCTATCTCCTTAAACGTTTCTACCGCGGGAGTGGCTGTTATAGTGCGACTCCTGCTATAGCCTTTATATTAATTTACAAACGTTCAAAATTCAATCAAATCTTAAATATTTTTATTAAACGAAAGATATTCTTATTCCTTTCCGCTTTCGATATGCTGCCGCGGTCGTAGCGATGGTTTCTTCGCGTTAGATATGCAACTTCCGCACTTCTGTGCGATAGCGCTTTAGTCCATCGCGTACATATTAAGGCAATAAAATAGTTATATTACGACCTCATCTGCTACCTGCTTCTGACTGTTTTATCCAGAGTGAGATGATGAACAAACCCCAGGCGTTCGCTGAGTGGCCGCCTGTTTTTGCGTGCAGGGTACGTCGCTCGCCACGCAGCTTCGCGTTCCGCTGCTCTCATTCTTCTGTGCGCGTTATTAGGTATTTAGTTGGATCTGTCTACCTGGCCTTCCAGTAGCTTCCAGTAGCTTCCTGGTATTCGTTCTTGTGACCGTAGTTAGACAGATGCCGTGTGTCGGCTACCGATGGCTTATTCTGTTTGAAATTGGGCGGCGTAATTGATGCACTCTGCCTTATCTACTCGCACTAATTCGCGGTGCTTCACAGGTACAACCACGCTGGCGTGGTCCAGATTAGGAGCAAGCCGAAACGGCGTTTTACGCGTACCATTTCGCTGGCCTCTATTAAAAGTCGTTGATTTATCGGCTGTTGTTGTCCGTTGCCCAAAAATAGCTCTGCAGGGTGGACGTGGAGTGCTTTGAAAACCTCACGAAGGACCTCGGCACAAGAAAAATGCCTGATGCTTGTCGATCAAAAGAAATACGTCTTGCTGGCTGGTCTCTGTCGTTGCGAAAAAAAAATTGAAAACGGTAATGCCCACTTGTCAGCTATGACAATCACTATCGACAGCTGGAAGCGTTCAGAAAGGTATTTGCAGGACAGCGTTCACTTAAATAGTCGTTATTTGGCACTGATCGTCACAGGGTGACCGCAGCACATTTTAATTATTATTTTCACATCTTCCGAAAAAGGCAAGCACGCATAGATTATTCTCACGAATAAATGTCAAAATTGCATTTCACTCGGAATACATGATGGCAATCTCTCGAATTTTGAAAGTTCGTAAGAATTTCGTGATCACGTTACAACGTCGGGAGCTCCGACGGAATTCATGATAGGCATGTAAAATTTAATTCTACCCTGAACGAATCCTGCACCTTCTCATTTTCAACATTTCTGCCTTCATTAAATAAACACTACGCTGCACCCGCTATCGCGCTTGGTAGCCCTGTATACGTTTACGTTGACAACTTTTCAGCAAGCGCAGTGAGCCACCTGTGGTCAGCGTATAAATTCGCTGACTCAGGCCACGTGCGGACTTTTGGCCGGTATGGGAGCTGATTGTGGTAACTTGTATAACTATGTATATGTAAATATATACTAAATTAAATAATACATTAATTTAATTAAATAATTCATTTACATATAACAAATTAACAATCTTGATTTAATTCTAGTTTGCACACAAAATTTTGTTAGCTTTTTATAAAAATAAACATTTAAAGGGCTACAAACTGCATGCGAAGAAAGTTGTAAATATTCTTAATAAAAAGTTCAAAATTTCTATGAACATTTTTTGGATATCGTTGAGTTTTCGTATATTTTGTACGAAGTGCAAAACTTGCATCTTTATGCCTTTTTTTAGAGAATGAATTATAGTTTTATAAGAAATTAACGAAAAAATTGTTCTCTTAAAACCAAACTTGACAAGTGATGACGAATATTAGTTCCAAAACCAAGTACATAAAATAGGTTGTAAAGATTGTAAAAAATAAATAAATACTTATATAAATCATTTTATTTCAACATATTTGATATTAATTATTGTTCTCTGAGCCTTTCCGCAAATGCGTACAAAAGTTTTTCCGGTTTGGTTCGGTACATACCAGTTGATCGCGCCTAAATTTTGTGCTGCTCCAACTTCTTTTTCACTTCGCTGTTCCAGTCCAATAACATCAATTTATTTTAATATTACAATATGCATCGCATTTTGTACAAAATATACTTACACTTTATAAAAAAATACCAGCTACAGCACGTAAATAACGCACAAATAAACAAAAACGCCACCGATTGTCTGACCGTTTTGTTCCCGATAAAAAAAATCCTACAAACTCTTATTTTGCGACACCTAAAACCGATAAAAATGTGTTTCGAACATGAAAATCGATAAGATCGGATTGCGCGCAACCGAACGAAAAAAGTAAGCGGATTGAAATCCGATACCGAGAAAATCGAATTCTACGACAGGGCCGAATAACTCAAAACGAAAAAGAGATTGAATTGAACATATATAAATGTGGGGGGTTGGTTGGGGGTTGATTTAGGGAAATTTACTCGCCCCCAAATCAGTTTGAAAATCCGAGTTTATGGATTTGTTCTTCACACGTGTAAAAATTTATAATAAGACATTCATTATTTTCAGACAATACTAATTCTGGAATAATTTTGTACGAGATGTACATTTTTGATTAATATAATGATAATAATAAATAATAAAATTTTTGAAAGAATATTATATAGATTGGTAGTATTTTTAATGACTGACTGATTTCAGGAATACCTACTGATTTTCATTGCTGGTGTAAGCTCATATGACTTCATCAGAGGGCTTTTTTGTTTGAGTGACGTTTTATGATTGACACGCCCTTTAAGTGTAACTCTTCCGAAAGAAGACATGGATTTAGCAAAAGCTTCTCAACGAATAGAATCACTATTGGCAGTTTTGGCGAATTAAAGGCAAGAGGCTGTCGAAAAGTTTAATCAAATATTTACAAAAGCAGAAGAATTAGCCGAAGTCTTGAACATAGAGGTAAATAAACCAAGAACTTGTGGTAGGCAAACAAGACGAGAAAATTACGAAACGTCTAATTGTAAAGATTACTTCAGAGCTCCATGTACATTTCTCTGTTGGATAATATTGTAGAAGATTTAAAAATTCGATTTTCTCAGGAAGTTCTAGATGGCTTCCAACTGAGTTCATTCCTCCCTAAGAATGGGAATAACATGACATCGAATGAAATTACAGATCTTGTCGACTGTTTGATACTGGGGTTTGGAAATCTTTTAAAGAACTCAAAGTAACTCCTGTATCTTAGACTTAAGGGAGAAATGACCCATTCACACTTTACTAAGAATTTTTTTGTACAATTTGTGTCACAAATGCTAGCGTCGATCGTTCTTTTTCAACACTGCGTTGTCTGAAAACGTGGCTCAGAACGACCATGCAACAAAAAATACTGGTCGGTCTAGCACTACTCCAAATTCATCATGATATTGTAGTGAAACCAGTAGATATCGTCGAACGGTTTGCAAACCTTGGAGGACACCGAATAGTTTTGTAATTCGTGTTTAAGTAGTCAGCTATTTTTCATAGTTAATTAATAAGACCCAATTTTTTACAAGATGGTGAGGTTCTGTCATCCATGCAATAATATATACCAAAAATAAGGTTCGTAAAATTGTATCTTATAACTTGAAAGACGATATTTAAAAATATAAAATATGTGTAAAAGGTGTTTAAGCGAATATAAAATATGATAACTATCATATCTACACCCGAAATTTAAAATTTATTTTTACGTTTAGAATGCTGTGTACTTTCGATCAAAAATTTGATCGTGGTTAGCCTAAAGTGTTCTGCGAAAAATTCAATAATTATTTTCATTTAGTATGTGCAAAGTTATCGCAAACTGATATACATAGTTTCTTTGAATAAGTCTAATCGTGCGGTTTTCTGTGAAGTCTGTGATAAAGCGCGCCGAAATTCGGTGCCACTGTTAATAAACAAAGAAAACAGTCGCATTGCGTGAACTCAGTTGTTTTGTCTTGGGAGCAAGTCGCTAGTCATAAAAAGTGTACTGTGCCCGAAGTGACTCTTAAAACTTTACTTAGTGAAATTGTTGGACTTAAAGCTGAGAATAATTGGCAGCCCAATCACAAACCGGATCCACTTAATTCCCCATACAAATTTTTGTGAGCGAATCATCTCATTTGTAGTTGATTCAATCTGAATCTCCATGCGAATGACACAAAAATCGATGCCGTCTCTAATATTAATCGGAAACAAAACAAACAAGAAACAATTAGATCCTTAAATGGTTCAAAACGTTGAGTTTGTGATGAAAATAATCATGTGAAAGAGGTTGTTTGGCAAACCTAGAATGAATGAAGACGCAAAAGTATGTACATATGTAAGTAATACAACAGCAACAGATATGCCAAACGAATATCAAATGTGTCGTGTAAACGAGGTGATTCGTTATTCGTTTTTCAAATATTGAAAATCGTGATTCACTTGCCGTGGAAACACCGTTTAACAGGCTAACCAAATATTCACGCCTTGCGTTTTTTGACGCACGCGCGCACGTTTTTTCACCATGTTCTCCCGAAATTGATTTGGGTGCGTTTACTTTACAGAGTTGCATTACTTTCAAATTCGATTGAAAACAATACAAGGTGGAAGTTTTCAGCGTTGGTTCAATTTATTTATTTGGTTTAAAGATTTGCGTAACCTTATGTTGCATATTAATTTTTATTAAAACATTAAATATAATCTTGATTAATATGCAACGCGTCAGCACAGGGGCTTATTAACATGGTCGGCGTTTAATTTGTTTGCTGTTTTAGATTATAGAAGCAATAATAATCATTAAAACCATAATCCCAAGTTTCAAACAATGTACAAATTTAGAAAAAAAATTTAATTCAAAGCTTTTTGATCATTTTTTTGCTAATCGAAACAAAAAAATCCGTATTCGTTATCTTGAAGACAATGCGCCTCATCTTCAATGGTGGGATACACGTCAAATCGAAATGTCACGCAAAATGAAAATTGGATGTTGAGTTATCTTTAGGCGCAGGCCGTTCAATTTCGGTTGCTCGCATACAAGTTGTATGAACATGAGAAACTTTTGACAGAAAAATGGCGGAGTGTGTTTATATTAGGTTAGGCTATAAGATCCGCTCTATGACTACCGCAAATCGCAATTCAATTCAAAATTCTACTGTTGTTACAAGAGCTGCCGCTGGCAATTCGGCAGACACTGCCGCGGGTGCACCTGCTGTCGCTATGACTACTGCTGCTGCTGCCTCTGCTGCCGCTATACCTGCTATCAACATACCTTCATCCCAAGAATGAGATAGAAGATTGCGTCTTTCAGGGTACCGTTACTCAAAACTTTTCTGATTTGACAGTTAAGTGACGTCAAAATAGTAACAGGGTTGCCACAAACACTTTAATTAAATACCACAACTCTAAAAAAAATATCTACCCAACCCAGAAAAATATTACCAAAAGTCGTTTAACTCGTCAAAACCTTCAAATTTTATTTTATTGTTCAATATTTATCTCCATTAAGGTGCAACCACATATGTATGTTCATGTGCAAGTTTAACTCTGTTTGTCGTTTAAGCTGAGTGTAAGCTCAGTATGCAGTTGTTCAGTCAACTTCCATCTGTTCATCTATCAGCTGTTTGCTAACCACTTTGATTTGGTTTGCAACAAACTGAGTATAACTACTCGTATATTTATTTTAAACTCAGTTTAACCAACACTCATAAGATACAATAATCGATTTGAGTATGCAAAAATGCTCAATACAACAAAAAACATTTCATTTAACTGAAGGAGTATATGCATTTTAACACCTTCCCTGCAGTTTTTCTCGGTTGTTGGTTTTTTGGGTTATGACATTCTTTTAGTTAATGAGTCATATGTTAATAAACAAATTTCTTGTGCAATTGTAAGAAGATTAAATTATTACATTTTTTAGTTTTGGTAAAATATTACCAAAGTGGCAATACTGTTCTGCGGTCTCTCTTCCATTTTTACACTCTTTCGCTCGTTTACTATGGTGACGTCACGCATTTTGGGAAGACGCACTCTTCTCCGCTATCATTCTTGCCTTCATCAACTATGCTCTCTTCTTCGTTATATTCTCATGTCGCTCGCTCTCTCGCTATAATAATATAATTTTGGCGCGTATACTATATAGCTCAGTGTTTGGCCGAGCTTCTCCTACCATTTGGAACATATGGAACGGACTAGTAAACGGAACAGATGTGTTTTTCAATTCGAAGTAGTTATTTTCTATAATATATTTAAAACAAAACATATTAAAAAGCTTTTTATGGTTAAACAGTAATTAAGCGAAAGCTTAGTCATCGGAAGTGGTTTAGTACGTAACAAACAAAACAAAACAGACAACTAAACAACAAATACGCGCTCTAGTGGAAGCATTTGCTTGTTTGTTTGACTGTGACTGCTGCGGTGATATTTGTGCTGGAAGTGGGTAAGTCAAGCTGCAATTGTCGTTAATCGGCCGATCACAGGATACAATCTGTAGCGGATCTGCTTTGGACGCCTCCGCCACAGCATAGGAGTCGAAAAATCCTCCACTTACATGCCATTGCGCGACCAAGGGCGCTCCATTGTCCAGATACCCCTTTTTGTTGTTCTGCTTATTGCCATTATATTTTGCACTTGATTCGCCTTCACACATACACAAACAACCATTTGAGAACAACTTGGAAACGAAGCAGCTGATCAGCTGAAGACGGAGTGCTGCCACCACGTTTTATTTGTATAATTTAGTTTAGTGAAGCTATTGAATATTTCATAAAATTTTTTCATAGTTTACCATATTGTTACTTATTGTAGTTATTATATATTATCGCTATACGTTAAGTTTAGGTGTATTGCCACATTAATAGTGGCAAGATGCCGACAGTAGAATGTAAGGAATGTACTTCAAAACTGCTTCAATTAGATGAAATGATAGCATGCTCTGGTGGGTGTGGTTATAATTATTGTTTAAAATGCAGCAATATTAAAAGGGCTGAAATCAAATTGATAATGGAAAATATTAATTTGAGATGGTTTTGTAATCAATGTACTTTATCGGATACGAATACAAAATTCATTGAAATTAAACACTTAATCAGTAAATGTGAACAAACCAAATTGAATGCAGCTGACGTAAAACAAATAGTTGAGCAACTGATTAGCAACAAATGTACCCAAATAAAAACAAGTATTGTTTCAGAATTCAATACGTTTTTAGAACATAATATTGGAATCAAAATAAATGAAATGAAAAATGAAATTATAAATGAAATATCAAATGAGCTAAAAAAATGTAATGAATTGGTTAAGAACATTCAGCCAGTATATATAAATAAAAGTGTTCCATTATCTTATGCCCAGGCTGCGAAGACAAATGAAAATAAAATAGTAATAAAACCGTTAAACAAAAATAAAAAGGTTAAAGAAACAAAAGAAGCTTTGAAAAAAGTACTCGAGCCAACAGATGGGCTCGTTAAAACTGTTAAAGAAATTAATAGAGGCGGAATAATTCTAGAATGCAAAAATAAAGACACTTGTGAAAAAGTACATCAAAAAATTAAAGAGAATATTGGAACGGAATTTGAAGCTCAAAAAACTAAAGGAAAGAATGAAACAAAAAAGATATTTAAAGTTATTGGATTAACAGAAAAAATAAGCAATGAAAGAATCATAGAATGTTTAACAAAACAAAACGATGAGCTCATTGGCAAGGAGATAAAAATAGTTAAGGTTTATGAAAATAAAACGAGAAGGGAAGAAAGCTTCAACATTCTAGTCGAAACAGACTCTCTAACCTATGCAAATATTTTAAACCGAAAAAAAGTTAACATCGAATGGGACACATGTATGGTATTTGAACATGTTAATATTATGAGATGCTTTAAATGCCTGGGTTATAAGCACAAGGCAAGTGAATGCACAAATAAAAAAGCATGTAGTAGATGTGCTGGAAGTCACGATGTCAAAGAATGCAGCTCTGATATAACGAAGTGTGTAAATTGCTGTGAACTTGTTCAGAAGAAAGTAATTGATGTCAATGTTAATCACTCAGCTTTCAGTTTGGATTGTCCTGCCTACAAAAAATATGTCCAAGCGAAAAATAAAGCCAAAATTTAGCAACCAACGGTCAATGAACTAAGCAATATTTATCTGAACATTAACAGCATTACAGCTAATAAATGTGAACTAGAGAAATTAGTTGAAACTTGTAAACCCCAATTGTTATTATGTTCAGAAACTTGTCTGACAGAAGATATTACAAACCAAGAAGTAAAGATAGATACATATAACCTAGTTAGATGCAACTCGCAAAGTAGACACACAGGAGGTGTTTTAATTTATGTGCATAATTCAATTAAATACGAAACTGTCGTTAACTATGCTCGTGATAAAAACATTTGGTGTCTACTCGTAAAAATTGGAAATATTACTCCAAAATACCAAATAGGAGTAATATATCATTCACCGAATGCTAGCGATTCTGACTTTATTAGTTACCTTACTGAAATTTTAAACAATACTAATCTTGATGATAACACTATATTTATTGGAGACTTTAATATAAACCTATATAAAAACACTACCTATAGTAAACAACTGTTAGATTTATTTCAATCTTTCTCAATGATTCAGAAGATAGACTTTTATACTAGAAAAACAGAACAGACGGAAACCATGATAGATTTACTATTTACTAATAGCAATAATATCTCTTGCCAAAGGATGGAAATGCATAGGATCTCTGACCATGAAACATTGCACTTTAAAATTGATTTAAAAAAAATATATAAAATGAGAACAAAGAAAATAATTACTTCTTGGAAAAATTATTCAAATGAGAATCTTATCTATCTCCTAAGACAATTCGATTACAGTGATTTTTCAAGGTTAAGTATTGAAAATAAAGCGAAATTCTTAACTGAAGTTTTGACAATCTCAATGAACGCTTTAACATGCACTAAAGAAATAACCGTTAAGCTAATAAACAAGTGGTACGATCACGAGTTAGCGCACCTTAATAAACAAAAATATAATGTTTATAATATAGCATTAGAAACAAGAGATTGGACAGAGTATAATCAAATTAAACATAGGTACAAACAGCTTGTAAAAGTTAAAAAGGCTAAATATTTGCAACATAAAATAACATCAAATCTTGGAGATAGTAAATCAATGTGGAAGCATTTAAAAAATTGTATAAGTATGTCAAAAGAAACAAATACAATTAATAGAGTATTTGTTCATGATACTGTTTACACGACTGAAAAAGAAATCGCGCAATCCCTAAATAATTATTTTATAGACAGTATTGTTGAAATCAGATCAAATATAGAATCTGGTAATAATGGACTTCCATTAACATCGCATTGTGCTCATAAATTTATATTCCAAGAAATCACAACCGACGAAGTGATCGAAATTGTCAGCGGTTTCAAGAATAAAATAGGTGGAAAAAAGCTCCTATCAGAAGGAGTAATAAAAGACTCAATAACATATACAGGGTATTTCTACAAGCAACTCATTAATGAAAGTTTAAGGAATGGTATAGTTCCTGATCACTGGAAAATGTCAATTATAGTGCCAATTCAGAAGGTAATGAATACAATTAAAGCGGAAGAAATGAGACCAATTAATACACTGCCAAATGATGAAAAAATACTAGAAACCGTGGTAAAGAATCAACTAGTAAATTTCCTAGAAACGAACAATATACTGATACCACAGCAGTCTGGATTTAGGGAAAAACACTCCTGTGAGACTGCTTTAAATTTGGTGATAGCTCGTTGGAAAGAAGAACTAAGCAAAAGCAAATACATAATTGCCGTTTTTCTAGATCTCAAACGAGCCTTTGAGACTATAGACCAAGATCTACTTTTACAGAAGTTAAATAAAATAGGAATACACGATGTAGAGCTAAAGTGGTTTGAAAGTCTTATTACGAATCGTACCCAAAAGACTATGATTGCATCGTCGGTATCCGAAAAAAGAATTATAACGGTTGGTCTGCCTCAAGGTTCAGTTCTGGCACCTATACTGTTTAATATATATATAAATGACATCTCGACCTGTGTAAAGTACAGTGACATTAATCTTTTTGCGGATGACACGTTAATCATGATCAGTGGCGACAATATTCCCGATATTATGTCAAAACTACAACATGATTTAAATGATATTTATAATTGGCTTTGTGAAAACAAGCTTAAATTAAATGTTAATAAAACCAAGTATATGGTCATATCCAGAAGAAATCTTGATATAGGCGAGTTTAGTAACATTAATATAAACCATCAAAAAATTGAAAGAGTACAATATATAACATATTTGGGCGTAAAAATTGATGAAAAACTGCAATTCAATGAACATATTAACCATACGGTGAACAAAATTGCAAAAAAAATGTTCTTTATGCGACGTACTTGCAAACTCTTGAAAAGAAAATATAAAATCATGGTCTATAGATCCACCATCGAGCCGCTCCTCAATTACTGTCCCACGATTTTTTTCATAATGAATGACAGCCAGATTTATAAACTGCAAAAACAGCAAAATCAAGCAATGAGGTTTATTCTTCGGAGACGATACGACACACCAATTAGAGATATGCTGTCAGCCCTTAATTGGCTAAGTGTTAAACAACAGCACTTTTATTACACAATGAAATTTGTCAAAAATATTATAGATAATAATTTACCAGATTACCTAAACACTAACTTAAAGTATGGCGTTAATATACACAATAAAGATACTCGTAAAAAAAAATGATTTCAAGTTACCTATGCTAAAAAGTGAATCTGATAAATGTAATCTATACTATAAAGGTCTTAAATGTTATGATGAGTTACCAAATACTGTGAAGCAATGTACGACCATTACAGAGTTTAAAAGAAAATTGTTTGAATATTGTAAATCCATCCCATTATAAAGTAATGTACATATGCCCTTAATTATATTATAATATCTATTATAATATTTGTTTTCCGTTGATTACCGTTCCGTATTTTTAAATTCCAATTGCATTAATGAATGATCAATAAAATGACCTTATTAGACTTAAGATATATATTATTAAATATTTAGGTTAAGTCTACCACTATTGTAAAGAATTAGGCTCTAAAGAGCTGTAAGAAATAAATAATAATAAAAAAAAAAAATAATAATAATTTGTGGTGTGCGTCTTTATATTCTACCACAAATGAAGGGACCTACAGTTTTGTGCCGACTCCGAACGGCAGATGTATTAAATGAGAAGCTTTTTCATGGCAGAAATACCCTAGGAGGTTTGCCATTGTCTGCCGAGGGGTGACCGCTATTAGAAAAAACTTTTTCTATTATTAACATTTTGCTTGCCCTGACTGAGATTCGAACCTCGAACTCACCGGCATATCGAGTTATAGCACGCACCGCTACCAACTCGACCACAGCGGCTCTCTCGCTATAACATCTTTAAATACTGCTCTGCCTACATATACATCCACGATTGAGCGAAACAAAGGATGCGCCCATCGCTATTCCTCTCTATGTGATTTTGACAGAATCAGCTGTTTTTGCTGCGTCACACTGGTGAAACTGGTTTTTTATACGCTAAACGCACTCATTTCTGGACACTCAACATTTTCTTTACTTTGACGCTCTTTTTCCTGCTATTAACCAAACCGTGAATAATTCTGTTGTTTGTATGAGTATAACTATTTTTTAATAATATAGCGTTTACGTAATTGGATTTATTACCCTGAAAAAGCACAGATGTCCGGATACTTGGTGCATATACCCTACATTACATTATTTTATTTTTGTTAGAAAAATTAGAGAAAAAACAACAACACCAAAGCAGTAGAAGTTATAGTACTATTTCGGAAATCACTACATTTCCTCATCAGACTTCTTTCTTCACGGCTTCCGCGGGAGTCGAATCGCGCCACCACGCAACACTTAAGCCAGCGTCTCAACAGGCTGAGCTTAGCTTACGCTGTGTGAGCTGTTAATATTTTCTCCTTTTCCTTTACAACTCACTACAATCAAGTGCTACTGTTTCGCCGCTATTTCAACTTGACTGTGTAGTTGTTGTTTGTACAAATTTTGTATATTTATATTTGTTTGTTAGGCAGGCTCAACCTTATTGTTAATTTTTGTTGTTTTCGACCTGTTTAATTTCATTATTTTATTTTTATTTTTAAATGAGCTAAAGGCCAATTTTTGTTGGAAAAATTAGAGAAAAAATTACATTTGATTCGCATTTTTTTTTGCTTTGTTATCTCTCTCTCCCTGCTCAACCAGTGTGATGTCACGCAAAGGCAAATCCTCTCTGATGGGCGCAATCTTGTTATCTATCATTCTTGATATACACCTACCATGCTCTCTTCATCGTTCTGGGATATTTAAAAATCCGATTAATATGTTTCCATCGCAAGTCCTTGCATTCATATTAACCAGCGTACTTTCGATTTTCAAAAAATTGATAAAAAATTAAACTAAAATAATTTTTTTATGATTGTCACCTGTTTAAAAGTCTAACGTTATTTGACTCAAGTTTATCAGATGACTAAAATATGTAGCAAACAAGATGCCACTTGTTTTAAAAGTCTAACTAAATTAGATTGCATACATATGATTGTTTTAAAAAGCTTGCATGACAGGCGAAAGAGATTTATGAAAGGTATAGCTTAATCTAGTTTTAAGAGGGTTGGTATAATAACAATAATAATCCCAACGGTTTTATCCCTCCATACCCGCCGGACCGACGCGAGGGGCGCATCCGTATGACGCACGGATATATACAATTTTTTTTTTTTCATATATGCGGCGCCGTGTCATGCAAGGCATAAGTTTGTTAAGTGTGGATCTAAAACTGTTCAGTTACAAAACAAATACGAATAGGTAATATATGTATATGTATGTATGTATCAATTATTGAGAGCATTGTGTATAGTTTTCTTTTCGTAAAAAAGTGAATCTGATATATAAAAAGAACCGGAGTGAGTGTTAAAATCCTGACACAAACTACGGAGTGGCTCATTTAACTCAAAATTACTTTTACATGGCGTCAGAAAAAGAGGCCGGAAATGTCTTGACATTCGGGAGGGAATGTTTAGTTTTATTTCGCCAAGAAGAGATGGGCTATAGATCAAGCCTGTCAGTAACTTCACCAAAAATACTACGCCTAGCATTTCTCTGCGACTTGCAAGTGTAGAAAGATTTATGAGTTTTAAACGACTTATATATGACGGCAGGTTGTACTGAGAATCCCAACGAAAATTTCTCTATTGACTCTATTCGGTCGGAATGAACTTGATAGCGCGGGTTCCAAACAACAGATCCATACTCCATTATTGGCCTCACAAACATTGTGAAAAGAGCCTTCATACTGTATGGGCCATTGAATTATTTTGACTATCGTTTTACAAATGCAAAAACATCTTTGGCTTTGTTAACTGTAACATTTATGTGAAGATTAAAATTAAATTTCGGGTCCAAGATCAACAATGTTAAACACTTGTTCGAGGTTATGTTTACATATGTCATAAGGAACTGGTTGAAGGGCTCTGCGCGAAAAGCACATTACTTTACATTTTTTAAGATTTAGTAGCATGTTATTTACTTCACACCAGTAAACCATGCTATTTAAATCCGCTTGTAGTAAGGACCTTTCCTCAAAAGAATAATACGATCTAAAAAATTTTACATCATCAGCATACAATAAAATTTTTGAATATTTTATTACAGAAGGTATGTCATTTATAAAAAGTAAAAACAGAATCGGACCAAGATGACTTCCTTGCGGGACCCCAATGAAGGAGATTAGGTTGAAAACCAAATTACGTTATAGTTACAGTCTTTTAAGTATAAATCGTTTAGTTTCGTATTTAAACCTCCAACGTTTTGGCACAAAATACTTAAAGTAGAATTAAAAATTAGTTTTTTGGCTCAGTGTCACAATTAGGAATTGAAGCTACGTTATTTATTTTATTTTTATGTTTATGTGACTTATAATCAAACTCACGAACAAATGCCCCGGTTGGCCAAAAATAATTGTTAAGCAAATAATCAAAAACTTCAGGTGCCACATCAATTTTAAAAGATGATACGTTACGTTCATATTTAAAATTAAATTTTCGAATTGCTAAGTTACAAGTCTTAATTTTTGATGAAATGTAAAACCCTATATCATCAGAGGAAGTGTCCCTAGCAAATCTTGAAACGAAAATCGATTTCCTCATATTATACATATGTATATTCAAATGTCGACGTGAAAAGGAATTATATTACAAAGGCTTTAGGTTGAACAATTACAACATTTTGACGTTTAAAAGGAAAATTTAAATTATTATTCAGGTTAAACAATTTATTTCAAGATGGGCGTATATCAAAATTGTCTTGAACAGGTCTTATTTACTGGTACATGATACGAAAGAAACTTTAAATTCATCACTGCTGCCCTAAACTGCCATCTATTTAAATACAACTGTTAAATTTTGAGACAGTTGTGTCATTTCATTATGATATTTGGCGTAAAAATACCATCACCGAAAGCAAGTGGTTTACTGAGTGCCGTCGATAAAATACTTGGAATGATATTTGTTCGTGCTAATACGGCAACGCTCTTGATATGTCATTACAATAGTATAAGGAAATGAAGTTTCTTACAATATAAGACGTCAAATCGCTAACATATTTGTTTTTTTTTTTTCTTAATATAAGAATCGCTAATACAAAATTCGCAAAATACGCTTTTCGCTTTCGTACGTTTCAAACTGGTCTTTCGAGCCGGCTCGCGTAATTTAACTTAGTTCAAATACGGTCCATAAAGATATATTTAAAAAGCCCGCTTCCCTCTAGAAGGTTTAGAGCTTAGTGCAAACATTTTCAAAGGATTTCAACACCATCGTTTGCATAAACTACGTTTAAGGTGTAAATTCTGGAAGCAACAATTACACGTGTGCGACATAACCCCACTTATGTATGCATGTACTTACCATCATGTCTAAAGTGAAGGTTCGTGATTACGCATTAAATGATACCAAACGATACATTGTAGTTAGCAAAAATGATGAATTGGCATTAGACAAAGAAGCAGTAGAAACGTATCTTCAGCTTATCGAGGAGCAGTGGCTCCGATTCGCAGATGCTCAACAAGAAGTAGAGTTATTATGCGGCGAAGAAAATGCGCCGGTTGAAGAGCAATCTCGCGTACAAGCAGAAGAATGGTACACAGCAGCGAAGGCGAACTTTAAACGTCTCACCAGAAGCCGCGTCTCTCCACATCAACAAGTTTGACGCCGTCACCAGTTCACCTGCCTAAGTTGCAGTTACCGACCTTCAGTGGAGTCCCTATAAATTGGCTAGCCTTTTTCGACGCCTTGCAGTCACTGGTACACACAAATTTGGGTTTGTCTGATGGGCAAAAATTGCACTATTTGCGCAATTGCCTGCAAGGTGAAGCGCTTCAACTTGTTAGCAGCCTACAAATTTGTGATGGTAACTACAGTGCTGCGTGGGATTTACTAACCACGCGCTACAAGGTCTTGCGTGTCATGGTTAACAGCCACTTCAAAGCCATCTTTGCGATAATGGTTCCTCGAGATAATGGTAAGGCCATTAAGCAAGTGCTAAATGCTATCATGCAGCACGTTGGTTCATTGCGCGCTTTAGGTCGTCCAGTGGAGTTTTGGGACGATTGGCTTGTGCATGTTACTGTTACAAAGTTGGCTTACGAAACCAGGAAACAATGGGAGCTGTCATTGGTGCGGGATGTTCTACCAACATTTGATGAGTTAGTAGAGTTTTTGGAGACACGTACGCGTTCACTAGAAATGGTACCGACGAGTGGTATGCTGTCGACTACAGTGCAAGGAGCGCGTCAGCTTGGTAAGGTTGCATCGAAAACCGCAACAAACGTGCTCCATGCTATTGGTGAACGACACTATTCTTCGACCATTGAATGTACACGTTTCACCGTTCGTCAAGCAGCAAGGCAATCTTCTTGTACAACAACCTTCTACATCTTCTGTGATAGACAACGCTACAACGGCGCATATGATTAATTCAAATGTGGACGCAACACACTCTGGTTGTGTAGCATCTCACGTTGCGGAAGCTGATAAAGTAATTTTGTTGGCTACCGCAGAAATATATTTACAAGATTATGCAGGCCGATGGCAACCTGCACGGGCGTTGTTTGACAACGGCTCACACGCATCCTTTGTGACCGAGGCCTGTATGCAATGTCTCCGCCTACCACGGAAAACTTCGGCAGCATACGTTACTGGGATTGGTTCGGTAGATGGCGGAAAGGCTAAGGGTGAGGCTTGTCTCTTACTCGCGCCACGATCTCTTGATCAACACTTCGCAATCAGCTCGTTAATTTTGTCAAAGATTACAAACG
The DNA here is from genome assembly GCA_963971545.1 of Philophylla caesio. Classification (NCBI taxonomy): domain Eukaryota; kingdom Metazoa; phylum Arthropoda; class Insecta; order Diptera; family Tephritidae; genus Philophylla; species Philophylla caesio. The sequence goes on from OZ020605.1 coordinate 20,546,711, forward strand.
ATCTTCCCACTATTGACGTACAGATGTCTTCGTGGCCACACTTACGAAATCTGCCTCTTGCTGACCAGCATTATGCCAAGCCAGGTCCTATCGACGTTTTATTGGGGACAGATGAAATGGAAAAATTCTTGCTGGATGGCCTCTGCAAAGCGCCGCCTGGCACACCCATGGCACAAAATACAGTTTTCGGTTGGGTGATCTTCGGAAGAGCCATGTGCGCACCTAACTCAAGTACAGAAGTGTTATCCCTACATTGTGATGTGCCACTTATACGAATGGTGAGTAAGTTTTGGGAACTCGAAGAGTTTCCCTCCAAGCGTTACTTAACTGCCGAACAGGAGTTCTGTGAGAAGCATTTTAGCGACAATTGCCGTCGCGCTGAAGACGGGCGTTACATCGTCCACCCCCGCTTAAGGAATCCGTGCCCATAGGTGAGTCAAGAAACATAGCTGTAAGAAGTCTGTAAAGGATGGAAAGGCGTTTCGCTGCTGATGATGAGCTACGCCTACACTACTTAAAATTTATGCAGGAGCTGGTTGATATGGGCCATATGGAGATTTCAGATGGTTCCCCATTGCACAAATGTTACTACATGCCACATCACGCTGTAGTAAAGAACACTAGCTCCACCACAAAGCTTAGAGTGGTGTTCAACGCCTCGTTAAAGACGTCGTCTGGTTTCTCACTCAATGACGCATTGATGATAGGCCCGCAATTACAAGAGGACCTGTTTTCTATACTGGTTCGTTTCCGAACTCATCGCTACGCCATTATGGCTGATGTCGAGAAAATGTATCGACAGGTATACGTCGCAGAAGAAGATGCCGACTATCAACGCATAGTTTGGCGTGATACGCCGGTGGAACCTATTCGGGACTATCGAATGCTTCGCGTCACCTGCGGTGTCGCTGCGGCTTCTCACTTGGCCGTGCGATCGCTGCACCAAGCCGCGTTAGATGCTGGCCAAGAGCACAAGGAAGCGACTGTTGTAATTCTGCGCGACTTATACATGGATGATCTCCTTACAGGGTCGTTTTCAATCGACGCACTTATAAGGTTACAAAATGACGTGACTGCCGTTTTGTCCAACGCTGGTTTCGAGTTACGCAAGTGGGCGACAAATTGCGCTGAGCTCAGTGAGCAAATACCGCACGCTTCGTAGCAAATCTCGCGCCTATTAACTGACGGCGATGAAGTACGTACCTTAGGAACTATTTGGAATACGAGGGAAGATTGTTTATCGATTTCGGTGGATTTGGCTCCACTGCCTACAATCGTCACAAAGAGGGTTTTTCTCTCAGATTCTAGTAAAATTTTCGATCCACTCGGATTAATCGGACCTTGCACTATACGTTCAAAAATCTGGCTGCAGCTAATTTGGCGAGCTGATGTTGATTGGGATGAACCAGTGCTTTTCGATGTCGCCGAAGAGTGGCTCTCTCATCGTCAGCAGTTGCCTGAACTCGCAGCACTTAAGCTTGATCGTTGGATCGGTACCAGCGAAATCGCCGACCATGCTGAATACCACGTCTTCACTGATGCATCACAACGTGCTTACGCTGCCGTACTCTATTGCCGCACGCAACTAGCTGATGGGGCCTTTAAAGGGTTTAGTAGCCATTAAAAATCACTTCACTTCCACGCTTAGAATTGTGCGCAGCGCATTTAGGTGCCAAACGAGTAAAACGAGTTCAGTTATGTTTCGATTGCAACATGAAAAATTTATACGAGTGGACAGATTCCACTATAACGCTAGCCTGGGTGCAGAGTCATCCAAGTCGATGGTCAACATTTGTTGCAAACTCCGGCGAATCTACTCGCGCATTCTCTTTGGTGGCATGGGCCAAGCTGGTTAGCCGAAGATGATAATCGTTGGCAACTTCAAGTAACTTCAAGACTACGAACTTCGAGTAACAAAATCCGCATAACACCTTACTGAAACTATAGAAGACTGGGAACTATTTACTAGATATCATTCTTATATTAAACTGAAAAGGCAATCAACGGCCCACTGGCTGTCTCACCAGCAACGAAATTTTCAACGCTGAAAATATACTGGTAAAGTATGCTCAAAATAATGCCTTTCAAGGGGAAATTTCTTCTTGCAGATCCAGCAAACAAATACCGTTGCGAAGTCGGTTAATACGTCTTCAACCGTTTTTGGGCACTAATGGTATTCTTCGCGTTGGTGGCAGAATAAATCGTGCTAAGATCTTAACTGATGTTAAACACCTGATAATCTTACCGAAAACTTCATCACTGGCCAAACTCATAATATTAGACATTCACCACGGGACGCTACACGCCGGTCCGTAAATCATGCAAACGGTGCTACAACGACGTTTCTGGGTGCTGGGCTCTCGTAATCTTGTTCGCGCAATCTACCACAAATGCGTGAAATGTAAGCGTATAAACCGCCAACCGTTACGTCAAGGGATGTCGGATCTTTCGAAACGCCGGCTTACTAGCCTTCGGAGTTTCCTTCACAGCGTCGTCGATTTTGCGGGACCCTATTTTATAAAGTTTTCTCAGGGCAGAGGAGCCATATCATGCAAGGCATATATGCAGTTTTATATGCATGAGCACCGGCGCAATGCATCTCGAACTCGTTGGAGATCTGTCATCTCCTGCGGCTCTCTCGAGGTTTGTAAGTAGAAGGGGTTATTGCTAACACATTTATTCGGATAATGGCACTAATTTTGTTGGCGCCGAAAGGGAGTTATACGCTGCCTATCACCGCTGCGTTAGAGACGAAAGGTTTGCTTCGTATATGGCTGACATGCAAATTATATGGCATTTCAACCTACCTAGTGCACACCATATGGGAGGCTATTGGGAAGTCGGGGTGAAGCGGGTAAAATACCATTTAAAGCGTGCTCTCGGCTCATCTTTACTAACCTATGAGGAATTCGCTACGCTGTTAACAGAGGTAGAAGCTTGTGTCAACTCACGACCGCTTTTTTGGCATACTACTAACGTCGATGATTTGGAAATCCTCACTCCTGGCCATTTTTTGATCGGCGAGCCAATCAAGGCGCTTCCTGAACCTGATATGGAAAACTTTTCTGGGGCTTTACATCAACGTTGGCAAGCCATCAGTGCAATGCGCCATCATTTTGGGTCCCGTTAGCGGAACGAATATCTCGTCAACTTACAACAACGAGTTAAATGGTTTCGCCCTTCCTCGAATCTGAAGGAAGATGACGTGGTTATCATTCACGATCCGAGTAGCCCAGCCACTAAATGGCGACTTGCGCGTGTGATTCACTGTTATCCTGGCGCAGATGGACTTGTCCGTGTGGTGAAGTTAAAGACATCCGTTGGAGAATTGGTTAGGCCTATAGCAAAATTGACGCTTTTGCCAACGCGCAATGATTTATTCTCTTAGTAATGTGAATATCATAGAATCAATCGTTCGCAACATATTTAAGTATAATGTATTTATGTATTTTGAAATATGAATTAATTTTGAACTTGCCCAGTCGTTCAAGGCGGCCGGCATGTTCGTGCTAATACGGCAACGCTCTTGATATGTCATTACAATAGTATAAGGAAATGAAGTTTCTTACAATATAAGACGTCAAATCGCTAATACAAAATTTGTTTAACCCGCTTTAAATCGAATATAATCCGCATTTATATCATTCGCCTTTGTGAAATCCTCGATCAATTCGCAAAATACGCTTTGCGCTTTCGTACGTATCAATATTGGATGACCAGAGAATGAAAGTGCGTGAAGTGGCTGAGGCTATAGGTATCTCAACACGAATATTTAGATATTAAAAATCTATCCGCGCGAAGGGTGCCGCGATTGCTCAAACTCGAACATGAGCGCAACTGTGTAATCACTTCAAAACCATGGAAAAATTACATGAATTGGGCTACGAACTGCTATTCCATCCAGCTTATTCTATATATTTAGCTCCATGCGACTATTTACTATATCTAAACCTGACAAAATGACTGCGTAGTAAGAGGTTTGGGTCAAATTAAGAAGTCACCACAGGAAAAAACCCTATTTGAGAGTCTTAAGAAAAGATATTCACAATTCAAAAATTCGAACATGGAAATTACTACTCTGAAATGTGTATACTTAAGGAGCAAAATTATCAAATAATTTAAATTAAATGGTAATTTTCCAGTTTTTTGACGACGACGATTTGCTATTCCGCCCGTTGGGAAGCTAAGCGCGTGCCTCCAAATTTCCGAAGGTGGATACTATTAAGGTGTAGGTTACAGTTTTGAAATTAGGCTGGGCATATTATTCCCGGAATGGGAAAAACGGGCTACGCTGGAAGACATACCGCTTTTGGCCAGGCCAAGCCTATTTAGCATAAAAGATTTTTATTTATGCGCACATTTAAATATAAATTGTTAACTTCTTTCCATTTCGACTCATTTTTCATTGCAGGCGTCAACTATTCAGCTTCATTCTTAGGTGTTTTCATAGCTCACCTATATTTTCTTTGTTTTCTCTGACAAATCCTAATGTAATATCCGGCTTTTACTGTATTGTACCTAATAAATAGTATCTCTCTTTGAAATTTGTTTACTGTTTCGTTCCAGGAAAGGGCGATTTTATGTAAAAAAATTTAAATAAAATTACTTACATTTTGAATCCGCGTAATTTTTCGCCTCTCAAAAAATAGTGAACAAATTCAACTAATCCGCCAACTATTTCCGCCCGCAATTAGTGTTGCCGATAAAGGGAAACAACGTTCTAATGCGGAAAATTTCTGCCCGATATTTATAATAAGCGAACAGTCAAAATTCAACTATTTCGAGCCAAAATTAAACTCACGATAAGGGTGATTATTTGGAAGGAATAAAAAAATTGGAAAAACGCTAGACTAAGTCATAGACGTATTAAAACGCACTTATTAAAACGCGCTTTCAAAAAGATAGTTTTGGCAAATTATAAACTGTCAAATATTTTGTTTGCGCTCTTTTAAGACGCGGTCGAGTCGAAAAATAAGGCCTCTAAGAAATCCATAGAATATAAAGTTTTTACATATGAATAGTGATTAAAGCTGCTCAAATAACCTGATACATATTTACAAACAAAAAAAATGAAGTAAATTTTCAACAATATACTATCTCTTTCACTTACCATCTGCCCGCAAGTAATCGTTAAGTATTTGAAATAACGGGAATGAGTCCCACGTATCGGGTGCCTGCTCGGTAAGAACCCTGTCCATATCCACGGCGAAGAGTGACCAGAAAATCTCTGCGTGCTCCACCAACAAATCGCTAAACCATGCAAATGCCTAAAGAGCGCAGAATTATAGAAAGATAAATGTAAGAGCATATGTGACACATGGTAGCATATGTATGTACATACATATGTATATATGTATATATCTTTACAGATACGTGTACAATAGAAGCATAACATTTCCTGGGAGGAATTACCCATCTTATTTTAAGTAAAATAGTTGGTGATTGAAAAAAAAAGTCTTATACGTGCAATCAACTCAATTTAAATTTTATTCGGCGCAAACAATACTTATGTGCATATTTTTATAAGTGTGACTATTGAAAAATATGCATTGTACTAAGCAATAAAAAATTAAAAGACGAAATTTTCATTGATCAAAATGCACAGCTTTTGAATATCAGAAATATGTAATTTGAGAATTTTGTATACATACATATAACATTATTGGCGCCGAAATTGGGTAAATATTAATACCGCTAAAGACATGTGTAGATATATGTACATATGTATGTATATGTTATAATTTTCTATATTTACTACAAATGTTATAATTATTCAAAGTGTGAAATGTAAGCTCTTATTTAAAAAAACTAGTTTCAAACTTGTAATATTATAAAACTGTATAAGTGGTAAAGAAGTTACAGAAAAATACCAACAAACTATTTAGGAAACAAAAACTATTGAACAAATTAAGTGAGTAAAAAAAGTGTAGTTTTATTATTTTATTACCAGTACTTCAAGGTGTTCGATTTAAGTGGTTACCTTAGGCGTGTGACGAACTTGTACTAATTCAACGATAACTGCTACACTTGTTGGAGCAATGCTGCTTACCAACGACGTTGTATCGCACGCGATTGATATTGAACGTTAACGATTAATCAATCTTAAAGCGTGTTTTCGAATCGGACAATGTCCCGTCAAGAGCGCAACCAATATGGGCTTTTGCCTTTTTAAGCTTACGGCTCTGCCAGGGGGTTACCTCTTGTGGTTGTTCTGATTTTTTTCAGCTCTCGCTAAAGTTACAAGAGACCCATATGTAAGCATGCTCTAATAATAGCACTCAAGTAAAATAAAATGCGGACTGGACAAGTTTTTCTTACTTTTGAATAAACTTGTATGATTCCATATGTACATAATTATTTTCAAACTCAAACAAAATTGTCTTTTGACGAAATTACGAAAAATAAATAAATGTCATTCCTGTCGTCGTGAATTGATCTATTGCAAACAGACATTCCTCGTTGACGTTTTGCAAATATCGTCAAATTTCGTCGTTCAAAGTTGTGTGGACGACACAAAATAAAACAAGTAAGAAAAGCTAAATTCGGACGAAACCGATTTTTATATACTCTCGCGATGTATTTTTGCATGGGCGGTGCCCGTTATTTCATAAAAACCCCGTTTCTTTGTTTTAAATCGCTGCTAGTATTAAACTTTACTCAATTTCTTCCAATAAATACTGAAAAACTAAGTTTTTTGCGTTTTTTTTTAATTTCCGTTATATGGAAGTTGGGCGTGGTTATGGTCCGATTTAAAAAGTTATTGACGGTGATGCTAGTGATATCAAAGACAATATGTTCACCAAATTTTGTGACGATACATTACTTCGATATTGAGATACCTACAGACGTTTTTTTATAAATTTCATAAAAATCAAGTTTCTTAATTTAATATCTCTCTAATATCTAATTATAATTAATATGTTCCAATAGATAAAGAAAAAACGAAATTTTTGCATCTTTCAAAATTTCCGTTATATGGGAGGTGGGCTAGGTTATGGTCCGATTTAAAAAAATTTTAACGATGATAACAGCATAAAATTTGTTCACCAAATTTTGTGACGATACCTTACATCGTTATTGATATACAGAAACGTTTTCCTAAGTGAGCGTGACAACGCTAATTTTTCAAAATTTCAAAAATACCTAATTTCTTAGTTCAAAATCGCTCAAAATACCGAATTTCACTTTTGTTTTAATAGATACCGAAAAAATCAAGCTTTTGCATTTTCCAAAATTTCCGTTATATGGGAGATGGGCGTGGTTATGATCCGATTTCAAAAATTTTCTACGATAATAATAGCGGTATCAAACAAAATATGTCCACCAAATTTTGTGACGATAACTAATACTGTTGTTGAGATACAGAAAACTTTTCATGAGTGGCCGTGGCAACACCCATTTTTCAAAATTTCATAAAAATCCAGTTTCTTTATTTAAAAGAGCTTCAAATATCAATTTTCACCTATTTTGCTCCAATAGATACTGAAATAACGAAGTTTGTGCTTTTTCAAAAAACCGTTATATGGGAGGTGAGCGTGATTGTGATTGTGAAATATAAATTTTCACCCTTTTTGCTCCAATAGATACTGAAGTAACGAAGTTTTTGCATATTTCAAAAATACCGTTATATGGGAGGTTGGCGTGGTTATCGTTCGATTTCACCCATTTTAAATACCAACCTACCCTGTCCAAAGAGCAAGCTATATACCAAATTTCATTGAGATATCACACCACGGACAGACAGTCAGGGCTAAATCGCTTCCTCTTTTCATTCTGATCATTTTAGTATATACATACATACATGTCTATATCTATCTCGATTATTTTTTGCTGTTACAAACAACCGTTATGCGAACAAAGTTATAATGCCCGTTTGTACAAGTACGCTCGGGTATAATTAAATTAGCTTGACAATTAGTTGTTCCAAAATATCAAAAATGGAAATTGTTTATTAGTATGTGCACATGCAAATGTAGGTATTTTAAATTTCGAAATTCATTGTTTTAGATAAATGACTCAAAACAAAATCAATTCGTCCTGTTGGTGCAGGAAATTTAAAAAAACAGGGGATTCCGTAAGGGCGTCACTAAGTTGAATGCTTGAAAAGCATGGGATACTATCGCCAAAAAATCCAATAGTTTAGGGCCACCACTTACAATGTTTTTTAAATGTATTTTCTGCCAGCTGTCACAACATTTTTTTTTCATCTGTTCCAATTATCAGTATACCCGAGATCGTGAGACACATAGCGAAGTCTAATTTAAGGTTTATGTATAGATCTTGGATTTAATTATGCTTCGAACAACACGCACAATCGTAGTAAGTTTGTAATCATGTTAGCAGTATCTTAAAGCATGGTTACTCAAAATTCGTTAAGATAAGGCGTTGAGTCCGATCCAGTTTATTAAAAATATTTGTCCATAAAAAGTACTTAATAATTCTTTTGATAAAACTAGTATCCATGTTGCGAGCTATGAAGTGATAAACATTGGCTTACGCTGAGACACCTAACATCTTTGATGTTGCATAACTATTAATATAAAAAAAAATAGATTTATTTTGCGTTTACAGACATTTTAGGACCTCCTCTGTCTGCAACATATCCAACATTCGCGCAAAAGTAGTTTTTCACCAATTAAAATAGCGTGGAAAGCCTCAGCAGGGCCGTAGAGAGAAAATCTATTCCCAGGGATAGTAATTTATAATGGCAACAATTGTAGTAAATTGTTGGAGAAAAAAATCTGCAAAAAATTGTTGCCTAGCACCGGGCCTCCTGAGAACTCCGGGCCCGTTAGGAATTGTCCGAAATCTGTGCAAACTGTTGTTGTCGTGGGTTGATTTCTAATGGGAAATTTTAATGCCATAAAACCGATGTATTGCATTTACAATGCCTGTTTTTTTTCTAATAATTTTCGCATGCAATTCTAACTAATGCAGTTCTCGGACTTTGTTTCGATTTTGGAAGATGTATAAAATTACATTTACATTCTTATGTATAAACTAGCTCTAAAGCTAGGTATTATGTTTGCTGGGATATAACATTTGATGCTTATAAATAAGCCTACTTATATAGTGCGTTTAATTACGTAAATAATTTTAAGAAATGTCGAATTTGAACATAACGATATCAGTTAATTAATTTGCGTACTATTGCTGTGACCTTTCGATCCAATTTAGCGGGACAATTCCATTTTTGTGGAAGATATCCCGCTGCATATTTTTTATGCAAGTGTCACTATTTTCAAAATTTTAGCGATTAAATCCCGACAACACATTCTTTATTTCACAGATCATAGAATATAAGGAAGCTGAAAACCAATTGGCAAATTACTGTGCACTTTTTAAAATATTCCTTCGAGTTTCAAAAAAAAAAAGTTATATTTTTCTGAAGGCGATGGAAAGGCTGAAGCAGTGTTCACACAACTTCAGTATTTTCAGGATTTTTTTTTATATCCCATTTTCGTCAATAAAAAACGAAGAAAATGATTTATTTAACATTTTCTCATCTCTAAGAGATAATTTAAAATGTGCTTGAATGTAGTAGAAACAACGTTAAATAGTCAAAGTGCAAGACAAACTTATGTCAGAAAGAAAATTAAAACTTCTACATACACTTCCAGAAATACTCGTATATCGAAAGATATTAATTAGATTAGTCGATCAATTAGAGCAAACCGGTGAATCTGTTTTTAAGCAAACTTGGCAAAGATTTCGCTTTACACTGGGTCAATATGAAACTAATTGTGAGCGCCTTTCTCAAGCAGCTATAAAACAGCATATTGGAAAAAATAAGAAGTTTAAAATATTAATAAAAGGTTAAAAAAATATATAAAAAGATGTGAGTGTTTGAACTCAAGGTAGATGTGTAAACTGTTAAATTTGCAGTATTTAGAAATATTAACCCCTATATAATACTTTACAATCTCGTTAATAATGGTTGTATCTTTAAAGGTATCATGGGCATTCAAGGGTTAAGTCAATCATACATATTTATCTTGTTTAATTTTTAAAATTTAATTTATTTTATTATTTATGTTGCAATAGTTAAAATAGGCTTATGATAGCTAAAATAAGAAACGTACACCTTTGATTCAATACTGGTAAGAAGTCTGGAAAAAACGGCCAGCAGGCATAGCTTTAAGGTCGTTTTTAAACCACAATCTATCACACACAGCGCATGCGTATCCAAAGTCGTTATCGATCATTTTTAATTTTAATTGTTTATGGGCATAAACATGGTTAAGATAATGCTCATATTGCAATTCAATGTTTTGGTAATTTGGTTGTTGTTGCTGTTGTAAATGTTGTTGTTGCTGTTGTTGTTGCTGCTGTAAATGTCCACGTAGCCTATTAATTTCTTTTTGGCGTTGACGTTCTCGGTAGGCACGTTGATATCCAGCGTTTCTGGATCTTCTTAAAGATTGCGATGTTCTCTACAATTATAATTAATATTAGTATTTGACCTGTAATTTATTTAGAAACATGAATATTACCTGCATTTCGGTTATATACCTCCAGTTTAAACGTTTAATTTATTGTTTTAAAGAACACCAATCAGCTGAGTTGTAGAAACACAAAGCAATCAGCTGTTCAAAAGTAGTACCAACGCAAAGCGAATAAGGGAATTTCAATCAAAATTTAGAGAACACGCTGTGCTCTAATTCACTCAGCAAAGAACGTAGATAATGTACGTTCTTTGCACACAGTTTGTAAAAATTTGCGCCTAATTGCATGCAACTCAAAGGTACAGGGTGCTCCCGATTAAATATAATTAATTTTGCTTTTTGTGTCAATACCAAAGAACGTAGATAATACCCAAGACAGACATGGGAGCTTATCTGCATTAACAGCCTTTATTGGCATTAACTCGTGCATTATTCTCTTCACTGCATTTCTATCTGGCAAAGCTGTCAAGTGGACAGGTGTATGTTCGGACAAATCAAACAGGTTTTTTGTTCCATCAAACCAAGAATGATAGAATACAATATTGCGCAATCCCGTTGCGGATGAAATATCTTGAGTAATAATAAACAAAGAATAGGGGGAGAATAGTGGGAAGAGAATAATGAGCAATTTGCAATTTTTCAAGGAGAAATGATTTTTTTTGGTGCTTAAGTATAAAACTATGAATAATAGAAAGAATGCATCAAACAAAAATTTATTGAGTGGTACCGCTTCTGTTTCCGCGAAATTAAAATTAAAATCTCCACCCAAGATAAGTGAATGCCACTGAAAATTGTTTCCTAATTCCCGTGCACCAGCAAACCGATTAAACTGTGTCAATATAAATTTAGAGAACACCCTATGCTTTAAGCCGCATAGTTTATAAAAATTATGCGCCTAATTGCATGCAACACAAAGTTAATTGATTTTGCTTTCTGGGTCAATATAATACTAACACATACGTCAGACGGCACACGCATTTTCACACAGAGTCGTTCTTGACCAATCAAAAACGTCTTACTTTTTTTTATATCATCATGTTGGTCTCCTTGCCGTGGGGATAAGGCTTAAGTGGTGGGTTAACTTCCTCTAAAAAAAGGTCATTAACCCAACACGAACTAAGAGGGAAGCTTCGTATGGTGATTGGTTGACCGTCCTTCCGTTCCCGCGGGAGCGGGATCTCCAATCATCATGCGAAGAGTACCGCACCGACGATCTTTCCCCCCCTAATCCAGGGTGTTATGCGACACCGTGCCCATTGGATGGTTGGGTATCCGGCTGTCTTTTAAGGGCGCCCTCCTGAAACAGGGTCACCTCAGGAGGTAGAACGACCTTGCCTTGGCAGAGGGGACTGCCCTGGTCGACCACTCCCTTTCCCCCCCTAAAAATACTAGTCTGCCGCGCTCGCCTTGACGAGCAGTGTGGACGTTTATGAAAAATGGAAACTAATAAAAAACCTGCCTCGGATAACCGAGAACCCCCAAAATCTGGACCCAACCCTTCAGGAAGGTCAGGTCTGTCTGCGGACAAGACCAAACTTGTCAGCGGTGTTAAGCCTGTGGCTAAGCCAGGGACAAGCGCACGCTCCATCCCTTCGGGGACTGCCTCTACGGCATCGAGGTTATCTGCCGGAAAGCGCCCTAACTCTGTCATTAGACAAGTTAGTGACGCAAGTTCCTTGAATTCCGGCAAAAGACCCAACCTCGCTGATAGGTCTTCGGGAAGCAAGAGCAGCCCTGTCAAAAGACAAGCTAGCTCCTCTGCTATCCCTGCCACTCCAGGAGGCACAAAGGCACCGGAAGGTGCTATCCTTAAAAAGGCGTCGGCGACATCGGTCCGCATGGCTAAGCCAGCGGCCGCCGATGTGCGCCCCTCTGACTCTGATGTGACCCCGGATTGTAGCCATCCCCGGAAGTCAATCAGCGCGTCTGAGAGATACTACCGCACAAAACGGTCAGCCCTCAGGATCCTGGAGAGACTGAGGGAAGTCAAAGAAGAGGAACTCTCCAAAGAGGAGCTGGACTCCAAGAAATGGGCTGAAACTTTCATGGCTGAACACCGCGCAAAGGTAGAGATCGATGTTCCTCAGGGAAAACGAAAGAACTCGAGAGAGGAGGGGTCAGACCCGAAGAGGACGAAAACGTCCCCCTCTCTAGCTATGAGAGAGCAGCCGGCTAGATCCTTTGCTGATGTGGCAAAGGAAGCGTTTGAGAGAGCGGTAATAGATCGCAGTTCCCCTGATGGAGCGATGACACCGCAGAATTGGGAGCTGGTGAACAGGAAACTCTGGACGGTGTACAGAGGCTTCCTGGAAGAAAACCCAGGACCACCTCCTAGCTGCGCGGATGCGGGATGGTTTCACTCTCGCGTCAAAATGATAAGGTGCGCCGATCAAAGGTCAGTGGATCTATATACGCTGGCAATAAGTCGTGTAGGCGAACTCTGGGAAGGAGCGCGCCTCGATGGGGTTCGTCGGGAGGACATTCCGAACAGGCCCCGATCAAGAGCCTGGATTCCGGAGTTCCACACCGACCCAAAGGAAGTGTTGGAGCTAATCCAACTGGGCAATCCAGAGCTACCCACCCACGACTGGAAGGTAGCCAAGATCGGTGAAGTGGATGGTAGGCGCAGGTTAGCGGTAATAGTCCTCAATGAGGAATCAATAGCACCGCTTGCGAACCAGAGGTGGAAGATCAACTATGGCTTCCAAGCGTTGAATCTTCACATTTATCGTCAGGATGTGTCAATGAAGACAAACCTGGCTGAGAATTCAGAGGCGGCGGAAAATGTCCTAGAGGACGACGCAGCATCCAACTCTGGTATGGTGGGCGAACTCTTCAGAAGAGTTAGTTTGGAAGAAGGGCTGGGAGACTTCTCTGACCTCTCCGACACTGTAATGGAGGAGGAGACATGGGAGCTCCCTCCTATATCCGATGAGGAGGACGCCAACCAGACCATAGTCGGGTGGAGAGAAGCACCCAACACTGCTGATGGTGGGGATAATACAAATTAATCTTCACCACAGCAAGGCGGCCTCGGCCGCAGTAGTCCTCCGTCTCACTGAAAGAGTAGAGGACGTCGCGCTCATCCAAGAACCTTGGGTCGTAAAAGATCGGGTGTGCGGACTGAGCAGTAAGGAATACAAATTAATCTATGTTACTGACAAAGGTAAACCCAGGTCGTGCATATTGATAAGAAAGTGTATTAATGCGTTTCTTTTAATACAGTTCAGTGATGCGGACAATGTTGTCGTGGCAGTGGAGTCTGAAGGTAGGACAGTTTGCCTGGCGTCCTCATACATGGCGCACGACGCGGAAATACCACCTCCACCCCAGCCAATAAGAGATGCGGTAACGGAAGCTTTCAAGCGCGGCACCCCGCTAATCATTGGAGCAGATGCAAATGCACATCATCATATCTGGGGTAGCTCAGACACAAATGAACGGGGTGAGTCAATCTTTGAATTCATTATGTGCAATAACTTACAGGTTAGCAATGTAGGAGATACTCCCACGTTCGTTACTTCAAATAGGAGGGAAGTCCTAGACATTACATGTGTTAATGGGGAGGGGGCAGAACTTCTGCATGACTGGAAAGTCTCGAAAGAGTCTTCACTCTCGGATCATATGTATGTGATCTATAATTTATCTATACCGGTAAAAGAGCGAAAACCGTTCCTAAACCGAAGAAAAACCAGGTGGGAAAAGTTTAAAGCAACCTTTTCCAACAATATTAATAGCTTAAATTGCCAAATAGACTCAGAGCATCAACTGGACAAAGTCGTAGACGATGTAACTAAAGCCTACCAACGGGCCGTTAAGGAAGCCTGTCCCGCAAGGGCAGCGAGTAAGAAATCGAAACCTCCATGGTGGTCGACTGAAATTGCAAGTCTTCGAAAAGAATGCAGAACAAAATTCAACCGGGCCAAGTTAACAAACTCCTGGAATGAATTTAAGGATAGTCAACGACGCTTTAAGTATGCAGTAAGAAGTGCTAAACAATCCTCCTGGAGAGACTTCTGTCAGGGGATAGAAAGCACTTCGGAAGCTAGCAGACTAAGGAAAGTACTGTCGATGAGTCCAAGCAACGTCAAGCTGTTAAGTTGTGTTTTGTTGTGATATTTTTTTCTTTTTAAAATTGGTTTACTTATTTAATATAATTAAATAATTTAGTGATAAAATTTTTGGAGATTCATCTGTGCGCATTTAAAGCTAAGTATAACATCTGTTAAGCATATTTGCATTGATTTTATTGCAATTTAATTTAGTTTTTCAATTGCCGAGTCATTAGTTGCTTTGCATTGTTATTGTTTCTTATTTACATTGTTATTGCTTCTTATTTGCTTTAGACTTTGTATTTGTATTGCGCGCATTTTCTTTTCTCTTCCTTGATTGTCATTCCTGAAACAGCTGTTTGCGTTTAGTTTTTTACGTGTCAAATACTGTGCATCTAAAACTGTTCGTTACATTAATAGCTCTCAAACCATTAAAAAACTTGCATTACCTTTCAAACTGCTTTCTCCTTTATTTTATTAATACAATACGAGTATTTGTTTTTTTTTTGATATTAGTTTTTACTTAGTTGTGTTAAATTATGTCTTGCATTTTTGACAACTGCAAAATTAAAAAAACCGATAATGAGCAACGCTCTGTTGCATGCTGGTTGTGCGATGGGATTGCTCATATAAAATGTGCCGGACTGTTTGGTAGAGTCTTGGACTTAATAGAAGAAGAAAGAGGTATTCGTTGGTCTTGTTTGAAATGCAGATCAACTGAGGTTGAACTTTTCCGATTTTTTAGAGAAACCAGAAATGGATTTTTCGAAATGGGCAAAGACTTTCGGGCACTTAATGAAAAATTTAAACTTTATGAAAACGTGTTTAAATCATTTAAGTGCCTAGATAATCAAACTTTGCAACCTGTAAGAGAGACCAAACGCAAACGTACCCACAGCCCGCCCAAGGAAAGTATTGTCGCTCCTCTTATAGTACCTCAAAAGAATGTAGTGCCCAAACCCCAACAAATTGAGCTAATTAATCTTCTGTCCCCTGTCCCACCGCCTCAGGGTACGTCTTCATCAACTTCGTCAAGGGCTATCTGCACTCGAGCTTCTTCCTCTAATAAAAGCAATGCAGATCAGGCTAACTTACAGGTATCTTCACCTGATGTGGGTTCATCTCCACCTCATTTGCTTCCACCTTCCCAATCTGCTTCTATTGTTTCAAAAACTGTAGCACCTTTAGATGAGACTAACTGCTCTGCAAAGAAGCTGGTTGTGGTTCCTTTGAGAAAGTCCATTTTTGTTTCAAGATTTGCTAGGGACACTTCTTCTGATGATATAGAGTTTTACATTTCATCGAAAATTAAGACTTGTAACTTAGCAATCCGAAAATTTAACTTTAAATATGAACGTAACGTATCATCTTTTAAAATTGATGTGGCACCTGAAGTTTTTGATTCTTTGCTTAACAATTCTTTTTGGCCTACCGGGGCAT
This sequence comes from Philophylla caesio, assembly GCA_963971545.1. Lineage (NCBI taxonomy): Eukaryota > Metazoa > Arthropoda > Insecta > Diptera > Tephritidae > Philophylla > Philophylla caesio. Next base: position 20,562,648 of record OZ020605.1, read on the forward strand.
TTGTTCGCGAGTTTGAATATAAGCCACATAAAAATAAAAATAATATAAATAACTTAGCTTCAATTCCTAATCGTGACACTGAGCCAAAAAACTAATATTAAATTCTACTTTAAGTATTTTATACCAAAACGTTAGAGGTTTAAATACTAAATTAAACGATTTATACTTAAAAGGCTTAGACTGTAACTATAACATAATTTGCTTTACTGAAACCTGGCTTAAACCACATATTTTTAATTCAGAGATCCTTCCTAATCATTATCAAATTTATAGAAATGACCGTAAGGACAGAATCGGTGGGGGTGTTCTTTTTGCAGTTCATTCTTCTATACCATCCGAAGATGTTAATATCCCCCTCATCGAGTCAATCGAATTTAAAGCAATACGAGTTATGGTTGGAAATGGTTTCTTTTATTTAGCTGTTTGCTACATCCCTCCTAATTCTGACTTATCGGTATATTCTCAACATATTGCGTTACTTACATCCTTAAGTTCAATGATTACTGCACATGACTCGATCATTGTACTTGGTGACTTCAATATGCCAGGCATATCATGGACTTTCATGGACGACTTTATCGTTCCAATTTCATCAAGGGATAGATACAATGTGTTCTTAGAAGATATGGCTGAGCTCTGTCTAAATCAGATTAATTTAACCCCAAACCATTTTGGAAACATTCTAGACCTTGTTTTTGTTGATGATATATCTAAATCATCTATGAAGAGGTGCGAACCCTTGGTTATTCCAGAGGACTCTTATCACCCTGCGATTGAGTTAAATTACGAGGTTATAGGGGATTTTGGAAATAATGTCGATAAATCAAGTAGCTCAAACGCTCGTTTTATTTTCGCGAAAGCCAATTTCAAGAAATTAGATCGAGAATTGTCAAAATTATCTTGGCCGACGTATAAAGATGATGTTGAACGTTGTGTCCAGCATTTTAATAATACTATATATAGTTTATTTCAAAAGTTTGTACCCGTTTTGCGTACAAAAGGAGCAATCACAACCTTGGTTTACAAAAGAACTAAGAAATTTAAAAAATAAAAAGTCGCGATCTTTTAAACTGTACAAAATAACTGGTTTGCACACTAACTATGTTAAATACTCAGTTCTCCGACACGCTTACTTTGAATTAAATAAAAAATGCTACAGATCTTATTTGTGCAAAGTTAAAAGGAATTTAATAACAAACCCTGCATCATTTTACGATTTCGTTAACTCAAAACGCAGAGTGACTGGTTTTCCGTCTGCCATGAAATATCAAAATACCGTGTCTTGTGACTCCCAATCAATTTCCAACATGTTTGCCAAATTCTTCAGGTCAAATTACTCCATTACTTTGCCTCTGAGCAAACCTTATCCATATAAACTTTGTCCCTTAACCTCTGCTTTTATTCCGCAAATATCTTCTGAGGAAGTATTTTATTGTTTGAGTAACTTAAAAGAATCTTTTAGGGCTGGCCCCGATTTGATCCCGACGTGGTTCCTCAAAAACTGTGCTAAACATATTTATGAGCCCTTAACTAATTTATTTAATCTTTCTCTTAGGCTTGGGGTTTTCCCTTCAGCTTGGAAAGAATCATTCATTTTACCCCTTCATAAGACCGGGAGTAGGTCCTCTATAGAAAATTATCGCGGTATAGCTAAGATTTCTGCTATTCCTAAACTATTTGAGGCAATCGTTGTTGACCATTTAACGCATTCATTATCCTCTACAATTTCTAGCACTCAACACGGGTTCTCTAAGGGTAAATCTACCGTTACAAACTTGCTCGAGTTCACAACTCATGTTTCAAATGGATTCAGAGAATTTATGCACACTGATGTTATATACACCGATTTTAGTAAAGCATTCGACAGAGTAAGTCACGCTTTACTGATTCATAAACTCGATCTCCTTGGTTTTCAACCTAATCTCCTTCATTGGATATCTTCTTACCTCATGGACAGAACACAACGAGTTCTTTTTAAAAATAGTTCCTCAAACATTATTCATGTATCTTCAGGGGTCCCGCAAGGAAGTCACCTTGGTCCGATTCTGTTTTTACTTTTTATAAATGACATACCTTCTGTAATTAACTATTCAAAAATTTTATTGTATGCTGATGATGTAAAACTTTTTAGATCGTATCATTCTGTTGAGGAAAGGTCCTTACTACAGGCGGATTTAAATAGCATGACTAACTGGTGTGAAGTAAATAACATGCCGCTAAACCTTAAAAAATGTAAGGTAATGTGCTTTTCTCGAAGGGCACTTCAACCGGCTTCTTATGACATATGTAACCATAACCTCGAACAAGTGTTTAACTTTGTTGATCTTGGAATTACAATGGATCCGAAACTTAATTTTAATCTTCACATTAATGTTACAGTTAACAAAGCCAAGGGTGTTTTTGCATTTGTAAAACGATGGTCAAAAGAATTCAATGACCCATACATTACGAAGGCTCTATTCACAACGTTAGTGAGGCCAATACTGGAATATGGATCTGTTGTTTGGCACCCGCGCTATCAAGTTCATTCCGACCGAATAGAGTCAATTCAAAAACAATTTCTGCTTTTTGCTTTAAGAAATTTTCGTTGGGATTCTCAGTACAACCTGCCCCCATATATAAGTCGTTTAAAACTCATTAATCTTCCTACACTTGCTAGTCGTAGAGAAATGCTAGGCGTAGTATTTTTAGTGAAGTTACTGACAGGCTTGATCTATAGCCCATCTCTTCTTGGTGAAATAAAACTAAACGTTTCCTCCCGAATTTCAAGACATTTCCGGCCTCTTTTTCTGAAGCCATGTAAAAGTAATTTTGAGTTAAATGAGCCACTCCGTAGTTTGTGCCAGGATTTTAACACTCATTCCGGTTCTTTTGATACTTCAGACTCACTTTTTTACGTAAAGAAAACTATACTAAATGCTCTCAATAATTGATACAAACATACTTATATATTACTACTCGATCAGCTGATGAGCATTTGTTCTGTAGCTGAACAGTTTTAGATCTCGACACTTAACAAACTTCTGCCTTTCATGACTCGGCGCAGCATATGTATATGAAAAAAAAAAAATTTTTTTTTTTATATATCCGTGCGTCATACGGATGCGCCCCTCGCGTCGGTCGGGCGGGTATGGAGGGAAAAAAACCGTTGGGATTATTATTATTATTATTATAAAACATAAGCTATCTCATAAAGGATGACGGAGATTGGACAACAAACAGCGGTGAAACATTAGAACTACTAATGCAAACACACTTTCCAGGGTGCTTGGATAACAGAGTCAACATAGCTTGTACTCGATCTGAGAACAATAATGATTTCTCCATGCTCGCTATAACCGAAGGGAAAATAAAACGAGCTTTTGGCAGTTTTCAGCCCTTTAAATCCCCTGGACTAGACGGGATCATTCCTGCCGACCTACAGAACACTTCGGAGCTAATTGCGCCTATACTGGTACACGTCTATGAGGCGGTGTTACGGTATAGCCGTATACCACGGAGATGGGAAGAGGTAAAAGTAGTCTTCATTCCTAAAGGAGGAAGAACAACCCATACGAGACCGAAAGACTTTAGACCAATTAGTTTATCGTCCTTCTTACTCAAATCGTTTGAATGGCTACTGGACGAGCATATTAGAGATAATATTGGCAGTGGACTTACCACCGCGCAGCATGCCTACAGCAAAGGAAGATCAGTGGAAACAGCGCTACACTCCCTAGTCAATACGATCGAAAGATCATTGCATTACAAGGAATACACCCTAGCTGCCTTTCTAGACATCGAGGGTGCTTTTAATAACATTTCTCCCGTGGCGATCACCTCATCACTGGTCAACCTCGGGGTGAACAACTCACTGGCCTCGCTCATTGGAAGTATGCTTGTTCGAAGAGAATTAAGCGCTGAGCTAGGTGGGTCTTCCCTTAGGAGGTACCCAGTCAGAGGAACGCCTCAAGGAGGAGTAATCTCACCACTCCTCTGGAATGTAGCCGTTAACGGGCTCCTCCAAAAACTCGAGGAGGCGGGTGGCAAAATAATTGCATACGCTGATGATATCGTCATAGCAATCTCAGGCAAACACCTCTCCACAACAACGGACCTGCTTCAAAGATCGTTAAATAGCTTAACTCTGTGGTGCAGTAGCCGAGGACTTGGAGTAAATGCATCAAAGACGGACCTGGTGCTCTTTTCTAGAAAGCACAAGACACCAGATCTCGGACAAATAACTCTAGGGGGAAACACCCTCGTAGTAAAGGAACAGACTAAATATCTGGGACTGATTTTGAACAGGAAGCTTAACTGGAAGTCGAACATCCAAGACAGAGTGCGTAAAGCGACAATAGCTCTCTACTCCTGCAACAGGACAATTGGGAAAAAGTGGGGAATGCAACCAAAAATTATATACTGGCTATACACAGCGGTGATTAGGCCGATCCTATGTTACGGCATAGTAGTATGGTGGGATTCCCTCCAGAAAGGTGTAAACTTTAAAATGATGGATAAAGTTCAGAGACTGGCGTCCATTCTCATAACTGGTGCGATGAAAACAACGGCATCGAAGTCACTATATACCGTACTAAATCTACTTCCGATAGACCTGCATGCCAAACAGGTAGCAAGTGCTACGGCGATACGCTTGAACACCCTGAAGAAATGGTCAAACTGTACCTACGGTCACGGCAAGATACTAGCGGAATTCTCGGAGCTTCCTGGTCTGGTGGATTATGCTCTTCCGCCCGCTACCCTCACTACGGCGTTTACGACCCTCCTACCTTCAAAGGAAGAGTGGAAACTGAACGCAGTTGGAAATAGCGAGTCCATCCATGTATACACAGATGGATCAAAGCTTGAGGGGAAGGTTGGTGGAGGTGTATATTCCCGTCATCTGGGGATCTCTTATAGCTTCCGTCTTCCGGACCACTGTAGCGTCTTTCAGGCGGAACTGATGGCGATATACAAGGCCACACAACTGGTAAAGTGTGATACGATACCCGAGATTGATATCTACATTTTCACTGACAGCCAGGCGGCAATAAAATCTCTCACAAAACAATCAACGACCTCCATTGTGGCTATGAAATGCCGCGCATCTCTTAACGAGATGGCTGAGTCATTTCGCCTGAGGGTGACATGGGTCCCAGGCCACAGCGGAATATAGGGAAACTGTAAGGCCGACGAGCTAGCCCGACTCGGTACTGGGCTCTCGACCGAAGATATAGAAGATGAACTAGGAATACCCTTGCAAACATGCAAGCTTCGTATAGCCGAAAGGTTTACAAAATCATCGAACGATAGATGGCGGCAGGAAACAACCTGCAAAATATCGAAGCAACTGTGGCCGGCTCTTAGCGCAAGACGCACAGGGCAACTACTAAGCATGAATAAACACGACTTGAGCATGATAATATCGGTCATAACAGGACACTATCTTATAGGCAAACACGCCTTCCGATTAGGGCTGAGACTGTACGACTTCTGTAGAAGCTGTCACGACGAGGAAGAGGAAGAGACTATCGTGCACCTTCTGTGCCAATGTCCTGCTCTATCCCGAAGAAGACTCTCCACTCTGGGCAGACAGTTCTTCAACGACCTGGAAGAGCTTAGAGATATTGAAATAAGAGATCTCCTTAAGTTCCTTCGAAGCACCAATTGGTTTATGGGGTGGTTCCTTCGTGGGGAGTTACAACCCAAATGCGGCATCACAATGGGCCATGAGCCTAAGTGTGTCTAAAATGACAACCGCTCTAACCTAACCTAACCTTTATATGGAGTTTTTATGGTAGTATTAGCGTAAGAGATTTGCCCTACCGCGGCTATAGATGTTTACACATCAAAAATGTATAGTGCCTTCGAAAGGACAGGACTGTACTATACGACGATGACACTTATGTATAAAAATTGAGACCCAAGTAAACAGAGTCTTACAAAAGCTATTTAGTTAGTTGCGTATTGTCAAATCTAAACAATCGAATCCGTTGTCTTCAAAGTCGCATGCTTATCGGTGAAACTCTGAGCGTGAATGAATGTAAAGATATCAATCAAAGCTACCAACAATCACGATGCAATGATCAAAAGATGACGTCGATAATGGTGCCGCTACATTCGCTTTGCCAAATTTGACAGAATTATTTGTTTGTTTGACGTTAGCTTAGATGATAAACAAACAATTTCCTTGAGTACTTAAAAGTGAGAAACGAAATTTACGCTGAGATATCTTAATTTTTACTCAAGTTATTGTAACCACGGACAGACAGACGGACAGACAGTCAGGGCTAAATCGAAATCCTCTTCTGATCATTTTAGTATATGTATATATGTCTATATCTACCTCGATTATTTTTTGCTGTTACAAACAACCGTTATGCAAACAAAGTTATAATATCCTTGTGTACAAGTACGCTCGGGTATAAAAACGTGGAAAGCAATATCCTCTAGCTCATTTTCAGACTTGAGATTATACCAAGTTACTGAATTCGGGCATAAGTCTCAAAACAAAATCTCTAAATTGTGACCTGGTTTAGATACTTGAGATTATACCAAGAACTGAATTCAGGCATCAATCTCTGATAGACGAGTAGGCATTCATTAGTCTCAAAATAGAGTATAGAAATTGAAATTGTGACCAGGTGATAAGCAGGTCAAAAAAAATTAAAACAAACATAAAGTATAAAAAACGTAAAAGCAATGAAAGGCAATAATCTCTCGCTGAAAGTCTCATATTTTGAAACTTCAGATTATACCAAATTTCTGAATTCCGGCACTTGTCTCAAAATTAGTTCTCGAAATTGTGACCAGATGATAAGCAGATCACAAAAAAATATGAACAGAAACCGTTAGTCCGTTACATTGTTTATAAGCCTACCGAAGCATATTGTTTCATATCGGATTTACACATTTTTTATTTTAATGGAATTTATGCAAAAGAGTATAACGCTTGCAAACTTGGAATTTTCTGAAGAAAAAAGCAAAGAGTGGAAATCAAGTGCCTGCAGCAGTATTAGTTTATGCTGCGGTAACTGTCACGGGACGCTCTGCATTAATTTTCATTGAACAGACCAAAAAGGCATATAAACAACTCCACCGTAAAAAAATTTTAACGATGCTTTGTTACCTTGTGTAAGAAAGCAATTTAGTAGAGATCATTGCAAAAATTTAAAAATAGGCTCAGCAACATCTCATAAAGCTTACGCAGCATAACGCTTTTTTCAATGAAAAAGTTCCCAGTTTCATTTCTTCACAACAATTTCCACCATATTCACCAGACTTAAACGCAATGTATTGTTCCATATGGCCCATTTTGGAGATTATTTGTGCGACGGTCAATGGCTTAAAGAATGCTATTCGCTTAAATGGCACGAAATATAAACAAACACATAAGTGCAACATGTGAAGCCTTCCCGCAGAGACCGAATGATATTATTTTCGCTAAAGATTACCATATCGAATAAGAATAAATTTTCCGTAAACTCGTTATGTTGTTCTATTGAACTGAAGTAACAAGTAAGAAAGGCTAAATTCGGGCGAAACCGAGTTTTGTATACCATCGCGATATATTTTATAGGTAATTCCTTAGGTATGGAAAACTTTTGTATTTTAAAAAATTACCGATAAAAAACACGTGATCGTGAATATTTTCTGAGTATAAAAATTCCGTGGTTTTGATCCGATTTTAAAAATGTTCAAAGATTAGTTTAGTGAAGTCAAGGACAATATGCGTACTATTATTAAGATACAGGCATTTCAACATAAGTGTGCGTGGCACCGCCCATTTTTCAAACTTTCAAAAGAATACAGTTTCGTTATTTAAAAGTGCTCTAAATATCAATTTTCACCCTTTTTGCTCCAATAGAAACTAAAATAATGAGGTTTTTGCAAATCATGGTTCCGCCAAAAACTTCGAAAAATTGAAACTAGGTGATGATGAGAAAGTCAGTTAAGGGTATTTTAAGATTTTTTCACTTCGCTGTGAAAAGATACATATACTGAAGGGTTAAACAAATCAGTGTCCAGCAGATCAGTTGCTCTTGTTTGTAGTTGGTTTGTTTAAGGAAGATAAAATAAACACAACAGCCAACTCGGCTAGCGTAGCACAATATGTAGCGTATTGGCTCTGCAACTCCGAGCTCCCGGGTTCAAAGCCTGGGAGAAGTGGTAATGAAAATTAAATTTAATTAATTAATTAAAAAGAAGTCTGATGAGGAAATGTGGTGATTTCCGAAATAGTACTATAATTTCTACCATTAAAAAACTGTTGTCGTTTTTTCACAAAAATCTTCCATAAACTAGCCTTGAGCTCAATAAAAAATTGTAAAATTTGTTATGATTCATCATTGAAAAATACATACAACCTTGAATTTTCACCCTTCTACCATCAACCCCTTTTTTTAATACTGATATTAGTAATTCAATCATTATTAACCCCGGTCGATAACTGATCAATTACCATTTGATTTGTTATCTCCGTGTGGCGTCTACCGGTGTCACTTTTGACCCACGAAGTTGGGATGAGATCTTTCTCACACAATAAGCCGTTTCTAACTCCCTACAGTTTCTGGCCATTATTATTATTGTTTGTGCATCAATCGTAATAGTAACGTTTACAATTATTATTTTACTATTTCAGTGTTATTTTCAAATAAATTTATTACTAATTTGCAGGGCTGTAATTATTTATTCCTATAACTTTGAGCGTATTTCTAACGTTCATTTAATTCAGTGATTTCATATAACCTCAAAAGTACTCGACATGTGTCACGAGCTCACAAAAATAATTTTTATTATGTTACACGCATAAATTATTCTGATTGTCAATGTCCGTAAAATTTTGTGAAATCATTTCAATAGAGAAATATTGTGAAAGGAATGTAAAATTATAAAAAAAATACTCGGTAAACGCTGAATAACACTAAACATAATATAGATGATAGAAGTGAAATTCTTTATAAAAAAATCTTCAAGTCAATTCCAATAATTTCTTCAACTATACAAGTTTTGAGTAAATAATTGAAATTATCTTTTTAAAGTAGTACAATCATTAAATGACTGTTAATTTAGTCGACATGCATTGATTTTTTGGTATTCTAAATAAATGAATAAATAAAATAAACACGAATAATTTAAAAAAATGCACATCTACATATATTTTCCTTTTCTAATCGTGCATTTTTTATTTATAAATTAGTTAATTTGTTTTCAAAATTAATTAAAGTTTACTAGATTTACAGTGAGTTTAACCGCATAATTTACAACTGAAGGTTGGATCTCCGGTAATTTTTATTCGTAAATTAAAACGACCACGACGAAAATATGTCATGTTGGAACGCATTTCGTTCATAGTTTTGTTCCAATACGTTGAAATTAGTGATTTCAGCTCTGCCAATTTGTATGGAGAAATGCTATACTAGTATTTGGAGTCTATGATTAATTTTTTTTGGAATCCTTACTGTATTGTTTTCAATATAAAGTATTTTACTGCATGTCTCCTCCTTATGAAACATTTACATTGAGGCCAAATGCGCATTTCGAACGAGTCATTTCATGACCGTTTATATTGTCTTATTCGCATTCCCTCTGACAATTTATTTGAAATATCTATCTTGCACGAGGGCAGTTTGATAAGTCAGTAACTTTTTGAATTTTCCCACGCAGAAACTAATAGTATCTATTAGTGATGTCTGTCAAATTTTGAGCAAGTTGAGTCATTTAGTTTATGCTTGATAGACATTGACGTTTGACAAAAACTTCAAAAACCATCACCAATACCAAGGACACTGCACCATCAACTTCAATGGTTAGGAAGTGGTTTACTGAGTTCCGTTGTGGTCGTATCAGCACAAGTGGCGCCCAACGTTCAGGTCATCCAAAAGAGGTCCTACACCAGAAACTGTCGTGAGGCGGCTGTAAGCAGGTATATCACATTTTACACGAATGTTTGGAAACTACATACAGTTAAAAGGATATCGTGTTCAGGAATAGAACCCTTTTTTGCCCAAAAAAAATATTTTTTTATTCAAAATTTGACTGACTTATCAAACCACCCTCTTATTAATTGTGTTGACAATCAACTGTGAGTGTCAAAAACGAGTCAAATCGCTTGCGAGGACTGTTATTATTTGATGCGTACGAGAAAATATGTCACGTTGCAACGCATTTCGTTGGTGATTTTGTTCAAATGCGGTGAAATGAGTCATTTCGGCACTGAAAATTTGTATGGAGAAATGCGTGATTTGGCTTCGCATTTGAGATTTTATACCCAAATGACGCATGAAGATGAGGAAAGAAGACATGTTTTGAAGAAGAAGAAACGAGAGGCGGAAAAGCGTGATTGGGGAGAGCTTGAGATGCTAGAAATGCGGCCCGAAAATCCTATCAGAAAATAGGACAGCAAACAAGTGATTTCAACACCGGGGCTGGTTCCTGCAAAAACAAGTATGGAAATATTGTGACGGACGTTCAGAGCCCACTTGAGGTATGGAGGAACCATTTTTCAACGCTGCTGAATACAAACTCTGAGAACGCGTTTAAAAAAAGAGAACAATCTTTAAGGATGAACAACAAATCCCTCCACTCGACCAAGGCGAGGCAAGAACAACACTAAGGCGACACAAGAACAACAAAATACCCGGAGCAGTTGGTCACCGGCTGAGCTGTTCAAAGCCGGTGGCGAAGAGCTGGTAGGAAGTATGTACCCGCTGTTAAGCACAATTTGGTCTGATGAGTACATGCCAGAAGATTGGAACCTCAGTGGTCTTTTCCCAATCCACAAGAAGGGCGATTCTGCTGTTAGCGCCAGCTACTGTGGGATACGCCTTCTTACTATCGCATACAAGGTCCTATCGACGATACTTTGTGAAACTCTGATGCCGTATATGAACAAGCTGATTAGACCTTATCAGTGTGGCTTCAAGCCTGGCAAATTCACCGTTGACAAGATATTCACAGCACGTCAAATCCTGGAAAAGACCCTAGATAAACAAGTCGACACACACCATCTCTTTGTCGATTTTAAAGACGCTTTTGACAGCACGAATAGAAGCTGCCTGTACGACGCCATGTCTAAATTTGGAATCCCTGCTAAACTAATACGCTATGTAGAGTGACGTTTAGCACAACTTTTAGCTCCGTCCAAGTTGGGAAGGACCTCTTAGAGCCGTTCGAGACCAAACGAGGTTTTAGACAAGGAGACTTAATTTCGTGCAACTTCTTCAATCTGATGCTGAAATCCGTAATAAGAGCTGCCAATCTAAATCGCAGTAGCGCTATTTATAACAAAAGTACGATGCTGCTGGCGTATGCGGATGATATTGACATCGTTGGCCCTAACAGCAGGGCCGTCAGTTCAGCATTTTCCAGTCTAGAGAAGGAAGCAAAAGAAGTTGGTCTTGCAGTAAACGAGGACAAAACAAAGTACCTTGTGACAACAAACAAAAAGTCTTGCGCGTTGGTACGCACGTCAATGTTGGCAGTTACAACTTTGAAGTATTTAAGGATTTCGTATAACTTAGATCCAGCATTAATACCACCAATAATCGACATATGGACATATTCGAATCGAACAACGCCTACAGTTGCGGATGAACGTCGATAAAGATTGTCAAAAATCGATGGTAATTGTCTAGTAAAGGCTCTACAACGCAGCGTTTTCAAAAACATTTTTTTTTTATACGACTTTTTGTTAAGTTTTTAAATTATTTTACCTTGTTTATACAAATTGGCATTTCTTAGTGAACTAACCGTGCGTAAACCAACAAATATTACAAATGAAATAAAAAATAGTAAAAATTTGCTAATACATACTATGTATATCGTTCAAGCGGGCTTGATTTGCCTAGATCTGCAAACACATACAAATGTACATATGTATGTATGCATAACCATTTCAAACACCTACATATACATACATACACATGTATGTATGTTGTCAAATAATAGATAGTGCTTCATTAAAACGTTCATAACTTAATTGTAATTGTAGGGGTTAGGTGCTAAACTATACTTAAATAAGCTCGTGCTAAGTATGTATGTATGTATGTAATGTGACTAGCAATGTTAGCCTTGTTAAGTTTCTTGAAAATAACAAACTAAATGTCTTATGCAATAAAGCTCACTAAAGTAGTTTATATAATTTGATGCAAATTTAACAGATTTAATTAAGTAACTTTAAAATATTGTGTCAGTGTGTACGTATGTACATATTACATATTACAGTATAAGTATATGAATGTATTGATTGATACAATTTAATTTAAAAGTTTTCTTGCTTTGTGATTGTATGAATTATTTCAATCGAAACATAAAAATGCTTGATTATTTATTTAGCGGTACATGCCGTTGGTACTGGTGAAGTGTAAACTGCATGTGTTGGCATGCAGTAACGGAATGCCGTTGCTCCATCAGCTCCAGCAGTGCCACCATTTGCGGCCGTTTTTTCAACATCGACGTCATTGCCCAAGAACCCTGAGTCAGCACCTGGCCGACCTGTGTTTTGCGTACCAGTCCCAGTCCCAGTTGTATCATCTTCCCCTGGCTCGTCCTTGTTGTCATTGCCATTGCGATCCCTTTTGTCCTTATTCTTTTGCTCGTGTTTTCGTAGCTATAAGGCATTTACTTTATTACATATGTATATGTACATATGTACTTCATATGCACAAGCTTATACACATACATATGTAGGTGTTATTGTGTTAATATGTATATGCTTTAAATTTTTTTTATAAATTTTGTAAACATATTTGTAAAAAGTCGAGTGGTTTGTGAGTTTTGAACTATGCCAATATCTTTGAGCTTTTTCGCCGTAAGACAATACTTTTTAATTTATATAACTAAATATATGTATGTATGTATATGAATGTATCTACTACTTTACATAAATATGTATGTATATTCTGATTTTCATATTCGCTTATGCACAAAGTAATATTAGTATATTTCACTACAAAGCATGTGCATACATACTTACTGACTTAAGCATCTGTGAAAAAATTTTTTCGTTAGGGTTAATGCGATATATTGAATGAGATACGAGTATATGTTTTATTTTACAAACATACTGATGTATGTACATTCAAAGCACAGTTAGCATAGAAAAAACCTTTACACTTTTTGTAAATTTTGATGTGCAAGTTAAGGCAACGTACTATTACGTTGACAAAGCAATATGTATTTTTAATTTAAACAAACAAAAGAATCATATTGCATTCGCTAATATTCTTCGCTGCAATGTGAATTACGACTTCAGCGCTACACGCGCAACAATTATTGCTAACGCAAGCGTCTGCAAATTAATTGCTACCGAAAATATTGGTAACAAGAAACCATATTTCGGATTTCCCACAACGTGACTTGAGAATGGAATGAAAGCGCAACGTGACAACGAGCCTATATAATGCTTGTTACCGGTTTGAGTCGGGGAGTTGATTAATGATCACATAAGAAGCATGTTAAACAACTATGTTAAGTGTATTAATGTATCAACTAATATATTGAAATAAATGAATAAATAAATTAACTGGTGCTATGTTAAACAACTACGTTAAGTGTATTAATGTATCAACTAATATATTGAAATAAATGAATAAATAAATTAACTGGGGGCTCAACCGGGATGCCCTATCGTGTAACGTCGTGAAAAGAAAAAGTAATGACTCGATAGCAAGCATCCGCCAAAGTAAAAAATAAGTATCCTTCAAAAAAAGGAGAAAAAATTTAAAAAACCAACAAAAAACATTCAACTGACAAAAAGTATCCTTGAGAAAGGAGAAAAAAATTAAAAGTGTAAATAAGTATCCTTTAAAAATAGGAGAAAAAATTTAAAAAACCAACAAAAAACATTCAACTGACAAAAAGTATCCTTGAGAAAGGAGAAAAAAATTAAAAGTGTAAATAAGTATCCTTCAAAAATAAAGGAGAAAAAATTTAAAAAACCAACAAAAAGCATTCAACTGACAAAAAGTATCGTTGAGAAAGGAGAAAAAAATTAAAAGTGTAAATAAGTATCCTTCAAAAAAAAAAAGGAGAAAAAATTTAAAAACCAATAAAAACATTCAACTGACAAAAAGTATCCTTCAAAAAGGAGAAAAAAATAAAAACCCAACAAAAAACATTAAACTGACATAAAGTATCCTTCCAAAAGGAAAAAAAGAAGGAAAAATTAAAGTGAAAATAAGCATCCTTCGAAAAAAAGGAAAACAAACAACATTAAACTAGCAAAAAGCATCCTTCGAAGGGCGATAAATAGATTCCTGATTCCAGTCAACTGATTCCTGATTCCAGTCAACTGATTCCTGATTCCAGTCAACTAATTGCTGTTCCCAGACATCTGGTTCCTGCTTTAGATCAATATTTATATAAGGTTTATGTGAGTAGAAAGTAATTAATATAAAATTTATATAAGTGGGTGAAAACTAAATAAAAAACAAAAGAAAACTGGATCGAATTAGTGAATTAGAGGAAGAAATAGAGCTTTTGCAAGGAGAAAGACTAGGCTCGTCTGTAGAATCATTGTCAGAATTATTTAGCAAATTGAGGCCACCAACTGTAACAATGGCTACAGCCGCGCAAGTGACAGAACTGATTCAGACCCATACGGCTCCCTTAAGAGAAACAATAGAGCGCTTAACACGCCAACTGACCCAATTAACAAGTACAAATGATGTACAAGAGTATACCGCCCAAAGAGTCGACGACAATGTTAGATGCGACGAACCACTAGACGTTATTAAATCCTTACCGTCTTTTAACGGAAAAATTTCATATGTAAGTTGGCGTGAAGCCGCGAATAATTCCATGAGCTTATATACAAAGAACAGTCGTAAGTATTACTCAGCCCTGACAATCTTGAGAAATAAAGTGACTGAGGACGCCAACGACATTTTAACTAACCATGGCACTGTACTAAACTTGGACGCGATTTTAAGCCGATTAGATTTCGCTTACGCTGATAAGCGCCCTCCTCATATAATCGAACAAGAGCTCAGCGTAATGCGCCAAGGCTCCTTAACCATCATTGATTATTATAATGAAATCAACAAAAAGTTAACAGCATTGATCAATAAGACAATAATGACACATGGTCCTAATATTGTACTAACAAATGAATTAAATAAAAAGAACAGGCAGTACGCCTTAAGGGTATTTATAACTGGGCTAAACCCGCCATTAGCCAATATACTCTTTTCTCTATCCCCAAGCGACTTGCCAAACGCATTGGCCAAGGCACAAGAACTTGAGTCGAACAACCTTCGAGCAACCTTTGCTCAACAATATAGTCGGAATAATTATAATACGCAAAAATATAATAATTCTTTGCGTTTTCCACAACGCAATCATAATCTTCAAAACCACAATTCCCAAAATCACTATCAAGCCAAACCAGAACCAATGGAACTGGGTAGCTCTTCCAATGTTGTGCGAAAACCACAGCAACATGTTAACCAGAAGCCAAATTTCAATAATCGTCCAAATTATCCTAATTCTGGAACATATCAGCAAAACACTACTGCCTTTAATAACAAAAATAACAATTATAACCAACAAGGGTTCAAAAGGCAGTAAGAAAGCGCTCAATTGAGCTATCAGCCAAACCAAAAAGAGCAAAGAATTAATAATATAGAAGAAGATGCTTTTTTAGATACAAGCCGGGTCTCCCCTACATTATCAAATCAGGAGACTCAGGACGCAGATATACAATTTTAATAGACAGTGGCGCTACTAGTTGTTACTGCAGCCCGAACTTATTTAAAAATCGGAAGGAATTAATTATTAAGAAAAGAGTGAGAACTATACATGGTTTTACTATCATAAGCCATTATTATGAAATAAAATTATTTGGTATCTCACAAAGATTTTACGAAATATTAAATCTCGAATCAGATATTTTAATAGGGTATAATTTCCTAAGAAGGTCAAATATTATTTTAGACTTTGAAGCAGGGACAATAACGTGCGGAAACCGTACAGAAAAATTTTTAAATTTCAAAAAAACAAGCGAGGTAGCTGATGAAGATAATAATCAGCAAACCAAAGAAAGTACGCTCGATAAAGGAAAGGTACAAAAAAAATCAAGTAATGAAAAAGAAAACGTTAAAAAAAATTTCTTCAATAAGGAAACTATCGAAGAAAATATTTTGAATAATCTGTATAATGAAAAATATACCGAAAATGATGTGGCATTACAGAAGTTACGTCAAAATATAGTGAATAATATATCAAAATTACACGCAGATATTGACACAAATTTACCCTTTAGAACCGATGTAAGGGCCGAGATAACAACAACAACTAATGACCCTGTGTGGAGTAAACAATACCCCTATCCTCTCTCCGCTAACTCCTTTGTAAATACCGAAATTGAAAAGTTATTACAAGAGGGTATTATTCGCGAAAGTAAAGGTCCTTATAATGCACCAATTTGGGGTGTCCCAAAAAAGGGTATTAATGACGATGGCACGCAAAAATTGCGTATGGTCATCGACTATAAAATATTGAATGAGAAAACAATTGCCTAAAGGTATCCAATTCCTGACTGTAATGTAATACTATCAAACCTTGGAAAAGCGAGATTCTTTTCCACTATAGACCTCGAGTCAGGATTCCACCAAATACTTATGAAGGAGGCAGATATTTGTAAAACTGCTTTCTCGGTCAATACTGGGAAATATGAGTTTGTCCGTATGCCCTTTGGTCTGAAGAATGCTCCTAGCATATATCAAAATGCCATGGATGATATTCTAAGAAATTTTGTTGGAAAATTCTGTCACGTATATATCGATGACATCATTGTTTATTCCAACACACAAGAACATATTGAACATTTAAACATAGTAATTAACACTCTTAAACAAGCAAACATGAAGATTTCAGTGGAAAAGTCAAAATTTGTTAAGAAAGAAGTCGAATTTCTTGGCTACGTTATTGCGAATGAAGTCATCAAAACAGATCCAGGAAAAATAGAAACTATTAATAATTACCCTCAACCGCGAACTCTTAGACAACTTAGAAGCTTTTTAGGGATGACAGGCTATTACCGTAAATTTATTCAAAATTACGCCAAGGTGGCGAAACCTTTAACTAAATTTCTCGCAGGAGACAATGGAAAAATATCCACAAACCAATCAAAAAAGGTCATCATTGAACTCGATACAGACGGTATCGCAGCATTCAACAAGCTTAAAACTCTTTTAGCTGGACAAGTAGAACTAGCTCAACCTGATTTCCAAAAGAAATTTGTTTTAACAACAGATGCGTCAAATGCCGCAATAGGCGCAGTTTTAACTCAGGATAATAAACCTCTTATATTTATATCTAAAACACTTAACTCTACAGAACTAAATTACGCCACTAACGAGAAAGAGCTGTATGCCATAGTTTGGGCACTAAAAACGCTCAGAAACTATTTATATGGCGTTTCCGATCTAGAAATACATACCGATCACCAACCGCTTACATTTTCAATCTCCAACAAAAATCCAAATGCCAAATTAAAAAGATGGATGTCCTTTATAGAAGAGTACGCCCCAAAGTTTATATACAAACCCGGCGCAACAAATGTCGTCGCCGATGCACTGTCCAGGCAAGTTTTAAACAATATTTCCTGTGATGAGTCCTTACACAGTACTCAACATTCAAAAGAAAGTAGTGACGATTTTGATATTCCAGAAGTATCGAAACCCCTTAATGAATTCAAACAGCAAATTTTGCTCAACAGAGCAACATTCTCTATTCATGAGCAAATCACAACCTTTAGCAGGACTCGACACATAATAGAGCTCGACACTAAAGAAAACCTAAAAATAATTTTATTGGAATTTCTTAGGCCTGATGTAGTAACCGCAATCCATTGCTCAGCTGAAGATTTATACGAATTTGAAGAAACAGTTAAAGGCGTATTTAGGATTAAATTTGTCTACACAAGAATACTCGCCATTGATGTGATCAATCCCGACGATCGACATGCTACAGTAGAGCAAACACATATCCGCGTTCACAGAAGCTGCAAGGAAAATCATAAGCAGGTACTTGCCCAATACTACTGGCCATCAATGTTAAAATCTTTTAAGGAATATGCTAGACATTGTAATATATGCAATAAAGCAAAATACGATAGGAAACCAAATAAACTTCCAATTGGAGTGGCTCCAATTCCCGAAAAAGAGGGAGAGTTCCTTCATTTAGACATTTTTCACGCGCAAAATCAAAAGTTTATTACTTGCGTAGATGCTTACTCAAAATTTCTTGTCATAAGACACACGGAAGACAAACTGAACCTCGACCGGAGGGTTCAAAAAATCTTACAAACATTTCCGGTAGTAAAGAAACTGACACTAGACAATGAACCAGGTTTTTCGACTCATCAATTTAAGACACTAATGCAAAGACTTCAAATTCAACTTTTTTACTGTGACCACGCCATAGTTCAACCAACGGACAGGTAGAAAGGGTACACGCAACCCTTATAGAAATTGCACGTTGCATAAAAGAGGAATTTCATTTAATAGATACTATAGAAATATTTTACAGAGCTGCACAACAGTATAATTTAACTATTCACTCTGTGACCAATAAAAAACCTTTTGACATATATCATAATAAAATTCCACATGCTGACGTAAAGGATAAAATGCGCCAAGCTCAAATAAAAATGTTAAAAAGAAACCAAAACACCAAGATTAAAACTTACCAACCCGACCAAGAGGTATATGAAAAACTAATAGGCAAAAGAGATAAACTAGATCATAGAACAAAAAATACAAGTAGATTTAGGAAATAAAGTTAAAGTTCATAGTAGAATAGAAAATATTAAATCATAAAAACATTCTTCTTTATAGACAATGACGCCCGTGCTATTAATATTACTGACGATTTTTAAAATTTGTCAATCTGACGTACAGATATTTGACTACTCAAACTCACAGCTAATCCCTATACATTTGGGACAAGCTAAACTACAAAACGGAAACTTTAAACTGATACACGTACTAAACCTTACCAGCTATGAATCCGCCATCAACCAACTAGAAACTGAAGTATATGCGAAAATTATGAGAAACAGTACCATACTGCCATTCCTTCTTCACGATATGACCCAAATGAAACAACAGCTAGAGATCATTAAACCCCGAAAAAAACGCTCGCTGGACATATTTGGTACAGCATGGAAATGGTTAGCTGGAACCCCTGACCACGAAGACCATGAAATAGTGTTAGATAGAATCAAAGGACTTTTAGAAAACAATGAGAAACAAAGAATAATTAATAAGAATACAGTAGACCGCATTAATTCGATCACAAATAGTACAAATACAATAATCAAAGCGATCCAAACAATTGAAGAAGTTAGGAAAATTCAAGAAGATGCTATTGTTAATAAGTTAAGAATCTTAAAGGAAGAAATAATTAATGTAGAATATGCTTTACAATGGGCAAAGGTAGGAGTAATAAATTCATTTATCTTATTAGAAAAAGAAATTGAAGAGGCTAGAACCTTTTTGGATTTAGAAAAATTTCCATATAATGATATTGAGCAAGCCTTAAGCTTCGCTACCATTAAGATAGCAACAAATAATTTAGACAAGATTTACATAATTAACTTATCAGCAATAGACAATAAAAATTGTGAAAGATTACTTATTAAACCAATTAAGAAAAATGATAGAATTATTAAACTAAATACCGAAAATGTAATTAAATGTGACAATGAAATTTATGAAATCAAAGAAGATTGTAAAGAATATAATAAGTTATGTATTTGCCCAAAACAGAATCTAGTTAACATAAGTGAATCAAATTGTATACCACCACTTTTATCAAGTAAAACTCATGATTGTGTGATCATAAATAATCAGCATATTGCCTCAATTCAAGAA
This sequence comes from Philophylla caesio, assembly GCA_963971545.1. NCBI lineage: Eukaryota > Metazoa > Arthropoda > Insecta > Diptera > Tephritidae > Philophylla > Philophylla caesio. Next base: position 20,582,507 of record OZ020605.1, read on the forward strand.
TTATATCCTGGAACAATATTGCTGAACCAATTTGAAGGTTTCATTAAATTCTCAAGCAACAAGACTAATGAATTGTCTGGAACCTATTTGTTACAGTTCCACAATGATACAGTTATCATTAACAATCAAACTTTCGTCTCCAAAGAAATTTCAGGGTGGAAACCACTTCCTGCACTACTACAGCCAAACAATAACGACAAACGAATGGAAGAAGTTCCCTCATTAGAACTAATTAAAGACTTGCAAGCAAATAATATTGATAGTCTAAATCTGATATCAACCAAAGGAAAGGTTGTCTTCTCAATCAATTTAATCATTTCAATTATACTTATTATTTCCTTACTGGCAATTTCCTTAAAATTTTGGTCAAAAACAAAAAAGGGGCTTACTGTAAATAACATAATTAACGAAAGCATTCTGCCACAAACACCGAGTCACAGAGAGAACTCTGGTTCATTAGACCAACGTTGCGAGTTTCGCAGCATCAACGTTCTCCCAATTTGTTAAACAATCGGGACGATTGATTTTACACAGGGGGGAGTTAAGGCAAAGTACTATTACGTTGACAAAGCAATATGTATTTTTAATTTAAACAAACAAAAGAATCATATTGCATTCGCTAATATTCTTCGCTGCAATGTGAATTACGACTTCAGCGCTACACGCGCAACAATTATTGCTAACGCAAGCGTCTGCAAATTAATTGCTACCGAAAATATTGGTAACAAGAAACCATATTTCGGATTTCCCACAACGTGACTTGAGAATGGAATGAAAGCGCAACGTGACAACGAGCCTATATAATGCTTGTTACCGGTTTGAGTCGGGGAGTTGATTAATGATCACATAATAAGCATGTTAAACAACTATGTTAAGTGTATTAAGGTATCAACTAATATATTGAAATAAATGAATAAATAAATTAACTGGTGCTATGTTAAACAACTACGTAAGTGTATTAATGTATCAACTAATATATTGAAATAAATGAATAAATAAATTAACTTGCATATGTACTTTAAAACACTGTAGGCGAAAAATTTTTGAAGCACATCTTTTGATTAGCTTACTCAACTCAAAACTATCTTATTTATACCAAGCCAAGCCTGGCATAATGAAATTTTTATCAAATCTGTGATTTTGAGTATTTTGGGTTATTTTAATGCCAACAGCAAACGCCACCAGCAATTAAAAATCCAAATATACCAAAACTTGCCAAAGAACATTCTCTATATCAACGCACAATTAGCATCTGAGTGCCGTTTTGATAACAAAAAACCTCGGGTTATTGCGCTACAACCAACTAGCGCAGTTAAGTTACTTCAGAATATTGTTGATGCTCTGTATGCCAAAATCCTGCAGAGAACCTCCCATTTTCAGGGAGGCTTAGCCAATCATCTGGGTGGCTTCGACATTTATCAAACATAGCAGTTAAACATGCAAAATAGAAAAATACTTCTTTGGAAAAAACTCTGAATACGATTTTTAATTCATAAATGTTATTTATTTCAATACAATAAAAATTTCTTCGAACAAAAACATAAACAACTTAAGCATAAAACGAAGTATAACTTTACTTTTAGCGAACATCTAAATTTGAGAAGTCGAAGTTTTACTTTGGCGTCTGAGAAATTTCACGATGCACGTAGTATTTTCAACTTGTACGACTACACCAATGTAAAATAAATCGGTTTTGTCAGTAAATTTAACTAACACAAATCTATTCTCCTCAATATGGATTCCGTTGGTAACCTCCAACTCTGATTGCTCATTCTCGTTCTCAACATGAATTCCGTCAGTAACCTCTAATGCTGGTTGCTCATTGTTGTGCTCTTCATCCTCACCAAAGTCATATGATTTATCAGAATCAGCCAGGCTATAAGAACCGTTTTCACTTGATGATGAGAAGATTATCTTTCGTTGCTTTTTAGTTTTTAGTTTTCGCAATGTTTTTTTTTTTACAAAATTTAAGCTTTTTTGGTAGCTTCAATTTTGTTATGCTTTGTTCTTTCAATTCATCCACCCTTTTTTTCTGTAGAATCCGTATAAATTCTTAACTTGCCTTGATTTTTAGAAATAGTTCTCTTTTTCCTCACTATTGGAAGTGGACGGATAACCTCTGGAGAGAAACAATTCGTTTCAGATGGTAGGTTTATATTCTCAAAACATTCGGCTTGATGTTGGTTAGTTTCCATAGCAATCTCAGAGTTTGTTTCGTATTTGGACTTGGAAAAATCAGACGGAGGAAATAATAATGAATTATATGGAAGGATTCCAGTAGCTGAAAACCCTTTTACAATATTATCTGGAGAAAAAGCTCGTAAAAATGGAGTCCTCGTAAGTTCTGCAATAAGTGAAATCTCGATTTTCTTTCCTGGATTGTTGACTGAAAAATCATAAAAGGAATGTTTACAAAATTTTTAGAAAGGTCCAAACACCGATACAGAAAGTGGTTGCAGTTTGTGTGACGTATGCGGTGGGAAAGACAATAAGCATATGCCGTTATCGCGACTGTACATTTCGCTATCTACACTGCAATGAGAAGCTAGTTTGTCCATCAAAAGTAGTATGGGGTCGTCGATAGTGCAACGAGTGTGACTTCTAATATGGATAAGAACATCTATAAAAAGCTCGGAGTTCATCCATCCGTTGTTGGCTAGAAGTGCTATTGAACCTGGAATATGATTTCCAGATGCGTTAACAATTCCTACCAATGTAACTAAACTTCCCCGCTCTGCGGATGCGGCTTGAGAAACGGATCGTTTTCCTTTTTCGGCTATGACCTGTAAATTTGTATATACTTACATGAAGTTTATTTGCAACAACAAATCGGAACAAGGCTTACTTTTGGAGAATCCAACACCGTACTTATTCCAGTCTCATCTATGTTGTATATTCGCTCAGGGGAAAAGTTGTGTAATTCGTATACTTGCTTGGTTAGAAAATCCAAAAATGCGTGATATGCTAGTGTTTTCAGGTTTGCGTAGACTAATTTCTTTATTTCGATGCATAAAACATTTTAGCCAATCAATTCCAGCTCGTTTTTCTTTGTCCCAACTTCGTGGATGTTTTATTTTGTATGTATAAACAAACTCGAAAACGGACCGTCTAGCCAAGTCTTACGTCAACTTTCGACTGGAAATATTTAGCAGTTCCCACATTTGATTGCTCTTTTGAAATTCGAGATAATAGTGTTGTACGCTTCAAGCCATATTTTCGAGCAGCACTTGTTGGTGTTTCTTTCTTATTTTTTATCTCCTCGATGACTTTTCTCATTTTATCTTCGTCGATGATTTTCTCCGGAAACTCCGGCATCTTGATAGCTGTATAATATTGCTTGCTTAGTAAAAAATAACAGAAGGGAGGCATCGAAAATTTGTCGAAACCTCCCAAAAGAGTTTGTCGAATCCTCCCTTTTGCACTTATGCCAAAATTTTCTGTTTAAAGAAATACATCTTATTGATACTTGGAATATCTTTAGAACCAACCAAACACAATTTTATTAAAATATAAATGGGGAAAAACGGAACGAATACGTTATAGATTGCACACTTTACACAATAATACTTTCGCACAATTTTTACATGAACACACTTCAAAAATAAAAAAATACGTCTGCACACTATCGTCTGCCAACAATCACTAAATAGTTTTCATGACAGCATCACAGTCAGCTTGTTAACTGTTTGTTCTAGGAATGAGAACAACAGTAGTAATAACGACAGCCCGATTTGAAAATGTCGAAGCCACCCTCATGTTGAAGCCTCGCCCTTCTACCCTAATCATTGTGGGCAATTCCAAATCTTTTAGCGCCGAAAGTCTCGCGACGATAGCCCTACCCTTCGTCAGAATAATGGATGTCCTCTTTCGAACTTATTCGGGCCATGTTCATTTTGCACTTTTACATCCTGACGCTGTGCGACACGGTTGAGAGGATTGCTGAAGTTGGAGGAGGTAAATTCTTTTGTTTATTTATCCTAACGACATTGGAATCGGCACTCATCTGAGGTTGCCACTGAACCCTCTCTGGCTAACTGATCAGTTGAAAAGACACAAGCAAGTTGAGGCAGGTGATAAGAACTTTACTATGCCCCTTATCTCTCTCCTTCCACAGGCCCAGTTCTCTGAGCCTAAAAGTTGGAACATTAAATGAAGATCTAGAGGAAGGAGATGTGTTATTAAGCCATCCGTAGGACAAGGACTCAATGGCCCGTCATCTCAATGCACGCTGATCTCTGCACTCTGCCTAGCTTGACTTAGTTATATTGGATATGTGAGGCTGTTCACCAGACCAGACAACCATAGCATAGAATTGGACGACCTACGGCTGTGTAGATTCAAAATACTATTTTCGAATGCTGACCCTACGTCTTTCCTAAGAGCCGCTGGCAGTAGGTAAACGCGATGTTCGCTTTTTTTCTCTCTGTTCTATATTCATTTTCCAATTCAGCTTAGGGTGTAGAACGATCCCAAGATACTTCGTTTTTTGCAATAATATCGAAGAAAAGAAATTCAAAAATTAATAAAAAAAAAGAATAAAAATTAAAACACAATCGCTTACTTCTGTTATTATTGAACTCGAATTTCATTGTAATTTTTCATTTTGCAAAGAATTTGTTGACAAACTGTATATGTATGTAACTCGACCCCAAATATCACGTTCGCCGTGTTGTAAACTACATTATAAATATGTATTTATGTGTTCACATAGTATGTGAATATAGGAATATTGTAATCGTCATTTCGAAGTTAAATCGAATCATTTACTATAAACCTGCTGCTCACTAGCTAAAATGCAATGGTTAAATTTCCGATGTACACGTGAAATAAGAAAAAACTATACTAAGTAATGGATTTAAAGATCACAACGTGAAGTTTGTGAAGTTTTCACGTTAAAAATTTTTTCCGATAAATCCATAAATACAATACAAAAATATAATGCGGTTTATATTTGCTCCCAGAATGATTTTAAAATCGTGCTTTGCGGCTTTAATGTCTAGGTGAACAGGATTTTATCTTTGTTGTCACAATTGATGTATTCAATATCCACGACGAAACCTCCGACAACGAACTGAGACTGATCGATTTCGCCAAGGCCCGAGACATTGGCACTATGTTCTAGAATAAGGAGACTCACAATGCTACATGGCGATCTCAAGATTTTGAGGCTCGGAGCTATATCGATCAAATTATACAAGGCAGAGGGCAAACTAATAGTTTCGTAGATGTGCGCACGATCCATGGAGCTAACAACGACAATAATATTTTTGATAGAGGCGTACCGCAACCCGACTGCGGCGAAATTCAAAAAGCGATAGCTCGGCAAACGAATTACAAAGCGCACCAGACCGACGGGTTGCCAACTTTTCAAATCAAGTATGATGGCGACAAATCCTTTGCAGAATAATTATTAATTAGTATTTACGGACGAATTCATGTCTGCTGATTTCAGAAGGGTGTTCCTATAGTCTGCACAAAACATTGCGGAATCAGTCTTCTTAATTTTAAGTAAACGCGTTCAACAAGTTTGGAAATTTTAAGCTATTTGGACAACAAACCCAAACATATTTTGCATTAACAAGCTTCTGATATAATATCTATACTAAGATGTATGAGTAACATTATAACTTCATTGAGCATTATTTTCTTCTACCAGATGACAATCAATCGCCATTATTGTTAAACTTTTTTGCGAGTGACAAGGTCAAAATGTTCCTCAAACATTTTCTCCGCAAAATTTCACTTCGAACTGCTGTATACATCGTGTCTAAAACGTAAGAACGTCATGGTGACTCCTTAGCACCCGCAAAATCTACCAAAACCTTGACATTTTTGTGTTGTAGTTCATATAGAGCTGTTGCCGGAATCTCCACGTTTTTTTTTAGTGTCATGGGCTGTAAAATATTGAGCTCTTCGCATATTTAAATTGTTGCGGTCACCCTGTACCAATAGCCTTAACTGAGCACTGCTTAAGCGAACATTGCCCTGTTAATTCTTTTCGAACGCTTCCCGAGGATTGACAGCTGTCTATCGCTTGTCATAGTTGACAAACAGGTATTTCCGGTGGCAAGTTTTTTTTTTCTTTTTTTGGTCCGACAGCATCCAGCGAAGAAGGCAAAATTTTTGATCGGCGTACATCGGGCGTAAGTTGCCTTATATTTTTGATTGTGTGCCCTCGTGAGGGGCCCAGAGGTGAAAGCAGCGATATCACGGGGCTGATTTTTTTGGAGTGAGCCAGATAAGAGCCTGCAATACACTATCGCCGGTCAGCAGCAGCCGGTGAGGCGCATTAGCGGAGTCTGCAGCGCGACGAGCCTAACAGTGATCGCATTGGCCGAGGCCCGTTTGGAACGCCCTGGTGGTGGTCGTGCCATTGAGCACGGCAACTTCAGCGCGAGCCAAGGCTACCAACTTGCACAAGTCACGTTGCAGCCGACTACGCGGCGCCGCCCGCAGCACGGTTGGCAAAGTGCATCTCATCGCCACCGCTGGAGAGTTACCGGGAAGGCAAATGCGCCACAAGCAGAAACCGGTAGCCATCTGAGTGAACTCAGGCACAGACCTACCATATCCCCGGGAGCGAAAGGGCAAGGCCCATTGCAGCCGAGTAGGTGAGATCGTGACATATGCGTTTGTTTTGTTGCCGCTCCGAGCTGACGGAGGCGGGCGGAAAAGCGGTGCAACAGTTCGCGGGTGTACGGTCGCCTCAGTTTAAGCATTTCAATTCTTTTCCGACGGGTATGTTATTTAGTATGAGCGGCCGCGAGCCACATGCAAGTATTCTTTAGATATGATTCTTTCGCAAAGAGCGGAATTAAGTTACATTGGTTTCGTCTCTTTGTTTTGCATTGTAGTTTCTTTTAGAATGTAACTGCGCACAGCGTGTATATTGGTATAGTTTTCTTTTTTAAGGGAGGAAGGCCCGAATTAAAACGTTGTGATCTTTAAATCTCAGGCGCTAGCGTAATTTAAAGTCCGGGCGATACTAGTCGCTTTTCAAGGCAGGCGCAGTTGCAGGAAGGTCACGTCAGGATCAGGGCAGCAGATTTTGGAGAGCGCACAAGCGCCTGTGCAGGACGTCTTGTAGGGTGTTAGCCGGCATATGTTGTCGGAGCTGATTTGAAACCCATTTTGCCTTGCTTATAACCGCGAGTTCGTCGAGGTACGCCACTAACGTACTTCCTCTTTTTTTTTGCCTGCCCAGTGGGGCTCACTAGCGTGAGATTTTACGAATTTTGAAATCCATTTGGTATTGTAACTGATTGATAGGGGGCCGATTGGGCCCATTAGTACTTAAGAAACTATCCAGAATGAATTGAAATTAATAAATAAAATTGTATCATGAATATTTAATTGTAGCGAGAGAAAGTGATTTTCATTTCTAGATGCGAGACGGACGGACAAGGACGGGAATGAACCGGGGCGGATATCCCAAAAGGTAAAGCAGTGGTACGACTATCTTTTTGTATGGTGCGGACGGCATGTGCTGAGGCCACAAGAACCACCCCATAGTCCGGCGAGCTAGTTTGAGCTTCAACGCAAGCGTACCCGTGTGGCGCTTCAGGGCATGCATGACGAGGATACGAGCGCGGGGAACAATTTCCGCATTTGGACACAAGTGGCTCGTTATCCGAAGACTCGTACGTAACAAAATGGCGTCCAACGTGGGGCCCACAGTGGAGTGGAGCCTGTTAAATCATTTTCCGGACACTTTTGGGGGATATTTCGCGTCTGCAAATTATTATGCATATCATACATGCAGTTTTACTATAATGTCAGATATCTTGAGGGGACGATTTAGAGGCCATTGAATAGTGTCGATATGCGTTAGCGGTAGGGTTGGCAGGTGTGACTTCGTTGTTAGCTTGCGTAGGAAGAAACTAGGCCGACCAATAGTAGCAGCGAATGAGCATTGTCGAGAAAGGTAATGGGGGTATTGTTCGCGGGTTGCTCGTTTTGCCTTAAGCGGACTATAGCATTCGGAACAAATTTGGCAACGGGAGCATTCCCCCCTCCCGTTTAGGTAACTTGGATGTAAAATTTTTAAAGCAAACAATTGTATCTACATACAGCATTAGGATAAGAAAGCACGGACGGACTTTTTTTTGGTGGTGTGGGGAACTAAAAGACGGACGGACGACATTAGGTGGACAGAAGTCGCATCTGAAAATGGAAAATCACGCTCTCTATGATTATTACATATATCTTTTTTTGGTATTATATATTTCTAATACGGGAATATTGCTTTGTGGTTATTTTCTGCTCAGTTACGCATACGACTTCGGTTGTGCGGGTGTGTATTGATAGATTCGATCTATTTTTTTTTTCTTTGAACTCATTTTTTTCGTTTTTAAATTTGTATATTTGTTTGGTACTCGGACCTTTGAATAGACAGGTCGCCATATTTCGAGATGCCGAACCCAGCAAAGACAAGGACGGGACTCAGAAGTGATGACGAAAATGCAGCTAGCGTTGACGCCGAAGGCGAGATCCATCCTAGGGCTACGGGCGTAGTTAGCAACGACGAGGATTTGCAGTCGAGTCAGGGGCAACCTCAAGCGGAAGTGGATAGTCCTGGGAGAATGGCAATAGGTTCAATAGGAGATGAGCTACTACAGAAGTTTGAGCTTATGTTCTTTCAATACCAAATGGACGTGAGCCGTTCAACGGCGGACGCGGTCAAGGGGGTGGTTTCGAGGCTGCGTAAAGACATGAATAGCCTGGCGGATAGGTTAGCCAGCTTAGAGGCTGCCGGTGCTCGTGGACAAAGGGAGGCTGTTCAAGATGATTGGCTTATTGATGCAGGGGTTCAACATGCAAATACCGTCGATGATGACAGAACGGAACCGGGAGTCAATGACGGTCGGCGATTAACTCCTCCACGGAGTGAAGGTAAATACGAGACGGGTGCTTATCGCGAAAGAGCAGCGATGAAGACGATTCGCGATTGGAATCTCAAATTCGACGGAGGGCAGAAAGCTATTCCGATTGAAAGATTTCTCTTCCGAGTTGACACACTCCAGAAGAAGCACAACATACCACCACAGGATTTGTATGCCAACTTCCACCTACTTCTCGAGGCTCAAGCCCAAGAGTGGTATTGGCTATACACTGAAGAGCATCCTGAAGACAGCGTGGTTGACTTTCATTTTTTTCGATCGGCTATAGCGGAACATTTTCGTAAGGCAGATTGCGACGAAGAAATTCGTCAAGCCATGAACGAACGTAAACAGGAATTTAACGAAAAATTCGAGGAGTTTTACGCGGTGGTCCGGGGAATGGAGCTCACTATGAGAATGAGGTTGCCGGAACGTAGTCTGGTAAATCTTATGAGGAAGAACTTGAGGCCCAGGATCAAAAACCTAATCTTTGGATGCCGTATAGACTCATTGGAAGCACGAGCTCCAACTGCGATGGTAAACTGCATAGCATGGTCTGCTACAAGTGCAATCGTCCGAACGTGCAGTCGGGTGAAAGGACCCAGTTCGGAAACCGGGAGCTTGGCGGGAAGACCGGGGAGCCTTGCCAACGACGTTTAACCCCGGGGAAGGAACACCAGTAAATAATTACAAACAAATTTTGCAAAAAACTCACGATTTAAAACCAGTACAGAAAAAGTAAACTCCTCTTTCGTTACAGGAGAGGCAGAAGAGGTATGCTTAATTCTGCTCAGCGAAACTACACTATAACAGAATTAGAATGCTTGGCAGCCGTTGTAAGCGTAAAGAAATTTCGCGCGTACGTGGAGGGGCTGCCTTTTACAATAATTACGGATCATATGAGTCTGAAGTGGCTCATGGGACAGAAGGATCTCGCGGGACGCTTGGCCAGATGGAGCCTCAAACATTCGGCATTTAATTTTACAATCGAACACCGAAAGGGGTCGCAAAATATTGTCCCGACGCTCTGAGTCGAATGCATATGGAGGAGCTCAACGAGGTGGAATACACATGCGAACTTGATTACAAATCCCCAGAGTTCTCCAGTGAAGCCTACGAGGCACTCAAGCGGCACGACTGAGAACGCGTTTCTACTGGCCTGGCATGGCAGTGGAGACCAGAGATTTCGTTGCAGCGTGTGAGCTCTGTAAATGCTCCAAAGCTCCGACCGCGATCATGAGACCGCCAATGGTGGGCCAATTTAAGTCTGAAAGAGTATTCCAACGCTTATACATAGACTTCTGTGGGCCGTATCCGAGACCGCAAAGTGGAAACGTCTACGTGTTTGAGGTCCTAGACCATTTCTCCAAAATTTGTTTTTTTTCAAACCGATGCGACAAGCTACGTCACAGAGCGTAATTGGATATCTTGAAACCGACATATTCCACAGTTCACCTCGGATTCGTTCGCGAAGTTCATGCAAAGCTATGGAGTGAAGCACATTAAAACCGCGCCTTATGCCCCGCAGGCCAACGCATCTGAACGGGTCAACCGGTCGCTCCTCGCCATGATCCGTACATACATTGCGGGAATGGAGCAACAAACATGGGATCACCACGTGTCACAGGCAGCTTTTGCGTTGCGTAGTGCAGTGCATGCGGCAATAGGGCTGGAGCCGTACAAAGCTGTTTTCGGTCAGAGTATGATTTAGCATGGAAGTGTATATGAGACCCTCCGGCGTCTCGAAGTGATGCGGGAAGGGGATTCGGATGTAATAACCAAGAGCGATCGCGTCTAGATCTTACGAAGCCAGCTGATTCGCAAACTAGACGAAGCTTTCAGAAAAAGGCAACGGGCCTACAATACGAGAGCTCGCCTAATTGAATATCAAGAAGGCCAAATCGTTTATCGGAGGAATTTTAAGCTGAACAATGCGATGGGAAGGTTCAAGGCGAAGCTGGCGCTAAAGTATCTCAAAGCAGTCGTATTGGCAAGAAAAGGTAACTCCTTGTATGCCATTGGAGATGTATCTGGTCGATTTGTCGGAGTCTATCACGCAAAGGACTTACGCATATAAAGAGAGTCGCCTTGTCTGATGAAGTGACCTGATTTCGAGCGATTCATCTTCGCAGGCCTTGCTGTATCACTCGCCCTGTTGCGGTCACCCTGTGCCAATAGCCTCAACTGAGTACTGCTTAAGCTAACATTGCCCTGTTAATTCTTTTCTAACGCTTCCCGAGGGTTGACAGCTGTCTATCGCTTGTCATAGTTGACAAGCAGGTATTTCCGGTGGCAAGTTTTTTTTTTTTTCTTTTTTTGGTCCGACAGCATCCAGCGAAGAAGGCAAAATTTTTGATCGGCGTACATCGGGCGTAAGTTGCATTATATTTTTGATTGTGAGCCCTCGTGAGGGGCCCAGAGGTGAAAGCAGCGATATCACGGGGCTGATTTTTTTGGAGTGAGCCAGATAAGAGCCTGCAATACACTATCGCCGGTCAGCAGCAGCCGGTGAGGCGCATTAGCGGAGTCTACAGCGCGACGAGCATAACAGTGATCGCATTGGCCGAGGCCCGTTTGGAACGCTCTGGTGGTGGTCGTGCCATTGAGCACGGCAACTTCAGCGCGAGCCAAGGCTACCAACTTGCACAAGTCACGTTGCAGCCGACTACGCGGCGCCGGTCGCAGCACGGTTGGCAAAGTGCATCTCATCGCCACCGCTGGAGAGTTACCGGGAAGGCAAATGCGCCACAAGCAGAAACCGGTAGCCATCTGAGTGAACTCAGGCACAGACCTACCATATCCCCGGGAGCGAAAGGGCAAGGCCCATTGCAGCCGAGTAGGTGAGATCGTGACATATGCGTTTGTTTTGTTGCCGCTCCGAGCTGACGGAGGCGGGCGGAAAAGCGGTGCAACAGTTCGCGGGTGTACGGTCGCCTCAGTTTAAGCATTTCAATTCTTTTCCGACGGGTATGTTATTTAGTATGAGCGGCCGCGAGCCACATGCAAGTATTCTTTAGATATGATTCTTTCGCAAAGAGCGGAATTAAGTTACATTGGTTTCGTCTCTTTGTTTTGCATTGTAGTTTCTTTTAGAATGTAACTGCGCACAGCGTGTATATTGGTATAGGTTTCTTTTTTAAGGGAGGAAGGCCCGAATTAAAACGTTGTGATCTTTAAATCTCAGGCCCTAGCGTAATTTAAAGTCCGGGCGATACTAGTCGCTTTTCAAGGCAGGCGCAGTCGCAGGAGGGTCCCGTCAGGATCAGGGCAGCAGATTTTGGAGAGCGCGCAAGCGCCTGTGCAGGACGTCTTGTAGGGTGTTAGCCGGCATATGCTGTCGGAGCTGATTTGATACCCCTTTTGCATTGCCCATAACCGCGAGTTCGTCGAAGTACGCAACTAACGTACTTCCTCTTTTTTTTTGCCTGCCCAGTGGGGCTCACTAGCGTGAGATTTAACGAATTTTGAAATCCATTTGGTATTGTACCTGATTGATAGGGGGCCGATTGGGCCCATTAGTACTTAAGAAACTATCCAGAATGAATTGAAATTAATAAATAAAATTGTATCATGAATATTTAATTGTAGCGAGAGAAAGTGATTTTCATTTCTAGATGCGAGACGGACGGACAAGAACGGGAATGAACCGGGGCGGATATCCCAAAAGGTAAAGCAGTGGTACGATTATCTTTTTGTATGGTGCGGACGGCATGTGCTGAGGCCACAAGAACCACCCCATAGTCCGGCGAGCTAGTTTGAGCTTCAACGCAAGCGTACCCGTGTGGCGCTTCAGGGCATGCATGACGAGGATACGAGCGCGGGGAACAATTTCCGCATTTGGACACAAGTGGCTCGTTATCCGAAGACTCGTACGTAACAAAATGGCGCCCAACGTGGGGCCCACAGTGGAGTGGAGCCTGTTAAATCATTTTCCGGACACTTTTGGGGGATATTTCGCGTCTGCAAATTATTATGCATATCATACATGCAGTTTTACTATAATGTCAGATATCTTGAGGGGACGATTTAGAGGCCATTGAATAGTGTCGATATGCGTTAGCGGTAGGGTTGGCAGGTGTGACTTCGTTGTTAGCTTGCGTAGGAAGAAACTAGGCCGACCAATAATAGCAGGGAATGAGCATTGTCGAGAAAGGTAATGGGGGTATTGTTCGCGGGTTGCTCGTTTTGCCTTAAGCGGACTATAGCATTCGGAACAAATTTGGCAACGGGAGGGGGGAATGTTTAAGTAACTTGGATGTAAAATTTTTAAAGCAAACAATTGTATCTACATACAGCATTAGGATAAGAAATCACGGACGGACTTTTTTTGGGGGTGTGGGGAACTAAAAGACGGACAGACGACATTAGGTGGACAGAAGTCGCATCTGAAAATGGAAAATCACGCTCTCTATGAATATTACATATATCTTTTTTTGGTATTATATATTTCTAATACGGGAATATTGCTTTGTGGTTATTTTCTGCTCAGTTACGCATACGACTTCGGTTGTGCGGGTGTGTATTGATAGATTCGATCTATTTTTTTTTTCTTTGAACTCATTTTTTTCGTTTTTAAATTTGTATATTTTTTTGGTACTCGGACCTTTGAATAGACAGGTCGCCATATTTCGAGATGCCGAACCCAGCAAAGACAAGGACGGGACTCAGAAGTGATGCCGAAAATGCAGCTAGCGTTGACGCCGAAGGCGAGATCCATCCTAGGGCTACGGGCGTAGTTAGCAACGACGAGGATTTGCAGTCGAGTCAGGGGCAACCTCAAGCGGAAGTGGATAGTCCTGGGAGAATGGCAATAGGTTCAATAGGAGATGAGCTACTACAGAAGTTTGAGCTTATGTTCTTTCAATACCAAATGGACGTGAGCCGTTCAACGGCGGACGCGGTCAAGGGGGTGTTTTCGAGGCTGCGTAAAGACATGAATAGCCTGGCGGATAGGTTAGCCAGCTTAAAGGCTGCCGGTGCTCGTGGACGAAGGGAGGCTGTTCAAGATGATTGGCTTATTGATGCAGGGGTTCAACACGCAAATACCGTCGATGATGACAGAACGGAACCGGGAGTCAATGCCGGTCGGTGATTAACTCCTCCACGGAGTGAAGGTAAATACGAGACGGGTGCTTATCGCGAAAGAGGAGCGATGAAGACGATTCGGGATTGGAATCTCAAATTCGACGGAGGGCAGAAAGCTATTCCGATTGAAAGATTTCTCTTCCGAGTTGACACACTCCAGAAGAAGCACAACATACCACCACAGGATTTGTATGCCAACTTCCACCTACTTCTCGAGGCTCAAGCCCAAGAGTGGTATTGGCTATACACTGAAGAGCATCCTGAAGACAGCGTGGTTGACTTTCATTTTTTTCGATCGGCTATAGCGGAACATTTTCGTAAGGCAGATTGCGACGAAGAAATTCGTCAAGCCATGAACGAACGTAAACAGGAATTTAACGAAAAATTCGAGGAGTTTTACGCGGTGGTCCGGGGAATGGAGCTCACTATGAGAATGAGGTTGCCGGAACGTAGTCTGGTAAATCTTATGAGGAAGAACTTGAGGCCCAGGATCAAAAACCTAATCTTTGGATGCCGTATAGACTCATTGGAAGATTTGAGAAGGGAGTGTCGTAGGGCGGAGAAGCACCTATCGGAGTATGAGCCGAAACCCTTTCGCAGGAGAATGTTGGAGGAAATAGAGGGCGAACAGGGGGAAGAGCCATCAGACACTTTGGAAGCCTACTTTAAGCCGGAGAAGGACAGGTTTCGGGGTAAGAATTGTTCCGAGAACAACTTCGAAAAGAAGGAAGAGCATACTCCTAGGAAAAGCACGAGCTCCAACTGCGATGGTAAACTGCATAGCATGGTCTGCTACAAGTGCAATCGTCCGAACGTGCAGTCGGGTGAAAGGACCCAGTTCGGAAACTGGGAGCTTGGCGGGAAGACCGGGGAGCCTTGCCAACGACATTTAACCCCGGGGAAGGAACACCAGTAAATAATTACAAACAAATTTTGCAAAAAACTCACGATTTAAAACCAGTACAGAAAAGGTAAACTCCTCTTTCGTTACAGGAGAGGCAGAAGAGGTATGCTTAATTCTGCTCAGCGAAACTACACTATAACAGAATGAGAATGCTTGGCAGCGTTCGCAAGTCTGAAAGAGTATTCCAACGCTTATACATAGACTTCTGTGGGCCGTATCCGAGACCGCAAAGTGGAAACGTCTACGTGTTTGAGGTCCTAGACCATTTCTCCAAAATTTGTTTTTTTCAAACCGATGCGACAAGCTACGTCACAGAGCGTAATTGGATATCTTGAAACCGACATATTCCACAGTTCACCTCGGATTCGTTCGCGAAGTTCATGCAAAGCTATGGAGTGAAGCACATTAAAACCGCGCCTTCTGCCCCGCAGGCCAACGCATCTGAACGGGTCAACCGGTCGCTCCTCGCCATGATCCGTACATACATTGCGGGAATGGAGCAACGAACATGGGATCACCACGTGTCACAGGCAGCTTTTGCGTTGCGTAGTGCAGTGCATGCGGCAATAGGGCTGGAGCCGTACAAGGCATGGAAGTGTATATGAGACCCTCCGGCGTCTCGAAGTGATGCGGGAAGGGGATTCGGATGTAATAACCAAGAGCGATCGCGTCTAGATCTTACGAAGCCAGCTGATTCGCAAACTAGACGAAGCTTTCAGAAAAAGGCAACGGGCCTACAATACGAGAGCTCGCCTAATTGAATATCAAGAAGGCCAAATCGTTTATCGGAGGAATTTTAAGCTGAACAATGCGATGGGAAGGTTCAAGGCGAAGCTGGCGCCAAAGTATCTCAAAGCAGTCGTATTGGCAAGAAAAGGTAACTTCTTGTATGCCATTGGAGATGTATCTGGTCGATTTGTCGGAGTCTATCACGCAAAGGACTTACGCATATAAAGAGAGTCGCCTTGTCTGATGAAGTGACCTGATTTCGAGCGATTCATCTTCGCAGGCCTTGCTGTATCACTCGCCCTGTTGCGGTCACCCTGTGCCAATAGCCTCAACTGAGTACTGCTTAAGCTAACATTGCCCTGTTAATTCTTTTCTAACGCTTCCCGAGGGTTGACAGCTGTCTATCGCTTGTCATAGTTGACAAGCAGGTATTTCCGGTGGCAAGTTTTTTTTTTCTTTTTTTGGTCCGACAGCATCCAGCGAAGAAGGCAAAATTTTTGATCGGCGTACATCGGGCGTAAGTTGCCTTATATTTTTGATTGTGAGCCCTCATGAGGGGCCCAGAGGTGAAAGCAGCGATATCACGGGGCTGATTTTTTTGGAGTGAGCCAGATAAGAGCCTGCAATACACTATCGCCGGTCAGCAGCAGCCGGTGAGGCGCATTAGCGGAGTCTACAGCGCGACGAGCATAACAGTGATCGCATTGGCCGAGGCCCGTTTGGAACGCTCTGGTGGTGGTCGTGCAATTGAGCACGGCAACTTCAGCGCGAGCCAAGGCTACCAACTTGCACAAGTCACGTTGCAGCCGACTACGCGGCGCCGGTCGCAGCACGGTTGGCCAAGTGCATCTCATCGCCACCGCTGGAGAGTTACCGGGAAGGCAAATGCGCCACAAGCAGAAACCGGTAGCCATCTGAGTGAACTCAGGCACAGACCTACCATATCCCCGGGAGCGAAAGGGCAAGGCCCATTGCAGCCGAGTAGGTGAGATCGTGACATATGCGTTTGTTTTGTTGCCGCTCCGAGCTGACGGAGGCGGGCGGAAAAGCGGTGCAACAGTTCGCGGGTGTACGGTCGCCTCAGTTTAAGCATTTCAATTCTTTTCCGACGGGTATGTTATTTAGTATGAGCGGCCGCGAGCCACATGCAAGTATTCTTTAGATATGATTCTTTCGCAAAGAGCGGAATTAAGTTACATTGGTTTCGTCTCTTTGTTTTGCATTGTAGTTTCTTTTAGAATGTAACTGCGCACAGCTTGTATATTGGTATAGTTTTCTTTTTTAAGGGAGGAAGGCCCGAATTAAAACGTTGTGATCTTTAAATCTCAGGCGCTAGCGTAATTTAAAGTCCGGGCGATACTAGTCGCTTTTCAAGGCAGGAGCAGTTGCAGGAGGGTCCCGTCAGGATCAGGGCAGCAGATTTTGGAGAGCGCGCAAGCGCCTGTGCAGGACGTCTTGTAGGGTGTTAGCCGGCATATGCTGTCGGAGCTGATTTGATACCCCTTTTGCATTGCCCATAACCGCGAGTTCGTCGAAGTACGCAACTAACGTACTTCCTCTTTTTTTTTGCCTGCCCAGTGGGGCTCACTAGCGTGAGATTTAACGAATTTTGAAATCCATTTGGTATTGTAACTGATTGATTGGGCCCATTAGTACTTAAGAAACTATCCAGAATGAATTGAAATTAATAAACAAAATTGTATCATGAATATTTAATTGTAGCGAGAGAAAGCGATTTTCATTTCTAGATGCGAGACGGACTTAACAAGGTGTATGGCCTTTTCTCGTGGGCGATGGGTACCGAAGAACGGACCCGTTTCCATTTGATTATATGCTTCATTGCCTTTTTTAAATGAATATATATATATATTTTAATGTTTCACTAACTGAATTCTAATCGAAACAAGTATTTATTTAATCTCGCTTCATTAATTTCCTAATGATAATCCCAAGCTATCCTGTCCTTGGCTTTCGGGCTTATAACAGGCATGCAGAGAGACTGGGTGCCCCCTACAACGACTTCGGTAGAAGTTGCAGAAATGAAGAAGAGCCAGACACCGTGAGACACTTTCTTTGCGAATGTCCCGCACTATGGAAGATGAGAACAAAATTCGTAGGATCTGAGTTACCTGGCCAGGTAGGGTAGAGGCACGCAAGATAAAACAATATACAGAATGTTCACGATGGCTTGAGTAGGGGATCTCTGATCCATGTGGTGCCACAATGGGCCTTGGTGTGCTGGCGTAATCTCTGGCAGCCACTTCAAATTAACCTAACCTAATCCAAGGCATAGTGAAATACTGCCTAAAAGTTTTAGATACGAACGGTTTAGCAAAAGCCACGATATATTGCATGAAAAAAGTACAAACATATGTTTTATTATAAATGTTTAGTCATTATCACTGTTTATGATTTTTAATAATAATTTATCGCTCATGTCAAATATGTACATATGTATGTACGAGTAGGTACTAGAGGGCTGCGCAAAACGTCTTGCAATCGTCGTCTCTTGCTGTTGTACCAAGATTGATAAAGAAGAGATTGCACCGACAGCTAACAAAAATAATTTACGATCTGCGCATTTACGTCACTCCTGCAATAACGTAATCTCATTTTGATTGGAGAATTGCTTTATAAGTTCGAATAATATAATAAAATCGCGTAGCACTTCACAAAATGCTTTAATTAAACCTTTAAAATTATAGAACACCAAAATTCACTTCACTCGTATTGGAATTTTAAAGAAACTTTGCCGATGTGACGTCATTTTGAGCAGCTGAATGCCAATATCGTAAAGCAAAAAGGTAACGGACCTGCGCAAGGCGCAATCTCTTATTTATTAATCTTGCTGTTGTACTATATTTCCAACAACTGAATTTCAGTGCAGCTTTGCTACGAAAACAAAAGTATTTTGTATGAAGCAAGTCAAAAAATCAAACGCTTCACGCACACGAAGCGGCTTCGGGTATGGCTAAGAAAGTGCTTGTATAAATGCAAAACAATGAAATGGAGCAAAGACAAAGACTATTGGGTCTAACGTACAAGTTTCGGTGGAGTACAGCGTAGCGCTGCTTCGTTTTGATTTAATTCGATTCGTATTTACTTCGGTTTGTTTTTTACTTCGGTTTTCACTTACCTTGGTTTGTATTTGCTCTATTTTGATTTTGCTGTTCGTGTACATACAAAACGTTTTCATGATCGATGCAAAGCTAATGAAAGTGAACGACAATATTTGACGCTTTTATAGTGCTGGTGCAGCCCTCTAGTATGTACTTCTGTTGTAGAAAAGCTGTACCAAATATGGAGTGATCTACTGCGAGGCCCGACCGCAATTAGAAACCAAGCCTTTTCTACGATTTTTTGATTTTAATTGTCTCGACAGGGTACCATACTAGATCAGACCGGCCGCCATGTATTTCAATACATTTACATAGGCCAGGGCTGTCCAGTTAAAGCATTCAAAAATTATGTTTTATTTCTGTAGTTTCCCAAATAGTGAAAGGATAAGTAATCCGTACGGGAAAACAGAAATTGTAGCTAGTACAATATTTCTTAAAAATGTACTAAAATCTTACATGCTGAATTCAAAAGAAAATGCATGATAACTTATTTCTCGCTGAGCTTGTAGTTTTACCAGATATGCCACAGTACTTGAACGAATTATGGTCAAACATGACCATAAAGCAAACTTGTATGGATGTGTCAATTCCTTTAAAAGTTACCCCAAATTACTCAAAACGTCACTTGCATAGAGCGATTTTTAATTTTCCTGCGTCTCAAAGAACATTACCCAGAGAAGCCAAACTTCGAAGGATTCAAATTTTATGACCACCTCCTTAAGTACATTGGAGCAGTAAATTCTGAATATGAAAAGTGTGACCTGTAGCGATTGAAAGCCTAAAACCGCATTACTATCTGGGACTATGTGGTCAATCCCATTTACAAAGGCAGAAGGCTTCTTCGCGATCGTTTTCTCAAACTAACGAATCTCGAACTAAAATGGGAACGATAATGGGCATTACTAAGTTCGGCCTCTAGCACAACCGCCACTCATCGAAGTTTCGTGTCATTACGACAGTTTGCGCTTTTGCATTATCATGATATAAAAAGTAGCTACTTAGTTTATTGGCTTTTTGTTTGTTCCCACTAAATTGTAGACAATTTTTGGTAAGATGTTTTCGGTGTACCGTTTAAAGTTACTGTCTTGGAACTACAATTTTAGTGCGGTCTTCTCTGACGCTTCTTTTACTTCGCTCTGCCTTTTATCTGACATGTCATAGATCGTTGGACCAGTCATAATTACAAATCAAGTTCATTAATTTAATAAAAAAAAATATATTACTATATGTGCGTTTTGTAACTTTTGACACCTTTTTCGTCAATCACAGATTTTGCCTGCCCACAAAACATGTGTAACCATCACTGATGCCTCTTGTAAATGACCCTTAGATATACAGTGTTCATTTCATTCACATTATTGAATGCTTTGGAAACTTGTACCGGCTTAATTTATCGTCAAAAACCTCAGAGAACCACTTGATTGCTTTCTTTTTGCGTTGACAGCGGATTATTCAAATCTGAAACAAGATTATTCTCCCCAGAAACAGCTAAATATCTACGTATACAAATTTTGTTAGTATACATATTTATTTTGGGATTGGTTTTTTTATTTCATTCGTCTCTTCGCAAATGTTTCTTGACTTCACAACGGCATCGTTTCGCTGCGTTTCTAAGGAAACAATAGTTCATGCAGTCGTCGAAAACAACGATACATCCCACCTTTGGAAAAAAAACTTAAAAGGAAAACTATTTCCAGCAGAGGATACATAACAAAGCATTACTAAGCCCAGTAAAAGGGCAAGGAGAAGAAGAATACAATCGATAATATTAGCTAGTTTGCATAAAAAGTAACCTTTGATTTTAGTTTCTACAAGAAAGCATTTAGTACACAAAAAGCAAGCCTTGGTATGAATAAAAACACTTTTTTGAACACGAGCAGGTACTTTATTCGAGAATTTAACAATTAGTATTTACTACAAACAAGTTTTCATTTTTCAACTTTTGCATTCATTTGTGTTTTGTTTTTAAATTCATTTTAAAATTATCGAACGAACGAATGAAAAAAGATTGCATAGAGGACTATTTACTGTTACCAAGGTATAAAAAGCACGGCACGGCTTTACTGCAAAAAAATCACCATAGAAAAAAGGCACTGGTCCAGACTAGACTTGACAGTGTCTTGATATTCCTAATCGTCTTCGTAAGTCTTACGACTCTATTTTTCTTCGCAAAAGCTTAGTATTGTAGTATTGTATTGTAGTATTTTAAAAACTTGACTGATAAAATTGATAAATTATCCACGGACATTGAAAAAACAATGCTAAATGCTTAGAAGGGCTTAATGCTGAGATCAACTCACTCAAAAGTGTATTTAATACAACCGTTGCTACGGAAAAAATCGATAAGTTGTCTACAGTAATGGAGCGAAATTTTAAATCATCAAGTAACATCGCGAACAACAATGATAAAGGTTTAGAAGTGCTCATTATGGAGGTTAACTCACTTAAGAGTGTTTTCAATACATCCGCTACTGCGGGCAACGTTATAAAAGATAACAGCTGTTCTCACATTGCTTCGACACCAGCACCTGTTGCTACGATCATCTATACTCTACATGAGTGAACTTGGGCTCAATGCCTTCGCCTAGAGCAAATAAAAACAGCATAAAGTCTGCAAATGTGAGGTCATCGTACTGCTCAACAGCTGTTGGTGTTAATGGAGCCACTCAATTACCTGCTTTGATCGTTGGTCCTGATAACTACTCATTGCTTACTCGACGAGTAGGGAATGCTGTTGTTGATAATGCAGTTGACGATAAAGATGTTGATGTCAACGCCATTGCTGCTGCTACTTCAAATAATGTTGGTTTTAAGAGCAACTATACGTGGTCAACAGCTGCGATCAGAAAAATTAATCTAAACGAAAAACGCATCCGAGTGGTAGGGTCTAACGAATGCAATGATCTAGGTGTAATTACACGCTTCAAGTGGCGACATTTGTCATCGTTTCAGCTGACAACATTTTAGATTATGTGGCCAAAATATGTGAATTTTAAACTCGGTGTCGGGGAGCATCTTTATAATCGACTAATGAAGCCAGAGTTATGGCCTGCCCATGTATCCGTTAGACCGTTCCGTTTTTTAGAAAAAACAGAAAAAGCAGAAAAACAAACTCACCTGACTTAGCTCTTAATGTATTAAGTACAACTTATTTACTATATTATCTTAATGTGGGCGGCCTACGCACAAAATCTTCTCAATTCTATCGTAATGTTATACTACATGAATATGACATATTAGCGTTAACAGAAACACGGCTGAACGAAAATTTTTGCTTAAGCGAATACTTTACACCTACTATCATGTTTATCGTAACGATCGCTGCTTACATACCACTGGTCTTTCAAGAGGCGGCGGAGTTCTTTTGGCAGTTAGAGCTGATTTACGTAGTGAAATTGTTGATGTTGATACATATATTGAATGGTGATATAGAACAAATTTGTCTAAGTGTTAAATTTTCCAATAAGCTCATTACTTTCTTATTGTCCTACATTCCTCCTGGCAGTGATTATATTCTTTACAAGAAGCACTTAGACAATGTAATATCTATTTATAATAATATTAAACCAAATACTGAAGTTATCTATTTAGGTACGTAATAACTTTCTACCAACCGGTCTTAAGACTGATACAGATTTTTTATTCGTAAGTACATTGCTTTGTTATGGACTTAAGCAATTTTATCCATATTCTAACAGTAATATTAGATTCCTGGATCTTATATTTGGCTATGCCGATTTAAGAATTTCTTGTACAGAATGCTTATCACCTATACTGGCAAATAGCTTTCACCATAACTCGTTAGCTGTTTATTTCGAATCTTATAAATTCGATACAGTGAGTAATTGACTGTCATACAGATCGCACGTGCTTACTGCCTCTTTCGCATTTTCTTTCGCTATCTAAGTAGTGTTGTTGTGCACATTCTTGTTTCCACGTTTCGTGATAATTTCAAAAAACTCTCTTCTTGGTTTGGCAAGTGACTTCGCGAGTGTTGAAAAGAAATAAAAACTTAAAAATGACTTCTGAATCCGCTGGCAGGGACCACAACTACTTCGCTATTTTAGGAGAAGAACCCCCACCTAAACGAAGAAACCCCAACCTTAAAAATACCCACGACTTTCCCCCCCTTAAGAAATCCTCCAGTTCATCCACTAAACACCCCTCTTCCTGCCCTAAATTCCTAGTTATTAAAAATAAAGAAAATAAATCCCTACAAACCTTTAATATATTCCTACTCCAAAAAGCCCTGGAAATTACAGTCACGTTGCACCCAACTCTGAATACAATGAAAGGAATCATATATTCACACCACCTGACTAGTTTAAACGAAAAGGAAATAGTAGACGGACTCGGACAGCAAAGTGCCATAGACTGCAAGAAAATAACAAAAGTGATAGATGGAAAAATTATAAATACACCTCTCCATATCATTTTCTTTGACTCTTACGAACTTCCAAAAGAGGTAAATGTGGGTTGGTTAAAAGTAAAGGTTGAGCCATATATTCCGTCGCCTATGCAGTGCAAAAATTGTTTCCTTATAGGTCACACAGCCAAACATTGTAAAAGCGAATCAAAATGCATCGTTTGTTCAACTGCTACCCATGACCCCTCGCCCTGCACTAAAGTAGAATGTATCAATTGCAAACAGCAACATAGATCAGATAACAAAAAATGCCCAACTTTTCAGAAACGTAAATATATTCTAACATATAAAACTATTCATAAATCTTCCTTTCGCGAAGCAACTGAAGCAATCAATATAACTAATACCGAATACGAATCACCAAAAGAAGAATTAAATGAAGCAGTCCAAAAAATAAAGAAGAAAACAAAAGAACAAATTGAAAATACAGCCACAAACAACAACAGTCAAGTCACACAATTAGAAACTGTTAACATCCAAGCTAACTTGCATACAGAAAACCTAGCATCGATTCAGCATGAAAAATTCAGAACAAATTTCTCACCTCTAACACATCAAAATATAACCACAAATCTTAACATATCGAACACTCATATTGATCCCTCTACAAAGATAATATGATACGAAACTCTTTGTTTCGAGAGAGCGCTGTCAAAAGGCGCATTTTTTATAACATTTTCCAAAAGAGCCACTCTGTAGAAATAGTATCTGGGGCTTTTTAATTAATTTTTTGGAGATTTTGCAGTTGCTTCGCCACAGTTGAGGTTTTCTAACAAAATGAATGAAAATGCAATAAAAATAAGAGTAAATAAGAGATGTTATTTACCTTAATGCCAGAAGATAATATATATAAAATCAAAACAATGAAAACAATTAAAATATCGCAGAAATTCATATTTCGCAAAAACTGCTTTTATATATGCATTAAACATAAATTTAAGATATAGCGTGTTTTCTTATAAACATACATGTTTATTCATGTATATTAAAATGCAATATTTACCCAGTTCGCTTTGAAAAAATAGTTTTGGTATATATTTTTAAAATAAAATACAATATTTGTATGTAAATCAAAACCTTCATAGTTTGCTAAAACTTCTATATTAAATTTAACTCTTAATTTAGAGATTTCAAGACACATTCTATAAAAAAAATAACATTTACTCGCTTTTATTATCCAAATAAAAATTATAGCTATTTCCACGCATTTGCCTCTGGTAGCCCACCTTTTTGCGTGCCAGCTGTTCAGTAGCCCATGATTCGGCTTTGTTGCCAGCCCAAAATGTGAGATCATGGGCTCTCGCAGCAAGCGAAAGAGAGAAGTTTCGTATCATATTATCTTTGCCCTCTATTCCCAATGCTCAAACATTTATTAACCAAATTATGTACAATTCCAATGCACAACACACCACAGACAACAACTCCATACTCTCTAACCTACATCAACTTACCTCTTTACCTACTCTCCAACACAGCTCTGGCACATATCCTGATATGGAAACATAAAAGCTCTTACTACAGAAAACTCACGTTTTTTATAGTTGAGTTTTTACGTTTGCTTCGCTCGCTGCTTCACATGGTACTTAATGTTCTACAGTGGAATATTAACGGCTACCTAAATAATTACAATGAGCTCTGTTTACTGCTAAGAGAAAAATCTTACCACGTAATAGCTCTTCAAGAGACTCATCTTTCAGCAAACCCGCCATTGAGTAACATACCAAAAAACTTCTCCATATACACCAACAACGACATACCGCCAAACGCACATGCTAAGAGAGGTGTAGCTCTCTTAATTCACAACTCTCTAGAGCACTCTAACATAAACCTTAACACTAACATTTTATCAATTGCTATAAACATCAAGTCTCACATACCTATAACCATAATTAGTATGTACATGACGCCCAAAGGCAACTTTTCACAATACGACCTCCAACATTTAACCACAATTTCCAGCAACCCCACCTTACTTCTTGGTGATGTTAATGCCTGGAGTCCCCTTTGGGGTTCACCAGATTTTAACGCAAGAGGCAGAATGATAACCGACTTCATCCAAAACAATAACTTAGTAGTTTTAAACAATGGCTCCCCAACCCACATCTCTAGTCATCGTTCACACACACATATTGACGTAAGCATTTGCAACCCACCTATCAATATGATAACAAGCTGGAACATAGCCGATCATCCACACGGAAGTGACCATTATCCCATTTCACTCCATCTTTTTAGTACTGACACTCCGGAAAGGGCAAGGTGCAAACCTAAGTACAAATTAGATTTGGCAGATTGGCCTTCTTACCAAAAGTCAATAGAGGATCACTTCCATAATATAACTCTCCAGGGTACCAATATTAACCGCTCCGCAGCTATTCTTCAAAGAAAAATTAAACAAAGCGCCAATGTGGCAATTCCGATACTACATCCATTTCGAAATAGCCGAGTGACATATTGGTGGAATAAAAACTTAGCTTCACTCAGACAGACTAAAGTAAGTCTTTGGAAACTCGCGAAGCGAAACCCATCAAAAGAAAATATTCTTACATATAAAAAAGCTAACGCCAAATTCAAAAGAGAAGTCAAAACTGCCAAAAGATCTGCATTTGTCGACTTTACCCGAGACATAAATTATAATACACCATCCAAAGTCCTCTGGAGCAAAGTAAGAACTCTATACGGCCACTTTTCACCTAACACAATTCACGTAATGCAAGACCCCCATAACTTCATTGTCTGCAAGGACAGTAATTTCTCTTCGGACTTTGTTAATAAAAAAGCAGATTACCTTACCCCAATTTGCATTAACTACCCTCCGAAAAAAAATAACTCGTTAGCTGTTTATTTCGAATCTTATAAATTCGATACAGTGAGTAATTGACTGTCATACAGATCGCACGTGCTTACTGCCTCTTTCGCATTTTCTTTCGCTATCTAAGTAGTGTTGTTGTGCACATTCTTGTTTCCACGTTTCGTGATAATTTCAAAAAACTCTCTTCTTGGTTTGGCAAGTGACTTCGCGAGTGTTGAAAAGAAATAAAAACTTAAAAATGACTTCTGAATCCGCTGGCAGGGACCACAACTACTTCGCTATTTTAGGAGAAGAACCCCCACCTAAACGAAGAAACCCCAACCTTAAAAATACCCACGACTTTCCCCCCCTTAAGAAATCCTCCAGTTCATCCACTAAACACCCCTCTTCCTGCCCTAAATTCCTAGTTATTAAAAATAAAGAAAATAAATCCCTACAAACCTTTAATATATTCCTACTCCAAAAAGCCCTGGAAATTACAGTCACGTTGCACCCAACTCTGAATACAATGAAAGGAATCATATATTCACACCACCTGACTAGTTTAAACGAAAAGGAAATAGTAGACGGACTCGGACAGCAAAGTGCCATAGACTGCAAGAAAATAACAAAAGTGATAGATGGAAAAATTATAAATACACCTCTCCATATCATTTTCTTTGACTCTTACGAACTTCCAAAAGAGGTAAATGTGGGTTGGTTAAAAGTAAAGGTTGAGCCATATATTCCGTCGCCTATGCAGTGCAAAAATTGTTTCCTTATAGGTCACACAGCCAAACATTGTAAAAGCGAATCAAAATGCATCGTTTGTTCAACTGCTACCCATGACCCCTCGCCCTGCACTAAAGTAGAATGTATCAATTGCAAACAGCAACATAGATCAGATAACAAAAAATGCCCAACTTTTCAGAAACGTAAATATATTCTAACATATAAAACTATTCATAAATCTTCCTTTCGCGAAGCAACTGAAGCAATCAATATAACTAATACCGAATACGAATCACCAAAAGAAGAATTAAATGAAGCAGTCCAAAAAATAAAGAAGAAAACAAAAGAACAAATTGAAAATACAGCCACAAACAACAACAGTCAAGTCACACAATTAGAAACTGTTAACATCCAAGCTAACTTGCATACAGAAAACCTAGCATCGATTCAGCATGAAAAATTCAGAACAAATTTCTCACCTCTAACACATCAAAATATAACCACAAATCTTAACATATCGAACACTCATATTGATCCCTCTACAAAGATAATATGATACGAAACTCTTTGTTTCGAGAGAGCGCTGTCAAAAGGCGCATTTTTTATAACATTTTCCAAAAGAGCCACTCTGTAGAAATAGTATCTGGGGCTTTTTAATTAATTTTTTGGAGATTTTGCAGTTGCTTCGCCACAGTTGAGGTTTTCTAACAAAATGAATGAAAATGCAATAAAAATAAGAGTAAATAAGAGATGTTATTTACCTTAATGCCAGAAGATAATATATATAAAATCAAAACAATGAAAACAATTAAAATATCGCAGAAATTCATATTTCGCAAAAACTGCTTTTATATATGCATTAAACATAAATTTAAGATATAGCGTGTTTTCTTATAAACATACATGTTTATTCATGTATATTAAAATGCAATATTTACCCAGTTCGCTTTGAAAAAATAGTTTTGGTATATATTTTTAAAATAAAATACAATATTTGTATGTAAATCAAAACCTTCATAGTTTGCTAAAACTTCTATATTAAATTTAACTCTTAATTTAGAGATTTCAAGACACATTCTATAAAAAAAATAACATTTACTCGCTTTTATTATCCAAATAAAAATTATAGCTATTTCCACGCATTTGCCTCTGGTAGCCCACCTTTTTGCGTGCCAGCTGTTCAGTAGCCCATGATTCGGCTTTGTTGCCAGCCCAAAATGTGAGATCATGGGCTCTCGCAGCAAGCGAAAGAGAGAAGTTTCGTATCATATTATCTTTGCCCTCTATTCCCAATGCTCAAACATTTATTAACCAAATTATGTACAATTCCAATGCACAACACACCACAGACAACAACTCCATACTCTCTAACCTACATCAACTTACCTCTTTACCTACTCTCCAACACAGCTCTGGCACATATCCTGATATGGAAACATAAAAGCTCTTACTACAGAAAACTCACGTTTTTTATAGTTGAGTTTTTACGTTTGCTTCGCTCGCTGCTTCACATGGTACTTAATGTTCTACAGTGGAATATTAACGGCTACCTAAATAATTACAATGAGCTCTGTTTACTGCTAAGAGAAAAATCTTACCACGTAATAGCTCTTCAAGAGACTCATCTTTCAGCAAACCCGCCATTGAGTAACATACCAAAAAACTTCTCCATATACACCAACAACGACATACCGCCAAACGCACATGCTAAGAGAGGTGTAGCTCTCTTAATTCACAACTCTCTAGAGCACTCTAACATAAACCTTAACACTAACATTTTATCAATTGCTATAAACATCAAGTCTCACATACCTATAACCATAATTAGTATGTACATGACGCCCAAAGGCAACTTTTCACAATACGACCTCCAACATTTAACCACAATTTCCAGCAACCCCACCTTACTTCTTGGTGATGTTAATGCCTGGAGTCCCCTTTGGGGTTCACCAGATTTTAACGCAAGAGGCAGAATGATAACCGACTTCATCCAAAACAATAACTTAGTAGTTTTAAACAATGGCTCCCCAACCCACATCTCTAGTCATCGTTCACACACACATATTGACGTAAGCATTTGCAACCCACCTATCAATATGATAACAAGCTGGAACATAGCCGATCATCCACACGGAAGTGACCATTATCCCATTTCACTCCATCTTTTTAGTACTGACACTCCGGAAAGGGCAAGGTGCAAACCTAAGTACAAATTAGATTTGGCAGATTGGCCTTCTTACCAAAAGTCAATAGAGGATCACTTCCATAATATAACTCTCCAGGGTACCAATATTAACCGCTCCGCAGCTATTCTTCAAAGAAAAATTAAACAAAGCGCCAATGTGGCAATTCCGATACTACATCCATTTCGAAATAGCCGAGTGACATATTGGTGGAATAAAAACTTAGCTTCACTCAGACAGACTAAAGTAAGTCTTTGGAAACTCGCGAAGCGAAACCCATCAAAAGAAAATATTCTTACATATAAAAAAGCTAACGCCAAATTCAAAAGAGAAGTCAAAACTGCCAAAAGATCTGCATTTGTCGACTTTACCCGAGACATAAATTATAATACACCATCCAAAGTCCTCTGGAGCAAAGTAAGAACTCTATACGGCCACTTTTCACCTAACACAATTCACGTAATGCAAGACCCCCATAACTTCATTGTCTGCAAGGACAGTAATTTCTCTTCGGACTTTGTTAATAAAAAAGCAGATTACCTTACCCCAATTTGCATTAACTACCCTCCGGATAAAAAATCTGAACAAATAGAATTACCATTTTCTCTCCTGGAGCTTAATGCATGTCTGTCAACCCTTCGGGGGAAAACGCCTGGTTTGGACAATATACCATACCCTTTATTATCTAAACTTCCAGCAATAGGTAAACTCAAGTTATGTGAACTTTATAATAAAATTTTTAATTCCAGTGTAATACCACAGCAGTGGAAAACTACCTTAGTTATTCCAATACCAAAACCAAACAAACCCAAAGACAGCCCAGAAGGATATCGCCCTATATCGCTCATTTCCTGTCTATCTAAGGTTATGGAAAAAATGGTAGCTAGAAGATTGATATGGTTTCTACAAACAAAACGCTTGATTTCAAAATTTCAAACCGCCTATTAGCCGGGTTGCGGCACTATGGATGCCCTTCTCACTCTCG
Source organism: Philophylla caesio (assembly GCA_963971545.1). Taxonomy (NCBI): domain Eukaryota; kingdom Metazoa; phylum Arthropoda; class Insecta; order Diptera; family Tephritidae; genus Philophylla; species Philophylla caesio. The sequence continues at coordinate 20,612,340 of OZ020605.1, forward strand.
ATGAGCACATTGTAAACTCACTTTCTTCCAAAGGACACATCTCTCTTCTCTCCTTAGATATGGAAAAAGCGTTTGACAGGGTGGGTTTGCACACCTAATGCTTTGGAAAATGGGGCCTAAGGTCATTAATTATATACGACATTATCTTACACATAGAAAAATTCGCGTAAAAGTCAATGGCGTCATATCAGAGCAGTGGGCCCTCGATAATGGGATTCCACAAGGCTCTTCCCTTTCCGTTGTCCTTTTTCTCATATCTTATGATCGTCTTAATCGTATCACTCAAGAAAATAAATATTTCAAACATTTTCTCTATGCCGACAATCTTTGTATTTTTGCAAAAGTCCAAAGCATAGGAAATTTCAAATTACAAATAAATATACTAATGAACAATATCTTGGGTTGGTGTCAAGACAACGGAGCCTTAATCTCGGTTGCAAAATCAAAACACATTCACTTTTGTAATAAAATCAAATGTAATAGTTTACAATTAAGTATTAATAACAACAATATAACGAATGTGTATAGCCTTAAGATTCTAGGCTTAATTTTTAACTACAAATACACTTGGAATGATCATGTAAAACAACTATGTAAATAACTTCAGAATAGACTTAACGTGATAAAATGCCTTAGTAATCAGAAACTTGAAAGTAACTCTTACACACTTATTCAAATTCCCAAAGGAATCTGGCAAAAATAGCATCGCTTTACCACTCTGCTGCTCGACTATCACCTATTACAAACATTCTAGTGGAGGCCGGACTACCTCAGCAAAAGCACAGGCTAACGTACATGACGGGTAGTTTGATCCCAAAATTAATTTACTCAGAAGGGTCCCCAATAAGAGATATTTTAAGAAACAGACTCAGGAGAAAAAGAGGAACAAGAAAAATTTCCACGCTACACAATGTGATAGCTTTAGCAGAAGAAATGGGCGTTCCCATTCACAATTACCCAGGAACTCGCCTAGCTGCAACTCCGTTGGGACTTCAAAAAAGTGCCATCTTACTTTCTTTGTCCAAGTATAAAAAGGAAGATACTTCGCCCGCAATCTACATACAAGAGTTTTTAAGTATTTGCAACGCACATAACGGTTGGCAAACACTTTACACATACGCTTCAAAACCCGAAAGCACTGTCGCCTTTAGTGTAGTAGACAACAATTCCACTCTGATGGCTGCCATACTTCCTTCGTACTCATCTATTTTTACTGCCAAATCTACAGCTATAATGAGCGCTTGCCAAATAGCAAGAAAAAACATACACAAATACTTACTCTGCAGCGACTCGTTATCTTCTTCGTTAGCTGTGAAGAATATAAACTGCATGGACCCAACAATTTGTCAGATCAGAGATATTCTGATATCCAGCCATGGTAAAATAAAGCTCTTTTGGGTACCCAGTCACATTGGTATTCAAGGAAATACACTAGCTGATTCTGCAGCTATACTGGCAACAAAATCTCCACTGAAATTGTTCACCACAACAAACAAAAAAGACAAAAAAGGCAACATTAGAAAACTGTCGAGCATCCGCAAGTCAACAATGGTCAAACTATAGTCATTTTTACAAAACAATAAACCCAAACATCAATCGCCGACTTTTCCGTTTACACTACCGAGAAAACACTGCATAATTTACACACGTTTTCGCCTAGGACACACCAGAATAACGCATAAACACTACCTCGAATAAACACCGCCACCTACATATGTATGTACATGTCCATTCTGCAATAGCAACTGCCTCACAGTCACACTCATAATTGAAGAATGTCCGGAACTAGAACAAGCACGCCAAAACAACAGTTGCCGTAGTCTATCAGAAATGCTTAGAAATGTAACACATTTAAATATTAAAGACTTTATTAAATACATATACAAATTAAACATATATTTCGATGTATGATAGTTTTACCCATAAGTAGTTATATATCTTATCATGTAAATATCCAGTAGTTAATTAACTACATTTATTAATGTTGTATATAGGAAGCTGATGGCCTTAGTTGCTCGTGCTTATCTCATATTGTTTTGGCGTAATTTTATTATCCTTTTACAATAAATAATAAAAATAATAATATAAATTCGATAATGAACCAGCCATATCTACGGTTGAATATAATTATTTAAAAGCAAATTGTTCAGCGATTAATGATTTTTTATTAGATAGTGATTGGTCGTTCCTCGACTCTTCAAATAAACCGGAGTCATCATACGACATTTTACGTCAGCACTTCTTGTCAGCTATTTCTAGCTTTGTTGCTTTGAAGGAAAATAAAATTTCGAAAACAAACCACCCTGGTTTCACTATAAACTTAATAATCTAAAGAATGTTAAAAATAAGGCCCTGAAAAGGTATAAAAAAAAGCAGTAGCGAAGTTGATCGCCATAGCTACCTTATTCTTAAGGAAAATTTTGATTGCCTTAATAAATTTATGTTCATTTTTCTGTTGGCCTAGTATATGTTAATATTTTACAATTTTATTGAACTCAAGGCCAGTTTATGGAAGATTTTTTTTTGTGAAAAAACAACAACAGTTTTTAATGGTTGAAGTTATAGTACTATTTGGAAATCACCACATTTCCTCATCAGACTTATTTTTGATTATTAAATTAAATGGGGTACAGTGGTGCTTCTGGGTATGCAGATACAGTTGCGCGGCTGTACTCAATCCCTACTCTTACGTCCACGTTCGTGCACCCTGGGCAACGTGAGCAACCCATGTGCGAGATATGGTAACCAATCCGTGTGGAGCCATGGGTCACGGCTAATAGAGAGGGAGCTTTAGTGGAGCCACTCCGACATATTCGGTTTAAGGGTCCACTAAAGTCCGCAGCGTCTGTTCACCAGGAGGTGCGGCTGCAAGCGGGCGTCTGTCTTGGAGCAAGCGGCTCGCTATATAAACGAATTTAAAATTTCAACCCCCAGCAATGGGTTGTGCGCAGGGCTTGGAACCCGCCACGTAAAAAACAAATTCCAATGAAAAGCAAAGCAAAGCCTCGGACAGGAACCCCCTTTTTAGATGACGACCACGGCAAACGTTTTAAGGACCATGATTTGAGGGCATGCACCTGGAATGTCCGAACCCTTAATTGGGAAGGTGCCTCTGCCCGGCTGGTAGATGTCCTCGGTAGAGCGAAGGCTGACATCACCGCCATCCAAGAAATGCGATGGACGGGGCAAGGGAGGAAAACGGTAGGCCCTTGCGACGTATACTACAGCTGCCATGTAAAGGAGCGCAAATTTGGTGTCGGATTTGTGGTGGGAGAGAGACTTTGCCGTAAAGTACTGTCGTTCACTCCGGTGGACGAACGTCTCGCCACAATCCGCATAAAGGGGAGATTCTTCAACATCTCCCTGATTTGCGCCCTTGCCCCGACGGAAGAGAAGGACGATGGGACCAAAGATTGCTTCTACGAACTCCTGGAGCGCACGTTCGAACGCTGCCCCCAACACGATATAAAAATCGTGCTAGGTGATTTTAATGCCAAGGTGGGTAAGGAGGGCATCTTTGGTTCCACAGTCGGAAAATTCAGTCTCCACAACGAAACGTCCGATAACGGATTGAGACTGATCGACTTCGCCGGGGCCCGAAACATGGTAGTCTGTAGTACCAGGTTCCAGCATAAGAAGATTCACCAGGCTACGTGGCTGTCTCCAGATGGTAAGACACGAAACCAAATCGCACGCTTCCAGTGTCCTAGATGTGCGCACGATCCGAGGAGCCAACATCGACTCGGACCATTATCTTGTCGCAGCCAAGATACGCACGCGCCTCTGTACGTCAAAAAGCGTGCGGAAAGGCACACAAGGAAAGCTCGACGTCGGAAAGTTGCAATCACAACAGACAGCCACGCACTTCGCTACTCGACTCGCACTCCTGCTCTCTGAGAGCTCTAATCAACACAGCGATATTTCAGAGCAATGGAACCACATCTCTTGCTCTTTACGTACCGCCGCTGAACAATCTATTGGTTTCCAGCGAGCCCGGAAAAATGACTGGTACGATGAGGAATGTCGCGTTGCCACGGAACGGAAAGATGCTGCCTACAGGGTCACGTTGCGATCGGGCGCAACGCGAGCCTTGCGGGAGAGATATCGTGAGTTGAAAAAGGAAGCGAGACGCATTTTTCGAGAGAAGAAGAGAAAGGCCGAAATGCGTGAGTGCGAAGAGCTTGAAATGTTGGCCGACAGGAAAAGCGCCCGAAAATTCTTTCAGAAAGTACGACGGCTAACAGAAGGTTTTAAGACCGGGGCGAATTCCTGTAAGAACGACAACGGCGACCTGGTAACTGACGTTCAGAATATACTTAGTTTATGGAGGGAGCACTTCTCCACACTACTTAGTGGTAGTGACAGAGACCACCTTGGAGAAGATGATGATCCCGAAACCCCAATCAATGACGACGGAATTCATGTTCCGTTACCCGACTGCGATGAAATCCGTATAGCAATAGCACGGCTCAAGAACAACAAAGCGCCCGGAGTTGACGGGCTGCCAGCTGAGTTATTCAAATACGGTGGAGAAGAGTTGGTAAAGCGCATGCACCAGCTTATCTGTAGAGTATGGTCGGACGAATGCATGCCTACTGATTGGAATCTAAGTGTACTTTGCCCAATCCATAAGAAGGGTGATACTGCAATACGCGCCAACTATCGTGGTATCAGCCTTCTTAACATTGCATATAAGGTTCTGTCGAGCGTATTGTGTGAGAGACTAAAGCCCACCGTCAATGAACTGATTGGACCTTATCAGTGTGGCTTTAGACCTGGTAAATCTACTATCGACCAGATATTCACAGTGCGCCAGATCTTGGAAAAGACCCAAGAAAGAAGAATCGACACGCACCACCTTTTTGTCGACTTCAAAGCCGCTTTCGACAGCACAAAAAGAAGTTGCCTTTATGCCGCAATGTCTGAATTTGGTATCCCCGCAAAACTTATACGGCTATGTAAAATGACGTTGAGCAACACCACCAGCTCCGTCAGGATTGGGAAGGACCTCTCCGAGCCGTTTGATACCAAACGAGGTTTCAGACAGGGTGACTCTTTGTCGTGTGACTTTTTTAACCTTATGCTGGAGAAGATAATTCGAGCCGCAGAACTAAATCGGTCAGGCACTATCTTTTATAAGAGTGTGCAGCTGCTGGCGTACGCCGATGATATTGACATCATCGGCCTTAACAACCGCGCAGTTAGTTCTGCCTTCTCCAAACTGGATAGAGAAGCAAAGCGAATGGGTCTGGTGGTGAACGAGGGCAAGACGAAGTATCTCCTGTCATCAAATAAACAGTCGGCACATTCACGACTGGGATCAAACATCACTGTTGACAGTTATAACTTTGAAAAAGTAGAAGACTTCGTTAACTTAGGAACCAGCATTAACATCAATAATAATGTCAGCCTCGAAATCCAAAAGAGGATCACTCTTGCCAACAAGTGCTACTTCGGACTGAGTAGGCAACTGAGCAGTAAAGTCCTCTCTCGTCGGACAAAAATTACGCTCTATAAGTCTCTCATTATGCCCGTCCTGATGTATGGCGCAGAAGCATGGACGATGAAGATATCTGATGAGAAGGCTCTGGGAGTGTTCGAGAGAAAGATTCTCCGAAAGATTTATGGGCCTTTACGCCTTTGCGATGGCGAATACCGGAGAAGATGGAACGATGAGCTGTACGAGCTTTATAACGACATAGATATAGTGCAGCGAATTAAGATTCAGCGGCTTCGCTGGCTTGGTCATGTCGTTCGAATGGATGAAAGCGCCCCAGCTCTGAAAGTATTCGACGCGGTACCCGCCGGTGGTAGCAGAGGAAAAGGGAGGCCTCCTCTGCGTTGGAAAGACCAGGCGGTAAAGGACTTGGGTACGCTTGGTATTTCCAACTGGCGCCAGTTAGCGAAAGAGAGAAATAACTGGCGTGCTGTGCTAAGCTCGGCCAAAATCGCATAGGCGGTTATCGAGCCAATGAAAGAAAGAAGAAGAAAATTAAATTAATTTTTATTTTAATTTTTCATAACCACATCTATTAGGCTTTGAACCCGGGAGCTCGGAGTTACAGAGCCAATACGCTACCTATCGTGCTACGCTAGCCGAGTTGGCTGTTGTGTTTATTTCATCTTCCTTAATTTAATTTAATAATCAAAAAGAAGTCTAATGAGGAAATGTGGTGATTTCCGAAATAGTACTATAACTTCAACCATTAAAAACTGTTGTTGTTTTTTCACAAAAAAAAAATCTTCCATAAACTGGCCTTGAGCTCAATAAAATTGTAAAATATTAATAAATTTATTTTCAGAAAATGTATGCTTAAAATCGAATCACAACTCAAAACTAATCCGTCATGCTATTGGTATGTAATTAACTCAAAGAGACGTACCAATGGTTTTCCAACAACTATGCAATATGATGGTGAGACATCGGACAATACGCAATAAGCTTGTAACTTGTTCGCTAAACTTTTCCAAAAAGTCTATACAAGGTACTCCAGCACTACAATTCCAAACGTTCATTCAGCTTCCTTACCAGCTATTTCATTTTTCGATATCTCGGAAGAATATGTTCTCATGTCGATTTCTAAGTTAAAATCTAGTGCAAAACCGGATACTGAAGGATTGGCTCCGATATTTTTCAAAATTTGTTCGCTTAGCATTGCAAAACCTATTTCAAAAGTGCTTGAAGAACGGAAAATTTTTAAACGCATGGAAGCTTTGCTCTGTAGTCCCAATATATAAATGGGGTGATGGCAAAGATATCTCCAACTATAGACCAATAGTCAAACAAAGTACTGTGGCTAAGCTTTTAGATCATATTCTTCACAAAAAATTATTTGATCATATTAATAATGCTATAGTTGATTGTCAACACGGATTCTTTGACTAACCAAATAATGAATGCTTTTGGTAATCACGCACAGCCTGATGCCATTTACACAGACTTCTCAAAATCGTTTGATATAGTTGATCGGTCCCTTCTTCTACTCAAGCTTAAATCATGCGGAATAAATGGTAGGCTTTTAGATTCTCTAGTGTACTATCAAACAGGAAACTATTAGTGACAATTGGATCAAGTAGGTCATCAATACTTATCGATGCCTTGTCGGGAATTCCCCAAGGAACACATTGTGGACCCCTGCTTTTTTTCATCTTCAAAAATGACTTACCCAATCAATTCAAATTTGCTAAATGTCAATATGATTTAAACGTTGCGTGGTTACTTACTCAAGGAAACCTAATATTACCTTTTTCGATTTTATATTAAACAGTTATTCACTACATCGCTGTAGAGAAAAGAAAGATTTCGGAGTCATTTTTGATTCTCGACTTTCTTTCTCTAATCATATTGATTATATTTGTGCTAAATCTTTTGCCCTGATTGGTTTCATCAGACGTAACACTGAAGATTTTAAAGATCCTATGACCTTGAAGACGATTTTCACTTTATTAGTTAGAAGCCGCCTTGAATACTGTTCAATAATTTGAAATCTGTACTACGATATATACTGTAAAAAATTGAGTGTTCAAAAAGTAAGTTCAAAAAAATAAACTTAGATGGCCTATTAGCGTAATCTGCTTGGTCTCCAAGCCCTGCATGATAGAAGGATTAGCTTTTCATTAATTTTTGTTTTCAACATAACCAGCGCCAATATAATTTGCCACAGTTAATCATTTTATTCAACCGACATATTCCCCACGCGATCTTCGACGTTGTAAGATATTTATCGAGGATAGGCATTCAACAAGCTATGCATTTAATGAACCGATAGTCGCTTTCCCGACTTAGCCAATGGCGCTTACGATACAAAAGAGGAGAATATTAAGGATGGTTAGTTGGTTTAAGTGGATTGCCATCCTGGTGACAAGCAATTAGCAAATTTTCCATTTTTGATTCCATGTCTCGTGCAACCTACATTTGGCGGCTTTTATGAATTTCAGTACATCATACAGAGAGAGAGAAGCGGCTGCACTCTTAAATAGATAACCTACAGGAATGGTTTGCCGAGTCCCTCCAACCTCATCATAGCAAAGAAAGTTCTCAACTGGCTCCTTTGAGTCTGCGTGTTCACAGCTGCGGCAGAGCCCATTGAAGAGTATGCCTATGAGTTTGTTCGTATTTTTTGCTTATTTCTAAAAGAGCTCTAGCTTTAAGCAAAACACATAGGACACCCAAAACTGCCGGGTAATCCTGTACGATCCTGTAGTACTCCAACTTTGTCTGGCTTTATGTTGGTAAATATATGTGCAATTCTGCCTTTGATTTTCCTAAGCGAAGCGCCAATGTCCACCATTTGGGACATTTTCGGTTCACATCCGCTCCTCGCTAGTTCATCCGCTGTTTCGTTTCCGTAAATGTACCTATGCCTCGGGACCCATATCAGGGTAATTTGATTGGAGATCGAATCCATCACTTTCCTACACTCATCTACCAATTAGTAGTATTTAAAGTGCACAAAGATTTTTATAAAAACACTTAAAAAAATAGATTAGTTGATTAACAACAACAAAAAAACGGAAAATACATAAGTATATTTATATACAGTATGCGAATTTAAAATATTTCTCAGGCTATATCTTTTTCGGATAGGATAGAAATACTCGATACTTACTCGTAACGAACTTACTCTAAAATTCCCTTAAACTATTAAAATTTTGCCATGCTTTTAAAACGGCTGATATTTTAAAACCATTTTTTTGGTTTTTTTTTTCTATTATAATACAATTGTTTAAAAATGTTAATGGGCCGCAAGCTTGTCAAGCTGTGCCTGAAAATTTATCTTGTTTAACTAAAATTATAGCAATTTTGGATGATATCAACATTGTCTCACCGACTTGCGGGACAAAACCATGTATATATGTATATACTTTGTTTCTGTATTAAAGACTTTATTTACAGATATATGCAATATATAGCCAACGGCGAATTGCTTAACACTTTTTTCCTCATAAATATCTGTTATGCACTTGTTTTACAACGTTCAGTTAGAATAACTGCCTAACTTTAGGAAAAGCGTGATGAAGAAAATAAACAATTCCACAAGATGTCGCTCAGTTTGTGTCACAAAATACCTACTGATATCGTAGCCGTTTTGAGCAAATCCTACAAAACCTTCTAGTTTGAGTAGTATAGGAATTTTTCGTTTCTTTCATCATAATAGTATAAATAATTTTGCAATGACACTATATACCTCAGTATTTGGTCGCGATTATCCTCCGCATTAACTCGTATCGGAAGAACACTACCCAAACCTAGCCTAAGACGTGTATTAGCTGAAAAAGTGATTTTTTAATGGTACCATCGCCATAGTACCGATAGATTCTTCAGAAATTTCGAAACCGTTGTTATCATTTTCGATAATTTCCCACTCTCAAAGTACATATTACGGATGTTAGGAATTTAATTTTTTTTCCTTTTGTTCTATAGTAATCTAGGTGTACAAAGTTACTTACAGACTACTTAAAGATAGATGAGGTCACACATTATAAAATCACTTCCTTTTCCTATTCCATTATTTTGACAACGAACTTAGATAAAGAAAAGTCTAGGGCTAACGAAATTGAGAGAATATTGAATTTATTCAGAGCTCTAAGATGGGAGCGTCGGAAGCAAAGAGAGTTCGGATTAGCTCTATGTAAAAAAACATCGCTATTACGAAGGGATGTGGAAACAAATGCGCTTGGGCAGGTATACTGAATCAATCACACCAATTATAATGTCAAAGACAAAGGTGAGCGAAAGAATAGTTATTCTACTTTTTAGAGCTTCAAGATTGGGTTGGGAAAATTCAAAGATGGAAGAGCAAAGCTAATGAAAGTTTTTTGAAGTCGAGTTTGAAGCCTACGAGTGACGTAAACAAAATCTTAAGGGCATAGGGATCAGCGCAATCGGAACTAAATCGCCGGATAAAAGCAAACACTAATTTCGAGTCGAAAATTACACCTGAGTCAGTCACGTCATTTAAGGTGCCGTCAATATAGTAACAGGTGTACTCTCGATACTGCTTTATGACAGCTCTACAAAGTAATAAGCTGACGGCTGCCAGTTCACGTAAACAGATGTTTATGGCCATCACTTATGTAACACCATACATATAAAACTAGTTCAAATTAAAAGGAGACAAGCTGATAAGCTCATTGCTCAACGTTCTTATTTAGGTACAGCAGTTAGAAAAAACAAATAAATTACCAATTAAAAGAAAAACAAAGTCTCTAATGAGACTCCCCTTTTTTGATGACAACCAAGGCAATCGTAAAAAGGACATTTTAAGAGCATTCATACATGAAATGCGTTAGATGGGGCAAGGGAGAAGACGGTAGGACTTTGCAACATCTACTATAGCTGCCATGTAAAGAAGCAAAAATTCGGTGGTGGATTTGAGGTGGGTGGGAGACTTCCCCGTAAAGAACTGTCGTTCTCTCCGGTAGACGAACGTCTCACCGCAATTTGCATCAGTGCGAGATTCTTCTACATCTCCCTGATTCGCGCCCACGCCCCGACAGAAGAGAAGGACGATCGCATCTTCGATCTCCTTGAAAATCTGGATTCCAGTCGGCAAATTCAGTCGCCACGACGAAACTAATAGTGAGTTTTATGAAACTGTCCAAACCAAAATCCAAAATGTCCATGTGAAGAGATTATGCGGGTTCAAACATAACGCACTTCTCCCGCGAACACAGGGCGGATCTCGCTCGTCGAACCAACCACACAAAGTATAGCTCCGGAAGATATTGCTCGGAACCCCGTCCGTTCCAAAAGCTACGATTGAACACATGCTTGAAGAATGTGTAGCAAATCTGCAGCACCAAAGTGTAGAGCGAAACCAAACGCACCTCACCCGCAGATGCAGCGGGGCTCTTGGCACTCTATTCGCTGAGCCTGTGCCGCAGTAGAACTTGGCTCTTTACCTGCAACACACATAACCGAATGAGAAGCCGATTTGAACCAAGTCCGTTCCGAAGGTTTCAGCAAACCAGAATCTAAAGCACTAAATTTGGAGTAAGCATGATAAAGTGAGAAGAATACGTAGTTTGGAACCGAACATACTCCTCCCGCAAATTCAGGGCGTACTTGGATTTCTCCGTCGGACCACCCACACAACGCAAAGTACTTCACCCGCAGTTTCAGTGCGGCTCTGGGTACTCGTTTGTCGAACCACCTTGGTACCATTCTATTCGCTGAGCCAGCACAGCAGTGAAACTTGTCTATCAGACTCCTTGGATGACCAATACAAATTACTTGCGAGATTGACTGCTCGGATTATCGTTCAATCCGACAGCCTCAATGAAGTTAAATTACAAAGAAAGATAATAAAATACACAAATATTGTCAGATCATTGCAAACTAGAACTTTAAGTAAGCATGTCAAATGCAATTAGGCGGCCATTGCGTAAGTGGGCGGGAATGACGCACCCGACACGAGAGGCTAGTTAGACCAACAGAGGTGGTGCCAAGTAGATGCAACTACCACGGACTGCATCAAGACGGTAACGGACTTAGAGCTTGGCGCTGAAACTGCCGCCCGACGAAATACTTGACAGTAGTACCTGGAGGGGAACGGTACATGACTCGTAAAGAAAAACACGCTATCCAGTTTTATTCTGATTTCTTCAAAGTAATAAAGCAAATGTCTTATATCTTTTTTAAGAGTATGCGTGCAGATACACTGATACCTTTGAAAGCTCGAATTTATTTTTGTTTGGAAATGTGAAGTATTTAGATGTATCTTCAATATTATTTCTCGAATAAAATAGACAAAGATGGACTTATAATATTATTTTATCGGCGTCTCCGTCATCAACTTGCAGTACTAGTTCTAGTAATCATCACTTTCTGGCCATAAGTGCCATGCGCCTTAGAACAATGTTATATACGTAACATGAAATTTAATTCTTTTCCCTCATCTACCAAGTCACTTTTCTACTTGAACGACATATTGATATTCCCGAAGTTTTGGACATGAGAGTATCTTCGTTTGCTACTACAAGCACTAAAAACTGGAAATCCCCGGAATCCTGATATACATATGTATCTTCTTACATAAATCCGGAAATTTCGCAGAGTATTAAAAAAAAAATTCAATGTATATTCAATTCAAGTTATAATTGTATATTTCCTTTTTAGCTTTATAATATGCATCGAGTTCTATGATAAGAGTGTCAGGAACATAACTACTTGTTATTAGTTGAAGCTGGATTAGGGATATACATATGTATGTATATTCAGGATTCCGGGGTTTTCAAACAAAAACCCTGTGGACTAAGTGACTTACGTGCTGCCAACATCCTATATGACGAAAGCTCGAGGGTTTGTCTTGTAGTGTCTTCTCACTTTGCTGTAACTAAGCTTGTACAGTTCTGCTGGCAGGACTTGGTGGCAGCGAGGCTGAGCTTCAAGGATAAAATTGGTGAAAACATTTTATTATTGCCTCCGTGAACTCTCCATACGACTCTCTGCTGCCGCCCCCTCCGTGGAAGGCGCCCGGTCTTGTGGAGTATTGCGAAAACCGAAACGTCGGATTGATCCTCTGTTGCGATGCTAATGCCCAGAATAAAATCTGGGGCAGCAGCAAATGCAACGCAAGGGGTGATCGGCTTTTCGAGTATATACTGTCAAGCGGGCTGAGCATCTTACCCTTTTTAACTCTCGGTTAGGGTGATCCTCACGCAAGACTCGCATTCGGACCACTGATGTATCCAGTTTCAACTTGGTGAGGATGCTACGTGGTCGTTTGGATAAGGCATGTCTGGCTTGAACACTTCTTAACCGCACGCCTGTTCCCTTGTGGAACAAATAGCTGCAGAAGATGAGAGGTGAATCGAGAAAATATCTAAACCGCTAACTCGCTCTGCAAAAAGGAACTCTTTTAAAGAATACTGCAGCGGGCTTGAAACCTTAGGAAAACAGCTAGACTGGTAAAAGTTCTGAAAAAGGACCAATCCATAAAGCTGGGTTCACTCAAGAGGCCTGATGGCTCTTTCGCCGAGACCAGGACTGAGACTTAATCTCTTCTTCTAGGGACTCATTTTCCTGAAAGTCAGGTGATGTTTACGCCATCTTCTCCCTCGACAGAGCAGGGAGGGAATGCGAGATCCACCGCGACAAGGTATAACTGGTTTGTTGCCAAAACTATGGCGAGCCCCTGAAGGCCACATACAGACTTAAAAGAAACGGATGTTGGTATAAAACGGAGTGGGGCGAGGCGAAAATTACTGGCGGCAGAGATATGGACACTTGCGTCTTTTCAATGCCACAGGATAGTACGCCACCGTTTCCTTTGCTGCTGAAACTATATAACGTTGAGTTCCCTACGGCTGAATGCTGGTTCAATGCCAACACTGAGTCCCGTTTAACACGTTCTTTACATCTTTACTGATGGCTCCAAAACTGACTCTGGGTCAGGATCTGGAGTTTCTATAGAAGAAATGAAGATAAGCTTCACTTTTCTCTTGGGGAATATGCCTCGGTTTTCCAGACCGAAGTATTTGCAATTCTCAAGGCCATGGACTACGTGGTGGAAAATAGATGGAGGGGGAGGAGTATACGTGTCTCCAGTGACAGCCAAGCTGCACTCAAGGCATTGGCCAGCCCTCTAACTACTTTTATACTAGTTCGGCAATGCAAGTCTCGATTAAACTATGTTGCTAAACATAATGGACTTGCTTTACTCTGGGTGCCTGGTCACTCGGGAGTAATCTGACCATTTGGCCAAAATTGGAACGGATCAAGTGTTCCTTGGCCTGCCACCAGCTATAACACGCCCACCTTCGGCCATCGATGCTGGGTGAATACTTCGCTCAGCAATGACTTGGAGGCGTCGAGAGATTGCAGATGGGCAAAACTCATGTTACCTTCAATCTCAGAAGGATTATCAAAACACTTGCTCTCGCTTAACAGGCAAGACTGCAGGCAACTTGTTGGCCTGTTGACCGGTCACTTCACGTGGCACAGACATCTGATAATGATAGGCGTACATGACAACTCCATATGCCCATCCCGTTTTGAAGAAGAAGAGACGGCGGAACTCTTTCTGTGCTTCTGTCCCGCCTTTGCAAGAACTAGATATGAGGCATTTGGTCGCGACGTGTTGAGAGACGAACACCTGAGCTCTTTGACACCCCAAAATCTGCTAAGATTTGTTCGTAAGTCCTGCAGATTTAAAACAGATTAAAAGGAACCTGAAAACAGTACAAAGGTCGGCATGTAGTCTGATTGTTGTTTTCTGCACGCGTTGTTTCGTGTCTGATTCCAACAAAAAAAAAAAAATTATATAGATTTAATCCACGAAATTTATAGAGAAAGTTTGCCTTTTTGTACTATGAGTAACATTTAAATACACCAACAAAATAGATACATACATAACAATTTTTTGGATACACATACATAAGAATAAGTTACTATATGTATGTATGTATATGTGATTCATAGCATGTGGAGAATCATATCACGCGTATATACATATAATATGGTTTATTTTTTTTTTTGTGGTTATTAGCCATTGAGTTTTATGTAAAAAAAAATGTTTGCTTTAACAACTGTGAGGACCAGGAATGAAAAAATATTTAATAAAATCGTTTTATTAAGAATTTAATTTTTGAGATATCTTTTTGCTGACGACAATATCCAAACAAGGGAGTTCTTGAAGTCACATTACTGACAATATTAAAAACATTAGTAAAATTAATTACTTGAAGTTGTGTTCATTACTTGGAAGCGGGTTTGTTAAAACAAAAATGTTTGATATATAAAATGTTTTATTATAAACTTGCAATACGGTTGTTTGCAAGCATAAGGTTATTTGTCATTAATTAGAGTGTGTAATGCGTGTGTGCAATTATTTTTTCGTCCACCTACCTCCGCATAATGTTCTTCATTTTGTTGTAACAGGTCAACGCAAAGCTCAGCAAGATGTATCAAGTCTTCGAGTTTCTTTGCCGCTGCCACAATAATTTCCCCTCGGAGATCCTCTAAATATTCAAAAAAAATATGTAAATATATATAAAATATGTATGTATACATATACATAAATGTTAACTTATATGCCTCTTACACGGTATGTATTTTACACATACAAAACTACTTCTTTTCATTCATTCTAAACTAGCTTTCAGGAATGAACTCTTAATACACTTGTCGTATGAGTTTCCTTTATTCTTATTTTTCACTATTTTTTATTTAATACAAATCACATAGTCTGTAAGCATTTTGTTTGTTGATAAATAAAGCTACTAGCTTTGAAAGGTTATACTATGTATTTCGTTATTGTGCCTTTAAACGAGAAGGAAAAGTATATACAAGCGAGCATGTGTGTGTTAAGTACCTAATACCGCTCTTCGATATTAAAAATTTACTTTACATACATATGTAAAGTACATACCGTGTAAGTGGCCTTTGCATGTCTGAAATTAATATACATATGTACATATATAAATATAAGGTGAATAAAAGAAAGTTGTACATAGAAGCATTAAAGCTTTTTTAATAAAAGCGAGGGAAGAACGTAAAAACGTTCCTATGGTGCAGTGGATAATTTTAAAACATAATTTTTTTTTATTGGTACACGGTTACATATTCACAGTTCAAGTACTTATATAGCATAATTCCTTTTTTTTTTAGAGGCAAACACGGTTAGAAGTATTTTTTAAGCAACTATATATTGTTTAAAGAATGCGCTTTCACACTCATTCTTTGCATATCTATTTGGACGAGATCCCGAATATATCCCGAGCAGGAGTTCGGGAATGCGAAGAATTCCCCAGACGGAATTCCGGAACTTTTCCAGCTTTTTAACGACTCGCTACAAACCCCGGAATGGAGAGTGGTGAAGATCGGCGATGCTAGGGAACAGCAGCAATACGTATGTATATAAGCTACGGCTTTTATTCTAGTATACTAAAAACCCAGAATGATAGAAAACTGATTTCACAGAAGTCACCCGCCAGTGTGCCAGACGCGGACGAACTGTCGTTATCGCGCCAATGGAGAACCAGCCAGAACCAATGGAAGACAACGAGTAGCTCGTAACTGTCAAAGAACCTGCCTTGTGGGTAAGTTTAGATCATTTGTACTTTATAGAGAAAACAATATCTTATATTGTTCTTTGCTAATATAGTGATTAGAATACGTTGATCGTATGCATTAATTTGGCTAGTGTACACTTACATGGCTCACACAAATAATGTTTTCCCCTATCCGTCTACATGATGTGCTGAAGCCGGCTTAACATTAGGAATTTTCTCTATAAGCGATCAAATTTTATATTTGTGTGAACGATTTTCCGTCATCACTGATTAATTTTCGAAAAATTACACTGAAGATGGCACACCGCCGAAACCGGTTTGTCCCCAAACCAAACTTGACAAGGGATGAAGGCAAATCGTTCCAACAAATATCAACATTCCACCCTGTCGGACAAGGAAAGAAGAAAAGAATACGACCAATTTTAACTTGATTTTATTCTTCCTGAAATTTTAGAAATTTGTAATAAGGGGAATGAATGCATCTTTCTCAAATCATACAGGAAAGATTTGGTCTGACATGTGTCCGATGATCACTCTCATTCGGAACATTTGTATATTATTTTCGTGTATAGTATCGTCCATGCACTAACGGTATCTTAGGTTACAGACAAGAACATATAAAAATACATACATAAATATATTTTTTTAATTAAAAGATTTAAAGGAAATCAATAAAGAAATAATAAAAAAAAAATATCGAATTTTTCGACCTTTAAATTAATAATTTCCAGCAAATATTTTGCCGTTTTCATATTTGCCATATTAATCTCGATGGTTTTATTTACTCGATCTCCGAAAATTACGAACCGAAATTTAGAATTTTGATATATGTATGTATAACGGTAATACTTTGATTAACGCCTCTTCGATGCACACATTTTTCGGTTGGTAAAAAGTTTCGAAAAACCTATATGAATTAAGATGAATTTTAATTGTTGGTGAAAAGTGAATAGGTAAGTCTTTTAGCTACAATTTTTAGTTTTAAAAGAAAATCTGTTTACCTCCGAGGTACCCTACATAGATTTTGAAAAACTTTTATGTACAACTTCTTTTCGTAGACTGTAAATAGTAAAATATACATACATAAGTATATAAATACATATGTATATCACTATAAAATAATAAATAATTTTTTTTACCTTCAATTTTAGCTTCCGATGATAAACGCGTATAATTTACAAGCGCAGCGGTTTCTAAGCTCTTCTTGATCATCATACGCACATCTTCCGGTGGCACTGGCGTTACTATGTCCTTCATAAGCACACGCTCTAACAAGGAGAGTGTAGCTTTCAGCGCACCCTCAGGCCGACCGAATGGGAAGCAAAAGCGAAAATTTGTTATTTGATACTCAAGTAAAATACGTAAGCGCTCCTTGATTTCGGCAAATTTTTCCTTTTCCTCGTGTGTAATACTTCCAACGCCATCAGGTCTTTAAATAAATAAAAAATCATTAATAAACGAAGAATATTTTTTTTCTTATTTAAATGTAAATGTTTTATTCGAAGTTTGCAACCGTACGAAAAGGTTGGCAAGATTGCGCACCTTGCGGAGGTATATCCGAACGGAGACACAAGACCAGTAATACTGATTTTTTTTTAAATTTTTTGATAATCTGTTATTCTATAGTCAATAAAGATGGCGATATAGGTTCCTCGTTAGTTGTTATTGCCCACATACTGCAGAGTGAATGCACAAAATTGTCGTAAAAAGACCAGAGACGCAAACTTTAGGTCTAGTTCACGATTGAGATTAACAAAAGTTGCGCCGATCTCTATACCACTATTCCTCTCGTAGTAATTTTGACAGAATCAGCTGTTTTTGCTGCGTCACACTTGTGAAACTAGTTTTTTATAGGGTAAACGCACTCATTTCTGGACTCTCAACGTATTTCTTTACTTTGACGCTCATTGTCCTGCTATAAGCCAAACCGCTAATAATTCTATTCTTTTTATGGGTATAAATATTTTTTAATAATATAGCGTCTACGTAATTCTCATGATGTATTTATTACCCTCGAAAAAAGGACAGACTTCACGCAAAGGCAAATCGTCTCTGATGGGCGCAATCATGTTATCAAATCATGCTTGGGTCTAATTATAGAAACATTTCAAACGCAGACTGTAAATAATGGCAACGCATAATAATGGCAACGCTTAATTTCTTATTCTATTATATTATATTATTTACTTTGATCTCTTTATTCCGTATTTTGTGCTTGGGTCTAATTATAGAAACATTTCAAACGCAGACTGTAAATAATGGCAACGCATAATATTGGCAGCGCTTAATTTCTTATTCTATTATATTCTATTATTTACTTTGATCTCTTTATTCCGTATTTTGTGCGAATGAAAGTATATAAATCTATGTCAGCAGATATATTTTTCAATCATATTGTCCGCCGTGCATAGAAAGCCGATAACGAGTAATTTGCTGTTATTAACGTATTTAATTTCTCAAACTTATAATTGTAATTTTATTTTGATTTTCCGACATACCGGTTTCAGGGATGTGCCATGTTCAGTGTTGTTTTATGCTTTTTTGATACCTGATAAAATTAGTCTGTATAAAATTCTGTGGAGTGAGTTTTTCATTCTTCGGTTTACTTCGGGAAGAAATAGATCAGAAAATGCAGGGAAAATATAAAAAATTGCAAAAGAAGATTAACAAGTTTACAGAGTTTCAAGGAGTAAAAAACAAGGAAAAAGAAAATGCATTTCACGCAAGGCTTGTAAACATAACGGATATGGCTATCAACACAGAAGAAAGGAAAATACTAGAGAAGGGTCACAAACATAACATTAGAGAAAACAACATAATAAAAAGAACTCAGCAAGCAATTATAGACGCGGAGGTCGCAATACAGCTATTACCAAGCGAAGAGCAAGAGCATGCGAGGCACATGTGCAGGGCAATAATTGAGAATCGAGTTAAAAACGACAAAACAGAAGACAATGCAGAAGAAAAAGTTGTTAGGCACTTAAAACGAAAACTAACTAGCCATAATATTGTTACAACGAAAGCAGACAAAGGTAACACGACAGTGCTCATCGAAAAAGGAGAATACATAAAGAAAACGGAAGAAGTACTTACTGAAATGAAATGCAAAAGGATCACAGAAGACCCAACTGACAATTACCAAATAGAAATTAAAAGAAGCAACTAACATGATATCTCAGGGGATGGCGCATATGTAAGCCAAATGCACAAACCGGATATTCCAGTGAGGCCTATAGTGAACTACATATCGGCGCCGGGCTACAAGCTCTCAAAATTCCTAAAGGCAATACTAAAAGAGACGTTGAAACTTAATAAACAATACGCAATAAGCAACACGACAGAACTCATAGAAATACTTGGGACAGAAAAGATAACAAAAAACACAAAATTAGATCATTTGATATTAAAGAATTATATCCTTCGATACCCCTTCCAGAGACAATTGACATAGTACGAAAGACTTTACTTAAAAAAACTAAATTTTTAAACAATTTTTATTTTTGAAGCTCTAGGCCCCCAAATTAAATAAACTTCGATGTCTGTTTATTTTTGTATTTAACTGTCGATATTTCCACCTCAATTTGAGATCATCATCAGAAACTCTTGTTTGTGCCTGTTCGACTCGACAAAATGAAAACAACACAGATAAAAAACACACTAAGGACCACGCTTAGCCAAAACTACTTTAAATTCAACAACAAAATATACAGGCAAACAAACGGGCTGGGGATGGGAAACCCAACTTCGGCCATCCTCATGGAGGTTTTCATGCAAAACCTAGAACAGAGATACATGAAAGAAATAACTATGATACTCAGGGTAACATGTTATGCCAGATACGTTGATGACATTATCTGCGTAATCGAGAACGACAATGAGGAAGAAATATTAGAATATTTAAACAAACTATATGGAAACAAAGAATATACGATGGAAAAAGAAATGGATGGAAAAAATTTACTATTTGGATCTAGCAATCAATATAGATAAAATCCTCACGGAGTTCAGCTACGAAATATATAGGAAACCAACAGCAACAGACACCATCATTCACAATAGCTCAAACCATCTTCAACAGCATAAAATTTCCGCACTAAGACATTTAACTCATAAACTTTAAAATACACCTTTATCAAAAGAAGGATACATGAAGGAACTAAGAACAATATACAATATAGCTGAGAATAACGGATACAAAAAGAATGTGGTGGATAAAATCCGACAAAATAAGGACAGACAGAACAAAACAGCGTAGAGAAAGACAAAAGAAAATGGGCAGTACTAACTTATACTGGGACAGACACATACAAATTGGCAGACTTTTTCAAAAAACGAAACATCCAGACAGCATTTAAAACAACGAATAACCTAGGAAAACTGCTTCGAACCAGCATGAATACCGAAGACCCATTTAACAAACAAGGCGTATACAAGCTGACCTGCCAATGCCATTAGAGCTACATAGGACAAACAGGACGGATAATAAGAACAAGATTCCGCGAACATAAAGCAGACTACAACAAAAAGGTACAAAAGCCGACCACTGTACCTGAGTCGAACTTTGCTAACCACTTGTTCAGTAATAAATGTCCACCAGCAATTATTAAGAAGACAGCCAAACTACTTCATGTGCAACAGAAGGGACTCTGCCTGAACGTACTCGAAAATATGAAGATCTATAAGCAAAGAACCTTTGACGGAAGAGTAATAAACGAGCAAACTCATACCTATTCCGACACAATATTCGAACCGCTTAAGTTGGTATACAAAGGACAGAACAATAGCATAGGTAATTTATTTAGGTATCAAAAAAGCATAAAACACCAAAATTGCAAACATCTCGCAAAACTGAATCCAATACCTGAAAATCAATGGACAGCAATAAATACAGCACAACCAACACTAATTACTTAGAACGAAAACGACACTGAAGATGGCACAACGCCGAAACCGGTATGTCACAAAACCAAATTTGACAAGGGATGACGGAAAATCGTTCCAACATACATCAAACTTCCACCCTGTCGGAAAATCAGAAGAAAATCAAAATACAGTTAATGCCAGTCAGGCTTATAACGCAAACACAAGCGGACTAATACTAGTTTACCAACGAAGACTCTTGAAAATGTACACAACCAAGGCAAATATATGGGTTAACAAACAATGTTTATCATTAAATGTCACACCAAAATTCGCCAAAATCAAAATAAAGATAAACGCGCAAGCAAATAGGAGAACCATCAAGAAATCCGAAATATACCTGCTTAAGAACGAACTTCGAAATCTTTACGCAAAGAAGGACCGAACAAACGCAGAACTCCGTTTAGCAGAAGATACACCAGCAGACATTTTAATGGATATCTTCGATAAGATTAGGCAAAAAATAGACCAGAAAATGCAGGGAAAATATAAAAAATTGCAAAAGAAGATTAACAAGTTAACAGAGTTTCAAAGAATAAAAAACAAGAAAAAGAAAATGCATTTCACGCAAGGCTTGTAAACCTAACAGATATGGCTATCAACACAGAAGAAAGGAAAATACTAGAGAAGGGTCACAAACATAACATTAGAGAAAACAACATAATAAAAAGAACTCAGCAAGCAAGTATAGACGCGGAGGTCGCAATACAGCTATTACCAAGCGAAGAGCAAGAGCATGCGAGGTACATGTGCAGGGCAATAATCAAGTTAAAAACGACAAAACAGAAGACAATGCAGAAGAAAAAGTCGTTAGGCACCACACGACAGAACTCATAGAGAAACTTGGGACAGTAAAGAAAACAAAAAACACAATATTAGTATCATTTGATATTAAAGAGTTATATCCTTCGATACCCCTTCCAGAGACAATTGACATAGTATGAAAGACTTTACTTAAAAAAACTAAATTTTTAAACAATCTTTATTTTCCAAGCTCTAGGCCCCCAAATTAAGTAAACTTCGATGTTTGTTTATTTTTGTATTTAACTGTCGATATTTCTACCTCAATTTGAGATCATCATCAGAAACTCTTGTTTGTGCCTGTTCGACTCGACAAAATGAAAACAACACAGATAAAAAACACACTAAGGACCACGCTTAGCCAAAACTACTTTAAATTCAACAACAAAATATACAGGCAAACAAACGGGCTGGGGATGGGAAACCCAACTTCGGCCATCCTCATGGAGGTTTTCATGCAAAACCTAGAACAGAGATACATGAAAGAAATAACTATGATACTCAGGGTAACATGTTATGCCAGATACGTTGATGACATTATCTGCGTAATCGAGAACGACAATGAGGAAGAAATATTAGAATATTTAAACAAACTATATGGAAACAAAGAATATACGATGGAAAAAGAAATGGATGGAAAAAATTTACTATTTGGATCTAGCAATCAATATAGATAAAATCCTCACGGAGTTCAGCTACGAAATATATAGGAAACCAACAGCAACAGACACCATCATTCACAATAGCTCAAACCATCCTCAACAGCATAAAATGGCCACACTAAGCCATTAAATTCATAGACTGGAAAATACACTTTTATCAAAAGAGGGATACATAAAGGAACTAAGAACAATATACAATATAGCTGAGAATAACGGATACAAAAATAATGTTGTGGATAAAATCCGACAAAATAAAGACAGACAGAGAAAAAACGGCGTAGAGAAAGACAAAAGAAAATGGGCAGTACTACCTTATACTGGGACAGACACATGCAAATTGGCAAACGTTTTCAAAAAACGAAACATCCAGACAGCATTTAAAACAACAAACCAGCATGAATACCGAAGACCCATTTAACAAACAAGGCGTATACAAGTTGACCTGCCAATGCCATTACAGCTACATAGGACAAACAGGACGGATAATAAGAACAAGATTCCGCGAACATTTAGCAGACTACAACAAAAAGGTACAAAAGCCGACCAATGTACCTGAAACTAACTTTTCTAACCACTTGTTCAATAATAAATGTCCCCCAGCAATTATTAAGAAGACAGCCAAACTACTTCATGTGCAACAGAAGGGACGCCGCCTGAACGTACTCGAAAATATGGAGATCTATAAGCAAAGAACCTTTGATGGAAGAGTAATAAACGAGCAAACACATACCTATTCCGACGCAATATTCGAAATGCTGAAGGTGGTATACAAAGGACAGAACAATAGCATAGGTAAAAAGACAGACAACAACACACATAACCAGAACAAAATGTTGCACAAAACTAAATTACCGACTTCTACCTGTATAAAGGAAACCCGAAGTTAACCGATGAATAAAAAACTCACACAACAGAATTTTATACAGACGAATTTTATCAGGTATCAAAAAAGCATAAAACACAAAAATTGCAAACACCTCGCAAAATTGAATCCAATACCTGAAAATCAATGAACAGCAATAAATACAGCACAACCAACACTTAACAGAAGACAATGCAGAAGAAAAAGTTGTTACACTGTTAAAACGAAAACTAACTAGCCATAATATTGTTACAACGAAAGCAGACAAAGGTAACACGACAGTGCTCATCGAAAAAGGAGAATACATAAAGAAAACGGAAGAATTACTTACTGAAATGAAATGTAAAAGGATCACAGAAGACCCAACTGACAATTACCAAATATAAATTAAAAGAAGCAACTAACATGATATCTCAGGGGATGGCGCATACGTTAAGCCAAATGAACTCAAAGGCACCTCCACTAATTGCACAACCAAAAATACACAAACCGGATATTCCAGTGAGGCCTATAGTGAACTACACATCGGCGCCGGGCTACAAGCTCTCAAAATTCCTAAAGGCAATACTAGAAGAGACGTTGAAACTTAATAACCAAAACGCAATTACCAACACGACAGAACTCATAGAGAATCTTGGGACAGTAAAGATAACAAAAAACACAAAATTAGTATCATTTGATATTAAAGAATTATATCCTTCGATACCCCTTCCAGAGACAATTGACATAGTACGAAAGACTTTACTTAAAAAAACTAAATTTTTAAACAATTTTTATTTTTGAAGCTCTAGGCCTCCAAATTAAATAAACTTCGATGTCTGTTTATTTTTGTATTTAACTGTCGATATTTCCACCTCAATTTGAGATCATCATCAGAAACTCTTGTTTGTGCCTGTTCGACTCGACAAAATGAAAACAACACAGATAAAAAACACACTAAGGACCACGCTTAGCCAAAACTACTTTAAATTCAACAACAAAATATACAGGCAAACAAACGGGCTGGGGATGGGAAACCCAACTTCGGCCATCCTCATGGAGGTTTTCATGCAAAACCTAGAACAGAGATACATGAAAGAAATAACTATGATACTCAGGGTAACATGTTATGCCAGATACGTTGATGACATTATCTGCGTAATCGAGAACGACAATGAGGAAGAAATATTAGAATATTTAAACAAACTATATGGAAACAAAGAATATACGATGGAAAAAGAAATGGATGGAAAAAATTTACTATTTGGATCTAGCAATCAATATAGATAAAATCCTCACGGAGTTCAGCTACGAAATATATAGGAAACCAACAGCAACAGACACCATCATTCACAATAGCTCAAACCATCTTCAACAGCATAAAATTTCCGCACTAAGACATTTAACTCATAAACTTTAAAATACACCTTTATCAAAAGAAGGATACATGAAGGAACTAAGAACAATATACAATATAGCTGAGAATAACGGATACAAAAAGAATGTGGTGGATAAAATCCGACAAAATAAGGACAGACAGAACAAAACAGCGTAGAGAAAGACAAAAGAAAATGGGCAGTACTAACTTATACTGGGACAGACACATACAAATTGGCAGACTTTTTCAAAAAACGAAACATCCAGACAGCATTTAAAACAACGAATAACCTAGGAAAACTGCTTCGAACCAGCATGAATACCGAAGACCCATTTAACAAACAAGGCGTATACAAGCTGACCTGCCAATGCCATTAGAGCTACATAGGACAAACAGGACGGATAATAAGAACAAGATTCCGCGAACATAAAGCAGACTACAACAAAAAGGTACAAAAGCCGACCACTGTACCTGAGTCGAACTTTGCTAACCACTTGTTCAGTAATAAATGTCCACCAGCAATTATTAAGAAGACAGCCAAACTACTTCATGTGCAACAGAAGGGACTCTGCCTGAACGTACTCGAAAATATGAAGATCTATAAGCAAAGAACCTTTGACGGAAGAGTAATAAACGAGCAAACTCATACCTATTCCGACACAATATTCGAACCGCTTAAGTTGGTATACAAAGGACAGAACAATAGCATAGGTAATTTATTTAGGTATCAAAAAAGCATAAAACACCAAAATTGCAAACATCTCGCAAAACTGAATCCAATACCTGAAAATCAATGGACAGCAATAAATACAGCACAACCAACACTAATTACTTAGAACGAAAACGACACTGAAGATGGCACAACGCCGAAACCGGTATGTCACAAAACCAAATTTGACAAGGGATGACGGAAAATCGTTCCAACATACATCAAACTTCCACCCTGTCGGAAAATCAGAAGAAAATCAAAATACAGTTAATGCCAGTCAGGCTTATAACGCAAACACAAGCGGACTAATACTAGTTTACCAACGAAGACTCTTGAAAATGTACACAACCAAGGCAAATATATGGGTTAACAAACAATGTTTATCATTAAATGTCACACCAAAATTCGCCAAAATCAAAATAAAGATAAACGCGCAAGCAAATAGGAGAACCATCAAGAAATCCGAAATATACCTGCTTAAGAACGAACTTCGAAATCTTTACGCAAAGAAGGACCGAACAAACGCAGAACTCCGTTTAGCAGAAGATACACCAGCAGACATTTTAATGGATATCTTCGATAATATTAGGCAAAAAATAGACCAGAAAATGCAGGGAAAATATAAAAAATTGCAAAAGAAGATTAACAAGTTAACAGAGTTTCAAAGAATAAAAAACAAGAAAAAGAAAATGCATTTCACGCAAGGCTTGTAAACCTAACAGATATGGCTATCAACACAGAAGAAAGGAAAATACTAGAGAAGGGTCACAAACATAACATTAGAGAAAACAACATAATAAAAAGAACTCAGCAAGCAAGTATAGACGCGGAGGTCGCAATACAGCTATTACCAAGCGAAGAGCAAGAGCATGCGAGGTACATGTGCAGGGCAATAATCAAGTTAAAAACGACAAAACAGAAGACAATGCAGAAGAAAAAGTCGTTAGGCACCACACGACAGAACTCATAGAGAAACTTGGGACAGTAAAGAAAACAAAAAACACAATATTAGTATCATTTGATATTAAAGAGTTATATCCTTCGATACCCCTTCCAGAGACAATTGACATAGTATGAAAGACTTTACTTAAAAAAACTAAATTTTTAAACAATCTTTATTTTTCAAGCTCTAGGCCCCCAAATTAAGTAAACTTCGATGTTTGTTTATTTTTGTATTTAACTGTCGATATTTCTACCTCAATTTGAGATCATCATCAGAAACTCTTGTTTGTGCCTGTTCGACTCGACAAAATGAAAACAACACAGATAAAAAACACACTAAGGACCACGCTTAGCCAAAACTACTTTAAATTCAACAACAAAATATACAGGCAAACAAACGGGCTGGGGATGGGAAACCCAACTTCGGCCATCCTCATGGAGGTTTTCATGCAAAACCTAGAACAGAGATACATGAAAGAAATAACTATGATACTCAGGGTAACATGTTATGCCAGATACGTTGATGACATTATCTGCGTAATCGAGAACGACAATGAGGAAGAAATATTAGAATATTTAAACAAACTATATGGAAACAAAGAATATACGATGGAAAAAGAAATGGATGGAAAAAATTTACTATTTGGATCTAGCAATCAATATAGATAAAATCCTCACGGAGTTCAGCTACGAAATATATAGGAAACCAACAGCAACAGACACCATCATTCACAATAGCTCAAACCATCCTCAACAGCATAAAATGGCCACACTAAGCCATTAAACTCATAGACTGGAAAATACACTTTTATCAAAAGAGGGATACATAAAGGAACTAAGAACAATATACAATATAGCTGAGAATAACGGATACAAAAATAATGTTGTGGATAAAATCCGACAAAATAAAGACAGACAGAGAAAAAACGGCGTAGAGAAAGACAAAAGAAAATGGGCAGTACTACCTTATACTGGGACAGACACATGCAAATTGGCAAACGTTTTCAAAAAACGAAACATCCAGACAGCATTTAAAACAACAAACCAGCATGAATACCGAAGACCCATTTAACAAACAAGGCGTATACAAGTTGACCTGCCAATGCCATTACAGCTACATAGGACAAACAGGACGGATAATAAGAACAAGATTCCGCGAACATTTAGCAGACTACAACAAAAAGGTACAAAAGCCGACCAATGTACCTGAAACTAACTTTTCTAACCACTTGTTCAATAATAAATGTCCCCCAGCAATTATTAAGAAGACAGCCAAACTACTTCATGTGCAACAGAAGGGACGCCGCCTGAACGTACTCGAAAATATGGAGATCTATAAGCAAAGAACCTTTGATGGAAGAGTAATAAACGAGCAAACACATACCTATTCCGACGCAATATTCGAAATGCTGAAGGTGGTATACAAAGGACAGAACAATAGCATAGGTAAAAAGACAGACAACAACACACATAACCAGAACAAAATGTTGCACAAAACTAAATTACCGACTTCTACCTGTATAAAGGAAACCCGAAGTTAACCGATGAATAAAAAACTCACACAACAGAATTTTATACAGACGAATTTTATCAGGTATCAAAAAAGCATAAAACACAAAAATTGCAAACACCTCGCAAAATTGAATCCAATACCTGAAAATCAATGAACAGCAATAAATACAGCACAACCAACACTTAACAGAAGACAATGCAGAAGAAAAAGTTGTTACACTGTTAAAACGAAAACTAACTAGCCATAATATTGTTACAACGAAAGCAGACAAAGGTAACACGACAGTGCTCATCGAAAAAGGAGAATACATAAAGAAAACGGAAGAATTACTTACTGAAATGAAATGTAAAAGGATCACAGAAGACCCAACTGACAATTACCAAATATAAATTAAAAGAAGCAACTAACATGATATCTCAGGGGATGGCGCATACGTTAAGCCAAATGAACTCAAAGGCACCTCCACTAATTGCACAACCAAAAATACACAAACCGGATATTCCAGTGAGGCCTATAGTGAACTACACATCGGCGCCGGGCTACAAGCTCTCAAAATTCCTAAAGGCAATACTAGAAGAGACGTTGAAACTTAATAACCAAAACGCAATTACCAACACGACAGAACTCATAGAGAATCTTGGGACAGTAAAGATAACAAAAAACACAAAATTAGTATCATTTGATATTAAAGAATTATATTCTTCGATGCCCCTTCCAGAGACAACTGACATAGTACGAAAGACTTTACTTAACAAAACTAAAGACAAAATAAAAACAACACAGATAACAAACGCCCTAAGGACCACGCTTAGCCAAAACTACTTTAAATTCAACAACAAAATATACAGGCAAAAAAACGGGCTGGGGATGGGAAACCCAACTTCGGCCATCCTCATGGAGGTTTTCATGCAAAACCTAGAACAAAGATACATGAAAGAATTAACTATGAAACTCGGGTAACATGTTATGCCAGATACGTTGATGACATTATCTGCGTAATCGAGAACGACAATCAGGAAGAAATATTAGAATATCTTAACAAACAACATAGAAACATAGAATATACGATGGAAAAGGAAATGGATAGAAAAAATTAACTATTTGGATCTAACAATCAATATAGATAAAATCCTCAAGGAGTTCAGCTACGAAATATATAGGAAACCAACAGCAACAGACACCATCATTCACAATACCTCAAACCATCCTCAACAGCATAAAATGGCCGCACTAAGGCATTTAACTCATAGACTGGAAAATACATATTTATCAAAAGAAGGATACATGAAGGAACTAAGAACAATATACAATATAGCTGAGAATAACGGATACAAAAAGAATGTTGTGGATAAAATCCGACAAAATAAAGACAGACAGAGAAAAAACGGCGTAGAGAAAGACAAAAGAAAATGGGCAGTACTACCTTATACTGGGACAGACACATGCAAATTGGCAAACGTTTTCAAAAAACGAAACATCTAGACAGCATTTAAAACAACGAACCAGCATGAATACCGAAGACCCGTTTAGCAAACAAGGCGTATACAAGTTGAGCCAATGCCATTACAGCTACATAGGACAAACAGGACGGATAATAAGAACAAGATTCCGCGAACATTTAGCAGACTACAACAAAAAGGTACAAAAGCCGACCAATGTACCTGAGTCTAACTTTGCTAACCACTTGTTCAATAATAAATGTCCCCCAGCAATTATTAAGAAGACAGCCAAACTACTTCATGTGCAACAGAAGGGACGCCGCCTGAACGTACTCGAAAATATGGAGATCTATAAGCAAAGAACCTTTGATGGAAGAGTAATAAACGAGCAAACACATACCTATTCCGACGCAATATTCGAACCGCTGAAGGTGGTATACAAAGGACAGAACACTAGCATAGGTAAAATGGCAGACAACAACACACATAACCAGAACAAAAAGGTACGAAAGCCGACCACTGTACCTGAGTCGAACTTTGCTAACCACTTGTTCAGTAATAAATGTCCACCAGTAAATATTAAGAAGACAGCCAAACTACTTCATGTGCAACAGAAGGGACGCCGCCTCAACGTACTCGAAAATATGGAGATCTATAAGCAAAGAACCTTTCATGGAAGAGTAATAAACGAGGAAACACATACCTATTCCGACGCAATATTCGAACCGCTTAAGGTGGTATACAAAGGACAGAACAATAGCATAGGTAAAAAGGCAGACACACATAACCAGAACAAAATTTTGCACATAACTAAAATTACCGACTTCTACCTGTATAAAGGAAGTGAACCAAAGAATAAAAAACTCACTCAACAGAATTTTATACAGGCGAATTTTATCAGGTATCAAAAAAGCATATAACACCAAAATTGCAAACATCTCGCAAAACTAAATCCAATACCTGAAAATCAATGGACAGCAATAAATACAGCACAACCAATACTAATTACTTAGAACGAAAACGACATTGAAGACGGCACAATGCAGAAACCGGTATGTCACAGAACCAAATTTGACAAGCGATGACGGAAAATCGTTTCAACATACATCAATTGTAATTTTTACAGAGAATAAACCTACCCCAACATAACCTTGCCTAGCCACATCTTTAATCTAAATTGGATTAATTCTAAACACTAAATATGTGCGAGCGGACTACTTTATTCTTCGAATAATACTTCGATTTATTTTCACTCATACCGTTGTTGAACTTGCTCTTCACGTTACACTTCCAGTGAAGATTTGTGTTGATGATCTGACTACGTATTCGCCCATTGACATTAATTTGTTTGCGCCTCTATTAGTTGGTATATGTATGTCTACTCTTGCAGAACAAGCAAAATAAGTCAAGCGTTGACAGCCAAAGCAAAGAAAATCTACCCGTTGCCTAAATTCGGAGGTCAGCCAGAAGACTGGCAAGCATTTATTGAAGATTTTAGAAGCACGACCGTTGAGTTTGAGTTTATTAACAACTTCGAATAATGTTATCGCGATAATTGAAGCTCTAGCTGAAACTTATGGAATACCAGAATTATTAATAATAAGTCAAATAGAGAACGTTCGCTTCATTCCAAACGTGCCCAAAGGAAAACTCGAGCCATTAATAAATTTTGCCAATAAAGTCAATAATATGGCGACATTTTTGAAGTCTGTGCAAGGTGAACACCACTTAGCTAATCCGTCGCTGTTAAGTGAACTCATAATTAAGCAACTAATTTCTAAACATATGCAATGGGCTGAGAAATGTCTTTCTTTGAAACGTACTCCCAATGTCGGGGATGTTAGTACAGGGTTAAATACTTTGAGGAAACTAGCAAATATTGTAGCAGATAGTTTGCCTACATCGTCAGCTGCTAGTCGTCGCTCTCAAGATTTTGTGCCGAATACCCATCCGCCGAGAGGTAGTAAGAATTCTTTTTTAAGCGTTGTCCAAAGTAAATGTTTAATTTGCCAAGGTGATTGTGCAACAATAAATGCATACTGTGGGCATGCCTTACTGTTGATAACCGATGGAAAAAAGTTAAAGAGTTACGCATTTGTTTTTCGTGTCTTAAGCCAAAACATCAAATGTCAAAATGTTATGTTAAAAACCGTTGCGGTATTAATAATTGCTCATGTCTACATAATTGTATCCTGCATCCCGATGACATCCACTATAATCGCCAGCCAAATTTGCAACAGCCAGCTGAAGTTACGCATGATCGCATAAATTGCCATGCTGATATGAAAACCGATGGTGTAGTTTTTCAAATAATTCCAATAAAGCTTTATTACGACAATAAAGAAATTTCAATTTATGCAATGGTTGACGACGCACACTGGGGCCAAATGCACTTATTTCACGGATTAATTGAAAAATGAAATTCAAGGTACCACCAAAATCAAATGTACTCTCTTAAAGTATATAAAATTCTACATCAGTAGGCAAAAAAATATATGTCAAATATGTAACGGAACTATCGTAGCAACTGTTTCAAGTTAAACTTTGTATAAAACAACAGTGCAAAATAGGCAAAAAAAAGCTGTAAATTGTGCATATATAAATCGAATTTGCGTTATCTAATTAAAATTAATTTATAAATCTGATTATGCAGCCATCAAGTTCAGGTAGTTATACAATTGCTTTGCTGAAAATTGTGATGTAAAATGTTTCTGCAAGTTCTTTTGTTATTCAGTTTATTTCAGCACTACACAAAAAAAAATTGGTTATATCAGTTTAAGTGGACATAAAGTTATCAATTGGGCTCAACTGGTCTAAGATTTGAAGTTATTTGTAAAGCTGTAATAAATATGTATCATTTTAGAAAATATTAGGTTGCGCATCGGTGCGCTTCAAAAGTTATGCATACATTCATAATAGTGTCATGTGCTCAACAACAAGTGTAAGACGTATGCGCCTTTTAAAATTAACGCTATTATTGTTGTTGCTGTCTTTGTCTTCTGTGTTTTTATGTTATATTATTATAAATATTTTCTTTTTATTTTTAATTTGGCAGGGACAAGCTCAAGCGTTGTTTATTTTACTCGCCGAAGCTTATATGACATTTTGAAAAATTCCAGCTGTCAGAAATTAGATGAAAAACTGGATTATTTAAAAAAAGAACTCGAAAATCGCTGTGGATATATTGAAGAAAGCTGTCAAGAGTTCAATAAACAATTTACCAATTTTGCTTTTGACTTTAAGGCTAAATAGAAGAATGCTCACAGAAGAGAATACCGATTTCTTACTGACAAAAATAAGATTTGGCTAGAATCATCAATTGGATTTCCGCGTGTTCAGTGTCAAAACGTGGACGAAAAGCAATTTCTTTTAACGATTCCAGCGATTCCTCTAAATTAAAAAAAACAAAGATTTTAAGGGAGACTACAGACATACCAGTTTTAGTTCATGCCACGCAAGTCAAATTAAGAACATCCGGTTTCGTAGAAGAATCTAAAGCTTTGCGTAGTCTATCAAGCTTATCACCATCAACAATTAAAAGGTTCAATAAAAGTTCAGACAAAACAAAAAAACCAACAAACAATGCTGGAAAATTGTCAAGCACTGAAGCACTGGCTGTTTTCGTTGAAGCTAAGTTAGCACGACACCAATACAATGTTATTAGACAAGCTGCACCTGACAAATTTCTATCATATAAAAACATTCAAAAAGAAAAAAAAACGTGTTATCCAGAAGAAACGAGCCTCAAAATTGGAGAAACATCTGCTGAAGTAAGTCTGCAAGCGCTCTTAAACCACACTGCAGAACGAATAATTCAAGTGAATAAAAGCAGTATTGAAATGTTAAACAACAGAAAGCTTCAATTATACACGAAATGGGGTTTTGATGGAAGCTCCTACTTTACATAAGTACTTTATACACGGACCGGAAATTGTTGAAAACGCTCTTTTGCCTATTGGTCAACTGTCCGAAGAAGCACAAGAAGCTCGAAATAAGGATTTCAAGCAATGCAGAGAATTTCATTCAAGGAAGTGCAGCCGCATAAAAACCAATCGTGATATTTTGAATTTTCTTCTGTTGAGCTCGGATCCAGTTATTTCAAGCATGCGAAAGTTGCCAAAGAAGAGGGTTCACTATTTGCCAGTACAGGCTATTGATTTAATCATTTTGCCGAATTCTGGTGATAATAGTCATGATGATGTTAACGATGATGATTATGATGATGATAATGATAATGATTATGACGATGATAATGATGAAATATATTGAATAAACGATAGTTGATTTTGTATGTATGATGTTTGACATGTTTCTGAACTAAAAACCGTTATTTTTTAATAAAACTGCTTCAACATTTACTTCAAAATTACTTTTTTTGATTAATGTTATGGTATTTAATAGAAAGTAATAAAATATTACAAAAAAATAGCGCCCCTGAATTGATCCGTGAAATAAGTGCATTTGGCCCCACTGTGCGACGGAGCGGATGCTGCCATGCTAGCTTGGAACGTGGCACACGAACTAGGGCTGAAAGGCAGCAAAGATTCGCTACAACTACAGTGGCTGAACGGAGTGTCGTCGCAGATTGTTGAATTTATGATTAGAGGCATCGAGCCCAATAGTCAAAAGCAGGGACGGATGCAGAACGTATTTTTGGGGGGTTCATTTATTTTCAACTTTTTACGATATTTTACATATTTTGAGATGTTTGATTATAATCCATAATAAATATGGATATAATAATATTGGGTAAAATGGTGAATGCATTTTTATAAAGCCATCATTAGGCTGTGATTATATCATTTGAATCAGTAGAATCATAAAACGTCAGGGATTTAAAGTGCTTTATCGATTATCCCCTTTCTTTGCCAAAATACCTAGTACTTGGTCACTAGTAACCTCAATGTCTCGATGAATATTTAGCAGCGCAGATACGTCCTCAATCTCCGTAAAGTAGAAAAGGACCGTTCACTCGAAGCCACTGTGACTGACAACGTGGCACTGATTTGAAAAAATCTGTAAATGTGTTGGTAAAATTGCAAATTACGAAGGCGGTGTGATAAGTCATTAACCTTTTCAATAAAATATACTTTTTCGGCAAAAAACATTCTCTTTATCAACGTAATCTTCTTTTAACTATTTACACTTAGTCGAGCTTTTTTCCAATTATTTTATTTTGACCCATACCTCTTACCACACAGCCGTTTCTTCAGGTTTGGAAATAGAAAATAGTCGCATGGATTTTCGCCATGGTGACAACACATGTCAACATTCGCGCTTTTTTCGAGTGTAAGCAATCACCTATCGCACGGATAGCTTTTTCATATCCAAATATTCGTGTAAAATGTGATGTGACTTCTCAGTTGAGATGCCTACAACCGCAGTCACTAATTAAATATAATAAAAAAAAGGATATTGTAATTAATTGTCTTTAACTGAAAATTCACAAACAAAATCAATTAAATTCAATTTGAATAAGGCAAACCATTTGTATTTCAGTTACTGGGTAATAATTTTTAATGTTTTTGTCTAGAGTGAGGTTTTGTGTGTGCTATGCATTTGAAAACACGGTTGAAATTTTCTGAGACTACCGATATTTTGGGGGGTCCAGACACCCAGGACCCTTGTAATGTATCCGTCCCTTGTCAAAAGTATTTGATGTCTAAAGTATTTTTATCAAAAGAACTAATTTTGCCAGTACAAAGTTCATTAAAAGAGTCTGTAATTCAAAAACATTCGCATTTGAAAGGAGTGCCGACTTATGAATATAAAAACGTACACCCAAAAATGATTATTGGTCTATCGCACGCGTATTTGACTACGCCTTTAGATATACAACAAGCGTCTAGTATTCCTGGTCCTATAGCTGTGGAAACTAGGTTAGGCTGGATAATTTATGACCCTATACAAGGAGCGTCAAGTATGACGAAGAGAATATTTCAAACAAAACTCATTACAGAAAGGAATCAGGAACAGGAGGTCGAAAGCTGCGGAGTAAAGCTTGATGCCAAACCGGTAATATAGAAACAAGACGAACTTGCAATAAATATTATGGATTCAACCACAAGATATTTGAGTGGCCGATACGATTGTGGACTTTTATGGAAATCTGGTTTTATAACTTTTCCTGACAGTTATAATGCAGCACTTCACCGTTTAGAACTTGTAGAGAAATTTAGATTCAACGATCAATACGCCAAGCAGTATTGCGCAAAAAATGATGACTATATAGCAAAGGGTTAAGCCAGAGTTTTAAGTTTGGAGGAACAACAAAATTATTCTCCAAAAACATTTTTTCTGCCGAAAACATGCAATGGATGTCGCACACTGATAATTTGGTTTTCGATTTGAAGTTCCATCGAGTTTCAAATGAGAACTACTGAGAGAAGTACTGAGCACAGTTGTGTCGGTATTTGATCCTTACGGAATGTTGGCTAATTTTACGATAGGGGCAAAAATTCTTATGCAATCATTATGGCATCATAATTTGGATTGAAACGACGTGCTACCCGACGAGCTGAATGGTAAGTGGGCAGCGTGCATTGGACAATTGAGTAAGGTAAAAGATTTTAACATTCGCAGATGTTATATTAAAGGTTTTATTCACATTAAAAAGGAACTGCATATATTTTGCGATCCGAGTGAGGTTGCCATGGAAACAGTTGCGTACTGGAGGTTGGAAACAGTTGAAGCTATCAAATTGTCATTCGTTGCAGGTAAAACTAATTGCGCTCTGATCAAATACCTAACAATACCGAAACTAGAACTACAAAGCTCTGTTTTTGCTGTGAGACTTCACAATTGCATAATGAAACATCACGACGTACAGCCTAGTGGAGTAAGTTTTTGGACAGACTCGCACACGGTAAGAAGGTGGTTAAAATCAGATGCTAGACGCAACAAACAATTCGTCGCCAACCGCGTCTCGGAAATTTTGGAATGCGCTACCGTTAAGGATTGAAACTGGGTTCCTGGCCAACTTAATCCCGCAGATGACGGCACTCGTGCGATCTCAGCGTATAATCCCGATGGTCGTTGGAAGAATGGTCCGGATTTTTTGGTAAACTCTAAGGAACAGTGGCCAACTGAGCCAAACGGTCAACGTTCAGATCGGAGCGCAGATGAGTTACGTTCTAAACATAGCATCGTTATTGCCGGCAATGTGAGTATACCGATATACGATATCAAACCATTTTCTTCGTATGCCAGGTTAAAGCGAACGATAGGATGGGTCTTCAGATATACACGCAATTTAAAGAAAACGGTTTCTCGACAACCAAGAGATGCGGTGAGCTTTCTGTCTCTGAGAAACAACATGCCGAAATTTTCCTATGCAGGAATATACAACAGATTGACTTCGCTCGTGAATACAACCGACTTTTGAACGGCGAACACTTTGAAGCTTGCAGCGGATTGAAGACACTTAACCCATATCTGACCAAAAACGGAGTTATGAGAGTAAAGGGGCGAATTTATAATGCTCCTTTTATTTCGTTTTCTGCAAGAAGGCCATGCATATTACCGAAAAGTTCCCAGTTGATGCGACTTATTGTAGAATTTTACCATCGTAAATGAAAACACATTAACACACAAACTGTTATTAATGAAATACGAATGAAGTTTAGGATTCCATCTATTCGAGTACAGGTTCATAGTGTGGAGTCTCGCTGCTGTAGGTATAAGATGTTAAAGTCAGTACCAAACCAACCAATTATGGGATTGTTGCCGAAGGATAGGGTAACAGCATTTGTTCGCCCATTTACATATACTGGGCTTGATTACTTTGGGCCAATTGAAGTAACAGTCCGCCGGCACAGGGAGAAGAGATGGGTAGCACTTTTTACGTTCTGGACGGAACGCGCAATCTATTTGGAAATTGCAACCGATGCGTCCAACTTGCTTGCTTGCTTTGTACTCGAAATTTTATTAACCACCGCGAGGTTCTTTTGCAAATCCGAAGCTAACGCCAAATTATTTCTTGCTCGGCGGTCCCAACTCTACACAAACTCCAGCTCCTTACGAGGGAAGATTGTGCTCTCTTCGAAAGCAGCGGCGAGTTCTACAAAATTTTAAGAATGGGATGTGGAAGCGATGGATGGCAGAGTATATTACTCGACGAACTAAATGGTGTCGTTCTTGTAAGCCAATCTCGACCGGATGCCTTGTATTGATAAGCAAACTGATCTACCTAGATCCAAATGGAAAAGAGGAAGAGTGATGAAAGTTTACTTGGGCCCCGATGCTGTTGATCGCTCTGCGGAAGTGCAAATTAATTCTGGAATTTTTCGGAGGCCTCTTTCGAAATTATCAATCCTAGACGTCGACGAGAAGAGTGGTGAATCTCCTCATCCGGAATCGATTCACGGTGGCGGGGATGTAAATAATGGCAACGCTTAATAATGCCAACGCTTAATAATCGATATCTATACTGTATTGCTTACTCTATTATTTACTTTGATCTCTTCATTCCGTAATTTGTGCGAACGGTTTACTGTAATTTAAATTAGCTAAAAAGTATATAAATCTATGTCAGCAGATATATTGTTCAATCATATTGTTCGCCGTGCATAAGAAGCCGATAACGAGTAATTTGCTGTTATATACGTATTTAACTTCTCAAACTTATACTTTTTTTTTGTTTTTTTTTACAATTTTTTTGTGGGACCGCACTTCAGCGTGCCTGTCAGCCGTCGTCTCTCTAACAACCAAAAACCATCCGCTCCCCCGAAATATGAGCACAAAACGAACCGTCAAAATATCAACGACTGGTGGGGCTGCCACAGGGAGGCAAAATACCAAACATTCCGCCCACCTCGTCCTTGATTTGGACGAAATTAGGTTGCACCAGGCCTCCCACCATCTGCGAGAGGCTTATCAATTGGTAGGACCGACAGTTTGGTGATTGGCCGTTTAAGCGTGGTGGTTGCCACTCTTACAATGCCATCTGCCCCAGCATGAATATCCAAGATTCTACCCAGCGGCCACTGCATTGGTGGCAGTCG
The DNA here is from genome assembly GCA_963971545.1 of Philophylla caesio. NCBI lineage: Eukaryota > Metazoa > Arthropoda > Insecta > Diptera > Tephritidae > Philophylla > Philophylla caesio. The sequence continues at coordinate 20,650,564 of OZ020605.1, forward strand.
TTTGTCTCGAATGAGAACAGTCTGACCAATATTGATGTTGTCTTCTTGCGAGCGCCATTTATTTCGGGCTTGAAGACTTTGTAAATACTCGCTCGCCCACTTTGACCAGAAGTCATGATACATCTGCGTAAGCTGTTTCCACCTATTCAGATGTGTCATCTTAGCGTTAAGAGGATACGTCTCTGAGCTGGCCGTAAGCGCCCTGCCAACTAAAAAATGGCCTGGAGTTAGCGCCGTGAGATCGGTGGGGTCATCAGTGACGGCGGTTAAAGGTCGTGAATTGAGGCATGCTTCGATTTGTTTTAGTACGGTGTAAAATTCTTCAAAAGTTAGAGTGGTCAGCCCTATTACGCGTTTAAGATGGACCTTCATGCTTTTGACCGCAGCCTCCCAGAGCCCACCATGGTGAGGGCCGCCGGCGGTATGAAATGCCAGTTCATCTCACAACGCGACGTGTACGATGCAGCTGCCTGAAGTTGCGCTTGAAAGGTTTCTCGTTCACTGGCTAATAGTGCACTGGCACCCACAAAGGTGGTACCATTGTCGCTGTAGATATCTGTGCAAAGCCCTCGAGTGGCAATAAAACGCTTTATTGCGGCGATGAACGCTTCGGTGGTCATATCGCTTACCAGTTCTAGGTGGCGAGGCAAATGAATACGGCAACGTAACCTTTGTAAGCGCGATACCCTCTACCCTTTGTGGCACGCACCTGAAGCGGTAGTCGACTCCCGTGTGTACAAACGGTGATGAAATGTTGCAGCGAGGGCTTGGTAATTGACCCATTAGCTGCGTGTTTGGTTGGCATGTATATCGAAAACAAGAAAGACACTTCTTGATGACGTTCTTAACTGCAGCACGGCCGTTGATCACCCAAAAGCGTCGGCGAATGTGGCTAAGCGTTGTTGGCGTCCCAGCATGAAGCAGATAATGATGCGCCTGTTTAATAAGTAAAAAGGTTAGGTGGCTTTGTTTTGGCAGAATCATAGGATGCCGCTCATTAAAGGTTAAATTGGCGTTGTTAAGTCTCCCACCAACACGTAATACGCCCTCGGAGTCTATCAGAGGACCTAGGTTGCTTAACTTGCTTTCGTCTCAACGCTCTTGCCTGCACTAAGATGTTTCAATTCCTGAACAAATTCTTCTTGTTGTACTCGTTTTGTCCAGGATTTAAGTGCTGCATAGCATTTAGTCCAAAGACAATATGGTGTCGTAGCATGTGGCTTTCCGAGTGTAATGTCAATGAACCTTTGACACCAGGCAGTGACACAAAGTAACTTACTTAGATCGGAATAGTTATCAAGAATTGATGCCTCAGTCTTCACCTTCTGCGTAGTTAACACCTTAATTGGCTTCATCTCAGGAAGGGTGTGAGGAACCTCAGGATTAATTTTGGCCAGTGATCTTCCGATGAATGTAACCATGGCGGGCCAGCCCACCAAAGCGCATGGTTGCTGAGTTGACTTGGCGACATTCCCCTCGACGCGCAATCAGCTGGGTTGTCGGTTGTGCGCACGTACCTCCATTGCTCGCTTGATGTGGTTTCAAGTATTTGAGTCGTTCGATTGGCGACGAAGTCCTTCAGATGGCTGGATTTGACTTGATCCAACCAAGTGCCGTGGTTGAATCCGACCAGAGATACGTGACGGCGGATTGAAGTTTAATCACTTCTTGAACCTTGTTGATGAGTCTAGCCGCCAAAAGTGCGGCGCATAGCTCGAACCGCGTTATGGTCATCTTCTTCAGTGGTGCTAGTTTTGTTTTCGCTATAAGCGAGTAACCTTTGTGCCTATTTCCGAAATTACCTTTACATATACGACTGCGGCATATGCTTGTGTCGATGCATCTGCAAATGCGTGATATTCAAACGAGGTAGCAGTGACAGGTGTTTGTATCCAGCGTGGAATTTTGAGGTGGCAAAAGTTTTCCAGTTCAGAACGAATTATATCCCATTCGTTTCGAATAATATCAGGAATCTGTTCGTCCCAGTCGATGCCAAGGGTCCGGAGCTTTTGGAATAGTATTTTCCCCTTGATGAGCACAGGGTCCAGAAAACCCAATGGATCAAATAGCTTCGATACGTCTGAGAGGAACTGCCGTTTCGTTACTTGTCGGCTGGTAGGTTTCGGCGTTATTTTGTAACTGAAGCTATCGCAGTGTGTCACCCAAACGATTCCCAATGCCTTAGATTCAGTTTCAGCGCTAAGTACATACGCACCTTTCTCTTCACGGTTGCGGGAACCGATTTTATGCAGTGTCTCAGGAAAATTGGAGGTCCATTTACGCAGTTTGAAGCGTCCTGCTAACAACAGCTTTTGTAATTCACCTCGAAGTTTGTTGGCTTTGTTTCAGCCCCCGATAGAACGTCGTCCACGTAGAATTCGTTCAACAGAGTAGAACATGCTTGTGGAAACCGATGGGTTTCATCTCTGGCAAGCGTTTGCAGAACTTTTATAGCGAGAAACGGCGCACAATTGGTACCATAAGTTACCGTTTACAACCGAAAAGTTGAAGGTGGCTCTCGTTCGTGACAAAGCCAGAAAATTCGTTGCAAATCGACATATTCCGGGTGGACCAGTATCTGCCTATACATCTTTTCGATGTCTGCTGTGAAGGCAACGCGGTACTTGCGCCAGTTTAGGACAACAGAGGCGAGATCCTTTTGTACCTTTGGTCCTGTGTATAAGCAATCGTTTAATGATGTTCCCGTCTCAGCTTTCTTGGACGCGTTTAACACGACGCGTAATTTGGTCGTTGTACTTGAGTCCTTTAACACGCTATGATGTGGAAGGTAATTAACGCGTCTGTTCGTCGCATCTTCTCTAACGATCTGCATATGGCCGAGCTTATAGTATTCGCACATGAACTCATGGTACAATTTTTGTACTTCGACGTCTCGATTTAAGCGGCGTTGCATTGTATTAAGTAACGATAGTGCCGCCCCTCGCGTTGTTGATAGGCCAGATAGATCTGACTCCTTTTTCACCGGCAGTCGCACCATGTAACGGCCTGTCTCCGTACGTTGCATTGTAGACTCGAAGAATTCGTTACAACGAATTTCGTCTTGACTTAAGGTGTGTAGTACGATGACCTGTTCCTGCTCCCAGAAGCGACGGAGGAGTCCATCCAACTGCAATCTAGTACAATAGCAGTCATAGGCGGACTTTATCGCTTGGCTATCTCGAGTTGACAGGTTGCCGAAAATTACCCATCCTAGTCGTGTATTTTGGGCAATGAAGTTCGCACCGGGACACTCCCTAATACCATTAAGAATAATTGCAGCGTAATCATCAGCGCTTAAAATGACGTCAATACCGCCCGATACGTTAAATTTAGCTGCCACAATGTCATAAACTGTTCCGGAGGGCTGTTTAAAGGCGGGCTCCGGTTTCCTACTCGTAGGAGTACTAAAGCAGTGCATCGCATTTCAAAAATAGCCTTTGTCCATTTGCTCCATTCAGTGGGATGCGCAGCGATGACTTCGCTAATTTGAGTTGAGATACAACATATTCACTAATAAATGTTGCTCAACTCCGCTGTCTATTAAGGCACGTAGTATCATTATGTGTGCGGCATCAGAGCGCACCTCAATTAACGCTGTGCCTAATGGTACTGACGGAATGCGATGCGTAGCCTCTTCAGCGATGGATGCGTTATGTGTCGATAAGCGAGCTGGACTGTTAGCAGATGAACGAACTGTAGCAATAGGTTGGTGTGGTACATTGTTGGTGTAATACTCATGTATCATTGTATGGTGCGCCAAGTTGCACTTTTGACAACGACGATTTGAAGGACACTGTTGCGACTTGTGACCAGACCGCAAGCAGTTTAAACACAGTTTCGCTTGTTGAACTGTCTTGTATCGTTGCTGTAACGTTTGGTTTTGAAAATCCGTACAAAATAAAATATAATGTTTGCTAGAGCAGCATGGGCAATTTGTTGTGGTAGTATGATACCCCTTCACACCTTGATTTTTGGATCTGGGCAGTGCCGCCTCCTTTGATGGCCAGTTTATCGGTTTAGAGTCCTCGAAGCTTTGTACAACTTCCAAGGACTTGGTTTGGTTTTCGATGAACTTCCGTAAATCTTCAAAAGTTGGAAAAGTGTTGTTGGCAGCAATGAAAAGCTCCCAAGCACGTACCGACGCCGTATCTAGTTTATGCACGACGGTATTGAGTTTATGCACGATGGTATAGATCAACCAGTCATCCCACTGCGCTACCGGACGACCGAGTTGCTCCAACGCACGTATCGATGCCGAAACACTGTCAATCAATGCCCTCAAATTGGCAGCTGATTCCTTTTGGAGGTGGGGCAGATTTGTGATTTCGGTCAGATGTGCCTTGATAATAATGCGTTTGTTGTCAAATTTGGGTTCTAGCAACTCCCAGGCGACCGCGAAATTACCGTCTGTAGTGGCAATGTTATCCAGTGAGTTCTTTGTTTCGCCAGTGAGACTGTCCTTTAGATACTGCAGACGTTGGGTGTCTAATAGACTACGACATTTGATGACGACCGATGTAAATAAGTCCTTGAATGGACACCAACGCAGAAAGGAACCATCAAATGGAGGTATTTTAATTGGTGGAAGATTTTGACTCGAGTACCCGTTAGCTGAAGTGACTGCAGAAGTTGAACGAACTGACTCTGAATTCGTGGGGAGGTTGGAAGTTGCCTCAATCATATCGTCCAACTCACCCAATGTTTCGGTGTAAATGCGCTCAGTCTCTGTGTATGAGTCAAGAACCGGCTGTGCTATCTAAAGTGCGTTGGCGTCGTCAGCTGCGTCTGAGATGTCCACGTATCCCTTTACATATTTTTCCCAATATTGGTACAGCAGCGAACGGCGACCAATCAAAAAACCTTCAGTTTGTTTATTTTTGGCGGTTTTGCGTAAGTTGATCATAAAGTTTACGATTAGATTTGCTGCGCTCGTTTGTTGTTTGATGAGCGCCTTCATGTTTCAAGGAGCCGTGTGGTAGACCAACCTAAAAATCACTCCTTCCTTGAAGTTTACGTTGACGAAGGTCAATGAATACCGTAACCTTCGCGCAATATTCTGGTGTATATATAAGTTATATACCTAAGTAGGTTGCGTAGTACATATACTTATGTATATTTTTTTTCCACACCGTTATGCGAAGAGCAACAGTTTGCACATGACTAATTAATAATAAAAGTCAGCAAATTTATGGCCTTGTTACACGTAACGAGTACAGTGGCGAGACAGTGACTCGGCCGAGTGCTCGGTTCGTTTAAACAGTAAGGCGAGTAATGAACCGAGTCAGTGGGCGAGTATAGTGGCGAGAGAGTCACTAGAATCACATTTTGTTTACTAGGCCGAGTGCTTCTTTTTTCTTCACTCTTTTGCCCCTTCTGAGCTAATCACTGACTCGCTCGTTGCATGTGAACACGCGTTCGGTCTTCACTCGCCACTCGGTCGATTTTTATGTTGTTTATTTAGTTTCAATTGCATTTTGCATTGTGAAAGAATTGAAATGGCAAATAAGTGGAATTATGATACAACTGTGAAATTTATTCAAAATATAAATTGCACCAATGCTTGTGGAATTTGTTGCACCAATAGCGGATCGCCTCAATATCCACGGTCTTGTCCACACTCTATTATTTTCTGCTTCCAATAAATCCCACAACTCTTTTATGAGATGCGGTAGAACTTCATTAAAAACTCTTTTAAAATGTCTTTTTCTACCAAACATTGTAAATAAAACTTTGAAAAACTTCACTGTCTAACTAGATGAACAAAATACGTGTAAACCTCTACTCGCCAACGCAACTCTCTCGACCGAGTATCATACTCGGCCAGAATACTGTCTCTCCACTGTACTCGTTACGTGTAACAAGCAGTGTTCCCACTTCAAATTTCTTTTTAGTGCTAGATTGCTATAAAAAAAAGTGCTAGATTTGAAAAAAAGGAGGTAGATTTAAAAATAGCTAAAACGCACATTTTTGTTCATCAAATTAAAAATGTATTTAATGAGTAAAAAAATTCAATGGCATTACTATTTTTGTTTATCGAATAAACAATTTAACAAAATTTTTAAAAGTTCATGTTTCTTAAAATTATATCTTTATATATAAAAATTAATTGCTGTTCGTAAGTCTCGCTAAAACTCGAGAATAGCTGGACCAACGGCTATTTCCCTGTCAAAAATTTAGTTTATCAGAAAGCTTAAACAGACTGTATCATAACTGTGTGTGTCTGTCCATATCAAATGGAAACCTTATAAATAAACAGTATTTCAGGAAAACTCAGTAAGTAAGCAACATCATGTGTAATTAATCGCAAATAATAATAAAACTTCATTCATACCGAGCATTTTTTTTTTATTAACTACGGATTCCTTTTGTTTGTTTTAAGTTTATTTTATACAAAAGTGTAGGTCTTTTATTTATCGATTCAGGCAGTACGAAGTCTGCGGGGTCAGTTAGTGTAATATAAGTATAAAAAAATAAAGTTCACAAAAAAAATCATTTTCAGTCAAGGCACATTAACCAGGTAGCAGCAGCAGAGAGAAAATCACAACGCCACGTATTTTGTTGTTGCTCGAAAACCTCCGGTATATCATACACAAAACGAATTGAAAACTATTTTCCAGCTGAGAAAAATCACGTCGTGGAGAAAATACGTGAAAAAGTGCAATTAAATAGAAGTGTAGTGAAATAATAAAGTGTCCATACAACGCAGCAGCGTAAAATGCATATTGATAAATTTAATTTGTAATTTTGGCCAACAAATCTACATTAGCAGAGCACGCGTACAAAATGTAAACAGAAAAAGTAAACACAGTTTGACATTTCGAGGGCCAAATAAAATTAAACCAGCTGCTCTGTTGCTGTTACCTGGTTAATGTGCCTTGCTTTCAGTTGATATTTGGTTTTGACTTAAGATAATTATCTTATAATTTATAAACTAAATAACAATAAATTTTCCGTCAACAAATTTAAATTTTTTATAAAATCGTATCAAATTATTTCATGGCTCAAATATTTCAACGTTTTCGCACATCTCTTTTACAAACATTTGGTTACTTACAGATTTAGTTGTTAGACGGTTACGTTTTGCTGTTTTAAGGGTATTCATTACAGAAAATGAACGCTCTGCAGATGCGCTGCTGTGAGGCAAAACAGCCAATGAGCACATATATTCACATAAATTTTTAAATAGGAATTCATCTAGGATGTTCTTTTCCTTTGATAAATTTATCCACCCTTTTAAAATGTCTTGTTCAAAAATTTGATTTATTTTAATATTATCATATACTATTAAATTTCTCCATTCATTGTTCATAACTTCTGGTGTTGATTTATGAAAAGGAAAAGCTTCAAGAAGTTGTGTTATAGTCGGCATTTTGCCCTTTTGTATTATTTTAGGATCAAAGTATTCTAAAAGTTTTATTTTGTTGTCTGAAAAATCAAATCTCTTTTTAATTTGATTGCAAAGTGTAATGTAATAGTTTATTAAATCTTTTCTAATTAAATCAGAATCAATTTCTCCAGTTTCTAAAACGTCGGTACAATCTAAACCAAAAAACATTTCAGATTCAACTAAATGGAGGTCTTTATTTTTGTAATCGGTTGTAAAAGATATTTGATCTCTTTTTACAAAATTCTGTAAAATGTCTTTGAAAAAAGTTTCCATTTGTGCATATAATAAATGAATCAATGTACCTTCAGCCTGGTGTTTTTTATTTACAATGTTAATCTTTTTTAAGATGTATCTTAAAAACAAAAAGTAAGCTTTATTTGTGGAGTTCAATTGTTCCAAAATAGATGTTGCACTAGATTCACGTAATTCTTCGAAAGAGAAGAGTAAAAAGAAATGTTGTAGGGGTTGCCATTGCTCCAGTACGCGATCGACAACGGCTTCCAAAGAAAGCCAGCGTGTAGCACTAAGGCCAAGAATTGTATGAGGCAAAGTACCAAAATGTTCTTGGAATTCTCTAAATCCTTTTTGCCGCTTGGCGCTAGTAGAAACAAAACAATATATATCCTTAACCAATTTTTCTAGTTGCGGTGGTAAGCATCTGGAAGCATATGAAGAGCACAAGTTTAATGAATGGCAAGTGCATCCTAAATAAAACATATTCTTATTATTTTCTTTAAATTTTTGCCTAACGCTTTGGTTTTTGCCTTGCATTACAGATGCATTATCTGTTGAGAGCCCTATCGCGTTTTGTAATGGTATATCAAAAGACTTGACGTAGTTAGTCAACGATTCATATAATGAATTAGCAGTACCATCTTCAGGTTCAATAAGGCCAAAAAAACGATCGGCAACACTAGTTTCTCCTTCTGGAACAAAGCGAACAATAATTGTTAGACATTTTGTCATAGACAAATCTGTCCCTTCGTCTATAATCAACGAAAAATGACTAAGACGAAGTTCTTCAACGATAAGATTCAATGCATACGGTCCCAAAATGGTGTTGACAATTTCCGTTGTTTTTGTTGAGCCACATTTAACTCGTTTATCAATAGGAGCAAACTCATTCAAAAGCTGGGGCATTGAGTCCATAATAGAAAATGGCAGTGAGTGTTGGACACAATATGTCACCAGTTTTAACTCTTTGCGAATTTTATCTACTTCAGCAGCAGGCAGCTTTTGTAGACAGTCGAGCAAACTTATCTGTGTGCAAGGATTTTCAGACAAATTTGTTTCAGTCTTTGTATGATTATTCGAATTCGCATGGCGGTCCAAATTAAAAATGTTGTTATATAAAGACTTGTTGCACAACTTACAGTATGCTCTGCCATTTACTTGTGTCAGTCACACTTTTGTAAGCTCCCAATCCTTCTTGTACTTTTGGTCGTACTTTTTGTTTATTCTTCGTGGAGTTGCGTTTTCTTCTTCCTCGGAAGAAATATTTTCCACTTCAGACCTACCAGAGGTAGCTGTGCGTTTTCTAAGAATTCAGTAATTTATATACATAAGTATGTATAATATCTTAATTTATATGTAACAAACCTTATTACAAACTTATCCATAGTGTTCAAACTTAATAATATAGTTTATATTACACTTCTTTATATATATTAGTCATAAATATGACTATGAACCCATTTTATAGTGTTTCCAACAAAATTTAATGAATTGCTGTCAAAACGGTGGTGAAGTGAAATAGTAGAGGTGTGCCATCGATAATGCCATCGATAGTATCGATAGTTTAAATTTTTGTTTACTATCAGTATTCATTGATAGTGTTTTTAATACCATCAAAAATATCGATAGTTTAGCAGGACTATCCACTATCCACTATATCCAATTATTGTGAGATTAAGTTGAAAACTTAATTTCGTTTCGACTTAATTTAAAATATGAATACGAGAATTAATTTTTAAGCAAATTTTATTAATTCTGCTTGTAGTTTTGAAAAATAAATGTATGCATATGTAACACCTGTTATTTAATTTAAATTTGACCTCGAGCTGACAAAAATATATATATATACAATGGAAAGGTCGCCAACATTTAAAAAAAATTAATTTAAAAATGCTGCATGGTTTGTTTAGTTTTGTTATCAACATTATATGTAACATTGAAGCTTATTCCATAAAAAATAGGACATGGAATGAAGGCCTTCAAAGAAAAATTAAATCCTTCAACTAAAACTGTAGCAACAGCACTCCCATCGGCAACTATAAATTCGATAGTACTATCGACAGCACCTTCGATAGCTTCGTTTTTTTATTGACTACCGTGAGTATTGATATTTTTTTTTTAAAACAGTCGATGGTGAGACTATCGATAGTTTGACACCTCTACCAAACACATGTTTTAAACAAGGAAAAATAATGACCGCTGTCATATTCACTTACGTTCCATTCACAAAGTTGCCAAGTAACGTGAATTAAAAAAATAAAATATAGGTAAATAAGCTAGATTGAAAGCAGTTTAGAGAAAGAGGTAGATTTTTTAGCTTAAGGAGGTAGGAGTAATAGAAATGGAATTTTCCGAAAATAGTGCTAGATTTAGCACAATAGTGCTAAAGTGGGAACACTGGTAACAAGGCCATTAGTACCTGAAGTTCCCCGCAAGCGTTGCCAATGTTAAAGCAAGGTTAATATTGATGTACAATTGCATTCTTTGCTATGTTTACGAACGTCGTAGCGTACAGACGTGTTTTTCGAACGATCTCTGTCGATGTTTGTAAATTCATAAAAAATTTTCTTCACTATTCTAATAGTAAATCAAATGATAATATACATATATGTATCCGTGCTTTAATTCCAAAATATTAGTAAAATTGTGTGGCTTTCCACATGAGAAAGTGACTCTAATAGTTAATACATATTTAACTATTCCTGACTTTGTTAACTAACAATGCCGTGTGTGTGTGATAATAAGGTTGAGCGATCACAACCTAAAGTGCAGTGTGAAAAGTGCAATGAACTTTTTCACCTAGATTGCGTTAACCTGATCTTGAGTTTTTGTTTAAATCAGGTAAGCAATTTCTCTGTAATTTGTGTACAGCTGTTCGTCGTCGCTCCCTTCGTTCGCCTCCACCTCCATTTAACCTGGATGAAGGTAATGCTTGTAATGTGGAGCTGAGTGAGTTAGTCAAATTTGTCAAACAACACACATCTAAACAAACAACAGCCTTAGAGTCTGCTCTAATAGAAATCTCCGCTCTCAAGATAGAGAACACTCACATGGTTACTGCAGTAAATGCTCTGCGTGAAGAAATCCACTCTTTGCAAAATAAATTTAATTTTGATGAGTTGCTGTTGGCGTTCTCTTCACTTGCTAATTTAATCCAAGCACCTCGCGACACCAACAAATGTACCGATGCTAAGCTCCAAACAACCAACAACACTTTGCAAAGTACGAGTATTGCTCATTCATTTCGCTCACCTCGCTCCACTGACGTTTAACCCGCTGTTTCTCTTTGTGAGAGTGTACCGGTCAGCGTGACTAGATCAACGAGTAAAATTTTTAAGAGCACAGCTTTCTCTGATGGTGTTGCTACCGGTGCTTCTCTTTCTTTGTCTGCGCCTAGACGCCCGACAACGTTGACGTCCTCTACCAAATCAAATCTTCTGTCAATGCCGACAATATTATAACTTATGTAATGAAAAACGCTTTAATTAATAGTAGTCAAATTTCCTGTTTCCCTCTAATCAAAAAAGATACAGATATTAACAAGCTGAAGGAAATTAATTTTAAGCTAGGTGTCTCGCCTAGGCTCTTCGACAAAGTTTTAAATCCTACAATATGGCCTGCTGATGTTAAAGTTAGACCTTTCCAATTTACTCAAAAGGCTGCCGACAAAAATAAGATCGCTTAGCAATTAACTAACAAAAAATGTTATGAATTTTATGATTTAAAGATTTACTTCCAAAATATGGGCGGCATTCGTACTTAATCCGAGACTGTTCGCATTTAAAGCGCTCATCTGGAGTTTGATGTTATTATCTTTGTGCAAACGTGGCTCAATACTGACTTTTTTGATCAAGAGTTTTTCGATACTAAATTATTCAATGTCTTTCGTAAAGACCCAGATGCGATCAAAACTGGTTGCTCTCTTGGTGGCGGTAAGCTAGTTGCGATGCAACGAAGACTACGTGCTTTTCAGTTAACTCTTAGTAATTCTGATACCATCTTGGATCAGTTGTGTATATGTTTAATTGGATCACCTGGTTATGGCTCCTTATATCTTATTGCATCATATATTCCGCCGAGTAGCAACTACGACATCTATAAAGCACACACAGATAATATTGTTCATCTAGTTCATAACAAGCTAGGTGATAATCAACTGTGTGTTTTCGGAGATTTCAACCTTCCCAATATCTCGTGGTCTGGAAGGTTCTCTAATTTGGGTCTTACTCCAACCAATATTACAGCTGCGCATGAGTCGTATTGCATAGATAATATCTTAAGTCTATATTTAGCTCAAATAAATTATTTTACCAATAAGCTTAATAGAGTTCTTGATCTCGTTTTTACTAGTCCGAATATTAATGCCACTATTTCCCAATGTTTTTCCCCATTTTCTTTATCAGACAAACATCATGTTTCGTTATCACTTAAGGTTGAATTTTATGAATTCTCTCATAATAACTCCGTAGATAAAGTTACTTTCAAAGTTGGTTGTTGTGATTTTGCTAAACTTAACCTTTGCTTTCTTAAAACTAACTGGGAGAACTTGTTTTCTGGATTAGATGTTGATAGTTGTTTCTCTGAGTTCAAATATAGCGTAAATGAAACTTGTCTTAATAATATTCCAATTAGGAAACCAAAGCCCTACAAACTGCCGTGGTATAATTATAAATTAAAAAGACTAAAGAATCAACGCAACAAGTACTATAATAAGTTCAGGAAATCTAAGGCTCAGTCTCATTTTACTAAGTACCAGCATCTTTTGAAAAAATTCAACTTTTTAAATAAGTTTCTCTACAAAATCTACATCTTTAGTGTAAAATCGAACATTAAATCGAATCCAAAAACTTTTTGGCACTACTTTAAATCAAATAAATCTAATGGTAGTATTTCTTCAGCAGTATGTTTTGGAGAAAAATTTGCAAGTTCACCTTTAGAAGTCGCCAATTTATTTGCTGAATTTTTCAGTTCAAACTTTTCTAATGATGACATTGAAGATTCATTCCCTGTGTGTCATTATAACCTGCCTTCAGCACTAAGTTTTGGTTCACTAAGTCTTTCCTCTGATGATATAATTAGGGGAATTAACTCATTAAAAGTCACTACCCAGACCGACGTTGATGGTATATGTTCCGCCCTTCTAAAAAAATGCCCAGCGCTAATATTACCGCTGAAATTTATCTTCAATATGTCGCTAAATACAGGAGCATTTTTGGATAATTGGAAGCTAACATCAATTACTCCAATTTTCAAGAGCGGTAAAAAGAATGATGTCAAAAACTATGGACCCATATCCAAGCTGTCTACAATTTCAAAACTTTTCGAGTGTATAGTTAAGGAAAAAATGTATTTTGCTGTTCAGAGTTTAAATTCCCTTCACCAGCATGGTTTCGTCGCCGGACGGTCTACGTTAACTAACCTAGCGGTTTTTAGTGAGTACTGCATTGACACATTTTCTTCTGGGCTCCAGGTTGATTGTATATACACCGACTTCTCCAAAGCCTTCGACAAAGTATCCCATTGCATATTATTGCGCAAGCTAGCTATGTTTGGTTTTCACTCTATATTTCTTGAGTGGTTAAAATCCTATCTAAGTAATAGGTGCTGCGTGGTCTCGATCGAAGGGGTAACCTCTACTCCCTTTATTGCATCATCTGGTGTACCTCAGGGAAGTATCCTAGGACCTTTGCTCTTCGTTCTTTTTATAAACGATATAGGCAGCTGCTTTTCGTCTTCGAGATTCCTGCTTTACGCGGACGACTTGTAAGTTTTTTCTTCGATTAAGACCCCTGAAGATGCTTCTCGGGTTCAAAATGAAATTAATAGCCTTTACTTATGGTGTTGTCGGTCTCACCTCCATCTCAATATCAACAAATGCTATCATGTTACGTTCTCGGAAATACGAAACATTGTTCGAACGTCATATAGTATCTCTGGTACTCCCCTTCAGTCTGTTGACGAGACCAAAGACCTTGGGGTAATTTTCGATGCCTCTTTTTTTTTAATAACAACATAAATTTAATCATATCAAAATCATATGCTGCGATGGGTTTTTTACGTCGAAATAGTTCTAACTTTACTGATCCATACACTCTGAAATTACTCTACACGTCTTTTGTTCGTCCAAAACTTGAATATGCTGCATTTATTTGGAGACCTCATAATAGATTTGCTATTAATAGAATTGAACGTATTCAAAAGATTTTTCTTAAATATGCTTTATCTTCCCTTAATTTTTCCACTCCCGTCCCTTCCTACAATTCCAGAATCCTCTTGATTGATCTTAAGACCCTACAATGCAGAAGGACTATTCTTTCTTTGACTTTCGTGCATGGATTGATAAGTGGCGAAATCGATTGCCACTCATTACTGCTCTCTAGTCAATTTCTTATTCCTGCGAGAACACTTCGTTTTAACTTTACATTTTACCTCACGACCCTTGGCACGAATTTTGCAAGAAATGCCCCATTAGCGCGTTCACTTCGAGAACTCAACGAGATTTCGAATTCTACCCTGCTTGATTTTTCTTTGCCAAAGAGTGTGTTTTCTAAATTATTGAATTCTATTTTGTTTTAGTGCTTTCTGCACTTTAATTCTAAGTTTTAGTCATAAGAACCTCTGTAGTATACTCTAAATGTTATCGTTTTAGTCAGTAAGAACTTGTAAGTTATTTGACTTTTGAAATAAATAAATAAATATTAACTTCTATGTTACAGTTCAAGGTTGCTCTTAAATACAAAAATATTGTGGAACCGCACTTCAGCGTGCCTGTCACCCGTCGTCTCTCTAACAACCAAAAAACCATCCGCTCTCCCGAAGTATGAGCACAAAACGAACCGTCAAAATGTCAACGACTGGTGGGGCTGCCACAGGGAGGCAAAATACTAAACATGGTTGAAGTTATAGTACTATTTCGGAAATCACCACATTTCCTCATCATACTTTCTTTTTGATTATTAAATTAAGTTAATTTTTAATTTAATTTTTCATAACCACATCTCTCAGGCTTTGAACCCGGGAGCTCGGAGTTGCAGAGCCAATACGCTACCTATTGTGCTACGCTAGCCAAGTTGACTGTTGTGTTTATTTCATCTTCCTTAAACAAACCAACTACAAACAAGAGCAACTGATCTGCCGCTATTTAACTTGTTTTTGTGGTTGTTGTTTGTGTTTTTATTTTGCAAATTCTGTATAAGGTATTTTACTTTATACTATGATGCATTTTTAAGGCGTGCTCATCTTTGTATTCAAATGGTTTTTCATTTTTCTGATGGCCTAGTAAATGTTAATATTTTACAATTTTATTGAGCTCAAGGCCAGTTTATGGAAGATTTTTTTTTGTGAAAAAACAACAACAGTTTTTAACGGTTGAAGTTATAGTACTATTTCGGAAATCACCACATTTCCTCATCAGACTTCTTTTTGATTATTAAATTAAATTAATTTTTAATTTAATTTTTTCCACACAAACAACAACCACACAAACAAGTTAAATAGCGGCAGATCAGTTGCTCTTGTTTGTAGTTGGTTTGTTTAAGGAAGATGAAATAAGCACAACAGCCAACTCGGCTAGCGTAGCACAATAGGTAGCGTATTGGCTCTGGAACTCCGAGCTCCCGGGTTCAAAGCCTGAGAGATGCGGTTATGAAAAATTAAATTAAAAATTAATTTAATTTAATAATCAAAAAGAAGTGTGATGAGGAAATGTGGCGATTTCCGAAATAGTACTATAACTTCAACCATTAAAAACTGTTGTTGTTTTTTCACAAACAAAAAAATCTTCCATAAATTGGCCTTGGGCTCAATAAAATTGTAAAATATTAACATTTACTAGGCCAACAGAAAAATGAACAAACATTTGTATACAAGGATGAGCACGCCTTAAAAATGCATTATAATATAATGTAAAATACCTTATACAGAATTTGCAAAATAAAAACACAAACAACAACCACAAAAACAAGTTAAATAGCGGCAGATCAGTTGCTCTTGTTTGTAGTTGGTTTGTTTAAGGAAGATGAAATAAACACAACAGCCAACTCGGCTAGCGTAGCACAATAGGTAGCGTATTGGCTCTGCAACTCCGAACTCCCGGGTTCAAAGCCTGAAAGATGTGGTTATGAAAAATTAAATTAAAAATTAATATAATTTAATAATCAAAAAGAAGTCTGATGAGGAAATGTGGTGATTTCCGAAATAGTACTATAACTTCAACCATTAAAAACTGTTGTTGTTTTTTCACAAAAAAATCTTCCATAAACTGGCCTTGAGCTCAATAAAACTGTAAAATATTAATATTTACTAGGCCAACAGAAAAATGAACAAACTTATAATTGTAATTTTTACAGAGAATGAACCTACCCCAACATAACCTTGCCTAGCCTGGCTTGCCTAGTCAAATCTTTAATATAAATTGGTTTAATTCTAAACGCTAAATATGTGCGACCCTTTCCACTGTACCTATTACGTATCCCTCTAGATATCAAGCTTTTTACCCATTACCTCTTAAGTGCTCGTTCCTTAAGTTTTAAAGGCCAAATTTTTCCTATATTAGGTAAACGAAATGACTTAACTAACCCTGATTGGGTTTCGTGACGTGTGCCTATATACTTCTGACTTTGACTAAAACGGTTCTTAAATAAGATTTTAAAATATGTCAAAGAGTGTTTGTCAATTGTTTTGTAAAAATATTCATTATTTGGTGCAACAGTTTTGGCCTAAGCAAAATTAGTAATAAAGATTCCGATTTATTTCATTTACAAATTTTAAATATTTAGATAACTGTCAAATTTTGACCAAGTTGAGTCATTTACTGTCTGATAAATAATCAAATATTTTCAAATGTTCAATACTAAAAATGTATCAAGTTTTTTATGTTCTTCATTATAAATATGAAACATTTTATTGACAAATTATAAACTTTTGAGTAATAATAAATGATTGATAATTTAACAATAACATAGAATCGGTCAGTAAATTTATGCTTGACACCCATTGAAACAGATATCCTCTTTTAATTTTAACACAAAGGGAAAAGGTGTGCGGATTAGGCATTATTTTTTGCGTAAAACTATCATCACCGAAACCAAAGCAAAGCTTGATAAATACTATGAGAACTCAGCACCATCAAATTCAATGATTAACAAGTGGTTTACTGAATTCCGTTGTGATTGTATCAGCAAAAATTACGCCGAACGTTTAGGTCGCCTAAAAGTGGTTCTTACTCCAGAAATTGTCGTTAAATTCCATGGAATGATATTGGATGACCGGAGAATGAAAGTTTATGTGGTGGCTGAGTCTGTAGGTAACTCAACTGAATAGATACATACATCACATTTTACACGAATATTTAGATATGAAAAAGCTATCCCCAGGATGGGTGACGCGATTGCTCACACTCGACCGAATTGGGCTACCAACTGCTTTCCCATCAAGCATATTCTTCAGATCAGACTTCTTTCTTCTTGGCTTCTGCGGGAGTCGAACCCGCTACAACTTAAACCGGCAAATAAACGCTAAGCTTACGCTGTTGTTATTTTTCCTTTTTTGCCGAAAAAATATATTTCATTCAAAAATTCACTGACTTATCAAACCGCTCTCGTAAAAAGGAAGGCTCTCTACAAAGTTTTTATTTCATCAACCGTAGTTTTAAAAATTTGACAAAAAATTAAGTATCTACACTTGCGAATTTTATCGTAGTACCGATTGTTATTAAGCTTACTTAATATTTTATCTAATACCGTATATTATTTTTCATTAAAATACATATTTACATCCATATGTTTTATATATTCAGCTACCTGTTTCCATGTACATGGCTAGCACAAAAGGCAAAAGAATAATGAATCAACGTGGGATCAATCATGTGCTGCTTTTCCGCACGATCCAACAAATCTGATAAATAACACAGATGTCTGTAGCATCCACGCACCCCATATCTCGCACAATATTCGTCCAGTACAAAAACCTGGCCAGGGCTAAACCAACCCTGTAATTAGTCAGCAAGTTTATAATTTGATTAACTGTTAATTAATACAAATGTTTTTTATGTGTATGTGTACGCTACTAACCAATGACGCATATGGATCGTTCAAGCGGTACTCAAGCGTCAGATTTTGAAGCACCTTGAAGAGAGTAGCATGATCGAAGGAGCATGGATCTGCGCTTATGTAATCTTCCATGCCATGCTTGCGTGCTTTGTCGGCATCTGTTCTTTGAATAAACAACAAAATAAAAAAAAACAATATTATGTATTCAAGTTAAACTAGCCCCTTAAGAGGGAATATGTTCGCGGATTTGATCGGTTTTGCCACTAACATGAAAAAAACCTCGACGAGCCCATTTAAATCAGACGGGATAACAGAATAAAACCACAAGTTACTGCAGGCTCTCCTCAGCTTTCTCTATGGAAAAACAGGTCCACCTGGAACTAAATCAGTCCGACGGAACATGTTTTATATGTATGAAGATCGACCACGTTTCGGCCGCGACTTCTGACATGTTCGGTCACGAAAGTTTGGTTTAAATATATTCGAAATAACTGAACTTTGCGAATATTTCTTAACTTTTATTTTTCCATAAGCTATTTTTAATTATATTTCTTATTTTTAATTAGCAACAATGGAATTTAAGCCAAATTTTCGGCATTAGATAAAGAACTATACACTTGTCTTAATGAGCATCTTCTACCAGCCGACAGGCTATGATATTGCAGTCGAAATTGTTCTGGGATTGCGTGGATTCTCACTCTATTGACTCGACTTCGATATTCATTTAGGAAATCGAAGACAATTTAAGAAAAAAGGCAATTTTCCCCAGTTTTTTTTTTTTTTTTGATGAAACCAATTTAAGAAGACAATATGCTCTTGGTTCAAATAGTTACTAAGCTGTCTGTTTTGGCGGTTTGGATTTCGATGTTTACTCTTAAAACTTTTGTAGTATAGGAGCCTGGAATTTCTACACTCAAAGCATGTTTTTACCAGAGACGGATCCAGATAATATTTTTGGGAAAAGTACATTTATTTTCAATTCGAAATGCATTTTTACGATATTTCGTTTTGAAATCTTTGATTGTTATCCATTATAAACAAAGATATAATAATATTGGGTAACATGTTGAGTGTAAGTTTTATAAAACAAGCGTTAAGCTATGACTTTATCATATGAATCAGTAGAATAAAACGTCAGGAATTTAAAATGCTATAGCAATTCTCCTTTTTGTGTGCTAAGTAGTTAAGTCGGTATTCTCCAGTCTTGTTACGCAAATACATATTCAACCACCGTAAAGTGACAAAGGACCGTTCACTCGAAACTACCGTCACGGGCAATATGGCACTCATTTGGAGTAATCGGCAAATGTGTTTGTACTCGTAAAATTGCATATTACAAACATCTAAAGCCTCAATGAAAGCTTTGGACACTACTTTGCAAGAATTGTTTAACAAAATCTGAACTAAAAATAAAGATCATGTAATTCAATTATGCTTGCAGCTTAATAATTAAGATTCATTAATAACTTAAATGTTTATCTGTTCGTCCTTAATTATGTGTTAACATTACCGCCTTGTATTTTTGATATCGCTGAGTTCTTATCCTGCGTCACTGGGGGAGTGGGTTTGTGCGATTGGCCCGTTGCTCGATACATGGCCATCACCCAGAGGCTACATTCGTTTTCGTCGTCGCAGGCAAAAGCAATACTATCGCCCTCTCGAACGGCGTTAAAGAAGAAACGTCCTCCATTTAAATCGATACCAAACATTAAATTCGCTAAATTAAAAAGACGTTGAAAAAATTAGTAATGTCTCTTATCGATGATCATCATTAATATTGCAAACCGCTTACCGCTCGCCGCCTCAATATAATCAACGGTGTACCCATCCAGTTGCATCATTTCCGATGGCTCAGACTTCTTCTCCTTATAACTACACATTGCAAACGTGTATTGAGACACTTGAACCAAAACATAGTATCGTTTCTTCCACTTTTTCCACACCGATTTGCCAATTGCATGAAGATAACTGCAAAAATTCAGAATATTTACAATCAAATCTTCACCGTGTATGAGGACGAATAGTGAAGTTGAAATATAAATGTAAATTAAGTTCAAGATTATGTTTCAATAAACATTAAGTGATAGTGCATTCTACAGTTGTATTTAACCCAGTGGTCGGCACGCCATAGAACCAGGGACCGTAACAGGATTAGGCTAAATCGAAAAAATCATTATATAACTGTTATGTTCTGATTTTTATATTTTTCCATCAAATTAAAGAATTATTCCATAAGTTCTATATTCGCTCGTATAATAACACTTACTTTTTGAGTTTTATTTTTCCTTCAATAAATAACACTTATGAAATGAGTTTTATTTTTCGCTCAAGAAATAAAACTTATGTGATGAGTTTTATTTTTCTGTTGTAAAATAAAACTCATCTTGTAAGTTTTATTCATCGTTCAAAAATAATTGTTATTTTGTAAGTTTTACTAAACACTCACTGGTCTTAGTAATCGTATTCTTATTACATACATCCACCCGCAGAAATAAGTAAACAGTGATATTATTTACAATATTGGCCATGTTTTTCATGTTTAATATTTTTCGTACATTTTATATAAAACTATAGTAAAATCCAACAAGTATCAAAACATGTTCAACAATATTTTAAAATTCTGTATCAGAATGTTCCGAAACTTTTCAGTTATGCAGTGTTGTACCCCGTTTAAATTTAATATAATAAAGTGCAGGTTTTTAATGTCTGAAAACTCCCGTAGATTTTTAATAATTTTTATCGCCGGCGGGGTTGATAATATTCTTCCATATAACGCATAAGCAAAATTTATCGACGGTCTTAGCACTTTCCATTGATTTGAAGAGTTGCGAGAGTTTTTTTCAACAAGCAAAGTTTTGAAGGTGAGTGACTGTACATACGTACATATATTTATAACTATTTTACAAACGTAATTGCTGCACTGGTACAGTTAAGCGAATATTCATGTACAGGGTGTGTCCCAGAAATTCCTTGTGAGTACAATTATTATTTATCAGAAAATCGAAACTTATATAAATTTCGATTTTCTTTGAATTATTGGGATTCCATGTTCCTAAAATAAATAAAAGAACTCACATTTTATCGCCTTTTCTCGAATATCGAATAAATCGAGCTTAATCTCTCTTAAGTAGGTTTTGGTTGTTATTCCTTGAGCTCTCGAATGCTCTTAAATTGGATAACCGAAAGGTAATATTGATATAACCACATGTTGGAAATATTTTGTGCGAGTGTAACGTCGTTAAGATTTTCGGTCAAAGTGATTTCAAGCTAATTAATAAAGCATCACTAATTAAATTAGTTCATACAAATACTTTATAATGGGTCGTAAAAGTGAAGTGAAAGTAAGGGAGTTTTTTAAGTTTACAAGAGATGCTTTAAAGGAAACTATTTGTCTAATTTAAAGCGGCATTTAATAACTGAGCATAAAGATATTTACGATGCTGAAATAATTAATGAAGATGAAGAAGAAGTGCCAGAAAAAAAGATTAAATTCTCGGTCAATTTCAGCAAGACTGAAGTACAGGAAGCATGCGTTGATATGGTTACTACCGAAAGGTTACCATTTTCTTTTCTTGACTCTGACTCATTCAAGACATTAACACAGCAAATCTTTACTGGTTTAAATATTCCGCCCATAACCTCCCGAAATATAATGACATTTGTCACAGAAAGATATGAAATCTATATTGCTACTTTGGGTCTAATTGAGTTGCACAAAAGACAAACCAGCGAAAACATAAAGTCAGAAATAGAAAACATCATTATGAGCTTTGGTATAAAGAAAACTCAAATATATTCGGTGACAACTGATAATGGGCGCAATATGTTGAAGGCAGTTGAGTTGCTAAGCGATTCAGACGAATATGAATGCGAAATTGATAATATAGACGGCGAAATGGATGGTGGGGAATTTGTAAGGAATATTAACATTCACGCTATTTCGTCAGTTAAATGCGCTGCGCATACTCTCCAGCTCGCAGTTAAAGATTTCTTAATTCATGAGCAATCAAGTGAAGTCATCAGTCGAGCCCGTGAAATGGCAAAAAGTTTAAGAACTCGTATTAAGAACGCCACGCCAAATAGATATACATATTTGCTTTTTAAGGTGCAAAAACCAAAACAATTTTTTTATAATAATTTACGCTATAGGAATGCCATTAACGCCGAAGGATTCTGCCAACCTGAGTTAGATACTCCGACCAGATGGAACTCCACTTACAAAATGTTAGATAAAATATTGAGTTTACAAGAGTTTTGTGATAAACAGACTGATGAATTTCTTAACTTGGCCCCTTCGGAATGGGAGAAAATAACTGCTTTAGTTAATGTTTTAAGACCAGTATATTTGGCTACTTTGAAACTACAAACGGAACAAGAGATTTTTGCAAAGTATGGCTGGAGTTGAAACTTCAAGTAGAATCCCTCAGAAATGCTAGTAGTGCTATCTTACTTCGTTGTTTGCAACAGAGAGAAATTAAAATTATGAGCAATGAGGCAACACTGGCAGCAATCTACTTATATCCTCGAATTCGACGAATTTTTGTAAATGAACCTCTACATATGCTTTGCGCGAAAAGTCACTTAAAGCAATTAGCTCAACAGCTCTACAATTGGAGGAACACGGTAAATACAACTTTAGATCTGATATTTCATATTATTTGTTAAATTTTCGCTCGCCATCATGTATTTTTTTTCATCAGCCCCCTAGTACAGCAACAAGAAATGATAGCCAACCCTCTACATCATCGCATGCAACTCCATCACTCACCACCCAGGTCGAACTTACAAACCAGAGCACTTGTTCATTGCTTGGACAATATTTAGACTCCATTGAGGTTTCCCAGGCAGATGAAGAACTTGACTGCAACGACACCAACGACTTAGTTCAAAAAGCATTTTTTGAAATCCAAAACTACAAGCCAAAGGCCATCAATATCAATATCCACATAATGGAATATTGGCAAAAGCAAAAATTTGCATTTCCGCATTTGTACCAATTAGCCAAAATTGTACACAGTGTACCTGCAACACAAGCTAGTGTTGAAAGGTCATTTTCAGCTTTAAAACTTATTTTGAGCGATCTACGGTATAACTTATCGGCTAAGGCCTTACAGAAACTGATGTTTTTAAAAGTTAACAAAAATTAAAAAAAGTTTAACTCTTCTGTAATAAATCCATCCATTTATTCAAGAAAAACATTTCGTAAAAAATGTACGAAAAATATTAAACATGAAAAACATGGCCAATATTGTAAATAATATCACTGTTTACTTATTTCTGCGGGTGGATGTATGTAATAAGAATACGATTACTAAGACCAGTGAGTGTTTAGTAAAACTTACAAAATAACAATTATTTTTGAACGATGAATAAAACTTACAAGATGAGTTTTATTTAACAACAGAAAAATAAAACTCATCACATAAGTTTTATTCATCGTTCAAAAATAATTGTTATTTTGTAAGTTTTACTAACTCAAAAAGTAAGTGTTATTATACGAGCAAATATAGAACTTATGGAATAACTCTTTAATTTGATGGAAAATATAAAAATTATAAAATTTAGGTTTATTACACGAATTAATAGATATTTAAAATACGACAATTTTGATATACTACATCATATATTTCCGAACACTCCTTCATGTTGATTTTTTCAAACAAATTTGCAAAAATAACAGTTATTTACGGTCCCTGCATAGAACAATTGTTCAAGCTCTCATCACATATGTTACGCTCTTTCGTTTAGTCGTTGGCGAGACAGCAACGAATCAACATCGTGCTTGACTGTTGCGCTTTGTTTCTTAAATGCAAAGATGCCTTGCGAGATATACTTTATGCTTGGAAATGCTTTTAAGACATTAAAAAAACAAACCAGAAATTATGCTTTGAAAATATATTTCGAATATTTTCACAATGATTTAAAAAAACCTTGATTTTATTATTATTAAATTTTTTTTTTTTTTATATTTTTATGTATGTAACTATAAATGTTACATAACGTACATAAATCTAAATGAATTTTTGAATGTTTTATTTAAGTTTGTATCTATGCACGTATGTACACTGTATATGCAAAACCTTTTTATATGTTCTCATTGAAACGCAATAAGTGACAACTTTTGTTTCAATTCACGCAATTTCCGACTGGGATGCTCATGCGGAGCAGTTCGCTTGTGCTCACCAACACAGCCACAGTTTAACTTTTGCCGACCACTGATTTAACCTCACTCTAAAGGGCCGTACACATACAACTTTCTTCGCTTTACTTGACAATTCGAACTTTAACAACAAAGCATGAGGTGTAGAAGGTTTGCTACATAGAACGCTTTGACAGTTTCTGCGATAACTGTTTGTTTTGAATTGCGATATGTGCTTATTCCGAGTATTTTGTTCAATAAAAGAATAATAAATGTGTTTTACAGCGACTTATGTATGTTTGAAATTCGCGAGTGTAATGAACTTTATTAAGACTGAGAAGTAACAAGTCTTCTTGCAGCATCTTTCGACAAAATAAATAAAAACCGATCAAGGGGAGTTTAGGAAAACGATGAGGGTGGTTAACAAAGAGGTGTTTCATTTGCTATTTGTTCATATTTTACTTATTTTCTCTTTTTAAAAGTAATTATACATGCAAAAATTATGAAGTACTAGTGAATTTTCTATATCGTGTGTATATGCACACAGAAATAAAATGGAAATGTATACAGTTAGTTGCCAAAGTGTACACAAGTTGAGAGTTCGCCATGATTTTGCTTCGTTTTGATTTGCTTCACTTTTTTCGCCTTGTATATAGCAGCACTCGTATAAAATCAGGTCTTCCACTTATCTGTCAAAGCGGAACTCTGAAGCAAAGCAAAGCGAAAGTCTTATGTGTACGGCCCTTAAAGGTTCAATTAGAGGTACCATACCATAACGCCATAACCATAATCGTAGTCATAACCATAACCATATTTAAGCAATCGATTAGTGGTGCCATAACCATAAACAGCTGATATTTGCAATAAACTGAAAGTAAATAAAAATTTAGTAAAGTATGTAAAACGCGGACGCAAAATATAAATTAAAACTTATCAAAACAAAATAAACTGCACACGAAGAACAAAAATATCACAATAAACAAGGCGAATCAGCAATCAGCATTTTATGGTTACGGCAAAAACCAAAATTCAGTTGGTCGGTATGGTTATGGTTATGGTTATGGCGTTATGGTATGGCACCACTAATCGATTACAGTGTAACCCATAAGGTTGGTTGGATCAGCTGTTTTCTATGGTTATGGTTATGGCACCTCTAATTGAACCTTTAAGCAGTGGTCGGCACGCCATAGAACAATTGTTCAAGGTCTCATCACACGCATATGTATGTTACGCTCTTTCGTTTAGTCGTCGCTGAGCCAAATATTCTCTCTCAATGTGTACATTTTTTATAGCATTTTCCAATGATGCCACTATGAAAGAAACCAAATGTGGTAATTACCATTGCATTTTTTGGAGATTTTATGAAATTAATACGACCATTGCGTTATGCAGAAGTATATAATACAAATACAATGAAGTAACAAGTAAAATACGGGTATTAATAAAAAAAAATTATAAATTTATGAGTTCTGCATGAAAACTTTAAGGTATACCAACAATTTTTACTTGAATGAAAAATATCAATTTTAGTTAAAAAGTATTTAAAAAAGTAATATATGTATAAGCAGTTTTCTTTGAAAAATATTTTTATTAGCAATTTTAAAGCCGCTTTTTCTAAATAAAACGCAACAATTTTGTGAAAAGTTCTAAATTTCACACGTTGCTCTTTATTTTGAGATTGTAACACTTTGTTTTGCAAACAACAAACACACAATATCTTATTCTGCACAATTAGAAAGCGCACTGATTTAATTGATAATTAACAAAAGTAGCGAGATGCCAGAGTCAAAATGTGCAGTTGCTTCGCCACAGTTGAGGTTTGCTAAGATAATGAATGAAAATGCAATAAAAATAAGAGTAAATAAGAGATATTATTTACCTTAATAATATAATATAATTTTGGCGCGTACACTATATAGCTCAGTGTTTGGCCGAGCTTCTCCTACAACTTGTGGTGTGCGTCTTTATATTTTACCACAAATGGAGGGACCTACAGTTTTGTGCCGACTCCGAACGGCAGACGTATTTTATGAGAAGCTTTTTCATGGCAGCAATACCCTCGGAGGTTTGCCATTGTCTGTCGAGGGGTGACCGCTATTAGAAAAAACTTTTCTATTATTAAGATTTTGCTTGCCCTGACTGAGATTCGAACCTCAAACTCACCGGCATATCGAGTTATAGCACGCACCGCTACCAACTCGACTACAGCGGCCATTAATGCCAGAAGATAATATATATAAAATCAAAACAATGAAAACAATTATAATATCGCAGAAATTCATATTTCGCAAAAACTGCTTTTATATATGCATTAAACATAAATTTAAGATATAGCGTGTTTTCTTATAAACATACATGTTTATTAATGTATATTAAAATGCAATATTTACCCAGTTCGCTTTGAAAAAATAGTTTTGGTATATATGTATTTTTAAAATAAAATACAATATTTGTATGTAAATCAAAACCTTCATAGTTTGCTAAAACTTATATATTAAATGTTACTCTTAATTTAGAGATTTCAAGACACATTCTATAAAAAAATAACATATACTCGCTTTTTTTATCCAAATAAAAATTATAGCTATTTATTTATTTATTTACATGAAATATAATTATTAATAATTATATTACAAAGTTAAAGGGCAGTAGCTGCTAAGGCTATCGGCCTAAATTATAGCTATTTCCACGTATTTGCCTCTGGTAGCCCACCTTTTTGCGTGCCAGCTGTTTAGTAGCATGATACGGCTTTGTTGCCAGCCCAAAATGTGAGATCATGGGCTCTCGCAGCAAGCGAAAGAGAGAAGTTTCGTATCATATTATCTTTGGAGACAGCAACGAATCAACATCCTGCATGACTGTTGCGCTTGTTTCGACATACTTTATGCTTGAAAATACTTTTGGTGACATGCAATGCATTGTGTCTTTTAAGACATTAAAAAAACAAACCAGAAATTATGCTTTGAAAAGACATTTCGAATATTTTCACAATGATTTAAAAAAACGGAATGAAGAAAGACAACGTCTTTTTAATGAAGAAAGAACTTTTTTTTGCAAAGAATTAAAGGGTGGTTAACGGAAACCGAGGGTTTGGAGGATATAGGCCGTTCAAATAAAACATTAAAAACGGAAATTTCAAGCTTAATTAGCCTTGATATTGTAAAACAAGGGAGACCTTTTGCTGATGGGGTATTTGTTAAACAAATGTGTACAAAAATTTTACAAAAATTGAAACATAATATAGAATTATTTAAAACTATCCCTTTATCCCCACGAACTGTAGCGCGACGTACTGATCAATTAGGAATGTGCATTGAATCAGCAATATTGAAAAAAATTAGTGATTGCAAACTTTTTTCTATATGCTTAGACGAAACCACCGATGATAACGATCTTTTGTCAATTAGCTATATGTGTTCGAACCGTAGATATAAATTGCGAAGTAATTGAAACATTGTTTTCTCTTAAAGCGTTCTATGGGAATGTGCTTTTGTTCGATGTCGTTAACGAAAATGTTTTTTCAGTTGTTGACATCAATAAATTTGCGGGAGTGTGTACAGATGATGCAAATGTCATGACTGGAAAATATGAAGGCTTCGTAGGGCAATTGAAAAAACATGGTATTTCGGGGCATACTTTTCATTGCATAATTCACCAAGTTGCACTCGCTTCTTAATTTATCAGCAATCACCCGGTCATGAAACTTGTAGAACAAATAATTAATAAGGTGCGGGCGGGGCACCATTCACTTACCCACAGAAAATGTGTAAATTTTTAAAAAAATACGAGCGCTGGCCACTTCGACCTTAAAATGTTTACAGATGTTCGTTGGCTAAGTCGTGGTGATTGTCTAAACAGATTGTTTGAATTAAGGGAGGAAGTTCTGCAGTTTCTAGAAACTGAAAATGTGGAAAAATTCAAATTCGAGATTCGTTCTTTTAAAGATGAAGATTTTATTTTAGATTTAGCATTTTTAGCCGATGCCACCTTAATTTTAAACGAATTGAATTTACAGCTTTAAGGAAGGGAAAGAAGAAGGCAAGATGCGGTAAAAAAATCTGCATGAATTCAAAACAAAACTATTTTTACTGTTAAATGAAATTCAGTCGCATGATTATTCCCATTTTCCGAAAACTGGATTTGTTTATGCAAAACTTAAACAAGTTAATAAATCACATGATCATATTGCAATATTGGAAACACTGTTGAATAACTTTGAAGATAGATTTAAGGATTTTGCTTGTTTTTGAAGATCCCTTTAATTGCGATGTTAGCAAATACAAATTGGAAATCCAATCTGAGTTAATAATATTGCGAAGCGAAATGTGTGTTTCAAATAAATCGAATATTTCTCATGTAAAAATAATTTCTTATTTGTGTTTATCACTTTTTCCTTCGACATATTTTTGCGAGCAAATTTTTTCCGACTTAAAGTTCGTTTGCTCAAAGCAACGCAACAAACTGACCTACGCGAATTTAAAAGACATTTTGCCCTAAAAATATTATTGTTGATGATTTTATCACAGAAATATCATAACGTGTACATATATTTTCGGAATTTGAAGCAGGCAAATGCAAATTATTTTTATATTTTTTTTTATATTTTTATGTATGTAACTATGTATGTTACATAACATACATAAATCCAAATGAATTTTTGAATGTTTTATTTAAGTTTGTATCTATGCACGTATGTACACTGTATATGCAGAACCTTTTTATATGTTCTCATTGAAACGCAATAAGTGACAACTTTTGTTTCAATTCACGCAATTTCCGACTGGGAGCAGTTCGCTAGTGCTCACCAACACAGTCACAGTTTAACTTTTGCCGACCACTGCTCTAAAGAGACAGTGAATGCGCAAAATTGCACAACGCTGATATTAATGGAAGTATGATTAATCATGATTTTTGCAAAATGTTTGAAGTAAGTCAACAAAAATAATAAATAAATTCCCGAATGTCTTATCGATCGTTAAATTTATTCCCATATGAGACTTGCGGTCATAATGCTTATGAATATAACACAACACAGTGTAATGTACACTCATGGAAATAATAATAGGTGTCAGTTTTTTGGTCAGTGGTTGTAGTAACTGTTATTTGTTTATGATACCGCTATGTTTTTATAATGGAAACTGTACAGTAGAACGAAGCCATCATTAGTTTCCATTAATCATTCGGTGATTTTGCTTTTTAGTGAATAGTAGTCATTCTACTATTCACATTGGATTGACCTTTAAAATAGATGCTACTTATGTATATATTAGTGGCCGCTGTGGTCGAGTTGGTAGCGGTGCGTGCTTTAACTTGATATGCCGGTGAGTTCGAGGTTCGAATCTCAGTCACGGCAAGCAAAATCTTAATAATAGAAAAGTTTTTTCTAATAGCGGTCACCCCCCGGCAGGCAATGGCAAACCTCCGATGGTATTTCTGCCATGAAAAAGCTTCTCATAAAATACATCTGCCGTTCGGAGTCGGCACAAAACAGTAGGTCCCTCCATTTACTTTGTCCTTCAGTGTATATCCCAATCGGCACGCGCACACACATCTTTCTTACCGCTTCGTATAAGTTTTAGTTTTCGTGGTATTTTTCGGACAAATAAACTTTACAAAGATGGAAATTTACTTGGTTATTACAGTATCAAGTTTTCCAAAGATTTTTTTAGCGGTTTCGTGCCACAAAGGGTGCCTACAGTGAGGACCATTTTTCGAATACGAAAAACTAACAACACCAAGACTGATGCTCTGATTCTTGTAAAGTTTAGCTCTCCTAAGGAAATTAGTGATTATTTCTCAAGTCAGTTGCTCTTCATAATCGCAGCAAAGATAAACTGTGCCCAATCGAGTTCTTATTTTGTACACATGAATATATAAGTATTTCCACACATTTGAGTCTAAACCTGACCGATTTTGGAGCAACTTAAGTTTTATTACAATTTTCAAGATGTCGAAAGCTATGTGGTATGAGTACGTCACTCGTAACAATGGGTCACATGAATTTCATTTGCAAAAATTGTATCAACTTTAATCGAGTTCTTATTTTGTACACATGCATATATAAGTATTTCCATACATTTGAGTCTAAACTCTGCCGGTTTTGGAGAAACTTAATTTTTTTAATTTTCAAGATTGTCAAAAGCAATGTGGTATGAGTACGCCACTCATAACAATGGGTCACATGGATTTTATTTGCAAAAATTTCATCATATTTAAGACATGCAAAGTTTGAATCAATTAGTCCAAATTTTCAACGAATGCTTGACTAAAGCAATTCATGCGTTGCTGAAAACTGCGCTGGACTAAATAAACTTAAAAAAAAATATTTTTAGCTTTCACCAGGGGTGGGAAAATTTTTATAGTGTTCTCTTAGCGATACACCTCTGCACCGCATTTAGAAGAAAACGGTTATTAAAATTGTTAGAAATGCCAAAGCTAAGTATTTTGAAAAACACTTCGGAAGAGCGGTCGGTAGCAACCAATCATGGCAATATATTAGAACTCTTGGTCTCGATAAAAGTAAAAGCTAAAAATTCTCAGTAATTGGAAGATCTTGACACTATAAACGACAAGTTCATAAATATATCGGCACCTCGGGTAATAATAGGCATAAATTTACCATGCTTTCTACCAAATGATCTTAGTTTTTGTTTTTCGTGTGTGGGTCAGTCCAATGTCATTGAATGATTTATATCTTTAATATATCGAATGCCATTGGGACAGATGGCATACACCCATTTTTTATTTAAGTAGTTTTGGCGATTCTGCCGCCACATATAACTTATTGTTTTAATACGATTCTCACTACATCCATTTTCCCAAAATGTAGGAACACTGCTCAAATCTTACCGATCCCTAAAGCTGATGACGAACTTAAAGCAATTGTAATAATGCATAAGCAGTTAAGTGCGTTTTTTTTCTAGGAACATGGATTTAAACAAGCAGTAATCTGGTTTAAGAAAAGGGCATAGTTGTATAACTGCGCTGACTGACGTGATCGAAGACATACGCGAGTCCATTGACGAGGTCACATTCCTTACCTTACTAGGTCACTCAAAGGCGTTAGATTTAGTTAACCATAGTATCTTATCTGCAAAACTTGCTTTATTTTTTTTTGGGCTTTCCCTTACTGCTATCATGTTTATATCATTGCAACTACAAAACAAAATTCATTGGCGGCGGGTGTTGGCGAGGCCGTCAACTCCTAGAAAAACCTATATACCAGCCATTAATTGGGCAAAATAGCAACAAACCAAATATTATATTGCAGGCACGGCACTTTTCTAAATTTCTCTACCGCTCCTTAAATTAATTGAACATCAAAATGCAATAACGCACTTTTCGAAATTATGCAATTGCGAGAGGTGACTGAACAAATGAATTCGCAAGTATCTAATTGCGAACTTTTAGATTGTAAGAAAGTCAGTTCTGGAGAACCAATAAACTTATAAGCAACAAATTTAAATTATGTTTATTTTTAGCGCCGCCTGTGACCCAGCGCATGCCGCCAGCGCATTTTGATTTACAAGATAATATCTGTCTATCTAAACTTTAGATCAGTAATTATTTGATCGTGTGAGTAAAATGAGGAGGAAAAGTATTTATTGAAATAATAATACTAACGCAAATAATTCAAAGATTTGCACAAGATGTGGCTCTTTGGTTGGTAATTTTATAATATTACACAGTGCTACAAAAAAGAATAAAGTCGAAATACCTGGAAAGTAATGTTATTTTCCTTGTAGGTCTTATCGAGTAGAACGAGAATCCAATTTTGGAATTTGTCAAACACCCCCAAAATCTCGACTTAACCTTAAAAAAATTTTTCGTGCTTTTGCGCACTTCTTAGCCCATATCTTAGCTTATTAATTAATTTTCATTCTAAGAACGGTTGAGGAAAGAAGAAACTCAGACCTTTTGAAAGATATATAGACGTCTTAATAAAGCTGAAAAAATTTACTTGTTTTTGCAAAACAAACTTAATATTTGCTACCCTTTTTCTTCTTTTTTTGACTTTGGCGATATTTTCACACACTATTTTATAAAAACACAAAATGAGTTTTGATTAGATTCACAGAGTACGTTTAATACGAAGTTCAACGAATGTTTCTTTTAAAAAAGTGACTGAGTTATTTTACTTTTTATAAGAACGAAATTTTTGCAAAAATTTACAACGAACTTAATTTACTAATAAATATTATTAAATGAAAATATATAGATCAAAAGTGCTTTTTAGACAGTTTTTTCCCTAAGTCAGCATCGTCAGTTGTACTGACCAGCAATATTCTGCCATCATATTTATTTTGTTTTTTCCTTCAAAACGTTTTTCGATCGTAGCCATTTCTTGGTGGAAGTGTTCGCCTTGTTCATCACTGAACTGGCCCAGATTATGTGGGAAGAAGTCCAAATTCGAATGCAAGAAATGAATTTTTATCGACATGTTGCAACCCAATTCACCATATGCACTTAAAACTTCGTTTACAACCGTGATGTAGTCGTCGCTTCTGTTGTTCCCAAGGAAATTATCACATATCGCTACAAAACTCTTCCATGCACGTTTCTCAACACAGCTTAACTTGTTCGTAAAGGTAACGTCGCTCACAATTTTGCGAATTTGAGGTCCAATGAAAATACCTATATACACATATTATAAAAAATATAAAAAACAAGTAGGTATGAAAACAAATTAATAAATACCGGCTTTTATTTTAGCTTCACTTAATTTTGGGAAGACAGTTTTAAGATGAAAAAAACCTTCGCTATTAACATCCAATTTCTTTAAAAATTGTTTTATGTATCCCAGCTTTAAGTGTAGTGGTGGTAAGATAACATCCTCAGATTTTACCAATGGGAGGCTTAAAACGTTTTTCCTACCTATCTGATGTGACTCTCGAGATGGCCATGCTTTGCGATCAACACTTTTAAGTCAGCGATGACTTTCCATTTATGCATAGCATAGTCGATCAAACGTAAAATTTCTTCCATCATTTCATAAGTGTCTTTCTTGTTAACCCCATACGCGATTGGAACTGATGGTAAGAGATTTTCATTGTGTAATAACACAGCTTTTAAACCTAAGGGTGACTTTATAGACTTCATTAAGGGAACACGAATGCATTTGTTTTTTTGTAGGGTACATACATACTTTTACACGATCCATCAATGAAAAGTCGCCATTCATCTGCATTATAATTATAATTTAAAGCCGAAAATAATTTGGGTACATTTACACAATGTACTAGATCACAGTCATTGCCATCAGTTTTAAAACTTTCTCTAAGTATCAAAGTGCAGTCGCTTTTTCTGCCCGATGTTATTTGAAAATATTTTTCCACTAAATTCCACTGCTTTAGCCGTGAACCGAGAACTTCAGATTCTCGTTTCGATAAATGCAAATCACGCACGAGATCGGCGAAATCAGAATTGGAAACTATGTAAATGCCTTTCCGTTGATTTTGATTTACAAGGAAGGAATTCTTCCTCTACTAAATATGTTTCACCAGCATCAATTGACTCACTTTTTGTAGGCACTTCGGCATTTAAGTATTTTGGTTTTGTAACCGTAACAACATTCGCATACTTTACGTTTTTTCGCGATTTAAAATTGTGACCTGAAACGTTTGTTTTGCAAAAATAGCAATCGTCTTGTTTATGATATGCCTGATGATGCCAAATCATAGGCACAGAAAAGGGCAAAGTAATCGATTGTTGAACTTTAAAATTGTTTAATGTTGTGCAGCAATATTCACAAATAAATTCTGGCTCGTGCGACTCGCACTATAAAACCTTTCGAAAATCTTGTTATATATTTTTACAACACCAATTTTATTTTTAAAATCACCCCGATGACTTGTATCCGTAAATAAGCCACAAATGTAGCAAAACTTATAACGCTCGTCGCACATTTTAGTTTTACTTTACAACGATTTTTATCCAATTTAACAGCAAACACAACAAAAGATAACCAACACGTGCACTTCAGTATAACGGAAATTTATCAAGACTTCAAAATTGAGTAAAAACTCATAAATTAAGTGATAATTTCCTTGGGTACAACAGAAGCAAATTTTTGCAAAAATTTCGTCCTTATAAAAAGTAAAATAACTCAGTCACTTTTTGGCCGATTTTTTAAAAGAAACATTCGTTGAACTCGGTATTAAACGTACTCTTTGAATCTAATCAAAACTCATTTTGTTTTTATAAAATAGTGTGTGAAAATATCGCCAAAGTCAAAAAAAGAAGAAAAAGGGTAGCAAATATTAAGTTTGTTGTGCAAAAACAAGTAAATTTTGTCAGCTTTATTAAGACGTCTATATATCTTTCAAAAGGTCTGAGTTTCTTCTTTCCTCAACCGTTCTTAGAATGAAAATTAATTAATTAGCTAAGATATGGGCTAAGAAGTGCGCAAAAGCACGAAAACATTTTTTAAGGTTAAGTCGAGATTTTGGGGGTGTTTGACAAATTCCAAAATTGAATTCTCGTTCTACTCGATAAGACCTACAAGAAAAATAACATCACTTCCCAGGTATTTTTGAGTGTCACACTGTGTTATTCTTAAAATTAAGAAAATAAAAAAGAATATGTTTGTAAATTAAACAACGACATTTCGTACTTATGCGAAATTTGCCTTGCATATAAAAAACAAACTTCCGCAGACCATACGTTCATCACAACGTGCAAAAGCAAACTCATTCGCTGCCAGTGTATCGACAGTTCGTTAGCTGTGCACACACGACCTGTATATGAAAGCCGAGCAACCCCATACGGCTCCGGTTGGCATCTCTGATCTTAACACGAGTCAGATAAAAAACTTATACTATTGACTTCTTTCTTAGGGTCAGTTTTTCAGTGCTGGTTTAAACTCAGTTTAAACTAAGTTTAGTTAAACTCAGTTTAAATTTAAACTTAGTTTCCTTGCGCTCAAATAAATTTGTTGCAACCAAAACGAAGTAGTCAGCAAACAGCTGATAAGTTAAACTAAGTTTAACCGAGCACAATCGGCCGTTTAAACTCAGTTTAAACTCCGTTTAAAGTTGACTGAAAAACTGCATACTGAGTTTAAACTTAGTTTAAAAGACAGACAGAGTTCAACTTGCACTTGAAAACTGGCCCTTAGACCTTAACATTTTTAAAGTTATAAGTATGGTCGAGCTGAGCGGTCTACTTCTGCCTCTTTTGTATTTTAAAGCTTTTCCAACTGATTTGATAAAAATGACCTGCCTGAAGGCTAAAATATATGTAAGAGGAACAACTACTGAACAATTAAACATTTTCTTGTAGAAACCAAAAAAAAAAAGTATGATTCCCAGATGCTTCAGGCAGAGCTTAATATTCTTCAAACGTGGTGTGAGAAAAATCGCTTATCGCTGAAAATTGCTAAGAGCTATCACGTCAACTGTAGTAGGCGAAGCACCGTCTAACAAACGTAGTATAATTTTTCTGACACTTATATGAAATCCGTCCATGAGATAAAGGACTTGGAGGTAATTTTTGATAGCAAATTTATTTTCGTCAATCATATTGACTAATTAGTTTCGAAGTCATATGCAGTACTGGCCTATCTGCGACGGAACAGTTCAGAATTCTCAGACTAAATTGCATATTCATAGACTTAATGACGCAATTAATTCTGAACTGATCATATTTTAATATTAATTACAATTAACGTAAAACTTGCAGATTTAGTTGACTTGGAAATGATGGAGTGGAACAATCAGTAAATTCCTAAGTGCTAAAAAAAGAGGATCTACCATCACCGAGAGAACAACAGAAGATTTACACAAGATTTACGCTGACCATAGAGTCCAGATTTTATTAGAAATATCTGTCATTGACCCAAATTAGTCATTCCTTATTTATCTCATTACATAAAAAAGTAGCAAAATATCATGCTAATAAAAGAACGGGTAGGTTTCAGCGTGATCAACGGGCAATATGTTATTCGCCATTATAAATCTCGGAAAATTGGCTATTGTGCATTGTACTGACTGATTTTATATGAATACATATGTACGTGGCGGCCGCTTTGGTCGAGTTGATAGCGGTGCGTGCCAAAATTATATTATTATATATACATATGATAAATTTCATTTCAAAGGCTGAAAAAAACGTACATTTTGAACCCGACCCCCCTCAGAATTTGATGAAATTTTGCATAGAGGTACATCTTACCTACCCAAACACAACCTTATTTTTAGAAAATGGATTTTGGCAAGGTATCGAAATATTCGAAAATATTCGAAAAATTACGATAATAGGTACTTTTAAAGTGTGATTACTACGGAATGGCTTTACCGATTTCAAAGATCTTCATACCATTAGAAAGGTATTGAAATAAGCTTTCAAAAAAATACACTGTAAAAATTTTTTAGTACACTGAAAAAAATTTTTTTCCAAAATAAAATTTTAAACTGAAAAAACACTTCAAAGATCAAGCGATTTTGAAAAATAAAATTTTATTTTAGAAAGGTCTATTTAATATATGTATATAACATATCTGAAAACTAAAATGGGGTGTTTTTTCTTTTTTTTTTTTAAATTTATTTAAGTAAATGCATCTCTTGTTAACTTTTTTTATTTTGATATTATTGTGTGACAAAAAAGGTACCTAGCTATACTTTGGAAGTTATACAGATTTTTTTTTATTCTAATAGAGTCGAACAAGAATTTTTGTTGTCAAATTTTCAGGCATCACATGCAGATTTTTCATGGCTGGTTGCGTAAAAGTGCCACTCAGCGAATATTTCGAAATCAATTTTATGATGAGATAAATTAATTAAGTTGTACTTGTTTTTGTACTGTGCTCCTGCACCATCTGACACGTAGATAACTTTCGTAATTGAATTGCTTATATTAGTCTTAACAAAATTAATCATTTTTGAAATATATAGATGAACTGCTATGCTATCATGGATATTACAATCGGATATTATGGCAAAGGTTCTATGAATTAAATTATCGTTATCTTTGTAATAAATAACGAACGGATGTATCGTGGCTTGATTATTATTCCAATGATATCCTTGAATGGCATCTTGTATAACAAAAGCATAGTTTTCAGCGAAATCCATTTGAATTAGCAGTTCTCCTGGCAGCAGTGTCATTTTTCTTTCACTTACGAAGCGGGACTGGCGCTTAGCTGTGAAATGATGTGACACCAGCTTATTGATGTGTTGTACAAAATCGTCAACAAATGTGTTTGTAGTAGAGGAAATGGTTTCGAGATTACATCTGAGTGTTGTGTTCCATTTTTTGTAAATGACTTCTTGAATCGAATTTTTTTCGTAATATTCCAACATCATCGTTCTAAGGTTCGTTAAATTATCGTAGCACCGACCACATATTGATACGCAACACTCGCTGTTTTCTATATTACCATTACAGACAACGAATTTAATAACATCTTTATAGTTTCTGAAATTATGTTGACCTTCCATCGATTTCAAACCCGATTTTTCGAACATCAGTTTTACATTCTGATGCAATGTGCACACACAAACATTTTGCTGGTTTCCAACCCCAAGTTTGATACAATTCTCTGGTCGCAACATGGTAAATTTTGTAAATCCTAATTGAAGTAAGGGAGTTTTTTTTTCTAAATTCATAGTAAGTTTCACGAAGCGATGACAGCATTAGTCTTTTTTGAAGTTTCTCGCGTATGTTTCCTTGTCTTACTACAATTGAGTCCTGTGACTCAGGAATGAATCGGCTGATTTCATCATCTTCTTCATAAACAACAGGTAGAAATAGTATATACTTAGTCATTAAAAGTTTATTGTACTATCTAACCGAAGGGTGTATGTTTATGTTGTCCAATAGATCCTAGGTACGTTTCGGCACTACTATGCATAGGATCTATTGTACAACATAAACATACACCCTTCGTTTAGATACTATTTCTACCTGACTGTTAGCTTCATAGCGACATTCTAGGAATCTGTTTCAGTTGTTGCGGTAAACAGCACAACAAACAGGTACAAAAAATTATTTTCGCTACGGATTTCATGTGGTGGAAGGTTGATCTGCTGTATCCTTTGATGAGCGGTTAAATTTTTGTGTTACCAAGGTCATTAATTTTATATTTTGGGAATGCCTGAAAATTTGACAACAAAAATTCTTGTTCGAATCTATTAGAATAAAAAAAAATCTGTATAACTTCCAAAGTATAGCTAGGTACCTTTTTTTGTCACACAATAATATCAAAATAAAAAAAAAAAACACCCCATTTTAGTTTTCAGATATGTTATATGTATATATTAAATAGACCTTTCTAAAATAAAATTTTATTTTTCAAAATCGCTTGATCTTTGAAGTGTTTTTTCAGTTTAAAATTTTATTTTGGAAAAAAATTTTTTTTCAGTGTACTAAAAAATTTTTACAGTGTATTTTTTTGAAAGCTTATTTCAATACCTTTCTAATGGTATGAAGATCTTTGAAATCGGTAAAGCCATTCCGTAGTAATCACACTTTAAAAGTACCTATTATCGTAATTTTTCGAATATTTCGATACCTTGCCACGCCCACAATTTTTCGAAAATCCATTTTCTAAAAATAAGGTAGTGTTTGGGTAGGTAAGATGTACCTATATGCAAAATTTCATCAAATTCTGAGGGGGTCGGGTTCAACGCATATTGGATTTGATATGAAATTCATCATATATGTACGTACGTAATAATGCAAACTTTTACTTAAATAAAACAATTCTACTTACCCACAATGTTTCATATTAAGCGGCTTGTCGAGACGGCAGGCAATCTTAATTCGTAAATCTTGATCTGGCAAATTTTTAGGCACTACCATTCGATGCCATTCGGGAGACTGAAAAAATACATATGTATACGCATGTCAAGGGTATTTGGGCCATATAAATACTTCCGTCAATTTATCGAGCCCTATTTGCGATTATAACATCGTAAGCGATATATTTGTATTATGTCGTAGGGGCATTTCGAATGAAATTTACTTTGTATGGACCACCTAGATACCTTATTTCCTCCATAGATTCGCAAAATCTTTAAGAATTCAACATGAAGTTATGCAAGGCTGATTCCCTTATGTTTTTTCAAATATATTTTCATAAGGAGATTAGGCCATTAATGTTAACTTTTCCGGACAAAGTAACACATCCGTTCACATATAAGAGCGATATTTTATTGGCAAAATTACCGAAAATACTAAATATTACTTAAATCAATAGTAAAGGTATTGCAAGCGCCAAGAATTTTCTCAAGCATTGTAATAACTTTAAATAGTTGTACCTAATATTAAAACAATACCATCGTGCATTAAAATAAAATATTCATGTTTAAAATAAATATTTAAAAAATGTCCCTTTCTCGTGTAAATTTTGCATGTTTTTGCTTATGCTATAATCGAAAATGGGGCTCAATATGTTTGTATTTCACACCTTCAATGAAAACGGAGTTGGTTTTATTGTGACCTTGCCCAACTCCTTATCTTCTAACGCCAACATTCCAGGGTTTTCGGTGTATAACTTAACTTTGACTACTGGTAAAGGGTGTGTCGTTGTAAAATCTCCTTGCGTGTCCCACCTGTATAAACATCAAATAGATTTTTCGAAAATTCATTTGTTTAGTATCCTTTGTGTAGTGACATTAAACTAAATTTGAAGAATAACAAGTAAGAAAGCTAAATTCTGGCGAAACCGAATTTTATATACCCTCGCGATGTATTTTTGTATTGGCGGTGCCCATAATTTCATAAAAACCCCGTTTCTTTGTTTCAAATCGCTGCTAGTATTAAACATTACTCAATTTGTTCCAATAGATATTGAAAAACGATTTTTTCTTGCATTTTTCAAAATTTCCGTTATATGGAAGTTGGGCGTGGTTATGGTCCGATTTCAAAAATTATTGACGGTGATGCTAGTGATATCAAGGACAATATGTTCACCAAATTTTGTGACGATACCTTACACCGTTATTGAGATACAGAAACGTTTTCCTAGGTGGGCGTGGCAACGCTCATTCTTCAAAATATCATAATTACCTAATTTCTTAGTTCAAAATCGCTCAAAGTTCCGAATTTCACTCAATTTGTTTTAATAGATACCGAAAAACTAAAGTTTTAGCATTTTCCAAAACTTCCGTTATATTGGAGGTGGGCGTGGTTATGATCCGATTTCAAAAATTTTCTACGATAATAATAGCGACGCAAGGAAAATATGTCCACTAAATTTCGTGACGATACCTAACACTGTTATTGAGATACCGAAACTTTTTCATAAGTTTATGTGGGCATGGTTGGGATCCGATTTAATACATTTTCAACAACTTGCTTAGTGATGTCAAGGACAATATGTTAACCAAATAGCACTGTAATTGAGATACAGACATTTTATCATCAGCGGGCGTGGCACCGCCCATTTTTCAAAATTTCATAAAAATCCAGTTTCTTTGTTTTAAAGTGCTCCAAATATCAATTTTCACCCTTTCTGCTCCAATAGATACTGAAATAACGAAGTTTTGGCATATTTCAAAAATACCGTTATATGGGAGGTAGGCGTGGTTATCGTTCGACTTCACCCATTTTAAATACCACCCTACCCTGCCCAAAGAGCAACCTATATACCAAATTTCATTGAGATATCTCAAGTTTTACTCAAGTTATTGTAACAACGGACAGACGGACGGACAGATAGTCAGGGCTAAATCGATTCCTCTTTTCATTCTGATCATTTTAGTATATATATGTCTATATACAAGTACGCTCGGGTATAAAAAAGCAGTTCAAGTAAAAAAGTTATTGTGCCTTCATTTATTTTTAAATATTTGGTTCTAGTTACTTACATAGGTTTCGAAGCTTCGGCCTGATCTGTTTGTAGTTTGTCGCCACTCTCCACTTCCATCGTACAATAAACAATTCGATTCGGAGCCACTGATTTAAGACCCTTTACTTCCATGACGATAACTTCTAATTGGAATGTGAGCACAACGTCTAATTTCGTTAGTTGCGTGATACCCTCATCGGCGTCACCTTCCAATTTTGAAAGTGAACCATGCGATCGCAATATCATCTTCCTACTTAAAAACACATTCAAATAAAATCATTACAATTATGTGACAACTAACATATTTATATATTTTTTTTTTAATTTGTCTATAACTGTCTACAGAATTTTCACAGCAGTGAAACCTATCAAACTTAGATGTGTTGAAAACCCGTTGCTGATTGCGAACAATCTCGGTTTAGAAACAATAACACGTTGCCAAGTTTTGGGGTTTGAAATCTGAGCTAAAGACGCTTATATATCTCTCTCATGTTCTGCTGCCTTCTGAAAGTCATTTTTACAACACTTAAAATTTTTCAAAAATTTTATCTCAAATTGGCTGGGTATTTTCGGTGTACCAGTAAAATAAGGAGGATGGTTCCATGTGCGGAGGCCTTCGCACGGTTACTGTTTCGCCTCACCGGTACTTTCACCAAAATGTGAGATCAAAGGGTGAGATCACCGACACTTTAGAAAACCGTTGGACGGGAAAAGGAAAAAAACAGGCGGCCATTGTGACGTCGTTTGCAGTTGTCATGTAATGTATCGACATTTTGGGGCAGATTTGTAGTGAGAGATAGACTTCATCAACACGTACTGTTGTTGTTGTTGTAGCAGCACAAATTATGCTGAAGTGACAGTCCTTGGCCGGACATAAATCCGGGGCGTTCCGGTAACGTAGACCCGACTGTCATGGGACGTACTGTCGCTTACCTCGGTGAACAAACATATTGCCGCCAATTGCATAATTTTCCACAACTATTTGTCCACGCCCCGTTGGACTATAACGGCAAAACGTCCGAGCGATGACCATGGGCAATAAGAGCATCTTTGGTAATAAAAGCAGAAAATTCATTCTCCACGACGAAATATCCGCCAACGGACTTAAACTGATTGACGTCGCCATCGTTCGAAACATAATAGTGTTCAGTACTAGATTTCAGCATAAGAATATTTACCAAGCTACATGGCTGTCTTCAGACGGTAAGACTCTTAGCATTATTGGCATTCTTCCAGTGTTTCAGATGTTAACCCGATCCGCGAAGCTTACCTTCATTCGAAATTACACTATAAAATTCGCACTAATTTACACGAGGAAGGCTTGATTTCGAAATTCTACAATCACAACAGACATACACAAACTACCCCACTCGGCTTTCCGGCTTTCACCCAAATGTGACGACAAAAAAATAAGAGAATTTTACCGCGAACGGACGTGTTTTTGATCGCTCCATAAAAGGCTCTTAATTGAAAGTATTTAAAATTAACTAACCAATGCGGGTGTGCCTAATTGTAAATAAATGCAAAAGGTAACCACCAGTAAAGTTAAATACACAAATAAACGAAAATTAATACCGCATAAGTGAAAGCTAAAATGCTAAGCCCTAATTCGTTTCTAAATACAAAGATATAAATATAAACAAAATAAAAAAAAAAATTGTTGCATACTTAGCTAAAACATAGCGGTCAATCGCTAAGCGAAAATGACAGAGTGCGGGAGATGTCGAAAATGCGTAAGAGGAGGGTGAAGGTGTATGTGGGAAAGTGTACAACAAATCAATAGCTTGTGCTGGTATTGACGATTACAGCGTTTTATGTGTGACGACTGCATGACGTACGTTCCCAATG
Organism: Philophylla caesio; assembly: GCA_963971545.1. Classification (NCBI taxonomy): domain Eukaryota; kingdom Metazoa; phylum Arthropoda; class Insecta; order Diptera; family Tephritidae; genus Philophylla; species Philophylla caesio. The sequence continues at coordinate 20,693,010 of OZ020605.1, forward strand.
TGGACGATGCTTTTAAAGAATTGATGAACATCGCTCAAACAAATAAAGTGAACATTAGAGAGCAAAAAGGTGTCATAGAGAAATTGTTGAACGAACACCACAAAGGGATTAAAATGATGATGGAAAACATCAAAAAAAAACAATCAAGAGAAACTGGAAATTATAAAGAGAATAGAAAATGTTTGCAAATAAATAAAGAGCAAATGACCAGATTAGATAACTCTACTAAAGAGCCGTGCAAGCAAAAGAATGGAATTTTATGTGAAGAAAAAAAGGCTACTAACAAAAACAGAGTCAAGTCAAAGTGGTAAGGGTGTATCGTACGCTAGCGCACTAAAAGGTCTAGCTCCTATTATTGTTAAGCCTAAGAACAAGCAAGCTGTGGAAAAAACTGGGGTTGACCTTAACAAGATAGATGCTTCCAATATCAAAATTGATAGTGTGTCAAACAAACATAATGTGGTGGTAATAATAAATGCCAATAGTGTCACAGAAAAAGATAAAATTATATCGACGTAAGAAAGCAACATTAAAAAATATATATACGATATTTCAGAGCCAAAAATGTTTAGTGATAGTTGATTAATGTGGAAGTATCTCAAAAGCGTTGTGAATAATACGTATAATAAAGAACTCATCAAAGAAGTTCGCATCAATGACAAAGTTTTCAGAAATAGTAATGAAATTGCTGACAATTTAAATAATTACTTTGTGGATAGTGTCATCGTTTTAAATAGAAATATTGAATACGTTTACTATGATTAATGTACGTTGAAATTTGATGAAATTTGTGTCATCTGCACATATTGTTAGGAAATTTAAAAGCAAAATAGGTGGAACAAATTTATTATCTGAGGCCGTAATTAAAGACTCAGTAATATGTACGAGTCATTTTTACGCTCTGCTAGTAAATAAAAGTCTTCGATAAGCAACAGTTCCTGTAAAATGGAAAATTTCGACCATAGTCCCAATAAAGAAGTTTAAAAAAAAATAATAGCTGATGAACTTAGGCCAATGAACACGTTACCTAGTTTGGAAAAAATATTAGAAACGGTTTTGAAAAAGCAATTAGTACACTATATTGAGTCTAATAAAATTTGTATAAAAGATCAATCAGGCTTCAGGGTTAAACACTCATGCGAAACTGCGCTAAACTTTGTATTATCGCAGTGGAAATAAGATCTTAATTCCAAGATTAATGTTTTAGCGGTGTTTATTGACCTCAAAATAGCATTTGAGACGATTGATAGAGAAATGTTAAAAAAACTGAAATATATTGGCGTAAAAAACAATGAACTTGACTGGTACCGAAGCTACCTATCAGATCGCAAGCAACAAACTATTATGGGTTCATCTAAGGCAAAAAAACTTGCTGTCGATATTGGTCTACCGCAAGGGTCAGATTTGGCCCCAATTTTATTTAACGTTTATATTAATGACATAAACACGGTACTAAAACATTGCCAGGTAAAATTGTTCGCTAACGATACTCTCCTGACGATCAGCGACAGAAACATACCTAATGGAATGGCACAGATGCAAGAAGATCTTGACATATTATATAAATGGCTATGTGTAAATAAACTGAAACTTAATGGGATAAATACAAAGTTTATGGTTCTATCGAGGGCATTTAATGTTAACTAAGCTACAGCTTAAAAATAAATGATGACAGAATAGAAGAAGTAAACGCCATTAAGTATCTAGGTATATATATAGATTATAAGTTAAAATTTGCGGATCACATTGAATACACAGATAATAAAATTGCGAAAAAAAATCATCGTGTAAGTAAGTAAAACATCGTGTAAGTACTTAGGAAGAAGATATAAAATTCGAATATACAGATCTATAATTGAGCCGCACTTTACATATTGTCCAACGATCTTCTTTATAGCTAGCGACACAGAAATTGATAAACTGCAAAAAATGCAAAATAGAGCTAAGCGATTTATATTAAAAAAGCATTACGATACACCTATGCAGGAAATGATTGAAGCTTTAAATTGGCGGAGCGTTAAACAGCAAATATTCTTTCACGCCATGAAAATCGTGTTTTGCCTCCCGGAATATTTAAGTGATAGTCTTCGATACATAAATGAAACGCACTCATATTTACTCAGGGTAAATAATAGTTTCAGGCTACCACTATACAAAACAGAAGTTGATAAGAAAAATTTGTTTTAGAAAGGATTGAAATGTTTTAATGAGCTACCAAGTGTAATAACATTTATACCTTCCACCAGGGCAATTCTGGAAGTAAATCATTTAGATGACCTATGCCAAAGGATCCCAGTAAAAGGTTGACTTGAAAACTAGTCCTTTCCAACCCACCTGTTTAAACACGTAAGTTTCTTGGAATCTCGTCCATTCCGACAGCTTAAATAAGATATTACTCACCAAAAACATTGTTATTCCTGCGAAATACACCACCTGCGTCGGATGATGCGATGCCACTCGGAATCTCGTCCGTTCCGACAGCTTATATAAGGTGTTGCTCATCAAAAAGCCTGTTACATCTGAGAAATAAACCGCCTGTCGAGCACAGAGCGGGGAAGATTCGATGCTGCATGGAATCTCGTCCATTCCGACTGCAGAAATAATATGTACATAACTCATCGAAAAGTATGTTATACATAAAGAAGAATTGTAGAATCAGTATGGCTCTGGAACTCTTCAATTCAACTCAGACCACCTGTCGCCGCCATAGGGCAGACACAATGATGATCGGAATCTCGTCCATTCCGACATCGTCAATAATAAAATACTCATCGACAGAAATTACAAATGCTATTGTTTAAAGCTCTAACCGAGGTGATGTTATGTAGGTAAAGCTTTGAATGTAATTTGGTCCGTACTTACATATTTTCTTTTTCTTTTTGAAATTTCACCGTAACCCATGATATGAAGCAGATTAACACATAATTCGGACACCCATGCCCCTACAAGTTTTATAAGTTCTAAATTTCATATCAGAGCTAAACAATAATATTTATTATATATATTGTTCTCAAGAGCTAAGTGCCAGATTTTATTGGGTCAAGTTTTAAGGGAAAAAAACAAGTGCTCCTTGATTTACTCGACTTTGAATACAGGATGGGTGAAGTAAAATCTTTAGAGAGGGGACAGTTCAATTCACATGAATAACTTCGCATTCAGTCTCGACAAAACCTGCAAGCATTCTGCATAAATCTCAGATAGCTTTGTCAAAAAAAATTTCACACACAATGCATTGCTATTAAAATACGTGTGCTTGACGTAATTTGGTATCAAGTAAAGACGGCGTTGTTTCATTACCAGATAACTATAAAAAGAACAATACAAGTATGTAATATCTTGCTAAAACCAATTGCCTTCCTATTAGAATGTTCAAAAGGTAATATAAACCCATTTGGTTTAATCACATGTGATGAATTAAAAATGTTTAAATGGATTTAACTTACAGAAATGATGGAGTGCTGCAATAAGAAATGATTTATCTTCATTAATTTACCCGAACTATTTTCACATGACCATCTAATTACCTATGATTATAACGTTTCAGCTTTTGTAAACCGTACTTGCTATCCATATTTCCCTTAGATACTGGCAAAGATTCCAAATTCGCCATTAATAGATTAATAGATGATTTTAACTCTTCAATATAAAGAGATTCCATCTCCTTAAGTACAAACTTTGGCATTAATTTTCGATTTTTTTCCATTTCACTAACCCGCTGCATTCTGCCGTCTAATTCGCGACGAATTGCTGCTGCTTGCTCATCGGCCGAATCCAGCTGATATTAATTTTCGATTTGAAACCAAAATAATCGACAAGTACATTTTATAAATATGCTTTGTTTTGTTCTTGCAATTTTTCAGCTAACAATTTGTATTTAAATATGAGTTCCTTACTCACCATTAATGCGTTGAAGAGAATCTGGTGTTCAAATTTTTTAACGCATAATATCTGTTGAAACATATCATATAACTGTTCCTTAGACAATATCAATTCACTGTTGAGTGATTGCTGCATTCGCGACGGTCGTTTAGAGTCTTCTTCTCCGGTACCCTTAAGTATAATGTCAAACTTGGCCATCCATGATGTGAGCACCGTCTCTTTACTCAATCCATCGATTTCTGGCAATGATCTAAAATCACAATTGCATTTCAAAACATAAGATCTTCATGATAGAAACACTTTTAAAAGCACATTGCGTAATGTGAAAGCCGATTTTTTTTTTAATTCTAAAAAATTATTTTTTAAAAGTTGGAAATTTTGTAAAATTTTATAAATAGTTTAAATAATGGGTGTTTTTTATTTTTCTTAAAAAATAAACCTATTTTACTTGGAAAATAATTTTAACCCTTGAAACTCCCACTCAAAACTAAGAAAGTTTCAACTAGTCTGCAAAAAGTTATTACTTTGTAGACCTCATGAAAAAAAAAATAAATAAAAACATTTAATTTTGGATTTGAATTTACCTTACGCGTTTCTCGATGTTATTGCGAAAAACCTCACGAAAGTCATGCTGCGAACACGCTCCAGACTGTACCATTTTTTGTACCCGCTCCGATTTCAGGAAAACATCGTGATAACTTTGTACTGCGTTTTGAAATGCTTCATCGGCCATTATTTGCGTTTCGCCTTTCAGGAAAGCCTAGAATAGTGAAATTTTAGAAATTTTTCTGCCATAAATCCAATATATATTTAAATGAAAATACTAACTTGAAATCGCAGAGTAATTGTCTCCAGTTGTTGCTTTGCAATTTTTGGCTGCCGTTTGGTCATGTCGGTAGGTTGCTTAGCATTGAACGGATACGATATACAGCGCGAAATGAAGACATACAATTGTATACGGCGCTTACGATCCTCTTCTTCACGTCCATGTACCTCCTTAAATTTTTACACAAATTTAAATCGCTCATTGTTAAGAAAATTATGATTGGCTACAGATGTACATATGTATGTTTGTAATATGTATATATTAGGACGGGTTAATTTTCTTATCGACTTTGTTTCGGTGGCTGAAGTATTCTACTGATAATCTAAAACAAAGTAGTTAATGTATGCATGTATCCAGTAGGTATTTCAAGGTTCTTTATCATAATAATTTAATTATTGATTTTCAATCATATTATATTTATATAGGTACATTTTATTTTAGGTTAGAAAGTGTAATTTAGGGTTCTTGAGGACGAAGGATTCATTTTTGGTATTGGCTCTTGTCATTTCACCACACTCAATCCTAAAATCCTTTTCTACGGCAACCCTGCCATCCTTGCACTTCTTGGAAGTAAGGATGATAGTACAAAGCGAAAGCAGAAGAAAACCAACATGCACATGTATACGAGCATATATATCTACATAATTACAAGTGGAGTTTTTGTACAATTAAAGTTTAAAGTCCAAAGCGAACGGCCAGCGCGCATATCAATTTAAAACTAACTAACTAACTAACTTCCTAACTAAAAAAGTAACTACAAATACACAAACTGATTTGCTTGTTCGTGCACAATTGCAACGAGTGCAATTTTTCCTGCCATTCATGATAGCCGGATAGATCATATTTTAGAATTCGCAAACCGAGTCCGCAATATATCAACGTTTTTTAAGTCAGCAAAGTGCGAACATCATTTGCAAAACCTGACGCTGTTAGAACAATTGGTTTCGAAGCTGCCACCGTCTGTGGAGCAAGCATACCAGTACTATTTTTCCGTTTCCGACTGTGGAAACATTTGCTGGTTGGCTAAGTGATTTAGCAAAGGTCAGCGGATGCAAGCATATGCATCACCAACTGCTTCATCAATCAAATTGCATGGTGCCACAACTGAATGCGGAACGAGAACGAGTCCTTAACTGTCGACAAGGAAACGAAGTAAGTCTTTTTAAAATTTTCCCCGTTGTTTTGATTGGCCCGCATGGAAGTGTAGAATCACATGCCATGTTCGACGAGGGGTCGTCAATATCGCTGCTGGATGAGGATGTAGCTACACAGTTGGGGTTGCGAGGACGTAGCATGCCTCTCACCCTGCAATGGTATGGAGATAGCCAGACCACAGAACAGTCGAAAACGGTGTCGCAGACGTCAGAGGTGTACATGGTCACAGCTACCCTCTTAAATGCATACATACCATCAAAGGCCTCAATTTGCCGAGGCAATCATTCCACAAGTCCGAATACGCACACCTGAGGGAATTACCGGTTCAAAATTACGCCGAAGCTAAACCTGTTCTTGGGTTGGACAACTGTCATTTAAGCGTGCCAACTAAGATAGTCGCAGCCAGATACAACCAGCCAGTCGCTATCAACACAAAGTTAGGTTGGGTTGGCTACGGCCATATATCTGCGATACTACCGCCATGCCTAGATTCCTGTACGTTCGTAAGTCCGACGCTTTGGGCCATTTAAACAAGCTAGTGGAGGAATATTTTTCCTTGGAGAATTTTGGTGTCAGAAGCAACGTTGCTTTGGAGGCCGAAAGTAATCAGCGCTCCAGAAGAATATTAGACGAAACTACAAAAAACCTCGGCCAGAGGTATGAAGTCGGTTTGCTTTGGCAGGAAGAGAGGGTCAATCTTCCCCCAAGCTACGCAATGGCCAAGCAACGTCTCCTTAATATCGAGTCACGCATGCAGAGAGATGCAGCATTCGCCGACAGCTACATTCGTGAAATGGCGAAGTACATGGAGAAGGGGTATGCAAAAAAGTTGACGAATGAGGACGCCGAGCGTGTCACTCCTACGACCTGGTACCTCCATCATTTTGGGGTCATCAACCCTCACAAGCCGCAAAAATTGCGAATCGTTTTCGACGCAGTAGTCACTACGAAGGGCATTTGATTAAACACAGCATTGCTAAAAGGGCCAGAGCAGACTCAGCCGTTAGTTACAATCATACATAAGTTCCGACAGGAAGTCGTCGCAGTAGCTGGTGATATTGAGGATGTATTCTCGCGGGTGCAAGTTCGTGACACCAAACAAGACTCACAGCGTTTCCTGTGGCGAGATGGTGACCCGAAAAATCCGCTACGTACTTAAAAATGACAAGGATAATTTTTGGGGCCACTTGTTCGCCGTGCTGTGCCGAGCACATAAAAAACCTTAACGCCGCTAAGTTTCACTCTACAATGCCTAGAGGTTCAGGTGCCGTAGTAGGAATTTTGATGTCGATGTACGACCCATTTGGACTTTTAGCAAATGCAACTATATGCCTAAAATTGATGCTGCAAGAACTGTGGAGACTCAGTGTGCAGTGGGATGACGCGATTCCGAACGAATAGTTGAGCGATGGTCTAAGTGGTGGGGAAACGTCCAGTGCATTAAACGCCTTTACATACCAAGGTGCTACTCCCCAATGCTGTTGGTAGCTGATGATGTGCAGCTACATATTTTCGTAGATGCAAATGCCTCCGCGTATGCTGCTGTTAAGAAACGCAATAACGTCGATATCGCAATGGTTTGCGCCAAAGCAAGGTGTGCGCCACTAAGAGATCTGACAATACCGCGCCTTGAATTGCAAGCTGCGGTCTTGGGCTGCCGTCTAAAGGAGTCCATCGAGCGCTGTCACGATCTCCGAGTCAACAGCACGACATTTTGGAGCGACTCCAATCCGTTCTACAAACAGTTTGTGGCATTTCGAGTAGCCGAAAATTTAAGCACGACATCTGTTGTCCAATGGCGCTGGATTCCAACGTCATTAAATGTCGCCGACGAAGCAACGCGAGCTTCTACGACGTTTGAAATTAACATAATATCACGCTGGTTTGCAGGACCTGGGTTCCTCCATGAAGATGTATCAAACTGGCCACATGAGATCTCAAAACTGACGTCAGATGAATGTGTGGTAGAAGAAACTGCGAAACGAGTCATCGTCTTGCCCACAGGGGAGTATTCAATAAATTTTTATAATTTTTCATAATTTTTTAAGATCGTAGGAGTCGTTGCCTGGTTGCTATGTTTTGCTCATAACGCGAAATTTCATGGTCGTCGAAGTGGAGAGTTGAGTTCTGCTGAACTTGCTACTGCTGAAGTTAAAATACTTCGTCGCGTTGAGCTTGAGTAATTCGCAGAAGAAATCCACGCCATCGACCAAAACAAGTGCCTGTCAAAGTCGAGCGCTCTATATCAGCTAACGCCCTTTATAGAGGTCGACGGTTTGCTTAAAATCAACGGTAGAATCGACGCCGCTTATTGCCTGCCGATTACAGCCAGAACAATAGTCTCACAATCAACGAAATGCGACAGTGATTTTGGGTTCCACGTGCGCGTGCTTTGCTAAAATCAGTCAAGAATTAGGGTTCCATTTGTATTTACAACAATGCAAAACCAGCAGTGACGCTAATGGGTCAGTTGCCGATAGACCGTCTCACACTATATGTTCGCACTTTCTCTTATGACTATTGTTGGCCCTTTTTTGTGACAATCGGCCGAAGAAGAGAAAAGCGTTGGGTTGGACTGTTTACGTGTTTAACGACTAGAGCAGTGCATTTGGAAATCGCTACGAAGCGATAATTGGACGAATTTTGTCGGCGCTCAGAAGGAACTTAAAGCCGAAGAACGTCTATTTGATTTCAACATAATAAAGAGTGAGATGGCACGACGCCATATCTAGGAGGTGTTTAACTGCCCTGCTAATCCGTCAGCAGGAGGCTGCTGGGAACGTCTAGTTCAGTGCACTAAGCGACTGTTGCAGAAGGTGTTGCACGAAGAAGCACCGCGATTGCAAACATTCCACAGCGCCCTACTTGAAGCCGAAAATATAATCAACAGCCGGCCACTAACTAAATTAGGGGTTACGGCGCAGGATGAAGAACCATTGACGCCAAACAACTTTCTATTGGGATGCCTTAACTCAACACAAACGCCTAGCACGATAGAAGAAAAGGTTTGCCTCTGAAAACAGTGGCGCATTGCGCAAAATTTAAAAGACCGGTTGTGGAAACGATGGACGGTGGAATATTTGCCGCAACAACTTCGACTCGGTAAATGGAGAGAGAAAACAACGCCTCTGCAACCTGGTCAGTTGGTTATTGTATGCGACTCTGCGAGGCCCAGGAGCCAATGGAAGTGTGGCAGGATAACTGAGGTCTTCATGGCTAAATATGGCCAAGTGAGGACTGCTACAGCTCGTACGGTTTCCAGCCAGTAAGCTAGCCGCTCTACATATTAGTGAATCCCGAAGGATTCACCGGGGGGTGGAATGTAATTTCACCACACTCAATCCTAAAAGCCTATTCTACGGCAACCCTGCAATCCTTGCACTTCTTGAAAGTAAGGATGACAATACAAAGCGAAAGCAGAAGAAAACCAACATGCACATGTGTACAAGCATATACATATATGTACATAATTACAAGTGGAGTTTTTGTACAATTAAATTTTAAAGTCCAAAGCGAACGGCCAGCGCGCATATCAATTTAAAACTAACTAACTAACGAACTTCCTAACTAAAAAAGTAACTACAAATACACAAACTGCCAATTTGTAAGAACAATATATTTCAATAAATTTGCCATATAATTAAATCGAATTGTCTTGTCGTCTATAATTTTTCGCCATCAGCTCTGTTCAAGAACGTGATAAAGCGAAGATAACTCAATGTTTTTTTTGTTTTCACTTGAAAAAAGTGTAATAATCGTATAAATTCGTAGAATTGCTTAAGTGGTTTATGCTTCATTAATTTAAAATGTATATTGTCCCTTTTGACAAATACTTGCATATGTACGCACACTCGCGGCAAAAAAAAAGTTAGACTCAGAAATTTCCACAAGAACGTACACCTCTATGTATGCCAATTTAGTAATCAGCTAATTTGATTTGAGGGCACTACAGTAAAGAGGAAGAAAGAATGACTTATGACAGAAGAGGTCGAGGCTTACTTTCATATTACTACTGCACTGTTTTTCGTCTTCAGCTTCAACTTCGCTTCGACTCAGACTGCAACCTACAAGCATTTAAAGCAAACATTTCGCGACTAGCTCGGCCAGCGCCATACAGCGAGAATTTAAAAATTGTTTGTGTTCTTTTATTTTATTGCTCTAATGCCATTAATTTGAAGACAAAAATTTTTAGTCACTAACATTGCTTATTTAAAAATCAGTCGAAATCAGATCGGTTGCAACTGGGAATATGTTTAGGGCGGAGGATGAAAAATAAAACCATATACTAAGTAATTGTTCGGGTGTCTGATGTACAAACATACATACATACAAGTGAGTGAAAATAAAAAATACAGAATAGTTTTTTCAACTTACATGTACAACTCCATCATTTTTGTCGCTCACAACGGACGGTGACGGCGATATTGGTCGAGGTAGAGAATTTGCACGTGATGAGCCAACACTTTGATTGAGTGTCTCTTGTGATATACCGCTGAAAGTTGTTTACAAAATTCGATTCGAAATGTAGTAGCGATTTTGAGTATTTATGCTCTTATTATTAGTCAAATTGCAACCGTACAAAATATCACCGCCTCCACAAATTATGTTCTTTACACCACCAGCATCACTACCAACATGATTCAGACAATCTTTGAATAATTGATTAAGAGCCGTTTGCTCCATCTCTGGTTGAAATTACCGGCGGTTAGCTAAATACAATTTAGCTTACTATTCAGCGCTTGCTTATCTGACGGATGGTCTTAACCGGCGCTTTTAGTTCCGATTAAGCGCTTAACCGGAGATGGTGCAAATGGCCCTAAGTATGTGATACTGATGCTGATGGTGACCATTACGTTTTATACGCTGTTGATGTTTTTGACTGTTATGTTGTCGATGAGAAGAATGAATTTTTTGCAATCGGATATATTCGTTATTACTAACAATATTTGACATTTGTATGTGCATTTTGAGTTGTTGTTTTTAATAAGTTTGGGAATAAAATGTTTCGAAATTTTTGACTAACCAAAATTGGTTTGTTTTGTTTTTGCAAGATTACACTGGATAACACGATTTTTAAACCTTTAAAGGGGCTTTACATTTTTGATCTGGTATCGTTTTTCTCGAAATTACATTTTTCAACATGCGGACATTTAATCTCCGGATTGGCTAGACCGATTTAAATAAATCTTGGTGCGTTTTATTTGTTATTACATTCTGTGTGAGAAATTACCACAATTTGACCAAAAATTAAAAAATTAATATTTTTAACCATAAAAAAAGAATTTTCACAACTTTTTCAAAGTTTCCGCAATTTCTTTTGGTTTTTGAGGAATTATTCACTAAGGGTGATAAATTGTCAAGTGGGAAACTCTCTTTTCTCAAATTCCTTTCGATTGTTTTTGTTTCAGAGATCCTAAACCTGAGATTGACTGTCCGCAATCGGAACAACTTTTTCAAGGACTCGACTTTGGCGCCCTCTATAATATGACTGTAAATGTATAAATGAAAAAGACATTTTTTTTGTACTCTCTAAAACTTAAATATTAATGTGTACCAAGTTTAATGTTCATATTTAATAAAGGGGCTGAGAAAACAAATTTTGATAATATGCCCATTTTTGGCCTTCTAAAGTGTACTATGCAAAGAAATGACTTATGTAAACTTTGATATTCATATTTTGTGACACTGTAGTTGCCAAGTTTTTGCGGGACATCGACATTTTTTGATTATCTTACTAAACTGAAAACTATGTATGTTATTTATACCAATTATGAAACAAGAAATATCCTAGCCTGCGGTTATTTTTATGTCAACAACAGCAAACGCGACCAGCAAAAAATCCAGATATATCAAAATTTGCCTAAATATATTATCTATAAAGCAAAATAATAATAGGAAAGTCCAAGATTTAGCAAGACCAAAAAAAAACTACCCTGTAGAAGGCCAAAAATAGGCATATTTTCAAAAAAAAAAATTTTGTATGCATTTACAGCCATATTTTAGAGGGCGCCAAAGTCCAGTTTTCAAAAAAAGTTGTTCCGATTGCGAACAGTTTATCTCTGGATTGGGATCTCTGAAACACAAAAATCGAACGGCATTTGAAAAGGGAAAGGTATCCCACGTGACAATTTACCACCGTTAAAAAAAATGTTGAATATTTTTTTTTATGGTTAAAAAATATTAATTGTTTAATTTTTGGTCAAATTGTGGTAAATTCTCACACAGAATATAATAACAAATAAAACACACCAAGATTTATTAAAATCGGTCTAGCCAATCCGGAGATTTTAAATTTCGGATTTCACCAAAATATTTTAGGAACTTATTTTTGAAGCTATAAGGAATTGAAAAATGCAAACAAAACATTTTGATTTGTTGAAAATTCTAAAGTGTACAAGTACCTTTAACACATACATTTACTAATAATTATGTATGAGAAAAGCTATAAAGAATGGTGCATGTATGTTTTTTTTTAAATATTTCCTGCATACAAATGTGTTTTTATTCTTCGATATTTATGTTAAAAGCCTTTTTTTAAAAATGTTTAAGCGTAGATACTTCTTACCTTGGTATGGCACTACTTGGTACTTCTAAATTTCCGGACGCATCGCTACCGGTCACCATATGGACGCCATGCTCTAGTTTGCTGTTCCTACTAGCCGCCCCACTGCCACCTTCAAAACCATTACCAGGCGCCCCCGAGGCTCCTCCGCCAAATGATTTATTTGGAACAGACTGAAGGTGCTCTCCATTGTGTTTTGAGCTGGATAGACTAGAGTCGGCGATAGTTGTTGCAAGATTAGCACTAGGTTTGGAAGTAGAGGGTGCTGCTGCAGGCGGACGCCCTTTTGGTGGGGCTCCAACTACGGGATCATCATCGCCATCCTCTTCACTTGAGCTCGGATCGATCATAGTTGGCTGTTATTATTGGGTTTACAATTGGTAAGCTCCGTTTGATTGTGATCTGCCCTCAGACTGTCTTGGTGGAGGTTATCCAGTTGTAAATAGACTTAATTTTCAAATAAGCAATAAAAACATAAAATACAAAAATTAGTGAGACTTCCTGATCATGAAGACAATACTGATTTTTTAACTCTAATGCTTATTTTTGCTATACGGGGAATTGATACCCATACTATTTTCTTTCCTACTAGTCCCAGGACAATTCATCCCATGGCAATGGGATGGCAATGGTAAGGTGATTTATTATAGAAAGTCAGATGGAGTTATAATTTGTATACCGATGTTTTTGTCAGTGATTTTTGAGTAAGAGTTGAGAGAGGTGATTTTAAGGTACCAAAGTGGAGATTGAGGAGAGAGAGTTACAAATTAAGAGATGTGACTAGTAAGGGACATGCTTTAGAATGAGCTGAGATGGTACAGAGGCAGCTTGTAAAAGTAATAGCGCAGTTACCCACGAACGTGTACGTAGCATAGCGTTGACGGCGGTAGAATCTCATTTTTACAAAAACTCATTACCGTAGCCTTAACGTAGAAATCAGCTGTTCTCTCATTGCATATAACTCGCTTCTTTTGGTTTAGTTCGCTCACTTTTATACAATGTTGCCATTGATTTATATATACATATGTTTTTGCATAAAATTACAATTTTAGTTAACATTTTTATAATGTAAATGATCGAATCGAAGTGCTGACCTATTTAAATAATATATTATGGTATAATCTGCTATATTCGGTTGTATTTTTCTAATAATTTAAGAATATTTCAAGTATTTGGAAACTAACTTTTTAATGATTTCAAAAATTACGCGGTGGCAACCTTGTATGAGAATGATGAGAGGGAGAAAAATCAGCTGATACGTTTCTACGGAAAAAATCAAATTCGTTTGAATTTCCTACGTAAGTTCTCCGTCAACACGAAAATTCTACGGTGGTGAGTTTTCATTAACAAGGCACTCTCATAAGATAGGTCGTGTCAGCTGACACCTATGGCCATTCTACGTCGGTAGGTAACTGAGCTATAAGTGAGAGTTGAGATTGACACTCGATAAAGCGAGAAGCAGTATTTGAGAGTTTGAAGTATTAATTGAAAAGATACAGATATGAGGTATAAAAGAAATGAGACTTGCAGCAAAGATAAGTGAGAATAGGGATAGGTGGTAGAGATGAAAAAGTGGAGAGAGAAAGAAAGGAGAGTTGTGTGGCTAGCAGCAGAAGTGAGAAAGAGGTGGTACAGGTGACAGGATCCAGGGAGAGAGAATTATCACACCGGTTACAGAGTCGAGCGAGAGTTGAAAGGTGATAAGGTTGAGATGGTTAGAGAATAGTGGGACAGCTAGCAGAGATAACCGAACGTTGAAAAAGATGTAGTGTTCGGTAACGCAGCGCAGCGTTGCGCCATTGCGCTGATACACTAGTTGCCAATACTGTGGCGCCAGTAACGCCAGTAACGAAAGTAATGTCAGTAGCGGAAATGGCATACAGAAGCAAAAATGATAGAATATTGCGCTGATCAATGCTAGCCAAACACTTTCCTGGGTAACGAGCTAGTGAAGAGCACTGCATATTTGAAAAAAAAAAAAATTTTGAAAACAATTCCAGGCTACCAGGCAAAAAGAAATAAATACATAAAGATAAATTAAATTTGTCGAAAGCGAGCTCCAAGTTAGCTGCACATAAGTTTTAAAACGAAAAGATCGCGTTAGTTCCATCCGAAAACGGTTATAAATACTAAGTATTTTGAAACGAAATTTCGTTTACACAAAATATTACACTGAAAATGGCACAAAAACGGCTTGCTTAAAAAAATATTTGACATGCGATGGCGAGAATTCGTTCCAAAATACTTCATAGTACGCCTTGTCGGAAACAATAGATGCATTCCTTTTATTGCAAAACTACTACTAAATGTAGGGCCAAAAGAGTTTTATTTACATGAACACTAAAAAAATTAATTCAAGTAAGATGTATTTTTAATGCAAATTACTGCGAGCAGCAAAAATGTAGAACAGAAAAACGTAAATTACTGTTAAAATGTTAATATTTATACGAAAATTTAGCACAGGTATCTAGTAGCTGGTAGAATGGCCGGTATTTTGTATCACTGCTGCACAATGGTTCCTCATAGAGCCTACGAGGCTTTGAAATCTTACCTTTGGCATTGACTGACATGCCTGGAGAACCGCAGCCCTCAGTTCGTTATTATTTTTATCCCATTTTAGTGGCATTTCTTTTACAGCGAATGAAAGCTCAAAAAATGTTTAAGTTACGTTTTTGTCTATTCCAGCTTAATATATAATATGCCATGTCATAAAACTTACATCTTATTCCAAAAAATCAAATATTTTCATATGAAGCTTAATATTCCGCACTACAATTTCACTGCTCGCCTAAAATGTCGTTCACAGCATAGCATACTTCTTAAAAATTTAAACCAAAAGCGTTGCACGGTTCAAAATTTTCATGAAGTTAAATCATACACTAGAGATAATAATTAAAATAAAATTTGATACCAATATTGCGTTATATGTGAAATTAAAGGCACTAAGCATTTCGCAGGTGCGCACTACTATTTCAGTGCTTGCAATTGTACATACAAGTTATCACGTTCGCTAGTGCCCAGTCCAGACAGTTTCCACAGTCAGCCACGACACGTGCGCTGTGTCAGCAGAATCCTATTTCATCATATGCTGTAACTGTGCCTTAGCATAGCTAACGCTCCACCTGTGGGAAATCAAGGCCACGGTCGTTACCGCCGGATATGCTTACACAAGCATTCTAGAGCATGGTGAAATGCCCGTGGGAAGCCAACATCGTAGCCGCTGCAATGCAACATCATGACGCAACAGATGCGTCGCTGCTGCTATACCGAGGGCTGGTGCTCGACGCTGCTACAGTTGAGGAGTTAGTTACCTAGGGGTACTAGTAGTGTTAAGACCTAATTTAAGTGTATAGTGCTAATAAAGTGACCTTTATAACGTACAAATATCTTTCAATTACTCTTAGGGCGAGTTGGCCCTTCTATTTTTTTTAGAGTAAGGATCTATGATCCTTTAACTGGCGCCCGAGCAGGGACCCAGTAGTGATTAAAAGAGTGTGTGACTGATAAATTTCCTAAAAGGAAAAAGTGAACAAGAAATATTTAAGGAAGAATTAAACAAAAAATATTTTTTTAATCAAAAAATAAAACCTCACAAAAAGGGATTGAGTATATCATCCAAAGTGCACAACTGAGGAGCGAATTGTGATCTGACTGAGCTGCATCACGAGATCAAAGAAGACATCTAGGAAGGCATCTAAAATTCGTACTAATCGCCTCGATACGCACCCGGATCTTATGAAATCTTTGAATTATCTGTTGTAAGTAAATTATAGAAAACCCAAACATTTTATCTATCGTTTCAGTATGGAGGACCTCAGGACAACCGTAACAAACCTCACTGGGGCTGTCAATGCCATTCTAGAAAAATTGAACACTATGGAAAGGCGAGTGGCACATCTAGATGTAGTGAGCTCCAGGTCTGCCACAGCAGGAGCTAGCGCCCTTCCTGAACCAGCGGAAGAAGTGGTGGCTCAGGCCCCCACGACTGAAGCCGATATTAGGGACATTAGCCGGCTTCCTGACTGTGTCAAGGAGCTGCAGATCTTTGATGGCAATCCAGTGCAGTATGTGTCTTGGGTTCACTCCGTAGAGGTGATCCTGTCCGACTTCGCTGTTGTTAGAGGCAAACCTCTTTATCGGGCAATTTTGCAGCATATTAGGCAAAAAGTGCGAGGTGCGGCTGATTCAGCCTTAATATCCTACAACATCTTTGAAAGCAATTGGTTAAAAATTAAGGAATTCCTTTCACTGCACTACGCGGATAAACGCGATATCCGCACCCTTGAGCACCAGTTGCATCAGCTGCAACAAAAGGGGTCAAGGATTGACGAGTTCTACGCGAGGGTGAACCACCAGTTCTCTCTCATTATCAATAAGATTAAAACCGAGTCCTACACGGACGAAACGGTGAGAGTCCTGGTGGAAACTTATCGTAACCGCGCCCTCGACGTGTTCATTCGTGGGCTAAATGGGGAAATGTCAAGGATGCTTCTAAAACAGCGTCCTTAAACCCTACCCGAGGCCTACTCGGCCTGTTTGGAAATTCAAAATGTGGATTTCCGAAATTTTTCCATTCACTCTCCCACGATGAATAATCGGGTGGTAGTGCCTCTGAAAAATTTGCCGAGCAGCTCTTACCAGCCGAATAGAAGCAACAATCCTCCACTCCCTCCGAAATCGAATTGGCGCTCTCAGGATTATCGAAACTCAAATTCACGAAATGAACGTCCTTCCGGACGCGATAGTAACCAAACCGCAGTGCGCCCACCTGTCGAAAAGATGGAGGTTGATCATTCAGTGCAAACACGAAACGTGAACTACATGAACAGGCCTAACCCATTCAAGCGCACCGCCAAGTCTGACAACCTACCACGGAAACAGCAAAGGTTGTTTCACACTGTTCCGGAGGCGACTGAGGATCTAGAAAATGATCAGGAGTCTGCCACCGATGAAAAATCTGAGGATTTTCTATCCTCCGGGCATCTAGCGTACCATACTTAGAATATACGCTACCCAATGGTCGCGTGCTAGATTTCTTAGTTGATACTGGTGCGAACAAAAATTTTATTCAAGAAGGCATTGCGACGAAGACAATTCCAGTAAAAACCTTGTTCAATGTTTCATCTGTGGGGGGCCCCGTGTTGATAAAAGACAAGGCACAAATAAGGTTATTTGAAGGCATAGGTAATTCTACAGGATTTGAATTTTTCATTTTACCAATTCTTACCGGGTTTTGTGGTATCATCGGCGACGACACTTCTTAGGGATTAGGCGCAATAATTGACAGGAAAGAAAACCTACTCCAGATAGGGGACTACAAAATTCCTCTTAAAGCCCGCAAATCTTGCGATGTTAATTTTACGTTGGGCAAGGACTTGCCCCCTGATGTTTATAAAAAAATTAGTATCTTGCTAAAAAAGTACTGCGAACTTTTTAAACCAACAAACGGAAATGAGCTTATAGATACCAGTGTCCGAGCTGAGATAAAAACCTCTACTCCTGAGCCAATTTATAGCAAAAGCTATCCATATCCAGCTTGCATGAGAAACGAAGTAGAAAAACAGCTTGATGAATTGCTCACGGAAGGCGTGATACGACCTTCGAAGAGTCCTTACAACTCACCAATTTGGGTGGTGCCAAAAAACCCAAAGGCAAATGGCGAAAAACAGTACCGAATGGTGATTGATTATAAGAGACTTAATGCAGTGACAATAGCAGACACGTATCCTATCCCTGATATTAACGCGACACTTTGCAGCCTTGGTCAGGCTAATTACTACACCACAATAGATTTAACGTCCGGTTTCCACCAGATACCAATGAAGGATGCAGACATAGCAAAAACAGCCTTTTCAACGATGAACGGGAAATATGAGTTTCTACGATTACCCTTTGGGCTGAAAAACGCCCCGGCTATTTTCCAACGGATGATAGATGATGTCCTGAAAGAATACATAGGTAAAATTTGCTATGTCTACATCGATGACATCATAGTATTTGGGAAAGACGCGGACGAACACCTAAATAACGTAGAAAAAGTTTTCTCAAGGCTTTTGCAAGCAAATTTAAAAGTAAATCTAGAAAAGACTTGTTTTTTTGAAAAAGAAGTTGATTTTCTGGGCTATGTGATTACTCCTGATGGAGTACGCGCTGATCCTAAAAAAGTAGAAGCTATAAAAATGATTTTACCCCCAAGGAATTTAAAAGACTTAAAAAGCTTCCTTGGCATGACCTCATACTATAGGAAGTTTATAAGGGACTATGCCAAGGTTGCTAAACCTTTGACCAACCTCACTCGGGGACCAAACGCGCAGGTAAAAGCCAATGCGTCAAAAAATGTAGGAGTCGAACTCGACGAAAATGCGCTGGAGGCTTTCAGCGACTTGAAGCAACTCTTAGTATCTGCCGATGTTTTAGCCTTTCCAGATTTCGAGAAACCATTCAACCTGACGACAGATGCTTCAAACTACGGTGTTGGTGCGGTTCTCTCGCAAGGAACTATAGGCGAGGATAAACCTATAGCCTACATTTCGCGGTCCCTGAACAAATCAGAGGAAAATTATGCCACAAACGAGAAGGAGCTCCTCGCCATCGTTTGGTCACTTGATAACCTGCGATCTTACCTGTATGGTGCACGCAAAATTAAAATTTACACCGACCACCAACCGCTGACGTTCCCTATGAGTAACCGCAATTATAACGCAAAGCTTAAGCGATGGAAAGCGCGTATAGAAGAGTATAACAGGTAAGACGAATGTGGTCGCCGACGCTCTCTCCCGCCTTAAGACGGAAGTAAATCCTCTCACGGAATCAATCGTTGCTCAGCCACCGTGTACTGTAACTGATGTGGCTTCCGAAACGGACACCGCATCAGAATGCACTATGCATTCTGCTGAGCAAGATAGCTCAGATCTCATACCACACGTTGAGGTACCGATTAATGTCTTCAGGAACCAAATAATCCTCAGACAGGGGGCGAGTTGTGAGTGTAGCGAAGAACCTCATAGAGGCTACAGAAGGTACTTTATTACGTTGCCCATACTAAATTGCGAATCTCTGGTAGCTGTCCTTAAACAAAATTTAAATCCAAATGTTATAAACGGGATTAAAATACCAGAATGTTCGCTCTATAGTTTGCAAAATGCTTATATTAATAATTTCAGTAAGTATAAAATTAGAATCACTCAGCGCATAGTGGAAGATGTTACAATTGCTGATAGAGTATTCAGCTTAATCGAGAAGGAGCATAAACGTGCTCATAGAAATGCTCGCGAAAATAAGGAGCAAATCCTTGAAAAATTCTACTTTCCGGCTATGTCAAAACAGGTTAGGGAATACATTAGTCAATGCGAAACATGTAAATTAAATAAATATGATAGGCATCCTGCAAAACCGTATATGCAGCCGACCCCTATCCCTAGTTATCCGTGCGAAATTCTTCACATTGATATTTTTGAAATAGAACGGCAGAAATATTTGAGCTGCATTGATAAATTCACCAAATTCGCGAAGCTTTTTCCGATAAAGAATAAATCTTCTACTCATTTGCGAACCAAACTAACAGTTGCGCTTCACTATTTTACAGTTCCACAAGCTTTAGTTATGGACAACGAGCGCGGATTTTTAACGCCACTGGTATTGAACTATATCAGATCCTTAGGAATAGAGGTATACCAAACGCCAACGCAACGAAGCGAGGCCAACGGCCAGGTCGAGAGGTTACACTCTACTTTGATTGAAATGTATCGTTGCCTTTGCACTGAATACCCTAGACTAACAACCCAGGAACGCGTTGCTATAACTGTTGATAGGTATAACAATACAATCCATTCCGTGACAAGAAGGAAACCCGCGGATGTATTCCTGAACAGAACAGCTGGGATTAACTATCAGGAGTTGACGGACTTTAGGGAACATACAAATGACAACATTAAAGCATTATTATTACATGAACAGGAAAGTAGAAATGCCAGAAACAATAAAACTCGCTCGCCCCCCCGCAATTTTAATAGTGGCGATCAATTATTTATCGCTAACAAACAAATAAAGAGCAAGCAGAAACCGCTTTATAAAAAAGAAGCTGTGGCTGAAAACAGAAATGCGACCATTGTCACACAAAGTGGGAAAAAATTCCATAAATCGGACAACAAGAATGTCTGAAAGACAAAATTAAATATCAGCAATATTAATTGAATATGGCAAACATTGGTTGAAGGGCAAAAAAAAAAAAACTCATGCGTAGATCCTTAAGCCCCAGCGGTCTGGGTACAAATCTTTTATTTTGTATTCGATCAGTCGTATGGGTTCAATTCCAGTTCACTCGATGGTCCGAGCGATATCAATCGAAGTGGTTCAACTCCTCCAGGGGACTATGACTTTAACTGACGTGAAGTCACTCGTGCCATGAGTAGGCCATTTGCAATCATCAACGCTTATGGTTAAAAGGGATTAACGCGAGCCTTCCAAGGTCATCAGAGTTTATGCCTGTATTCCGATGAAAAGGAACTGAACAGTAAAGATTCAAAGATGAAATCGATCTTTTTAGCGTTCCATAAGTTCCATAATTTTACAAAAAAGGGGGGTATACTTCAAATAAAAATATATTAAATAAAAGCAAAATTTTAACAATATTTTCTATTTTGAGGGAACGAAAAGTTCTCACTATTAATCATATTTACAATAATAAATTTGAATTACATTACAAAACGGCGGAATAAAAAATAAAAAAAAAAAAAAAAAAAAAAAGAAATAAAAAAAGGGAAAGCGTTCCACAAAATTAAGAAAAAAAAAGGAATTAACATAAAAAACTAACACCTAAATAATTTTAAATATACTAACTTACTAATCCACATAAGTCTTACATAAATGAGCCAAAATATTAATAAAAATAAATATGCTCACTTACTAAGATGTACTAACAATAACTAAACGAATTAACAAATTTACAAATAAATTCCACTCTTAACATCACCTACTGGGTCCTAATTAATCCTTCTCACCCTTATCCTCCCGAACTCCACTCAAAAGCTATAATGTTACTATTAAGGAAAAATTATTAAGTAGAATTGCTACCTTAGCATAAGGCACTCTTTTGTTAAATTTTCGGCATACACACCTCCAAGAAATTTAAAATATATGAATGAAAAAATGTTGTATTTAGTTTGTTAAGTATTAACTATTGAATTATTATTGTAGGCAAATTTAATTTCTAAAAAAGTAGAATTGTGTTATGTCCTTTTAAACCATTTAGAAAATAAAAATAGAATTATGCTAATACATAGTTATTAACGTATTCTTAGAATCTGCCTCTGTGCAACCGCACAAGCATACGTCGTATTCAACCTAGGCTCTCCCGTTTTAACTGTTCGTGATGGTTACGGATCGATAGTCAACGGACACTTCAAGCTAATCCACGAGATCGACTTGACCCGCTATGAAGAAATTCTACATCGCTTAGAGGACGAAGCTGCGGAGATAAACGACACCAATGGTATCACGGATGTCATCGCGTAACAGTTAGAAAAGATTCATACTCAACTTGATGAACTAAAGGGCCCAAAACCTATAAGACCAAGGCGCTCAATTAACTGGATCGGTTCGGCCTGGAAATGGATTGCCGGCTCACCTGATGCTTCAGACTGGGATGAAGTCCTGCGGAGCCAAAATGCAATTGTTGCCAATAACAACCAACAATATAAGATAAACTCTGAAATATTCAAAAAAACTCAGGAATTATTGCAGGCCGTCAACGGAATTGCGATGACCACGAACGACATTCGCGGACACGACAAGCTGGTAAAGTTTTCCAAACAAATACAGCAGAAAATGATGATCCTCAAGGATGATGTCGGCGAATTGGTTCGGGCATGCCAAATGGCAAAAGCTGGAGTAGTAAACAGCAACCTGTTGAATAAAGAGGAAATAAACCAGTTGATAAGCGAAATAGAAGTACTTCCTTACAGCAACGTCATCGAAGCCATTGAATACAGCGAACCCTCGATCTACACAAACGGCACCTTTTTGCTTTATGTGCTGTCCATGCCAAAGGTGGCACAAACAAGATTCAACCACCTAATCACTCGGGCAATTCTGAAGGAAGGCCAGCGAGTAGACCTGAAGTATAAAACCATTTTGATGAACAAACAACAAACGTATGGGGTCAAGGATAGTTGCCTGCATCTTACCACTGCCATGGTCTGTAAGAAGGAAGCGCTGGATTTACTACCTGAAGAAGATTGCCTACCACGACTGCTCAAGGGTGGTCAGACAAGTTGCCGCTACATAACCAGTACAGAGTCAACTGTCGAAGTACTTAAAGACGATACAATATTCCTGGATAACTTCAATAGCAGCGTTTGGTCAGGTAAAACACCCCATCAACTTTCTGGTTCTTATATTCTACAGATGGAAAACGAGACCGTTACCATTAATAACCAGAGCTATGCGAGCTCAAGCATCTCAGGAGCTCAAGTCCTTCCATCAGTTTTGACCAGCATAACCAATCGAAGCACGGCCCTGAACCTTAACCTCGTACACGAGATGGCGATTGACAACGTCCAATTACTGGGCCACCTTGCGGAAAAACCAAATTGGTTTACTGTCATCGAATCCCTGGGGTTAGTCGCTCTTTTGCTGGCGATTTGGTTCATTTGGCGCAAAATCACCGCAAGGTCAACCTGCCTGAACTAAAGATATCCTTACCAAGATGCGATAGTATCCAACGTAGGAGGCGCTCTTCCTTGCCGCATGATCTGCGGGACGCAGATTTTTGAAGGGGGAGGAGTTAACACGTTCGCTAGTGCCCAGTCCAGACAGTTCCCACAGTCAGCCACGACACGTGCGCTGTGTCAGCAGAATCCTATTTCATCATATGCTGTAACTGTGCCTTAGCATAGCTAACGCTCCACCTGTGGGAAATCAAGGCCACGGTCGTTACCGCCGGATATGCTTACACAAGCATTCTAGAGCATGGTGAAATGCCCGTGGGAAGCCAACATCGTAGCCGCTGCAATGCAACATCATGACGCAACAGATGCGTCGCTGCTGCTATACCGAGGGCTGGTGCTCGACGCTGCTACAGTTGAGGAGTTAGTTACCTAGGGGTACTAGTAGTGTTAAGACCTAATTTAAGTGTATAGTGCTAATAAAGTGACCTTTATAACGTACAAATATCTTTCAATTACTCTTAGGGCGAGTTGGCCCTTCTATTTTTTTTAGTGTAAGGATCTATGATCCTTTAACTTACATATAAAAAACAATTGTATCCTCGTTGTTGTAGCTGCTAGCTCCAAAAAGAATTAAAACGATCTTGGATGAAATTCAGTTATATAATTATTCAAAATACTTAAATTACATTTTAGTTAATAGTTAATTGAAAAGAAAGTGTGCAACGCAGGAACGAAAAAAGGATGTATAAAGTGACAGCTCAAATCAGTGTTGGTGCCTCCATTGCAATATGTAACCATAGTTGCATTTGGTAGTAGTTCAACATTCCCCACGTCTTAATTTGGTTCATTGAAAACGAACTGTCTGCTTGCGAGGTCTGTCTGATCTACGCACGGGTGGGACATCTATGTGAGGACGAGTATTCTCATTTGAAGTTAGCGAAGCCCGATGGCTCCAAAACTGACTCTGGGTCAGGATCTGGAGTTTTTATAGAAGATAATGAGGATAAGCTTCACTTTTCTCTTGGAGAGCATGCCTCGGTCTTCCAGACCGAAGTATTTGCAATTCTCAAGGCCATGGACTACGTGGTGGAAAATAGGTGGAGGGGGAGGAGTATACGTGTCTGCAGTGACAGCCAAGCTGCACTCAAGGCATTGGCCAGCCCTCTAACTACTTCCAAACTAGTTCGGCAATGCAAGTCTCGACTAAAGTATGTTGGTAAACATAATGAACTTGCTTTACTCTGGGTGCCTGGTCACTCCGAAGCCAGCTATAGCACTCCCACCTTCGGCCATCGATGCCACCATCAGAAACTGGGTGAATACTTCACTCAGCAATGACTGGGAGGCGTCGAGAGGTTGCAGATGGGCAAAACTCATGATACCTTCAATCTCAGAAGGACTATCAAACACTTGCTCTCGCTTAACAGGCGGGACTGCAGGCAACTTGTTGGACTGCTGACCGGTCACTTCACGTGGCATAGACACCTGACAATGATAGGCGTACATGACAACCCCATATGCCCATCCTGTTCTGAAGAGGAAGAGACGGCGGAACACTTTCTGTGCTTATGCCCCGCCTTTGGAAGAACTAGGTATGAGGCATTTATTTTACACCCCAAAATCTACTAAGAATTATTCGTAAATCATGCAGATTTATAATAAATTAAAAGGAACATGAAAACAGTACAATGGACGGCATGTAGTGATTCCAACAAAAAAAAAAGTAATATTAATAATAGGATTGAAGAAGGATGGCCCATCTTTGCAGCTTATATAATGTCGCTACTTGTAATCGTTTTTGCGGATTGAAAATAGGTGTCAGCGCTTGATGATCAGTGGTAAGTTCAAATCGACGACAGGTATTGATGGAAGCGAGTGACTCCGAAAACTATTGATAATGCTTATTTTTCCACCTGCGAGTAATTGATTTGGTTTTTGTTTAACGTTTTAGAAGCGAAGGCAATAGGTTTTTCGGATCCGTTTGGATATCTGAGGGAGATGATGGTGCCTATTCCATATTGCGATGCGTTCGTCGCGCGGATGATGGGTAGCTTACCATCGTAGTGTACAAGTTGAGCCGCTTCGATGATCTCATTTTTCAATGCGTTGAAGGCTGCTTCTTGTGGCTCCTTCCATTCCAAACGTTGCCCCTGCCTTCTTAGAAAAATTGTGTATAAATTTGTTATAGTAGTTTACTTTTCCAAGATGGCTGAATTCCTACCCCAAATTGCAATCGTTGGTACTGAAACAATCCGAACAGAGTGTTGATGACCATATATTTCTTCAAAACTTCGCTTAGCACAATTTGGAGATAGGCCTCATTTAAATCTCTTTTCGTAAAATTTTACCACCTTGGAGCTTATTAAAAAGTTGTTCTATTGTTGGGATAGAAAAACGATCGATCTCTATTTGCGAGTTAATCCTACTTTAAAGTCGGCACACACACGCAATGTGCCATTCGATTTTCGGATTACGACTACGGGCCCCGCCCACTCACTTGATTTAATCTGTTTCAAAACATTGGTACTTACTAGGCGATTTATCTCTGCGCGCACTTCATCGCGAATGGTAAATTATACGGTTTGCAGATCTTGGGTTTGGGGTTCGGTTTGAGAACAATGTCGGCTTTTAGTCTTGAGCACAGCCCCAATTTATTTGCGAAAAGATACTCCTTTGCCAGTGTCCCAGAACGCCACCTATCGAACGATTTACTTTAAATTATGCTAGACATGGAAACCTCATGTAAACTTATCGCTGTCTGCCTTTAGCCTATTTTAAATTCTTACGAACCGCCTTTCGTTGGCAAACATCCGAACAAGGCACACATCGGTGAGTATGAAATGGAAAGTGTAAAATAAATTACTTATTTAATTATAAATTGTCGAAATAAACCACTGGAATTAACGTGCGTTAAACTCGCTAATTTTGTTCGGGCCAACGGCAACTTTGTTTCGCTTTATTGCAAAGCAGCGCCACTGCTGGGTCAAATCTTTTATGATTCTCAATCCGTATTTGCCGTCATAACGGGAATATTAGCTCTCTAAACAAAGCATTTAGAACGGTGCCGCTTTGTTGCAACTATTACACTTGGGTTTCTGCCGCTACGCCAATAACCACATACTTAATTGCCACGCATCCTGTGCGACATAAATTCGCTCAAAAAAGTATTTTAACTACTTGAATGGAACGGACACCTCCAAGAAGAAGCGGTCGCCTCTTGAATGGCAACGCTAACATGGATATTGACACAATACTGTCGCCTATATTGGAAACCCCATCTAGCGTACCTGACACCACAGTAAGTACAAGTTCCTACGCACCACCAGCCAGTGCCCTTAGTGAAACTCCTATAAGTGAGAGTTTGCATGCCGACTGTGGAGCGCCAACCGTTCCAGTCACTACCGAGGTCACAGCCACAGACTTCATAGTAGCGCCACGTCAAAACCACGAAGGTAGTCATAACCTCGACGACATCGAGAAACGCATAGCCATGCTGGAGCTTCCCTTGAAGGTCACCCAGGTGCAGTTAAAAGAACGAGAAGCTCGAAATGAAGTACTTCGAACAGCGTTATTGAATAGCGGTAGTTCTGCCGTTACGTACGCCAGTAGTGTGGTCGAGCAAACGCAGCGAGTTCTTGCAGTCAGCCGGCGCCGAGCATCATTTCTCCAACCCGATATTAGTCGATGAACTTATCCCGAAGTTACCAATGAGCAAACGCATTGAGTGGGGTCGATACGCAGCTACCTTCCAAACACGATCCACCGCATTACATTTTAGCAATTGGCTCACATCGCTTGCAAACGTCATATGCACGGTTAACGAGGAATGCGAACTTGCCGTTCGCGAACCTAAACGTCGCCTAGTACTTCACGAGGACGAAGCCACGCCGAGAAAATGCCCTTTGTGCATGGGTCAGCACAAGTCCATTGATTGTAAGCGCCTACTTGAAGCCACAGTGGGTGATCGGTGGAACATGGTAAAATCACGTCGACTATGTTCCCCGTGTCTTAATGGGGGTCACAATACCAGCAAATGTAGAAAACGTAAAGCCTGTGGTATCGAGAGATGCGACAGGGCACATCACAAGCTGCTCCATGAACGTCAGTCAGAGCGCCCACCATCTGCATCAACGTTGTCATCTCGCAGTGCCACCCACTTTGCAAAACCTCAGTCCACGTCGTTAACGGACAATCTACGCCAGCAACCGCCTAGTGATAAAGGAGAAACAGTACTAAGTTGCTCGACTAAGTTGCCTTAAAGGAAACTTCTCTACAGCATTCTCCCAGTCACATTGTACGGAAGACACCGCCACGTGAGGAGTTACGCATTACTTGATGAAGGATCATCAATAACGATGATCGATAGTATCCTTGCAGAAGAGCTGGACTTGCAAGGGCGACCACATAGTCTAAACGTACAATGGCTTGGTGGGCAGGCAGTAGAAGAACCTGCCATCATAGTTGACCTTCATGATAGTGGTAGCGGTATAAAAAAAAACGGCATAGATTGCAACGAGTATACGCCGTGCGAATCCTTCTGCTGCCAACTCAAAGTTTGAGTCGTAGTGACCTAACAGTTGACGATAAAGGAGCGTTTCAACTGCCAGTGCAGCCCCACTCCGGTGCGACCCCACGTCTTCTAATTGGCATAGACAATTGCCATTTGACAATTGACAACGGCTCATTCGCAGCCAAGACCGAACTAGGCTGGGTTGTGTTCGGCCCGATTAGTAATTGCCTGCCGACGCCAAGAACGTGTCTTTTCCTCAACTGCCGTCCGGATGAAGCGCTACACGATATGGTAGCCGACTTCTTTATGACAGAGAGCTTTGGTGTGAGACCATCGCCGCCCATCGAAAGCGAGGCTGATATCCGGGCACGAGTGATCCTGGAGGCGAAGAGCTATCGTATTGGGACGCGTTTTCAAACTGCACTTCTATGGAAACAAGACGATGTTCAACTACCAGACAGTTACGGTATGGCCCTGAAAAGACTTAAGAGCGTTGAAAAGAAAATGAGCCATCGCCTACAAGGAAGTCATCGCCAGTTATATTCACGCACGCAAACTCATGCCATCAGAGTGCGTTCCGTCGACACCTCGTACCTGGTACCTGCCGCACTTCGGAGTAGTGAATCCGAACAAACCATCTAAACTGCGAATCGTGTTCGACGCGGCTGCTGAGGTCAATGGTATTTCCCTAAACAGTCGTCTGCTTAAGGGGCCGCAGGAATATAAGCCGCTGACATCAATTCTTTTCGGTTTTCGCGAAAGGGCAGTGGGCTTGTGTGGGGAAATAAGAGAAATGTTCCACCAAGTACTTATACGCCCAATGAACAGATGTGCCCAGAGATTTTTATGGGGCGACGCTGATTTTAACCGCACGCCCAACGTGTACGAAATGTGCGTGATGACCTTTGGAGCTACCTGCAGACAAACAGTACACAGCCCGTGCTATAACCGCTATTTTGGAAAACCATTATGTAGACGACTTCGTAGACAGCTTCAGCTCACCAAAGGACGCCATCGCCGTTGCAGCTCAAGTGAGAGCCATTCATATGAACGCCGGTTTCGAATTACGTAATTTTACATCGAACTCGACAGAAGTTATTGCTGCTTTAGATGGCGTCGACGTGGATAAGGTGATTGGCGCTAAGGACGTTTTGGGTACAGAAAGGGTCCTCGGTTTACACTGGCACTCAACGAATGACAGCTTCAAGTTTGAACTGAAGTACAATAAAGTAAGCGAAGCCGTGATGAGTGGCACCAGATGTCCTACTAAGAGGGAGTTCCTCAGCGTGGTTGTGTCCGTTTTCGACCCACTGGGGTTCTTGGGAAACTTCGTCGTCGGAGCGAAACTGTTAATGCGAGAGGTATGGAGGTACTAAACGCGCTGGGACGATCCACTTCCCGTCAACATTGCCGCACTTTGGGAGAAATGGCGCAGCCAACTTTTTACTTCCGCAACGGCATTCCGGAAGAACTACAACACCATACGTTCGTAGACGCCAAAGAGAATGCCTTAGCTGCCGTCACGTATTGAAGATCTAGAAATACTCATGGAGATATAATCTAAGTGCGCGCCATTGAAGGCTCTCACCGTGCCGCGCTTAGAGTTGCAAGCTGCCGTGTCGGGAACGCGTCTACAGCAAGCCGTATGTGAAGCAAACTCCTACAAAATCAACAAGCGGTTCATTTGGAGCGATTCAAGTACCGTTATCAAATGGATTTTTGAGCACCGCAAATACAAACCATTTGTTCAACACAGGATCGCAGAAGTCTTAGCCGCAACACAAGTATCCGATTGGAGGTGGATACCCACTGCCGAAAACGTGGCCGACGAAGCTAATTGTGCCAACAATAAGATAATTTTTGAATCTACTGCGCGTTGGATAAGAGGACCGTCCTTTCTGCGAGATCAGGAGCATGCCTGGCCATCCGAAGATGTGATATCTGCCGACATAGAATATCAAGATGAAGAGCTACGACCACGACACATCCTCACCATTATAAGTGAAAACTCTATAAATTTTAACCGCTTATCTTCGTACAACAGGTTACTGAGGAGTACAGGCTGGGTCATACTCTTCGTTAGGATATGTCGTCGCGCACAAAAAAAGAGACCCTACGGTCTTTGCGCTGGTGATCTCGAAACAGCGAAGCTCACTCTATGGCGCCTCGTTCAGGCCGAGTCCTCTCCTGAAGAAATTCAGCGCATCCAAAGTAGACAAGAAATACCGTGCCAGAGCTCGCGGCTGCAGTTGCTACCATATGTAGACGAGGACGGTGTACTCCGTGCTCACAGGCGGATTGACGCTGCCACCTGGATCCCGATGCAATCGAGGCGCCCTATAATATTACCACCCACACACGCATATACAAAGTTGGTCACCGCCCATCATCATGCTCTCATGGGTCACCAAAATTCAGAAGCAACCATATGCGCTGCCCGCCGCGTCTATTGGGTACCTCGTCTAAGAACGCTCCTACGTACTGTTATTGCCAACTGCAACGTACGCCGTGTCCGCAAAGCAACACCAGTTCGGCCACTAATGGGACCACTTCCCGCTGACAGAACCACACCCTACGTAAGACCCTTTACCTACACGGGCATGGATTACTTTGGCCCTCTAAGCGAAACAGTGCGTCGGAGTACCAAGAAGAGGTGGGTAGCACTCTTTCCCCTTTTTCACCACAAGATTAGTGCACCTAGAAATTGCGCACGACCTGAGTACCGACTCGTGCATCATAGTAATCCGAAACTTCATCAATCGTAGGGGAGTGCCTGTGAGGCTAAGATCCGACAACGGAAAGAATTTTATCGGCTTCAATAATCAAGCGCAAAGATTGTCCGAAGTCTTTGATTGTGAACGTGTGCAGGGTGAGCTGTCGCACAGAGGCATCGAATGGATTTTCAACTCCCCGTTTAATCCATCTGAAGGAGGATCCTGGGAAAGAATGGTGCAGTGCGTGAAGAGAGTGTTACGGCACTCGCTAAAGGAAGTGGCGCCTCGTGAGCATTCACTTAATTGTTTTCTCGTCGAAGCAGAAAACTTCGTCAACTCCCGGCCCCTCACGCACCTGCCCATCTCTGCAAATCAGGAACAGCCCTTGACGCCGAATGATTTCCTCCTGGGGTCAGCCAACGCCGCACATACTCCGAGCGTCAGTGAAATTCCAGCAAGCGCTCTTGCTATCAGACAGCAGTGGCGCATCGCCCGTCAACTCAGGGACAACTTCTGGAAGAGATGGGTTCTCCAGTACCTCCCCACTCTTACACGTCGAACAAAGTGGTGTCAACCAAGGAAGCCTCTAAAGGAAGGAGATTTGGTATTCGTATGTGATCCTAACGTGCCGAGAAGGGAATGGTGTCGAGGCGTGGTGGAGCAGCTATATCCGGGTTAAGATGGCGAAGTACGTCAAGTCGACGTGCGTCCCAACTCTGGAGTGAAGCGAAGAGCCGCCTCTAAGCTGGCCGTTCTGGATGTCGAAAATCTGTGAAACCGGTGCTTCACGGGGGTGGTGATGTCCCAGAACGCCACCTATCGAACGATTTATTTTAAATTATGCTAGATATGGAAACCTCATGTAAATTTATCGCTGTCTGCCTTTCGCCTATTTTAAATTCGTACGAACCGCCATTCGTTGGCAAACATCCGAACAAGGCACACAGCGGTGAGTATGAAATGGAAAGTGTAAAATAAATTACTTATTTAATTATAAATTGTAAAAATAAATCACTGGAATTAACGTGCGTTAAACTCGCTAATTTTGTTTGGGCCAACGACAGTCAGGTTAGATAGCGAATTAGTGAGATGTTTGTTTGTTACCTGGCTTACTTCTTTAGCATAACATAGGTTAGACTCCAAGGATGGCGGAATATCAACATGGAACTTTAGCTTTCTAAACCAATCTAACCCTAGGATGTTTGATGTTTGGTTTCCACCACGAACAACGGCAGATCTTCGTCGACATCGTTGCAGCGTACAAGCACCATGGAAATACCCATTAGTGGTAAGTGGTGACCTCCGTAAGCTATTAGTACTTGGAATGTATGATGGCTCTCCTTATGCCCTGTAACCTTCGATGCCAACCAACGAACATAAGGCGCCTGTGTCGACTTCATGTTTTTGTTCGCGACTGCCAGAGGCGTGTACGACATCTATAATACTGATGATTTAGAAGGCCTTGTTGTCAATAGTATTTACGTGGTTAGACCTAGTGGAATTCTTCTGACTAACAGATGACTGGCAAACGGAGAGGCAATGTGTTCCGTTTTTCAACAGACGTTGCAATTTGTTTTCTTTTGTAGTGGACACAGTCTGATCTTGCAAGACTTACTCCACAACCTGGACATGATTTGAGTGAACCACGAGACTGACCTCGTCCTCTCCCTTTGTCAGGGGATCGACTAGAGGGTCGGCTGATGAAAATTTATAAACTCTACTGACTGTTGCTGAGTCGGCTTCTTTCAATTCCGAGCAAGTCCGCTTGGTTGATTCGAAGATTGAGGATATTTGTAGAACTTCTTTTAAAGATGGGTTAGTTTTTTGCAACGCGGCCACCCGTACCTTTTCATGCGGCGTATGCATTACTACTACTTATGTTACGAATTTTGCCGTCGACATATGATTCAATACACCCACCCAGCAGGAAGATCCGAGAAGTGGCGAAAATAAACGTATGTGGCCATGAAATAGAATCAGCCCCAGATCTGAAATACCTCGGAATCATACTGGATGCTAGATTAACATTCAAGCGGCATATTGAATATGCAGTCGGAAAAGCGGAAAAAGTCGCAGTAGCGCTTTCGAGACTGATGCTTAACGTCGGAGGTCCAAAGCAACAGCGAAGGCAGTTATACGCCAATATAGTCAGAAGTGTCCTGCTATACGGGTTTCAAATATGGGGTGAAGCCTTTAAGAAGACGTCATACGCACGCGAAGCGAAGTCTTTATACCGGCTCTGCGCGGTTAAGGTATGCTGCGCTTACCGAACTACATCGGAAGATGCTGCGTTGGTTATTGCTGGCCTATGTCCAATAGATATCCTGGCGACGCAGACGTTGGCAAGATCTGTAAACAAGGCGAATCGCCAAGCAGAAATCAAGATCTACTGGCAACAGTGGCAATGCCGTTGGGACCAGACAGATAAAGGTCGCTGGACACACCGTCTCATACCATCAATAGAAAAATGGTTAAGCCGGAAACATGGAGAAGTAAACTTCTAGTTAACCCAAATGCTTACGGGGCATGGCTGTTTTAAATCTTACTTTTATAGATTTAAAATCGATGATGACCCTTACTGCACTCTCTGCGAAGAGGACGATATCCAAGATGCTGAACATTGCTTTTTTGCCTGTACATATTTTGAAGATGAACGAAACTGCCTAAACGTACAGGTAGGGCGGCTGACAAAAGTAGAGAATTTGATCGATATAATGCTCGAATCGATCGAAAACTGGTCTGCCGTCTGCAACATGGCAAATATGGTAATATCGAAACTACGTCAGGCGGAACGACTCCGCAGAAATACATAATCTTTTAATGTCGGTTGACGGCAACAAACTTCACACCGAATCGGCGGCTCGGAACCTAGTCCGTTCGGACTGCCTGCACTAATAAAAAAAAAAAAAAAAAAAAAAAAAATGTAAGCAGTTTGGCTCTTTGGCCCTAAGCACAGCTCCCAACGAACAGCCCAAAGCGGTTACACACGGCCGGGTAGCCCGGAATCTCGTCCGTTCCGGCTACCAAGAAAGGTTAGTGCTCAATAAACTACTTTTGAGAAATTTATATATATATGTATGTTAAATCCTCAGCTAAAAAATATTGTGTTTTTCCCAATAGTTCATACAAAGCAGAAAAAATCGAATTAAGTAAGTAGACGGCTCGGAATCCAGTCCGTTCCGACCGTTGCAGAATAGTTGGAAACCATAAATTTTGAAAAACCAGACGAGAAGAAGTAAAGAGAGTAACAGAGCGGCTCGGAACCCAGTTCGTTCCGACCGGCGGGCAAGGTAATCCAAAATCGTAAATTATATTAAAATCAATAGTTTATATAATAGGAGAAATACCATGTTGAGCGGCTTGGAACCTCGTTCGTTCCAACCGGCAGTCAAGCAAAAAAAAAAAAAAAAAAAAAAAAAAAATGCTTGGAAATGAAACGGGGCAATTTAAACCCCCACGAAGATGTAACAAACAACAGTACAGAGGGCGGTACAAACAGACTTCACGTACGTAGAGCGTAAGCTCAAGCCATCTCCCGACGAAATACCTGACGGTAGTACCGGGGGAAGTGATACTCAGACAGTAGGAGGTTTAGTTAGGGTTAAAGTCCCACACTGACAAACCGGTGACGGTTAGGCTTTCGATGCTTCCTCCTCGTAAAAAAAAAAAAAAAAAAAAAAACCCACTCATGCTAGATTTGTGAGGTTACGTGTGCTCTGATGTAATTAAGACAGTCACGCCAACCACACCAACTCTCGTCGCCAAATGTTGTAGCTGCTAGCTCCAAAAAGAATTAAAACGATCTTGGATGAAATTCAGTTGTATAATTATTAGAACTATTTAAATTACATTTTAGTTAATAGCTAATTGAAAAGAAAGTGTGCAACGCTTGCGCCAATGAAGAAAAGAAGATGGAAGGGAAAAATAATGTATAAAAGTGACAGCTCACATCAGCGTTGGTACCTCCATTGCAATATGTAACCATAGTTGCATTTGGTACTATTTCAACACTCGTATATTCGTGCGTTATGCGAATGAGCCCCTCGCTTCGTTCGAGCGGGTATGGCGGGTACATACATAAGTACGTTCTTCAATGAAAGAAAAGCTAGCTTCTATGCAAAAAACAATAGAAATAAAACAAACAACAATCGTAACTTTATGCATTGAACTTGACGAAATTGTGTGTTGTGTCGTCTTATCTGTGAATAATGAATTAGGCCCAGTTTTTAAATGCGCATGTGTAGAAAAACCTTGCGTAGGGCTAAAAACACAGGCATGCAGAGTTTAGGGATTTACATAAGTATGTACATACATACATATTCAAATTTGCATATAAATAATAATATCTTGCCTAAGTGCTATCGCCCATAGTATGTAGCGCTGAGGCGGAGCAACTAAACCCAAAAGCATTACATAATATTCACGCAGAAATGCTATGGAAAATACGTTGAATCGCAATTTATTCTCTATGAGATGTAAACAACAGATTATTGAGTTTATCCGATTCATTTTATTCATTACAAAATTCGACCGAAAAACGGAAATTTTTATAGTTGCTCTTTTCTAATAGTCTGCCCTATCACTTAGTACGTCGTAGAAAAGTTACAAACTTAACCCTCCGCTACGAATACGAAAAATTTGCTATCGCCGAGTGAACTCGAAAAAAGCTGCTAAATTCAAATGCCAAATTTTGAGGTTTCGACATGACAACGAAACTTAAACTCGTCCAAACGACAACAGCGTCATCCATCTAATTGAACGAGATGCTCCAACGAAGAGGATTTTTGACAGTTCGCTGACGCTTGATGGTTTATTTTAGATCTGCAACTCACCTCGAAATCAAATAAACACTAACGTGTGCAGTGGGTGCGTTTTCCAATTTTGTTGCAAGCGAAATTTAATATTTAAAGTAAGGTCAAACCAAAGTTTTCGCCTTCTGCGAACACTCAGCTCTTATCAGCTTTGTGTAGAGTTATCCAAGCAACATCACGCAAGGTCCTCTATCGATCATTAGTATATTTAACCTATCTTTTCTTTCAGCATTTTATATTAGTATCAAAAACTTGCTTTCGAGCAAGAGTGTGCGATATTTTTAATCAAAATTCATAGTTTTTATGTGCAAAAGTTATCGGGGGTTCATGCAGCTGTATAACTTGAAAAAACTACATAGAATCGGCTCCTCTATTTTCAATTCCGGTTTGCTGCGGGGTTCAAGAAGAATGCGATTTATTGAGAATCCCTTCAAATCTTTCTTTAAAAGTAGAAAATAATTTTTAGAAATATAGTTCAAAACCCCCCACGCCTTTTGTAATGATATTATTTTAAATTGTGTCCATTATTAGGTCTAAGTATCTATCATTAAAGCTTTTTTTAGATTTTTTTGCTCGGCATGATTTAAAGTTTGAAATTATGTATACACAAACATTTGAAAAAACGACAAATTTTAACATGTTATTTGATGTTTATATAAATAACTTAGAAACACATAATTCGATTTAGTTTTACTCTAAACATTTGTTTGTTTGTGATTTTCATTTCAGGAATTCATACTAGAACAAAAAAGATATCTAGGCATGCCAAAGTCTAAGAGTTGTGTACAAGTTATTAAATCCAGCCCTCGTGATAGGTATAAATTTATTATGTTTGTCTAACATTAATGGAATAATATTCGCATAAAGTTGGGTGAGAAACCTTGAGCAAACCACAGTGTTGCATCAAACCCTTAAGCAATATCAATATATATTATTATTTTTATATACTTGAAATACATGTTGCATAATTATCTATTTACAATCATACATATACACATACTTACCATTGCACACCCAACATATTCACATACTTACCATTGTACACTTTACATATATACATATAATATCACTATACTTACCATACCTTATACTTACCTTATATACACATAACATACATACCAACATCTTCGCATTTTGTGTACACAGTTAGCTCTAAGCCGTTAGTTTAAGTCTTAGGCTAAGTGCACTGAAATGTTGAAATAAAAAATCACTTGAAAAGTAACAGTTGAATCGCGAAAATCTTTGCATTCTAAACCCATGGCATTGTTGTTGCTGTCGTGCACTCCCTAATTTGTAAAGTAAAAAAAAAAAGTAAAATAGAAAAAAGTGTATTTCTTAAAAACTATTAAGAATTTTCATGGCGCCCGAGCAGGGACAAAG
This sequence comes from Philophylla caesio, assembly GCA_963971545.1. NCBI lineage: Eukaryota > Metazoa > Arthropoda > Insecta > Diptera > Tephritidae > Philophylla > Philophylla caesio. The sequence goes on from OZ020605.1 coordinate 20,729,514, forward strand.
TGCGTGACTTAATTAAAAATAAAATCAAATAAACATTTTAAAAATAAAAATAAAACAAAACTTGATTTCTTAGTTTTGCATATATTGTACATAAACAATACAGTCTATATTTCGCAACAACAATTGCCCGCGTATTCTTGCACTAAGATTTTTGCTTGCAAGTCCGATTTCGCGCCAAGTGTCGTGTTTCAACCAAGTAAAAGACAATAGACCTGTGCGCAAACCTAAATAAAAAGTGGTGGTGACAAATTTTAAAACTTATTTACCCAAAAATAACATAAACATTCAAAATCACGAAATCTGGTGATTAAAAAACTAAAAAATTACTGTGAACATATAAACAATAAAAACGCGTACATAATTGTAATTTCGGGGTCATTTGCCCAAAAAAGTCGCCGCTACTTACCTTTTTTGGATCATCGTCGCAGTCTCCTGGGGTTTTCAGTCAACGCTGCTAACAATCAGCCGCTGTTGTCGTTGCCGTCGCTGCTGCCGCCACTGCTGCCGTCGCTTTGAATGAGCTGCAATTGCCTGATTTGCCAGAGGGAAGTGAGAGCAGGCAAAAAGCCTACGCATTCACATAAGGTAACGAGTGCGAACAATTGAAAGTTGTGTTGTTTAATTGAAATATTAAAATTTGTAATAAAAATAAATTAAAGCAATACCAAAATATTGGTTATCACACTTTCAATTATTGGCAGCTCCTTGTTCACTTTATTATACTCGTATGTATGCATACACATAATCGTACATACAAACATACGTATATGTAATTGTCTATGTACAACCATTCGTACACATACATACATTAGTGTACATAGCAAACGTACAGTGGAAGTGAAGCAAGGGTACAGTGGGATCTTGCTCATAAAGGGTGTGACAATTGAGTTAAAATAAAGGGTGTACCAACAGTGACGCGAAATCGTAATATTAAAATTTTATCTTGTTCGTAAATTAAATTTTATTTTCGACATACATATGATTAAAAATAAATTTGTGTTTATAATTTGGTCAATAATAATAAATTAAATATTCAAATTAAATACAAATTTCTCGATTTTTCGCTTTTTGTGGAATTATTTTGCATTGGTGTTTGTGCATGCTCATATTCTTGCGCATTAACCACTGCTTGGCGTGATAGCTATTTTTCGAAGAGCAGGTAAGATTTGTAAAGATTTTAAATAAATTTTAGTTTCATCTTTTCGACTACAAATTCTCCCAGTTTTTAATTTTTTCGTGAATTAACTAATTCAAGTAATTCAAATTAGCAAGCCAAAATCAACTATTTCTAGTTTCTCTCCAAGTAAGGAGATGAGTGAACTAAAGCTATTAAAGCGCCAACGAACTGTTGCGAAGAACAGTATACTCCGCATAAAAACGGGCCTCCTCGAGAAAACCATGTCGCTGGATCCAATCGAGTTGAAATTTCGACTTGACATATTAAATTCCCATAGCGAAAAGCTAATGAAATGTCAGTCGAAAATAGAAGAGATTGACGAAGAAGACATGGCCCGTGGGGAGTTAGAGGACATAATTGTGGAAACAAAATCTATTATTAAATCAATTTTAGCCAAAAATAGACCCTCAATTGCCGAAGCTTCCTTCATAGCGCCTCACAGCTCTAGGCTCCCTAAAATGAATTTGCCAAAATTTAAAGGGCAATATTCGGAGTTCAAAAACTTTATGAGTTTGTTCGAGAGCCTAGTCCATAATGATCCCACTATTCCAGATATTGAGAAATTTAACCGCTTAGTAAACTGTCTATCTGGTGAAGCTCTGGGAACGGTAAAGGCCTTTCAAATGTCGGACGAAAATTACCCGAAGGCTTTGGCGAGTCTCAAAAAAGTTTATGACAACAAATGCCTTATATTTTTCGACACCATTTCAAAACTTTTTGAACTGCCAAATATTCCAAAACCATCTGCGCTTTCATTGCGTACGATGATTGACACTGTGTCAGCTGTTTATGAATCATTGCTGTCGTTGGGTGACGAAAAAAATATCACTACCGCAATCATAATTCACCTGGTAATGTGAAAGGTTGACCCCATTACTCGGTCAAAACAGCTGGATTATGACAAGTTGCCATTATGGCGAGATTGCGAGACAGCATTAAACAAGCGCTACCAGCATTTATCTGCCGATGAAGCTTCAACCTCAAGATTAAAGTCATCCATCAGCGCTAATATCCAAAAACCCCACCCTCATATGGACAAGACAAAGTCCGCTTTAGTTACTTCTAACAAACAGTCGGTGTGTTCACACTGTAAATCTAAAGATCATAACATTTGCGCGTGTCCTACGTTCAAAACTCTCTCTGCACAGCAGAGATTTGAGTTTGCGAAATCAGTTCCCTTATGCATAAATTGCTTGCGAAAGGGCCACACTGTTTCAAAGTGCAGAGCGGATAGGTGTCGTGTATGCAATCGCTCGCATCACACGTTACTTCACCAGTATCCGATATCTTTCGAAACTGCACCTCAACCTTCGACCTCGCATGCCATGCACACAACGAGTATGCCAGATCGTGTTATGTTGGCTACAGCCGTGGTAAACATAAAAAGCATTTCCGGAGAGTACCTGCCTGCGCGAGCTTTATTGGATTCTGGATCTCAAGTAAACTTTATCACCGAGGAGTTGGCGCAGAAATTAAGGATTCGTCGTCAAGCTTCATCGTTAAACGTCATTGGCATCGGTAATGCGAATAAGAAAGTAAGGACAAAATTAAACGCGTTTGTGAAATCGAGGGTTAATAATCACGAATTTTCGGCAGAATTTTGGATAATGCGATCAATTTCCGCTGATCATCTAGATCACAATATAAATTTCGTTAATAGATTCTGTAGTCCAAAGGTTCTGGGCGATGGAAGACTTACCGTCAGAAACAAATTCCACAAAATTCACACCTAAACAAAGAGAGTGTGAAGAGCTTTTCGCCAAAACCACCCAAGTTTTGCCGTCAGGAAGGCTTCAAGTCAGAATGCCGTTTAAAGCTGATCGTAAATTGCTGGGTCATTCATATGAAACTGCAACTAGGCGTTTTCAGGCATTGGAGAGAAAAACATTGAAAGATCCAGAACTTCGTAAAATGTATCTGGATTTCATGAATGAATATATTGACTTGGGTCACATGAGCCCAACAAATAATAAGATCCCAAGTGAGCCACACTACTTCATTCCGCACCAATGTATTCTTCGGCCTGAAAGTACGACAACAAAGTTACGAGTCGTTTTCGACGCGTCGAGTCGCACTTCGACTCAAATTGCGTTGAATGAAATATTGTTGGTTGGGCCGACTATCCAGGAAGAGCTGTATTCCACTCGTCTTCGTTTTCGTCTGCATAAATTTGCATTTACGGCAGACATTACTAAAATATATCGCCAAATTCTCATGCACAAAGAAGATAGAAACTTTCAGCTTGTAGTGTGGAGAAGGCATCCCGCTGAGCAACTTCAAATTTTTCGCCTCAACACCGTAACATACGGCACTGCGCCTGCTCCATTTCTCGCGACACGGTGTTTACAAATGCTCAGCGATGCCAATGCGACTAACTATCCACTCGGTTCAAAGGCTATTAAAGAAGATTTCTATGTTGATGACCTTCTTACAGGATCAGAAAATTTGGAGTCGCTAGATCTTATTAAAAGTGAGGTAATTACAATACTAAGCTCGGCAGGATTAAAATTAACCAAGTGGTTTTCAAACCATCCATTATTGTTCGAAAGTGAGAGTTCTGAAAAGTCATTAAATTTCAATGACACAGATTCCACAAAAACACTTGGAATCCATTTGATGCCGAAAGAGGATTTGTTTCGATTCGTATTGGACGATAGTTTTACAGATTTACTAGCTACAAAACGAAACATTTGATTGGTTTCGGCTCGTCTTTTCGATCCTCTTGGTTTACTAGCCCCACTAGTCACCAAAGCAAAAATTTTACTGCAAGAGCTTTGGCTTCAGAAACTAGATTGGGATGAGTCGATTCCATTGCACCTTAACACTAGCTGGCAAAGTTTCAAAGCCAACTTACTGCATCTTTCGTCAATTAGCATTCCTCGGTATGTTAACACAGAGTCGAGTGCAAGCTGCCAAGTTCATGGCTTCGCCGACGCCTCAATGAGAGCGTACGGCTGCTGCATATATTTGCGCTGCAAATCCGCTAGTGGTACGAAATGCATGCTGCTGACTGCAAAATCTAGAGTGGCTCCGCTAAAGACGAAATCTCTTCCGCGTTTAGAGCTCTCGGCAGCACATCTTCTGGGCAAACTATGCTCGAGAATTGCACAAATGTTGAGTCGACCAATTGAAAATGTAAACTTCTGGACAGACTCGGAGATCGTTATGCACTGGATAAAAACACATCCATCTGCCTTGCAGACCTTTGTTGCAAATAGAGTGTCCGAAATCCAAGAGATGACTGATAAGGCTGTTTGGCGGCATGTGCCAACGAAACAAAATCCTGCGGATCAAGTGTCTCGGCGTTGTAACGTGGACGAATTAAACAATTCAATTTGGTTTAGCGGTCCACAGTTCCTCTTAGAAGACTCCGCTCAATGGCCTACAAATTCCCACTTCCAACTCTCTCCAGAAGACAAAGCATTAGAGAAGAAGAAGAGTGCTGTAGCTTTAGTAGCTCATACTAATGAACGCAACTCAATTATAATTCATATTGATAACTTTTCTTCTCACCAAAAACAGCTTCGGATTGTCGCTTATATTTTAAGGTGGGTCCGGCGCATTAAGGACCCCACAGCGATCTTTACAAACGAACTGACGGCAGAAGAGTTAAACACGAGTTTCTTAAAAATTGTTGAAATGGTTCAACAGTCAGAATTTAGTGAAGAAATTCTGAAACTCAGAAAAGGTGTCACACTACCCGCTAGCTTACAAAAACTCAATCCGTTTTTACAAGACTACTCGGAGCGTTCTTTTTCGTTTAATTTACTCCGAGTAGGAGGCCGCTTATTACACGCGCCTCTCCCATACGATGCCAAGTTCCCATTGCTCTTAAGCAAGAACTTGAACTTCGTTAACACATATGTACGGTACCTACATTTTCGTAACCACCATGCTGGGGCAAAAGCATTGGTAGCGCTTCTTCGAGAACGAATTTGGCTGAAAGCAGTACATTTAGAATTGGTATCAGACTTGTCTTCTAATTGTTTTATTTTCGCCCTAAAAAGGTTCATTGGACGCCGAGGGATGCCGCAGAAGGTGTACACCGACAACGCCACCAATTTCGTCGGCGCCGACCGCAAGCTGCGCGAGCTGAGAGACGCGTTCGTGGCCTAAAAAACGGAAGTGGAGAGATTCGCGGCGGAAGAAGGGTTCAACTTCGCCTTTATACCACCCAGGGCACCGCACTTCGGCGGGTTGTGGGAGGCGGCAGTAAAGTCCGCCAAGCACCTTCTCGTACGCGCAATCGGCAACGCGCTGCTCACCGTCGAAGAACTGCAAACGCTGCTCGCCGAGATCGAGGCAATTCTGAACTCGCGCCCTCTAGCACCGCTGAGCCAAGATCAGAACGATGGCGAGGCTCTAACGCCAGCACACCTCCTGATTGGGTGTCCACTACGAGCGTTACCACCAGCGCAAGTGCCGGCGGACCCAATTCGCTGTTGCGACAGATGGCAACTTGTTTGTTGTCTCAAGCAACAGTTTTGGCGACAGTGGTCCAAGAGTTACCTGACGGGCCTTCAAGAGCGGAACAAGTGGATCCATCCGCAGCGCAACTTTGTACCCAACGACCTCGTCTTAGTTCAGGAGGACAACGTTCCGCCTCAACAGTGGGGGCTCGGTCGCGTCGCCGCAATCGTCCCAGGAAAAGACGGCAACGTGCGAGTGGCAGACGTCGCAACTAAGACGGGAGTTATTAAACGTCCAATACACAGGCTTGCCTTGCTACCTATTGAAGGATGATGATCCTGTCAAGGTGGCCGGTGTTGCATCAAACCCTTAATCAATATCAATATATATTATTATTTTTATATACTTGAAATACATGTTGCATAATTATCTATTTACAATCATACATATACACATACTTACCATTGTACACCCAACATATTCACATACTTACCATTGTACACTTTACATATATACATATAATATCACTATACTTACCATACCTTATACTTACCTTATATACACATAACATACATACCAACATCTTCTCCTTTTGTGTACACAGTTAGCTCTAAGCCGTTAGTTTAAGTCTTAGGCTAAGTGCACTGAAATGTTGTAATAAAAAATCACTTGAAAAGTAACAATTGAATCGCGAACATCTTTGCATTTTAAATCCAAGGCATTGTTGTTGCTGTCGTGCACTCCCAAATTTGTAAAGTAAAAAAAAAAACGTAAAATAGAAAAAAGGGTATTTCTTAAAAACTATTAAGAACTTTCACACAGAAAATATCAAAAACAAACACCAGAGACACCAAGTTCCATTCTATTAGAATGAGAAGAATAGATTACCAATCAAAGAGACATACTCGAGCTTTAAACAAACAAAGATATACACCCCTATGCTGGAATCCGTCATACGTTCGATTAGGCTACGAATCGTAGAATCGGTATGCTCAAATCCGCTTTTCGTAATCGTAAATTCGTAATATAGGTATGCCATAATCCGTCGGAGCTGTTGCAGTGCATATACATTAGGGTGACAGTTAATTTCGAAAGTGATATTTTCTTTGGTCTCAGTATTTTTTTGTGTGTAGTTTTATTTAAAAAAAATTCTAGTAAAATTTCAAGGTCGTAGGAAGAGGATTAGGGGGCGCGTCGGCCCCCCAAAGTTACACAAACTACGTTTTTTCACGCAAATTCTTACTTTGACTGCTTGTAACTTTCTCTGTGTTTTTTTTTTTTAAACATTACTGGCGAAAGATGTTCATTAATATGTCTACAATAACATCTGTCAATAACATTTTTGTCTAATGTTAATATTTAATGAAAAAAACTTAAATATAGGAGAAAAAGTACGCCTCAATGTCGATTTATTATACTTAAATAAAATTACTTATATGATTCAAATTTTGGATTTTGTTCAGATTTATTTAATTAAAGATTCATATAGAAAATTCCTTATGATTTACGTAAGAGTAGCTTCAACAATTATATACAGTAAGACCTCGCTAGTCCGAACTTCAGACTTTTTTGTTTACTTTTGTTTTCAAGTGTAAGAATTGTCTTTAAAAGTTTGCTTCAAATTTTTTTTGCCTGTATGCTGAAGCGATCTATAATATTGACAATTGTGACCGAGAATATTCCCGTTACAACCTCAACAATATTATTCTCAATGCTTGCGTAAGCTACCGACAAAAAATCAGCACCAATGTTTCTCGGAAAATAGATTCTTATTTTACAGTTATATGCAGCAGCCGCAAACATTTTTTAATAGCATTAAATTTGCAAAAAAATCATTCGAAGTGAAAATTTGAATGTGAAAAGTCGAAAATGTCTGCTAGAAATTTACGTGAACGCATATATTTAATTGGTTATTGTACCAACTCATAAACGGGAAGTAAACTACCCTCCAATATAGAAGTGTTGAAAGTTTTGTTTTTCAATTTACGTGTAGTAAAAAAAAATTTACGGGAAAGTTCAGATTTAGTTGTAAAAGAACTATTCGTGTTCTGGGAAAAAGCCCGCATTCCGGTCAAGGATAAACAACACTGCATTACAAATGTAGAGAAATTGTATAAAGAATGGCAAAGCTTTCAAAAAGATTCAAAGAAGACTTCTAATTTCCATAAGAGCAAAGTAAACACGTGGAAAGAAAAATTGGATATGCTTTTTGACGTGGCGCATGCAAGTGCATTAAAAATAATGTCGAATCAAGAAGATATTGATTTCTTGATAAGTCAACGAAAAACGGGGCGCCCAGGCTTTATGTATGGTATCGATTACGAAGAAGTACGCCGAGAGTGCCGACTTGAAGAACGCAACAACAATTTATTACAAGTGGAGCGGAATAATCGTGAAATTGCATTAATGGGTTCGTTGTATGTTATTGTTTATTTTTTATTTTCTATAAATTAAGTCGTTTTTATTAGATGAAACTGCAGAGTTGCTGTCATCTGAATCTTCAGAGAATGATAACAGTTTTCCAGATATGGAATGTGACCCACGTTGTAGTCAACCTCCAGCCAAAAAATGTAGGCGAACAAATAAAATACTAACACCAAAACTGGCGGCCGCACTCGATGTCTGTAAAATCAGTGACAGACATGCGGTTCATCTAATAAGCGCAGTCGTTGAAGCTCTGGGTAATAATGTTGAAGATTATATTTTAAACCAAACGTCTGTACACCAGGAAAGGGAACAAATCCGTGAAGAAAGAATTTCAGCATTAAAAAATAAATTAAAATTAAATGAGCTCGACGCTATCTGCCTTCATTGGGATGGTAAACTTTTGCCGGCGCTGACGGGAAATGATAAAGTTGATAGGTTGCCTATAATAATATCGAGCGGTAAAGTTGAACAGCTTCTTGAAATACCTGCACTTGATTCCGGTACTGGAAAAGAACAGGCATCCGCTGTATGCGATGCTATTTATGAATATGGTCTGCAAAATCACATCAAAGCTTTAGTGTTTGATACAACAGCGGTCAATACTGGGCGTTTCAATGGTACCTGTACGTTAATTGAAAATAATTTACAAAGACAACTTTTATGGTTACCATGCCGTCATCATATATACGAGATTGTTTTAAGATGCGTTTTCGAAGAAAAAATAAGCTGTTATGGAAGTCCAAACGTTAAAATGTTTGAGAAATTTAAAAATGCTTGGGCTAAGATTGATGCTAAAAACTATGAGTATGGCATCAACGATCCAACTGTCAAGACGTACATGAAAGAGTCTGCTGTTCGCATTATCGGTGCAGTAAATAATATCTTGGAAGAAAAACAACCCAGGTAAGACTATAAAGAATTCTTGGAACTCACTTTGCTCTTCCTGGGTCAAAAACCAGAAAAGACACATCCAAACAGCCTAATGTTTCGATCGCCAGGAGCTGTTCACAATGCAAGGTGGATGGCAAAAGCGATTTACTGTCTAAAAATATTTTTATTCCGTAACGAGTTCCAGCTTTCAGCAACTGAATTAAATGGGCTTCGTCAAATTTGTGTTTTTATTGCTGAAGTCTATGTCGAAGCGTGGTTTTCTGCTCCTTTGGCCATTAAAGCGCCATATCAAGATTTTTTATTTTTACAAAAACCTGAAAACTTCAAAAAAATTGATGCTGCTATATCTTATGTTGCTCTTAAAAAGTTCAGGAACCACTTGTGGTATTTAAGCCCTGAGGCGGTTGGTCTTGCATTTTTTGACAGCAACGTATCCCTTTTTTCAAAACAAAAAATGGTGGCGGCTTTGGAAAATGATTTTGAACAAGAGCAAAACACAAAGCGAGCTACAATAAATGATAGAGAAATCGTTGAGACCAAAACAAAGATTTCAAATAAATACTGATTTTTTTAAATTAAACCCAGACAAATGGGAGCAGGACCAATCTTATTGTAAAGCGGCTGAACTGATGAAAAAATTAAATGTTACAAATGACACTGCCGAAAGGGGGGTTAAATTGATGGAAGAGTATAATAAACTATTTACCAAAAATGAACGCCAAAAACAATTTGTTTTAAAAATTGTTAGCGATTACCGCCATCGGTTTCCGGACTGTAATAAAAAGACATTGTCTCAAGTGCTTTAAACAATATTAATAAAAAGAGAAATCATATACATAAGTAGTTTTATTTAAGTATAATAAATCGACATTGAGGCGTACTTTTTCTCCTATATTTAAGTTTTTTTCATTAAATATTAACATTAGACAAATTTGTTATTGACAGATGTTATTGTAGACATATTAATGAACATCTTTCGCCAGTAATGTTTAAAAAAAAAAAACACAGAGAAAGTTACAAGCAGTCAAAGTAAGAATTTGCGTGAAAAAACGTATTTTGTGTAACTTTGAGGGGCCGACGCGCCCCCTAATCCTCTTCCTACGACCTTGAAATTTTACTAGAATTTTTTTTAAATAAAACTACACACAAAAAAACACTGAGACCAAAACAATAAAGAAAAAAAAAATACTCCATATATTTAATTGTCACCCTAATATACATACATACATATTGTGTAATGCAGGTGTCCGCTTGTGTGCATTTGGTTGCTCTAAGCTATGCAGCGTGGAATATGCCTAATCAGCATATTCCCACCGGTGTACTGATCGTAGCAGTGTACACGGGCGTACATACAACTGCACGAGCAACTCTTTCGTAAAGAACTATAGCTAAGGTTTTATAATGTTAATATAGTATTAGTTAGTCAATAAAGACATCTCAACATCAACACAAGTGACTATTTCATTCTTAGTACATGGCGATCCTGCCAGATAGTTTAAATCAATTGAAGTGAACTAAAAATAAAAATAAATTTTAAATTGCGAACAATTTCTTATTAGTGAATTCTTCCCAGTAAAATTGTAATGGTGGATTTGCCTGTCCGGAACCCGTGTTCAGTATTCGTAGTTGATGAAGAGATCGAAACTGTCAACTGTTTGGTAAAACAAAGTAAAATCGCTGAAAAAGCCGACATTACTGAATTTTGAAAAAAATCTGGCGAAAACAAATCTTCTATTATATAATTATATCGTGCACCGCACTTATCAATGGGCACAGGTGGATTGGCTTGAGTTTTCTGTTGTTGTTGGATGCGAGAAACTTACGAAAATAACGTTTGCCTTCGCTTGGAACTGGTGTGCTTGCACCATAAGCAGTTACCAATCAGTGAAACAAAACGGAAAGGTTTATGAGTGCTCTGCAATCAAATCTAGTTAAGTAATTTAACATGTATGTATTGCAAATTCGCTTATATATATATATTGAACGGCCAATGTAATAAATGAAGTTGAAGAAGATGGAAAAATTGAGATTCATTACTTATTATTGGCTATATTAATAGTTACGGTGGCTCAATTTCTGCACAAAATGTATCACATGTCTTAACGTAAATAGGTACATAACCCATGAGACAACTAGCAAACATATTGAAAATCTTATTAAAAATTTGGAACAAATACGAGTAGTTTTAAATGTCAATTATTCCCGTTTTACAAATGCACAAAAACAAGAAGCAAATACATTTTTCAATGACCATAGAAGCAAACTTTTGAAAATTGCTACAAAAAGAAATATAGATCTAAGCTGTCAATACACTTCAAGAAAAAATTAAACTAGAATTATTAACGACTGAAACTGCAAAAAACAAAATGCTTCAAACACCAATCGAATTCTTAACCGTAGCCTCAAAAGTTTTACCAGATTTTGACGGTGCTGCAAAAAATTTACAAAACTTTTTGGCCGCATTACAGTTGGTTGATAATATTAACGAAAACAATGACGTTGTCGCTATAAACCTTATTAAAACAAAATTAAAGGGAAAGGCAATAAACCTGATCACAGGATCAGAAACAACGGTTAGCCAAATAGTCGAAAAACTGAAGAAAAATGTAAAAGGCGAATCAGTCGATGTAATCACTGCAAAGTTAATGAACATTAGACAAAGTTCAAAACAAGCAAATGTATATGCCAAAGAAGTAGAAGACCTCACGAAAAAACTTCAAAGCGCATATATTTCAGAAGGTCTTACGCCACCATTAGCCGAGCAATATTCAACAAAAACGGCTATAAAGGCAATAATCAAGAACTCCAGCAATGAAAAAGTAAAACTCATTATGGAATCACGACAATTTAATAACATGAATGAGGCCATAGCTAAATTTGTAAATTGTTGCACGGAGGCGTATGGCCAACCAAATTCAGTCTTACACTGAAGAACCAACCAAGTTGGCAACAGAATAATGGTAGAAATTTTCGATGAAACTATAACCGAAATTCGTATCGACGCGGACTCGGTTCAAATCGAGGACGCGAAAACCGATATAATCGTTCCAATAACTTTAACAACTCCAACCAAAATAATAATAGAAATGGCAACAATGGACGTAGTGTACGGGTAGTTCAAGAAAACCCGGAAAACAATCAAACCCCAAGTACTCAATAAACGGTCTTCAAGACGGCAAAATCTATAATATAAATTTAAATTTAACATCATATATCTTTACGCGTACATCTTTGAATAATAAAACTGCAATTTTTTTAGTAGACACAGGAGCAGATATTTCGTTAATCAAATATGCGCAAGAAAAGGGAAAACGATTCAATGAAAATCTTACAGCGAGCCTGCACGTCATGGGTCAAGATAATATCAATACATTGGGAAAAATTACTACCGACTTACAAATTGAAAATCTCCTTATAAAGCATGAATTTCATATTGTCAATGACAATTTTCCTATCTATCCTATGGCTTAATTGGCCTTGATTTCGTTAAAAAAAAATAATTGTATTCTAGACTATCAAGAAGACCAAGATTGGCTTATTTTGCGACCTGATGATTTTCCAGACGATATTGCAATACCAATGAAACATTCACCTTGGTACAATATCAATTCCAGCTCGTTCTGAAGCTAAATATCAGGCAAATCAATGTCCAGAGCACAGAAAAAGAAGTGTTAATTCCAGAACAGGAGCTTCAAACAGGCATATTTCTTGCTAATACAATAGCAAAAAGCACTGATACATTTGTGCGAGTAATCAATACAACGAATGAAAATGTTATAAAACTAATCCTTCTATCAAAACAGAAAGCTTAAATGATTATCAGGTAACCACAATTTCCGATAATAACAATAGCCAAACAAAACTTCAGAAACTGTCAAAAAATTTTCCAACGTTTATTAACTCTGAATTGACTAACCTACATATGTACAGAATACATTGACGTATTTGCTCTAGAGACCGATAAAATAACCGCGAATAATTTCTATAAACAAAAATTGCGTCTAAAAACCAACGAGCCCAGATATTTAAAAAATTATAGAATACCTTACAGCCACAAAGAAAACATCGCTAAACAGGTAGATAAATTGATTAAAGATGATATAATAGTCCGAATATAATAGTCCGATATTGCTGGTACCAAACAAAGCATTACCAGGTAGTGTCCAAAAATGATGGAGACTGGAAGTAGATTACAGAAACATCAATAAAAAGCTAATTGGCGGTAAGTTCCCCTTGCCTAGGATAGATGACATCTACGATCAATTAGGCAGTGCAAAATATTTTTCATGCCTTGATTTAATTTCTGGTTTTCACCAAATTGAACTTGACAAACATCCAAGGGATATAACATCATTCTCGACGGATAAAGGATCATTTAGATTCAAGCGATTACCGTATGGACTCAAAAGCATTTTTATATATGGATGACTTAGTGGCATTAGGTCGTTCCGAAAAACAAATGTTTAATAACCTCAAAGATGTGTTTGAAACATGTAGAAAATACAATTTAAAATTACACCCAGATAAATGTAAATTTTTTAGTCATGAAGTTACTTATTTAGGGCACAAGTGTACAAATAAAGGCATTCTTCCAGATGATAGTAAATTTAAAATAATTCTAAACTATCCGAAACCCAAATATGCCGACGAAACTAAAAGGTTCGTAGCCTTTTGCAACTACTACAGACATTTTGTGCCAAATTTTGCTGAATATTCACGTATCTAAACGAATTTAACTAAAACGAATTCAAATTTCGAATGGACAACCGAATGTGAAAATGCATTCCAGTATTTTAAAAAATCACCCCTAAGCCCGAATATTTTGCAATACCCATATTTCACAAAACAATTTTGTTTAACAACGGATGCTAGCAAATACGCTTGCAGAGCGGTTCTTAGCCAAGAGCACAATGGATATCAGCTACCAATTGCATATGCTTTAAGATCTTTTACAAAAGGTGAAAGTAACAAATCAGTAATAGAACAAGAATTAACAGCCATACATTGGGCTATTAAACACTTCCGACCCTATATTTATGGTACGAAATTTTTAGTCAGATCAGACCATCGACCTTTAACGTATCTGTTTGCAATAAAAACCCCATCATAGAAACTCACGCGAATGAGACTGGATCTAGAAGAATATGATTTTGTTGTAGAGTACTTGCGGGGAAAAGAACACTATGCAGCAGACGCATTGTAGCGCATAGATTTTAATGAAATACGCGAAATAAAGAATACAGCTAACAAAATACTGAAAGTTACGACCTGACAAGCAAACAAAACAAAAACGAAATTAAATATTGTGAGTAATGAAAAATACACGTCACCAAACATAAAAGTATATGAGACGTTAAGAAACAAGCCAAATAAGAGCAGAGCCTTGTTAGCAATAAAAGACGACTGTATTATATTGAAAATAAAAAGGAAAGTGATCACTAAAAATATAAACAACATTATCATTTACCGCAAAATTGATTTAGATCAATTGTTTCCGATGCTTGAAAAATTAGCAGATGATAATGAATTGCAAAAGCTGCAGCAGTCATTAAATGACGATATATTTATGACGACCCGGGTCAGTGAATATAAAATGAAAGGCAACAATACTCTGAAAAATATTGAAATCGCTCTAACGCCGGCTTTAAGAAAACCAAATAATGATGAAGAAAAACAACAAATTTTGCTAAAGTACCACGACGATCCCATAACTGGTGGCCACCCAGGAGTCTTGCGTACATTAAGAAAAATAAGAAGTCATTACTCTTGGAAATACATGACAAAGGACGTAACAAACTACGTTAAAAATTGTGACAAATGCCAGAGAAATAAATCACTGAACAAAAATAAAGAAGAAATGATCATTACAGCAACACCAAGTACTGCATTCGATACAGTACTAATAAATACCATCGGACCATTTCCAAAATCAGAAAATGGCAATGTATACGCAGTCCCGATGGTATGCGACTTGACAAAATATCTAGTATCAGTCCCAGTTACTGTCAAAAGTGCAAAAACATTTTCAAGAGCTATCTTCGAAAATTGTATACTGGTTTACGGTCCCATGAAAAAAGTTATCACTGACATGGGTACTGAATACAAAAATAAGATTTTTGAAGAAATTTGCAAGCTTCTGGGAATTAAGAACGTAACATCTACCGCCTACCATCACCAAGCATTGGGAACGGTAGAGAGAAATCATAGAGCATTCAATGAGTACATAAGGTCGTACCTATCGGTAGATAGAACAGATTGGGATTAATGGATTAAATACTTTACGTATACGTATTGCTATAATACTACACCTTCAATGGTGCACAATTATTACTCATTTGAATTGGTATTTGGCAAGTCGCCAAGTAACCTTGACCTGCTAAATAATGCACAGATAGATGCACTGTACAATATTAATACATACGAAAAGGAAGTAAAATTTCGTTTGCAAAATGCTCATAATTAAGCAAAGGCATCAATGGAAAACCAGAAAATTTTAAGAAAAAATGTATGTGATAGGAAAACAGTTTAAAATTAGCAATAGGAGACTTAGTACTAGTTAAACAAGTAGGACATAAATTAAATAGTTTATACAAGGGCCCTTTTAAAGTAATAAGTTTAGATGAGAAAAATAATGCCAGCATAGTTGACGACAATAACAAGACCACATTTGTACACATAGATAGACTACGCCGGTATAATAATTGTAAGTGAAAAAAAGAATGAAAATAAAAATCAACTAAAAAATTAATAGCATTAAGCTTTAATGTAATTATGTTTATTATCTTTTGTATATTATTGTGTATGCGAAAACCTATAAACATATTTATGTATGTAATGAAAAAATTGTTCCATATAAATATTATGTTGACTTAAAACAAAAAAAATGGAATGTAAATGTAACATTTTGAACCCAGTTTATCATTTGAATGACAATCGAAATAAGATAAAAATTGTAATTTAATATATCATTTTGAATAATTTTATATACATAATTTATATATAATATATAATAACATAATTTTGGCGCTTACACTATATAGCTCAGTGTTTGGCCTAGCTTCTCCTACCATTTATGGTGTGCGTCTTTCCTTATACCACAAATAGAGGGACATACAGTTTTGTGCCGACTCCGAACGGCAGATGTATTTTATGAGAAGCTTTTTCATGGCAGAAATACCCTCAGAGGTTTGCCATTGCCTGCTGAGGTGTGACCGCTATTAGAAAAAACTTTTTCTATGATTAAGATTTTGCTTGCCCTGACTGAGATTCGAACCTCGAACTCACAGGCATATCGAGTTATAGCACGCACCGCTACCAACTCGACCACAGCGGCCACTAATTTATATATGAGATGTATATTAATTCATTCTTTTCAAAAAGGCAGGTGTAGTCAATATACATACATACATATTACGTAATGTACATAGGTGTTCGTTTGAGTGCATTTGGTTGCTCTAAGCTATGCAGCGTGGAATATGCCTAATCCGCATATTCCCACCGGTGTACTGAACGTAGCAGTGTACATACATACAACTGCACGAGCAACTCTTTCGTAAAGAATTATAGCTAAGGTTTTATAATCTTAATATAGTATTAGTTAGTCAATAAAGACATCTCAACATCAACACACTATGACTATTTCATTCTTAGTACACTGTCAATTGCGGAATTTTTGTACGAACAGTGACTGGTGTCGGGACGAAATAAGTTTTAGAAAAAATAGACGTGTGTAAATGCAAATATAAGCAAATATGCATGCATGTATGTATATACATGTGTACATTTGTATTTATGTACATATGTAATATAAACTATGCAAGGAAAATGAGTTTTATTACCAAACACATAATGTTTTTTTTTTATACGGACGTTGGGATAGCGCACTATCAATCAAGTGGCCCGTATGAGTCTTCGTTGAAGCCGACTCCCCGGGACTGCTTTTGCATTACATCAGGGAGGGGCCATGACATATATTATGCCTCTCTCCAGAACGCCATTTGTGAAAAAGGGGTTCAGGAGCCTTTTTCAATCGTAGCACGTTATCCTGTGAAATAAACAAGAGTAAAAAAGTTTATGTTAGAAACACAATATTCGCTATGATTTTACTGACTGCGGCGCCGTTGTTCCTTTACTCTAAGCTCAGTCATTATATCTTTGCTTAATATTTTAACTGCATTCCAAACTTGTTTGTTATTTATCATAATATTATATGAAATCACATTTTCTGGGATAGGGTAGCCAGAATCAAAGTTTTTAAGAATATGTGCACGCAAAGAATATGTGCTCCGCACTCTCCGACGCAATTCCGCATGGGCCACACGCCGTTGTGTCATCATGACCATATTTAAATAAGTACTCTCGGAAGCACCCATGTCCACTCAGAAGTTGGGTCATGTAAAAATCAACCTCGCCATTAGATCTGCTAAGCCAGGCTTCTATATTGGGGATGAGCCTGAAAGTCCAGCGACCCGACGTAGACGCGTCCCACCGTTGTTGTCATTGGGTGAGGCTTTTTTGGCGTTCGACCGCAATCTCGCGTTTGGAGAGAGCTCTGTCTTTGGATCGGGAGATCAAGTAGGTGCGCTGGATCTCGCTCCCCATCAGATCAGCCGGCATTGTACAGGCGATGATACCGGCGACATCATGAGAAACCGCCCGGAAAGCGCTACATATCCGCATTGCACTTAGTCGAAAGATCGAGTTTACTTTACTAGCATACGACCCGTGTTGGAGTGCATGACCCCAAACAGGGGCTGCATACATTATAATCGATTGTGTTACTTTACTTAAGAGTTTCCTTTGATTCTGGCCAGGACCACCTATGTTTGTCATTAATCTAGCGAACAATGAACTGTCGCCGCTTTTTGACTAACTGTCTCAATGTGGATTCTGTACGACAACCGAGCGTCTATCATAACACTTAAGTATATTACTGCTGGTAGAGTCTCAAATACATACCCATTAACATTCAAAGTAGTAATTTCTTTTTTCTTCCTACTTGTTATAAGCACCCCTTCGGTTTTCTGAATGGCAAGTTGCAAACCTTTTTTCTTAAGCCAATTGTCGATCACCTTTGCAGTACCTACTTGTGGTAGCCATCTGCACAGACTCCACATCTTTCGCACCGACAACTACCGCAATATCATCCGCATAGCCAACTACTTGAACGCCTTTTGGGACAGGTAGGCGTAAGACTTCGTCGTAGGTGACTATCCACAGCAACGGCCGTAGGACTGAACCTTGAGGAATACCTCTGGTGACGATGAATTCCTTCATTCCTGAAGAAGTGCTTTAAGTAAGAACTCTATTATATAAGTAACTATTTATTAATCTTATTAAACCAACCCAGCGAGTTAAATGCGTTCTTTACATCTAGGGTTACTACAGTACAATATTCTTTTGCGCCGTTTTTTCAGCGTGTACCTTTTATTGCTTCTTTTGCTATATCAGTTACTCTGCATATAGCGTCTACTGTTTATCTGCCTTTCTGAAAACCATATTGGGAGTCAGACAAACACTGAGCAGAATCAATATGGTCCTATAAACGGTCACAGATAATACGCTCTAGCAACTTACCTAAAGTGTCGATCATACAGAGGGGCCTATAAGAGCCGGGCTCGCCCTGTGGTTTGCCAACCTTTTGGAGTAGAGCCAGCTTCTGCCTTTTTCTTCTACTCGGGAAGACACCTTCTCGAAGACATGCATTAAAAACTTTTGAAAATGCTGTTGGCGAGGCAACCCCTGCTTCTTTAATGGTAATGTTAGGAATACCATCAGGACCGGGAGCCTGGTTGTTTTTTAAACGCTTGGCCGCACTTTCGATTTCTGCTTCTTTTAAAGGGGGAACACGGGCATTTGTCAGATAGTCTATAGGCAATGGCAGTGTTTGAGACTCCGCCTTTGGGAAAAGCGTTTAAACCACTTATTTAAGCAGCGTCGAGCACGTTGGCATCTGTATTTGGCTTCCTTTAAACTTTTTAATAACTACTTTGCAGGCGCCGCCCCAAGGATATTCATCTATTTCATTACAAAGCTCTTTAAAACACACATTTTTGCTAGTTTTTATTTCAACTTTTAATTTCTTTCGAACAGCCTTAAAAGCATCTCTTAGCTCCTCCGATCTAATTATTTGAAATTTTCTTCTAGCTTCATTGCATTGTTGTCTTAACGATGATATTTCAGCCGTCCACCAGTATACAGGCTTGCGGCCAGTTCTGCGAACCTTTCTAGTCATGGAAGAAACGCATGCCTTGATGATATCTTGAGAGAGGGCGTCGGAGAGATTTTCTGCATTTGCTTGCATAGTAAACACACTGTTTATATTGTTAAGTAATAATTTAAACATAGTCAATTCAAAAGATTTTTTGCACCAACTTCTTACGTTGTTTTAAATACTTTGTCGAGACTCCGCAACTGCGTATCTTATTTCAATAATAATAGCTAAATGGTCGCTATGCGTATATGTATCACTTATATTCCATGTAATTGTTCTTGCCAATGATAGACTACAGAAAGCTAGATCGATAATGGAACCTCGACCATTTTTCTCAAAGGTGTTCTTGTTGCCTGTGTTTAACAGGAGCAGATCTAGTGTTGCAAATGCTCTTAGTAAGGCAAGACCTCGGTAATTTGTTGAACTGCTGCCCCATTCTAAGGCCCATGCATTAAAATCTCCAACAATTACACAGTGTGACACTCAAAAATACCTGGGAAGTGATGTTATTTTCATTATAGGTCTTATCGAGTAGAACGAGAATCCAATTTTTTAATTTGTCAAACTCCCCCAAAATATCGACTTAAACTTAAAAAACCGATTTTCGTGCTTTTGCGCACTTCTTAGCCCATATCTTAGCTAATTAACAACCGATTTTCATTCTAAGAACGGTTGAGGAAAGAAGAAACTCAGACCTTTTGAAAGATATATAGACGTCTCAAGAAAGCTGAAAAAATTTACTTATTTTTGCACAACAAACTTAAATTTTGCTACCCTTTTTCTTCTTTTTTTGACTTTGGCGATATTTTCACACATTATTTTATAAAAACATAAAATTAGTTTTGATTGGATTCACAGAGAACGTTTAATACCGAGTTTAACGAATGTTTCTTTTAAAAAATCGGCCAAAAAGTGACTGAGTTATTTTACTTTTTATAAGAACGAAATTTTTGCAAAAATTTACAACGAACTTAATTTACTAATAAATATTATTAAATGAAAATATATAGATCAAAAGTGCTTTTAAGACAGTTTTTTCTCTAAGTCAGCATCGTCAGTTGTACTGACCAGCAATATTCTGCCATCATATTTATTTTGTTTTTTCCTTCAAAACGTTTTTCGATCGTAGCCATTTCTTGGTGGAAGTGTTCGCCTTGTTCATCACTGAACTGGCCCAGATTATGTGGGAAGAAGTCCAAATTCGAATGCAAGAAATGAATTTTTATCGACATGTTGCAACCCAATTCACCATATGCACTTAAAAATTCGTTTACAACCGTGATGTAGTCGTCGCTTCTGTTGTTCCCAAGGAAATTATCACATAGCGCTACAAAACTCTTCCATGCATGTTTCTCAACACAGCTTAACTAGTTCATAAAGGTAACGTCGCTCTTAATTTTGCGAATTTGAGGTCCAATGAAAATACCTATATACACATATTATAAAAAAAATAAAAAACAAGTAGGTATGAAAACAAATTAATAAATACCGGCTTTTATTTTAGCTTCACTTAATTTTGGGAAGACAGTTTTAAGATGAAGAAAAGCTTCGCTACTAACATCCAATTTCTTTACAAATTGTTTCATGTATCCCAGCTTTAAGTGTAGTGGTGGTAAGATAACATCCTCAGATTTTACCAATGGGAGGCTTAAAACGTTTTCCCTACCTATCTGATGTGACTCTCGAGATGGCCATGCTTTGCGATCATAGCGATTGGATGCCCGACTATCCCATTAACAAACTTAGCAAGGATATTTTGTGTAGCCACCTTGCATGCGAAATAAAATTGTCAACACTTTTAAGTCAGCGATGACTTTCCATTTATGCGCGGCATAGTCGATCAACCGTAAAATTGTTTCCATAATTTCATAAGTTTCTTTCTTGTTAACCCCCTACGCGATTGGAACTGATGGTAAGAGATTTTCATTGTGTAATAACACAGCTTTTAAACCTAAGTGTGACATTACGGACTTCATTAAGGGAACACGAATGCATTTGTTTTTTTGTAGGGTACATACTTTTACACGATCCATCAATGAAAAGTCGCCGTTTATCTGCATTATAATTATAACTTAAAGCCGAAAAAAATTTGGGTACATTTTCACAATGTACTAGATCACAGTCATTGGCATCAGTTTTAAAACTTTCAAGTATCAAAGTGCGGTCGCTTTTTCTACCCGATGTTATTTGAAAATATTTTTCCACTAAATTCCACTGCTTTAGTCGTAAACCAAGGACTTCAGATTCTCGTTTCGATAAATGCAAATCACGCACGAGATCGGCGAAATCAGAATTTGAAACCAAATGCCTTTCCGTTGATTTTGATTTACAAGGAAGGAATTCTTCCTCTACTAAATATGTTTCACCAGCATCAATTGACTCACTTTTTGTAGGCACTTCGGCATTTAAGTATTTTGGTTTTGTAACCGTAACAACATTCGCATACTTTACGTTTTTCCGCGATTTAAAATTGTGACCTGAAACGTCACTTTAATGTTGTGCAACAATATTCACAAATAAATTCTGGCTCGTGCGACTCGCACTATAAAACCTTTCGAAAATCTTGTTATATATTTTTACAACACCAATATTATTTTTAAAATCACGCCGATGACTTGTATCCGTAAATAAGCCACAAATGTAGCAAAACTTATAACGCTCATCGCACATTTTAGTTTTACTTTACAACGATTTTTATCCAATTTAACAGCAAACACAACAAAAGGTAAACAACACGTGCACTTCAGTATAACGGAAATTTAAAAAGACTTCAAAATTGAGTAAAAACTCAAAAATTAAGTGATAATTTCCTTGGGAACAACAGAAGCAAATTTTTTGCAAAAATTTCGTTCTTATAAAAAGTAAAATAACTCAGTCACTTTTTTAAAAGAAACATTCGTTGAACTTCGTATTAAACGTACTCTTTGAATCCAATCAAAACTCATTTTGTGTTTTTATAAAATAGTGTGTGAAAATATCGCCAAAGTCAAAAAAAGAAGAAAAAGGGTAGCAAATATTAAGTTTGTTTTGCAAAACCAAGTAAATTTCTTCAGCTTTATTAAGACGTCTATATATCTTTCAAAAGGTCTGAGTTTCTTCTTTCCTCAACCGTTCATAGAATGAAAATTAATTAATTAGCTAAGATATGGGCTAAGAAGTGCGCAAAAGCACGAAAATTTTTTTTAAGGTTAAGTCGAGATTTTGGGGGAGTTTGAAAAATTACAAAATTGGATTCTCGTTCTACTCGATAAGACCTACAAGGAAAATAACATCACTTCCCAGGTATTTCGACTTCATTCTTTTTTGTAGCACTGTGTTATCTTGGGAGAGTGTGATGTGGCATCCTGTACCAGTCTGTCTAGGAATGATTCGAATTCCTGCTGACTGAGACTAGGTGGTGCATAACAGCCATAGATGTAAATTGCGTCAATCTTTGTCTTCACAAAATACTCATGGCTGCTAGGTTTTCCGCTAGTGCCTTTTTCCCCACAAACCCAAATCGCGGCTTTCCCTTTTTTGTCGGAGATCCAAGTGCCGTGTTTGGCTTTCTTGTATTGCTCACTTAGAATAGCAATATCAATACTTTGCTCAGCAATTGTTTGACAAAGCAGCTGCTGGGCAGCTTCGCAATGATTTAAGTTTAGCTGCAAAATCTTCATATTGTTTTTGTGCTTAACGCGCGCTGGAAGAACGGGCATTGTTTTTCACACACAATATGTCTTTTTGTTGCTTGTCCATTCGATTTACACAGAACGCATGAAGGTTCACTGCTACATTCTTTGGCCTTATGGCCTTTTTCTCCACACTTAAAGCAAAGGCCATTGCGATCTTCACTTGTGCAGGCTTTCGCTAAATGGCCGAAGTCTAGGCATCTAAAGCCGCTTTTCACGAATTCGGCATACTGACCAACCAATCTTGATTTTTTGGGCTACTATAATTTTTTGAGCTACTAGCTGTGGCAAAGATAATAAAGCTTTTTGGGTTCCCGAGTATCCACTGCGTAGTGACTTAATCCAACCTAAGTCAAACGACTGGATAGACGACATTGTTTCGGAAATTGCCCTGGCTATGTCTTCCTTTGTAGTAATTTCATCAATATCATGTATCTCAACAGCAGTGATTTTAGCTAGAGCTTGGATTTCTGCTACATTTCCCAGCAGTTTTTTTTACACCATTCTTAAAAAGCTCAGTATTTTCCTCGTGCCCATGATTAAGTTCGGGCAGAATTTCTTTTAGCAGTTTTGCGAACTCTTTTAACCTGGTCGCGCTGCTTTTCACTGTTCGAAGCATATCACTATAAGACATTTCGCCAACCTTCTTTATAACGTTCGCCTTAGGCTTCACTGGTTTAGGGGTTGACTTGGGTTTACTATTTAGGCTTTTTGGATTTATTTACAATCCATTCAACTTAGGATATTCGATTATATATTTTCAGGGCATCTCTATAAGAAGTCACTTCTGGTGATCTTAAAATCTTCCCACCCCTTTTAAAAGGGTCTGAAACATTTTCTCCCTTATCCATATTTACTTTCCGGCTGTTTTGGTGATTTGACATCTCTGAGCCGGAAACTATAACCCAAACTTCAAGCAAACGCTCTCAAGCTTTCAAAGCTCTAGCCTTTAATGTTAGCTTAGAGCTTCAAGCTTGAGCTATTAATGCAGGCTTAAAGCTCAAAGCTGCTTATGCAGAAGAGGTTCACCACTGTCAAAAACAGCTGTTTGGCTGGCGCCAAAAGTAAACCACCTCTGTTTACCACAAAAATATGTATGTAAGTATCCAAAAAATTTATGTGGATTTATTGGGATAAAAAGCCATATTACATACCTGAGTATTTTTTGTATACCTTATAACACAAAATTAATATATTTTATTTAACCGTAGAACAGTCTTTAATTTTTACGACGTAAACAACCTTAGGGTCGTTTTTGACCCTGACTATTTTATTATGAATGCAAAAATCATACTAACTAAAAATCATAAGACCTAATTCATATGACGAAAAGAAATTGTCCATCGTTATATTGTGGCCTTTTAAATCCCGAATCAAATCTAATACTACGCGTTGGCCCTGGTTACGCTATGGTAAAGCACCCGTCGATCTTCCCAAGTAGGGCTGTATGTTCCATACGTAAGAAGTTTTAGCACACGCAAGCATCCAAAATTTTAATCCATACCTTTCAGGTTTGCTCGGCATGTACTGCCTAAATGCGCAACGGCCATGAAAATCCAACAATTGTTCATCAATAGTGACGCATTCACCAGGGTTATAAAAATTTGGAAGCAAATCAACCCATTTTTCCCACAATTCACGAATCGGTGCGAATTTATCATTTGATGAGAGTTGATTTCTTCTGCGATTAGCTGTGTCGTCAAACCTAAGGACTTTTGTTACATACAGAAATGTGCGTAGGGACATAATACTTCTAAATATCGGCCGACCATAATCTTCATCAAACAAATCTTCCACACGTTCATTCTTAGATCTGTGAAAACTAGTACTCAAGTGAATCAAAATAATTTACGCATGAAATAACTTACTTATAAAGACCTGCAAGAATTAAAACTCCTAAATATGCGTGGGGCAAATTTTTATCTAACTCAATATGATTATTAGTAAATGTTTCTTTGCCAAATTTGTTGCAACTCTCAACTATGATTCCCTTGATTTGTGGAGGAAAAAATAGCAAAAATGAATCAACTTCATTAGAAACGCGTGAACTGGCGTAGCGAGTTACTCCAGTCTTCATTGTAATAATATTTTCTGCACGAATTCGTCCGGCTAAAATAAGAGTATATTCAAATGAAACGAATATGAATCAAACTAATAATCTTACAAGTAGACAATGGGACTGCACTCCAATTAGTTCCATCGTTAGAAACGAAATCATTTCCTACACCTTCTGTAGGTGATTCTTCTTGTTCACTGACATATTCAATCGAACTATTTTCACTTTCGATGTCAGGCACAAATTCATGTTCACTATCACTTGAAATATCATCTTCACTAGATTGTTCTAGTATTGCGCGTAATTGATCTTCTGATAACAAATTATTTCGATTGCGTGACATATTTGCGGTACAGATTAGCAACGACATTGTGTAACAAGTAGCCAAAAAATAATGATAATTCGCAGGCGGGCCACTCACTACACAAATGCAATGAGCTCTTTCGTTGTTCGCAACCGTATAAAATCACTTTGATATTTGCTCAGCAACTATAAAATATGTAGCTATATACCGTTATGTCTAGACAATTCAGAACTTACTCAAACCAACAGAAAAAATAATTATAACAACAATTCTGTGAAAGCAGTCACATTCATACATACAATTTCAATGAATATATTCCGTTAGGTTTGAACAATTTCTACACTTGCTCGAATAAACTGAAAGAAAATTATTATACATATATAAATAAATATTAGGGGGTTTCACACGCAATGTTGTTATTCGGTATTCGTTATTTGTTAAATTTTTACACGAAATTTGGTTTTGTAAATTTTACAGAATGCCGGCATTATACAAACAAATACGTGTAAAAATTTAACGAATAACGAATACCAAATAACAAAGTTGCGTGTGAAAACCCCTATTATATTTTTCCATTTTGAAAATATACATATAAAAACTATTGTCGGTCGAAAACGACCCTAAGATCGATAGAGCTCAAGTCAATATTTAGTTAAAATATTTTGTCAAAATATTGCTTTTATTAAACTTTTTCAATGCTTTACCCACCCAGCAACAAAGTCACAGAGTATTGGATAAATATATTAAATCTGAAGTAGTTAGTTTGTAGCTTAAAATGTAAGTTTGATCGAAAACGACCCCAAGACTGTTCTACGGTTAAATCACTTGGGTAAAAAAATATCACATATTTTTACAAATTAACACTAAAGAACTCTTGTTTTAAATGCGAGGAAAACTTTTCACGTCCACACTATACAAAGTTCAACTCACGTGTGTACATACGTACGTGTGTACATACTTATGTATGTACATATGTATAAATCGCACGCATATTTTTTGTATGAATGCTTCTTTGTTGAACGAAAACTTGTCACAAATATTTAAACCATTAAACATTAATATATCAGAGAAATGAATTCGACAATATCACCCGTTTCATCATTTAGGAAATGTGTATTTAGATCATCTCTTATCAATGTAAATACATACATACGATGCATATTCATCCAATTCTGCCTTTAATTAACAAAAGCTTCTTATCAAATGGCTTACAATGTTGATATTAAACTTCACTCTTCACTTGCAATAATATCAGTATATGTACATACATATGTATATTTCTGCAAATTAAGAACTTCGAAATTGTTATTTTTGGTTGGCAACGCGGTTGATAGTTACGATCGGACTTCAGCATACCAATTTTCGAACTTTCGGAATGGAGCTACGAATTCGTAACTACGAACATTCGGATTATAGATAGGGGTGATAGCTTAAACACAATTCCGGCTAACGTCGAGTTTTCTTTCAGAGCGACGTCCTCTGAGACTGAAATTTCAATTACTAAACACAAAAACACAATTACGGCGACAACGTAAACAGCTTGAGTTCAACTAATAGCTTGTTAAAGCTTGACCATATTGAACAGATACAACTATAAGACAAGATCCAAGATCCATTATAATAATTATTAAATGGTGGAATCTTAAAAGAGTCATTCAAATTTCCGTAAAAAATAAAAGTCGTTTAATAATAATTATGAGTGTGAAAAATGTTTACAGTCATCGATAAGTATTATTATTATGAATATTTTTCAAAGACTTATAATTTGAGACCTATAAATGTGCATACATTTATATTTTAAAAACCTTCTCATAATAATTATGAATTCAAGTCAACAATTTACGGCAAAAAAAAAGTTTGTGGAGTGCGGATAAGTCTCTAACTTACCCCGAACAAGACCCGCTCCAGTCCCGAAATGAATCCGAACTGGGCCCGAACTAGTTTCGAATTAGCCCCGAAATGGTTCGGAATAAGTCCCGCATTTCAAGACCATAAAAATTTATTCTCACTCAGTATTATAAGAAAACTTATGTATGCAATGCTATGCATGTATGTACGAGTATAATATAAATCTCAAAATAAGAGTTTTAGAAGACTTAAACAAATGTGTATCACTGTTAATTATTATTAGAAAACTTTTAAAATATAAGTCTCAAAATAATAGTCATTAAAGACTTAATAAAAATGTATATTGCTGATAATTGTATGAGAAGACTTTTATATACATATAATAAAACTAGCCTAAACCCCGCGGCTGCGCTTGCATGGAAATTGGGAATGGCATGATATCTGTATTGCGTTGTTGTCAAGGATATCATTATTCACGATAATAATAAAATGTATAAGTTAAATTGCCAATCGACCTTTTTTTATTGACTTTGTAAATCACTTATGATGTAATAACATTTTATAAATATATTACCTGCATAATACTATGTCGTATATCGTTACACTATCCTTATTGAAATGAAATAATCGTAACTATCATCTTCCATATGTGGCCGCTGTGATCGAGTTGGTAGCGGTGCGTTCTATAACTTGATATGCCGGTGAGTTCGAGGTTCGAATCTCAGTCAGGGCAAGCAAAATCTTAATAATAGAAAAAGTTTTTTCTAATAGCGGTCACCCCTCGGCAGTAGTAGTTTTTTTTTGCTTTGTTTTGTTCTCTGACATTCACCTTTATAGTGCCTAACATTTAATCCATTGTTTAACAAAATATTAAAATTGTATACAATTTTTATAAAATGGAAAATATTAATTCCGGTATGTAAAAAAAATGTTATTAATAAGTTTCATAAAAATGTTGTTGTTGTAATTTTTTTGTTGTATCAAAGTGTGTCGTATTTTCTGTCTGATTTTAATATTTGTATGAAGCCGTACTTTAGGATGAGCTGTTCGACCAGTGTAGTTGCAATAGTTTTTGCATCTTTTGTTTCAATAGGATGTGCTATAACGAATTTTGATAAATCGCATTGCATTGTTAGTATATATCCGTATCCGTTTGAGATATGAAGTGGGCCTACTGTGTCAATTGTGACTGTACTAAATGTTGAAGTTGGCGTGTCTGTTACTACAAGCGGTTCTTTAATATGTTTAGTTGTTTTGTTTTGTGCGCACTTTGTGCAATTATTTATAAATTCTTTTACCATTTGTCTCATGTTTTTCCATATATATCTTTGTTTCAATTTTAAACTTGTCTTTCTAACTCCTAAGTGGCCAGCTATATTAGTGGAGTGAAATTCGTCAATTAGCTTATACTGTGTTAATGTACTATCTACTTGTTTTGGAGCTTTGTATATCAATATCTTTATCGGCACGCTTTTCTTATTTTCGAGCTCATTACATTTTTCAATGAATGCATTCATATTAGTATTTTTTAATGTATATTCTTGTTCACAAAGGGCTAGCTCCTTTATAAGTGAACTGTGCATAGTACTATGTAGTTTCTCCAACATTGAATCTAGTTTCAAAGGGTCATCACTACATGTAACTTCATTTTTAATAATTTCAATTGTAGTACTACTTTCTTTATTAATTATAAATTTTAATTTCTTCACATTTTTAACGTCATTAAAAGATGTGCATCGCCAAATATGAAGGTGATCAGGCTTCTTTGGAGATGTATTTTTAATGCGTTTCCCGGGTGTATATTCATGCGCTTTATTTTCTATACTCGTTTGAGTTAATTCATTCTTTTCATTTTCATTTAATTGTGCGGCCTTGCTCCTTGTTAATATATTAATTTCTTTTTCATTCTCTTTTAAATCTTTTTCTGATGTTGGTATCTAGTTTTAAGTGTGTCGCTATCTATTTTGATGCGTGACAGTGCATCTGCATTTGTGTTTATTTTGCCTTGTTTGTAAATAATTTCGAAGTCATAGTCAGATAAGTCTATTCTAATTCTTGTCATTTTTAATGACGGATTTTTGTGTGCAAATAATGAAACTAGTGGTCTGTGGTCTGTTACCACAATAAATTTTTTGCCATAGAGATATGGTTTAAACTGGTTGATGCCCCAATGAATAGCTAATAGTTCTTTTTCGATTATTGGTTTATTGATATCGCGTTTTTGCAGGGCTTTACTTGCATAAGCGATTGGCAAGTCATGACCTATAAAAACACTGATTGACTGATTGAAAGTGGTGATTCGTAATTTGTGGAAGTCGCGTGAAGTTTTGCCTCGTCAGTGCCGGTCATTTGGAAGTTTATTAAAATTTGTTTATCTTCCTCTTCGAAAATAGCAATACTATTTTGTATTAAAGTTTTATTGAATAACACAATAGTTTGCAAATTCATCTTGTTTCCTGTTGCCGTTTCTGGTCCTTATAGGAATGGATTGGCAGGATCAGGAGGCTTGGTCCGTTAGGGCAGGATCGCCATGTAAGGTTTGGATAGCTCAGTTTCTCTACCTAAAACGCACTACGTCTCTAGTCCTATAGACGTGGTAGCGTGCAACTTATATTTTAACAGCAAGCTGTCGATGCTGTATATTTAGGCGACTTGAAGGTCAAGCCGGATTATCGAGAAGTAAAACACATTCAGTTAGAGTGTAGTTCTAGTTCTGCTTTATTCGATCAAAAACGTGAGTATTTATACAATTATCAATTACTTAGCGCTTCCATGACTCCGCCACATTATTTCCAGTCAGAATTTGAACAAGGTCGTTGACAGTTAAACAAAGTGATTGCTGACTTTGCAGAAGGCATTGCACGTTATGAAATGTATAAAAGAGTTTCGTTGGTTATATGAAACCCTTTTGTGTATGGTGCACATGAAGTGTGACTAATTCATAAATTTGCTAATTGCTATTTATGAGTGCAGTAATGATATGTACTTTCATGTGGTTGTAATTTCAACTGCAGCCCAACTGCTCTAAATTGTTTATATTTTCTTTTTAAGATTGCGTAAAAATAAAAAATACGGATATAGTTAAATTTTGGTTAGATAATAATCGAAATGATAAACTATTGTCAACTGGGGTTTCACGAAATTTAATAGAAGTGTGGATGACGAATGTAAGGCATCAATCAAAAAGAAAATTATCAATTTTTGTGCAAATGCTACCCAAAAGTGAAACAAGAACAAAAGATGTGCGAAGAGATTTGAGAACAACGAAAGTTTATGGTTATCATGTGACTGAATTTAAAATTTCCGAAAGTGATGTCGCAAACAAAAGAGGTCGCTCTCATGTTGTATACAGCGAGGGAAGTGCGAGGCAAAAACGAAAACTTGCTTCCGAAGTATCATCCTTACAGGGTCACAATACCAAATTATTGGTTCATGCTGCTTCAATATCAGCTTATGCATCAAAATCAAATGATTTAAACTTGGTTTAAAAGGAAGCAGCTTCATCTCCATCTAGAGCTACAAAAATGAGAAAAACTTTAAACTCCAATGACAAAAAACCATTACCACTATCCCCCGAGGAAGCATTACTATTTTTAATAGAAAATAATTTAACTAAGCAACAGTACAAGTTATCGTCAGCTATCTGAGGTAGCTAGCTTAGCCAGCTAGCAGTCACAACGGTTCTCACAAGTCGCGGGAATCCGTTTATGCTGACGCAGCGTCTGGCTGAACACCTGCACCTGGCATCAAAGGTAGTGAGCAATGTTGCGAGCAGCGCAGTGGACAGCGGCTACGGCAGCGAGTACGGGACGTTAGGACTAGATTTAAGTTGCTGTTAGTTTTAAGTTTTAGCTTTCTAACGGAGCTCAACAAATAGAGTATAATTTGAAAATTGTCGCCCAACGTGGGGCAAGAGTTAATAAAACTTCGAACCGCAAACGCGAACAAATTAAAATATTTTTACTGTAAACCGATTGATTGGACTATTGGAAGTCACCAAGGAACGAATTTTCCTTGGGCCGCGCGAGAACATGAATAAAAAACTCGAACTTAGAAGCAGCCAACAAGTACCTCCATCAACTCATCTGGAACTGCGAAGCAATAATCAAGAACCCTAAATTCAACTGTATTTTGGAAGCAGTCACCAAGAGCGGGGAACAACATCCAAATTATCTTTAACATGATGTAAGTGATTGCTTGTTTATTTTTGTGAAAAAATTTATTGTGTCGAAAAGGTTATTAAATAAAAACTGCCAAAAAAGATAAAGTGAACAATAGTGAACATTAGTAAATTTTGATGAGTGATATCGATTGGGAGCTAAAGCAGATAAATGAGAATTTCGAAGAATTACAAATAAGTGTTATACAAAGGACTTTAAACATGAACGCCTCAGATTTGCAAGCTTTAATACAAGCTGCAGTGGGCGCAGCGTTAGACGTACAAAGGAACGAATTTGAAAAAAAATTGCGGGTGGTAACGCAGAAAATTTCTGCTGTAGATTTATATACAACCGAACTTAAGACATACGAGGACGCTACAATAGTTGAAGGTATCAAATGTGATTAGCCTCTTGACATTGTAAAATCTTTAACCGAATTTGATGGCAAACAGTAACAATTTGAAAAATACGGTGGTAGTTTACGGCACTATCAAGTTTAAGTGATAGTGTTAGCTTCCTTTAATACGGCGCTAAATTTTTTTAAAACAAGTGTATAATACCTTGGCTTCACAGTATCAAGAGGGGGAATCAAAGCGAGTCCGACTAAGGTGGAAGCCATGCGAGACTATAGGGAACCCTCCACTTTGTTCGGAGTAAGCCTTTTGGGCTTAGCCAGCTACTATCGCTGCTTCATTAAGGATTTTGCTTCAATAGCGAGACCACTATCTGACATCCTAAAAGGTGAAAACGGTAAGGTAAGTGCTCAACAGTAAAAAAAAAAATAAAGTTAAACTTGACGACAGGCAATTACAAGCCTTTAACAAATTGAAAGAAATATTGATATCGGAAGATGTAATGTTGCTTTATCCGGACTTTGGAAAGCCTTTCGATCTAACGACGGTTGTTTCGTCACATGGTCTGGGAGCAATTTTATCTCAGAATGGAAAGCCATTAACAATGATTTCCAGAACACTGAAAGATAGAAAGTTGCACTTCGCAACCAATGAAAGAGAACTATAGGCCATAGTGTGGGCCTAAAAAAATCTCCGTTACTACCTTTACGGGGTAAAAATCTCAATATCTATACCGACCATCAGCCTCTCACATTTGCAGTTTCAGACCGAAACCCAAACGCGAAAATTAAACGCTGGAAAGCGTTTATTCACGAGCATAATGCTAAAATATTCTATAAACCAGGAAAAGAAAACTTTGTTGCTGACGCACTGTCACGACAGAAGATTCATGCTCTTGAAGACCAACCTGAATCGGACGCTGCTACAGTTCATAGTGAAGTTTCTTCGACTTATACGATAGAATCAACAGATAAACCAATAAACTGTTATAGAAACCAAATTTTTTTAGAAGAAGCGCAATTTCCCTCAACGCGCACTTTCATAATATTTGGAAAGAAGTCGCGCCATTTTATATATTTTTCAAACAGAAACTCACTTATCGAATCAATCCAAAAAGTAGTCAAACCGGACGATGTTAATGCAATCAACTGTGAATTACCGTTATTAACGCATATCCAGCATAGTCTTGTTGAGTGGTTTCCAACAACAAAATTCTGGTATGCTAAGAAATTCGTAACGGATATTTTTGATAAAAATGAACAAAAAGAAATTGTAATTATGGAACATAACCGAGCGCATTGAGCTGCTCAAGTAAATACCAAACAAATTTTGGGTGATTATTTCTTTCCAAAAATGACAAAGCTAGAAACGAAATTGTCACAAATTGTAAAATATGTTCAAGAACGAAATACGATCGTCATCCGAAAAAGCAACTTGTTTAAGCCGCCGCCGCCGCCGCCAAGTAAACCAACCGGCCGTACGCCCGTTTGGGATATCCGCTCGGCTTTTCGGAGTTGCCCGAGCGGACCGAGCGGCCGGCCGTCCACCACGGCAGCCTGCCGCCAACGCAGTCGTTAGTATACAAACCGAGTTCGGAAACCGCGAATTAAATAAAATAAAATTGTAAAATAAGAATTTAAAGAAAAGTTAGAATCTTTTGATTTACACTAAGAACATTTCTGTTGACCATTAGTTGGAAAATTAGGAAAGTGGTGAGTGCGAAAGGAGACCAAAGTGGAATATTTATTGGTCTTTCACAGCCAACCTTGGCACAAGCCCTTTTGGCAAATACTACAAAATATACAAAAAATCGTTTGTTCGCAACTCAAAAATTTCATAAACAAAGTTATTGAGTGCTACAAAAAGTGACAAAAATAACAAGCGACAAAAGCAACAAAAAAAAAATACAATTGCACATACAGAAGTGAACAAATAAAAATTTGCTTAAAAGCAATGCGAATTCATTAAAGCATAAAAACAAAATCAACTATATTCAAAACAAATATTTATTATACATTAGAAAATAAATTAAACAAGAAAACAATGGGAGTACTAACAAAAAAAAAAAATAATAATAAAAAAAAAAAAAAAAAATCAACGGCAACAACTTAAAGTGGCAAACAGCAGCAGCAACACAAAATTCAGACGGTGCAACATCTGCAGCAGCAACAGCTTCAAATTCCAATCCTGCAACAACAGCAGTGTGGGCAGGCCATAGGATCGCAAAATAAAATTAATAAAAAAGGAAAGTAAAAACTTGTAAGTAGGCACATTTTTTAATTTCCATAAAAAAATGCAAAACATCCTTCATTTTCCTGATATGACCTTCAAAAAAAGAAAACTGCATGCGAGAGCACATGTACATATGTATGTACATGCATGTATCCTCATGAACAAAGTACGCACATATACATACATACATATGTATGTGTATGTATATAAGTTAAAAAGGCTTAATTTTTCGAACCAGAGCGGTAAATAAAAAGCGGATATTTTCTTACCGCGGAAACTTTCATTTCGGTAATTTGCCGCAATTAATAAAAATACAAAAAAAGATTGGGGAAAATAATCCGTTTTACCCAAAAAGCGGTATACATATGTATGTATATTCATTTACATACGCGCATATATGCATGGTACATATGTATTTAAAAAATATTCCGTTGCAGTTTTAAATGCCTACTGTCCCACTGTACATAATAAAATATCAGCAGATTACTTTTCCTACTTACCAATTTCTGCCGTTGTTCGCAAAGGTCGTTGAACTTAGCCAAAGTGCCGAAAAACATAAGGGCATTTTTTCCATATACCATTTACATATACGCACATATGCACATATATTCACTCTTGCTTATTACATTATCTGCTAATATTCGCTTAGCACCCAACACTTTGTAACGAAGAGAGTGGCTATAATTTTTCAAATAATTCAGGCACCGCGCAACCAACGTTCTTTCTCTGATCTTAACTTTTCTTGTTTAACTACTTCGCTTTACTCGACCGCTCTCACCAAGCTAAGAGAGTTCAAACAAAGCGCACGACTCACCAAGTGCAGTATCCACAACTCACCTCAGCGTTGAGCGGCTTTTGGGTGTATATATTTGCACTCTCCCGCATACATACATACACTTCGACTTTTCAACATAAATAAATATTCGCAGCTGAGCCATTACTCTGGCTTCGTATGTAATCTACATACACACATATGTACGTGTTTGCTTACTTGCGCGCAAATATTTCTACAAACGTACATATGATATTAGCATATATGTACATGCATGCGAACAACGTACATAAATTGACACCGAAATTCCAAAGGATATTATAATACTTAGATACAAAGAAGCAACCCATTAGGGAATTTTTAGCAACCAAAAAGTGAAATTTAGCAATATCTTTCAGGTGTTCAATCTTATATATGTACATGTAGCGGGAGCTACATACATATTTTATACTACCTGCGCCTATGATCCGCGCTCTCCCACGCTCACCTCAGCATCGCAAGAAAAACCAAAAAGAAAAAGAAGTTTTTCAGTTTGCTATCACGCGGCGCGCGGTTAACAACATAAGATTTTTCATTTAGCTTAATGTCGAAAACTTGTGTTTGCTTAATTAGCTCCAATTGAATTGTTGTAAATTAGATTTAGTATATTTAAATAAAGATTATATTTTACTTAGTGATCAATCAACATATCTAAATCACTACATTGGTGACCCCGACGTGATCGACGGTGGACGGTCTCATAAGAGCTAAAACATTGACAATTTTGCTCACTTCATATTAAACAATTTTGTGATAAACGTGTGTCTGTGAAAAATTACCAACTTTCGATATAAATTTAACTTTTCGGCAGAGCGTGCAAATCTGCTTAAATATAACAAGGAAGGTGCATAAAATTCGTCTCAAACTTTATATAATTAAAAAACGTGTTCGAGAATCCCGCAGTACTGAAAAATTCCGTAACATTGGCAAATCACGAGTTTTTCCCGTTTTTCGAACTTTGCCCGCTCAGAATATATTTTTTTTAGCGCAATCGAAACGATCGTAACGCCTGGTTTTTCCTATGTGTGTGAGTAATACCGCAATAGTAGCATCGGCGCGTTGCTAATCACGCGATTATAGCATAAAAAAAAAAAAAAAACTCATCCACTCGCTGATCTTTGCTCTGTGTTAGTGGAGTTTAAAAAGACTCATCGCGTTACCTTAAACAGCGTCACCTTCTCGTAATGTCTGTCGATACTCCTCCAACTAAACCGCTAGCAACCTCAATCCTGCACACCAATGCTTATAGCGTTAAAGCACCCCCCTTCAGCACCGAAAAACCATCACTCTGGTTCGCTCAACTAGAAGCGCAGTTCGTTAATCACGGGATTTTGGCTGAGCGAGACAAATTTTATCAGACCATCCCTCTTATCGATACGCGCTCTGCATCCGAGGTAGAAGATATCATCATCCACCCTCCAATTGAAAATCCGTACCAACAACTGAAAAACACATTAATCGCGCGATTTTCTAAATCCAAGGAGGCGAAGCTTTTGCAACTCTTGGACAAAGAAAATTTAGGTGATCGCACTCCGTCGCAACACTTGCGACACCTAAAAGCGCTAGTTCCCGATATTAACGCAGAAGTATTAAAAACACGCTGGATTTCTCATCTGCCGCAACAGACACGAGCATGCCTTGTAATTCATAAAAACGCCGGAATAAACGACCTCGCCGAGTACGCAGATAAGCTTCATGAGGTCTACCATCCTCAAGACATTGAAGCTATTGAACAACCGCCAAACTTGCGACAAGACCTCGCAGCGCTCACCAAAGAAGTTGCCGCGTTAACGGCTGCAATGGCAAACATGCAGTCCAGGTCGCGTTCGCGAACTCCTAGTCGCAACCTAAGCCGCTCCCAAAGTAGACCCGAAACTAAAAGACTTTCAAATAAAACAGGTTTTTGTTGGTATCATACCAAATTTGCAGCTCAAGCACGAAAGTGTCTCCCTGGTTGCAAGTTCTCTGGTGGTAAGTTCCAGGAAAACCCAAGAGAGAGTCGCTAAAGGTGGGAAACGGCTCTCATTTTTCAACCTCCTGCCGTTTATTCGTCACAGACCAAAAAACAGGCGACAAATTTCTTATTGATACTGGCTCTGACATTTCTGTCTACCCGCGCAAATACACAAACAAGCACTTTGCACCGATTTCATATCAGCTTTTCGCCGCCAACGGTACCCCTATCTGCACGTATGGTACTATTATGCTTACACTCAACCTCGGCCTCCGTAGAGATCTCCCATGGCAATTTGTTATTGCAGATGTCACGCGTCCCATCATTGGTGCTGACCTACTCAGCCATTTCGGCCTGCTTGTTGATCTCAAAAGAAATCGCATAACTGACGAGCTTACAGGCATTTCAACAGTTGGAAAAATCACTATTAACAGTGTTGTTTCAATTAAAGCTCTCCAGCCGGAAGCTGACCCCACATACAACAAACTCCTACAAAAATTTCATAATATCACTCAGCCGGGTAGCGCTCAGCGTTCTAATGAATTTAAAACGGAGCATCACATCAAAACTACGAGTGGACCACCAGTTTCTAGTAAGGTTAGACGACTTGCTCCAGACAAATTACACATCGCCAGGTGTGAGTTCGAGAAAATGATTCAACTCGGCCTTGCACGAAGAAGCGACAGCCCTTGGTCTTCGCCCTTACATTTAGTTCCCAAAAAATCAGGCGAGTGGCGCCCCTGTGGTGATTATAGGCGTTTAAACGACCGTACAACCCCGGATAAATACCCCGTTCGTTATCTGGAGGATTTTTCAGCGAATTTGCATGGAAAATGCATTTTTTCCACTATTGATTTGGTTCGCGCTTTTAATCAAATACCAGTTGCACCTGAAGATATCGCGAAAACGGCTATCATCACACCTTTCGGACTTTTCGAATTTCCGTTTATGACGTTTGGACTGCGCAACGCTGCGCAAACCTTCCAACGTTTCATGGATGAGGTAACAAGAGGTTTGCCATTCGCATTTACTTACATTGATGACATTCTTGTGGCATCAGAAAATCAACAGCAGCACTTAGACCACCTGCAGATCTTGTTCCAACGCCTACAAAATGCAGGCTTAATCATTAATGCAGCCAAATCAGTTTTCGGTAAGCACGAAGTTTCATTTCTTGGTCACTTAATAACTGCTAGTGGAATGACGCCCCTCCCGGAGAGGGTATCTGCAATTACTAATTTTCCCAAACCATCTACGGTTAAAAAACTACGTGGTTTTCTCGGTACAATCAATTTTTACCGAAAGTTCATCAAAAACGCAGCTAAACTTTTGAGTCCACTTAATAAAATTCTGGAAGGACCTAAAGTAAAAAGTTCTCATCCAGTTATATGGGCTCCTGAACTCGAGGAAGCATTTAACAGCTGTAAACAAGCCCTTGCAAACGCTGCACTTCTCGCTCATCCAAACGCTAACACCGATTGGGCTATTTTCACCGATGCATCAGAAAACGCAATTGGCGCAGTACTACAACAACGCTGCAATAACGAATGGCAA
This sequence comes from Philophylla caesio, assembly GCA_963971545.1. Classification (NCBI taxonomy): domain Eukaryota; kingdom Metazoa; phylum Arthropoda; class Insecta; order Diptera; family Tephritidae; genus Philophylla; species Philophylla caesio. Next base: position 20,767,575 of record OZ020605.1, read on the forward strand.
CCACTTGCTTTCTTTAGCAAGAAACTTACTCCATCAACGCAGAAGAAGTCGACCTACGACCGCGAGCTGGCCGCTGTGTACGAGGCTGTCCAACACTTCAGGTATATTTTTGAAGGACGAAATATAACGATTTTCACAGACCACAAGCCGCTCATTCACGCTTTTAAACAGCGCCCTGACCGTGCATCGCCATGGCAGTTTCGCAGATTAGATTTCATCAGCCAATTCACTACTGACTTGCGTCACGTAGGCGGTGCCGAAAATATTGTTGCTGACACACTATCGCGCATCGACGAAGTTTCAATTGCAGTTGATCTGACTGAGTTATTCATCGCACAGAGAGAAGATACCGAACTGCAAGAACTCTTACGCAATCCCACCATTTCACTCGACCTGCGCCAACTGCATTTCAACGACAACGCAGTCAAACTGTACTGCGATGTTTCATCAGGTACAATTCGGCCTTATGTCCCTAAATCGCTACGATTCAGAATTTTCAACGCACTTCACTCTTTTTCACACCCTGGCCAGAGAGCATCACGGAAACTAGTCACTCAAAGATATGTGTGGCCATCAATAAATAAAGATATTGCTAACTGGACGAAATGTTGTTTGAAGTGCCAAGCAAATAAAATTACTCGTCACACGTCGTCTCCTATTGCCAGATTCGAGTTACCGTCGCAGAGATTCGAACATATCCACATCGACCTTGTTACCTTACCAGTATCTCGTGGATTTACGCAATGCTTGACGATCATCGACAGATTTACACGTTTTCCGCAAGCAATTCCTGCAGAAAGAGGCACGGCCGAAACAGTAGCACGCGCTCTAGTCACCGGATGGATTTCGTTCTTTGGCGTACCTCTCAGAATTACTTCAGATTTAGGTAGACAATTCGAATCAGATCTGTTTCACCAACTAACAAAAATTTTGGGCAGTAAACATTTAAAAACTACGCCATACCACCCACAATCAAATGGTTTGGTTGAACGCTTGCACAGACAGCTCAAATCCGCGTTATTGTGCCATGGACCATCTTGGTATGACGCTTTGCCTGTTGTTCTTCTTGGACTCAGAGCTGCCTGGAAAGAAGACATCAGTGCTACGCCAGCTGAACTAGTTTTTGGAGAGCCCGTGCGTTTGCCAGGAGAATTCCTACACCCTTCAGCCGCCGATTCTTCACCTCACGAGTTAATTGCATCTCTCAGACACCATTTCCAGGCATTAACACCAGCGCAAACATCCAGGCATAGGCAAAAGCACGTATTTGTTTTTAAAGACTTGGCTACTACTTCTCATGTTTTTGTAAAACACGACCACATTCGTCAGTCGTTTGCTACACCATACGATGGCCCTTACCCAGTCATTGAGAGAAATGAAAAGTTTTTCATTGTTAACGTTCGAGGCAGAAACACAGCAATCTCCGTCGATCGCCTAAAGCCAGTGTACTTCATCGCCGATGACATGGAACACCAGCAAACACACAGCATTCCACAACCATCGACGAGCGCAGTCCCTACAACTACAAAACGCACTCGTTTCGCTATCTAATTTTTCGCCTACTTTTAAAATTGTTTTGTTAATATTTTCATTATAGGTGAACATCATTTCTCTAAGAAGGGGAGACATGTAGCGGGAGCTACATACATATTTTATACTACCTGCGCCTATGATCCGCGCTCTCCCACGCTCACCTCAGCATCGCAAGAAAAACCAAAAAGAAAAAGAAGTTTTTCAGTTTGCTATCACGCGGCGCGCGGTTAACAACATAAGATTTTTCATTTAGCTTAATGTCGAAAACTTGTGTTTGCTTAATATTCCAATTGAATTGTTGTAAATTAGATTTAGTATATTTAAATAAAGATTATATTTTACTTAGTGATCAATCAACATATCTAAATCACTACATACACATATTATACAATTTACATACATACATACGTATATAATATATATATATATCTTTAAACAAACATACGTATATTTCCACTACGTACATACATATATAAAAGTAAAGGTGTTTGCGTTCTTTTTTTGTGTTACATAAAATAAAAAATCCAATTCGCGGATTTTAGTTTGGCAGTCCGGTTTCCAAGCATCCAAGTTTAATACATACAAAACAAACAAAAAACGCAAACACCGCCACAAAACCTTAGTCATTTGCAGGTTCTCTGTGGCACTAAGTGCAAATTTTGCTAGTAATTAAGGGTTTTTTTCATAAACTTCCACGCAATTTTATCGGCTACATATTTTCTTACGAGTAATTTTTTCTCGGCTTATCCCAAATGCCACTTGGACACAGTCCACCAAAAATGTCAGACATTGAGACACGGTCAAAAACCGCTGCGCTAGAAGCCAGCGTGAAAACAAAAACTAAAACTTTTGACCCCTCCGCGCAAAAGTTTATAGCGGAAAGTGACAGTCTCATGAGATACTGTGCACGATTCAGTGATGCGCCAATTCAAGACCACACAGAATCGTATCTGATGATAAAAGACAAATCAATAGATGATTGTTGGGCACGGCTTAATCGGTTTATGATATGGTTTTTTTCAAAAACAGATGATATCCTTCCGGATAATTTGAAGAATGCTGTTGAAGGCAAATACTATGCTTGCCTTGAACAATATGAGGTGACCAAAGCAAGAATTGCTGATCAACTCACGTTGATGAGAGCCATTGCTGAGCCGAGACCACCATCCCGCGTGGAACACCCCTCGGCGGAGGCAAACGTCTGCCTTCAAGTCCCACCTTGTGACACGGACACATTTTATGGTGGTTATGAAGAATGGCCCGCTTTTCGTGACATGTTCACAGCGGTATACATCAACCACCCGAAGCTCTCCCGTGCTCAGAAATTGTATCACCTTCGATACAAAACCCAAGGAAAAGCCGGCTCAATTGTAGATCAATATCCGCTTAGCGATGACAATTTCGAGCTGGCATGGAAAGCTTTACGGTCACAACACGAAAACAAACGTATCCTGGTTGACAACCAGATCAAGATTCTTATGGCTCTGCCCATTATCCAAACCGAAAATAGTGATCAACTTCAGAAGCTGCAAACCTCGATAAACAACTGTCTGTCGATTCTTCATTCCCAAGATGTTAAGACAGACAGCTGGGATCCCATCTTGATATACATATGCTCATCAAAGCTGCCCGAAAACACATTGTCACTTTGGGAACAATCTCTCTCTTCCCGAAGAGATTTACCCACATGGTCTCAAATGGATGACTTCTTTACTTCAAGATACGAAGTAGTCGAAAGATTGAAAGTAAAACAAAACCTGTCACTCATCAAAATGCTTCGCAAAGCAGGTCCTTTAACAGGACCAACGCTTTCGTGGCAGAATCGACGAGCAGTATCCAACGCAAGTTGTGCAAAAACTGTCTTGCTTATTCTCACAGCACTAATGAATGCCTGAGCAAGTGGTCGTGTACACATTGCCAACAACGGCATCAGTCACTGTTGCACGTCACAAGCTCGCCGCTCTAGTCCGAGAACCTTTGGTACCTCTGCGCAGCACACTACTGCCACCTCGACATCTCCCGCTCGAAAAGTGCAGTCAAGCTCCAATTCCAGCGAGTAGCCGTGCTGTTCCATACAGGCACACATACAATCATTGCATGCGGCCAATGACAGCAAAATTCTCCTTCCAACTGCCATGGTCGCAGTGGAACACGAAGGGGAATTGTTTCAACTTAGAGCCTTAATTGACCAAGGCTCACGAAGGACTTTTATTTCCTCTAAAGTTCAAAAATGGTTGAAACTTCCATCCGAACATTCCAGCTTCGAAATATCTGGCATGGGTGGACGCGACGTCCAAAACTAATCCAAACTTTGTCCTCTTACACTAATTGCATCCAAAACCAAGCAAAGGACAAAAGTTCAGGCTGTTGTGTTACCAAAATTAACGAGGCATAAGCCAACATTCTCCATTAGCCATAAACACTGGCAGCAGTTCAAAATCCTTGAGCTCCCTGACCCCAATTGCCACATACCAGCACAGACTGATATGGTCATTGGCAGCGATATTCTTCCACACATCCTGCTGGAAGGTATACAAAAGATTTGCGATACCATACTTGCGCAAAAGACAATATTTGGCTGGATTCTTAGTAGTCAAATAACGAAAAAGGTTGTGTCATTCTCGACACAAGTAGAAGATTGCTCGAACGCAGACCTCAGTTCACAACTGAGAAAGTTTTGGGAAGAAGAAGAAATTCCACAGCCTCCGACAATATCTCTGGAGGACCGGGCATGTGAGAATATGTATGCAACAACAACTACACGTGCTCCAAACGGTCGATAATTTGTTCGACTTCCATTCAAGGAAGACTTCCCCAAAAAACTCTTTCTTGGCCATTCTCGGTCTGCTGCCCTCCAGCAATCATTTAGCATGGAGCGATCGCTGCAAAAGAAAGGGGACTTGAGCACACTGTACAACGATGTGTTGCAGGAATATCTCGACCTCGGTCACATGGACTACACCAAGCCTTATGAAATCGTATCCGACGGCAAACATTTCTCCTTCTACTTACCGCACCATGCAGTCGTCAAACCAGATAAGGTGACCACCAAAATTCGCGTGGTGTTCAACGCCTCCAAAATATCCGGATCAGGAAAGTCCCTGAATGACGTCCTGCACACCGGTCCCACACTCCAGCCAGATCTCATGCTACTCATTCTGCAGTGGCGCATGCACAGATTCGTGTTCAATGGAGATATTGAGAAAATGTATCGTCAAATACTCATCCACGAGGACGATAAACATTTTCAGCGAATTTTATTTCGCAAATCGGCTGACTCTCCGGTCACCGATTATAATCTCAAAACCGTAACATTCGGCGTTAATTGTGCGCCCTATCTAGCTATCCGTACATTACATCAATTAGGTGATGATACGAGAGCGATATTCCCATTGGCGGCGCCAATTCTCAAAAACCAAACGTATGTGGATGACATCCTCTCAGGAAGTCATAACATTGACGACGCCACCGAATCACTTAGTCAAGTGATCAAAGCGCTAAAGTCAGCTGGTTTCGTATTAAAAAAACTGACGGCCAATCATCCGGCCATATTAGAACAGTTTCCAAAGGACTCCAACTTTTTAAAATTTGAGAGCGCTTCCACAACCAAAACTCTTGGTATTCGCTGGAACGTGCTTACAGACAAGTTTTCCTACACCATTCTGCCTATATCACCAAAAAATGCCGTCACAAAACGACAAATTTTGTCGTCTGGTGCACGACTTTTTGACCCGGCAGGATGGCTATCGCCAGTGATGATTCAGGCAAAGATTCTGCTTCAAGAACTTTGGCTAGATTGGCCATCTGCCAAATCGAAATCCCTCGATGGGTTAATTTCTCTCCGAGGCAAGATACTCACATCCATGGGTTTTGTGAGGCCTCGGAAAAAGCGTATTGCGCAGCGATCTACATCCGCGTACATACTCGCAACCAAATAAAATCCTCTCTTCTGGTTGCAAAAGGCAAAGTGGCACCAATCAAGACAGTAAGCTTGCCACGTCTAGAGCTCTGTGGCGCAGTCTTACTTGCAAAACTAGTCGCGTTTGTTCGAAAACAACTCGGCTTAGAAGTATGCAACACTTTCTTATGGTCGGATTCAGAGATTGGGCAAGCTTGGCTGGAAAAGCCACCGTGCACATGGAAAACCTATGTATCCAACCGTACCTCTCAAATCCGAGAGTTTCTTCCGAACGGTACATGGTACCATGTTGCTAGTGCTGATAATCCAGCGGACCTCGGCACCCGCGATTTCCTCGCTCTGGTGGCATGGGCCGAAATGGCTTTCTTGCAACCCGGACTCATGGCTAAAATCAAAAGGGCGCAGCGCATCTCCTCTAGAAAAGCGCAATATAGAGGCCTATCACGCGCTCGAGGAAGAGGTCGATTTTCTCGACCGGTTTTCATCCTTCTCTCGCGCACTCCGCGTGACTGCGTACATGTTCCGCTTCGTGGACAATGCGCGGAACAAATCTAAGAAGTTAACCACACTCACTAATCCCAATCTGACCCATGACGAGTTCCAACAAACAAAAACGCGTCTTATCGAGACGGCGCAGTTACGTCATTTTCCGAATGAAAATAACGCGCTGCAGGATAAAAAACCCATTAGCAAAAAAGCCCTCTTCTTGCTCTCAATCCGATAATGGAGAAAGACGGTATACTACGGGTTAACGGGAGATTGGTGCATGCCACGTTGAGATTCAACGAAAGACACCCAATCATTCTTCCAACAAAATCGAGGTTCTACCAGCTATATTTGGAGTTTCTACATTCGCTACTTCTTCAAGCAGAAATGCGACTGATGCTTCAAATGGTAAGGCAAGAGTATTACGTACCAAAGCTGCCTTTAATTAAACGATGCATTTTCCAATGCAAAGTATGCACTCTTTATAAGCAACGAAAACGCACACAAATAATGGCCGCCCTGCCCCCTGAGCGTTTTAATTTCTCATTACCATTTTCTGCCACTGGCGTAGATTTTGCGGGGCCATTCCAAATTAAAGCGTCGGTATTAAGATCCACTACGCTTCTCAAAGGTTATGTAGCAGTATTCCTATGTTTTTCTACAAAGGCAATTCACCTCGGGTTGTGCTCTGACCTCACAACCGAAGCTTTTCGAGCAGCGTTTGCTCGCTTCGTCGTCAGACGAGGGTTCCTCTCAAAAATGATGAGTGACCATGGAAAAACGTTCATTGGCGCTCAACGCGAAACTGAACGCGACTTCGTTAAATTTCTTAACGAATGCTCCACAGACATTGTTCAAAAATATGCTCATCAAGGCGTCAATTGGCAATATATACCACCCGGAGCCCCACACATGGGAGGCTTGTACGAATCCGCAGTAAAAGGTTTTAAAATCCATCTAAAGAAAATCGCTGCATCCCACAAGTTCACATTTGAAGAATTCACGACGATATTGGTGCGAATTGAAGCGGTTCTCAACTCGAGAGCTTTGTCCGCCCTATCACAGGACTCGGCTGACTTTACAGCGCTTACTCAAGGTCACTTCATTCGAGGTGCACCGCTATTGGCCATTCCCGAGCCTATCGCTAAAGACCTCTTTCTACTTAATCGCTGGGAGAAAGTCAAAGCGCTTCACCATCAATTCAGCCATAGATGGAAAGAGGAATATCTTAAGGATCTTCAAAAAAGATATAAGTGGAAAATCCAGACAACAATCCTCAACCAGGCGATGTCGTTGTGATAAAAGAAGATTCGCTCCCGCCCACTGAGTGGAGACTGGGACGAATCGAAAGGGTTCGCCACGGGCCTGATAACCATGTACGTGTCTGGTAAAACTGTGTTTCATCCCACAAGCGCCATCTTCGCGCGAATCATAGAAATAAAACGAAAAAAAGGAAATCATCCCTACATACCATCCCTACACTATATCTACTATATAAAAAGCTTAAAACTTCCCGTTTTAAAAGTCATCCCAAGTACTTCACGTTTCCGGTTGCTCTTCTATTTTCAGATTGAAACCCTAATTGGCTAGCAGGAAAGCTTAGCCTCTGGCACCAACCGCGGAGACAGAAAATTGTCCCCAATGTAGACTCTGCCATCGGTACCACGCGCTGCGGACCTGCCCAGCCTTCAAGGCCATGAAGCCACCACAACGTTTGGCTGTAGCACGGGCGCAAGGCTACTGCGTCAACTGCCTCGCGCTCACCCACACCACCGGTGAGTGCAACTCAACAGGCAGCTGCAAGAGCTGCAAGCTCACGCACCATACGCTGCTCCAAATCAAATTGTCTAAACATAAACTTTAAAAGCATTAGCAAAGAAACCAGACGCGATCCAATTCTCGCAAAACTATCATATGCAATTCTTCACAACAAGGTCAGTAATTTTAATAATATTGTATTTACGCCTTATAAAAACCAAGATAATAAACTTACAGTTGAATACGACTGTATTTTATGGGGATACAGAGTTATTATACCAAAGAAACTCCGTATTCACATTTTAAATGAACTCCATGCCTCGCATATGGGGATTGTGAAAACTAAACCTCTCGCCAGATCCCATGTTTGGTGGCCAAATATAAATGAAGATATCGAGCGAATGATCAAAAACTGTGTTTCTTGTCAAAAATTTGCTAACCAGTCCAGAAAAAAGTTCACTAATTTCCTGAAAACCCACCTGCTCCGCGTGGAGTCGAATTCACGCAGACTTTGCCGGACCAATAAAAGACATATACTTCTTGATCATTATCGACTCGTTCACTAAATGGGTTGAAGTCTTCCAAACAAAAGACCTAACTTCAAGTTTTGTTATTATAAAGATAAGAGAAACGTTTGCTCGTTATGGTATTGTTGACACAATTGTTACAGATAATGGTCGTCAATTCACTTCTGACGAATTCAAATCATTCTTAAAAACAAATAACGTTATCCACATTCTTACGGCTTCTGGCCAACCTGCGACCAACGGCCAAGCCGAAATATTTGTAAAGAACTTAAAAAAATCACTATATGCAAACCTAGATGAAAGAAAGCACTCAAATATTGAAATTACACTAAATAGGTTTTTGTTCGATTATAGGAACACTATCCATACGACGACTGGAGAGTCGCCTGCAAAAATATTTCTTTCTCGACCCTTAAAGTCTCGTTTTGACCTTTTGAAACCACCGCTTGTTCGAAGTGAAATAATTAGAAAACAAATTGAAAGCGAACAAAACTACAACGGGAAGAGCACTTTGAAAATGGACAAAAGGTTTTCATACGCGACTACAGAAATCCGAACAAAAAGAGCTGGATGCCAGCAAAAATTAACAAAAAAATTGGGCCACGTTCGTATAGTTGTATGATCGTGGACAATAATAGAGAAATAAAAAGACACCTTGATCAAATACGAAACAGTAATTCTTCATCACGTGAAGATACGGAAAATCATAATGATGAACAAGAAACACCTAATAACGAAATTGTGACGCATACTTCACCCGGTCCTCCCAGAGATTTGTCTGGTGGCAGTACACACATCCGAGACGACCATGTTACGCAGTCAAAAATTGAATTATACTAACTTTTATAAAATTTAATGTTCTCTTTTTAGTAGAATTAAATCTTGATGGCATTGGATCACTACCTTGCCTCCTACGGTAGTTAAAATTCAAAAATGAATTTCAATTACAGTAATATATATATTTCAGTTTATAAGGTTAAGTTTTGAAATACATTTTTATATGAATACTATAATAGTCCAAACGATCAATGAATTTTAAACAAAAATGTATTAGATTTTAAGGAAATTTAATCATACTAAGGGAGAGCGTGTTAAGTATTGCATATAATGTACAATTGGCAATCCGGTTTTTATAACAATAAAACGATGCTCTATATACAGATACACCTACATATACATACGTATACAACACACATCACACTCTCTCCTTTTTAGTCGATACTCCTGTTCTAACTAACCTGTGAACACAAGAATATTGATATTAATAAAGCATTCGAAGTTGAGCTGTTCAACTGTGCGTTACCTTTATACAGATATTTTTTAAAATATTCTAACTTTTATAGAATTTAATGTTCTCTTTTTAGTAGAATTAAATCTTGATTGCATTGGATCACTAGCAAAAGAAGACTTATTTAATTTTATGGTTTTATGTTAATAATTTTATTAGTAAATAAATGTTATTTCTAGCAGAATGCTCCATTATCCAAGGGCCGTGTTTTCTATTAACTCTCCCACCGCTAAGCTTACTTTTCCGGTCAAAGCAAATACGCATTATAATAATTTTAACGTGGTAAACAATATAGTTACTAGAAGTGGGCGTGGTAAGGGCGGATCGACTTGAAATTTTTATCGAAGAGTAAGATACCCATCGTAGTCACCTGTACTATTTTGAAGCTCTAGCTGCTTTCAAAAACCATTCATTTGACCCATAGTGCAGTGGTTCGGACGTTATGCGCGGACATAACGAAAAAGTGTTTAATTTATATATATGTATATAGATAGAAGATAGATAATAATAATTTGACGCTTACACTATATAGCTCAGTGTTTGGCCGAGCTTTTGTAGTTTGTGTATTTATATTCTACCACAAATGAAGGGACCTACAGTTTTGTACCGACTCCGAACGGCAGATGTATTTAATGAGAAGCTTTTTTATGGCAGAAATACCCTCGGAGGTTTGTCAGTGCCTGCCGAGGGGTGACCGCTTTTTGAAAAAAATTTTCTATGATTAAGATTTTACTTGCCCTGACTGACATTCGAACATCGAACTCAGCAGAAACCATAAAATGTTTAAAATAGAATTGAATAATGTTAATTTTTGTATATTTATACTTTTCAGCAAGAAAACGAATATTTTTTAATTTTTTTTTTAAAACCTAGGTAGTATTTGGTCGCTGCCGCTAGCGTTACCAATAGAAATAAATCTATCGCCAAACACGTCGGTCGATTTTCTTCACACATACGAGTGTTTAATTTTCACGACGAACATTCGCGCCAAAAAATTCGTCGTGCGCCGTCATTGTGTTTAAGCTAATATCCTAGTAGGGGGCATCTTAAATCCCGCACAAAACGCAGCAGAAACAAAAAGTCATAGGTACAAGTACATGACTAAGATGCCTTACGTACGTAAACTCAGTGGTGAATAATACAATTTGGAGATTCTGAATAGGTGAAAGCCACTATTGAGAGAAACAAAGGTTGCGCCCATCTCTATACCGCTATTCCTTTTATTGTTACTATGACAGAATCAGCTGTTTTCACTGCGTCACACTGGTGAAACTGGTTTTCTGGACATTCAACGAATTTCTTTATTTTGACGCTCGTTGTCTTGCTATAAACCAAACCGCGAATAATTCTATGGTTTGTGTGAGTATAAATATTTTTTAATAATACATATAGAAATAACTGCCGAGCTTATAACATTTTTTTAGCTATTTGACAAAAGTTAGAGAAAGACCATATTTTTCTTGAAAAATAATTTTAATTAATTAGAAAAATATACGATAGTTTAAATGAGAGTAGAGCTTGTGCGTTTATAGTACTTCAAACAAACATGGTGACAGCCAGCTAGGCATACATCCATAGCTAGTGTTCTCAACCAGCAGTGGTCAAAAAAGTAATATACTTAATAACTTGGTTATTAAGAAAGATAATATCATAGCGAGAGTGCTAAATAATGAATAAATATAGATCAAGTCACGAATGAAAAAATTTGAGTAGGCCATATATTTTATTTATTTGATATTAATGATTTTGATTGCTATAATAGTCCCATTAATAATTAATATTTGTGCGAAATTTCAATTATGGCCCAAAATGCAATATCTGAAATATCCGTTGTATGGCAGATATATGTTATATTCATCCGATCTTAATGATTTTCACTTCCAAAATAGTTCTCATAATAAATATCATTTCTGCGTAATTTCAAGACTTCAGCTGCTTAAATGGAGGGGTTTTTTGTGCTAAATGCAATATCTAAACAATCGGTTGTATGGGAGCTATATGTTTTATTTCTCTTATATCTATGATTTTTACTTTAAATATATATGTAACAATGAAAGATATTTTTGCGAAATTTCTCGTATTTAGCATATTAAATAAAGGAGTTATGGCCCAAAATGCAATATCTGAACTATCGGCTGTATGGCAGATATATTATGTTATGTTTATCCGATCTTAATGATTTTAATTGCTAAAATAGTTCTCATAATAAATATTATTTCTGCGAAATTTCAAGACTTTAGCTGCTTAAATGGAAGGGCTTTCGTGCTGAATGCAATATCTGAACAATTTTTTGTATGGGAGCAAGGCGCAGATAAAGGGGGGAATCTTAGTGTCTCAGTCGTACCAAAATAATTCATAACAAAATAAGTTTTTTAAACGTTTCGCAGGATTTTTGTGTTGAAACTAATTTCCTTAAACACTTGTAAAACCTATCTATTCTGACATCATTTCAGCGGGACCTTATTTGGCATACACCTACAAACGTACATATGTATGTATGTACATATGTACATACATACATACATGCATTCACAGTAGCGAACACTTTTGACTTGAGCTGATAAAGTCTAGTCATTCATTACAATTTGCTTGCCTCAATAACATATGCAAATACTAGATATGGAAATAAATGTATATAAGTATCTACATGCGTACATACATATGTATATGTATATTAGGTAATGCGATATTTCTTGTTTCATATCGAAAAACTTACAGTATTTGTTATCATGTTTGTGTACTAAAAATACAAAAAATGTAATATTACAGTATTGCCACAACATCCTTGACGTGTGTGAAGGACGAGCTACTCCTGCTATTCATGCTGTGTCAGAGGCGTCTGAGGCGCTGTCCAACATATCAAGGGTTCTCATTGTTGCATCGCAACCCTCCACATAGAACGCAATGTTTAGCCACGGCCTGCCGTGGGAGAAATTCACAAGCAAAAATATACTATTCCTTAGCAATTCCGTACTGCACTCGAGAAATAAATATGTTGATTTTTTTTTGCATCGAAAGTAATTTATTTTGAAGAAAACTATATCTAATTCAATTATTATTTTCGCTTCCTGTACTTTCAAACTTTTTTTTTTTTTTTTGTTTTGGATGGGCCACAATTCACAAGTCATTGTGATAGTTAAATTGCTTGCAAATATAGCATTGCTCATTATGTGCAGCGTGATAATTCTCACAGGTTATGTTTGATTAATTAAAGATATAAAAAACGCGCATGCGCTATAATTTGCTTGTTATTTACCTACATTTTTCCCAAATCTTCATTGAAGATATTAATTAGAATCTGGTCTCATTAAATAATTTGATTCTATTTTTTTAAATTCGCATCTTACCTGCTCCCTTATCCTTGGAAAGTGTATCTTGGTTTTTTGCTATTTTTTATTTCACTGGCTAGATTTTTCCTTTTTTAACATCGCAAATATACAATTTAATATTTAGAAAAAGTTTTCAAACAAAAATCGATTATATCCATTAGGTTTTTGTTTACTTTTTACGCAATTAAATAATAGCTTTTTACTACAACACTGTTATCAACGACGTCCTAATATGCGAAGAAAAATAACATTATTTTATTAACAACATATAGCACACACGCTATACTTTGCGGCAAAGCTACACTGCACGCACAGCAGGGCGAAGGCATATTTGGCTGTGTAGATGCGAAACCAGAGATGCCAGCGTTAACGTATTTGAAACATAACCCTACAGAAGCGACTAGCAAAAACGCCGATATTAAAAAATAATATATTCTTAAATATAATAATTTTATTTTATAAACATTTTTATTTTTTGCTAAAATTGGTCTTATTCTAACAATTTTAGTATATTCTTATGTAATAATAGTATAATTATTTTTCTTATCAATATTTTCTACCTTATAGGGCCCTTTGTATTTAATATCTAATTTATGACCCGTTTCATCTTTAACTAGTACTAAATCTACTATATTTATTTCCTTATATTGTAAATTATTATCATAATAAATTTTCTGTTTTTCCTTAGCTTGCTGCACTAATTTTTGTGCTATTTGTCATCTATATTTTATTTCTTAAAGCGGTAAGTTCCACCGTCTGCCGTAAACGATGTTATATCTCTGGATTCTAGGCTTAATTGTATTTGGTGAAAACCGGACGTTAAGTCTAAACAAGAAAAATATTTTGCTCTTCCTAATTGATCTAAAATATCATCTATTCTCGGTAGTAGAAACTTGTCTGCAGTTAATTTTTTATTTAATGCTCGGTAGTATATTACTAGTCTCCATCTTTTAACTGTTTTTCCTGGAAGTGATTTTTTAGGAACTAATAGTATAGGACTATTATATTCTGACATTGATGGTTCTATTAAATCATCCTTAATAAGTTTAGTTACCTGTTGATTTATTTCACTTTTATGAGCTTCTGGTATTCTATAGTTTTTTACATAGACTGGGGTATCGTCTTTCATATATAGTTTTTGTTTGTAAAAATTGTTGGCAGTGATGGGTTCATTTTCTAAAGCAAATATATCTATGAATTCTGAACATAGTGTATTAAGTTGCTGACAAACGAATGGTGGAAAATGTTTATTTAATCTGTCTAATTTTTCTTTATTATTGTCTTTGTTTTCTAAGTTATTTTCAATTATTAAATAATCAGATAAATCCTCTGCTTTTACATCCTAGTTCTGAATGGTTGCAATTTTTACAAAAGTTTCATAATTATTTGCTATGGTATAAGCAATAAATATACCTTCAGCGAGTTCTGGATGTGGTATAAATAGTTCATTTTTATCAGTTTTTATATAGATTCCTCGTACTACTTCCGATCTAGCAGTCATTCAAATAGCTGTGTCTTCAGGAAAATCATAGGGCCTTAGAATTAACCAATCCTGACCTTTTTGGAAATCTAAAATTCAATTATACTTAATAAAATCTAATCCTAAAATTCCTGTGCATGGAATTGGAAAATTGTCTTCTACTATGTGGAATTTATGTCTGAATTAAAGATCATCGCCTATTAAGTCTGCTTTCACTATTCTCAAAGTGCTTATTGTGTTTTGGCCAATACCTTTTAGATCTGTAATTTGCGTAGTATATAGTATAAAGATATTGATATTGATTTGACCCTTTTTAAAATAGGATATATCCGCTCCTGTCTCTATCAGGAACGTTGAAACGGAGTTATTTAGACTAATTCTGGAAGATACGTAGCTGTTTAAGTGTAAATTAAGTACACATATTTTTCTTTTTGCACTATCTATTGCTGAAGTGGAGTTTGCTGGTTTTCCTGTTGGCTAAAATTACGGATGTTATTACAATTCTTTTGATTAGTTGGTCTTGTCTGATTATTGATGTTGCTGTTTTGTCTTTGTAAGTTATAGTTTTGCCTAGTTATTGCCTTGATAACTTATTCCACGATAATATCCTTGTTGGTGCACATGTAATACTGAGTTAGGATTACCTGTTTCTTCAGAACAACTGTTTGTGAATTTGGACATGGCCTCATTCATTGATGTGAATGTGCCAGCTTGCATTATCATTTTAACCTTGTCATAAGTACAATTTTTACACATACCTTTTACAGCTGCTAGTGTAGCATATTTTGTTGACAATTCGGAAGATAGTCTGTCGGAGCGTGTATGTGCGTTGTTGGATATTTAGTAGTTTGGCTATTAGTACTTCTACTGACTCGCCTTTTATACTGCGTTTTAATTTTAGTTTTATTTCTAGTATTGTTTGTTCATTACTTATGAGATTTCTAGCTGTGCCCTTAAGTTTTGTTTTAATCATCGAAATAGCTATGGATTCGTGGCTTTCCTTAATTTGGTCAAGGATGTCAAGCGCATCCAAGAAACTAGATAGGTTTTCTGACCTACCGTCAAACTCGGGTAGAATTGACGATGCAGTCTTAATAAATTCTACCGTTGTTTGTGCCATTTTGAACTTAGTTTTTTGGAAATATAGTTCTTGTAATTCTTTCTCTGTCTGTTCTTCTTCGTCTTCCTCTAAATCGGGGTTTGGATCTAACAATAAGGGTTCAAAGTCAATTAGTAGTCTTGTTCGAATATAGTTGATACCGTCACTTCTATGTTGTAGCTGGAAAGTGAAGCTACTAGTTTATCTCTGACACTTGAAAATATTTGATATGCTTCTATTTGGTGACTTTTAGTGAGCTGGGTATTTACATCTCGTATTTCCTTACCTAATCTATTGAGAGATGTTAATATTATTGTTAAATGTTTGACTACTGTCTCTGTCCTTATTTTTATGTTTTCATTTATACATTTGTCAGATTTCTCTGTGTTAAAGCAAGGTTAATTGAATTCTTTGCTAATGGTTTATTAACGTCTATGTTACAATTCAAGGTTGCTCTTAAATACAAAAATATTGTGGAACCGCACTTCAGCGTGCCTGTCAGCCGTCGTCTCTCTAACAACCAAAAAACCATTCGCTCTCCAGAAGTATGAGCACAAAACGAACCGTCAAAATGTCAACAACTGGTGGGGCTGCCACAGGGAGGCAAAATACCAAACATTCCGCCCACCTCGTCCTAGATTTGGACGAAATTAGGTTGCACCAGGCCGCCCACCATCTGCGAGAGGCTTATTAATTGGTAGCATCGACAGTTTGGTGATTGGGCGTTTAAGCGAGGTGGATTTCGTTTTGATTGTTGCCACTCTTACAATGCCATCTGCCCCAGCATGAATATCCAAGATTCTACCCAGCGGCCACTGCATTGGTGGCCGTCGTTCATCTCGAATGAGAACAATCTGCCCAATATTGATGTTGTCTTCTTGCGAGCGCCATTTATTTCGGGCTTTAAGACTTTGTAAATACTCGCTCGCCCACTTTGACCAGAAGTCATGATACATCTGCGTAAGCTGTTTCCACCTATTCAGATGTGTCATCTTAGCGTTAAGAGGATACGTCTCTGGGCTGGCCGTAAGCGCCCTGCCGACTAAAAAATGGCCTGGAGTTAGCGCCGTGAGAACGGTGGGGTCATCAGTGACGGCGGTTAAAGGTCGTGAATTGAGGCATGCTTCGATTTGTTTTAGTACGGTGTAAAATTCCTCAAAAGTTAGAGTGGTCAGCCCTATTACGCGTTTAAGATGGACCTTCATGCACCATGGTGAAGGCCGCCGGCGGTATGAAATGCCAGTTCATCTCACAACGCGACGTGTACGATGCAGCTGCCTGAAGTTGCGCTTGAAAGGCTTCTCGTTCACTGGCTAATAGTGCATTGGCACCCACAAAGGTGGTACCATTGTCGCTGTAGATATCTGTGCAAAGCCCTCGAGTGGCAATAAAACGCTTTAGTGCGGCGATGAACGCTTCGGTGATCATATCGCTTACCAGTTTTAGGTGGCAGGCCTTTGTGGCGAGGCAAATGAATACGGCAACGTAACCTTTGTAAGCGCGATACCCTCTACCCTTTGTGGCACGCACCTGAAACGGTAGTCGACTCCCGTGTGTACAAACGGTGATGAAATGTTGCAGCGAGGGCTTGGTAATTGACCCATTAGCTGCGTGTTTGGTTGGCATGTATATCGAAAACAAGAAAGACACTTCTTGATGACGTTCTTAACTGCAGCACGGCCGTTGATCACCCAAAAGCGTCGGCGAATGTGGCTGAGCGTTGTTGGCGTCCCAGCATGAAGCAGATAATGATGCGCCTGTTTAATAAGTAAAAAGGTTAGGTGGCTTTGTTTTGGCAGAATCATAGGATGCCGCTCATTAAAGGTTAAATTGGCGTTGTTAAGTCTCCCACCAACACGTAATACGCCCTCGGAGTCTATCAGAGGACCTAGGTTGCTTAACTTGCTTTCGTCTCAACGCTCTTGCCTGCACGAAGATGTTTCAATTCCTGAACAAATTCTTCTTGTTGTACTCGTTTTGTCCAGGATTTAAGTGCTGCATAGCATTTAGTCCAAAGACAATATGGTGTCGTAGCATGTGGCTTTCCGAGTGTAATGTCAATGAACCTTTGACACCAGGCAGTGACACAAAGTAACTTACTTAGATCGGAATAGTTATCAAGAATTGATGCCTCAGTCTCCACCTTCTGCGTAGTTAACACCTTAATTGGCTTCATCTCAGGAAGGGTGTGAGGAACCTCAGGATTAATTTTGGCCAGTGATCTTCCGATGAATGTAACCATGGCGGGCCAGCCCACCAAAGTGCAGGGTTGCTGAGTTGACTTGGCGACATTCCCCTCGACGCGCAATCAGCTGGGTTGTCGGTTGTGCGCACGTACCTCCATTGCTCGCTGGATGTGGTTTCAAGTATTTGAGTCGTTCGATTGGCGACGAAGTCCTTCAGATGGCTGGATTTGACTTGATCCAACCAAGGGCCGTGGTTGAATCCGACCAGAGATACGTGACGGCGGATTGAAGTTTAATGACTTCTTGAACCTTGTTGATGAGTCTAGCCGCCAAAAGTGCGGCGCATAGCTCGAACCGCGTTATGGTCATCTTCTTCAGTGGTGCTAGTTTTGTTTTCGCTATAAGCGAGTAACCTTTGTGCCTATTTCCGAAATTACCTTTACATATACGACTGCGGCATATGCTTGTGTCGATGCATCTGCAAATGCGTGATATTCAAACGAGGTAGCAGTGACAGGTGTTTGTATCCAGCGTGGAATTTTGAGGTGGCAAAAGTTTTCCAGTTCAGAACGAATTATATCCCATTCGTTTCGAATAATATCAGGAATCTGTTCGTCCCAGTCGATGCCAAGGGTCCGGAGCTTTTGGAATAGTATTTTCCCCTTGATGAGCACAGGGGCCAGAAAACCCAATGGATCAAATAGCTTCGATACGTCTGAGAGGAACTGCCGTTTCGTTACTTGTCGGCTGGTAGGTTTCGGCGTTATTTTGTAACTGAAGCTATCGCAGTGTGTCACCCAAACGATTCCCAATGCCTTAGATTCAGTTTCAGCGCTAAGTACATACGCACCTTTCTCTTCACGGTCGCGGGAATCGATTTTATGCAGTGTCTCAGGAAAATTGGAGGTCCATTTACGCAGTTTGAAGCGTCCTGATAACAACAGCTTTTGTAATTCACCTCGAAGTTTGTTGGCCTTGTTTCAGCCCCCGATAGAACGTCGTCCACGTAGAATTCGTTCAACAGAGTAGAACATGCTTGTGGAAACCGATGGGTTTCATCTCTGGCAAGCGTTTGCAGAACTTTTATAGCGAGAAACGGCGCACAATTGGTACCATAAGTTACCGTTTACAACCGAAAAGTTGAAGGTGGCTCTCGTTCGTGACAAAGCCAGAAAATTCGTTGCAAATCGACATATTCCGGGTGGACCAGTATCTGCCTATACATCTTTTCGATGTCTGCTGTGAAGGCAACGCGGTACTTGCGCCAGTTTAGGACAACAGAGGCGAGATCCTTTTGTACCTTTGGTCCTGTGTATAAGCAATCGTTTAATGATGTTCCCGTCTCAGCTTTCTTGGACGCGTTTAACACGACGCGTAATTTGGTCGTTGTACTTGAGTCCTTTAACACGCTATGATGTGGAAGGTAATTAACGCGTCTGTTCGTCGCATCTTCTCTAACGATCTGCATATGGCCGAGCTTATAGTATTCGCACATGAACTCATGGTACAATTTTTGTACTTCGACGTCTCGATTTAAGCGGCGTTGCATTGTATTAAGTAACGATAGTGCCGCCCCTCGCGTTGTTGATAGGCCAGATAGATCTGACTCCTTTTTCACCGGCAGTCGCACCATGTAACGGCCTGTCTCCGTACGTTGCATTGTAGACTCGAAGAATTCGTTACAACGAATTTCGTCTTGACTTAAGGTGTGTAGTACGATGACCTGTTCCTGCTCCCAGAAGCGACGGAGGAGTCCATCCAACTGCAATCTAGTACAATAGCAGTCATAGGCGGACTTTATCGCTTGGCTATCTCGAGTTGACAGGTTGCCGAAAATTACCCATCCTAGTCGTGTATTTTGGACAATGAAGTTCGCACCGGGACACTCCCTAATACCATTAAGAATAATTGCAGCGTAATCATCAGCGCTTAAAATGACGTCAATACCGCCCGATACGTTAAATTTAGCTGCCACAATGTCATAAACTGTTCCGGAGGGCTGTTTAAAGGCGGGCTCCGGTTTCCTACTCGTAGGAGTACTAAAGCAGTGCATCGCATTTCAAAAATAGCCTTTGTCCATTTGCTCCATTCAGTGGGATGCGCAGCGATGACTTCGCTAATTTGAGTTGAGATACAACATATTCACTAATAAATGTTGCTTCAACTCCGCTGTCTATTAAGGCACGTAGTATCATTATGTGTCCGGCATCAGAGCGCACCTCAATTAACGCTGTGCCTAGTGGTACTGACGGAATGCGATGCGTAGCCTCTTCAGCGATGGATGCGTTATGTGTCGATAAGCGAGCTGGACTGTTAGCAGATGAACGAACTGTAGCAATAGGTTGGTGTGGTACATTGTTGGTGTAATACTCATGTATCATTGTATGGTGCGCCAAGTTGCACTTTTGACAACGACGATTTGAAGGACACTGTTGCGACTTGTGACCAGACCGCAAGCAGTTTAAACACAGTTTCGTTTGTTGAACTGTCTTGTATCGTTGCTGTAACGTTTGGTTTTGAAAATCCGTACAAAATAAAATATAATGTTTGCTAGAGCAGCATGGGCAATTTGTTGTGGTAGTATGATACCCCTTCACACCTTGATTTTTGGATCTGGGCAGTGCCGCCTCCTTTGATGGCCAGTTTATCGGTTTAGAGTCCTCGAAGCTTTGTACAACTTCCAAGGACTTGGTTTGGTTTTCGATGAACTTCCGTAAATCTTCAAAAGTTGGAAAAGTGTTGTTGGCAGCAATGAAAAGCTCCCAAGCACGTACCGACGCCGTATCGACTTTATGCACGATGGTATACATCAACCAGTCATCCCACTGCGCTACCGGACGACCGAGTTGCTCCAACGCACGTATCGATGCCGTAACACTGTCAATCAATGCCCTCAAATTGGCAGCTGATTCCTTTTGGAGGTGGGGCAGATTTGTGATTACGGTCAGATGTGCGTTGATAATAATGCGTTTGTTGTCAAATTTGCGTTCTAGCAACTTCCAGGCGACCGCGAAATTACCGTCTGTAGTGGCAATGTTGTCCAGTGAGTTCTTTGCTTCGCCAGTGAGACTGTCCTTTAGATACTACAGACGGTGGGTGTCTGATAGACTACGACATTTGATGACGACCGATGCAAGTAAGTCCTTGAATGGACACCAACGCAGAAAGGAACCATCAAATGGAGGTATTTTAATTGGTGGAAGATTTTGACTGGAGTACCCGTTAGGTGAAGTGACTGCAGAAGTTGAACGAAATGACTCTGAATTCGTAGGGAGGTTGGAAGTTGCCTCAATCATATTGTATAACTCACCCAATGTTTCGGTGTAAATGCGCTCAATCTCAGTGTATGAGTCAAGAACCGGCTGCGCTATCTCAAGTGCGTTGGCGTCGTCAGCTGCGTATGAGATGTCCTCGTATCCCTTTACATATTTTTCCCAATATTGGTACAGCAGTGAACGGCGACCAATCAAAAAACCTTTAGTTTGTTTATTTTTGGCGGTTTTGCGTAAGTTGATCATAAAGTTTACGATTAGATTTGCTGCGCTCGTTTGTTGTTTGATGAGCGCCTTCATGTTTGCAGGAGCCGTGTGGTAGGCCAACCTAAAAATCACTCCTTCCTTGAGGTTTACCTTGACGAAGGTCAATGAACACCGTAACCTTCGCGCAATATTCTGCTGTATATACATATAAGGTATATACCTAAGTAGGTTGCGTAGTACATATACTTATGTATATTTTTTTTCCACGCCGTTATGCGAAGAGCAACAGTTTGCACATGACTAATTAATAATAAAAGTCAGCAAATTTAGTACCTGAAGTTCCCCGCAAGGGTTGCCAATGTTAAAGCAAGGTTAATATTGATGTACAATTGCATTCTTTGCTAATGGTTTCTTAACGTCTATGTTACAATTCAAGGTTGCTCTTAAATACAAAAATATTGTGGAACCGCACTTCAGCGTGCCTGTCAGCCGTCGTCTCTCTAACAACCAAAAAACCATCCGCTCTCCAGAAGTATGAGCACAAAACGAACCGTCAGAATATCAACAACTGATGGGGCTGTCACAGGGAGGCAAAATACTAAACTCTCTGCTATTCCTTTTTCTTCTAAAAATATTTTACAAACTTCTTCCCATCGACCCATTAAAAATTTTGTTAAGTATTAGCTAAAAATCTATTATACTTTATCTAAACCATCGGCGCGGCTTTTATATTTTTTATTTAACATCTTATTATGTGAAGAGTGTATTTTTAGAAATAGTACAATGCAACTGAATATTGTTATTAGTAGTAACATTAGTTTTATGGAAACTAGTGCCTATGTGTGATCAACAACTTCTATTTGGAGTTTTCTCCACCCATTTTTGTTTTTAGTACATACTCGTAATATATATTTGTTGTAGTTTACGGCAAGCATTTTTCAATTCTTTCCAATTGTTAAAAAAGATACGGCAACACCGCAGTTGCGAGAATGAATATTTGGGGACGTTTCTCGTTTTACGTTTTTTGGGCCTTCTACATTTTCCTTTCTTTGCCACGTGAAATTTGCCTTTCCGCCGCATTAAAATTGTATAATTTAAATTTAAGATAAATCAAGGTTGATCCTTATAAATACTAAAGTAAGTACATAATGAAATATATGTAATTGAAGCTAACTTATGAAATAAAATAAATCCGCAGATATTTCAAACGTTACATAAGAAATACCGCGTTTTGAGACTTTGGGCGTGGGATCTAACCTCTGAAAACAACATCTTTGAAATATTTTAAAGTTATTTGCCAACATCTATAAAATGTTAAGTGCTCAGCAACAAGAGGACTACAGCTGTAAAATCTGCTCAAAGGCAGACAATTCGCAAATGGTCTGCTGCGATGATTGCGATGGTTGGTTTCACTTTGCCTGTGTGAATGTAACGGCCTCGATTGAGCACGTGGACTGGCACTGTGCAGACTGTTCGGGGTCACTATCAAATACAATCATAGGAACGGTAGCAAATAAAGGTGTTCCAAATGGCGCACGAGACACGACGGCGATTGAACAGTCAGAACGAGCAACCACATCCAATGTAAAGAGTGCTGCCGGCGCAGGCACATCCAAGGTGACTAAGGACATTGCAGACCGTCAAGCTAGTGCCTCCATACGTAGCAGCGCCAGCAATAAGTCAGCAAGGGCTCGCCGACAACGTGCCGAAGCAGCCATTATTGAAGACTAACTGCAAATTCTACGCCGGAAGGAGGAACTGCTTAATAGGCGCAAGACGCTTCTGCGTGAAACAGAAACTGAAGACGCATGTTCTAACCTGGAAGACGAGTTGGACACGATCGCGGTGCAAAAGTGGCTTAATGCGACCGGGCCTACTGTAGCCACCACAGCGTCACCGAAAGTATCGCCCATTGATCGCCCGACTTCCGCTGGGCCACACACTGGCGCCTCTGCTGCCCCTTTGCAGCCAAAGGAGACGCTTGAAGGTAGCAAAAATCTTCAGTGTCAATTCAGTTCGATGATTGAAAGGCTTTCCGTTGTCGAGAAGCTAGTGCAGACTCGAACTGCTCCTGGAACCAGTACGCCGTGGTTACCAAATTTATTATCCGAGAGTTCATCAGACGTTTTGTTCGGTCGAACCGCCGCTGAACACGCCTCAACGCCGCCACAACCACATCGTTGTCTCACGAAAAACCAACTTGCCGCACGCACCAGCCTCGGTAAAGACTTGCCAAAATTCAATGGTAAGCCAGAATAATGGCCTTTGTTTCTGGCCACCTACCAACAAACAACGGAAATGTGCGGGTTCTCGGACGCTGAAAATTTATTACGCCTGCGCCAAGCCCTGGAGGGAGCCGCATTGCATTCTGTAAGAAACCTTCTGCTACATTCTTCGTGTGTTCCCCAAATATTAGACACTCTAAAGATGAAGTTCGGGCGCCCAGAACTTATCATCGCCGTATTACTGACTAGGATACGAGAAATACCTGTACTAAAGGACAGCCGACTCGCGGCTCTGGTTGATCTGGCGTTGGAGGTCCAAAATGTATGTGCGACCATGAAGGCGTCCAACATGTGGTGCCACCTGAACAACCCAGAGTTAGAGCAAGAATTAGTGAACAAACTACCGGGGCTGCTAGCAGCGTTTTGGGGTATGCACAAAATAAAACTGAACTCATACAATCAGGAACAATTTGCCGACTGGCTGTTCCAACTCGCCGAAGGAGCAAATAGCGTGATCGTGCCTTGTACCACCACGAAGTCTACAGCCAGGCGTGGCTACTTGAATGCGCATGCGAGCAACGTGAGTAGGGCGAGCCATGGTCCATGTATCGTCTGCCACGGAAGTTGTGCTTCTGTTGAAGCATGTAACACATTTACGAGTGCGGATAGGTCCGAACGTTGGAGACTTATACGCCAGCATTCTATCTGTCGTCGCTGTCTTAGAGTGCACCACCGCCTGCAGTGCGCATCTACTACCTTATGCGGAACAGATGGTTGCATTTCAATTCACCACCCTTTGCTTCATAACCAGCGGGCTTTGTCGGTCAGCTCACCACTAGCTAACCACTTGCTCAATGCTCACAATGGCGCGTCTGACCCAATCCTATTTCGAGTCTTGCCTGTGACGCTATACCATAACAACAAACAACTTGACACTTATGCCTTCTCTGATGATGGGTCCTCCCTCACGCTTATGGATGCTGAGCTGCAGAAGCAATTACAAGTGGAGGGCACCTCGCAGCCCTTGTGCCTCAAATGGACTGCTAATACTCATCGCTATGAGGACGACTCCCAGGTACTGGATCTAAGGATTTCCGGTGCCGGTACTAAAAAACGTTATGTGCTAAAAGACGTACATACAGTGAGGAAGCTGGAATTACCGACGCAGACGCTCGATGCACGCGAATTGCAAGCTAAATACCCATACTTGACGGGCCTGCCATTGCGTTCCTATGTAGATGCAGTGCCCAGGT
Source organism: Philophylla caesio (assembly GCA_963971545.1). NCBI lineage: Eukaryota > Metazoa > Arthropoda > Insecta > Diptera > Tephritidae > Philophylla > Philophylla caesio. The sequence continues at coordinate 20,792,137 of OZ020605.1, forward strand.
TGTTAATCGGCCTCAACAATAGCCGCCTGGGCTTAAGTCTGCGATCTCGCGAGGGCGGCGACAACGAGCCGGTAGCGGAAAAGACACGCATGGGGTGGACGCTGAAAGGAGCTGCTGGAAAGCAGCAACAACATTCGGGGTATCACGCATTTCATACTTGCGATTGCGACACCGCGGTAAATGCTGAGCTACTGCAAATCGTCAAGGATTATGTTTGCTTAGATAACCTCGAAGTCACTCGCAAACTCAGCAACCTGATGGCCAAGGAGGACCAGTATACAATCGAGCAGTTGAAATCAACTACGAAACGCGTCGAAGGGCGCTTTGAAACCGGCCTTATTTGGAAGTATGCCAACACAACGCTCCCGGATAGCCTACCCTCTGCCTTGCGGAGAGCTAAATGTCTACAGGCGAAACTCGAGCGTGAACCAGAGATTGCCAAATATCTCTCGTCCAAAATTGCAACTTATGTGGCCAACGGGTGCGCCAAACCTCTAGAAGACGGAGCGCTATTGGAAAAGGGATGCTGGTACCTGCCGATATTTCCCGTACGAAACCCAAATAAGCCACAAAAGATCCGAATTGTCTGGGACGCGGCCGCTAAAATCCGGGGTGTCTCGCTCAACTCGATGCTGCTAAAAGGACCTGATCAACTTACGTGCTTGGTATCCGTTCTGCGAAGGTTTCGGCAGAAGGCAGTAGCTGTAAGTGGGGACATTCAAGAAATGTTCCACCAGGTCAGGATACGCTCGCAGGACCAGGACTACCAGCGTTTTTTGTGGTTTGAGCCGGGAGCTACTGAACCGTCAGTTTTTGTGATGACCGCGATGACGTTCGGGGCTACATGTTCACCTAGCACCGCTCAGTATGTGAAGAACCTTAACGCAGAAGAATTCCGCAGCAGCCATCCGAGGGCCGTGGAGTGCATTCTCGACAACCACTACGTCGACGATATGCTTGACAGCGTCGACACTGAAGAGGAGGCCATCCAGCTGGCCAGGGACGTTAGTTTTGTTCATGAGCAAGGAGGCTTCCACATTAGAAACTGGCACTCCAACTCTGACACGGTACTACGAGCGCTAAAGATCAACAATAGGGACTGCGAAGTAAGCTTGAACTCGGAGCAAGAGATACCAGCCGAAAAGGTTCTTGGCCTATGGTGGGAAACTGAGAGCGACTGCTTCACATTCCGCGTATCCCAAAATCACAAAAACAAGGATCTGCTGCTAAATGACCGCTGTCCAACAAAGAGGGAAGTGCTGAGTATAATCATGAGTATTTTCGATCCGTTAGGGCTTCTGAACTTCTACGTCATTTATGCAAAAATAATGTTTCAGGAGGTTTGGCGATCAGGGTGCGGCTGGGATGAATGTATTCCCCAAGAACAGTATATGTGTTGGCAGAGATGGGTGAACCTTCTTCCCAAGGTAGAGACATTGAGAATTCCGCGGTGTTATTTTAAAAATGTGGAGTGTGGATCCGAGCTGGAAATGCACGTCTTCGTTGATGCCAGCGAAAATGCTTATTCGGCTGTGTGCTATTTGCGTTACAACCACAAGGGAATCGTCGACTGTGCCCTAGTGGGTAGCAAAGCAAAGGTTGCGCCCTTAAAAATGTTATCCATCCCGCGTCTTGAGCTGCAGGCTGCGGTTTTAGGCGCAAGATTAGCTGCAGGGGTACTTGCCTCACATACCCTGCACATCCAACGGCAAACATTTTGGACCGACTCCCGCACCGTTTTAGCTTGGACTCGTTCTGATCATCGTCGCTACTCCCAGTTCGTCGCGTTTCGAGTTAGCGAGCTGTTGGAGCTTTCAGAGATAACGGATGGGCGCTGGATTCCTTCACTGGAGAATGTCGAGGACGACGCAACCAAGTGGTACACCTCGCCTGGCGAAAGTCGATGGTTCAGAGGATCACACTTTTTACTACGGGAGCGACCACACTGGCCCAACGAAGAATACAACACTGAAACCACCAACGAAGAACTTAGAGCTCGATATGTAGGTTACCATGGTGCTGCTCTACCACACCAGGGGTGCCTGTCCATACACGAGCGCTTCTCTCGCTGGTCCCGCCTCCTGCGTGTAACGGCAACAGTTTTCCTATGTACTCGTACCTGGAAGCGTTACTGCAGATCAACTCCTTCGTGTCGTCAACTTATCGCGCAAGATGACCTTAAAAAGGCCGAAATAAATCTGTGGAAAGAAGCTCAGTCGGACGCATTTGAGGATGAAATCGCCGTACTTTCGAAGGGAAAACCCGTAAGCCGAACGAGCTCTATATATAAACTTTCACCGTACCTTGATGAGGCCTGCGTCCTACGACTCAGCGGTAGGGTCAACCTGGTAGGATATCTGGATCCAGTTATACTGCCTAGAAACCATAACATAACTCGTCTTATTGTTCTGGACTATCACATCAAGTATCGACACGGCAGCACAGAGACAGTAGTAAATGAGTTACGGCAGAGATTCTACATACCTCGACTGCGGGCAGTGGTCAACAAGGTGCGTCGTGAATGTCAAATATGTCAACTTCGCAACGCAAAACCTCGACCACCGAAAATGAGCTGTTTGCCCCCGGCCCGAGTAACAGCATTCGTTCGTCCGTTCACATTCGTGGGGGTAGACTACTTCGGTGAAGTGAATACGCTTTGTTTTTCCGATCGGTCGTGTATAAAAGGGCTCCTGAGTTAAGAACCCGAAAGTGCAGTCAAAGTGCGAATTTTACCCGCGTTCTAAACCAGTGAAGAGTGCAAAAGTGTAGTGCTTCGTTTCATACAACAGCGAGAGCGCTACCTGGGACACAAGACAAAATATAAGTGTTTAAAATAATAAACAAAAAAAGCAACAAAAGTGGGTTAATGAGCGCCAAATACTATCGCGCTCCCGCGAATTTTAAGGCCCTCAAATCAGCTGTTCTAAATCAGCTGTTCTTATTCAGCACAATTGTGAACTAGCCTTATTTTCCTCTGTACGGGTGCGTGTCCATACTGCAAGAAGGTTGGTGTCGTCGATAAACGCAAGGTGTCTCGGATGCAACAAGTCTGCGCTTAAAAAACAGCGCAATGGAAAAATTTTCGCCAGCCACCAGTCTGCAAGTTGCAGAAGGAATCGCCCAAGATCCCTTCGTGCGACGGTCGCGACTGGGACATTCTCCACCCCGTTCAGCTCCATCGGTTATCGCACCTGCTCTCTGCGTCGCCGACCCAGAGCAGATAAGAAGCGGTGGCAATGACGAGGAAAATGCCTTCGCTTGCCTTGGTAGGCTCATTGGCGACCTCAGTAGTATTATGGAAAGCGGCAAACGTTCAATTAACCAAAATTTTAGAGATTTGGTGAAGGCGATTGCCATCTCTTACGAGCAAGTCGCAGATGAAAGAAAAGAAGCAAACTCAAGCGTAAAGGATGCAAAGCAATCGCAGACAACTCCTTCGTTAAGGAAAACTGCACATGGCACTGCAAAAAGGTCTCGCGAACAAGCTGCAAGTGAATCATCTCCCCCACAGGGCCCAGCTAAAAAGAAAAAAGGGGTTTTCATAAACACAACAAACAATGTCGTTGCTGCTGAAAAGCCGGTCGCTGGAGGAGCTAGAACAATAGTTGAAAGCGAACCGTGGCAAACAGTTACGAAACGGAAGCGCCAAAAACCCAAGCCAGTACGGCCAGATGCCCTCATCGTGAAAAGTACGGGCGAATGTTCATACGCGGACATTTTGAAGGCTGTTAAAAGAGAAGAATCCCTGAGTGGAATGAACACGATGGTTCGCAAAATCCGGAAAACTGCGAACGGTGATCTCCTTTTTCAACTTGCTAAGCAATCCGATGAGAACACAGCGAAATTAAGAGAAGCGGTGGGGCAAGTTCTCGCAGGAAAAGCAGAAGTGAAATGCCTCAGGGAAGAGTCCGTCGTGGAAATACACGATATGGACGAAATAACCACCATCAAGGAAGTGTGCCTGGCGCTAAACTCTCAGCTTCCTACCTTCAATGTAGAGCCCTCGAGCATCAAATCAATGCGGAAAGCATACGGTGGAACGCAGACAGCAACGGTTTCTCTGCCCACTGAAATAACGAGAACGCTCTTAGCAAGCGGCAAAGTCCGGATTGGCTGGGTTGTTTGCCGCATTCGCGCAAAAATGCAGCCCAAACGCTGCTTTAAATGCCTCGACTTCGGCCACATAGCAAAGAACTGCTCCAGCCAAATAAATTATAAAAGTGCATGCTTTAAATGCGGAGAAGACGGCCATGTAGCGAGGATGTGCACAAATCCCCCAAAATGTTTATTGTGCGAAAAGAGACAAGAAATACGCACTGACCACTCTAGTGGTGGCATTAAATGTCCAGTATATAAAGAAGCGATCCAAAAATTAAAACCACTATGAGATTATTGCAGCTAAATCTTAACCACTGCGAAGCCGCGCAAGACCTCCTGTCGCAAACAGTTCTCGACTTAAAGGCCGACATAGCACTACTGAGCGAGCCTTACAAGAGAAAGTCGATCAATTGGACTCAGGACATCTGTGGGAAAGCCGCAATATGGTCTTGTGGACAAAATCCCGCATATATAGGAAATGTACTGAGTGAAAGAGGTTTCATACGCGGTAAAATAGACGATATTTATATATACAGCTGTTACATTCCGCCAAGTACCCCTCTTAACATGTTTGAGGAAATCGTCGAAAAAATAGCCATAGATGCCATAACAAAACAGCGGTTCATAATTGCAGGCGATTTTAATGCCTGGGCCACAGAGTGGGGCTCACAGCGAACGACTCCAAAGGGAAGAGCGCTGTTGGAAGCATTTGCCTGCTTAGATGTGGCAATACTGAACACCGGCGCAGAGCACACCTTTTCGAGAAATGGCTTCGGCTCCGTCATAGACATCACACTCGTAAGCTCCAACCTTTACACGCGGTCCAAATGGAGTATAAGCGCATGCTACACTCAAAGCGATCACTCGGCTATTATATGTGATATAAAATTAAACAGTAGCAAACCTGTTAAACGACAACAGCGACTAAAGCGCCAAGGGTGGAAAATCAGCACCCTCGACCAAGAGGTGTTCAAAGAAATGCTACAAACTACAGAATACACGGGGTGTGCGAACAACAAGTGCATAAAATTTATGAATAATATTCGAACAGCATGCAATGCGTCGATGTCTCGCAAGTCTGCCACCAAGCAACACTCTCCGGTTTATTGGTGGAACGAGGACATACAAAACCTTAGAGAAGAGTGTATTAAGTCCAGACAGACTTCAGAGAAATTTACAGATTAGCGAGGCGCGCGCTGAAGATTGCAATTAAAGAAAGCAAGCGTCAATGCTTCCTTGAACTTTGTGATGAAGCTGAAAATAATCCATGGGGAACAGCATACAAAATTGTGACAAAGAAATTAAAAGAAGTAAAGACTCTATTCCAACATGTCCACAATTCCTAAGACAAACAGTGAACATACTTTTTCCAGAGCAAAGAAGGCTGGTATCATCTACCCCAAAAACTAGAGAACATGTTTTCCGCAAGGTTACCGCTGAAGAAGTTATTCAAGCACTAAAGAGACTCGACGACAAAAAGTCTCCGGGTCCTGACGGAGTTCCAAACAAGGTGCTAAAACTGGCCTTTACCCACGTGACATCAACAGTAGTAGATATATTTAATACCTGCTTGACGGAGGCAACGTTCCCATCGATATGGAAGCGACAAACGCTGGTACTTTTGCCCAAACCAGGTAAACCCCTAACGGAGCCATCTAGCTACAGACCAATATGCTTGCTCGACTCTGCAGGTAAAATCCTAGAGCGTATAATATACAACCGCCTTGAAAGCGAAGTTGATGCCGCAAACGGTTTATCTGAAACCCAGTTCGGGTTCAGAAAAGGAAGATCCACTGTCGACGCCGTAAACTTGGCTACAAAAATAGCACAAGAGGCGATTAGTGGTACTCGATGGCTAGAGGGATCTAAAAAATACTGCATAATGGTGACTCTTGATGTTAAAAATGCCTTCAACACAGCCAACTGGGCTAAAACTCTAGATGCGCTGGACCGTATTGGAATATCCAGCTACTTACGAGAAACCATGCGCAGCTATTTTGAAGGACGCGTTTTGGAGTACACAACATCAGCGGGCGCGAGAAACTTGAAAGTCACAGGCGGTGTTCCACAAGGCTCCGTACTTGGACCATTACTCTGGAACGTCATGTACGACGGGGTCCTACGTATAAAACTGCCAAACGAGGCAAAAATAATCGGATTCGCAGACGACATCGCTTTGATTACTACAGGTAAACACCTGAGCGAAATTTGCGACACCACGAATAGAGCTATAGCATTAGTTCAGTCGTGGCTGGCGCAAAATGGACTTAAACTGGCGGAGCAGAAAACAGAGTCAGTGCTCATATCCAGCAGGAAAAAGGTGGAGTCAGTCACAATAAAAGTTGGCGACCACGATATAACAACACTACCAGCAGTTAAGTACCTGGGAATAATGATAGATAGGAGGCTATCGTTCAAATCGCACCTCGAATACGCCAACGTAAGAGCATCAGCCACAGTAACTGCACTATCGAGGATAATGCTAAATGCACGCGGTCCAAAGCAACGACGACGCCAATTAATTGCAGGCACAGTAAAGAGCCAAATATTATACGGCGCTTCAGTCTGGCACTCGGCATCAAAGTGCGCATCGTACATGCGTGGCATAAAAGCAACATACCGCCTATGCGCGCTCCGCGTGTGCTGCGCTTTTAAAACGGTTTCCGACGAAGCAGCTCTAGTAATCGCGGGGATGTATCCTATCGATATACTAGTGAACGAAGCGGCAATCATTGCGGAAAACACAATGGAGCGATCCCTTGCAAGAGAGGCCAGCACGCATACCTGGCAGATCAGATGGAGTAACGCAACAAAGGGTCGCTGGACATACCGCTGTATTCCAGATTTAAAAAGCTGGTTGACCAGAAAGCACGGCGAAGTAGACTTCTACTTAGCACAGTTCCTGACGGGACACGGGTGCTTTAAAGCATATCTCTACCGCTTCAAACACGAACCGGACCCGATGTGCGATTACTGTGGAGGAGACGCAACAGAAAGCGTCCACCACGTATTCTTCGAGTGCACGCGATTTGATGACATCTCACGGAAAATTCGTAACATAACCGGGGTAATTTGTACACCCGAATCGCTCGTAGCGTCTATGCTACAAAGCAGTGAAAAATGGAAGACAGCTAGTGATGCAATAGCAGAAGCAATGAAGAGGTTGAGAACCCTCGAAAGACTTCGGCGTAGCAGCGGCGACTAACCGCCTTTCCCCCCCATGATGTAATGCTTGACGGCAGTTCCGTGGGGTGGAGAATTCGACGAAAAAAACAGGCTTATCCTGGTTTCAAAGGGCCACTTGAGGGTAGTGCGCTACCACAACGCCCCTGAAGAACAAAAAAAAAAAAAAAAAAAAAAAAAAAACTACTTCGGTCCGCTAATGGTGGCAGTACGTAGAAGCACTGAGAAAAGGTATGGAGTGCTATTCACATGCCTCACCACAAGAGCTGTGCATATAGAAATAGCTTACTCGCTGTCTACGGATTCATGCATTCTCAGCGTACGAAGTTTCATGGCCAGACGAGGCGTACCATGTGAGTTCTGGAGCGACAATGCTACTAACTTTAAGGCAACACAGCGAGAACTTACCACCGCCTTCGAAGAAATAGACAGAGAAAAACTCGAGAGTACCTTTACGAATTCATCTATGCAGTGGAAGTTCATACCACCCGCCTCCCCGCATATGGGCGGCGCCTGGGAACGTCTCGTGCGCTCAGTGAAGGATATCCTGTCAAACATATTGGTAGCATCACGTCCCTCCGACGAAGCGCTCCGCGGCGCCTTAATGGAGGCAGAATCCATCGTAAACTCACGACCGTTGACGTACATACCACTCGACCACTGCGGGGACGAGGCACTCACGCCAAACCATTTTCTCCTAGGTAGTTCTAACGGGCTGAAGCCATTAATAGAACCTACGGGAGGGCCGAGGCCAATAAGAAACGGCTGGAGATATGCACAACAATTGGCCGACTCATTCTGGAAGCGCTGGCTGCGCGAATATCTACCGGTGATAACGCGCCGCAGTAAGTGGTTCGAGGCCGTAAAACCTATTGCGGAAGGAGACATTGTGTACATAGTTGATCCCAATGGACCCAGAAACTCTTGGCCCAAAGGTCGAGTAATCTCAGTCAGGATAGGGTCTGATCAACAAGTTAGAAGCGCCCTGGTAAAGACCAGCGCCGGCACATATGAGAGACCAGCCACGCGACTTGCCGTCATTTCTGTTGTTGCTCCGCAGGATCGGGTAAATCCGCAGGATATACCAGGGGGGAGTGTTAAAAAAGATATGGCAACACCGCAGTTGCGAGAATGAATATTTGGGGACGTTTCTCGTTTTACGTTTTTTGGGCCTTCTACATTTTCCTTTCTTTGCCACGTGAAATTTGCCTTTCCGCCGCATTAAAATTGTATAATTTAAATTTAAGATAAATCAAGGTTGATCCTTATAAATACTAAAGTAAGTACATAATGAAATATATGTAATTGAAGCTAACTTATGAAATAAAATAAATCCGCAGATATTTCAAACGTTACATAAGAAATACCGCGTTTTGAGACTTTGGGCGTGGGATCTAACCTCTGAAAACAACACCAATTAATAGGCAGCCGTTATGTTGCCAAAATATATTTTTTTTTTTTTGGGATTAGTTTATGTGTATACGTATGTTAGCATACTTAGACTTAAAAAAATGTTGCTGCATTTTTTCTTTTCTGTTGCCATTGAAATGTTGGTACAAATCTACATGGCGCTGGAGCTGGTACTGGTGCTGGTGCAGAGTAAGAAGAGGCAGGTGCTGGTTCAGAGTAGCCATCGCCGTATGATGACGATGACATACCGTCTTATTTGCGCACGTTGGCCGTGCTATTTACGTCAGCCATGGCGATGAATACGAACACGACGATGTTGGTGGAGGATTTCATTTTCTGATCAGTTGGCTTCTACAATTGATATTCTCTTTTTAAAATTGTAATAGTTTTGTTTTATGGGTCAATGTTTGTTTTAAAGGACTTTCTCAGCAATTTAGTTTTGCTATTTTCAGTCCGTAATAATTATTTTTGACTTTATCAGCAATTAATATTGCTATTTTTAGCCTTTTTATATTCATTTATTTAGGCTTTTTTAGCAAGTTATCCTTGCAGATTATAGCCTTTTTGTTATGTTTAAGTCCTGTCAGACTTTTTCAGCAAAAGTTATATTACTATTTTTAGTCTGGCAGGATCGCCATGTAATATAATAAACAATCACGTTCACTGTTTTATTAAAATTGAATTTATTTTCATATTTTACGCTTATTTATACTTACAATATTCTTATTTACTTATGCTTAACAATGTACAACCAAATGCCCAAAATGTGCATACATAAGCTTATGTGTAAAAACTTAAGTGCATTGGCTTGTACTCGAAAAGTGCTGAGCGCATCAAGTAACGAAACATTACCTGGAATAAAAGCCGCAATTTGTCTATGCTAAGCAACAAATTGGTTCAGCGCACTCTTGGCTCATGCTAAGCAGTTTATATAAATACTAGCAAGTACCCGGCTTACTTCGTTACGCCGCAAAAATTAAATATACCGATGTTTAGCTTTGAGTAGAGTGTTAAAATGGGTTACACATTCATATTTTGTGCTAGTTTTCTGCAAGGAATGTAATATACCACCCTCCTTTAGATGAAATGCAAACACTTAAAAATTAAACAACGTTATAAACAATTCATTTATTAACAACAAAAAACTCAAAGTTATAATAATTCAAACAACGTTAGGTACCTACATTAGTAAAATGGATTGTGAAACGCAAAAATTTGTTCATAAAATAAGGTACATCTTCTTCATTAATTAAAAACTTCCGTGAACACAACATTCTTTGTTTTGTTGCCTTTTCCAGGTATAAGAAAACTCTGGTTTTGTGGTGAACCAGTTCGCGACAGAGCGACATATAGTTGACCGTGAGAAAACACCTCGTTGCGAAGGTCTACCCCAACATAGCCAAATGTTTGCCCTTGGGACTTGTTAATTGTAATTGCAAAACATATTCTCAAAGGAAACTGGACTCGCTTAAAACTAAAAGGTAGATCGCTGGGTATCACTGGTATCCGCGGAATCATTGTTGTTTCGCCTGCTGCAGGACCAGTTAAAATTATCGCTTGTATGACATTAGGCATTAATTGCGTGATTTTTAGTCTAGTACCATTACATAAATTGGGAGGCTTAAGATTTCGTAGAAGCATTATTGGCATATCAATTTTTAGACGTAGTTCAAACGGAGGTAGGCCGGAGGGGTTAAGAGAGTTAAGAAACTCCGCTGGATAGTGAACAACGTCTTCTTTATCTGTAACTTCGTCAAGGGAATTATAAATTGTGTACTCTGTTGGTATTCTTTCAGAAACAGCTTTATTAATTTCGTCTGCGGCTGAGTTTGTTGAAGTGATGATAGCTCGTTCATATAACCACTTGGAGTGCTTGTTTTGTAAATTAGCAACATCTGAGTATACCTTATCAATGAGTTCATCAATTGTTCCGACGCATGTTCCTATGATTTCTGGCAATGTTACAAAACCATCGGAGGTTATAGACTTGCAGCCATTGCCTATTTTAAGTATGAAATCTGCAAACTGATTAGAAGAGCCAGTTTCACAGAGATTCACTCGCATATTGGCAGACAATTTCAACGTTTGTACATTTTACCACATATCTGATTTCTTTATGCATGCGTTGACAATATCTGCTCTTGTTCCCTTTGGAACCACTGGGAGAGTTTGTCTAAAGTCTCCTGTGAATACAAATGTAATTCCACCCATTGGCGCCTGAGAAGATCTTAAATCTCTAAGTGATAAATCTACAGCATCGATGTGATACTTATGAGACATTGTGCACTCGTCCCATATTATAAGAGATGCTTTCTGAAGAATATCAGCGGTGGAACTATTTTTCTTAATGGAGCAGGCACTCTTTTGTTCTGGTGAAAAATTAAGTGGTAGCTTAAAGGTGGAATGAGCAGTTCTTCCCCCAGGCAGAAGAGTAGCAGCAATGCCAGAAGAAGCAACTGCAACAGCAAGTTTGCCTTCATTGCGAACTTTAGCTAAAATACGTGAAGTCACAAAGGTTTTACCTGTGCCTCCGGGCGCATCTATGAAAAAAATATTTTCTGCATTGTCTTCTACACTGGAGCAGACCTTATCGTATATTACTCGTTGCTCTGTGGTTAGCTTTGGCTCATTTTCTAGTAAAAATTGGTGGAGGTCATAGGTATTGTGCGTTGTTTCGGATATGCTTGAAATGGGGTGTAGGTCTGATATACTGCGGTTAGGTTCAGGTAAACCGAAATCCTTTATACGTTTCTCAACATACGAAAAAACCAAATTATCAAGAAGAATAAGCCCCGTATTAAATATATCTTCAGTGAAGTCCATTTCAGGGTCATTACTACTCTCGCGCACACTATATAATATATCTTCACATAAGTTTTTGCAGAACAAATTCCATTAATGTGCTGGATCAGAAATCTCGCAATATAACGGGTGTTTTTTTTAGGAGTATAGAACTTCGAATTGAAATAAAACACAAGAAAATCGTTTTAAGGTCCATCAATTTGGCTTTATTGGAAGGATAATTTTATGCCATTAATGTTTAAATATGATTTCGGGCATGTGGCCGCCGCGGCTGGCTCGAATAAAGCCAATTCTACAGGTCCAATTTTCAAACACTTTTTCGAGCATATGGGGCCGTATGTCGGCAATAACGCCACGAATGTTGGCTTCCAATTCCCCTAACGTTTCTGGTTTGTTGGTGTAGACGAGCGACTTCACATATCCCCAAAGAAAATAATCCAATGGTGTCAAATCACACGATCTTGGTGGCCAATTGACAGGTCCATTCCGCGAAATTATGCGCTCAGCGAATGTTTCCTTCAATAAATCGATTGTGACGTGCGCTGTGTGGCATGTAGCGCCGTCTTGTTGGAACCACAACTCATCCACATTCATGCCATCCAATTCGGGAACAAAATAGTCGGTTATCATGGCTCTATACCGGTCTCCATTAACGGTAACTGCCTCTCCAGCATTATTGCGGAAGAAGTATGGCCCAATGACTCCACCAGCCCATAGAGCACACCAAACAGTCAGTTCTTGTGGATGTAATGGCGTTTCAAGGGTCTCATGTGGATTCTCTTCACTCCAAATGCGGCAATTTTGCTTGTTGACGTAGCCATTCAACCAAAAATGAGCCTCATCACTGAACAAAATTTTGCGATGAAAATCAGCATCGAGATCAATCTCATTTTCGGCCCATACACCAAAATCACGACGCATTGCATGGTCTCGCGGCTTTAATTCTTGCACAAGCTGGATCTTGTAAGGTCGCAAGCCAAGATCTTTGCGCAAAATCTTCCATAAAGTTGATGGACAAAGCTCCAATTGCTGTGCACGGTGGCGAATCGATTCATTCGGGTCCTCTTCAACACTTTGCTCTACAGCGGCAATTGTTTCTTCGGTGCGCACTGTTCGACGTCTCTGCGGATGCGTATTATCACATAGAGTAAACGTAGTGCGAAAACGATCCATGGTTAACCGAATTAATTGCTCTGATGGACGATTATGTCGACCATAAAATGGACGGAGCTCACGGTAAACTTCGCGAACTAAACCATTATTTTCGAAATAAATTTGCACGATTTGCAAGCGTTGTTCTTTTGTCAACCTGTTCATGATGAAATGGCAAACCAAACTGAACATAAATGCCAGATTTGACCACAAAATGCCAGTTTTATCTCTATTCGAAAAACAAACCTGTAAAAAAAACACCCTTTATAAGCATGATCGAAAAAAGCTCTCTCATTTTCTGCCCGCTCTCTGAGACAGTGGCATCAAACAATGTGTTCTTCCAATGACTATCATCCTGCAGCAAATGGCGTGCTTGGCAAGCTGCTCGATATGTTGGATATATTTGGCGATCTATTTTCCGTAAATCACTGAAAGAAGTTGGTCCTCGAACATGATGCAGCAAAAGTCTGAGATAGAAACATTCTGTGTAATTTGGATGTATTGTATATACCCTTCCTAAAGCAGTTTCTCGCTTAATGCCGGGATGATTAGGGACATTTTCTCCTCGTTTTCTACGTTGCCACTTTTTATTAACCCAAGTGTAATAGGCGGGTACCGCGGAGTAAAGCAAAGCCTTTGCAAAATCATCAACTGAACAAAGGGAAAAAAATGCTGTCAGAGTGGTTTGTGGTGGCTGCTGCAGTACTTGCTCGACATTACTCGGTGTGAAATAAACCCTTTGTCCATTTTCTAAGTGAACAGATAGATGTACAACCGCTGGGAATCGCTCATGTATCGAAAATCCTAGTAATCTCCAAATACCTTCGGACGTGCTTAAATATGCACTTCGTCCATATTATTTTGCACTGAAAATGTCGCTGCGTCACTACCTTTATTCACATATTTGCAAATATATTTAATTTTTCACCAAATGGCAGTACTCTACATTTATGTGAGCGGAGAAACATCTGGATAGAACGGGGCAATATGGAACGATCCATCGGTTGTCAACTTGGTACCCACTAGCAAGTAAATGCGTATGGCCACCGTCCGCTGAGGATCTTCGCCTATATTTTGGATATCCATCTTCCCCGGTCTGCGTATGTTGGAGGAGCTCGCGTGGATATCCTTTTGAGCATCGTCCATTTAACATACATGGCGATGATGAATTATTAGCACCACATGGGCCGTGGATAATTTTTTTTGTAACTATATCATACAACAAAGGATCTTCGTCCTTATTTGGAATTTCTGCTGATATAATGCGATCCATGTCATCGGGAAGTATTTTATCTCTTAGCTAAATTAAAATATGTGCGCGAGGTAAACCTCGCTTTTACCATTCGACAGTAAACATATGGCACCTAACTTTTCCAAAAATATCTTTTTTCGTAATCAAGTTCATTAGTTGGTGTAGTTTGACATGGAATACTCTTGATACAATGTCATGACGCTCACTTGGTCTTTGATTTGGAAACAATTCGTTTTTGATTTCTATCCACTCTGGACTACACGTAAAAGTAATAAATAAATTGGGCCTTCCATAATGACGGACATATAATAGGGCGCCTTGTGTACGTTCATGCAAATATCGAGGCGATCCAGTAAATGAAGACGGCAAAATTACCAACTGGCCTATATTTTCGGGATTGCAATCCTTGTTAACAGCATCCCTTAGATGTATATAATTATCTGCACGCAATGTCTTTTAATGTGCTCTTATAAAATTTAACCTCTCGGTAATCATTTTAGCAGCCATGTCCACGCAGTATTGGTTAAAGAGATATCCATATCTATGAAGGGCATTAAAGCTATTTTCTCTTATCATTATTTTATATGCATAAAATTGCATACATGAAACTGTTTTTTGTGGATTAGATTCCCCAGTGCTTGGAAAAGTTTGCGGTATATTTATGCTGTATCCATCCTCACCATTCAAAAATATAATAGGGTATTGCAAGGGGTCATATGAACGATGAATTTCTGATACTCGATGGAGAGTATTGTTGCGTGAATGTAAGATAATATCGCGGGGACCAGCATTCTCATCAACTATCAATACTGCGACCTCGCCTGTAGTCGGAGAATTATAGCGACCACGGTGTTCGCTAACAGGGTGCTTGTCGGCATGGATTATAACCCTATAGTTATTGGAATTAGAAGGCATACGTTCCATAGAAGTCATAAAACTTTGAACGTACACATTATTCCCGAGAAGAATTTCTTGAATGAATTTTAAGATATATCTTTGGAGAGTTGGTGCAGCATTTTGGCGCAACGAAAGCTGTTCCTCTTCGGAAGAAAAATAAATTTGCAAAAATTTTGGAACCATGTTAGACGGTGGCAATAGGCTTCCAATAATGTGGTACACTTGTCCATGTATTTTAAAAGTGGGCATGAAATTTCCTTCTCTTATTTCATTCCCACCAAACGACATCATAGCGAAACAACCATTGTACTTTCTAATATTTTGTTTAAAATGGTTGGACAACATATGCTCGCCTGTAAGTAGCGCCTTAACTGTTGGAGGAGGCTCGCCGATGTCATTTAATTTGACATGGCCCTTACTACAACACATACCTGGGGTTTCGTTCTACCACTTTCGAGCTTTACAAAAAACGCAAATTTCACTCATACGACCCATGAAAAGGGAAGAATGTTCCATATAGTTTAAATCCGGTCTGTAGTTAAATGCTGATTTCGTATGAATCGCCACATGTCTCCTCTGCATTCCACGCAACCTTGAGTTCTCTAAACTATTTGCATGCTCAGCGACTGTCTCGTTTCTTCTGAACCTAATTTGGCGCCTGTTTCCAGAAGATATAGATAACTGCGATTTTGCTTTTGGCATGTCTAAGAAATTGTTTAACAAAATCATAAACTTATAATTAACTT
The DNA here is from genome assembly GCA_963971545.1 of Philophylla caesio. Classification (NCBI taxonomy): domain Eukaryota; kingdom Metazoa; phylum Arthropoda; class Insecta; order Diptera; family Tephritidae; genus Philophylla; species Philophylla caesio. The sequence goes on from OZ020605.1 coordinate 20,807,677, forward strand.
AATTGGGTAAGAGCTTAATTAAAAATTTTACCTTTGAATTTAAGAAAATGTAATTTATGTACGCAGAACTTTTCACACCTTTGTACAATACGATCATAAATACAATGAAGTTTGCATGCATGTAAGTAGGTGTGTTTTTTTCTACAGAATGCGCCGCGGCGCGCCGCTTCGATTTTCAATATTTGTCAACATAAAAATCAAAGCCAAACGCAATTTTGTTTGCCAAAAACAATAAAAATGCGAATTAATAGGAATTGAGAGGCATAAGGTAAAAGAGACTTTGATTTTGCCGTCCGTACTTCCATATGTATGTACCATTATTGTACGTGAGGTTACTGCGCAGCAAAAAAATGGAAAGAGCGCGCTCATTGCATTCTTAAAATACATACATATATGTGTTTGTTACTATAATTTGTAGAATCAACAAAAATGCTCTTTATATTACTTCTCTTTTGTCGAAGGCTTATGCATCTCTTAAGGGCCGTACACATAAGACTTTCGCTTTGCTTTGCTTCAGAGTTTCGCTTTGACAGATAAGTTGAAGACCTGATGTTATATGAGTGCTGCTAAATACAAGGCGAGAAAAGTAAAGCAAAGCAAAACGAAGCAAAATCATGGCGAACTCTAAACATTTGTACACTTTGACAAACAACTGTTTGCATTTCCATTTTATTTCTGCGTGCATATACACACGATTCAGAAAATTTACTAGTATTTCATAGTTTTTGCGTGTATAATTACTTTTAAAAAGATAAAAGAAGAGAAATATTAATAAATAGAAAATAAAACACCTCTTTGATCGGTTTTTATTTATGTTGTCGAAATATGCTCGGCCTCAATATAGTTTATTACACTCGCGACTTTAAAACATACATAAGTAGCATAACTACCACTTAATTATATAAGTAAAACTCATTTCTTAATATTTTATTAAACAAAACATTTGGAATAGACACAAATAACAATTGAAAACAAACCACTTACGTAGAAACTGTCAAAGCGTTCTATGTAGCAAACCTTCTACACCTCATCCTTTGTTGTTAAATTTCGAATTGTCAAGTAAAGCGAGGAAAGTTGTATGTGTACGGCCCTTTAGTCAAAATACATTTTCTCTACGTTGAGTTCATACACACCCACACATAAATTTTTGTTCCGCTGTAGCTTGAGTTTGATCTTTGAAAATTCTTATGCTTGCATTGTTTGAAGCTTTTATAAATTTCATTCTAGAAATAAGGGGCTTTAAGTTTTGAAAATGGAAAAAATGAAAACGCCACCTGTTTTATTTTTGGGAAAACTTGCTTCTTAAAAAAATTTCATAAAAATTGGACCATTACTTTTCGAGATTAGCCGTTACGAATATTTTCATATAAGCAATTTTATATAATTAGTATAGAATAGATGTATGTTTCTTGATACACTACACAACACATATGTATGTATGTATGTTCGTACTTTTTAGACGTTTAAAAAGCCGACGTATACAAACATTTTGGAAATCAACTTTGCTTTAAGCATCTCTTATATACTTTACCTTACATCCCCTATCAGGGATATCACATTTGATTTAACAACGAGCGTTATCGTTGGCATATTTTGCAAAAGTTGCATTGATAAATGGTAACTCGCTGCATAGCGGCACCAAGTCAAGCTACGAACAAAATGATCATCAAGAATTAAGTTCTTGGTAAAAATTGTAAAGACAAAGACGAAGCATGTGCTTTAAACTGTCATATTAGAGTAGAATGCCAACATTTCCAAGCAAACTGCGAACATGGAGTAGTGGAAACCCTAAAAAAAACAATTTATTCGCTTTTCCGGTTCCTGCTAGCCACGCTAACCATAATACCATAAACATCGCCAACTACAAGATATGTTAAAAAATAATAATAATATAAAATTGGCGCTTACACTATATAGCTCAGTGTTTGGCCGAGCTTTTGTAGTTTGTGTCTTTATATTCTACCACAAATGAAGGGGCCTACAGTTTTGTACCGACTCCGAATGGCAGATGTATTTAATGAGAAGCTTTTTCATGGCAGAAATACCCTCGGAGGTTTGCCATTGACTGTCGAGGGGTGACCGCTATTAGAAACAACTTTTCTATGATGTAGATTTTACCTGCCCTGGCTGAAATTCGAACCTCGAACCCATTAATAGCACGCGAAAATAGCACGCACCGCTACCCACTCGGCCACAGATGGCTATACATGGAATTGGCTTCGCAATATGCACTTGTTTATCTACACAAAAAAAATTTTAATAATCTATTTAATAACTTTAATAACAAGTTAACACAAGTAAATAACCGTCAGCATTTATTTCACCTGAGGTTTTCACGGCAATAACAACTTTATTTCCGGTTCTAATAACTCAGCAGTCGAACAAGTCACGCGGCTGTCCGCATGCAATAACTGAAGGTGCTATGGTTAGGTATTTAGGCGTAGTCGCCGCAATAATTAGTTGTATGAACGCACCTGTCGGATTCGGCTGCCCTTGCTAAAGCAAGTTATAAAGAACATGGCCGTGGTTCGAATCCACTGCAAAGAATAATTGTGTCAAAACATAAATTCCTTGTAAAGGATTCGCGGTAAAAACGCATTTATTAACACCAATGAACAATAATTAAGTGGAGGAAAATTTTATTAAAATAAGCTATTAAAAATAAAAAACTTTTGAAAAATCCCAATAGAACGTAAAATAGAAAAATAAAAGTCCTTCTAAAGGATCTGCGGTGAAGCGCAATTGTTTAACTTATGAACAATAATATAGTGGAGCAAAGTTATTAAACTTAATCGACAATACGGAGGCATCTTCCAGTTTTTATATCATCGAGGGAGGTTCCTGTCATACCAAAGGAGGTTCCAGAGCTGCTGATTTTATTCAATAACTCTATTGAATTGTGTAAAATTGTGGGCAAATAATTGTTTAAACTAACCAAAATAAAATATTAGTAAGAGTTTATAAAAATGGACGCTGTGACTATGTGTGCACTATTGAGTGCTGCAGTATGGAATGCATGCGAACATACCAAACGGGAATTTCAGACTAGGATTGACGACCTAACGAACAGACTTGGACGTATGGAAACCACCACTAGTGTGCGAGAATTTCAAGCCGTTACGATACAGCCTGGCGTTTCTTGTGACGAATCTTTAGACCTGGTTTAAACTATGCCTGAGTTTAACGGTGATCAAGCGTGAGTTATAGATATCCACACATGTATTTAGTTATATGTACATGTGTACAGATACATTTGTTTACTACCTAAGTGCAGCAGAGAAAACATAAATATATATGTATAGTTATAAGTATTAGTTATACATAGATATCCACACATGTGTACAAATATGTATTAGTTGTACGCATATATATTCAGTTTATTTGTTTACTACCTAAGTGCAGCAGAGAAAACATAAATATGTATGTATAGTTATAAGTACTAGTTATGCTTATGGTTACCAGTAAAACTCAGAACAATAGAATATAAATACAAATAGTCACCAAACCCTAAATGTTTCCCTACCTTTGTTAAAAGTAGATATGTACACATAAGATTTGGAAAACAACTGACCTGCGCGTCGGTACTAGCACTATGTAGGTGTAAAATGTCGTTAACCGCAGAAGCCATTACCGATTTGGTTACTCAAATCACTACAGCTGTAGCGAATCAGCTGGAACAGCGCGTATCTGAACAGATTAGGCAGGTGCAAGCTAATTTTTACGCGTTTAGTTTAAATGTTTCTCCGCCAAAAGTTTTGAGGTACGAGGACATAGGGATAGATACAAATATCCAATGCGATATTGGACTCGATGTTGTGAAGACTGTACCAGAGTTTTTCGATGAGTCGGTCCGATATCCATCATGGCGACAGTCTGCAAAAGCAGCTATGAAGCCTTCCAAAAAATACTTAGGCTCAAATGGGTATTATCAGGCCATAGCTATAATACGAAGTAAAATAACAGGAGCGGCGGATACCATGTTATCATCATTTAGCACGCCTCTGAACTTTGATGCTATAATAGCAAGGCTTGACCAAACATACTCGGACAAAAGACCGTTATATCTTCTAGAGCAAGAACTCTCCACTTTGCGACAGGGAAGACGATCCATTACGGACTATTATGATTCAGTAGAGAAGCATCTGACACTTCTTACAAATAAAGCAGTTATGCAATATAACGGGGACAGAGAAGCTTTGAAACTTCTTAATGAGAAGTATAGGAATGATGCCTTACGTGTTTTCATATCAGGGTTAAATCGACCCCTTAATAATATTTTGCTTTCAAGTCGACCGGCAGATTTATCAACCGCTTTAGCCTTAGCACAAGAATTGGAAATGAATCAACAACGCTATACATTTGCTAACGCATTTGCTTATAGAAACAGTGGTTCTTACCGAATGTCTCATCCTCAATATCGCACGGCACATAATCATGAAAGGACAGTCTTGTCACAACCATAGCCTATGGATGTTGATCCCAGCTTTTCTCAGCTAAACAACGCGCATAATAATAGGCAGCAAACGCGTTTAATAAATTTCAATCGTTCTAACTATAGAACAAGATCAGGAAATCCCCTAAGACAAAACAATAATAATAGTAATAATAATAGACAAAATAATTGTGGTCAGCATGTGAATCATTACCAAACGTATGAAAGTAAAGGAATGAAAAATACTTCCAAGGATAGTCGCACAAATTTTTTAAATAATAATTCTCAATTGCCGCATGTGCTAATTAAAATAAGTAATGGGAAAGAACTTAAATTACTTATTGACCCGGGAACAGCTAAAAATTATGTATTTAACCATGAATTTCTAACGTCAATCAAAAAACTGGAAAAACCTTTCAGTTTATCATCCATTAATGGTACCACAACCATTTTCGAAAAATGTTGGATAGAAGTACATATTTGGTACAATAACACAATTCTATATTTTAAAAGATCTAGAAAGTTTAGATGGAATTATAGGATTTGATTTCCTTAGGCAAATTGGCGGAGTTTTAAATACAAATACAGGATATTTTAATTATAATAATGGCAGGGAACAGATACGTTTTTTGGAATGTGTTCAAATTAATAAATTGCAAATTATTGTCGAAAATGTTCCACCCCAGGCAAACTTAAAGTTTCAAAATATGTTAAAATGATATGAAAAAGTATTTGCAGACCCAGAAGAAGCTTTACCGTATAACACTAAAATAGTGGCGACAATCAAAACAACAACTAACGAACCAATTTATTCAAAATCCTATCCTTATCAAATGTCTGCAACAAAATTTGTTAATTCCGAAGTCGAGTCACTTCTCGCTTACAAAATCATACGCAAAAGTCGCTCTCCCTATAACAACCCAGTGTGGGTTGTAGACAAAAAAGGAATTGATGAGTCAGGTAGCAAAAAGCAACGGATGGTAATAGATTTTGGCAAATTAAATGAAAAAACTATTTCTGACCGGTATCCGATTCCTGACACAAATGTCAATGCTCCTAGTATTTTTCAGAGAGCGATAGACGACATATTGAGATAAAATATAGGGGCACGTTGTCATGTTTACATTGATGATGTAATAATTGTCTCTCCCAATATTGAGGCTCACATATACGATATAGAGAGTATCATTAAAAAACTGCTGGATGCCAATATGAGAATAGCATTGGAAAAATGCAAATTTTTCAGAACTAGCGTAGAGTTCCTTGGTTTTATAGTCTCCGAGAATAGCCTTAAGACAGCTGAGGATAAAACACTTGCCATATTAAAATTTGACGAACCCAAAACTCTTCGGGCATTACGCTCCTTTTTGGGACTGTCAGGATATTATAGGAGATTTATTCGAGACTATGCGAAAATTGCAAAGCCGTTAACGGAAATATTAAGGGAAAATTAAATTAAAGAGAAATGCTTGCGATTGTTTGGTCACTGCAGAATTTACGATATTATTTGTACGGCGATAATACCGATCAGTACCGTACACAAGGCTGCACAAACAGCGAGCTTTCTTTTACCAAGTTTATTCAGACCGTACCAACAACTATCAATAGTTTTCGAAATCAAATTGTTTTATCAGAAGCGCAAACTTCTGACCGTGTAGTAACTTCTCCGTTTCCTGGATATAAGCGTCATGATATTCTATTTAGCGACTATTCCCTATACCATTTACTAAAGGATGCTATTAATAAAGAGGTTGTTAATGGTATTCATTGTCCACTCAGTGTGCTAGGAAAAATACAAAATGAGATTGTAGAACTATTTCCATCGGTTCGCTTCAAACACACAGAAAACTTGGTTATGGACTTACCAAACGAAAGTGATCAAATTGAAGCAATCGCTACAGAACACAGGCACGTATCCAGGGGGGGGGCTAGAGGGCTGAAGCCCCCCCCCCCCCCCGAAATAAGGAAATTTTTTAAATAAATCGCAAATAAAAAAGATTTATCACTGACTGAATCTTTTGAAACTCTTATACACAACTCAGCTCAAACCTATAACAGTCGTACGCAACTACACTAGACGGTGACTGACTGTCGCCGTTTTGTCAGTGTTAAGATCTATGCGAAATACAAAAAAATATGGCACGCGCCAAATAAAACATTTACATTCAATTTATGTAGTGAGTATTTTAGATCAGTGATGCTCAATTGCGAAAGACGCAATAAAATACCAAACACTAGTGTTTGAGCGATAATTCTGCTACTGCGAAAAATATTACACAAACACGAAAGCGACTGAACACGTACGCTAGGTCTAGACAAAGAATCGGCGTTTGTTGCTGTTGTTCTACAACAAACATAAAAATTTGTTCAGCGTACTTGGCAGCGAAAACGTGTAGTAGTATTTGTGCAGCGCAAACGTAAAATGTAGTAGTATTGAGGCTTGCACACGACTGTTTTAGATCATTGGCATACATACATATGTATACAAAAAAGCAACAACAAAATCTGGAGTGTCATACTATGCAATTCGGCGTAATACTACAAAATACCGTTATTTTGAGCATATACATGTTATGTGTAGGTATCTCACTTGTTTGGCTGGTTCATTATTGAAAGTTTTATGCAAGTTTAAAGAAGTGTCGAAAAATAAGATTAAAAAATAATAAAAACTAAACCAAAAAGATGAAGCGATCAAAAAATCAAAAAACTATTTTATCTTTTTTTTAAAAACCAAAGCAAAGTGGTCAGTGCTAAAATTTAACTCTAAATCTACTTCCTAAAAACCCAGTTAAATTTGGCAATGCATATTAAGAGTGATTATGGTTGATTTCAGGAGAAATTATTGATTATGTTAATCTAACATAATCCAAGTCACTGAATTTAAACAAACTACCAGTATGTTATTTATGTATGTAAATAACAAATAACAATAACAACAATAATAAATGTATGTGCATAAATTCTTAAGAAAAGTGTTGACAAATTTAACTAGTTTTTGTAGTAAATCAAATTACGCTGTTTAAGTTCATACATGTGTTTGTTGTGATTATGGTTTATGTTTTTCTTCTATGTTGTTTCTTGTCTATTTGTTTAAATATTTATAGATGTTGTTTTGGAAAATCCAAGCAGTACAAATGTGTGTAGTTCAAGTTCTTTAGTTGATGTCACTGAGAAAGGTAAAAAAGAATGCAAACAAAAATAATAAATTAAAGATTTTCAAATTTTTTTTGTTAATACATATCTAGATCAGCATGACAGTTTAAATCAAACTCCTGAAATAGACATGGTTGATGCATTCCAATCTGAAGAGAGTCTTGATATTTGGCAAGCGGATCAGTTTGACATTGCTAAGGCAAATAGCAAGTCTTTAGATGACACAACAAAAAAAATATTCTCACATCGACATTGCTTCCAAAAGAACCATTTGAATTTCCAGCTACAGAAACAAAATCGCAAAAAAGATGTTTTCAAAAGAAGTGGATTACAGATGGAGATTTCGCTTGGCTCGCCTACTCTAAAAGTGGAGACAGCGTTTTTTGTAAGCCTTGTTGGTTATTTTTTCACGAAGGTGTGGGAAAAGGTGGGCATCAAAATCCTGGACATTTTGTGGCTGGCTATCGAAAATGGAAGAATGCAAAAGAGAATTTTAATAAACACAAGCAACACATATACCATTTAGAATGTGTTCAAAAGGCCACTTCATTCTTAAATGTGCTATCTAGCAAACAAGATATAAGGTCTCGATTGGATATGCAGCGCGCAAAGGAAGTAGAAGAAAATAGAAATGCTCTCAAACCTATTATTGAAACAATCCTTTTTTGCGCAGAGCAAGAACTTCCTTTAAGAGGCGACCATGATAGCGGCGCGCTGTCATTAACTCGGCCTGAACAGAAGGATGGAAAATTTAGAGCCCTATTACGCTTCAGATTGGATGCTGGCGATACAAATTTGAGAGCTCAAATCGCGAATAGTGCTAAGAATGCCAAATATTTAAGCCCAGATATTCAAAATGAGATTCTCGAGACTGGCGCTAATATTGTGACAAACAAAATAATTAATAAAGTGAATAGCGCAAAGTGTTTTAGCATTCTTGGTGATGAAACAATGGATGTTGCAGGTAAAGAGCAACATTCGTTATGTCTACGGTATGTAGACTTCTCATCCAAACATCCAGCACTTCGTGAAGATTTTGTGGGCTTTATTCCAATTACCGATCAGTCTTCTGAAAACTTATCAAAAGTCATACTTAAGCGTTGTACAGATCTCCATCTTGATATGGCGAAGTTGGTTGGACAGGGATATGACGGAGCAGCAAACATGTCAGAGCATTTAAGTGGAGTGCAAACCAGGATAAGACAACTGTATCCAAAAGCACGATATGTTCATTGCGCTAGTCACCGATTGAACCTTGCGCTTTCTAATACTATGTCATTACCTTCAATACGGAACTGCCTTGGTATTGTCAATGAAATAGCAAATTTATTTAGAAACCATTCAAATGCAAACACAACTTTCCAGGACGTTATACAGAAGCACGCACCAGAAAGCAAAAAAAGACGACTTGTTCGCCTTTGTGAAACAAGGTTTATAGAATAAAAGCATTATAAGCTTTGTGGAGCTTTTCAAATTCATTGTACTAAGTTTGAAAATAATTTCGAGTAAGACATGGTCCATTTCGTCTAAAGCATCAGCCTTCTTAGCAGCGGTAGAGAAAAGCGATTTTTTGCTTAGTCTATTCGTCTGTGAGCAATTGTTCAGCTTAACGCTGCCACTGTCTGTGCAACTCCAAGAAAAATCTATGGATTTTGTATCAGCAATGAACCGAGCCAAAGAATTAATAAGAACTCTGCACCAGATAAGAGAAACAGCGGATGGTTTTTTCAACGATATTTTCCAAACAGCATCACAAATGTCTAAAGATCTTTTTGACACATATCTTGTAGTGCCTAGAGTGACTTCGCGTCAAACTACTCGTGCTCATCCACCTTGCACAACCCCTGAAAGCCACTTCAGAGTTACAATATTTATTCCATGCGTTGATGCTCTGATTCAAAACATGACAGAACGTTTATTAGTGAATGAGGATATACTCTCGTCATTTCAAATTCTACTCCCAGGTTTTGCTGCAATTGATAATGCCGAAGAATTAAAAAATTTAACTATTTACTTCGAGGAGCAAATATCAATGACAGCATTAAAATCAGAATATCGATTGTGGTGTGCCAGCTTATCAATAATAGATCCAACCATAGAAGTGTTGAAATTACTGCAACATTGCGATGCAACGTATTTTAAAAATATTCACTACCTGCTTACAATTTTAGCAACTCTTCCAGTGACGACCGCTTCCGTTGAAAGAACTTTTTCAACCTTAAAAAGAATAAAAACTTTACCATTTATTGCAGTGCACTGGGATATTAAAATAGATCCAGATGAAGTAATTAATGATATGGCAAACAAGAAGAAAAGAAAAATATTACTTATTTAAGTTACAACTACCAAATAATTTAAGTAACATGTATATGAATTTATATTGTTATTTTTTAATAAACAGAAAATTTAAAGTTTATATATTTTTTTACTTCAGCCCCCCCTGAAATGAAAAGCTGGCTACGGGCCTGACAGAACATAATCGCGCTCATCGAGCCGCTGGAGAAAATATTCTCCAATTAATTAGTGAATCTTTCTTTCCTAGAATGAGGAAAAAGATAACAGACTTTCCGAAAAATTGTAGTATTTGCGCGAAAAGTAAATATGTTAGACATCCTGAAAAGCAGATTATCAAATCAACCCCAATACCCACTTACCCTGGTGAAATCCTGCACATGGATATACATATACAGTACAAATGGTCAATATTTTTTGACGTGCTTGGATAAACTTTCAAAGTTTGCATTTATTGAACCTATAGATTCTCGCTCAATTGTAGATTTAAAAGTTCCAATAATTAGGATATTAGGATTTTTCAAAAACCCAAAAATTTTAGTCACAGATAATGAAGCAACATTTTGCTCTTAAACAATAAAGTCAGTCATTCGAGACAATTTTGATATGAACCACTTCACAGCACCTGCAATGCATAGCAGTGCAAATGGCCAAGTTGAGAGATTTCACTCTACACTTAGCGAAATTGCTAGAAAAGTAAAACAGGAAAATGGACTTACGGACATAAAAGAGTTAATGCAGGTATCAGTTACAAAATATAACAACTCAATCCATTCAACGATCCACCGAAGGCCGATAGATGTTATATTTTCCTTAACAACGCCTGAGAAAGAGAAAATTCGAGAGCTTTTACTAAAAGTTCAGAACCAACAAAATGAGATTCACAATAATAATCGTATGGATAGAAAACTCTTCCCAGGTCAAACAATTTTTATTAAGTTAGACAAACGAAGAGGTACTAAAGTAACCAATAGATATGTTGAAAGAACAGTAGAACAGGATTTAGGTTCAACTGTCCTAGTAGATGGAAAAGAAGTACATAAAGACAACATTCGCTAAATATCTTATTTTTACAGGCTCCTCAATATGGTCACCATCCAGGCCAAGATTCTAGATTACAGCCATTCCTGGTATATGCCATTTCAGAAGGGAGAAATAGCTATTTTTGACACCTACATATAACTTGTACACACCATAAACATAACTGAATTTGAGGAAATGGCCCTTGACGCATCCAACCTTAAAAAGCTTTTCGATAACGAGGAGAAAAAGGAATCCCTGGAGGCTGTTGCCAACGAGATGCTTAGCCTCATTAATGCACTGAGCTTTCGCAGTAGAAAAACTAGATCAATAAATTTTTTAGGTTCTGCATTGAAATTTGTTGCTGGTACCCCGGATGACAGTAATTTTGAGATATTAGGAGAACGGCAAACAAGGCTAATAGAGGCTGAAAACCAGCAGATAGATATAAATGCTGATTTAGTAAATAAGATAAACGAGTTAACTTCTCAAATTAATAAACTCAAATACAATCATTACGAGAAAGTAGAAAATAAAATGTATCCAGACTTATTTCAGATAATACCTGTTCGTAATCAAAGAGTAATCTCGCTTCTCACTAATGTTGTCTATTCAGCTACGCTCGCTAAATTAAATATATTAAATAATGTAATTTTATCAGATTACGAAATTAAGAAAGTATTAAGTCAAGAAAATTACCAACTAGGTATAAGTGCTCTTATGGCTGCTGGAAATGTTAAGATCTACTCTAATAATGAGATATTAAAATATTTGGTAAAAATACCAAAAGTGTATTCTGTTTGTCTATTAATAGAAATTTTCCCTGTAGTATACAATAACACGATATTACATTTCAGAAATAAATGAGCTGCTAAATACGGGAAATACCGTAGTCCGCTTTATAACTGCAAGGAAGCTGTAACTATCCCCTTCTGTCAAATTGATACATTTGATTCCTGCATGTACCAAATGCTAAACAACATGTCGGCAACCTGTAAGACAACCACAACATACCATGTACCTCCGTTTATCCAAATCGACGAAAACATTCTGTTAGTCAACGACCAGAATATAACCTTAACCTAAGGAAACCAAACGAATGAATTGATGGGGACATTCTTAATCATGTACGACAACGATATTTTAATAAATAATACAAAGTACCCGGTGAGCGAAAAAGTCCATCTATGGGGCCTGAATTAACGAACCGCTTCAAATTGAATATTTCCGAGCATGCCACTATCCCAACGCTGTCTTACCTGCATCAAATACACATACAAAACCTACAGAATATAGAAAAATTTAGTGAAGATGCGTCAAAACGAAATATGTACATATGTATTCGTATGTCCTCATTTCAATAACTGGTACATTAATAACAACCATAGTTGTGTACCTAAAACGTAAAAGATCGGATACAGTAATCAGCACATTTGCCAACCCATCGCAGCCAAATAACCTGTTTACAAATGAGCATTTTGACCTGATGTTGAAAACTATCGAAGGCAACCTAAAGCAGATTCGGGACGCATCTGTTTAAGGGAGGGGATAGTTATAGATATCCACACATGTATTTAGTTATATGTACAAATAAATTAAAATAAATATAATAGCAATAATCACACTAAATTAAAAAAAAAAAAAAAAAAATTAATAATTAATAATTATTAATTATTAATAATAAAAATAATCAATAGTAAATATAAAAATTTAAACTAACAGAATACCCAATAAAATTTAGTAGTAATAATAACAATAACTGTAACTATACGATTTAAATAACTTTTGATATATAACATACAAATAATAAGGCAAAAAAAAAAACTTACATATATATGAGTGTTACTAGGTCGCCCGTACAAGGGCGAAATACCCCAGAGGATGCAGGTTCTCCCAAACAGGGATTAGAGCAATAGACAGTGGATTGTTAAACCCGCTTGCAAAGCGTCCCAGACTTGCATACTCTCCGCCGAAGTCGCTGCCATGTTCGCCGGTTCCCGAACAACCGCCCGCAGATCTGCTAGGCCCCGCATGGGTCAAGCTAGGGGCAAAAATATGTGAGCTTCACGGCAAGATGGACGATGGTAAGAGGAGGTCAGTAAACCAGCAGATGCGAGATTTAATCTCCGAGCTGTCGATACTGTACGAAAAAGTAAAGACCGATACCCGCTCAAAAGCTATAAGTGTAGCCTCGCAGACTACTCCAAAAGCTTCCACGAGCAAGCCGCAGCACAGAGAAAGGAGAGAAAATGAAATGCAGCATGGTAAATTAGTTGAAGCAGGATATGAGAGAAAAGCAAATGGCCCACATGAAGTAACAAAAATGGCTGAAGAACCCCAGTGGAAGACAGTACAGTCTAAAAGAAAGCCTAAAAAAGCAGTACGGCCGGACGCACTGATTATTAAAAGTAACTGCGGGGGATCATATGCAGACGTGCTAAAGATAGTCAAAAGCGACCCACAGCTTAAGCATGTTGGTAGTATGATAACCAAAATCCGAAAGACGGCTAGCGGGGACCTTATACTCCAATTAGCAAAACCCACCGATACGCACACTAACGAGGTACAAAGTGCGGTTAAATCCGCGCTAGGTAAAAAAGGCCTCGGTGCAAACGCTAACAGCAGTAACGGCGATTGAAATAAGAGACTTGGACGAACTTACAAGTATAAAAGAGTTGTGTACCGCCTTGGAGCAAGAGTTTGGAGTTTGGCCACCTCTCGAGAAATTGCAAAAGTTCAGTCGATGTTAAAAACACATGTTTCAACTGTGGGGAGCCGAACCACAAAGCTGCTGAGTGCAAAAAAGATTTAAAATGCGCAATATGCTCAAGAAGAAATGCGCCACAAGTAAAGCACAGAACTGGTGGCAGAGAATGTCCTTTTTACTTAGAGGCGGTTAAAAAAGCACGAGCACAATGAAATTTCTGCAATTAAACTTAAATCATTGCAAGGCTGCACAGGAGCTTCTGGAGCAGTCGATAGTAGAAAAGAATATCGACATAGCAATACTAAGTGAACCGTATGAGATCGGAAAAACCCCACTGTGGGCTAGTGACACCAACGGAAAATCAGCGGTATGGAGCTGTGCTAAAACGCCTTTTGCGATTGAACAACTAAAAGTGAAGCCATGCTACGTTTGCGTAAAAATATCGAAGCTACTCTTATACAGCTGTTATATACCGCCTAGCTACAGCCTTACTGAATTCGAAACCGTCCTAGATGGCCTGGTTGGCGACGCAAGAGGTAGATCCCCAGTGATAATTGCAGGCGATTTTAATGCATGGGCCCGAGAATGAGGAAGCCGATATACAAACGCCAGGGGAAGGGCTCTGCTTACAGCATTATCAATGCTGGAAGTGACGCTTGTTAACACAGGCGATAAACTTACCTTCCAAAGAGATGGAAGGGGATCTATTATCGATCTAACATTTGTAAGCAATACAATTTTCAAACGAACGTCGTGGCAAGTAAGCGAAGATTATACGCATAGCAACCATCAAGCTATTATATTTTCGATAAAAAACGATTAAGGGGCACAAAATACCTCGAGTGTAAAATCAGCTGGCTGGAGGCTGCACACATTAGGCGAAGAAGGGCTTAAGGTGATGGTAACCGACATAATCCTCCCAGAAGGAGCAATTAATATGGCACACCACCTAATAGACGGAATTAAAGTAGCTTGCGCCGCCTCCATGAGAAGAAAGTCCGTATCTTTCCGACGCCCACCGGTGTATTGGTGGAACGAAGAGATTGCGCACCTACGCCGACAATGTAACAGCGCAAGGCGAAACTACCAAAGAGCCAGAAATCGAAGCGCAAACTTTGCGGTGCAGCAAAGTGACTCCAAAGAAAAGCGCACGGCGCTGAAACGGGCTATAAAAGCCAGTAAAACGAAATGTTTTCGAAGTCTATGTGACACGCAGATAAAACCCCTGGGGTTCAGCATTTAAAGTAGTGACTGAAAAGCTACAAAAGTCGATACAACCGAAGATTTCATGCCCTAGAGAGTTGGAAAAAATAGTAAGCGCACTTTTCCCAGACCAACCACCATTTGAACGGGAAACATTTCCCCCTACAGAGTACGAAACGCCTCTAGTTACGGCAGAAGAAATGTTAAAAGCCGTTAAAAGCCTTAAAGAGAAAAAGGCACCAGGTCCTGATTTGATACCGAACCACATATTGAAGCTAACTGCAAATACCAACACCGAAGCGTTTATACGGACGTACACTGAATGTCTTAAAGAAGGTATATTTCCCCCTATATGGAAGCGCCAGCGGTTAGTACTCCTACCAAAGACTGGTAAACATCCAGGAGACCCGTCCGCATACCGCCCAATATGCATGCTTGACACAGCCGGAAAACTGTTCGAACGAATCCTTAGCGATAGGCTGAGCTCAGAAATTGAAGCAGGGGGAAACCTCTCAGAAACGCAGTTCGGCTTTAGAAAAAAGCGATCAACAGTTGACGCGGCTATGCTTGTTAAGAAGCTGGCAGAAGAAGCGATAAGTGGAGTAAGATGGAAAGGCGGATCTAAGAAATATTGCTTGGTCATGACACTTGACGTTAAAAATGCGTTCAATTCCCCTAGCTGGAGGAAAATTATCGAATCTCTCCGTGGCTTTCAAGTATCAAGATATTTGCGAAAAATCGTAAGTAACTACTTGGAAGATAGAGTCCTAGTATATGATACAGACGAAGGCAGCAAAGAGTATAATATAACCGGAGGAGTTCCTCAAGGATCCGTTCTTGGACCTTTGCTCTGGAACATAATGTATGACGGCATTCTGCGCTTGCAATACCTAAAGGTTCAAAAATTGTTGGTTTTGCAGATGATATAGCGGTGGTTATTGTTGCCAAGCATATAAAAGACGTGGAGCGAGAGGCAAACCTCACGACTGCACGAATTCAGACATGGCTGGAAGAAAATGGCCTGCAGTTAGCCGAACAGAAAACTGAGGCAGTGTTAATTAGCAGCAGAAAAATCCTAGAGGTTATTAAAATTAATGTCGGAGGACATGAAATTGTTTCAAAAGCTGCCCTTAAATATCTAGGCATTATATTTGACGTTCGATTAGTATTTAAGACTCACGTACAATATGCAGTCGAGAAAGCAGAGAAGGTGGCAGCAGCGCTAACGAGGCTTATGGTAAATAAAGGAGGTCCTAAGCAGAAAAGTAGGCAGTTGTATGCGAGCGTAATACGCTCAGTACTACTATAAGTTAACATACCGCAGTAGGCAATACCAAGTGAACCTGCAGTAGGCCATACCAAGTAAGCGCAGCACAAACAACAACAACTGAAACTAAATAATAAGCGCAGCTCAAGTAACGCAGACATAACAACGGAATTGCATGCGAGCAGCAAAACAACATAAGCAGTCCAAAATCGTGGGAATCGCCGACTCAGCTATGAAGAGTCACGCGGCAGTCTACGTGAGGTGTTGGCAATTAGGGATTTAGGTATTCAGGTGCAGACACCGAAACATTCAGTTGTATTAACTCGCTCGGCATTATCGGCTGCCCTTGCATAGCAAGGGAAATAAATAATTAAACCGGGACTTACCGTGTTTGATTTACTTATACGGGGCACCAATCTGGTCGGCTGCGCTTGAAAAAGTTTCATACGCAAGAGAAATGAGAACACTTTTTCGACTTTACGCTATACGAGTGTGCAGAGCATTTAGAACAACTTTAGAAGAAGCGGCGCTAGTAGTGGCTGGGTTGGTTAAAGAGGCTGTAGAAACCCCGAGGTGGTGAGGCGAAACTGTTTGCGGATGTGGCAGAGGCGGTGGAGCGCTGCAGGTAAGGGACGCTGGACGAATAGACTTATTCCTTCCTTAGAGAAATGGTTAGATAGGCCACACGGTGAAGTAGATTTCCACCTTACCCAAATATTGACAGCGCACGGTTGCTTTAAGTCCTATTTATACAAGTATAAACATGATGATGACCCTTACTGCACCTTCTGTGCAAATCAAGTTGTTGAAGACGCCGAACACTGTTTTTTCGTCTGTCCGCGGTTTGCAATTGAAAGGGATGACTCGAACACGAAGTTGAGGAGATCGCTTTCGGTTAAAAACCTTGTAGATACTATGCTCGAATCTAATGAAAATTAATCCGTTGTTTGCAATATAGCAAACAAAATCATAACTAAACTGCGTCAAGCGGATCAACTCCGCAGAAATTCATAGAAAGCCAATAGGCCGCCCCCCCTCCGCGAAGTAATACTTAACGGTAGTTCCACGGAGCGAGGGAAACGGAGCAGGGGTGGGTTTTTAGTGCGGTGAGTTGAAAGGCAAGTCCCACACTTCGGCTTTCAATGCTTTGTGCCACCTCTAGAAAAAAAAAAAAAAAAAAAATAAATTTACATGTGTACAGACACATTTGTTTACTACCTAAGTGCAGCAGAGAAAACATATATAAGTTATAAGTATTAGTTATACATAGATATCCACACATGTGTACAAATTTGTATGTATTAGTTGTGCACATATATATTTATATTATTTGTTTACTACCTAAGTGCAGCAGAGAAAACATAAATATGTACTAGTTATATGTAGATAGTCACACATGTGTACAAATACTTATAGTTATCAGTAAAAATCAGAACAATAGAATATAAATACAAATAGTCCCGAAACCCTAAATGTTTCCCTTCCTTTGTTAAAAGTAGATAGATACACATAAGATTAGTAAAACAACTGATCTGCGCGTCGGTACTAGCATTAGCATAAATAGAAGTAGTTTGAAAAAGAAGAACAGAATAAATTTACAGCTGAGCACAGAGCACCGCGTTCAACAACTTATTTAATTCGTGTTCGAGGCTGGGGTTTAAAATTTAAGTCTTTGCTAGTGCCGAGTGCACTACTTCAGAGGGGAAATGAAATAAAGAAGTCACTGGAGTTAGTGATATTCGATATACATAGATTTGCGTTTTATTACAATTCATGTAGCGCTGTATGTATATATTATATGTATGTACTATATGCCAGAGTTGCGATGAAATTTTAAGTATTAGAAAATATGATGTGGTTGCGGTGGCAGTCACGGTGCGAATAAATAAAAGGTTTTATTTGCGGATGTCTGGTGCCTCTTACAAAAACAAATGTACAAGATGTATTACAGTTTACAATGAGGTGCCCGGCCGCCCGCAAAATAAATGAATTTAATAAATACATTAAAGTAATCGAATACTTATTGCTAATCAAAGGTGATGAGATTCATGTTCTCAACATGCCGGCCCGCCTGCACCGGAGCGAGATTAAAAAATTGTTGCAGCTTCTCCAAAGTTGATACTGCTTTGCTGAACAGGTCGCTGGTGCGCCGCTGGGCTGACGGTGTCTGCTTCTTCTTCTGTATCGCTCTGTTGGTCGAAGCTACTCCGCGGTTGTCTGTTTGCCGGCGAGGTTCGTGGCGACGTCTCTCTGGTGGTGGTGACCTCGAGCTGTGTAACAATGTGTGGTGCGCTTTACCACAGCGGTGACAGCTGTCAGGTGAATTGCAGGCTCCGGTGGTGTGAGATGTAGCCAAATAGTTCACACAGTATCGGTGCACCTTTGCCGACTCATACCGCTCTTCCGGGGTCATCGAGTTGACGGCGTGGCAAAAACGTAGGCTGTTGAATCGGCAGCACAAGCGACATTGCTTGGCTTCCATGCTGACACGGTGACCTGTGAAAGAGAGTTTCGAAGAACGAAGTTATTGTTGTATTTATGAGGAGTATGAGCCTAAGACGGAAGTGTTCATATAAAGGAGTATAAATAAGAGGGTGAGAGAATGTGATGAGCGTTTTGATAATGAAAGTGAGGGTAAAATGCATAAAGGAGATCGTCCTTGATTACCCCCAGATCTCCTTCATGAATATAGCGTTGTGAATGTTTCCATTTGTATCTTTTGTGCAATTCTTGTAAGTACTTGTTTCTCCAACGGGAGCTGAACTGGTGGTGTGGAACCTTTAATTTTTGCCATTTCGTTATTGGAGATACATTTTCGGCATTCGGTTCTGGTAGAGACACTAAGGGGCGCCGCGAAGGAAATGGCCGGGCGTTAGGGCAAGTATATCGGTTGAGTCTTGTAACATGGGGAAGAGAGGGCGTAAATTAAGCACAGCTTTAACTCGAATGAGGAGAGTAATAAATTCTTCGAAAGTGAATTTATGGTTTCCAGCGATCTTGATGAAGTGGATCTTGAAGCTTTTTACGGCGCCTTCCCATAAACCACCCATGTGAGAGGCGTATGGTGGTATGAATTGCCGCATATTTTTCTGCTACATCAGACGCCGCTTCCTTGTGGAACTGGGCGAAATCTCGTTGTCGAATTTTGAGTTGTCGGGGATAATTATCGGATGGCGTTCATTATAACTAAGAGCGGCGTAAACTAAACGACCATTTACTCTTAGAACACCGGCTTTGTCCAGCATCGGGTTCAGGGTTAATAATGAGCTCTTCTAATTGATGAAGTTTGAGGACTCCAATACATTAATTTCGTTTGCGAAATATTTGCGTTGAGTTATGGCGATCAGTCTAATTTTTGTGAAATGTAGCCCCTTCTGAGTGAGTGCTAATGAAGTGGGAGTTACAGATTTTTGAGAATTGTGGATAAAGCGATACATATAAGATAAAACTCATAAAGCTCGTGATAATGAGGAAAATCTATCAATAATGTCTGTGCAATCTACGGTGTGAAGGGATTCAATTTTTTTTGTTCTAGAGGCGATGAGTTAGAGGGGACTGCTTTGGGCCAAGATGTGGGTGATTTGGAGAGCCACTCTGGCCCGTGCCACCATAGAGAACATTCTGCTAAATCGTGTGGCTTGCATCCATGAGTTCCTAAATCTGCTGGGTTGTCACCACTTGGCTCGTGTCGCCAAGTAGTATTGCTGACATTTTGGACGATCTGAGTGATCCGGTGGGCCACATACGTTTTCTATGTGTGGGGTGGTTTCTCGAGCCAAGCCCATACAATAGAGGAGTCTCAGAGTGTCAGTTCGTGAGGTGGCAGGTTGAGGTGAGTACGGGTATACGATATAAATTTTGACAGCAATACAGCGCCGCAGAGCTCTAACCGTAGAGTAGAGATAGAGTTTTCTTCGTGTTGCACTGTTATATAAACGCAAGCACAAAATGCCTTTTCGGAGGCGTCCGAGAAACCATGCAATTGTATGCGTTTGTCTGGAGCGAACTGCACCCACCGGGGTATGTTAGTGGAGTTTATAGCGTGAAGACTTTCCCGAAATATGTTCCACTTGTGGAAAGTTAAAGGTTTGACGTGTTCGTCTGAATCGGTTGCTTCCTCAAAATATTATCAAACCGTTAATATAATTCGTATCAAAATAGTAGGGTCCGCAGATATGGTGCTATCATCCTTCAATACCGTCTTAAATTTGAACGCTATAATTTCTAGGCTAGACTTTACGTACGCCGATAAAAAGCCAATTTATTTGATTGAGCAGGAGCTCTTTATGCTAACTCAAGGAGCTCTGTCAGTGGTAAAGTTCTATGACTCATGGCGAAAATAGAACACACATAGAGTCACTCAATAAGAAATATCGTGAAGATGCTCTTCGTGTCTTCATTTCCGGGATAAATCGCCTATTGAGTGACATCCTTTTCTCATCCCCTCCTGCAGATCTGCCCTCTGCGCTTGCACTAGCACAGGAGTTAGAAGCCAACCAGGCGAGAATGACTAAGATGACTCCAATGAGGTCCATGGAAAGTACCAATACGTGCTTTCAGGGTCCCAACACCTATCACGGGAACACGGAAGTGACCGACTCCCAGCTCAGGAAATACAGCGGGTAAACAACTTAGCAAATGGACACGACAACGAGGACAAAGATAATAATGCGGATACTGAATACGACGAATACGACAGCTACAATTGCGATGAACAGCGTGAGGGTAACGAGGATACATTGCCTGAATCCAATGATGACATTAATTTTTTAGAACTAGGTTCTCTTGCCCTTTATAATTTCTTATTGATACAGGTGCCGTCAAAAGTTATATCAAGAGACTCAGTGTCCTTCCTATAAGGATATTTAGAAGAACCTTTTGCGTTCAAATCGGCTTATGGCACTGAAAGAATCGAACAACAATGTAAAATAAACATTTTCAATAAAAACACAAGTTTCTTTATTCTCCCTAGCCTAGATATCATAGGATTTGACCTTATTAAAGCAGTTAACAGAACCATTCACACGAAAGAGGGAATTTTCAAACACGACGGAGGCTAGGAAAAACTTTCATATTACCAAAGCCCAAACATTAACAAATTAACTAAAACGGATGCTAAAAGTTATCCATACCCCATAGCAGCCACAGATTTCGTAAACAATAAACTTCCAAAGTTACTATCTGACGGTGTGGTAAGACCTTCACGCTCACCTTACAATAACCCAATTCGGGTGGTAGATAAGAAAGGATATGATGAGGACGGTAGAAGAAAATCGCGCCTCGTAATAGACTTCAGAAAGCTCAATAGTAAACCCATCAGCGACAACTATCCAATCCCTGATACCTCTGTAATCTTGCCAAACTCTTCCATTTTTTTAACAATTGATTTGAAATCAGGCTTTCATCAAATCGAATAAGCCGAAAAAGACCGGGAAAAGGCAGTATTCTCAGTCAATAATGGGAAGTATGAGTTTTGCAGGCTTCCTTTTGGTCTAAGAAATGCACCCAGCATTTTCCAAAAAGCTATTGACGACATACTAAGAGAAGAAATTTGAAGGACTTGTCATGTTTATATTGACGACGTCATTATATTTTCTAGGAAAGAGGAAAAACATAGTAGGGATATTGACCGAATTTCGACGAATAAAAACATGTCCTGACAAAGTCAAAGACATATTCGACTTTGATACTCCGAAAACCTTGCGAGATCTACGTTCATTCCTAGGACTTGCAAGTTATTTATTGAAATAAAACTTGATGAGGAGGCGCTTAACGCGTTCAATAGGTTGAAGAAAATTCTTGCATCGGAAGATGAGTTGCTTCTCTAAACCGACTATGACATACAATGTATTTATTTCATTATAAAATTTCCAAAAATAGCAAATGTTTATAATTATGTAAAGTTATTGCCTGTGGTACATGCCGAGAAGATACTCGCTTTGGAAACCAATGATGTGGCCGAATGCAACGAAAAATATCTCCCAGTCTACAACTGTAAGGAAACCATTATGGCTAGTTTTTGTCAGCATTTGAAAGAAAGCCCTTGCACTATGCAGCTTCTAAACAAAAACTCGGAATTATATTAATAAACAATCAACCTGCAACAATATACGACGGAAATTTTACAGAACATTTTTATTAGCCTTCAACGGGGAGGTAACCGTCAATACCACCACTTATATGTAGCAATTGGAAGAAAAGAGGCCGTTCACGCCCAAAAGCTGCCCCTGCTCAAAATATAAATTTCACTGATAACATATCCCTACTATCACTTCCTTACCTGCAGAAGATCAACAAAAGAAATCTGAAGCACATGTCATCTGAGGTTCTCACGGTAGCTGACAATAACAACTTTATTTGCGGCTCTAATAACTCAGCAGATGAACTAGCAGAAATGAACCCGATACCACCAGCCTACGGCAGACCTTAACTCAACACATTAAGTCACGTTCAGTGTTGTTTAGTATGAGTTTGTGAATCGCACAATCGCTATTGCAAACCACAAATCTTTTTAGCTAACAACACGTCAAGCCGTGTTGTAAAAGTTACTGAATCGCACTACAGGTCACAATTTAGTGACTTTATTTTGATATTAGAGGCTTTATTTTGAAACTAATAAATACTAACTGTTCAAAAATTGTGACTTTTGTCTCTATTAGAGGCAGAGATTGCTTACTGAATTCGGGGGCTAGTCTCAAAATAAAGTCTCTAAAGCCTGAATTCAGTAACTTGGTATACTCTCAGTTAATGGTGTATTTTTACAACTCTCAAATAGTGGATAAGGGAAATTAAATTATAAAACTATATTGTTGAAACTCTTTAATATCAAAATATTGTGAAAATGCAATGGTTTCATGTTGTCCTTACTACAGTTTGCCGCTGTACTTTTACATAAGTGAATTATACAACGAAGGTCAAGTGGTGCAAAGGCATGGCGACGGGCCCGTATAGCTCATCAGATGGGGGGTCTTTACCACCTGCCTTTCCTGCACCCATATAAACAAAGAGTTCTATCATCACGCCTGCAACTTCTGCAGCGAAGTGTTTCAAAAAAATAGAAAAAAAAAGGAAGAGTGGGTATAGAATTAGGAAAGAAAATTAAATAGTTACATCTATTCTATAAAAAATATTATTTCAAAATTTTACTTCGAAATTTAATGTATCATATAGGTACAAATTCATTAGGATAAAGAAAAAAATGTGGAAAAGATTTATTCACCTGATTTTATTCATTAATATACACTTTCATAACTCACAGCTTTCTACCATTTGAAGTTAAACGAAAGTAACGCAAAGTAAGAGGGAGAGGAAGGACTGTGATTTTAAGTAAAATATGAAAGCTATAAAAGAAGAACACTGGTCAAAGCTAATAAACATGAACAGCTGAAGGAAGAGGATTTAATAGATGCTAATTAGGATTATAAACAAATAAACCAATTATACAACGAAGGTCAATATTAATTTGATAAACTAATAAAATTACCTAAAAATACGTAGGAAAAGCATCTAAAAAATTAGGTAGATAGAAATTTAAATAATCGCAACAACACTGAAAAAACCATGTGCCTAAACGTCAAAAGCTAGCAAAAACAGTAGATACTTATGTCTTTTCTTTGATAAAGGACCTCACGATTTGTAGTACCGAACAGTTCATCTTATATGTTGCATCCCATACTTTCCTAGGAATTTACTGAACATGTCCGATGCAAATTGGAATATATCGTTCTCTAAAAACTTAATAACTTCGGCTGATGTGGCTTTTCTCATCGGTTTAGAAATCACAAATTTTGAGAAGTGATCCACACATTACACATAGACATTTCCACTACACGTACGGGGGTATGGGCAAATAAAGTCAATAAATACATGTGAGGACTCTACAAACCTGCAGAAGGTCATCCCCAGTGTTGAATTGCGTTCGTTTTTACACGTACCCGTCCGACATGTACAGTTCGCGTAGTTTGTCTTGGTTATTGGTAACGGTCCTTTCGAATTCTTTGTGTTAGTCTGTCTTGAAAAATTATGAGTCTGCACTCAAGTCCAACATCCGGTCGGTTATTGCCATTTCTTTCATTTGTATGGTGGTAGAACATCGGGCACGATGTTTTGGGACCCTTGTCGATGCTGGACTTCGAAATCAGGCTCCTCCCCGCGAGTCTGCCCGAAAAATCTTATGGGTTCATCAAGCATTTTAAGCTTGCATGGTCAGTTATAACCGTGAAAGGAAGTCCATCAACATAAGGCCTAAACCGTTTTATGCTCATCACGGCGACATAGCACTCTAACTCTGTGATGCTGTGGTTACGTTGTGCTTTATTTAGCTTGGCCGAAATGATTGCTATAGGTCGTACATTGCCGTCTTCGTCTAATTGGAATAAAACTCCACCCACACTGTCTGTTGAAGCGTCACATTGCATGTAAAAATGTTTGTTAAAGTCTGGGTTGGCCAAGACTGGTGCCGAAGTCAGGCTTTCCTTCAACTTTCCAAAAGCTTCTCTCGCTTCGTTTGCCATTACACATTTATTTATTTTGTCCTTCTTAAGGCAGTCGTGTAGCGGAGATGCAGTCATCGTGTTATCCTGTAAATATCTTCGGTACCATCCTGTCATCCCTAGGAACCACCTGAGCTGTTTCAGGGTTCATGGATCTGGGAAATCCCTCATGGGATGCAACCATTACCTAAAACGTACCAAAGCAACCCTTCAAACAAAATTTTCTCTTTTTACGTTAATTGTAAGTTTCATGAAGGCATTCAGCAATTTTTTCCAACAACAGCATATGGGATACAACACACTACTAAACACACAAGCAAGTCATCTAAATAAACAAACACGAAATCTCGAAGATTAACGGGTATTACCTTGTCCATGAGCCTACACATACGTTGGGCAGCCTTGCACAACCCAATCGGCATAACAGTGAAGTGGTATAATGGACGGACAGGTAAAGTGAACACGGTTTTCTCACTCGACTTCATTTCTAATGCTATCTGCCAGACATCATCGTTCAGGTAAATTGCCGATATAAACTTAGTATTTTGTAACCGGCTTAAGATACCGTCTATATGGGGTAGAGGATAGGCGTATTTCACGGTCCGCTCATTAAACTCCTTAGCCTCCAGACACAATCATTTTTCGTTCCCTTTACGACGAATGGTACTGGGGAATTCCAACAGCTACTGCTCTCCTCAATCACTTCCATTTAAAGCGTACGGTCTAATTCGTTGTAAACTAATTTCTGTATAGCTGGAGATATAGGATAATGTCTATGTTTTGCCGGTAGATTTTGTTGGTCACTCCTGTCACAGATTTCTTCTTTTCCGTTTTGCCTAGCCCTAACAAAGCAAATGCCGGAAAATGCGTCTTCACACGCTCTAATGCTACGGCAGGTAAAAACTCAGTCAGTGTCAGAAATCGCATTCGCAGACACTCCTCTACTTTCAACACGATAATTTAATGCTTTCCAGAAATCATCAGTAAACTTCTTGCAGCAGCCCAGGTTCGATCAAGAGCTCTAAATCGCGTTTTCGAACATCCAACAAGATGGGAAGAGTAATGACACCTACTACCTATGTCTCCTCCCGTTGGCGGTACGACTATTCTGCCCCTTGATAAGCATTATCAAGTGCTCTTTAACCTCCAACAACCTCTCAGCACTTTTGCCTAGGCAACTAGCAACTGCTCCCGAATCTAGTAACGCCAATACCTCATGTGTTCCTAATTTTGTGTTGGCATAGAGCCTGTTATCGCCTTCACTGTGACAATTGTGGAGATTATCTTGTGACAAATCCTTTTAAGATTATTTTTCTTTGCCCTTATTTTTTTAACCTTTTTAATCTCTCTTGTTCTCAACTATTTCATCACAAAAAATTCGTCAACCCGCCTATTCGAGCTTTCTAAGATGCAAGCTTTTTACTATATTATCTTCTACCATCACTCTTTTCTTAGGTGTCCATTTCTCTTCTAAGTACTTTAATTGGTGTGGATCCGGTTTCTGCTTCTCTGCGCGAAAAACAGACCATAAAAAAGAAAGAAGAATTACATTTATGTACCTTTCGGAACTCTACGAGACTCTTGGTATAATAATCTACTGGCATACCACAAGAAAAGTTAACATTAGGTGAAATGGGGACAGGCAAAAGGAATGTATCGTAAACTTCTGGGGTGGTGCACTAAAATCTGGATTAATGGATAGAGACAATTTCTTACTGGTTATCGCCGGTTGTGGAGTTTTCGTGTGCTGCTCTAGTTATGGCTTTTATAATCGTTTCTATAGAAGCTTCTCCTTTCGTATAGTCTAACCCTAATTCGCTTACTTGTTTCGGCCTACTTCTATTTTCCTTTATCAGTTTTTATGCTAATATACATACAGATTTTAGTTCGCTTATCGTGCTGATCCCCCAGCATTCGGCTCAGAACCCCCCTGGTTCTTGGTTGGCTGGTGGCAAGCTACCACTTGGCTGTTTATCACCAATAGGCGGTATATTTCCTTCTGCGTGCAACATTCCTCCCGGTATGTTGCTCTTTTTTAGACCTCTGCAACACCTCTCCAATTTTTTGCGAAAATGTGAGGTGGTTTTCGGTAATATTTGGCACTATCTCGTGTGGGGTAGGTGTAGGGTTTTCATGAAACAGCATAACCTGAAGCTTTCCTTCCGTCTACCAGACTATGTAAGCGTATTCCAAGCAGAACCGTTTGCAATAAAAGAGGCGGATAAGTATGTCGAGAGGAATGCAACCGCAGGCACTGTCTTCTACCTCGGTCGGCTCTCAACTGGTAGATAACTATAGGAGATAACAATACGAAATAACCCTGATAACGGAAACAAAACAGCGGATGAACTAGCGAGGTGTGGATCTGCACTGAATAGGTTCCACGTGGCGGACATTGACGCCTCGCTTAGGGAAATGAAGGTCAGAATTACCGATATTTACCACTGGAAAGCCAGTCACAGGTGAAGTAATACGGGATCGTACAGGATTAGCTGGCAATTTTGGGTGTTTTATGATTCGCTTAAAACCAGAGCTCTTTTAGAAATAAGCAAAGAAAATATATGTATACAAACTCACAGCTGTTTGCACAGGGCACTAGCCTGTGGGGTACATTCTGAAAGGATAGGCATTGGCCCTTGCTAGGATGAGGTTAAACGCCCTCAGCAAACCATTCCTGCAGAGTATTTCAGACTGCAGCCGCCTCTCTTTATATGATATACCGCGATTCATAAAAACCGCCAATTGGTTGTAGGTTGCACGAGATGTGGAATCAAAATGGCAAATTTGCTAATTGCTTACCACCAGGTTGGCAATCCACTTAAACTAACAACCATCTCGTGATTGACCATAACTCCAAGCTGGTACTGTGGTTATATCGTTCGAATACCGAATATTCGATAATCCGTTGGCACGAAATTGAGTGGATATGGTATGGCAGTGTCAATTTGTGTGAACAAAGACCCCACTACCTTCTTTTCCGCGGCCCTTGCCCGGCTACGCGTTACCCGGAGGTTTGAATCCAACATTCCTAACCCCAGGAATCACTCATTCTTCTTCCTAAAGTTCTTCCATCCACACTTAAAATTTGCACTAACAACAATACCCACACCAGGCCGCTTCACGCCACAGTCGCACAGTGTGAAAGGAAATGGAAAGGAAATCACATCAACAGTTATTGTAAGAAACAAAGAAAGTGAAAAATCTCACTGCATATTGGAGTTTATGTGAACCATATATATGAAAAAATTCACCAAAAGTGATGGCCTCAAAATTGATAACTTGTGTTTCAATCCATGGCACCTTGTTAGATGACGCGGTTGATATAACTGAGTTCACACACGAAACTTTTGTTGCGGCAACTCAAAGTTTGTAGAAGAGAGAGCGACGAGGAAAAGGGAATGGGACCAAGTTGTAATTCCTTTTCATTTACAACTTCTTTTAGTGGTTGCAGTTACCTATGTATTTTGTGATTTTCTAAAAGTAGGTTTCCTCTTAAACCCGAAAAAATATATCACCAAAACGTATGTAATTCGTTTGTACTTCTTTGTTTAATAAAATGTTTGAAATCCTTTACAAAATTAAAACGCGTATTCTTTATTTAAATGAAGAAGGCAATCGGACTTGACACCACGAGATCCGTTTAAAAAAGAAAGAGGTAAAACGAGTGTAATTCCAGATTTTCATTTTTAGTAGTTTGTTCCACGACGGCCCTATAAGACGGGTAATGGTTAGTAAGCAAAGTAGCTAAGCATTAGCGTTCACTTGTTCGATTGTTACCAATTCAGTCACATTTGTTCTAACCGTGGGAAAATAATACACATATATTTTTGTGTGCTTATCGGGTAGGTCTGAGAATCGGCTAACGTCTATTTTTCAAACCCCTATATGTTAAGGGTGGTCCACTCTCTCTCACGATCCGCTATAACTCCTGTAGGTGGTTCTACACTTTTGGAAATTTTCAAGTGATTTGTTCTTTGTACTTTCGGTTTTCGTGAATGCATTGAGTACTCTTGGTCACGATACCGTTTCTTCTCATATTGATTCGAGTCTCTTTTGGGTTGTTCACCTGACAGATTGTCCCTATTATAATTCTGGTTGGATTGCTTTGTGCGTTGAAACGCGGAGGATCCGCGATCTACGTCCATAGACAGGAGTATCTTTAGAACTTTGAGGCGTTCTTGGAAATGTGTTTTGATATTTTTGACTATCTGAATTTACCACGTTGCCTTATGCAAAGATCCTCGCGAAGTCCTGACGCAAACGGTTGGTTTCTAACTCCTGAGCTGTAGCCAGAGCAGTAGGTAAATCCTTTGGGTTGGCAGAAAATCATTATAATTAGATGTTTGTCAACTGTATCATAATATTGATAAAGTGCCATACTACCCTGTCTTAAAACGCTTAGTTCCGTTTCTAAAACGTGCATGGGTCTTTAGTCGGCGTACGTTTTGTCCAACCTAGCTATAATCGCCTTAAAATTTAAAACGATTGAAAAGGAAGCGACTGTCGCGTTTGCGGAGCCTACTATTTGGTTTCTGAAAATGCCCATGGCAATAAAGTACGGCTCTAATCCCTCGGTATTGTAGCCTATGGCAAATTCCGCAGCGGAACGCCAAGCAGGATAGGATGCCGCATCGCCCTTGAATTCTTGTAAGGACTTCATTAAATCCATATTAGGGTTGCCATTTGGCACTGCTAAATTTATGCTAACCGGGAGATAATTAACTACGAAGGGAGGCCCTAGGCGCCGCAGTGCTTGCATTATTGCACTTAATTGGGCATTAAATTTCCTCCTAGTTTGCTCATTTGCTTGTCGCAATGTTTCCACTACTTGTTCCTTAGACACACTCATATTGAATTAACAATTATTATGTTATTTTCTTTAACACATGAAACACCCACAAAAAAAATTTTTTTTTAAGTTGCACTAATTATGTATCGCACAATGAACTTCGACAATTACTTACATTAGATGCATATCGCTAATGTATCCTGAAACTGCAGCAGTGTTATGTGGTTAGTTATGTCCTTCCGTGTTCGCATCGTTAGTTCAAGCAGATTTATTGGCAGATACCCTGTATCGCTTCAAAAGATCTTATGTTGGCCGCCACTCAAGAGTCCGTAGACACGATGTGTCTTTCGTTTTTGATGAAACTGAACTCAAAACTAACTTAGGTTCTAAGTGCCCTGCTTGCAGTATGGATGTATTTAACATCTGTTGCTGTGTGTGTGTGTTGACTAACTGCGCTGCTGGCTGGCATTAATATCTGTTGCTGTGTGTGTGTTGACTAACTGCACCGCTGGCTGGCATTAACATCTGTTGCTGTGTGTGTGTTGACTACTGCACCGCTGGCTAGCTGGTTTATATGAATGCAGGTGCACTCCTAGCTGTTTTGCTGAAAGTCACGTCGGGATTCGGGTGTCTGTCGGGGAATGTTACAAACCTCTGTGGAACGGCTGGCAAGCGTGGGAGCGATTAAACTGCCTGCGCCTGCGCGGTGTTAACTTGTACATGAAAATACTTCTTCTTTTTTCTTTTATTGGCACGATAACCGCCTATGCGATTTTGGCCGAGCTTAGCACAGCACGCCAATTATTTCTCTCTTTCGCCAACTAGCGCCAGTTGGAAATACCAAGCGTACCCAAGTCCCTTACCGCCTGGTCTTTGCAACGCAGAGGAGGCCTCCCTTTTCCTCTGCTACCACCAACGGGTACCGCGTCGAATACTTTCAGAGCTGGAGCGCTTTCATCCATTCGAACGACATGATCAAGCCAGCGAAGTCGCTGGATCTTAATTCGCTGCACTATATCTGTGTCGTTATAAAGCCCGTACAGCTCATCGTTCCATCTTCTACGGTATTCGTCATCGCAAAGGCGTAAAGGTCCATACATCTTTCGGAGAATCTTTCTCTCGAACACTCCCAGGGCCTTCTCTTCAGATATCTTCATCGTCCATGCTTCTGGGCCATACATTAGGACGGGCATAATGAGAGACTTATAGAGCGTTATTTTTGTCCGTCGAGAGAGGACTTTACTGCTCAGTTGCCTACTCAGTCCGAAGTAGCACTTGTTGGCAAGAGTGATCCTCCTTTGGATTTCGAGGCTCACATTATTATTGATGTTAATGCTGGTTCCTAAGTAAACGTAGTCTTCTATTTTTTCAAAGTTATAACTGTCAACAGTGATGTTTGATCCCAGTCGTGAATGTGCCGACTGTTTATTTGATGACAGGAGATACTTCGTCTTGCCCTCGTTCACCTCCAGACCCATTCGCTTCGCTTCTCTATCCATTTTGGAGAAGGCAGAACTAACTGCTCGGTTGTTAAGACCGAAGATGTCAATGTCATCGGCGTACGCCAGCAATTGCACACTCTTATAAAAGATGGTACCTGACCGATTTAGTTCTGCGGCTCGAATT
Organism: Philophylla caesio; assembly: GCA_963971545.1. Lineage (NCBI taxonomy): Eukaryota > Metazoa > Arthropoda > Insecta > Diptera > Tephritidae > Philophylla > Philophylla caesio. Next base: position 20,838,658 of record OZ020605.1, read on the forward strand.
ATTTTCTCCAGCATCAGGTTAAAGAAATCGCACGACAAAGAGTCACCCTGTCTGAAACCTCGTTTGGTATCAATCGGCTTGAAGACGTTCTTCCCAATTCTGATGGAGCTGGTGGTGTTGCTCAACGTCATTTTACATAGCCGTATAAGTTTTGCGGGGATATCAAATTCAGACATTGCGGCATAAAGGCAACTTCTTTTCGTGCTGTCGAAAGCGGCTTGAAGTCGACAAAAAGATGGTGCGTGTCGATTCACCTTTCTTTTGTCTTTTCCAAGATCTGGCGCACTATTAATGTCTGGTCGATAATAGATTTGCCAGGTCTAAGCCACACTGATAATGTTCAACAAGTTCATTGACGGTAGGCTTTAGTCTCTAACACAATACGCTCGACAGAATCTTATATGCGATGTTAAGAAGGCTGATACCACGATAGTTGGCGCGAATTGCAGTATCACCCTTCTTGTAGATTGGGCAAAGTACAATAAATTCAAATCAGTAGGCATGCATTCGTCCTACCATACTCTACAGATAAGCTGGTGCATGCGCTTTACCAACTCTCCTCCACCGTATTTGAATAACTCAGCTGGCAGCCCGTCAACTCCGGGCGCTTTGTTGTTCTTTAGCCTGCTATTGCTATACGGATTTCATCGCGGTCGGGTACCGGAACATGAATTCCGTCGTCATTGATTGGGGTTTCGGGATCATCATCTTCTCCAAGGTGGTCTCTGTCACTACCCCTAAGTAGTGTGGAAAAGTGCTCCCTCCATAAACTAAGTATATTCGGAACGTCAGTCACCAGGCCGACGTTGTCGTTCTTACAGAAACTCGCCGGGTCTTAAAACCTTCTGTTAGCCGTCGTACTTTCAGAAAGAATTTTCGGACTTGCGCCCTATCGCAACGTGGCCCTGTAGGTAGCATCTTTCCGTTCCGTGGCAACGCGACATTCCTAATCGTACCAGTCGTTTTTCCGGGCTCGCTGAAACCCAATAGATTGTTCAGCGGCGGTACGTAAAGAGCAAGAGATGTGATTCCATTGCTCTGAAATATCGCTGTGTTGATTAGAGCTCTCAGAGAGCAGGAGTGCGAGTCGAGTAGCGAAAAGCGTGGCTGTCTGTTGTGATTGCAACTTTCCGACGTCGAGCTTTCCTTGTGTGCCTTTCCGCACACTTTTTGACGCACAGAGGCGCGTGCGTATCTTGGCTGCGACAAGATAATGGTCCGAGTCGATGTTGGCTCCTCGGATCGTGCGCACATCTAGGACACTGTAAGAGTGCCTTCCGTCTATCACAGAATGGTCGATTTGGTTTCGCGTCTTACCATCTGGAGACAGCCACGTAGCCTGATGTATGCTCCCATTAAATTACTGATGGAATTCTGCACAATCATCAACTCACAAAAAATTTACTCTCACCGACAATATATTTCTCGATGTACACATAAAATACAAAATAATGGAGTGGCTGACAGAAAGAGTGATTTTGGCGGCAAAACATGTGGACGTCAATGAAATAAATTCCAAGATACACCAGCTGTTGCCAGGAACCTTGGTGTCACTTCCACAACAGTCGGTACTACGCTACCGAAGTGACTCGGATTTCATCCGACCAAGGACTGTTTTTTCGGCGACCTAACCCCACTTAGGCTGCCGGACACCCCCAATCTTATCTCCCCTTGGGTGCAATACCTTGCAGCAGGATTGCTACTCATACTTCTGGCCAGGGCGGGCGTCGAGCCTAACCCTGGCCCAGAAACCTACTTCTGCTGCATCTGCCAGAGAAGGCTCCATCCGAATTCCACTTCGGTGAGGTGTAATTCGTGCAACGGATGGTGCCATCTTAAGGTCTGCTCAGGCCTTAAGAAAACCAGGGAGTGGTCCACATCCTATGTGGGCCAGTGTTGCTCGCGCACTCAAGCGCCCCAAGCCTCCACGACATCCCCCCTTGCGCCCCCCGCGCCGGTGCCTCAGCGCACCCCTCCTGCCTCTACGGCCCCCCGGAGCTCACAGCAACACCAAACCTCCCCACCCCCCCTCGCTTCCTTCCCCGCCAGAGGGAGTCACACTGGTCTCGTATGCCGACGATTGCACGATAATGGCTACCGGCAATGGAATTGATGGCTTGTGGTCCAAAGTGAACAGCTACCTCCCAGACCTTGCTCACTACTTTACGGGACGGAATTTAACGCTGTCTCCTGCTAAGTCCACGGCGACCCTTTTTACATCTTGGACGAAGGAGGTCGGGCTCACCCTCGACATCCACATCGAGGGGACCCCCATTCTGACGGTTAACCACCCGAAGATCCTTGGAGTCACCCTCGACAGCCTGGTCTCCTTCTCAGCGCATACAACCGCAATCGTCAACAAGGAACAGAGCCGCAACAAAGTCCTCAAGTCGCTCGCCGGCAGCACTTGGGGCAAAGACAAAGAAACGTTGTTGGCAACATACAAGGCGATTGGCCGGCCGGTTCTAAATTATACCGCGCCAATTTGGTCGCCTGGAACTAGCAGGACTCAGTGGTCAAGACTAGAGACCTGTCAGAACGCCGCACTCAGGACAGTGACGGGATGTCTCCTGATGACGCCTGTGGATCACCTCTACCATGAGGCTAACGTGCTTCCAGTGCAGGAGCACAACATTATGCTCACAAAACAGTTTCTACTGGGATGCCACCGTCCGGGGCACCCCAATAGAGACCTGCTCGCACTGGAGCCGGCACCCAGGCACATCAGGGGACATCTCTCACAACTGACGGACGAGGTCCAGACATACGTACACCTACCGCTGGACCCAAGGACGTACCGACAGGCTCTGGACAGTATCCACAGGGAGTCGGTGTCCAAATACATCGACACCCGCCCTGTGAATTCATTGGATATACCGGGCAATCCGCCGCACTATTTACAATTGAAGGTTGAATCTCCGATTATTTTCCTTTGCTTTTGGTCATTAAAATATTAATGACAAACGTTGTCGAAGCCACCATTTTAAATGGCAACTTCCGAGGCGAAAACGTATTGCTTCCACGAATCGCTATGATTCCTACAGATGTGCCATTTGAATTCAAACGCATTTAATTTCCAATTAGATTGGCATTCGCAATATCGAACAATAAGTCGCAAGGCCAAACGTTGTATGCATGTTTGTGGCTTTGGAATTTGTCGAAACGCTGAAATACCTCGTTTCTACCAACGAATAATATTTTAACGACAACCGTTTGAATCCGTTTAGTTTTTGGTTTCTGTAATTTTGGCAAAATTTTGGTTATGAAAATAACTTTTTTTTACCTTCTCAGGTTGACGACCCAACTTCTCCTGATGAATATTTGCAAAGCACAAGTGCAAATGCTCCATATATTCTTTTTCACCGCCTGTGTTTAAAGAAAGTGTATCGCAAAGTTCACTTCCTGGACAATACTTAGATTCCTTAATCGTATTGGAAGACGAGAGCAGTGATGAAGACATACAGGATGATCTAATGAAAAGAGCGTTTTTTGAAATAGACAATTATTCCCCAAACACAGTTCCTGTTGATAAAAATATTATGTATTATTGGGAGAGTTAAAAATTTGTATATCCAAATTTATTTTCTATAACGAAAATAATACAATGTGTACCCGCTACACAAGTAAGCGTTGAAAGAGCATTTTCAGCCTTAAAGTTAGTTTTAAGTGATTTGAGAACAAATTTATCGGCGCTGTCCGATGGAATAAGTTATGTTCTTAAAAATAAACACACCCTAATAAATATGCTTGTACATAACAAAACAAAGACAAATACAAAAACGTTATTTTATTGTTGGTTACATTTCGGCACACAACATAGAAATCTGGAAAGACTTTTCTACTCAACTAAAATTCAAAAAAAAAAATATTTCAAAAATAAAATTAAAAAGAAGGACTTTTGTAATATTTGTCTTCTTATAAAGGTCTTTATGTGACTTTGTACAACGACAATTAAATTTTTTGGCATATATGGACTTTAATTTTAAGACAGAAAAATAAAAGTCCATATAAAACTGTTTCGAAAACTAGAAAAAGTATCTGTTGCAAAAAGACTTTTATTTCTGGTTCAAAAAATAAAAGTCATAAAATAACACATTAAGTTGAATTTAATTGTATGGGTTGAAAAATAACTGGCACTTCTTATATTTTTTGTCGAAATTTACAATCAAAACGAATTTAAGAGCTCAAAAAATTAAGCATTTTGGATAAGGAAGTATGTGTGTGCGATGGCTCTCACATAATGATTTTTTGATTTAAAATTTTTTACATAACTGTTATTTTCGGTCCCTGCTTTTAATTGTTACCCTTATTGTTAGCTTCTTGTTATCGGAAACAGGTTTATAAGTTACCCTATTTGTTATTCATTTGTTACTTCTAACCACTTCTATTAGTTAACGGTTACCTATCGTTTTTTTTAAATTTAAGTATTTTATTTTACAATTTTTATCAGGTTACAACATTTAAACTTATATTAGTTATTAATAATTTCTTAATATAAAGTGAAATTTGACGTACAAGTATATGAAATGCCGTACATGTACTGTGCACATGCCTTAAGGCAGTTTTCAAAAGTTCGAAAATTTCCTAAAAAATATTTATTAAACTTAAAAAAAATATATGTATTGGACTGAACAATAATTGATTATTCTTTCTAATGGCATAAATTTTTGTTTGAAATTTTGGAAAATTTCAAAATATTTATACTTGACTTACAACTATGTGAAATGCCTTTCATGTAAGTTATTTTTTATATCGAGGTAAATAAAAACACTGCTTGATTATACATGTTATTAAAATTTTATTTCATCAGCTTATGTAGCAGCGATTAGAGAGCCTGGCAAAATACTGAATCTTAGAATGAAAGTAAAGCTTATTCTACCCTACTTGATGCTAACTGCAGCAGATAATGTTGTAGCTTCTACGATGTAATCGTTGCTATTGTTGTTGTTGCAACGACTGCATTTTTAGGTAGATCGCTTATTCGCTATTGCTTTTTCTACTCTTGTTATTGTTGTTACTGCGACTGCAGTTTTAGGTAGATCGCCAATTCGCTATTGCTATTGCTATCGTTGTTATTGTTGTTGCTGCAACTGCAGTTTCAGGTGGATCGCTCCTCCGCTACTGCCGTTATTTTTTGTTTTGTCACGCGCAAATCAGCAGACATAGCGTCAGCATTTTACATGAGAATGGAATGTTTCCCATGAGCGCGCTAGCGGGTGTTAATTACTCTCCCTGTAAAGTTGAGCTGTCCCCAGCTCCTCTTATAACTCTTTCCACTACTGCTGCATTTTTGCGTCTCTGTTGCCATTTGTAATCAAAAACTATTACAGTGGAGCCGATGGCGATGAGTATTAGGAGGGAAAATGAAATCGACCATTGTGTTGACTGTGTCTGAGTTATTTCTCGCAAGCCGGCAATTTCCTCCAGATTCTTTAAGCTTCCATGATGAAGATAGGGCAGTGATAATAGGGGAACGAGCTCCGTTATGTTTAATATTTGGGCTGGTGCAGCCCTCGGGTAGGAGCGATCAGTTCTCTTCCAATTCGTGTAGTTGATATTATTAATGCTGGCATTTTCTTTGAATGAGATAAGGAAGGTTCCTTTAATTTTTATTTGCGGAAAACTGTCTTCACGGACTTCAACGGTTTCGTCGTTGACGATCACCTATCCATCGTCAATTTCCTCCAGAGGAGCAATGTGGTCAGCTGGTATAGATTTGCATGCAGCAGCTTGCCGATTCAATAAGTTCAGAAAGCATGAGTTGGTTGCGTTTGCGAGTCGAGAGCTTGCTTTCGATACCGTTTCTTTACAGTCAGTTACTTGGTGATACTTGCTGCTACATTCTGCTGCCATACTGGCTTGTAACAATATTGTTTTTTTTTGTGAATAACTGGCCTGAATATGAGTATGGTACATATTTGGCTTATGATAGGATATTTGATTATAAAATAAATGTTATCGATATTTTGTAAAATTTTCAGCTGTGAAGCCGTTAACAGATCACTAACAGAAATATTGGTAGAGTGCCCTTTGGTAATAAGTTTATCAGATTCCTTATTACTTAACAAAATCGGTTTTATTATTTGTAATTTACCTAAAGTAACTGAAAAAATAATTGTCTCAAGCTCGTCTATAATGTGTCGGTTTCTGGATGATGCTATTTCGAAAAGATGTTCGGTGTTAATTTCACGTTTCTTTGTTGAGTTAAGTAATTGGTTAATAGTGTCGGTCAATTGATTTATTTTTATCTGAGACTGGGTATTGATGAAGACCTGCCGATTATTTGATTCAATCAACGCTTCTTCTCGGGTAGATACTCTGTTAAAATCGTCAAAATCGGGGGTGCCCGCAATGTATTTCAAAGCAGACGATGGTGAATGTTTAGTGAATCCAGTAATCATAGAATTTGGTCTGCGTTTAGTTGTAGAAACTTCCTGATGTGTGATTGTGGGAACGAGTCTAATAACCTTTGCAATAATTTAATAGTATGTTAAGTTTTGATGATAAATGAGGTAATCCTACTGGGAAAAGGTTGCCACTTCACCGCTTAAAATCTCGATGTGAGTCGCGCTCGTATAGTTCAGTACGTTGCCTTCCGACCCAATGGCCGCCATAGCCAAAATCAAAGTTAAATGGCGCTGGAAAATAGGGAGAAAAATATCATCTAAGATTGGCTTTGTTAACTCTTTTGCCGTCGATTAAAACTGTTGTTCCTAAATCTTCAGCAACTGTTTTCTCTAGATATAATTTAGTGAATTTATTGCCTATCCTCTTATTTGTTTCGACAAAGACTTTGCCACCCGGTTGGTAAGATTTCGTCAGACAGTTTTTGTTACGGCTATTGAGGTCATTATGTTGAGTGCTTATTAATCTGTCTCATATTTGATCATGAAATGTTGGGACGGTGTGGTGAATAATATCGATTGGTCTTTGCTTTGTCACAGAGTGAATAGTCCTATTGTACTTCGTCATTAGTGTCATTCAAGCCCTGTGTCAGCTTAATGCATCGGCCTATTTCTGTAAGCGTGCTATGAAATCTTTCCACCTGACCATTTGTTGTACTATGGTGCGGTGGAGTTGTGTAAATCGAAACACGAAATGGTCTTTCGTTGTCGCAGATGAGATATTTCGTGTCCTTGAAAAAATTCAAACTTTGAGAACTTATCAATGCACGTTAAGTAGTATTTCTTATCGGTTGAATAAATGTCTATGTGCAAAGTCTCACCGGGCCTACTTGGAATGGGGGTTTCGCCTATTCCTGGATTAGGTGGATGACGCTGATACTTGGCGTCTTTACATATTTTACATGAAGAAATAATGCCTTTTCAAATTTTGGGAAAGTAGTAGTCTTAGGAACTTGATTACTATTTTCTTTCAGTGAACGGTTTTTACGGATTCGTTGCCCCGTCTTCAAGAATTATTTGGTTTCTGAAGCAATTAATAGGATTTTTAACTGTTTTAATAGCAATTGTCGAGGATTCATCGCTATGAATAGTCTCATCAGATTGGCCTGTGCTTAGAGCATTAATGTGTTGTATTGACAGCGCGTCAGCGACAACATTCTGAAGTGTGGGTAGGAGGAAAAACTTTGAATTGGTGTTAAAAATATTTATGGTGCACTTCCGCGTAACGCGATTGGTGCCATGAATAGATTACTGTCTTGCCCTTAAACTGCCTGCTAACATATGGTAGCAGGGACGTTACTCTAAAAAATCCGTTTCATCGCTTGGTACCTTTTGGTATTACTTCATCATAATTGTCAACTCCCTCGTCTGCCACCTTTTCGTCATAGGCATTCGAATCTGTGTAGGCTCCTTCTACATCATCATTCGCGCACTGGTTTAACGTATTGATTCGTTGTAACTTATTGTAAGTAAATTGGTCGCTACCGTGTGGTCTTTTTGCATTCGCGGCAGTGGCACTGGTTGGGAGCGGATTCCCAAATGGAGTCCTGCCTGAAGGGTAGGTTGGGTGATTACGAGGGGAGGAGGGTAATGTTTGTTAGGTAGGATGCCTCAGTTTAGAAAGGCTGGGATCAATGTCCTGTTAAAATGAGGCCTATTGACAGTAGGATAGGACCTAATATTTGTTGGTCTGTAGAAACGATTATCTGAATTTTTACTATCAGCAAATTTTGAGGCGAATAACGATCCAGCTTGATTTGACTCTAATTCCTGTGCTAGGGCGGGCGCTGTTTGGCATGTCTTTTGGTCTCGATGAAAACAGGATATCACATAATCGTCTATTAAGACCATATATGAAACCCTTTGAGCATCCTGTCGATATTTAACCATCAATGACTCTATTACCTGTCGCTGATTTCCATAGGTCATAAGAGTTTTTCTTTTCTAACGGTGAGCTCTGTTATGCTCACACTGCAAAATTTTCATCTGGTCATCCTTATTAAAAATGTCGGTTACTTGATGATTCGTGTAAACAAATTTGACTGAAGGGAAGCTCAAAAGTATCTGGTTTTGAATTTTTCCTAATACAGGAAGTTCACATAGCAATGCGTTGACCCTGTTAGGGTTTACGCAACTTTTTACTAAGTTGGGGATTCTTTCAAGTTTACTGAAAATTACAGTGTGCCTGATCTGTGATTGGAAAAGGATTTTTGTTTTCACGGATTCTGTCCCCAGTCTTCAAGAATTATTTGGTTCCTGAAGCAATTAATAGGATTTTTAACTGTTTTAATCGCAATTGTCGAGGATTCCTCGCTATGAATAGTCTCATCAGATTGGCCTGTGCTTACAGCATTAATGTTGTGTCTTGCGCGTCAGCGACAACATTCTCCTTTCCTGGTTTATAATAAAACCTAGGAGAGAATTCTTCTACAAATGATTTCCATCGCTTCAATTTCGGTTGGTGGTCTGTAAAGATGTTGAGGTCCTTTACACCGTTAAGGTAATTTCTGAGCTTTTGTAAAGCCCAAACAATGACGAGTAGTTCTCGCTCATTAGTAGCATAATTCTCCTCAATTTTTGTCAGTGTACGGGAAATCATAGTGATTGGTCGGCCTCCTTGAGATAGAACTGCTCCTAGAGCATGCGAGGAGGCGCCCGTAGTTAAATCAAATGGCTTTTGATAGTCAAGATAGAGGAGAAGCACATCCTCGGATGACAAAGTATCTTTTATTTTCTTAAATGCCCTGTCAGCTTCTTCATTGGTGCTTATTGTCCCGTTTTCACCTCGTAAATATTTGGTGAGAGGTTTAGCTATTGATGCGTAATCTTTAATGAAACGCCGATAATAACCTGATAGCCCGAGGAAAGATCGCAACGCGCGAAGCGTCTGCGGGACTACATAGTTTACAATATCTTGGACCTTGTCTCTTGATGTTTTAATGCCGCTTTGGGAAACTACGAATCCGAGAAATTCTACCTCGATTTTAAAGAATTGGGTTTTCTCCAAAAAAAAAACCCTCATGTTTGCTAAAAATAATTTCTGAAGAATGCGGCTGACGTCGTGGAGGTGAGTTTCATAATCCTGGGAAAATGCAATTATGTCATCAATGTAGACGTGACATGTTTTCCCTATTTCTTCATCGATAGCACGCTGGAAAACACTCGGTGCATTTTTCAGCCCAAACGGAAGCCTACAAAACTCATATTTTTCGTTATTTACGGAAAATGCAGTTTTCTTCCTGTCCTTTTCAGCTAAAGTTAACTGATAGAAACCAGATTTAAGGTCTATTGTTGTGAAAATTGAAGATTTACCCAAACTCGCTAATATAACGGAAGTGTCAGAGATCGGATATATATTATTGATAGTTTTTTTATTAAGTTTCTTAAAGTCAATGAACATTCGCATTTTCTTTTCACCGGATTCGGACAAGCCTTTTTTAGGGACTACCAATATAGGGCTATTGTATGGAGACCTGGAAGGTCTGATAATACCATTGCGTAAAAGGTTGTCGATTTCTTTATTTATAAATTGGGACGCTGCCATTTGGTAGGGATACGATTTCGAATACACTGCTTCATTGTCTATTGTTCTAATGGTTGTCAGAATATTCGTGTTGTAAGGAAACGATTCCTTGGGGTTAGAAAAAACTTCACCATGCTTACTTTTCAGGTCTTCAATGTATGGTTTTAGTATAATATTGTTAACGTCCTCACAGAGCAGATAGAGCAAATATTCTGAACCAGTTTTGTGTGAAAGGACTCCTTTTTTAATGTCAAGGTTAGCATCGATTTTGCGCAAAAGATCATATCCGATTATACCATCGAAAGTTTCAAAGGTGGGTAGGAGGAAAAACTCAGAATTGGTGTTAAAAATATGTATGGTGCACTTCCGCGTAACTTGGTGCCATGAATAGATTTCACTTAAAAGGGAAATGTTACTGCTTTTACACCCTGCCAATCACAGTCCGTTATATAGTTTTTAGAAGCACCTGTGTCGATTAAGAATTTTACTGTCTTGCCTTTAAACTTCCTGCTAACATATGGTAGCAGGGACGTTACTCTAAAAAATCCGTTTCATCGCTGGGTACCTCTGGTATTACTTCATCATAATTGTCAACTCCCTCGTCTGCCACCTTTTCGTCATAGGCATTCGAATCTGTGTAGGCTCCTTCTACATCATCATTCGCGCACTGGTTTAACGTATTGATTGGTTGTAACTTATTGTAAGTAAATTGGTCGCTACCGTGTGGTCTTTTTGCATTCGCGGCAGTGGCACTGGTTTGGAGCGGATTCCCAAATGGAGTCCTGCCTGAAGGGTAGTGAACACCGCAGCGAGGGCTGTATGAATCGATAGCTCACGCTCGCACCGGTGTGGATTTATGCAAAAGGAAATAATAACAATAAGTATTGATTAGATTGAATATATGTACATTAGGGTGACAATTAAATGTATGGAGTATTTTTTTTTTCTTTATTGTTTTGGTCTCAGTGTTTTTTTGTGTGTAGTTTTATTTAAAAAAAATTCTAGTAAAATTTCAAGGTCGTAGGAAGAGGATTAGGGGGCGCGTCGGCCCCCCAAAGTTACACAAAATACGTTTTTTCACGCAAATTCTTACTTTGACTGCTTGTAACTTTCTCTGTGTTTTTTTTTTAAACATTACTGGCGAAAGATGTTCATTAATATGTCTACAATAACATCTGTCAATAACATGTTTGTCTAATGTTAATATTTAATGAAAAAAACTTAAATATAGGAGAAAAAGTACGCCTCAATGTCGATTTATTATACTTAAATAAAACTATGTACTTATGTATATGATTTCTCTTTTTATTAATATTGTTTAAAGCACTTGAGACAATGTCTTTTTATTACAGTCCGGAAACCGATGGCGGTAATCGCTAACAATTTTTAAAACAAATTGTTTTTGGCGTTCATTTTTGGTAAATAGTTTATTATACTCTTCCATCAATTTAACCCCCCTTTCGGCAGTGTCATTTGTAACATTTAATTTTTTCATCAGTTCAGCCGCTTTACAATAAGATTGGTCCTGCTCCCATTTGTCTGGGTTTAATTTAAAAAAATCAGTATTTATTTGAAATCTTTCAAATAATGCTTTTGTTTCGGCAGAGACGAACTGTTCAATTCCGTCATGGAATATTTCAACGATTTCTCTATCATTTATTGTAGCTCGCTTTGTGTTTTGCTCTTGTTCAAAATCATTTTCCAAAGCCGCCACCATTTTTTGTTTTGAAAAAAGGGATACGTTGCTGTCAAAAAATGCAAGACCAACCGCCTCAGGGCTTAAATACCACAAGTGGTTCCTGAACATAAGATATAGCAGCATCAATTTTTTTGAAGTTTTCAAGTTTTTGTAAAAATAAAAAATCTTGATATGGCGCTTTAATGGCCAAAGGAGCAGAAAACCACGCTTCGACATAGACTTCAGCAATAAAAACACAAATTTGACGAAGCCCATTTAATTCAGTTGCTGAAAGCTGGAACTCGTTACGGAATAAAAATATTTTTAGACAGTAAATCGCTTTTGCCATCCACCTTGCATGGTGAACAGCTCCTGGCGATCGAAACATTAGGCTGTTTGGATGTGTCTTTTCTGGTTTTTGACCCAGGAAGAGCAAAGTGAGTTCCAAGAATTCTTTATAGTCTTCCCTGGGTTGTTTTTCTTCCAAGATATTATTTACTGCACCGATAATGCGAACAGCAGACTCTTTCATGTACGTCTTGACAGTTCGATCGTTGATGCCATACTCATAGTTTTTAGCATCAATCTTAGCCCAAGCAGTTTTAAATTTCTCAAACATTTTAACGTTTGGACTTCCATAACAGCTTATTTTTTCTTCGAAAACGCATCTTAAAACAATCTCGTATATATGATGACGGCATGGTAACCATAAAAGTTGTCTTTGTAAATTATTTTCAATTAACGTACAGGTACCATTGAAACGCCCAGTATTGACCGCTGTTGTATCAAACACTAAAGCTTTGATGTCATTTTGCAGACCATATTCATAAATAGCATCGCATACAGCGGATGCCTGTTCTTTTCCAGTACCGGAATCAAGTGCAGGTATTTCAAGAAGCTGTTCAACTTTACCGCTCGATATTATTATAGGCAACCTATCAACTTTATCATTTCCCGTCAGCGCCGGCAAAAGTTTACCATCCCAATGAAGGCAGATAGCGTCGAGCTCATTTAATTTTAATTTATTTTTTAATGCTGAAATTCTTTCTTCACGGATTTGTTCCCTTTCCTGGTGTACAGACGTTTGGTTTAAAATATAATCTTCAACATTATTACCCAGAGCTTCAACGACTGCGCTTATTAGATGAACCGCATGTCTGTCACTGATTTTACAGACATCGAGTGCGGCCGCCAGTTTTGGTGTTAGTATTTTATTTGTTCGCCTACATTTTTTGGCTGGAGGTTGACTACAACGTGGGTCACATTCCATATCTGGAAAACTGTTATCATTCTCTGAAGATTCAGATGACAGCAACTCTGCAGTTTCATCTAATAAAAACGACTTAATTTAAAGAAAATAAAAAATAAACAATAACATACAACGAACCAATTAATGCAATTTCACGATTATTCCGCTCCACTTGTTGTAATAAATTGTTGTTGCGTTCTTCAAGTCGGCACTCTCGGCGTACTTATTCGTAATCGATACCATACATAAAGCCTGGGCGCCCCGTTTTTCCTTGACTTATCAAGAAATCAATATCTTCTTGATTCGACATTATTTTTAATGCACTTGCATGCGCCACGTCAAAAAGCATATCCAATTTTTCTTTCCACGTGTTTACTTTGCTCTTATGGAAATGAGAAGTCTTCTTTGAATCTTTTTGAAAGCTTTGCCATTCTTTATACAATTTCTCTACATTTGTAATGCAGTGTTGTTTATCCTTGACCGGAATGCGGGCTTTTTCCCAGAACACGAATAGTTCTTTTACAACTAAATCTGAACTTTCCCGTAAATTTTTTTTTACTACACGTAAATTGAAAAACAAAACTTTCAACACTTCTATATTGGAGGGTAGTTTACTTCCCGTTAATGAGTTGGTACAATAACCAATTAAATATATGCGTTCACGTAAATTTCCAGCAGACATTTTCGACTTTTCACATTCAAATATTCACTTCGAATGATTTTTTTGCAAATTTAATGCTATTAAAAAATGTTTGCGGCTGCTGCATATAACTGTAAAATAAGAATCTATTTTCCGAGAAACATTGGTGCTGATTTTTTGTCGGTAGCTTACGCAAGCATTGAGAATAATATTGTTGAGGTTGTAACGGGAATATTCTCGGTCACAATTGTCAATATTATAGATCGCTTCAGCATACAGGCAAAAAAAATTTGAAGCAAACTTTTAAAGACAATTCTTACACTTGATAACAAAAGTAAACAAAAAAAGTCTGAAGTTCGGACTAGCGAGGTCTTACTGTATATAATTGTTGAAGCTACTCTTACGTAAATCATAAGGAATTTTCTATATGAATCTTTAATTAAATAAATCTGAACAAAATCCAAAATTTGAATCATATAAGTAATTTTATTTAAGTATAATAAATCGACATTGAGGCGTACTTTTTCTCCTATATTTAAGTTTTTTTCATTAAATATTAACATTAGACAAAAATGTTATTGACAGATGTTATTGTAGACATATTAATGAACATCTTTCGCCAGTAATGTTTAAAAAAAAAACACAGAGAAAGTTACAAGCAGTCAAAGTAAGAATTTGCGTGAAAAAACGTATTTTGTGTAACTTTGGGGGGCCGACGCGCCCTCTAATCCTCTTCCTACGACCTTGAAATTTTACTAGAATTTTTTTTAAATAAAACTACACACAAAAAAATACTGAGACCAAAGAAAGTATCACTTTCGAAATTAACTGTCACCCTAATGTACATATATGTATTTGGAAACGCAATATATTTCAATACAGTTTTTCTCTTATAGATTACCTTTTGTATTAGGACGTGAATCCGTTTAAATCAAAAGGAAAAATGGAGCGTGGTGGTTGGCCTGGAGTAATCTTCTCGATCCTGAATCTTGAACGCAAGTAAGTTACCCGTTTTCTCTAAACAGTTGTGCTAGCTCACAAAACGGTTTATACAAAAAGGGAAATTTTAACATAGCTAACGCCGAGTTCTGTTAAACATTAGGGTGGTTATTTAGGCGGTGAGCCTAAACAGGTAGTTTGGGTAATTACGAGAGGAGGAGGGCAGTGTTTGTTGCGTAGGATGCCTCAGTTTAGAAAGGGATCAATGTCCATAGGAGCAATCTTTTGTTGAACCTGATCACTTATTAATCTGTTAAAATGAGGACTATTGACAGTAGGATAGGACCTAATATTTGTTGGTCTGTACAAACGATTATCTGAATTTTTACTATCAGCAAATTTTGAGGCGAATAAAGATTGAGCCTGATTTGACTCTAATTCCTGTACTAGGGCGAGCGCTGTTGGAATGTCTTTTGATCTCGATGAAAACAGGATATCACGTAATGGTCTATTAAGACCGGATATGAAAACAATTAGAGCATCTTGACGAAATTTAACCATCAATGACTCTATTACCTGTCGCTGATTTCCATCGGTCATAAGAGTTTTGTTAGTTATGGCGGTCAACTTCTTTTCGACCTCTACGTAGAAGGCATTGGTTGTTAGGCTTCCGTGGCGGAGCGTGGACATTTCCTGCTCAATGACGTGAATGACTTGACTACATCTAATGATCCGTTGCATTCAATATTACAATCAAATGTAATTTCTTGGTATTCTTCCACTTTCGTCGGTGTCTCTATCTTGGAAAGTCTCTCTGTCATTTCGTCGATCATTACCTGAAAATCTTTTTCGTCTGTTCGAAGCCACTCTTACGGCGGCACTAACTACTGCACGAAGTTGCATTTCATCCTTATTTAAACACACAATTTATAATTGATCAATTTAATACGAAAGCTTTTTAAGTGATGAGTACTTTGACTCTAATATTTACAACGTCTTTCGTAAAGACAGAAATTCTAATTTAACTGGAAGTTTTAGAAGAGGAGGGGTTCTTATCGCTGTGAAATGTAAACATCATGCTTCTGTGGTAGTGCTTGATAACGAGAACGCGCTACTTGATCAACTTTGTGTAAAAGTGCGTGGAATTTCTGACTCCATATTTGTTTGTGCCTCTTATATACCGCCAAACAGTGCCTACGACCTCTATGCAGCTCACGTCGACAACGTTACATCCTTGGCATTGAATGAAATGCGCAGTGATCATCTTTGCGTGCTGGGTGACTTTAATCTTTGTAATGTGAAATGGTCAAACACTATCTCGAAATCGGCACTTATTGCCTGTAATGTAAATAGCTCTAGGAAAATATATTTAGTAGATAGCTTCTTAAGTATTGATATCATGCAAATTAATTGCTTAATATTTTTAAACAAAAGTATAAATTTTTCTATAAATGAATGTACGTCACCAATTATAAAATCGGACATGCATCATGTACCTCTTGTACTTGATTTAGAATTTTATGAATATTCTAATACTGATTATGCTAATCACAATCTTTCTTTTAATTTTAAGTTGTGCGATTTTTTGAAACTGGATAATCTCTTGTTAAACGTTAACTGGGATGACTTGTTTCATGATCTTGACATCACTGAGTGCCTTGAGACTTTTAAATCTACTGTAGTAGACATTTGTTTGAGGGTAATTCCTTTGGTCACAAATAAGCAATATAAGGTGCCCTGGCACAATGCTGCTTTGATGAAACTGCGAAATAAGAAAAATAAATTTTTGCGTAAATTCAATAAAAGTAATAATACCGCTTATTTCGATTTGTATAAAGAGTATAATAAGAAATTTACGTGTCTGGATAAATTTTTGCACCGGAATTATGTGTTAAGATTTGAACATAACTTCAAATCTAATCCAAAAGCTTTTTGGAATTTTATTAATTCGAAGAAGTCTGCTTCTAACATTCCATCAAATCTTTTCCTCGGCAATAAAACTGCTAGTACACCTGCTGATGCCGCTCACCTTTTTTCCGAGTTTTTTTTGTCCAATTTCGCATCGAAGTCTGATAGTGATGATAACGTTTCCTTTAAGATTCAACCATCTCTCGGCTTTGGAAAGTTAGTATTGTCCTTTGAGGATATCCTCAGTGGCATTACTCGACTTAAACCCTCTTCAAACACTGATGCTGATGGTCTGTCTGCAATACTGTTCAAGCAGTGTAGTTCTTTAGTGTAGCCACTGATGACAATTTTTAACAAATCTCTTTCTTCGGGTACCTTTGTTGATGCTTGGAAATTAGCTTTCATCACCCCGATTTTTAAGAGTGGTAATAAAAACGATATAAGCAATTATAGGCCTATTTCAAAGCTTTCTGCAACTGCAAAGTTTTTTTAATGCGTTATCCAAGACAAACTGTTTTTTCTGTTAAGAATTTGCTGTGCCCGGAGCAACATGGATTTTTAAGGGGCCGATCAACTGTGTCAAATTTAACTGTATTCTCTGATAATTGTATAGCGGCTTTTAAATCGGGTAATCAGGTTGATACCGTTTATACAGATTTCTCCAAAGCTTTTGATCGGGTCTCCCACGTAATTCTAATAAAGAAATTGGCCAGCATTGTTTTCCACTCAGTTTTCTTGGAATGGATTGCATCTTACTTGCATAAGCGTCGTTGTGTGGTTGTAGTGAATAATGTAAAGTCTACTCCCTTCGTTGCTTGCTCTGGGGTTCCGCAAGGTAGTATTCTGGGACCTATATTTTTTGTTTTGTTTATCAATGACATTTGTTCCTGTTTCTCTTCAGCAAAATTTCTGCTTTATGCGGATGATCTTAAAATATATTCCTTGATCAAAAGCCGTCATGACTCTGAATTGATGCAATTGCACTTAGATAAGGGGCAAACTGGTGCGTCAACAATCAGCTATTCTTGAACATAAAAAAGTGTTTCCAAATTACCTTTTCTAAACGAATCGATGTCATTGGTACCTCTTATCTTATGTCAAACTCGCCTCTGACTCGAGTTAGTGAAATTAAAGACTTGGAAATAATATTGGACTCGAAGTTCACTTTTGTCAGTCTAAGAAATTTCATAATTACTAAGTCTTACGCTATGCTTGCATTTGTTAGGCGTCATACTGAAACTTTTGTATACGTCTTTTGTGCGGTCCAAACTTCAGTACGCATCATTCATTTGGTCACCCTATTATATGTGCCACATTGCCAGAATTGAACGCATCCAAAAACTATTTTTACATTTTGCATTGCGTAAATTTCGATTTTCTGATCCTATCCCAACCTATGAATGGCGGTGTTTATTGATAAGCTTGAAATCATTGCAGAACAGGAGAACAATACTATCTTTGTCTTTCATTTTCGAGTTGCTCCGTGGGGCTGTGGACTGTACACCGCTCCTTGAGAGAATTTTCTTTCGTATTCCGGCCAGGGCACTTAGAAGCCCGGAAATTTTTAATGTTGGGGTTTTTAAATCTCTTTATGCTCAAAAGGCTCCTATTTCTAGAGCTCTGATTGAGTTCAATAGAGTCTCTAAACCTATGGAGATAAATTTTTCATATTTAAAAGATCGCTTTTTTAATTCACTGAATTTATTTTATAAATGACATATTTATACTTTTTTTCATAACTGCATATTAAACTTAATTTATGTCTACTTAGCCTAAAAGAACTTAATTGTACTACTTAGCTTAAATAAATAAATAAATAAATAATTACTGCGAGCTTTGAGTGCTTACTAGTTTTCTTCACTAACAATACAATTTTTTTTTAATTCTTTATTTCCTAATTTACTTCACAGTTTTTACAACTTTAAATGTCTTAATTTATTTGGAGGTCGGGCACTCTATTTACAAGCATTTTTTTATTCTATCCCTGTCCTTCGTCCTTGGCGTAGAATGTTTGTCTGCTCCAGATGTCCGGTCCCCTCCTTTTTGGATTAGTTTAGACTTTGTCGGTGGGTCCAAACCCACAACCACGTCGCGATTTGTCCTCTTAACTAGGATATTTTAAAAGCGCGCGTGGCCCCACGTTGGGTGCCAGTTACATTTTTATATCGAGGAGAATATACACACTGCCTACTATGTAAGCTTGATTATACTTGTTATTAAAACTTTATTTCATCAGCTTATGTAGCAGCGATTAGAGAGCCTGGCAAAAGACTGAATCTTAGAATTAAAGTAAAGCTTATTCTACCCTACTTGATGCTAACTGCAGCAGAAAGTGTTGTAGCTCCTACGTTGTAATCGTTGCTATTGTTGTTGTTGCAACGAATGCATTTTTAGGTAGATCGCCAATTCGCTATTGCTTTTTCTACTCTTGTTATTGTTGTTAATGCGATTGCAGTTTTAGGTAGATTGCTATCGTTGTTATTGTTGTTGTTGCAACTGCAGTTTCAGGTGGATCGCTCCTCCGCTACTGCCGTTGTTTTTAGTTTTGTCACGCGCAAATCAGCAGACATAGCGTCAGCATTTTACTTGAGAATGGAATGTTTCCCATGAGCGTGCTAGCTGTTGTTAACTTGTACTGTGCACATGCATTAAGGCAATTTTCAAAAGTTCGAAAATTTCATAAAAAATATTTGTTAAATTTAAAAAATATATATTGGACTGAAAGATAATTGATTATTCATTCTAATAGCATCCATTTTTATTTTAAATTTTCGAAAATTTTCAAAATATTTATACTTGACTTAGAACTATGTTTTTTTTCACGGATAGTGCGCTGTGCATCAAGAGGCCCGTATGAATCTCTGGTGAAGCCACCTCCCCGGGACCACTCACGCATTTCATCATGGAGGGGCTATGGCATGATATGAAATGGAATGTTTCCCATGAGCGCGCTAGCTGGTGTTAACTTGTACTGAGCACATGATTTAAGGCAATTTTCAAAAGCTCCGAAATTTCATAAATATTATTAAATTTAAAAATAATATATTGGACTGAAAGATAATTGATTATTCCTTTTCAAATATTTAAACTTGAATTACAAGCATGTGAAATGCCGTACATGTACTGAGCATGTACAATAAGGCAATTTTCAAAAGTTCGAAAATTCTATAAAAATTTGTTAATAAATTTAAAAAAAATAGAATGAACTGAAAGATAATTGATTATTCTCTTTAATAATATTCATTAAAATTTGTAATTATCGTACATTTTCAAAAAAGTATACTTGACTTAAAAGTATGTGAAATGCCGTACATGTACTCTGCACAAGCAATACAGCAATTTTCACAAGTTAAACGTTTTCATACAAAATATTAAAGTTTTTAAAAGAAAATAACATGAACAGAAAGATAATTTACTATTCTTACTAATGATATACATATCTAATTAAAGTTAATACACATTTTAGAAAAATCAGTACTTCACTTAGAACTATGTGATATGCCGTATACTCGTACATATGTATGTTATTGTATGTATATCGGCACGTACTGTGCGCATGCATATACATACATATGTATGTATGTAGTTTTCACAGAACCTCAAAATTATTGCACATAATGGTTCTAAATTCAAATAACCATACAACGGATAAAACATCAGTATATTAACATACTCTCAAATTAATATTTACAACTACATACAATATTCTATTTGAAAAAAATTAAGATTAAGCTACCGGATTTTTTTACAAACATTTGAATTAATTAAGATAAATAAATATTTGTGTTCTTATTATCTTTTACATGCAGAAACAGCTGGTGAAGATGTAGTCAGAATGGTGAAGGCAGAATTTAATTGTAGTATAAATCTAAAGAAAAGATAATTAGTTTTGAGTGAACATTTGAAATGTATCTTAAATGAACCTACCTTTATTTTACAAAGAAGAAACCGCTTACATGTATGGTATTTTTAATTATGACTAACTTTCAATATTTTTTTATGATATACACATATGGATGGCTAAATAAAAGAAGTCCTAATATATTATCTTTTCCAACATGCACACTTAAAGAAATTGTTAAATTTCAGTTAGATTGCGCATGTTGACCATTTGCATCTATGATTTGGAACTTGAATGGAGTTGGGCATTTTTTTTTTTTGTTGGAATCAGGCACGAAACAACGCGTGCAGAAAACAGCACTCAGACTACATGCCGTCCATTGTACTGTTTTCATGTTCCTTTTAATCTGTTTTAAATGTGCAGGATTTACGAATAAATCTTAGTAGATTTTGGGGTGTCAAAGAGCTCAGGTGTTCGTCTCTCAACACGTCGTGACCAAATGCCTCATACCTAGTTCTTGCAAAGGCGGGGCAGAAGCACAGAAAGTGTTCCGCCGTCTCTTCCTCCTCAGAACAGGATGGGCATATGGGGTTGTCATGTACGCCTATCATTGTCAGGTGTCTATGCCACGTGAAGTGACCGGTCAGCAGTCCAACAAGTTGCCTGCAGTCCCGCCTGTTAAGCGAGAGCAAGTGTTTCGATAGTCCTTCTGAGATTGAAGGTAACATGAGTTTTGCCATTTGCAATCTCTCGACGCTCCCAGTCATTGCTGAGCGAAGTATTCACCCAGTTTCTGATGGTGGCATCGATGGCCGAAGGTGGGAGTGCTATAGCTGGCTGCGGGCCAAGGAACACCTGATCCGGGCCAATTATGGCCAAATAGTCAGATGTCTCACTACCAGGTACTCCGGAGTGACCAGGCACCCAGAGTAAAGCAAGTTCAGTATGTTTACCAACATACTTTAGTCGAGAATTGCATTGACGAACTTGTTTGGAAGTAGTTAGAGGGCTGGCCAATGCCTTGAGTGCAGCTTGGCTGTCACTGCCGGCACGTATACTCCTCCCCCTCCACCTATTTTTCACCACGTAGTCCATGGCCTTGAGAGTTGCAAATACTTCGGTCTGGAAGACCGAGGCATGTTCCTCATTATCTTCTATAAAAACTCCAGATCCTGACCCAGAGTCAGTTTTGGAGCCACCAGTAAAGATTCGACAACGTGTAAGACCGGGCTCAGTGTTGGCATTAAACCAGCATTCAGCCTCAGGGAACTCAACGTTATAGAGTCTCATCAGCAAAGGAAACGGTGGCGTACTATCCTATGGCATTGAAAAGACGCAAGTGTCTATATCTCTGCCGCCAGCAATTTCCGCCTCGCCCCACTCCGTTTTATGCCAATATCCGTTTCTTTTAAGTATGCAGGTGGCCTTTAAGGCCTCCCCACGTATTAATATACAAAGTGACGGTAAGTGCAGCAATGCGTCAAGAGCAGCACCAGGTGTTGTAGAGAATGCCCATGTACAGCACACGGCGATTGTTCTCTGAAGTTTAGCAAGCAGGTCCCCCACGCTATTAATTGAGAGTCTGCTCCACCATACCACTGAAGCATAGCTGATTATGGGTCTGATCGTAGAGGTATATATCCACAGGGTACCCTTTGGTGATAGACCCCACGTTTTGCAGAAGACCCGTTTACACTGCCAGAAGGCTGCCAATGCTTTAGAGGTCTTGTGCTCAACGTGAGATTTCCACGACAGTTTTGCATCCAGAATTACTCCTAGATACTTCTCTTCGGGAGAAGTCTTAATTGTGAATCCCTCAAGTGTGAGGGGAATGAGGCCATCCAACCTTCTCCGCCTAGTGAAGAGAACAACACTAGTTTTGGTTGGGTTTGCGGATAGTCCATTATCGTCACACCAGGTGTCAATCTTATTCAGTATTGTCTGCGCTTTCCTGCAAACAGCCGACAGAGATGGGCCTGTGACTAGACAGGCCACATCGTCCGCATAGGCCTGAGCGTAGATATTCGAGTCATCAAGAGTGACAAGAAGAGAGTCAACTACCAAGCACCAGAGTAAAGGGGAAAGCACACCGCCCTGAGGACAACCCTTATTTACTCCGCACTTTAGGTATTGATCCCTTTCTACCCGAATCTTGATAATCTGCTGTGCCTGCATTGAACGAGTCCAATTTACCAGCGAAGGATCTACCCCATGCCGTAGAGCAGCAGTCCACATGCCATCGAAGGTGGCATTGTCAAAAGCACCCTCAATGTCTACGAAGATGCCCAGGGCGAACTGTTTCCTATCGGCGACCTCGCCAACTCTGGCAACCAGATTTTGCAAAGCCGTCTCACAGGATTTTCCCGCCTGATAGGCATGTTGATGCAAAGACAGAGGATGTGATGACAGCGCCTCCCTACGAGTGTGTAGCTCTACTAACTTTTCCAGACATTTTAGCACGAATAATGTCATGCTAATAGGTCTGTAGCTTCTGGGGCTAGCGTAGTCGTCCTTGCCAACCTTTGGTATAAAGGCGACATTTACCAGCCTCCAAGAATGTGGTATATAAGCAAGTGCGAGCGACGCTATGAAAATATTTTTCAAGGTCGCCAACACGAACTCGACACCTTCTTTAAGTACAATAGGTGAGATGCCATCAGGACCGGGCGATTTGAAACCGTCAAAAGATTCAATAGCATATCTCATGGCATCTTCCCTCGCCACAGTTCTGGCAACAACTTTTACCAGTCTAGCTGTTTCAAACAAGGTTTCAATCCCGCTTGGGCATTAATGCATTCTTTGTTTCCATTCAACAAATTTTATATATTTTCAATATATTCACTGCACTTCACTAGGCCTTAAAAGTAATTCACTATACTTACTTTTTCCAATGGTGCCTCTGCAGCCATCCCGGAGAAGTTTCTGCCGGCTTGGGTGCGCAATATTTGCAAGTTTGAATAAAATTAGTTATAATATAAGTATGTACGTGTTGAACTTTCTATACATACCTTTAAAATATACTTTCCGCGTTGCTTCTGCTGAAATAAAAACCAAAATATTAATATTTTAATTAATAAAACTGGAAATAAAGGCAACTTACCGCAAATTCAACGAAGTTTCACAACAAAGTGATCGTATTTTGCGATTCGTAAACATGGTTGTGCTGCTTAGTCTATTGCTTGCCCTCTCTAACACACGCGATTTCTGGCATGTAATATTCGGAATATTGCCGTTTCTTCTAACATTAGGAAACTAGCGAAATATTGAAATGCGAGTGCGTTAATAAAATCTGGAAAAGTTGTGTTGGTATTAGTGAATTTCATTCGGCTTGGTTACCTCCGTCTTGGAGGATTGTCAATACATAAAGCAGTAACAACATGACTACCAAAATTAATTGATTATAGAACGCAGTTAAAATTAAAAACAAACTAAAATTCCAAACTTTTTTCAACCAATTAATTAGTTTCAATACAGATTGCATTTTTTTTCTTTAATACTACGAAACTTATCTACACATAAAGCGCTAAGATTATCACTAACAAAATTGTTTGATTAGAGAACGCAGTTAAAATTAAAAACAAGCTAAAATTCTAAACTTTTTGCAACCAATGATTTAATTTCAAAACAAGTTGGATTTTTTTTTTTTAACACCGATACCGTCATCAATGGATCAGATCCATAAACTGGCTTCGGTGCTAAGATTTTTTGCGGAAGGAGGTTACCTGCACGGCGTTGGAAAAGCCTATTATATGGGGCAAAGTTTGTCAAGTGTACCCGCTCAAAAATTGTATGTCATCGATTTCAATGTAACTTTGTATAAATGTTGTGTTATTTGTTCACAACATTTTTTGCAAATGGGGGATAGTTAATTGTGAAAGGTTGCAGATGTACATTGGCTCAAACTTTTGTGCATGTAAAAGTTTGATAATTCATACATTTTAGCTTAAGATCAAACTTAATCATGTTTAATACGATTCTTATATGTATGTTTTTTCCCGCTCTTTACGATAAAAATATTATCAAGCAGAAAAACAATTGCTTAGTGCGCAAAAACAGGTTTTAAAATTTTGTTTCGCATTATCCGCACTAATCGACCCCTTCGATATTTTTTGAAAACCATATAAATAGAAAGCTTGACTTTTTTCCTAAAAAAATATGGATAAATCATTATGGAACGAAAACAATTAGATACTAAATTAAAGCTTTGAAGAGCGCTGTTACCGCGCATATATGAAGCGGCAAGTGGTCAGCGGCACAGGAGTACTCGGTGTTGTCATTTGGATTATGCTGCGTGTTCGAGCATTGCGCTCACACAACTTGGGCCCTCGCTAGCCCTTCAGGACAATTTCTCAGAAGCTTCGTGAAAAATATGCATTTTTACCCGCTGATGCAAAAGTGTGTGCTAAGTGTCAGCTTTCTTCTATGTCTCCTCTAAATCAGCTTACGAGCTTGCATGAACACATCGATTTGTGCGAAAAATGCGAAACAATATTTTAAAACTTGTTTTTGCGCACTAAAAAATTTGTTTCTACTTGAAAAGAGCAGAAAAAAACATATAAGAATCGTAATAACATGATTAGGTTTGTACTTAAGCTAAAATGAATAAATTACCAACCTTTTACAAGCACAAAAGTTTAAACCACTGTACATCTGCAACCTTTCAAAATTAACTCTCCACTATTTGCAAAAATTTTCATTTCTGAAGTTTTGAATACATTCCCCACCAGAACATGCTGACAGAATTACCAATACACTCTCTTTCATAAAATCAGCACTGACTGTCAGCTTACCGGTAAAATGAATGACATGGTGCTTGCTAAAAAGAGACACTCGCTACGCTTACTATGGTTGCATATATGCGAGAATGAAACAACGAAGTTTTCATGTTTATCTTTACTGATCGTAAGATGATCTGTAAAATAGTTGTCACTTACAGTTGTACAAAAGATACAATGACAATTTAGGCTAATTTCGCATATGCGAGAAAGAAACATACGATAAATTCATACGAGTTTTGCAAATGGCGCGCAGTATTCGGTAAACTCTGAAGTGTATAGTTGCGAAAACTTTTAAATCGTCTTGTTTTTATAAAAGATAAATTTTAAATAAAATAAGTAAAGAAGTGGCTAAGTTTGATCGAACTTTATATACCCGGCGCACCCTTCAGACAAATGTTTAAATTAACTAAGTATAATCTAACATGTGTGCCAAGTTTAGACGAAATCGATAACGTAGTTCCAGACATATACATATGATCTCATATAGTCGGATTTCAGGCTGCAATACAACACCACATACTAAACTCAAGATATTTCCCTTCAACATTTATTGAAATGTCCGAAAATTACCGTTATATGACAGGTGGGTGTGGATATGGTCAGATTTTGATAAATATGGCTTAAATAGGCATAGTGTAATACGTATACCAAATTTGAACAAAATCGGGTGGGTGGTTCCAGAGATATACATATGAACTCATAAGTGGGCGGTGCCACGCGCCTTGTAGAAAATTTTGATACAGTCGGATTTCCTGTTCGAATACAACAATACATACCAAGTTTCAGCATATTACCTTCCATAGCTACTGAAATATAGCAAGTGGGCTTGGTTACTGTCCGATTTTGCCCATTTTCAGTACCAACCTGCTGGGTCAAAGACAATCTACCTACCAAGATTCATTGATATATCTCAATTTTTACTCAAGTTATCGTCTGCACGGACGGACGGACAGACAGACATCGCTAAATCGACTTCTCTTATCATTCTGAGCATTTTGGTATATATATGTCTATATCTATCTTGATTCCGTTATGCTGTTACAAGGAACCGTTATGTGAACAAAGTTATAATACCCAGTGCGCGGGTATAAAAATAAAAAAAGTTGTTTATTAAATCAAACAGAAAAGGAAATGTCATTTGATGTAGGTATAAAGGAATATTTTCAGTACTGATGATTTTATATGGGTCAAAGCCAGTAAAAAGAACGAGAGTGATCAGTAGAGCTATATGATTGTCTATTCGGTAATATTAATGTGTTAGAGTGAAATACAATATCACACGTACACATTTGTTGACATCAGTTTTTACTTATATAATAATAATAATTTTGGCGCGTACACTATATAGCTCAGTGTTTGGCCGAGCTTCTCCTGCCATTTGGGGTGTGCGTCTTTATATTATACCACAAATGGAGGGACCTAGAGTTTTGTGCCGACTCCGAAAGGCAGATGTAGTTAATGAGAAGCTTTTTCATGGCAGAAACACCCTCGGAGGTTTGCCATTGCCTGCCGAGGGGTGACCGCTATTAGAAAAAACTTTTCTACTATAAAGATTTTGCTTGCCCTGACTGAGATTCGAACCTCGAACTCACCGGCATATCGAGTTATAGCACGCAACGCTACCAACTCGACCACAGCGGCCAGTTTTTACTTAGTGGCCGTAAGAAACTGATAGCAACTTTGTTCTAAGTGCTGACAAAATTTGTTCAGCCACTGACCATCAGATGTACGGTAAATTGACCGGCACTGTTCTTGTAGGGTAGTTAAGAAAAAAATTACATTGTTTGTTTATAAATTTACATAACATGCTTAATGCAGAATAAAATTAACAATAGTTTCATTTTGTTTACTGTTTTGTTAAAATTTATTTTTAAATTAGTTAAGTATTGTAATTGGTTTTATAATGTATATAATTATATATGTATTTATATTTTGTGTGATTACGAATATTTTAGCATTATATACGGTTAAATCAAAAAAAATTTGAATTTTTTTTTGTATTGTATTTTACATTATATGACGTTTTTTTGCAATCTTAGGGTAATCGTGAAAAAATTTTAATTTATATTTTGAATATTTTTTGATATACAATTTACTTTTCATTTTGTTATATTTTTAATATAATTAAAATTTTTTTGTAGAAAAGTTATATATATAAGAGTTTTTTGTTGTTTTTTTACTCCGACAAGGTTGAAAGTTGATGTATTTTGGAACGATTTTCCGTCGATCCTTGTCAAATTTGGTTTTGAAACAAACCGGTTTCGGCGTTGTGCCATCTTCAGTGTTATTTTTCGTTCTGTTTAGTTTACGTCTGGCGGTCTCTATTTATTGTGTTTTGTCCTTCGTAGGTATCGGTATCTATCGTTAACTAGCAGCCAACAAATGTTTGTAGGTGTATGCTACCTGTGTTTAGGGTTTATTTGTCAGCGTGAAGTTTTTTTTTGCTTTTTACGGTTGCCTATGTGGTATGCATGGGTAGGTAGAAGTCAGTAATTTTTGTCCTGTGGGATGTTTTGTGTTGGTCCTGTGCGTTAGTTTCTTTGGTAGTACCTAAGTTCGTGCTTTGTTTTTTGTAAACAAGTTTCAATGGCTCAAATATTACGTCCGAGTTGGTGTTCGTCTGTTCGTTTATTATTCTTCCGTCAAATGTTTTCTGTTTGTATATTTCCTTGTTTTCCAGTGCGTTTAGGCGCCGACCTTTTCGCTGCACATGCAATACTTTTACGGTTTTCTTAATGTTTGCTGGTGTACATTTGCTGTGGAACATGTGATTTGCAAAGTTAGATTTAGGTGTTGTGGTGAGTTTCCGTGACTTCTTGTTGTAATCCCTTATGTGTTCGCGGAACCTTGTTCTTACTTTACGTCCTGTTTGTCCTATGTAGCTGTATTGGCATTCGCAGGTCAGTTGGTATACGCCTTGGCTGTTTAGTGAGTCCTCTGTATTTGTACTTGTCCGTAGTATTCGTCCTAAGTTGTTTACTGTTTTAAATGCTGTGTGAATGTTGTGTTTTTTGAAAAAATTTGCTAATTTATGTGTCGATTTTCCTGTATAAGTTAATACTGTCCATGTCTTTCCGTCTTTATCCTTATCGCTTCTTTGTGGGGTCCCATTGTTTCTTCTGATTTTGTCTATCAGATCTTTTTTATATCCGTTATTGACCGCTATGTTGTAAATAATGTTTAGCTCTCTCTTGTGTGCTTCTGGTGTTAAAGGTGTTCGTTCTAGTCTGTCAACTAGTTGCTTTAGCGCCGCATTTTTGTGCTGCTGAGGGTGGTTCGAAGTGTTATGAATTACCGTGTCTGTGGCTGTAAATTTCATAGCCAAGTTTTCCTGTGGTCTTATCTGCCCTAATTGCCAGATCTAGGTAGTTAATCCTTCCTTCGCTTTCTGTTTCCATTGTAAACTGTATGTTTCCGTGTTGTTTGTTGAGATACTCCAATACGTGTTCTTCGTTGTTGCTGGTTAGAATGCAGATTATGTCATCAACGTATCTCGCGTAAAATGTAACACCCAACTCGGTTGTAAGTTCTTTCATGTATTTTTCTTCCAAATTCTGCATGAATACTTCCATGAGTACGGCTGAGGTTGGGTTCCCCATTCCAAGTCCGTTCGTTTGTCTGTAGATTTTGTTATTAAATTTGAAATAGTTTTGTTGTAGTGTGGTTCTTAGAATTCTTGCGATCTGTGCAGCCTTGATTTTGTTTTTGGTTTTCTCCAGTATTTTTGTGTATACCATGTCTATTGTCTCAGGTAGTGGTATTGAGGGGTATAAGTCCTTAATGTCAAACGATACTAGTTTACTGTCCTTTGTGATGTTAACGGTCGTCAGTTTCGCTATCAATTCCGTTGTGTTAGTTATTGTGTGTTCGTTCTCAAGTTCAAGGGTGTCCTTCAGTATCGTCTTTAGATGCTTTGATAATCTATATCCAGGTGCTGACTTGTAGTTGATTATGGGCCTCATTGGAATGTCTGGTTTGTGAATCTTCGGTAAAGCGATCAGTGGTGGGGCTGCTGGGTTCATTTGGGTTAGTTGGTGTGCAAACCCCGAGCTTATGATGCCGGTTGCATCTTTTATGGCTCTTTTTATTTGCGTTTGGTACTTGTCCGTTGGGTCCTCCCCCACTCTCTTGCAACCCATTTTTTCAATGAGTTCTTCTGTCTTGTCTATGTATTCTTGTTTGCCGATGAGTACTGTTGTATTGCCTTTATCCGCCTTGGTTGTTACGACATTGTTCCTCCTGAGCTTCTGTTTTAATTCCCTTGCAACGTTTACTTCCTTGCTGTTCTTTGTTTCTTGGTCGTTTTGTATTTGGTTGCTTATTATTTCTCTGCACATGTGTCTTACGTGTTCCTGCTCTTCGCTCGGCATTAGTGATATTGCGACCTCTGGATCTATAATGGCTTGCTCCGCCCGTCTCTTCCTGTTATTATCCTTAATGTTGTGTTTGAGGCCTTTTTGTAATAGCTGTATTTCTTCTTTGTTTAGTGGTACTTCCGTTAAATTTGTCAGTCTAGTATGAAAATTGTGAATCTAACTTTGCAAATCACATGTTCCACAGCAAATGTACACCAGCAAACATTAAGAAAACCGTAAAGGTATTGCATGTGCAGCAAAAAGGTCGACGCCTAAACGCACTGGAAAACATGGAGATATACAAACAGAAAACATTTGACGGAAGAATGATAAACGAACAGACGAACACCAACTCGGACGTAATATTTGAGCCATTGAAACTTGTTTACAAAAAACAAAGCACGAACTTAGGTACTACCAAAGAAACTAACGCACAGGACCAACACAAAACATCCCACAGGACAAAAATTACTGACTTCTACCTACCCATGCATACCACATAGGCAACCGTAAAAGAAAAAAAAAAAAAAACTTCACGCTGACAAATAAACCCTAAACCCAGGTA
Organism: Philophylla caesio; assembly: GCA_963971545.1. Classification (NCBI taxonomy): domain Eukaryota; kingdom Metazoa; phylum Arthropoda; class Insecta; order Diptera; family Tephritidae; genus Philophylla; species Philophylla caesio. Next base: position 20,868,538 of record OZ020605.1, read on the forward strand.
GCATACACCTACAAAAATTTGTTGGCTGCTAGTTAACGATAGATACCGATACCTACGAAGGACAAAACACAATAAATAGAGACCGCCAGACGTAAACTAAACAGAACGAAAAATAACACTGAAGATGGCACAACGCCGAAACCGGTTTGTTTCAAAACCAAATTTGACAAGGATCGACGGAAAATCGTTCCAAAATACATCATATATATAAGACTTATAAAAATATTAATTTTTGTTTTTGTTTTGTGCAGGTATGGTTTAATTTTTTGTGTTTACATATATTTATATATATTAAAATGAAACGCTTTTTCGTTATGTCCGCGCATAACGTCCGAACGACTGCACGGAAATACGTGAAATTTTGCACTGTTATTTGTTTATTCCTGTAGAAGGTGAAGATGTCTTCATACCTCGCATTCCTCTTATTCCTTCCGGCATACCTTTTGTATTTAAAATACTTCAGTTTCCGGTTCGCCTAGCTTTTGCAATGACCATTAACAAATCACAAGCGCAGTCATTGAACGTTGCAGGAATCCATTTGGAACCTTCATGCTTTTCGCACGGTCAGTTATACGTCGCTTGCTCTAGGGTGGGCAACCAAGGAAATTTATATATGTATTCATGCTAAGAATACGTAATACAACAAATAACGTTGTTTACCAAACTGCATTAAAATGAAATAAAAGTCTATGGAAGATAATAGTTATGATTATTTAATTTCAACAAGAATAGTGTACGACATAGTATTATGCAAATTATTTATGAAATGTTGTTACATCATAAGTGATTTGCAAAGTCAATAAAAAAGGTCGATTGCCAATTTAACTATTCCATTTTATTATTATCGTGAATAATGATATCATTGACAACAACGCAATACAGATATCATGCCATTCCCAATTTTCACGCGAGCGCAGTCGTGAAAATTTGTTATCAAAACCCGTATTGGTTGTTGTATTGTGTAAAAATGTAAAGTATTTCGTATATACATACATCTGAGAATGTTTTATCTAAATAAGCTCGTAAATATTCATTAAAAACTTTATGGTTTCGTTTAATAGTGCCCACGGTCTCGTGGTGATATGCTGTTGAAAAATTGTGTTCAACTTTTAAAGTTTGGTTAGTTCTGAAACATTTCGTTTTTGTATTCTGTGCCTAAGTCAGATTTAATTGACTGCATTACACCGTAAGTTAGAATAAACTCTCGAAAATAGCCATTTTGTCTGGCACGGCTACTGTTATCAAGTACTTTGTTAAATCGCATATAATGGTAACTGCTAACCTATTACCATTACTGGACTCAGGTAACGGCCCTAATGTATATACTACTACGACGTCGGATGCTTTACAAGGTGTTGGCGTGAACACAAGATTTTCTTTGTTCTTCGGCTTTACTTTCTTTAACAGACATCTGGTGCAATTTTTAACAAATTTGGATACGTCACGAGTCATATTCCTCCCAAAGGATTATGTAGGTAGTTTCGCGTAAAGTTTCTTGGTTCCAAAGTGTCCGCCTGATATCGGATCATTGTGATAAACTGTCATAAGTTTTAATTTTTTATTTTCGTCATTTACTGTTTCCACGGGTTCTGTCCATATTATTTGTAGAAATTTTAAACATTTATTTCCGTTGATTTTTAGATTTGAAATAGAAAAATGTTTGAAAAATATGTCATTCTTTGGCCATTCTATTCGCTTAATAATGCGATTGTCAGCTTCAATATCAAGCCTCAAAAGTAACTCCTCTAAACAAGTTTTTTTGTTAACATTTTCAAAGTTAAGTATTTCTTGTTTTTTGTGTTTTAAATGTGCACATATTTGTATATTTGAAATTGTATTCTTCTTATCGTAAAGTATTTGTGTTTTAGCACGGGGTATCTTTTTTGAAAAATTATATGAAAATTTGTCGTAAACCTGTACTGTAGGATTGTCTGTTGCGTTGTTTTCGTTTTGTAATTCTACCGTTTGCCATAGATCTCGTTGTCATTGCTACAATTTGTTTTGTCGTGTCCTTTAGTTCATTAATTGTAATATGTGAAAGTGCGTCTGCTCCAACATTCGATTTGCCTTTTATGAACTCAATAGTGAAATTGTATTCTGCCAATTCTAGGCGTATTCCAGCAAGTTTTGATGAGGGATCTTTCATGTTAAATAGATAGACTAATGGTCGATGGTCTGACTTTACCGTTAAGTGAGCACCGTAAACGTACAGACGAAACTGTCTAATCGCAAAATAAATAGCTAAAAGTTCAAGTTCTATAATCGATTTGTTCTGTTCTGCTTTGTTAAATGAGTTTGAAGCGAAACATACTGGTAAGCACTGCCGCTGTTTTGACTTAATATAACACCGCACCCGCACTTAGAAGCATCTACTGTTATAAAAAATTCGTTTGAAAAATCAGGATATTGTAAAAGTTTAGGAGACATTAAAGATAATTTCAGTTGTTCGAACGCAGTTTCACAAGCGCTGTCCCAAGAGAACTCGACATTTTTATACCCGAGCGTACTTGTACACAAAGGTATTATAACTTTGGTCACATATATGCTTGTAACAGCATAACGGAATCAAGTGATAGATATAGACATATACATATATACCAAAATGCTCAGAATGAAAAGATAAGTCGATTTAGCGATGTCTGTCCGTCCGTGCAGACGATAACTTGAGTAAAAATTGAGATATCTCAATTAAATTTGTCACATAGATTGCCCTTTGGACAGGGTAAGTTTGTATTGAAAATGTTCAGGATCGGTCAATAACCACGCCCACCTCCCATATAACGGAAGTTTTTGAAAAATGCATAAACTTCGTGTTTTCGGTATCCATTAAAGCAAATTGAGTAAAATTTGGTATTTGGAGCGTAGCCACGCCCACTTATGACAAATTTTCTGTATCTCAATAACAGTATTAGTTATCGTCACAAAATTTGGTGGACAAATTTTCCTTGACACCGCTATTATTACCACAGAAAATTTTTAAAATCGGATCATAACCACGCCCACCTCCCATATAACGGAAGTTTTGGAAAATGCAAAAACTTCATTTTTTCGGTATCTATTGAAACGAATTGAGTGAAATTCGGTATTTATGTAATTTTGGAAAATGGGCGTTGCCACGCTCACTTAGGAAAAAATGTCTGTATCTCAATAACGGTATAAGCGATCGTCACAAAATTTGGTGAGCATATTGCCCTTGATATCACTAGCAGCACCTTCAAAAATAACCACGGCTAATTGCCATATAAATGAAATTTTGAAAAAACCTTCGTTTTTCAGTATTTATTGGCAGAAATTGAGTAAAGTTTAATACTAGCAGCGATTTAAACCGAAACGGGGTTTTAATGAAATTATGGGCACTGCCCATACAAAACTACATCGCGAGGATAAATAAAAATCGGTTCTGCCCGAAATTAGCATTTCTTACTTGTTCCGATTCAGTTTGTTTAAGGGTGCTGCCAGCGACGCAAAATTAGGAATAAATCGCCTGTAATAATTCGCAATTTTTTTTGCAAGTTTAGAACACTTTAGTCAAATTATTTAGATGGTGTGTCTCACTATACCCAAGAACTATGACGCCATCAACGTACATGAAAGCTTGATTTGGCGAAATGCCTAAAAATGCTATAGACATCATTTGTGAAAAAGAGTTTGGCGATACATTTAAGCCAAATGGTAAAACTTTCCAACATGAAGAAATAAGCGGTATCCATTGACAATACCTTTTCTGACATCTATTTTAGAATATCAGCTATTTTCTGTGGAGATGTCGGGTAAAGGAGTTTGATGGAAACCTGAAAAAAGATCCAAAGTGGAAAAGTATTTTGCTCGACCCAGGTTGTCTAAGATATCGTCTACACGTGGCAATGGAAATTCGTCTGCGATAAGTTTTTTATTAACTGCTCTAAAGTCTATGCACATACGATACGATTTCTGCCCAGTCGGGTCTTTTTCGGTACCAAAATTAGTGGGCTGTTATAATTAGAATAACTAATTTCGATTAAATTGTTTCGCAATAGATTGTCAACTTGTTTATTTATATCTTCGCGTTGTTAGTACGGCAAACGATAATTTTTGATATAGACTGGAGTCTTGTCCTTTAGTCGGAGCTTCTGTTCGTAAAAGTTGTTAAGTGCCATAAGGTCTGTTTTCAATGCAAATACATAGGCATATTCTAAACATAACTCTAGCAATTTGTTTTTAGCATAATTTGCATTTGTTTCTTTAAAATGGTCTTTAGTTCCTCTAAATGTTGGTTGTCGCTTGCAGTTTCGTTAATTTTGTAGACGTTGTAGTTGCGATATCCTTAGTTTTGATGTTATAACTTTTATCATATTTTACCTCGTCGGTAGTGTTTATTACTTTTAAAACTGGGTTTTTCGTGTCAACGACACACTTTGCCGTAAAAACACCAGTACAAAGTTCGTGGGAGTCTACGAAAACATGGTTTTTGGAATCAGCTAATCTAAATAAATGATAAACTTCACATCTTGGAGGTATTACTAAAGTTTCGGTGTTCGAACCGTGTAAAATTGCTATCTTTGATATTTTTGTCCCTGTGCAAATAGTTATGCTGTCATTTGTGTAATTCATTATACATTTGTTTGCTTTTAGAAACTCTTTGCCGAGTACGCCGTCCGAATGTTTATTAAAATTGTCATTAACTACGTGAAGAGTTTGTGGAATAAAAAAGTTTGGTCATATCAAACAAAAGTTTGTATTTACGGTTCCCAAAGTTGTAACCTTATCTGTCGCTACGCCAACGATATTTATTGTATTATTGTGGTTTAGTAAAGCATTTTTTGATAAACTTGAAATTTTGATTAGTGAAATGTCTGCTTGTGAATTTACAAGAAATGTGCATGATTTATAAGAGTTTATACAATTTAGTTCGATAAAGTCTGAATAGTTGAGGTTCAAGCAATAAATTGATTTTTCTGGATTAACTACGTTTAGTTGTTTTGCTCCTGCTCCCTCAGTGTTCGCTACTGGGGGGCTTCGGCGTTTGAAAATCGGGCATTATATGTATTTCTAGAATTTGAACTTGCAAAGTTATTTCTGTTGCTTGTAACACGATTGCTAGTACCGCCTATGTAGTTATTTTGTCTGTTGACAAAACTATTCTTTCTTCTGTTATTGTAATTATTGTACCCGCCGTTATTTTGTCTGTTATTATTGCCGTTATGAAATCTATTGTTTCCGCTGTTAAATATGAAACTTTTGCCGTTGTTATAGTTATAATTGTTATGGCCTCTGTAACCTCTTCTAAAGCTATATGGTCTAATTATAGTTATTAACGCGTATCGAAGAGACTTTACCCGCGACTTGGAATTATCTGGCTTTATTCTGCTGCGCAGTGTATCTTTAATTTAAGCAACTGAAACTATTTGGGCTGGTAGAACTTCACGACCTTTTTCTTCTAGTTTTGACTTTAAAAATGCTATAAAAGTTGTGGCTAACTGTCATTGGATAAGTCTTCTATTAAAATGATTTTGTCAATAAATGAGTCGAGCGATAATGGATCAACAATCTAGTTTTCTCGGATTATAGATGCACACATGCTAATAAACGATTTATTTTGCTCAGGTGTTTCCATTTTGTATCGTCAGTACTCAAGATTAAATTTATATTTGGTAAGGTTTTGAATCCTAACAGGTCTTCGCTGATTGAAAAATTTTGAGGCACTGTGTCAATATCTGACATCTGACGAATCTTTAAAATCTACTAAAAATCTAATTATTTATCGGAACGTTGAATTGTTGCTAAGTTCTGTATGGCAAAATTTATGAAACTTTTTTTTTTTTTTTAATTTCAACTTAATTGAAAATGTTTATTTTGTAAAATGTTGTAAAGTTGGACGTAGGCATAGCACGACAAGGCACATATCAAAAATCGTATTTATGTTTCAAATTGTTGCGAATTTATTTTGTATTTTTTTAAAAAGTTGATATCGAATTAGGAAAAATTCTAAAGTCTGACTCACGACTAACACTGCAAGGCACCACCGAAAAGTTTTTATTGAGAAAGTATTTTTAATTTGTTGCAAAAAATGATTATTTGAAATATTAGTAGTAAGTGTTTGCAGTTGAGAAAACAGTAACACATATGTATATACATACGTATCAAGGCATGTATTGGTTGGTATATACATATGTATATAATGTAAATGTATTATAAGGCCAAAAGTACAGTAAGCAAATTACAAAAAGCAGGTATTGGTATACTATATGTATGTATATAATGTAAAGATTTATGTATGATCAAAAGTACAGTAGTTGAAAAATTTAAAAGTTACGGTATATAATGAAAAGTGTACAGTTGTACGCAAAAAATTAAAAGTATGCAATTTGTGCAAAGTATAACATTTGTTTAATTTATTAATAGTAATGAAAAATATGTACGTTGCTATTTATTTCCCACACTGTGCGCCATACCCTAAGCTGCAAAACCGCTACTCGTTACTTCTGGACTGCTGCGTTGTCCTCTCTAGGCTATTGATGTTGTTGTTGTTGCTGTTGTCGTTGTACATTGCTGTTGACGCTGCGTTTCACCTTGTGACCGTTAGCTTCGATGCTGTTGCTATGTGCCGCGTCACGGTTTGGCAAAAATGGCCTTTATGTGGCGTGATTTCGCTAGCGGACTTCAACTGCTGCTCACAACTGTACTCCTTGGTTATTTTCAAAATGTGGGTTTCGTTTTGCCTTTCTTTTTTTTTTTGGTTAAAAATGTGGTCTTTCTTTTTCCTTTCGTTTTTGTTTGTTTAAAAAATGTGGTTTTCGTTTTTCCTTTCGTTTTTGTTTTTTTAAAACATGTCTTTTTTTGAAATAGTGTTTACAATTTTTGTAATTTGTTGAAGAAATTTGTAATTTGTATTTTTTTTTTCTAGTCGCCCGCTTCAGCGATATAGTTCATACATAAATGTAATGTGAGTTCATTTAATTTTTTCACCACCACCAATTTTAAAATATTTTATATTTTTGTTTCCTTAGTAGGCTTTTAAGGTTTAAATTTTTTTGAACTTTAGAGTTTTTTTCTCTTTTTTGTTTTTTAATTGTTTTTTTTTTTTTTTGAAAATATTTTAAGAAAATCGAAAGTCTTACTTCAGTTTATTATTTTATTATTTTTTTTTGTATATATGTATGGGTGCGCAGCTCCAAAACAAATACCGATTTTTTAGTTCTAAATTTATTATTTATTAAGTCTTAGTTTTAACAAAAAAATTAAGTTTTTAGCTTTAGTGGTTGCCTCGCAGTCCGGTCGCTGATCAAGAGAGAAGAACCGAAATGTCATGAAACAGGGTGCCGTCGTTACCAGATTACTATCTCCACAGGGTTATGTTTCCGACAAACTCGCTTGCCATCTAAGTTTGCTAGTTCAGTCCCATTTAGTTCTAGAATTTGAACTTGCAAAGTTATTTCTGTTGCTTGTAACACGATTGCTAGTACCGCCTATGTTGTTATTTTGTCTGTTGACAAAACTATTCTTTCTTCTGTTATTGTAATTATTGTACCCGCCGTTATTTTGTCTGTTATTATTGCCGTTATGAAATCTATTGTTTCCGCTGTTAAATATGAAACTTTTGCCGTTGTTATAGTTATAATTGTTATGGCCTCTGTAACCTCTTCTAAAGCTATATGGTCTAACAATAGTTATTAACGCGTATCGAAGAGATTTTACCCGCGACTTGGAATTATCTGGCTTTATTCTGCTGCGCAGTGTATCTTTAATTTAAGCAACTGAAACTATTTGGGCTGGTAGAACTTCACGACCTTTTTCTTCTAGTTTTGACTTTAAAAATGCTATAAAAGTTGTGGCTAACTGTCATCGGATAAGTCTTCTATTAAAATGATTTTGTCAATAAATGAGTCGAGCGATAATGGATTAACAATCTAGTTTTCTCGGATTATAGATGCACACATGCTAATAAACGATTTATTTTGCTCAGGTGTTTCCATTTTGTATCGTCAGTACTCAAGATTAAATTTATATTTGGTAAGGTTTTGAATCCTGACAGGTCTTCGCTGATTGAAAAATTTTGAGGCACTGTGTCAATATCTGACATCTGACGAATCTTTAAAATCTACTAAAAATCTAATTATTTATCGGAACGTTGAATTGTTGCTAAGTTCTGTATGGCAAAATTTATGAAACTTTTTTTTTTTTTAAATTTCAACTTAATTGAAAATGTTTATTTTGAAAAATGTTGTAAAGTTGGACGTAGGCATAGCACGACAAGGCACAGATCAAAAATCGTATTTATGTTTCAAATTGTTGCGAATTTATTTTGTATTTTTTTAAAAGTTGATATTGAATTAGGAAAAATTATAAAGTCTGACTCACGACTAACACTGCAAGGCACCACCGAAAAGTTTTTATTGAGAAAGTATTTTTAATTTGTTGCAAAAAATGATTATTTAAAATATTAGTAGTAAGTGTTTGCAGTTGAGAAAACAGTAACACATATGTATGTATATACATACGTATCAAGGCATGTATTGGTTGGTATATACATATGTATATAATGTAAATGTATTATAAGGCCAAAAGTACAGTAAGCAAATTACAAAAAGCAGGTATTGGTATACTATATGTATGTATATAATGTAAAGATTTATGTATGATCAAAAGTACAGTAGTTGAAAAATTTAAAAGTTACGGTATATAATGAAAAGTGTACAGTTGTACGCAAAAAATTAAAAGTATGCAATTTGTGCAAAGTATAACATTTGTTTAATTTATTAATAGTAATGAAAAATATGTACGTTGCTATTTATTTCCCACACTGTGCGCCATACCCTAAGCTGCAAAACCGCTACTCGTTACTTCTGGACTGCTGCGTTGTCCTCTCTAGGCTATTGATGTTGTTGTTGTTGCTGTTGTCGTTGTACATTGCTGTTGACGCTGCGTTTCACCTTGTGACCGTTAGCTTCGATGCTGTTGCTATGTGCCGCGTCACGGTTTGGCAAAAATGGCCTTTATGTGGCGTGATTTCGCTAGCGGACTTCAACTGCTGCTCACAACTGTACTCCTTGGTTATTTTCAAAATGTGGGTTTCGTTTTGCCTTTCTTTTTTTTTTGGTTAAAAATGTGGTCTTTCTTTTTCCTTTCGTTTTTGTTTGTTTAAAAAATGTGGTTTTCGTTTTTCCTTTCATTTTTGTTTTTTTAAAACATGTCTTTTTTTGAAATAGTGTTTACAATTTTTGTAATTTGTTGAAGAAATTTGTAATTTGTATTTTTTTTTTCTAGTCGCCCGCTTCAGCGATATAGTTCATACATAAATGTAATGTGAGTTCATTTAATTTTTTCACCACCACCAATTTTAAAATATTTTATATTTTTGTTTCCTTAGTAGGCTTTTAAGGTTTAAATTTTTTTGAACTTTAGAGTTTTTTTCTCTTTTTTGTTTTTTAATTGTTTTTTTTTTTTTTGAAAATATTTTAAGAAAATCGAAAGTCTTACTTCAGTTTATTATTTTATTATTTTTTTTTTGTATATATGTATGGGTGCGCAGCTCCAAAACAAATACCGATTTTTTAGTTCAGCCACATATGTATATATTGTTATATTTTGGTTTCCACGCAGGTCGTCTGATGTCCTGCAATCTTCGGAGGTCCTGTCACGGTCGCCAGCCACCAGTCGGCCTGCCATTCCCTACACCTGCCCGTGTCGGGTGCGCGCTTGTACTCGAGGTCACTCGTAGACCACTCCTTGAAGCACCCCACTTTCCTGGCATGCAGGCAACGGTTATAATTTAAGTAATTAAAAAAGCAAACTTTAGTTATTTTTAATTTAGGTTATTTAGTTCTTCATTTAATAAGAGCGAACTTGCGCGTCAGCTGCGTTTAAAGGAGGAAAATTAATTGACCCGTTTTTTGGCGCGATATATGGTCTAACAATAGTTATTAACGCGTATCGAAGAGATTTTACCCGCGACTTGGAATTATCTGGCTTTATTCTGCTGCGCAGTGTATCTTTAATTTAAGCAACTGAAACTATTTGGGCTGGTAGAACTTCACGACCTTTTTCTTCTAGTTTTGACTTTAAAAATGCTATAAAAGTTGTGGCTAACTGTCATCGGATAAGTCTTCTATTAAAATGATTTTGTCAATAAATGAGTCGAGCGATAATGGATTAACAATCTAGTTTTCTCGGATTATAGATGCACACATGCTAATAAACGATTTATTTTGCTCAGGTGTTTCCATTTTGTATCGTCAGTACTCAAGATTAAATTTATATTTGGTAAGGTTTTGAATCCTGACAGGTCTTCGCTGATTGAAAAATTTTGAGGCACTGTGTCAATATCTGACATCTGACGAATCTTTAAAATCTACTAAAAATCTAATTATTTATCGGAACGTTGAATTGTTGCTAAGTTCTGTATGGCAAAATTTATGAAACTTTTTTTTTTTTTAAATTTCAACTTAATTGAAAATGTTTATTTTGAAAAATGTTGTAAAGTTGGACGTAGGCATAGCACGACAAGGCACAGATCAAAAATCGTATTTATGTTTCAAATTGTTGCGAATTTATTTTGTATTTTTTTAAAAGTTGATATTGAATTAGGAAAAATTATAAAGTCTGACTCACGACTAACACTGCAAGGCACCACCGAAAAGTTTTTATTGAGAAAGTATTTTTAATTTGTTGCAAAAAATGATTATTTAAAATATTAGTAGTAAGTGTTTGCAGTTGAGAAAACAGTAACACATATGTATGAATATACATACGTATCAAGGCATGTATTGGTTGGTATATACATATGTATATAATGTAAATGTATTATAAGGCCAAAAGTACAGTAAGCAAATTACAAAAAGCAGGTATTGGTATACTATATGTATGTATATAATGTAAAGATTTATGTATGATCAAAAGTACAGTAGTTGAAAAATTTAAAAGTTACGGTATATAATGAAAAGTGTACAGTTGTACGCAAAAAATTAAAAGTATGCAATTTGTGCAAAGTATAACATTTGTTTAATTTATTAATAGTAATGAAAAATATGTACGTTGCTATTTATTTCCCACACTGTGCGCCATACCCTAAGCTGCAAAACCGCTACTCGTTACTTCTGGACTGCTGCGTTGTCCTCTCTAGGCTATTGATGTTGTTGTTGTTGCTGTTGTCGTTGTACATTGCTGTTGACGCTGCGTTTCACCTTGTGACCGTTAGCTTCGATGCTGTTGCTATGTGCCGCGTCACGGTTTGGCAAAAATGGCCTTTATGTGGCGTGATTTCGCTAGCGGACTTCAACTGCTGCTCACAACTGTACTCCTTGGTTATTTTCAAAATGTGGGTTTCGTTTTGCCTTTCTTTTTTTTTTGGTTAAAAATGTGGTCTTTCTTTTTCCTTTCGTTTTTGTTTGTTTAAAAAATGTGGTTTTCGTTTTTCCTTTCATTTTTGTTTTTTTAAAACATGTCTTTTTTTGAAATAGTGTTTACAATTTTTGTAATTTGTTGAAGAAATTTGTAATTTGTATTTTTTTTTTCTAGTCGCCCGCTTCAGCGATATAGTTCATACATAAATGTAATGTGAGTTCATTTAATTTTTTCACCACCACCAATTTTAAAATATTTTATATTTTTGTTTCCTTAGTAGGCTTTTAAGGTTTAAATTTTTTTGAACTTTAGAGTTTTTTTCTCTTTTTTGTTTTTTAATTGTTTTTTTTTTTTTTGAAAATATTTTAAGAAAATCGAAAGTCTTACTTCAGTTTATTATTTTATTATTTTTTTTTTGTATATATGTATGGGTGCGCAGCTCCAAAACAAATACCGATTTTTTAGTTCAGCCACATATGTATATATTGTTATATTTTGGTTTCCACGCAGGTCGTCTGATGTCCTGCAATCTTCGGAGGTCCTGTCACGGTCGCCAGCCACCAGTCGGCCTGCCATTCCCTACACCTGCCCGTGTCGGGTGCGCGCTTGTACTCGAGGTCACTCGTAGACCACTCCTTGAAGCACCCCACTTTCCTGGCATGCAGGCAACGGTTATAATTTAAGTAATTAAAAAAGCAAACTTTAGTTATTTTTAATTTAGGTTATTTAGTTCTTCATTTAATAAGAGCGAACTTGCGCGTCAGCTGCGTTTAAAGGAGGAAAATTAATTGACCCGTTTTTTGGCGCGATGGCCGCTCAACACCATTGCCAACCCTACAAGAACATGCTGACAGAATTCCCAATACACTCTCATTCATAAATTCAGCACTGACTGTCAGCTTGCCGGTAAAATGACTGTCATGGTGCTTGGCAAAAAGAGCCACTCGCGACTCGCTACGCTTACTATGGTTGCATATATGCGAGAACGAAACAACGAAGTTTTCATGTTTATCTTTACTGACCGTAAGATGATCTGTAAAATAGTTGTACAAAAGAGACAATGACCATTTAGGCTAATTTCGCATATGCGAGAAAGAAACATACGATAAATTCATACGAGTTTTGCAAATGGCGCTCAGTATTCGGAAAACTCTGAAGTGTATAGTTGCGAAAACTTTTAAATCATCTTGTTTTTATAAAAGATAAGTTTTAAATGAAAAAAAATAGCTTTTCTAAATGCTAATTATAAAGAAAAGAGGATTTCTTAATCTAATATAAATGATCTGTAATGAAATAGCTCTGCGCAAAAATACTGACGGAGTAGCCGTAGTTTGTATGGTCAGTGATATTTGTTTCAGGACGCACGAAGGAGGCTTACGCAGAAAGCACTTCTGCGCAAAAAATAGTTTATCAAAAATATATTTAATTTTTTTATCATGGTTAAAGTTATTAGCTTGTAATAAATCAATAAAATTTAATAGAAAAAAAACTTGTTTTGAAAATCAAACAGAAAAAGGAGAAAACATTTGATGTAGGTATAGCTGAATATTTTCAGTACTGATGGTTTTATAGGAACACTGACCCAGTAAAAAGTACGAGAGTGAGCAGTAGAGCTATATGTTTTTCTATTCGGTAATATTTTTGTGTTAGAGTGAGATACAATATCACACGAACACATTTGTTGACATCAGTTTTTACATAGTGGCCCTAAGAAACTGATAGCAACTTTGTTCTACATAAGTGCTGAAATTTTTTTATCAGATGTACGGTAAATTGACCGGCACTGTTCTTGTAGGGAAGGTGATCAATCTTGCTATATCCTGCTTGCACATACCCTACAAGAACATGCTGACAGAATTACCAATACACTCTCATTCATAAAATCATGACTGCCAGGGTGCTTGCCAAAAAGAGACACTCGGGACTCGCTACGCTTACTATGGTTGCATATATGCGAGAATGAAACAACGAAGTTTTCATGTTTATCTTTACTGATCGTAAGATGGCCTGTAGAATAGTTTTCATTTACAGTTGTACAAAAGAGACGATGACCATTTAGGCTAATTTCGCATATGCGAGAAAGAAACATACGATAAATTCATAGGAGTTTTGCAAAACGCGCAGTATTCGGAAGTGTAAAGTTGTGAAAACTTTTAAATCGTCGTGTTTTTATAAAAGATACGTTTTAAATAAAAAAAAAGGCTTTTCTAAATGCTAATTGTAAATAAAATAGGATTTCTGAATTCAATATAATATATGACCGGAGCTCTGCACAGAAGTACTGATGGAGTTTGTCCGGCTAGCGATATTTTTTGCAGGATGGCCGAAGGACGCTTATGCAGAAAGGAGTTCTGCGCAAAAATTAGTTAACGAAATATATTTTACATTTATTTACCATAATTTTGGTAGTAGCTTGTAGTTTATCAATAAAAATTAATTGAAAAAATAAAAAAAACCTGTTTAGAAAATCAAACAAAAAAAGGATATATCATTTGATGTAAGTATAACTAAATATTTTCAATACAGATGATTTTATAGGGGGCACTGACCCAGTAAAATGAACGAGAGTGAGCAGTCGAGATATATGTTTGTCTATTCGGTAATATTAATGTGTTAGAGTGAAATACAATATCACACGTACACATTTGTTGACATCAGTTTTTACATTGTGGCCGTAAGAAACTGATTGCAACTTTGTTCTAAGTGCTGACAAAATTTTTTCAGTCTATATTAAACGCAATTAGCTAGAAACTGCCCACACATTTTCTAAACATCAATTGTTACTTTTTTCTTAATATTTTTATAATAAATATTTTTATTTTTTTTTAAATAAATATAAAATAATATGTATGTAAAATATTAATTTAACTCCTATATTATATAATAAATAACATATTTTATTTATATACGTATGTAACAAAATTTTTTAAATCTAATTTCTTTTATCTACTAAAAGCTTTTCCATAGCTAAATTATGTCTGCTCATTTCTTCAAATCCAGCTTTGGGCAACTCGGCCGATAGCTCATTCGCTCGACATAATCGTTTGTTTCTGCGAAGTGCTTGCTGCTTCTCTCATTAAATTCACGCTGCAATTCTATCTGCTCCTTTACAGCATCTAAGGCACTTTGCTCCGTTCTTTTTTGGGGCGTCGGGGTACAAAAAAAATTCGGAATCGATATGGTGGGTGTTCTTGATTCCGATTCCGACAAATTTTATCGGTTTGAAAAGTTTAGCCATTGAGTAGTCCAAATGAAAAGTAATAGTCAAATTAAGTACAAATGTATTTGTTATTTCTCATCCAAATACTTTCTATTTAAAATCTCCTGGTATTAATACAAATGTGGCATATTTAATTATTTATAGCCTGATTCTCTAACTCGAAACGAACGTTCGTCTCGTCCGAAATGTCGTTTGTTCGTGTATTTGTATTCTCTAATGCGAATTGGGTTCCCTATCGACAACTAGACGATAACAGCTGATTGTTGCGAACGAAAACGTAACAAATGTGAATTTCAATCACGAACAAGACTGAATATAAAGAAAAGAACTGTCGAATTTAAACGAAAAATGTGCAGTTAGCGTTTAAGCGGCTAAAGGGAATAGTTCAAACAAAAAAGGCAAGAAATAACGGCAAAAACATAAATTATATTAAATTAAATTGTTATATATATTTAACAGTGATGAAGAAAACTACCAGTGCTCCATTTGATTTTTTGGTCAAAGAGTTGGAGAAAAAAACAGATTTGGCAAGAGGCGCTCCCTTGTTTGGAGCGAGTAAAAACCTGGTTGACTGAGTTAGCCAAAAAAAAAATGTACATGGACCTCCACAAAAAAGTGCATCTGAATGGAAAAAGGTAACTTGTATTTTATATATAGAAGGTTGCATAATGAAATAAATTTTTAATAAATTTTTCCAGATTTTAGTGTACCTTAAAAGCCGTACAAAGGAGAATATCGCAGAAAATGCGTCTAGCATGCATGCCACAGGTGGAGGTCCATTCCGACATTCTCAGATTTGGAGAAAGCCATCGACCGGATACTGCTTGTATCAAAAGCGGCAGCACCGAGTGGTACTGTTTTTGGAGCAAGGCAAGTGTCTCAGCACAAGGGGAAACAACGATCGACCTTGACCTATCACCTCAATCACAATCGCCAGATCATGTCTTGCTCCCAATACTTGTCACCACTTCGGTCCACACAGCTTTACAAGTTGGGGTTTGTTACACCAATGCCAAAAAGTAGGGGTAAAAGAACATTCCATGAGATTATAGCCGAGTCAGCGAAGGACTAAGCCTCGGGAGCAAAAGTTCAGTCTGAAGCCACCAGATCCATAGCAGAAACTATGAAACTATTGCTGGAAATGACCACCAGGCAAACAGAGGCAATAGAAATATTACAAGAAAAGTTTGTTTAGTTTTCTGTTTTTAATTTAAATTTTTTTTCTTTATAGTACTTTTAGTGACCTGAATTAATTTAACTAAACTCAATTTTTTTTATTGGATGTATATAACTTTTTGTATATTATAAAATTTTTTTTAATAGTACTTTTAGTGACCTGAATTAATTTAACTAAACTTAATTTTTTTTATTTATGGCCACTGTGGTCGAGTTGGCAGCGATGCGTGCTACAACTTGATATGCCGGTGAGTTCGAGGTTCGAATCTCAGTCAGGGCAAGCAAAATCTTAATAATAGAAAAAGTTTTTTCTAATAGCGGTCACCCCTCGGCAGGCAATGGCAAACCTCCCAGGGTATTTCTGCCATGAAAAAGCTTCTCATTAAATACATCTGCCTTTCGGAGTCGACACAAAACTGTAGGTCCCTCCATTTGTGGTATAATATAAAGACGCACACCACAAATGGTAGGAGAAGCTCGGCCAAACACTGAGCTATATAGTGTACGAGAAAAAACAACAACACCAAAGCGGTAGAAGTTATAGTACTATTTCGGAAATCACCACATTTCCTCATCAGACTTCTTTCTTCACAGCTTCCGCGGGAATCGAACCCGCGCCACCACGCAACACTTAAACCAGCGTCTCAACAGGCTGAGCTAAGCTTACGCTGTGTGAGCTGTTGTTATTTTCTCCTTTTCCTTTACAACTCACTACAATCAAGTGCGACTGTTCGGCCGCTATTTCAACTTGACTGTGTAGTTGTTGTTTGTACAAATTTTGTATATTTATATTTGTTTGTTAGGCAGGCTCAACCTTATTGTTAATTTTTGTTGTTTTCGACCTGTCTAATTTCATTATTTTATTTTTAAATGAGCTAAAGGCCAATTTTTGTTGGAAAAATTATAGAAAAAACAACAACACCAAAGCGGTAGAAGTTATAGTACTATTTCGCAAATCAGTTGTAAAGGAAAAGGAGAAAATAACAACAGCTCTCACAGCGTAAGCTTAGCTCAGCCTGTTGAGACGCTGGCTTAAGTGTTGCGTGGTGGCGCGGGTTCGACTCCCGCGGAAGCCGTGAAGAAAGAAATCTGATGAGGAAATGTGGTGATTTCCGAAATAGTACTATAACTTCTACCGCTTTGGTTTGTTATTTTTTCTCTGATTTTTCCCACAAAAATTAGCCTTTAGCTCATTTAATATATAAAATAAAATGTGTTTTAGAGAAATTAAAATCTATATTAAATATATAAAAATGAATGTTTGTCTGTATGTCCTTTATAGGCGTCAAAAGTACCCAACCGATTATAATGAAATTTTTACGGTAGGTGCATGTAATCTCTGGGAGTGTTATAGAGCAAAACTAATGTCGATGGATGGCGCTGCAGTCGAGATATTTCTAAAATCCGTATTTACAGACCGATTTGATTTAAATTCTAAACGTTTATTAAACACCTAAACATAAATAAATTGTGTGAAAATAGACTCGATAGGTGGCGCTGGAGTCGAGATATTTCTAAAATCCGAATTTCCGATTCGATTCATATTCAAAACATTTATCTAGGGGCACGTATATAAATACATTGTATAAACTGAACTGAAAATAGATAAATCAACTACTACAGTGTATAGCGCCCTACATTTTTCACAGAGAGCCAGAAACTTCAACATTCCAAAAAATTTTAATAATTCCTGGAATGATGTTTAGTATGTAAAACTAATTTCGTAAGCAAGAAATATTCCTTAATTGCTTAATTTGGGCTATTTTAAATTTTTTCCACAGAAAAATTTGTAGCCCTAATCACTTTTGCAAGAAAGTATAAATTATTTTCCAGCATAATGCATTTTCTTAAGGACGCAGGTACATAGCTGTAACATTAAAATATATTAACTGTTAAAATTAATAAAAAGGTTTTCAGAACAACATCGTGTTGTGGTTAAAATACAATTCAAATTTGTTTAATATTGTGGCAATTTATTTGTGCAATAAAGTTTTGCTGATTGACATCTTATAATTTCAAACTCATTCTTTACGTCGTTCCAGTACAATTATGCCTCCAAAGCGACAAGCAATTGACCGATCTACACCTCAAGCACGGAAGAAAAGATCATTACGAGCCTCAGAATCAGACGAGCAACGAGCAGTACGGCTAGAATATCTTCGAGTACATGCCTCTGAAACCCGTTCGTCTGAATCATCTGAACAACAAGAAGTGAGGTTAGAAACTGATCGAATACGTACTACTCAGGACCGTTCGTCTGAGACAACTGAAAAACGGAAAAGAAGACTGCAAAATGTTCGAATAAGCACCGCTCGATCAAGACGAACACTGCACGCTGTTTTAAATCTTGGGGCATTCCATTATGACAGTAATAATAATTACAGTCTTCATCCATGTGTCAACATTGATAAAATTTGCATGTATTGCAGCGGCCTCAAATTTAAGAACGAAACGCCAGGAATGTGCTGCGCCAGTGGAAAAGTTAAACTGCCAGAATTACCTCCACCACCCGAACCACTATAAACGTTGCTATCAGGTGTTACACGTAAGTCAAAGCATTTCTCGGAAAACATCCGCAAAAACAATTCATGTTTTCAAATGACATCGTTCGGTGCAACAAACATCGTGCGCGAAAATTACATGCCAACATTCAGAGTCCAAGGGCAAATTTATCATCGTGTCGGATCGCTTCTACCATTGCCGGACGCAGATCACAAGTTTCTTCAAATTTATTTCATGACCCGTTGCCCAACACGAAAGCATTGCACTAATGCACCAAGAATCAATGAAGGGGCGATCGTGATAGTTGGCGAAGAATTCAAATCGCGCGACATAATTCTTCATCGTAGAAATGGTGACGTTCAGCGAAAATCCGAAACTCATCGCTCATACGACGGATTGCAGTGTCCGATTCTGTTTTGGCGAGGAGAAGATGGATATCATTTCAACATCAAAATCTAAAATGCACAAACAGACGAGGAAACGAATAAGAAAGTCAGTGCCATGAATTATTATTTGTATCGATTGATGATTCGTCAAGACGCTGAGAACCACATTCTGAAATGTCGACAATTGTTCCATCAATACATTGTCGACATGTACGCGAATATAGTAACCGAACGACTCCTATATATTCGCTTGAATCAAACCGAGTTGCGTTCTGACGAGTACATCCATTTTCGAGACGCAATCGTTAATGATGGTAAGGAGAATCCAAACGAATTGGAAAGAATGGTCATATTACCGTCTACATTCATGGGGAGTCCACGGCACATGCATGAATACCCACAAGATGCGATGACATACGTTAGCGCATATGGGACATGCGACGTCTGATGGGACATGCACGAAACGATACCCAAGAAACTTGGTTTCTGATACCATCACTGGCAATGACGGATACCCACTGTGTCGTCGACGATCAGTTGAGGATGGCGGCAAATCCATCGTTCTGAAAGTACGAAACCCTGATGTTGAAGTCGATAATCGTTGGGTTGTGCCATATTCACCGTTGCTCTCAAAGACGTTCAAAGCACACATTAATGTTGAATATTGCAAATCAGTGAAGCCGATCAAATACATTTGCAAATATGTCAACAAAGGAAGCGACATGACAGTCTTCGGAGTAGGGAATGTGGCCGCAAAGCTCGATGAAATCCACCAATACCAACTTGGACGCTACATTAGCAGCAATGAAGTAGTATGGCGCATTTTGTCATTTTCAATCAATGAACGGCATCCAACAGTAGTACACTTGGCGGTGCATCTCGAGAATGGACAGCGCGTGTACTTCACAGCAGATAATGTACGTGCAAGAGCATTGGTTCCACCGGCAACAACTTTATCTGAATTTTACTCACTGTGCCAGGATGATATTTTTGCAAAGACTCTAATTTATTCTGAGGTACCGAAATTCTACATATGGAATGCATCGGCTAAAAAGTTTCAACGTCGCAAACAATATAAAGCAGTTAAAGGACATCCCAATTTGTATTCCTGTGACGCATTGGGTCGTCTGTACACTGTTCACCCGAACAATACAGAGTGCTTCTATCTGCGATTACTGTTAATCAATGTACGTGGACCGACATCCTTCCAAGATTTAAGAGCAGTCAACGGTCAGCTGTGCGCCACTTATCGACAAGCTTGCCAGGAGCTAAATCTTCTTGAGAATGATGCACATTGGGACACTGCGCTAGCAGATGAAAATAGATAAATCAACTACTACAGTGTATAGCGCCCTACATTTTTCACAGAGAGCCAGAAACTTCAACATTCCAAAAAATTTTAATAACTCCTGGAATGATGTTTAGTATGTAAAACTAATTTCGGAAGCAAGAAATATTCCTTAATTGCTTAATTTGGGCTATTTTAAATTTTTTTCCACAGAAAAATTTGTAGCCCTAATCACTTTTGCAAGAAAGTATAAATTATTTTCCAGTATAATGCATTTTCTTAAGGACGCAGGCACATAGCTGTAACACATACATATGTATGTATGTATCTGGGCTCTATTAAATATTTTGCGCAAGAAAGTAGGTAAACAGGGTTCTCCAGTATAATGCATTTTATTAAACGAGCAGGTACATACGTAGATCGTTAGAGCGTATCTATTCATGTACATAAAGATAGATGTTGGTTAAGATATTTAAATGTTTCCTAGCAGGCACGTAGCCAGGGGGGGGCTAGAGGGCTGAAGCCCCGACCCCCCCTCCCCCGAAATAAGGAATTTTTTTTAAATAAATCGCAAATAAAAAAGATTTATCACTGACTGAATCTTTTGAAACTCTTATACACAACTCAGCTCAAACCTATAACAGTCGTACGCAACTACACTAGACGGTGACTGACTGTCGCCGTTTTGTCAGCGTTAAGATCTATGCGAAATACAAAAAAATATGGCACGCGCCAAATAAAACATTTACATTCAATTTATGTAGTGAGTATTTTAGATCAGTGATGCTCAATTGCGAAAGACGCAATAAAATACCAAACACTAGTGTTTGAGCGATAGTTCTGCTACTGCGAAAAATATTACACAAACACGAAAGCGACTGAACACGTACGCTAGGTCTAGACAAAGAATCGGCGTTTGTTGCTGTTGTTCTACAACAAACATACAAATTTGTTCAGCGTACTTGGCAGCGAAAACATGTAGTAGTATTTGTGCAGCGCAAACGTAAAATGTAGTAGTATTGAGGCTTGCACACGACTGTTTTAGATCATTGGCATACATATGTATACAAAAAAGCAACAACAAAATCTGGAGTGTCATACTATGCAATTCGGCGTAATACTACAAAATACCGTTATTTTGAGCTAATACATGTTATGTGTAGGTATCTCACTTGTTTGGCTGGTTCATTATTGAAAGTTTTATGCAAGTGTAAAGAAGTGTCGAAAAATAAGATTAAAAAATAAATAAAAACTAAACCAAAAAGATGAAGCGATCAAAAAATCAAAAAAACTATTTTATCTTTTTTTAAAAAACCAAAGCAAAGTGGTCAGTGCTAAAATTTAACTCTAAATCTACTTCCTAAAAACCCAGTTAAATTTGGCAATGCATATTAAGAGTGATTATGGTTGATTTCAGGAGAAATTATTGATTATGTTAATCTAACATAATCCAAGTCACTGAATTTAAACAAACTACCAGTATGTTATTTATGTATGTAAATAACAAATAACAATAACAACAATAAGAAATAATAATAAATGTATGTGCAGAAATTCTTAAGAAAAGTGTTACAAATTTAACTAGTTTTTGTAGTAAATCAAATTACGCTGTTTAAGTTCATACATGTGTTTGTTGTGATTATGGTTTATGTTTTTCTTCTATGTTGTTTTTTGTCTATTTGTTTAAATATTTATAGATGTTGTTTTGGAAAATCCAAGCAGTACAAATGTGTGTAGTTCAAGTTCTTTAGTTGATGTCACTGAGAAAGGTAAAAAAGAATGCAAACAAAAATAATAAATTAAAGATTTTCAAATTTTTTTGTTAATACATATCTAGATCAGCATGACAGTTTAAATCAAACTCCTGAAATAGACATGGTTGATGCATTCCAATCTGAAGAGAGTCTTGATATTTGGCAAGCGGATCAGTTTGACATTGCTAAGGCAAATAGCAAGTCTTTAGATGACACAACCAAAAAAATATTCTCACATCGACATTGCTTCCAAAAGAACCATTTGAATTTCCAGCTAAAGAAACAAAATCGCAAAAAAGATGTTTTCAAAAGAAGTGGATTACAGATGGAGATTTCGCTTGGCTCGCCTACTCTAAAAGTGGAGACAGCGTTTTTTGTAAGCCTTGTTGGTTATTTTTTCACGAAGGTGTGGGAAAAGGTGGGCATCAAAATCCTGGACATTTTGTGACTGGCTATCGAAAATGGAAGAATGCAAAAGAGAATTTTAATAAACACAAGCAAAACATATACCATTTAGAATGTGTTCAAAAGGCCACTTCATTCTTAAATGTGCTATCTAGCAAACAAGATATAAGGTCTCGATTGGATATGCAGCGCGCAAAGGAAGCAGAAGAAAATAGAAATGCTCTCAAACCCATTATTGAAACAATCCTTTTTTGCGCAGAGCAAGAACTTCCTTTAAGAGGCGACCATGATAGCGGCGCGCTGTCATTAACTCGGCCTGAACAGAAGGATGGAAAATTTAGAGCCCTATTACGCTTCAGATTGGATGCTGGCGATGAAAATTTGAGAGCTCAAATCGCGAATAGTGCTAAGAATGCCAAATATTTAAGCCCAGATATTCAAAATGAGATTCTCGAGACTGGCGCTAATATTGTGACAAACAAAATAATTAATAAAGTGAATAGCGCAAAGTGTTTTAGCATTCTTGGTGATGAAACAATGGATGTTGCAGGTAAAGAGCAACTTTCGTTATGTCTACGGTATGTAGACTTCTCATACAAATATCCAGCACTTCGTGAAGATTTTGTGGGCTTTATTCCAATTACCGATCAGTCTTCTGAAAACTTATCAAAAGTCATACTTAAGCGTTGTACAGATCTCCATCTTGATATGGCGAAGTTGGTTGGACAGGGATATGACGGAGCAGCAAACATGTCAGGGCATTTAAGTGGAGTGCAAACCAGGATAAGACAACTGTATCCAAAAGCACGATATGTTCATTGCGCTAGTCACCGATTGAACCTTGCGCTTTCTAAAACTATGTCATTACCTTCAATACGGAACTGCCTTGGTATTGTCAATGAAATAGCAAATTTATTTAGAAACCATTCAAATGCAAACACAACTTTCCAGGACGTTATACAGAAGCACGCACCAGAAAGCAAAAAAAGACGACTTCTTCGCCTCTGTGAAACAAGGTTTATAGAAAGGCATGAAAGCATTATAAGCTTTGTGGAGCTTTTCAAATACATTGTACTAAGTTTGAAAATAATTTCGAGTAAGACATGGTCCATTTCGTCTAAAGCATCAGCCTTCTTAGCAGCGGTAGAGAAAAGCGATTTTTTGCTTAGTCTATTCGTCTGTGAGCAATTGTTCAGCTTAACGCTGCCACTGTCTGTGCAACTCCAAGAAAAATCTATGGATTTTGTATCAGCAATGAACCGAGCCAAAGAATTAATAAGAACTCTGCACCAGATAAGAGAAACAGCGGATGGTTTTTTCAACGATATTTTCCAAACAGCATCACAAATGTCTAAAGATCTTTTTGACACATATCTTGTAGTGCCTAGAGTGACTTCGCGTCAAACTACTCGTGCTAATCCACCTTGCACAACCCCTGAAAGCCACTTCAGAGTTACAATATTTATTCCATGCGTTGATGCTCTGATTCAAAACATGACAGAACGTTTATTAGTGAATGAGGATATACTCTCGTCATTTCAAATTCTACTCCCAGGTTTTGCTGCAATTGATAATGCCGAAGAATTAAAAAATTTAACTATTTACTTCGAGGAGCAAATATCAATGACAGCATTAAAATCAGAGTATCGATTGTGGTGTGCCAGCTTATCAACAATAGATCCAACCATAGAAGTGTTGAAATTACTGCAACATTGCGATGCAACGTATTTTAAAAATATTCACTACCTGTTTACAATTTTAGCAACTCTTCCAGTGACGACCGCTTCCGTTGAAAGAACTTTTTCAACCTTAAAAAGAATAAAAACTTTACCACGCAGTGTGATGGGCAATGAGCGGCTGAGTGCACTTGCTGTTATTGCAGTGCACTGGGATATTAAAATAGATCCAGATGAAGTAATTAATGATATGGCAAACAAGAAGAAAAGAAAAATATTACTTATTTAAGTTACAACTACCAAATAATTTAAGTAATATGTATATGAATTTATATTGTTTTTTTTAATTAAACAGAAAATTTAAAGTTTATATATTTTTTTACTTCAGCCCCCATGAAATGAAAAGCTGGCTACGGGCCGGTTTCCTAGGTAGGTATGTTAGTTAGGGTTTATTAACTGAGATCGGAATATGCAATGTATTTTGGACCTATTTTAAAAATATTAAAAATTTAAACAGTTCCGCAGTAAGCATGTGCACTCTGCAGTGATAACAACAGCAAAATATATTAACTGTTAAAATTAATATAAAGGTTTTCAGAACAACATCGTGTTGTGGTTAAAATACAATTCAAATTTGTTTAATATTGTGGCAATTTATTTGTGCAATAAAGTTTTGCTGATTGACATCTTATAATTTCAAACTCATTCTTTACGTCGTTCCAGTACAATTATGCCTCCAAAGCGACAAGCAATTGACCGATCTACACCTCAAGCACGGAAGAAAAGATCATTACGAGCCTCAGAATCAGACGAGCAACGAGCAGTACGGCTAGAATATCTTCGAGTACATGCCTCTGAAACCCGTTCGTCTGAATCATCTGAACAACAAGAAGTGAGGTTAGAAACTGATCGAATACGTACTACTCAGGACCGTTCGTCTGAGACAACTGAAAAACGGAAAAGAAGACTGCAAAATGTTCGAATAAGCACCGCTCGATCAAGACGAACACTGCACGCTGTTTTAAATCTTGGGGCATTCCATTATGACAGTAATAATAATTACAGTCTTCATCCATGTGTCAACATTGATAAAATTTGCATGTATTGCAGCGGCCTCAAATTTAAGAACGAAACGCCAGGAATGTGCTGCGCCAGTGGAAAAGTTAAACTGCCAGAATTACCTCCACCACCCGAACCACTATAAACGTTGCTATCAGGTGTTACACGTGAGTCAAAGCATTTCTCGGAAAACATCCGCAAAAACAATTCATGTTTTCAAATGACATCGTTCGGTGCAACAAACATCGTGCGCGAAAATTACATGCCAACATTCAGAGTCCAAGGGCAAATTTATCATCGTGTCGGATCGCTTCTACCATTGCCGGACGCAGATCACAAGTTTCTTCAAATTTATTCCATGACCCGTTGCCCAACACGAAAGCATTGAACTAATGCACCAAGAATAAATGAAGGGGCGATCGTGATAGTTGGCGAAGAATTCAAATCGCGCGACATAATTCTTCATCGTAGAAATGGTGACGTTCAGCGAAAATCCGAAACTCATCGCTCATACGACGGATTGCAGTGTCCGATTCTGTTTTGGCGAGGAGAAGATGGATATAATTTCAACATCAAAATCAAAAATGCACAAACAGACGAGGAAACGAATAAGAAAGTCAGTGCCATGAATTATTATTTGTATCGATTGATGATTCGTCAAGACGCTGAGAACCACATTCTGAAATGTCGACAATTGTTCCATCAATACATTGTCGACATGTACGCGAATATAGTAACCGAACGACTCCTATATATTCGCTTGAATCAAACCGAGTTGCGTTCTGACGAGTACATCCATTTTCGAGACGCAATCGTTAATGATGGTAAGGAGAATCCAAACGAATTGGAAAGAATGGTCATATTACCGTCTACATTCACGGGGAGTCCACGGCACATGCATGAATACCCACAAGATGCGATGACATACGTTAGCGCATATGGGACATGCGACGTCTGATGGGACATGCACGAAACGATACCCAAGAAACTTGGTTTCTGATACCATCACTGGCAATGACGGATACCCACTGTATCGTCGACGATCAGTTGAGGATGGCGGCAAATCCATCGTTCTGAAAGTACGAAACGTTGATGTTGAAGTCGATAATCGTTGGGTTGTGCCATATTCACCGTTGCTCTCAAAGACGTTCAAAGCACACATTAATGTTGAATATTGCAAATCAGTGAAGCCGATCAAATACATTTGCAAATATGTCAACAAAGGAAGCGACATGACAGTCTTCGGAGTAGGGAATGTGGCCGCAAAGCTCGATGAAATCCACCAATACCAACTTGGACGCTACATTAGCAGCAATGAAGTAGTATGGCGCATCTTATCATTTTCAATCCATGAACGGCATCCAACAGTAGTACACTTGGCGGTGCATCTCGAGAATGGACAGCGCGTGTACTTCACAGCAGATAATGTACATACGTGCAAGAGCATTGGTTCCACCGGCAACAAATTTATCTGCATTTTACTCACTGTGCCAGGATGATATTTTCGCAAAGACTCTAATTTATTCTGAGGTACCGAAATTCTACATATGGAATGCATCGGTTAAAAAGTTTCAACGTCGCAAACAATATAAAGCAGTTAAAGGACATCCCAATTTGTATTCCTGTGACGCATTGGGTCGTCTGTACACTGTTCACCCGAACAATACAGAGTGCTCTATCTGCGATTGCTGTTAATCAATGTACGTGGACCGACATCCTTCCAAGATTTAAGAGCAGTCAACGGCCAGCTGTGCGCCACTTATCGACAAGCTTGCCAGGAGCTAAATCTTCTTGAGAATGATGCACATTGGGACACTGCGCCAGCAGATGAAAATAGATAAATCAACTACTACAGTGTATAGCGCCCTACATTTTTCACAGAGAGCCAGAAACTTCAACATTCCAAAAAGTTTTAATAATTCCTGGAATGATGTTTAGTATGTAAAACTAATTTCGGAAGCAAGAAATATTCCTTAATTGCTTAATTTGGGCTATTTTAAATTTTTTCCACAAAAAAATTTGTAGCCCTAATCACTTTTGCAAGAAAGTATAAATTATTTTCCAGCATAATGCATTTTCTTAAGGACGCAGGCACATAGCTGTTTCACATACATATGTATGTAAGTATCTGGGCTCTATTAAATATTTTGCGCAAGAAAGTAGGTAAACAGGGTTCTCCAGTATAATGCATTTTATTAAACGAGCAGGTACATACGTAGATCGTTAGAGCGTATCTATTCATGTACATAAAGATAGATGTTGGTTAAGATTTTTAAATGTTTCCTAGGTAGGTATGTTAGTTAGGGTTTATTAACTGAGATCGGAATATGCAATGTATTTTGGACCTATTTTAAAAATATTAAAAATTTAAACAGTTCCGCAGTAAGCATGTGCACTCTGCAGTGATAACAACAGCAAAATATATTAACTGTTAAAATTAATATAAAGGTTTTCAGAACAACATCGTGTTGTGGTTAAAATACAATTCAAATTTGTTTAATATTGTGGCAATTTATTTGTGCAATAAAGTTTTGCTGATTGACATCTTATAATTTCAAACTCATTCTTTACGTCGTTCCAGTACAATTATGCCTCCAAAGCGACAAGCAATTGACCGATCTACACCTCAAGCACGGAAGAAAAGATCATTACGAGCCTCAGAATCAGACGAGCAACGAGCAGTACGGCTAGAATATCTTCGAGTACATGCCTCTGAAACCCGTTCGTCTGAATCATCTGAACAACAAGAAGTGAGGTTAGAAACTGATCGAATACGTACTACTCAGGACCGTTCGTCTGAGACAACTGAAAAACGGAAAAGAAGACTGCAAAATGTTCGAATAAGCACCGCTCGATCAAGACGAACACTGCACGCTGTTTTAAATCTTGGGGCATTCCATTATGACAGTAATAATAATTACAGTCTTCATCCATGTGTCAACATTGATAAAATTTGCATGTATTGCAGCGGCCTCAAATTTAAGAACGAAACGCCAGGAATGTGCTGCGCCAGTGGAAAAGTTAAACTGCCAGAATTACCTCCACCACCCGAACCACTATAAACGTTGCTATCAGGTGTTACACGTGAGTCAAAGCATTTCTCGGAAAACATCCGCAAAAACAATTCATGTTTTCAAATGACATCGTTCGGTGCAACAAACATCGTGCGCGAAAATTACATGCCAACATTCAGAGTCCAAGGGCAAATTTATCATCGTGTCGGATCGCTTCTACCATTGCCGGACGCAGATCACAAGTTTCTTCAAATTTATTTCATGACCCGTTGCCCAACACGAAAGACAGTTCAATGCACCAGACAGTTCATACGACGGATTGCAGTGTCCGATTCTGTTTTGGCGAGGAGAAGATGGATATCATTTCAACATCAAAATCAAAAATGCACAAACAGACGAGGAAACGAATAAGAAAGTCAGTGCCATGAATTATTATTTGTATCGATTGATGATTCGTCAAGACGCTGAGAACCACATTCTGAAATGTCGACAATTGTTCCATTAATACTGTAGCTTTACATAAACACATCGCCCTTTTACTTTAATTGCCATGTACACAAACAACATTATACCCAAATTAGTTACATTGAACTCAGCGGGACTGCATTCGTCGCACATAACGAGGATCTTGTAACACTTGTGCGGACGGTCAAAGACACCGCCAAAGACAGTCGCAATGCCCAACTGATCCACAACGTCAGTTTGTCAATGCGACTGACATATTTATATATTTATTGCAACCATATGTTGACTCAGCATATTTTAGAATTATGCAGTTAGTTTGTATGTATTAGCAATATATCGGTATACATTTTAGTTCGTAAATAACTTCTAAGTATTAGTGTAAGAATTTAGTATAAAAGAAAGCATATCCAATAAAGAAGGGGATTTCTCGATCAAACCTCAGACTGAGTATTCATTTGGGTTATATGGCGATCCTGCCAGGCTTATAAGTAACTAAAATTTATTTAAATTGGCTTTACACGGCGATACCGCCAGCCGAAAAAAAAAAACGGCAAAGAACAGCGAAGAAGAACTTATTTTCATGGTATAACTGGTGTTTTTCGTGATATGGCATTTGACTGGCGGCAAAAAGCGGCAAAAGGCGGCAAGGAGTGGCTTATTTTGGTGATATGGCATGATATGGCATGTGACTGGCGGCAAAAAACGGCAGCGTGAGGTGGAGATGAAAAAAAAAAAAAAAAAAAAAAAAAAAAAAAAAATAGTATTGGAAGCGCTAAATGGATAAAAACACAGTTTCCTTTAGAATACTTTGGCACGCCTTATGGTCGCCATCCAAATAGCAGTAATTTGCTTAGGGATAAAGTTTAAAAATTGAATATTGGACATTTTTTTTCTCTCTATACAGTGTATATAAACGAAATTCTACAAAATACCTGCCCCACAAATTGTACATAAAAGAAAAAGGGCAGGAAGAAAATTAAAAAGACGAATAGAATTAGCAAAGTTATATCAACAACTTAACTTTGCTACCAACTCAGATAAGACATTAAAAATACAAGAAGAAATTGAAATGTTAAAACATTAATAAAAAAAAAAAAAAAAAAAAAAAAAAACAACAAACATTTTTTTTTTGAGTAAATTCGAACGCCAATGTTAAAATTTATTTACTTTAAATAATCTTTTCTCATGGATAGTGCATTGCCCGATGATCTTGACTACGAGGCAATAAACAAAATTGTAGACAATCTAGAGCGCGAAAACACATACACTGCTCGTAGATCAAGATCACGAAATAACGGAAGCAATAGATCCAATTTAAACCATTTAAGACAATCTTGGTTCTATATAGGTATGGCTAGAGAGCCCACAATGGAAGACTTATTATATCCTTCCACATTAGTAGAAGAATTAAATAGATTGATAAGGAAGGTAAGCCCTGAAGAAAATTAAAAATTGTAAATTAAAAGACGAGTTTACGAATAAATAAAAATAAAATATTAAATTCGCAATTTTCTTCTCTTTCAAACATGACTTGGTGGAAAATTGCACTAAACGGTATATTAATAGGAATAACAGGTTATGAGGTAGGAAAAGAAACCTCAGGTGAAAAAACCTATGAAACCAAATTAGTCAAATATGAACCACATCCTATTGTAGAAAACAAGGAAGAAGTTTCCGATAAGTGGTTGACTGCTTTTGCATGCGTAGCTACATGTTTAATTGTTGCAATTGCAATTCTAATAAAAAATTATATTAAAAACAAATTGAGACAATTAAACAATGTACAACAACGCGTATAACCTTCCCAATAGAAATGAATCAGTTGAAAGACATCCATGACACATTATCTGAAGAAAAAATTAAAGCTAATAACTCATATAAGTGCATAAACAAAAGTGCCCCGATATCACCAGAAACCATAATAAAGCATCTGAATATAATTTTAGAAGCTCTAAATGGCATAAGACAGGTGATCAAATCTGTAAATAACATACTTACCGAAGAACATCAAAGAGAAGCTTACCAATTTTTCTCCGCCGTACGAGATAAACTTGTATCTTCTCTAGCTAGACACAATATAGAATTTGATGAACCAAATACAACAGAAGAAGAAATTCAAATAGATTTTGTATTACTTCTATCTGAACGCGTTCCTAGCCTAACCCCCTCACCTTCATTAAGTCAAGCCACATCGGTGGAAGAATTTAAAATAGACATCCCGATAATAAACGTCACAATGCCACAAACCGTAGTAGAATTTATTAAAACTGCTTCGTCAGTACTACCAGAGTTTGATGGTAAACCAGAAAATCTACATAGCTTCCTAGATGCACTCGATATACT
Source organism: Philophylla caesio (assembly GCA_963971545.1). NCBI lineage: Eukaryota > Metazoa > Arthropoda > Insecta > Diptera > Tephritidae > Philophylla > Philophylla caesio. The sequence continues at coordinate 20,899,145 of OZ020605.1, forward strand.
CGAGCAAATCAAAGATACGCACGAAGCATTGGCCATTACCATGATAAAAACAAAGCTGAAGGGTACAGCAAGAAATTTTATTAGTAATAAGACCACAATCGCACAAATAAAAAACAAATTACATACCGCAATAAAGGGTGAATCAGTGGAGGTTTTGACCGCTAAACTACTGAACATCCAACAGCGTAGCAAAACTGCTAACCAATACACAGCGGAAATTGAAAAAATCACAAGGTCATTAGAAGGAGCATATATCTCTGATGGATTAAACCCAGACTTAGTCACGAGATATTCAACACAGGCAGCAGTTAAAGCCATGTGTAAAAACTGCTCTAATGACAAGGTCAAAATGATCATGCAAGCAGGAACGTTCACAACGATGAAAGACACAATCTCGAAATTCACTAATAGTTGTACTGAAATCACTGGCAGCTCAAATACGATCTTAAATGTAAGACAGCAAAGTCAGTACAGGAGTATATAGCTGGTAAAGAAAATCATATCGCGGATGCATTATCCCGCATAACTATTACAAATTTAAAAGATATGTCAGTGGAAACAAACAAAATATTTAAAATAACAACAAGATCAGCTGCTAAAAAGACCAGTAATAAAACTGAAGTTAAAGAAAGTCACAAAGAGAACCCCAAAATTTACGAAGCGCTAAATAAATTTGAAGTAAAAAGACATGTCGAGCTCGTTTTCAATCCTCCGAAATTATATTTCAAAAAAGGAAAGAAAATTTGTAGCAATTTTGATACAAGCAACCTGATTGTTGAGGATAAGATTGACTTAGGACAATTCTTTACCAGGCTCGAAAGAGAAGCCGGCAATTTAGGACTTGTACAAGTACAGTAGTCCTTAGGGGACAAATTGTTTAACAAGAATTATACTGCAGTAGGCAAATTTATGGAAATGGGAAATAAAGTTCTCAAAAAGTTAACAATCGCTCTAACCCCAGAGGTTATATGTGTGACAAATCCCGGGAAAATTAAAGAAATTCTACACAAATATCATGACGATCCTATTAGTGGTGGCCACCCAGGAATAAATCGCATGACAGATAAAATCAAGCAGAAATATAGCTGGCTGAATATGAAAAATGACATACGAAAATATGTAAAGCACTGCATCCACTGCAAGAAAAATAAAATTAATAAACATATCAAAGAACCAATGACAATAACGGAGACACCTCCGAAAGCATTTGACATTGTACAAATTGACACAGTCGGCCCATTGCCAAAGTCGATAAATGGAAACGAATATGCAGTTACCATTATATGCGATCTAACCAAATATTGGGTAGCGATTCCAGTTCCAAGCAAACATGCAACAACTGTCGCTAAAGCCATATTCGAGCATTTCATCCTGATTGACGGCCAAATGAAAACAATTTTAACAGACATGGGCACAGAATACAAAAATAGCCTGTTCAAAGAACTGTGTAAATTGTTAAAAATTGAGCATAAAACTTCTACACCGTACCATCACCAGACTTTGGGTACTGTAGAACGCAGTCACCGGACATTCAACGAATATATGCGTGCATACATATCCAGTGACAAAGACGATTGGGATGAATACCTCAGGTATTTCGCTTATTGTTACAATACAACGCCATCAACAACACATAATTATTGTCCTTTCGAACTAATATTCGCAAAACAACCACCAAATTATGAATTTTTGAAAGAAAATAAAATAAGCCCGGTATACAACCATGAGGCGTATGACAAAGAAGTAAAATACAAACTTCAAATAGCACAGCAAAGAGCAAGAAAATTAATTCAAGAAGCTAAAGAAAAGCAAAAATCCAATTATGACAAAAATAGCTATAGTAAGGAAATTAAAATAGAAGATTTAGTATTAGTTAGAGAAGAGGCCTCCCATAAGTTAGAGAATAGATATACAGGACACTAAAAAGTTAAAACCATTGATAAAAATAACAACTATACTTTAATTCCAAAAAGCATAGGAGATAGCAATAAAAACAAAAAGGAAATCGTAATTCATAAGAATAGGCTTAAACCAATTTAAAACCTTTTTATCCACATCAATTTAGCAATAACAAAATACATAAGCATTCCAATTTACTCAACCTTATATACGGCACAAGCCAAAAGAAAACAGAATCAAATATCAGATAAAGTATACAAACAAACAAACAAAAAAAAAATGTATGAAAAAAAAAAAAAAAAAAAAAGAAAAACACGTAACAAAACAATGGTAACAAGATCTTAAAACAATTAAAATTTTGTCAACCCAAACAAACATTAAGCGGTTCATTGAATGAGTCAAATAGATATATATAGTTGACTACAAAAATATATATCTATTTTTTTTAAGAGGGAAGGTGTAGCATTACATAAACACATCGCCCTTTTACTTTAATTGCCATGTACACAAACAACATTATACCCAAATTAGTTACATTGAACTCAGCGGGAGTTTATGCAAAGACTGCATTCGTCGCACATAACGAGGATCTTGTAATACTTGTGCGGACGGTCAAAGACACCGCCAAAGACAGTCGCAATGCCCAACTGATCCACAACGTCAGTTTGTCAATGCGACTGACATATTTATATATTTATTGCAACCATATGTTGACTCAGCATATTTTAGAATTATGCAGTTAGTTTGTATGTATTAGCAATATATCGGTATACATTTTAGTTCGTAAATAACTTCTAAGTATTAGTGTAAGAATTTAGTATAAAAGAAAGCATATCCAATAAAGAAGGGGATTTCTCGATCAAACCTCAGACTGAGTATTCATTTGGGTTATATGGCGATCCTGCCAGGCTTATAAGTAACTAAAATTTATATAAATTGGCTTTACACGGCGATACCGCCAGCCGAAAAAAAAAACGGCAAAGAACAGCGAAGAAGAACTTATTTTCATGGTATAACTGGTGTTTTTCGTGATATGGCATATGACTGGCGGCAAAAAGCGGCAAAAGGCGGCAAGGAGTGGCTTATTTTGGTGATATGGCATGATTTCGACTCAAGAGGAGTCTGATAAAAAATTTCATAAAGAAATTGATAGACTATTTCAAAAGTGCGTAGACACACTTATTAAAGGTACAAATCAGATCCTCGAGAGTCGCAAATACGAAAAAATCGGACCTAAACCGATTACCATCAAAGAATATAGGAAAAGAAATAAACAAAATAAAATAGAAAATATTCCAAAAATACCTGCCCCACAAATTGTACATAAAAGAAAAAGGGCAGGAAGAAAAGTAAAAAGACGAATAGAATTAGCAAAGTTATATCAACAACTTAACTTTGCTACCAACTCAGATAAGAGATTAAAATACAAGAAGAAATTGAAATGTTAAAACATTAATAAAAAAAAAAACATTTTTTTTTTGAGTAAATTCGAACGCCTATGTTAAAATTTATTTACTTTAAATAATCTTTTCTCATGGATAGTGCATTGCCCGATGATCTTGACTACGAGGCAATAAACAAAATTGTAGACAATCTAGAGCGCGAAAACACATACACTGCTCGTAGATCAAGATCACGAAATAACGGAAGCAATAGATCCAATTTAAACCATTTAAGACAATCTTGGTTCTATATAGGTATGGCTAGAGAGCCCACAATGGAAGACTTATAATATCCTTCCACATTAGTAGAAGAATTAAATAGATTGATAAGGAAGGTAAGCCCTGAAGAAAATTAAAAATTGTAAATTAAAAGACGAGTTTACGAATAAATAAAAATAAAATATTAAATTCGCAATTTTCTTCTCTTTCAAACATGACTTGGTGGAAAATTGCACTAAACGGTATATTAATAGGAATAACAGGTTATGAGGTAGGAAAAGAAACCTCAGGTGAAAAAACCTATGAAACCAAATTAGTCAAATATGAACCACATCCTATTGTAGAAAACAAGGAAGAAGTTTCCGATAAGTGGTTGACTGCTTTTGCATGCGTAGCTACATGTTTAATTGTTGCAATTGCAATTCTAATAAAAAATTATATTAAAAACAAATTGAGACAATTAAACAATGTACAACAACGCGTATAACCTTCCCAATAGAAATGAATCAGTTGAAAGACATCCATGACACATTATCTGAAGAAAAAATTAAAGCTAATAACTCATATAAGTGCATAAACAAAAGTGCCCCGATATCACCAGAAACCATAATAAAGCATCTGAATATAATTTTAGAAGCTCTAAATGGCATAAGACAGGTGATCAAATCTGTAAATAACATACTTACCGAAGAACATCAAAGAGAAGCTTACCAATTTTTCTCCGCCGTACGAGATAAACTTGTATCTTCTCTAGCTAGACACAATATAGAATTTGATGAACCAAATACAACAGAAGAAGAAATTCAAATAGATTTTGTATTACTTCTATCTGAACGCGTTCCTAGCCTAACCCCCTCACCTTCATTAAGTCAAGCCACATCGGTGGAAGAATTTAAAATAGACATCCCGATAATAAACGTCACAATGCCACAAACCGTAGTAGAATTTATTAAAACTGCTTCGTCAGTACTACCAGAGTTTGATGGTAAACCAGAAAATCTACATAGCTTCCTAGATGCACTCGATATACTCGAGCAAATCAAAGATACGCACGAAGCATTGGCCATTACCATGATAAAAACAAAGCTGAAGGGTACAGCAAGAAATTTTATTAGTAATAAGACCACAATCGCACAAATAAAAAACAAATTACATACCGCAATAAAGGGTGAATCAGTGGAATGTTTTGACCGCTAAACTACTGAACATCCAACAGCGTAGCAAAACTGCTAACCAATACACAGCGGAAATTGAAAAAATCACAAGGTCATTAGAAGGAGCATATATCTCTGATGGATTAAACCCAGACTTAGTCACGAGATATTCAACACAGGCAGCAGTTAAAGCCATGTGTAAAAACTGCTCTAATGACAAGGTCAAAATGATCATGCAAGCAGGAACGTTCACAACGATGAAAGACGCAATCTCGAAATTCACTAATAGTTGTACCGAAATCACTGGCAGCTCAAATACGATCTTAAATGTAAGACAGCAAAGTCAGTACAGGAGTATATAGCTGGTAAAGAAAATCATATCGCGGATGCATTATCCCGCATAACTATTACAAATTTAAAAGATATGTCAGTGGAAACAAACAAAATATTTAAAATAACAACAAGATCAGCTGCTAAAAAGACCAGTAATAAAACTGAAGTTAAAGAAAGTCACAAAGAGAACCCCAAAATTTACGAAGCGCTAAATAAATTTGAAGTAAAAAGACATGTCGAGCTCGTTTTCAATCCTCCGAAATTATATTTCAAAAAAGGAAAGAAAATTTGTAGCAATTTTGATACAAGCAACCTGATTGTTGAGGATAAGATTGACTTAGGACAATTCTTTACCAGGCTCGAAAGAGAAGCCGGCAATTTAGGACTTGTACAAGTACAGTAGTCCTTAGGGGACAAATTGTTTAACAAGAATTATACTGCAGTAGGCAAATTTATGGAAATGGGAAATAAAGTTCTCAAAAAGTTAACAATCGCTCTAACCCCAGAGGTTATATGTGTGACAAATCCCGGGAAAATTAAAGAAATTCTACACAAATATCATGACGATCCTATTAGTGGTGGCCACCCAGGAATAAATCGCATGACAGATAAAATCAAGCAGAAATATAGCTGGCTGAATATGAAAAATGACATACGAAAATATGTAAAGCACTGCATCCACTGCAAGAAAAATAAAATTAATAAACATATCAAAGAACCAATGACAATAACGGAGACACCTCCGAAAGCATTTGACATTGTACAAATTGACACAGTCGGCCCATTGCCAAAGTCGATAAATGGAAACGAATATGCAGTTACCATTATATGCGATCTAACCAAATATTGGGTAGCGATTCCAGTTCCAAGCAAACATGCAACAACTGTCGCTAAAGCCATATTCGAGCATTTCATCCTGATTGACGGCCAAATGAAAACAATTTTAACAGACATGGGCACAGAATACAAAAATAGCCTGTTCAAAGAACTGTGTAAATTGTTAAAAATTGAGCATAAAACTTCTACACCGTACCATCACCAGACTTTGGGTACTGTAGAACGCAGTCACCGGACATTCAACGAATATATGCGTGCATACATATCCAGTGACAAAGACGATTGGGATGAATACCTCAGGTATTTCGCTTATTGTTACAATACAACGCCATCAACAACACATAATTATTGTCCTTTCGAACTAATATTCGCAAAACAACCACCAAATTATGAATTTTTGAAAGAAAATAAAATAAGCCCGGTATACAACCATGAGGCGTATGACAAAGAAGTAAAATACAAACTTCAAATAGCACAGCAAAGAGCAAGAAAATTAATTCAAGAAGCTAAAGAAAAGCAAAAATCCAATTATGACAAAAATAGCTATAGTAAGGAAATTAAAATAGAAGATTTAGTATTAGTTAGAGAAGAGGCCTCCCATAAGTTAGAGAATAGATATACAGGACACTAAAAAGTTAAAACCATTGATAAAAATAACAACTATACTTTAATTCCAAATAGCATAGGAGATAGCAATAAAAACAAAAAGGAAATCGTAATTCATAAGAATAGGCTTAAACCAATTTAAAACCTTTTTATCCACATCAATTTAGCAATAACAAAATACATAAGCATTCCAATTTACTCAACCTTATATACGGCACAAGCCAAAAGAAAACAGAATCAAATATCAGATAAAGTATACAAACAAACAAACAAAAAAAAAATGTATGAAAAAAAAAAAAAAAAAAAAAAGAAAAACACGTAACAAAACAATGGTAACAAGATCTTAAAACAATTAAAATTTTGTCAACCCAAACAAACATTAAGCGGTTCATTGAATGAGTCAAATAGATATATATAGTTGACTACAAAAATATATATCTATTTTTTTTAAGAGGGAAGGTGTAGCATTACATAAACACATCGCCCTTTTACTTTAATTGCCATGTACACAAACAACATTATACCCAAATTAGTTACATTGAACTCAGCGGGAGTTTATGCAAAGACTGCATTCGTCGCACATAACGAGGATCTTGTAATACTTGTGCGGACGGTCAAAGACACCGCCAAAGACAGTCGCAATGCCCAACTGATCCACAACGTCAGTTTGTCAATGCGACTGACATATTTATATATTTATTGCAACCATATGTTGACTCAGCATATTTTAGAATTATGCAGTTAGTTTGTATGTATTAGCAATATATCGGTATACATTTTAGTTCGTAAATAACTTCTAAGTATTAGTGTAAGAATTTAGTATAAAAGAAAGCATATCCAATAAAGAAGGGGATTTCTCGATCAAACCTCAGACTGAGTATTCATTTGGGTTATATGGCGATCCTGCCAGGCTTATAAGTAACTAAAATTTATATAAATTGGCTTTACACGGCGATACCGCCAGCCGAAAAAAAAAAACGGCAAAGAACAGCGAAGAAGAACTTATTTTCATGGTATAACTGGTGTTTTTCGTGATATGGCATATGACTGGCGGCAAAAAGCGGCAAAAGGCGGCAAGGAGTGGCTTATTTTGGTGATATGGCATGATTTCGACTCAAGAGGAGTCTGATAAAAAATTTCATAAAGAAATTGATAGACTATTTCAAAAGTGCGTAGACACACTTATTAAAGGTACAAATCAGATCCTCGAGAGTCGCAAATACGAAAAAATCGGACCTAAACCGATTACCATCAAAGAATATAGGAAAAGAAATAAACAAAATAAAATAGAAAATATTCCAAAAATACCTGCCCCACAAATTGTACATAAAAGAAAAAGGGCAGGAAGAAAAGTAAAAAGACGAATAGAATTAGCAAAGTTATATCAACAACTTAACTTTGCTACCAACTCAGATAAGAGATTAAAATACAAGAAGAAATTGAAATGTTAAAACATTAATAAAAAAAAAAAAAAAAAAAAAAAAAAAAACATTTTTTTTTTGAGTAAATTCGAACGCCTATGTTAAAATTTATTTACTTTAAATAATCTTTTCTCATGGATAGTGCATTGCCCGATGATCTTGACTACGAGGCAATAAACAAAATTGTAGACAATCTAGAGCGCGAAAACACATACACTGCTCGTAGATCAAGATCACGAAATAACGGAAGCAATAGATCCAATTTAAACCATTTAAGACAATCTTGGTTCTATATAGGTATGGCTAGAGAGCCCACAATGGAAGACTTATAATATCCTTCCACATTAGTAGAAGAATTAAATAGATTGATAAGGAAGGTAAGCCCTGAAGAAAATTAAAAATTGTAAATTAAAAGACGAGTTTACGAATAAATAAAAATAAAATATTAAATTCGCAATTTTCTTCTCTTTCAAACATGACTTGGTGGAAAATTGCACTAAACGGTATATTAATAGGAATAACAGGTTATGAGGTAGGAAAAGAAACCTCAGGTGAAAAAACCTATGAAACCAAATTAGTCAAATATGAACCACATCCTATTGTAGAAAACAAGGAAGAAGTTTCCGATAAGTGGTTGACTGCTTTTGCATGCGTAGCTACATGTTTAATTGTTGCAATTGCAATTCTAATAAAAAATTATATTAAAAACAAATTGAGACAATTAAACAATGTACAACAACGCGTATAACCTTCCCAATAGAAATGAATCAGTTGAAAGACATCCATGACACATTATCTGAAGAAAAAATTAAAGCTAATAACTCATATAAGTGCATAAACAAAAGTGCCCCGATATCACCAGAAACCATAATAAAGCATCTGAATATAATTTTAGAAGCTCTAAATGGCATAAGACAGGTGATCAAATCTGTAAATAACATACTTACCGAAGAACATCAAAGAGAAGCTTACCAATTTTTCTCCGCCGTACGAGATAAACTTGTATCTTCTCTAGCTAGACACAATATAGAATTTGATGAACCAAATACAACAGAAGAAGAAATTCAAATAGATTTTGTATTACTTCTATCTGAACGCGTTCCTAGCCTAACCCCCTCACCTTCATTAAGTCAAGCCACATCGGTGGAAGAATTTAAAATAGACATCCCGATAATAAACGTCACAATGCCACAAACCGTAGTAGAATTTATTAAAACTGCTTCGTCAGTACTACCAGAGTTTGATGGTAAACCAGAAAATCTACATAGCTTCCTAGATGCACTCGATATACTCGAGCAAATCAAAGATACGCACGAAGCATTGGCCATTACCATGATAAAAACAAAGCTGAAGGGTACAGCAAGAAATTTTATTAGTAATAAGACCACAATCGCACAAATAAAAAACAAATTACATACCGCAATAAAGGGTGAATCAGTGGAGGTTTTGACCGCTAAACTACTGAACATCCAACAGCGTAGCAAAACTGCTAACCAATACACAGCGGAAATTGAAAAAATCACAAGGTCATTAGAAGGAGCATATATCTCTGATGGATTAAACCCAGACTTAGTCACGAGATATTCAACACAGGCAGCAGTTAAAGCCATGTGTAAAAACTGCTCTAATGACAAGGTCAAAATGATCATGCAAGCAGGAACGTTCACAACGATGAAAGACGCAATCTCGAAATTCACTAATAGTTGTACCGAAATCACTGGCAGCTCAAATACGATCTTAAATGTAAGACAGCAAAGTCAGTACAGGAGTATATAGCTGGTAAAGAAAATCATATCGCGGATGCATTATCCCGCATAACTATTACAAATTTAAAAGATATGTCAGTGGAAACAAACAAAATATTTAAAATAACAACAAGATCAGCTGCTAAAAAGACCAGTAATAAAACTGAAGTTAAAGAAAGTCACAAAGAGAACCCCAAAATTTACGAAGCGCTAAATAAATTTGAAGTAAAAAGACATGTCGAGCTCGTTTTCAATCCTCCGAAATTATATTTCAAAAAAGGAAAGAAAATTTGTAGCAATTTTGATACAAGCAACCTGATTGTTGAGGATAAGATTGACTTAGGACAATTCTTTACCAGGCTCGAAAGAGAAGCCGGCAATTTAGGACTTGTACAAGTACAGTAGTCCTTAGGGGACAAATTGTTTAACAAGAATTATACTGCAGTAGGCAAATTTATGGAAATGGGAAATAAAGTTCTCAAAAGGTTAACAATCGCTCTAACCCCAGAGGTTATATGTGTGACAAATCCCGGGAAAATTAAAGAAATTCTACACAAATATCATGACGATCCTATTAGTGGTGGCCACCCAGGAATAAATCGCATGACAGATAAAATCAAGCAGAAATATAGCTGGCTGAATATGAAAAATGACATACGAAAATATGTAAAGCACTGCATCCACTGCAAGAAAAATAAAATTAATAAACATATCAAAGAACCAATGACAATAACGGAGACACCTCCGAAAGCATTTGACATTGTACAAATTGACACAGTCGGCCCATTGCCAAAGTCGATAAATGGAAACGAATATGCAGTTACCATTATATGCGATCTAACCAAATATTGGGTAGCGATTCCAGTTCCAAGCAAACATGCAACAACTGTCGCTAAAGCCATATTCGAGCATTTCATCCTGATTGACGGCCAAATGAAAACAATTTTAACAGACATGGGCACAGAATACAAAAATAGCCTGTTCAAAGAACTGTGTAAATTGTTAAAAATTGAGCATAAAACTTCTACACCGTACCATCACCAGACTTTGGGTACTGTAGAACGCAGTCACCGGACATTCAACGAATATATGCGTGCATACATATCCAGTGACAAAGACGATTGGGATGAATACCTCAGGTATTTCGCTTATTGTTACAATACAACGCCATCAACAACACATAATTATTGTCCTTTCGAACTAATATTCGCAAAACAACCACCAAATTATGAATTTTTGAAAGAAAATAAAATAAGCCCGGTATACAACCATGAGGCGTATGACAAAGAAGTAAAATACAAACTTCAAATAGCACAGCAAAGAGCAAGAAAATTAATTCAAGAAGCTAAAGAAAAGCAAAAATCCAATTATGACAAAAATAGCTATAGTAAGGAAATTAAAATAGAAGATTTAGTATTAGTTAGAGAAGAGGCCTCCCATAAGTTAGAGAATAGATATACAGGACACTAAAAAGTTAAAACCATTGATAAAAATAACAACTATACTTTAATTCCAAATAGCATAGGAGATAGCAATAAAAACAAAAAGGAAATCGTAATTCATAAGAATAGGCTTAAACCAATTTAAAACCTTTTTATCCACATCAATTTAGCAATAACAAAATACATAAGCATTCCAATTTACTCAACCTTATATACGGCACAAGCCAAAAGAAAACAGAATCAAATATCAGATAAAGTATACAAACAAACAAACAAAAAAAAAATGTATGAAAAAAAAAAAAAAAAAAAAAAGAAAAACACGTAACAAAACAATGGTAACAAGATCTTAAAACAATTAAAATTTTGTCAACCCAAACAAACATTAAGCGGTTCATTGAATGAGTCAAATAGATATATATAGTTGACTACAAAAATATATATCTATTTTTTTTTAAGAGGGAAGGTGTAGCATTACATAAACACATCGCCCTTTTACTTTAATTGCCATGTACACAAACAACATTATACCCAAATTAGTTACATTGAACTCAGCGGGAGTTTATGCAAAGACTGCATTCGTCGCACATAACGAGGATCTTGTAACACTTGTGCGGACGGTCAAAGACACCGCCAAAGACAGTCGCAATGCCCAACTGATCCACAACGTCAGTTTGTCAATGCGACTGACATATTTATATATTTATTGCAACCATATGTTGACTCAGCATATTTTAGAATTATGCAGTTAGTTTGTATGTATTAGCAATATATCGGTATACATTTTAGTTCGTAAATAACTTCTAAGTATTAGTGTAAGAATTTAGTATAAAAGAAAGCATATCCAATAAAGAAGGGGATTTCTCGATCAAACCTCAGACTGAGTATTCATTTGGGTTATATGGCGATCCTGCCAGGCTTATAAGTAACTAAAATTTATATAAATTGGCTTTACACGGCGATACCGCCAGCCGAAAAAAAAACGGCAAAGAACAGCGAAGAAGAACTTATTTTCATGGTATAACTGGTGTTTTTCGTGATATGGCATATGACTGGCGGCAAAAAGCGGCAAAAGGCGGCAAGGAGTGGCTTATTTTGGTGATATGGCATGATTTCGACTCAAGAGGAGTCTGATAAAAAATTTCATAAAGAAATTGATAGACTATTTCAAAAGTGCGTAGACACACTTATTAAAGGTACAAATCAGATCCTCGAGAGTCGCAAATACGAAAAAATCGGACCTAAACCGATTACCATCAAAGAATATAGGAAAAGAAATAAACAAAATAAAATAGAAAATATTCAAAAAATACCTGCCCCACAAATTGTACATAAAAGAAAAAGGGCAGGAAGAAAAGTAAAAAGACGAATAGAATTAGCAAAGTTATATCAACAACTTAACTTTGCTACCAACTCAGATAAGAGATTAAAACACAAGAAGAAATTGAAATGTTAAAACATTAATAAAAAAAAAAAAAAAAAAAAAAAAAAACATTTTTTTTTTGAGTAAATTCGAACGCCTATGTTAAAATTTATTTACTTTAAATAATCTTTTCTCATGGATAGTGCATTGCCCGATGATCTTGACTACGAGGCAATAAACAAAATTGTAGACAATCTAGAGCGCGAAAACACATACACTGCTCGTAGATCAAGATCACGAAATAACGGAAGCAATAGATCCAATTTAAACCATTTAAGACAATCTTGGTTCTATATAGGTATGGCTAGAGAGCCCACAATGGAAGACTTATTATATCCTTCCACATTAGTAGAAGAATTAAATAGATTGATAAGGAAGGTAAGCCCTGAAGAAAATTAAAAATTGTAAATTAAAAGACGAGTTTACGAATAAATAAAAATAAAATATTAAATTCGCAATTTTCTTCTCTTTCAAACATGACTTGGTGGAAAATTGCACTAAACGGTATATTAATAGGAATAACAGGTTATGAGGTAGGAAAAGAAACCTCAGGTGAAAAAACCTATGAAACCAAATTAGTCAAATATGAACCACATCCTATTGTAGAAAACAAGGAAGAAGTTTCCGATAAGTGGTTGACTGCTTTTGCATGCGTAGCTACATGTTTAATTGTTGCAATTGCAATTCTAATAAAAAATTATATTAAAAACAAATTGAGACAATTAAACAATGTACAACAACGCGTATAACCTTCCCAATAGAAATGAATCAGTTGAAAGACATCCATGACACATTATCTGAAGAAAAAATTAAAGCTAATAACTCATATAAGTGCATAAACAAAAGTGCCCCGATATCACCAGAAACCATAATAAAGCATCTGAATATAATTTTAGAAGCTCTAAATGGCATAAGACAGGTGATCAAATCTGTAAATAACATACTTACCGAAGAACATCAAAGAGAAGCTTACCAATTTTTCTCCGCCGTACGAGATAAACTTGTATCTTCTCTAGCTAGACACAATATAGAATTTGATGAACCAAATACAACAGAAGAAAAAATTCAAATAGATTTTGTATTACTTCTATCTGAACGCGTTCCTAGCCTAACCCCCTCACCTTCATTAAGTCAAGCCACATCGGTGGAAGAATTTAAAATAGACATCCCGATAATAAACGTCACAATGCCACAAACCGTAGTAGAATTTATTAAAACTGCTTCGTCAGTACTACCAGAGTTTGATGGTAAACCAGAAAATCTACATAGCTTCCTAGATGCACTCGATATACTCGAGCAAATCAAAGATACGCACGAAGCATTGGCCATTACCATGATAAAAACAAAGCTGAAGGGTACAGCAAGAAATTTTATTAGTAATAAGACCACAATCGCACAAATAAAAAACAAATTACATACCGCAATAAAGGGTGAATCAGTGGAGGTTTTGACCGCTAAACTACTGAACATCCAACAGCGTAGCAAAACTGCTAACCAATACACAGCGGAAATTGAAAAAATCACAAGGTCATTAGAAGGAGCATATATCTCTGATGGATTAAACCCAGACTTAGTCACGAGATATTCAACACAGGCAGCAGTTAAAGCCATGTGTAAAAACTGCTCTAATGACAAGGTCAAAATGATCATGCAAGCAGGAACGTTCACAACGATGAAAGACGCAATCTCGAAATTCACTAATAGTTGTACCGAAATCACTGGCAGCTCAAATACGATCTTAAATGTAAGACAGCAAAGTCAGTACAGGAGTATATAGCTGGTAAAGAAAATCATATCGCGGATGCATTATCCCGCATAACTATTACAAATTTAAAAGATATGTCAGTGGAAACAAACAAAATATTTAAAATAACAACAAGATCAGCTGCTAAAAAGACCAGTAATAAAACTGAAGTTAAAGAAAGTCACAAAGAGAACCCCAAAATTTACGAAGCGCTAAATAAATTTGAAGTAAAAAGACATGTCGAGCTCGTTTTCAATCCTCCGAAATTATATTTCAAAAAAGGAAAGAAAATTTGTAGCAATTTTGATACAAGCAACCTAATTGTTGAGGATAAGATTGACTTAGGACAATTCTTTACCAGGCTCGAAAGAGAAGCCGGCAATTTAGGACTTGTACAAGTACAGTTGTCCTTAGGGGACAAATTGTTTAAAAAGAATTATACTGCAGTAGGCAAATTTATGGAAATGGGAAATAAAGTTCTCAAAAAGTTAACAATCGCTCTAACCCCAGAGGTTATATGTGTGACAAATCCCGGGAAAATTAAAGAAATTCTACACAAATATCAAGACGATCCTATTAGTGGTGGCCACCCAGGAATAAATCGCATGACAGATAAAATCAAGCAGAAATATAGCTGGCTGAATATGAAAAATGACATACGAAAATATGTAAAGCACTGCATCCACTGCAAGAAAAATAAAATTAATAAACATATCAAAGAACCAATGACAATAACGGAGACACCTCCGAAAGCATTTGATATTGTACAAATTGACACAGTCGGCCCATTGCCAAAGTCGATAAATGGAAACGAATATGCAGTTACCATTATATGCGATCTAACCAAATATTGGGTAGCGATTCCAGTTCCAAGCAAACATGCAACAACTGTCGCTAAAGCCATATTCGAACATTTCATCCTGATTTACGGCCAAATGAAAACAATTTTAACAGACATGGGCACAGAATACAAAAATAGCCTGTTCAAAGAACTGTGTAAATTGTTAAAAATTGAGCATAAAACTTCTACACCGTACCATCACCAGACTTTGGGTACTGTAGAACGCAGTCACCGGACATTCAACGAATATATGCGTGCATACATATCCAGTGACAAAGACGATTGGGATGAATACCTCAGGTATTTCGCTTATTGTTACAATACAACGCCATCAACAACACATAATTATTGTCCTTTCGAACTAATATTCGCAAAACAACCACCAAATTATGAATTTTTGAAAGAAAATAAAATTAGCCCGGTATACAACCATGAGGCGTATGACAAAGAAGTAAAATACAAACTTCAAATAGCACAGCAAAGAGCAAGAAAATTAATTCAAGAAGCTAAAGAAAAGCAAAAATCCAATTATGACGAAAAAAAACTATAGTAAGGAAATTAAAATAGGAGATTTAGTATTAGTTAGAGAAGAGGCCTCCCATAAGTTAGAGAATAGATATACAGGACACTATAAAGTTAAAACCATTGATAAAAATAACAACTATACTTTAATTCCAAATAGCATAGGAGATAGCAATAAAAACAAAAAGGAAATCGTAATTCATAAGAATAGGCTTAAACCAATTTAAAACCTTTTTATCCACATTAATTTAGCAATAACAAAATACATAAGCATTCCAATTTACTCAACCTTATATACGGCACAAGCCAAAAGAAAACAGAATCAAATATCAGATAAAGTATACAAACAAACAAACAAAAAAAAAATGTATGAAAAAAAAACAAAAAAACAAAAGAAAAACACGTAACAAAACAATGGTAACAAGATCTTAAAACAATTAAAATTTTGTCAACCCAAACAAACATTAAGCGGTTTATTGAATGAGTCAAATAGATATATATAGTTGACTACAAAAATATATATCTATTTTTTTTAAGAGGGAAGGTGTAGCATTACATAAACACATCGCCCTTTTACTTTAATTGCCATGTACACAAACAACATTATACCCAAATTAGTTACATTGAACTCAGTGGGAGTTTATGCAAAGACTGCATTCGTCGCACATAACGAGGATCTTGTAACACTTGTGCGGACGGTCAAAGACACCGCCAAAGACAGTCGCAATGCCCAACTGATCCACAACGTCAGTTTGTCAATGCGACTGACATATTTATGTATTTATTGCAACCATATGTTAACTCAGCATATTTTAGAATTATGCAGTTAGTTTGTATGTATTAGCAATACATCGGTATACATTTTAGTTCGTAAATAACTTCTAAGTATTAGTGTAAGAATTTAGTATAAAAGAAAGCATATCCAATAAAGAAGGGGATTTCTCGATCAAACCTCAGACTGAGTATTCATTTGGGTTATAATACATTGTCGACATGTACGCGAATATAGTAACCGAACGACTCCTATATATTCGCTTGAATCAAACCGAGTTGCGTTCTGACGAGTACATCCATTTACGAGACGCAATCGTTAATGATGGTAACGAGAATCCAAACGAATTGGAAAGAATTTTAATATTACCGTGTACATTCACGGGAAGTCCACGGCACATGCATGTATACGCACAAGATGCGATGACATACGTTAGCGCATATGGGACATGCGACGTCTGATGGGACATGCACGAAACGATACCCGAGAAACTTGGTTTCTGATACCATCACTGGCAATGACGGATACCCACTGTATCGTCGACGATCAGTTGAGGATGGCGGCAAATCCATCGTTCTGAAAGTACGAAACGTTGATGTTGAAGTCGATAATCGTTGGGTTGTGCCGATTCACCGTTGCTCTCAAAGACGTTCAAAGCACACATTAATGTTGAATATTGCAAATCAGTGAAGCCGATCAAATACATTTGCAAATATGTCAACAAAGGAAGCGACATGACAGTCTTCGGAGTAGGGAATGTGGCCGCAAAGCTCGATGAAATCCACCAATACCAACTTGGACGCTACATTAGCAGCAATGAAGTAGTATGGCGCATCTTATCATTTTCAATCCATGAACGGCATCCAACAGTAGTACACTTGGTGGTGCATCTCGAGAATGGACAGCGCGTGTACTTCACAGCAGATAATGTACGTGCAAGAGCATTGGTTCCACCGGCAACAAATTTATCTGCATTTTACTCACTGTGCCAGGATGATATTTTTGCAAAGACTCTAATTTATTCTGAGGTACCGAAATTCTACATATGGAATGCATCGGCTAAAAGTTTCAACGTCGCAAACAATATAAAGCAGTTAAAGGACATCCCAATTTGTATTCCTGTGACGCATTGGGTCGTCTGTACACTGTTCACCCGAACAATACAGAGTGGTTCTATCTGCGATTGCTGTTAATCAATGTACGTGGACCGACATCCTTCCAAGATTTAAGAGCAGTCAACGGTCAGCTGTGCGCCACTTATCAACAAGCTTGCCAGGAGCTAAATCTTCTTGAGAATGATGCACATTGGGACACTGCGCTAGCAGATGCATCGAATACTGCGCGACCACAGCAAATGCGCACGTTATTTGCCGTAATATGGACAACCTGCTTCCCATCTAATCCAAAAGAACTTTGGGAAAAATACAAGGACTACATGAGTGAAGATATTCTATATCGTTTACGCGCTGCGAATCAAAATCTGGACATTCAATTCACACCAAACGTGTATAATAAGGCATTGATTTTGATTGAAGACATATGTTTGGCAATCGCTAACAAAGCACTGGTGCTACTGGGAATGCCTGCTCCCAACCGACCAGCGAACGATATTTTCGATCGTGATTTGCAACGAGAAACACACTTTGATTCTCACGAACTGGAAACATTTGTTCAGACAAATCTTCCGCAGTTGATTCCAGAACAATGCATTGCGTATGACAGAATTATGCGTGCAATCACAGAACAAAGCGGTGGACTTTTTTCATAGATACGCCTCGTGGTACAGGCAAGACTTCTTCTTTCACTCATTTTGCCATACGATCACAAAATAATATTGCACCGGCCATTGCATCATCTGGAATTGCGGCAACTCTTTTTGATGGTGGTCAAACAGCGCATTCAGCATTGAAACTTCCGTTAAATTTGCAAAACACTGAGGCACCAACATGCAACATCAGCAAAAAGTCTGGAAAGCATTGGACGCGCTTGATAGTACGCTGCGAGATTTGAGGGGAAACACACGGATCTTCGGTTCCCCAATCGATGATGATGGACGTGATGTACATGCAGTCTGTGCCAATTATCGCGGGATTAGTCTTCTTAACATCGCGTATAAGGTTCGGTCAAGTGTATTGTGTGAAAGATTTAAGCCCACCGTCAATGAACTGATTGGACCTTATCAGTGTGGCTCTAGACCTGGTAAATCTACCACCGACCAGATATTCACAATACGCCAGATCTTGGAAAAGACCCGAGAAAGAAGAATCGACACACACCACCTTTTTGTCGACTTCAAAGCCGCCTTCGACAGTACGAAAATAAGTTTCCTATATGCCGCAATGTCTGAATTTGGAATCCCGGCAATACTTATACGGCTATGTAAAATGACGTTGAGCAACACCACCAGCTCCGTCAGAATTGGGAAGAACCTCTCCGAGCCGTTTGATACCAAACGAGGTTTCAAACAGGGTGACTTTTTGTCGTGCGATTTCTTTAACCTGCTGACGCTGGAGAAGATAATTCGAGCCGCAGAACTAAATCGGTCAGGTACCATCTTTTATAAGAGTGTGCAATTGCTGGCATACGCCGATGACATTGACATCATCAGCCTTAAAAACCGCGCAGTTAGTTCTGCCTTCTCCAAACTGGATAGAGAAGCGAAGTGAATGGGTCTGGAGGTGAACGAGGGCAAGACGAAGTATCTCCTGTCATCAAATAGACAGTCGGCGCATTCACGACTGGGATCTGACATCACTGTTGACAGCTATAACTTTGAAAATGTAGAGGACAGTCGGCGCATTCACGAATGGGATCTAACATTACTGTTGACAGTTATAACTTTGAAAAGGTAGAGGACTTCGTTTACTTAGGAACCAGCATTAACACCAATAACAGCGTCAGTCTAGAAATCCAACGCAGAATCTCTCTTGTCAACAAGTGCTACTTCCGACAGAGTAGGCAACTGCACAGTAAATTCCCCTCACGACGGACAAAAGCCATACTCTATTATTCTCTCATCATGCCCGTCCTTTTGTATGGCGCAGAAGCATGGACGATGACAACATCATATTAGAGGGCTCTTGGAGTGTTCGAGAGAAAGATTCTTCGAAAGATTTATGGACCTTTGCGTCTTTGCGACGGCGAATACCGTGTACGATGGAACGATGAGCTGTAGGAGCTGTACAATGACGTAGATATAGTGCAGCGGATTAAGAATCAGCGGCTCCGTTGGCTAGGTCACGTCGTTCGAATGGATGAAATCGTTCCAGCCCTGAGGGTTTTTGACGCGGTACCCGCGGGTGGTAGCAGAAAAGGAAGACCTCCTCTGCGTTGGAAAGACCAAGTGGGAAAAGACTTGGCTATACTTGGGATTTCCAATTGGCGCCAGTTAGCACGAAATAGGGACAGCTGGCGTGCTTTGTTGACCTCGGCCAAAATCGCTTAGGCGGTTAATACGCCAATTAAGTAAGTAAGTACAAGGATCTTCGGTGGGGCGCTGATTTTACTGTCTGGTGATTATCAACTAACACTGCCGGGTATACCACGTTCAACAACCGCTGTGAACTTGATGCATGTCTCCAATTATTAGTTTTATGGCGTCATATACAGAAATTGACTCTAAAACTAACTACAACGGGATACATCGGCTGGTAATTTTGCAAAAGAATTGATGGATATTGGAATTGGCAAATGCAAATTGATGATTCTACACAATGTATCACCTTGCCAGCAAACTTCTGTAGGATCACAGAAAGCATAGCCGAATTGGTGCAAAAGGTATTCCCAAGGATAGCACAGAACTAAAAAATCATCAGCCAAAAACATCGATGTCAATACCATCGATACCCGGCGAAACAACATATAAGTCCATCGATACTGTGGTGAATCAAGACGAAGTTGTCAACTATCCAACTGAATTCTTGAATTCGCTTGATTTGCCAGGCATGCCACCGCACGTTCTAACATTGGAAATTGGAGTACCCATCATTCTTCTTCGAAACATAAATCCACCCCGACTCTCCAGTCAAGAAAATGATGAACAATGTTATCGAAGCAACAATTTTGACTGGAAAATTCAAAGGTGAAGACGTACTGTTACCACGCATCCCAATGATCCCGGCAGATATGCCATTCGAATTCAAACGTTTGCTGTTTCCGGTGCGACTCGCTTTCGTAATGACTATCAACAAAGCACAAGGACAATCGTTGCAAGTGTGTGGATTAAATTTGGAAAATCCATGCTTCTCACATGGGCAGCTCTATGTGGCCTGCTCACGCGTCGGAAGACCTTCCGATTTATTCGTTTACGCACCAGATGGAAAAACAAGAAATATTGTGTATCCCACAGCACTTCAATAAACATCGAATTGAAACGAAACGCTGCAATTTCACAATTTTTTTCAAAATGAACAAAATCAATAAAACGACTCAAAATGAATTGAATATTTGTGTAATGTCTTTCCTTAATATTTATTTTAGTTGGTGTCGTAAAACGCGCGCAGGGTACAGCTAGTTTGTTATAAATTGTTTGCTATTTGTGTTTTTATATTCGCTGCTGCATGTCTTCATCATTTGGCTCGATTGCATCTGAAACTTCTTTTGGAATAAAGTACAAATCGTTTTTATAATACATGCAGATGTTATGAATTGCACAACATGCATTCACAATTTGCGTTGTCTTCTCTGAAAAATAATGAAGCCCTCTTGAGCCAATTATAGTTCGAAATCTATTCTTGTACCGTCTGTGTGTTGTGTCAGATAAGCTACAGGGGATATCCTGAATCACCTAATGAAATGAATGAAAATTCATTGACAATATCCGAATTAAAATTGCCTCCATACCAAATATCCAAGTATTTGACTTCCCATTATTAAAAGCTAATCTAAGTTTTTTTTTGGAACATCAGGATGTCTTGCGTCAACACCATGTCGTGTTCAGTTATCTGAAATCCGAATTGAAATAAAATTAGCATCTTAAAGGGAATATGTGATGACCGTACTTACTGTTATTAAATTGATGCTATAAAACTCCTCTCCGTTGCGTTGGGTGATTTTATACGCACGTGGGTGCCGTCCACACAGCCAATAATGCCAGGTATTCCACACTTGTTGAAGAATTGTTCTTTCACGTCGTTTTCTTTTTCCTCGGTCCTGCACATGCGTACCCACTTATGGCAAAAATGCTCCTCAAAATGTTTAAGCATTCCGCTATGACTTTTCCAACCGGCGACCGACCCATTGCTGAGACACTTTCGTTACCCACTGACTTTAGGTAGCTTCCAGTCGCAAGAAAACTTAGGAACGTTAACAATTTTAAATTTGGTGGCAGGTGAGTATTGCCATAGGTGTCCTTCACATGGATACTCACTTCATTAAAAATGTGTACGAATACTTCCTTGTTGACTCGAAAGTTTTGAACAAACCTTAAAAAAATTAAAACATAACACTAATGGCCTGATTCTCTAACTCGAAACGAGCGTTCGTCTGGTCCGGACTGTCGTTTCTTCTGGTATTTGTATTCTCGAATGCGAACTCGGTTCCCTATCGATAAACAGGCGAAAACAGCTGATTGCTGATTGTAAAAATCAAACGAAAAATCTGTTCTTATCGTTTAAGCTGCTAAAATGGATATTTCAAACAAAAAAGGCAAGAAATAATGGAAAAAAAACATTAATTATATTATATTTAATTTATTTACAGTGATGAAATGCTCCTTCACTTCGTTTTGTTTTTCCTCGGTCCTGCATATGCTTACCCAAAAATGTTTAAACATTCCGCTCTAACTTTTCCAACCGTCGAATGAAAACATAACACTACAACTACTCTGAGTCTGTCAATTCCAAAATATTAGTGCAATATCGCAGCCTCCGCCTTTGAATCCGCAATTCCTCTCCATCGGAACGTTCGCTTGCGAGAAATACTATTACTTGATAAATTTTTTTTAATCGATTTTTAAATTTCTTCATTTTTTAAATTTTAACACAATGTAAACCAACCAATTTTGACAGATTCGTTCGAGACGATAACGTAAGAACGTAAGGATGGACGATAATTTTCAATCGAAATAGAGACTTCTAAATTCAGACGATTTCATTTTGACACGAATCGTTCGTCTGGGCTTTCGATCGAGTTAGAGAATCAGGCCATTAATCTACATTCAATTAGTTTAATAAATCTGAATTATCAAATGTTATACTAAACACAACTAATGGCCAGTTTTTCAGTGCAAATTGTACTCTGTTTGTTGTTTAAACTAAGTATAAACTCAGTAAAGTTGACTGAAAGACTCCATACTGAGTTTAAACAAATCTGAATTATAAAATGTTATACTATACACAACTAATGGCCAGTTTTTCAGTGCAAATTGTACTCTGTTTGTTGTTTAAACTAAGTATAAACTCAGTAAAGTTGACTGAAAGACTGCATACTGAGTTTAAACTTAGTTTAAACGACAAACAGAGTTGAACTTGCAGTGAAAAACTTTCCCTAAGGCAAACAAAGCAAAATCGATCGAAATGAAACCGACGTGTTCTTAGTTCCGCTACGGCACAGGCGCAGAATCCATCGAAATAACCCTTATTGCCATGCATCACAAATGAAATTGGAATATAAATTTGTATGTTCGTTCCTTTGCCCCTGCGAGGGCGGTCATCTTGGCGCTGGTGCAGGGGCTTAGGCGTGCCCCACCAGGAGACGGCATGTAGCGGAGTGACGATGGAAAATTGTTTCTCTATCTCTATGCCGACTCCAAGTGGGGGCGCTGACCAAGAACCGCCACCTCCTAATCCAGGGTGTTACGCGACATCGTGCCCATTGGATGGTTTGCAGCCAGGAGGACAACCGGCTGTATTAGTACGGCGCCTCCTCGACACTGGGCCGCCTTGAGGAGTAGCGATGGCCTTACCGCAACAAGGGGCGCTGGCGCGGCGGACGGAATAATTCCCCACTAAAACAATTAGACTGCCATGCGTTGCACAAGCCGGGAAGGCGGTCGTAAGAACAAGATGGCTAAAAACAATAAAACAACAACGAAATCAGCAACGTCAGCTGCTAAAGTAACGGCACCAACTGCATCCAATGCAGCTAGGGCCAACGCAACTGCAACGAAACCCAGGTCCTCGTTTGCGGCGTTACTGGGGGTGAGTAGCTGCGTGAAAGCCTCCCAGCGCGCAGGTAGCTTATTTAAGAAGCTCACAGAAGAAGAAGCGGGCCTATTTGAGGAACACGCGAGGGATGACGAGCCGAGCACCAGCAGCGAAATCCGTCGAGAGAAGGCTTGTACGGATAAAGGTACTATTAACAGGTATGACACTTCTGTTTGTACAAATAAACCGGCCGCGGCAGATCGGTCGCTGCACCGACCCGGCCTGTCTACTTGCAGGTATGAAGGCAGAGATAGCGAGGAAAACAGAAGGAGACTCAGTAGCCACATCAGACCCCAGGTCGAAACAGGTCCGGGAGCTGACGTCGTTATGCTAGCAGACGAAGGTCCAGGAGCTGCAGGCGGTCTGCTTCCAAAGAAAGGTCGAGCAGAAGAAGAAGCAGCCGTAGTCGTACGCCCTCTAATGCCTCGCGTGGCTAGGGCTGGCAGCAGCCGAAGAGGAAGCACAGGAGAAGTAGAGCTCCCCCGCTTCCAAAACCAGGTCAGCCGGGAGCGCCAGATGACCATGAGGATGGAGGTGGAAGCCGAAGAACGGGGCAGAAGAAGTCCAAGCGAAAACCCCGCGCCTGTCAATGCACAGAGAAGCGGACAAGAGCAACATCAAAAATCCGCGCTCGTCGCAAGGCGGAGAAGCGGGGAACCCACCAGCGGGAGTGGCACCACAGGTACTGCGACTGCGGGTAAACGCAGCAACGCAGAAATATTACACCTCCGAGACTACCCACCAGCAAGCATCAGCGCGAGGATCCCCCAGCGACGACGGAGGGGTTGGAGGACGAGGGGTAACTTCGGGCCGGGGTCAGACGCGGACAGCACAGCCGTCCAGCTACGCAGATGCCATTAGGGCTTTCCGTGTTGCTGTACTGCCGAGCGACTATCCGGCGGCTGCCTTAAGCTCGGAACATCTTACCAGCCTCCAGGACACCATAATGTTCGCGGTTGCTCGGGGATGATCGCAGCCTCTGACGTTCTGCGGGGTACACTTCTGCACAGGAAGGCTCCTTGTGGACTGCAGGGACGAAGGCACAGTAAAATAGTTGGTAAACACCATACCAACGCTTGAGCGCTGGGAAGGACCTGCGCTAAGCACTCGCATGGGAAACGACATACCCCCGCTCCACAACGTCTCCTGTTTACTTCCAAGGACAGACATGGAGTCTCTGAATCACGCCATTGACTTGCTTAAAGCGCAAAATGGTGGGCTACACACCACCGCGTGGAGATTACTATCCAAGAGTGCAATGGACAACGGGATCAGGGTCAATCTATGTATTGACGAGGCGTCCTTTGAGAGCCTACGGAGGGTCGGCTTCATCGTTAACTTCCGGTACAGCGTTATCTCTGTTAGGCCATGGAAGTACAAGGCGGCGGGCAGCAAGTTTCCGGCGACTCAAGGTTCACGGTGCGTTGTTGTGGCGGCGGACCCAGATGAGTCCCAGGCCCCGACAGCTTCCACGCCCGAGCGGTCGAGCCTGCAACCGGCCCCTCCGCAACAGACATCAGTTTGCCACGGAAAACCTGGGCGTGATACTGATACAGGAACCGTGAACCTATAGAGGCCAGGTAAGGGGCCTCAACCATAACAAAAACCGGGTAATTTGGGACCTCTCCTGTGAGAGGCTCAGAGCGTGTGTAGTGCTGAAGAAGGAAATGAACTACTTCTGCATTACATAATTCCTGACACAAGACTTAGGGACGAGGACTTAGCTAAACTAACGAAGTACAGTAAAGAAATCAGGAAAGCTAAGCGTGCTAGTTTAGGTTATTCTATTGAGGCAACTCTAGTTGCCGCTAGGCTTCACAAAGCCCTGGCGAAAGGAAGCCCAGATATCAGGCCAGCAATAAGACTGCCTGACGGTACGTACACAGGATCAGAAAGAGAAAGATCGCTAGCCCTGCTTAGGGCGCATTTTCCGTATGCTGATGCGGCCCCTCGGGCTGTGGTGCTTAGGAGCACTGGACCTTCGACAGACTGGTCAGAATCAGGGAGACTGATCAGCTGGAGGTCTGTTGTTTGGGCCATCGGCTCCTTTGAACCTTACAAGGCTCCTGGGGTAGACGGCATCAGATCGGTGATGCTGAAGCAGGGTGGAGAGTTACTCATCCCTCACCTGATCAAAATAATGAGGTACAGTCTAGCACTAGGCCACATCCCAGAGCCCAAGTTATCTTCATCCCAAAGATAGGGAAGAAAGATTACTCACTAGCCAAATCATTCAGGCCGATAAGCCTTACCTTATTTGTGTTAAATACAATGAAGAAAATCATCGACCATGATATAAATCACAACGCCTTAAAGCTTGCCCCCCTGCACCCTGACCAGCACGCGTATAGGGTCGGCATATCTACGGAAACTGCACTGTACGCTCTGACAGGTGAGATCTGGGAGGTCTTTGAGTGTGGAAAATTGGTGCTCTGCGCTTTCCTTGACATCGAGGGTGCGTTCGACAACTCCTCGCATGGAAGCGTGGGAAAAGCACTAGAGAAAAGAGGAATCAAGGTTACTATACGCAAGTGGATAGCGGCGCTACTAAACACTAGGATTGCTGAAACTGTAACTGGGAACAGTACAGAGCAGCTAAGAACGACAAGAGATGCCCACAAGGCGGGTTCTGTCTCCCCTCTTTGAAGCCTAGTAGTTGAGGAACTCTTGCAGACTCTGACTGACAATGGCTGTCAAGGCTATGCGGATGACATTGTCATTATTGCAAGAGGAAAGATCGCCAGCCTTCTATGCGACGTGATCCAGAGGGGTCTAAATCTGACAAAGAGATGGTGCACGGAGGTGGAACTGAATATTTACCCCTCAAAAATGAACATCATCTTCTTCACCAGGAAAAAGAAGATACAGGGTATGAAGGACATTAAGGTGGGAGGGGTCAGAATTTCACCGTCTAATGAAGTCAAGTATCTGGTTCTAATTCTGAACTCCAGACTGAGGTGAAACACCCACTTAGAGTCAACCACCTCAAAAGCAATAAGGGCAATGATGGTGTGCAGGCGTCTTGCAGGGAAATCTTGGGGAAGCTCTCCGAAGATGGTTGTACACCATGATTGTTAAACCAATGGTTTTGTTGTTGTTGTTGTAGCGGCTAGCTACACCCCACTGGGTTGGCGGACTCCCTCAATAATTATCGTCAAGCTCAACTAACGAAAGGTCCACGAAACGAGCTGTTTCAACAGGGTCGGACCATAGGGAGAGGGGTGTTTGTTGAGTGGGTTTGGCCGGGCATGTGAATAGGTGATTGGTGTCGTGCGGAGACTCTTCACATGCCGGGCACGTGTTGGGGGTGTCGGGGTTGATCCTGGATAGGTAGCAGTTTAACCTGCTACAATATCCAGATCTGAGTTGGGCCAGAGTGACGCGGGTCTCACGAGGCAGCTGGAGCTCCTCAGCTGCTATGGGTGGTGGTTGGACTCCCAGGACTGCACTCACAGGGCGGGTGTCGATGTATTTGGACACCGACTCCCTGTGGATGCTGTCCAGAGCCTGTCGGTACGTCCTTGGGTCCAGCGGTAGGTGTACGTATGTCTGGACCTCGTCCGTCAGTTGTGAGAGATGTCCCCTGATGTGCCTGGGTGCCGGCTCCAGTGCGAGCAGGTCTCTATTGGGGTGCCCCGGACGGTGGCATCCCAGTAGAAACTGTTTTGTGAGCATAATGTTGTGCTCCTGCACTGGAAGCACGTTAGCCTCATGGTAGAGGTGTCATCAGGAGACATCCCGTCACTGTCCTGAGTGCGGTGTTCTGACAGGTCTCTAGTCTTGACCACTGAGTCCTGCTAGTTCCAGGCGACCAAATTGGCGCGGCATAATTTAGAACCGGCCGGCCAATCGCCTTGTATGTTGCCAACAACGTTTCTTTGTCTTTGCCACAAGTGCTGCCGGCGAGCGACTTGAGGACTTTGTTGCGGCTCTGTACCTTGTTGACGATTGCGGTTGTATGCGCTGAGAAGGAGACCAGGCTGTCGAGGGTGACTCCCAGGATCTTCGGGTGGTTAACCGTCGGAATGGGAGTCCCCTCGATGTGGATGTCGAGGGTGAGCCCGACCTCCTTCGTCCAAGATGTAAAAAGGGTCGCCGTGGACTTAGCAGGAGACAGCGTCAAATTCCGTCCCGTAAAGTAGTGAGCAAGGTCTGGGAGGTAGCTGTTCACTTTGGAGCACAAGCCATCAATTCCATTGCCGGTAGCCATTATCGTGCAGTCGTCGGCATACGAGACCAGTGTGACTCCCTCTGGCGGGGAAGGAAGTCGCGAGATGTAGAAGTTGAATAATAGGGGGGATAGGACGCCACCCTGGGGTACCCCCTGCTTAATTCTTCTCGCTTTTGACACTGAGTCACGGTAGCACACCGACGCTTGACGACCACACAGGTAGTTCGCGGTCCATCGCTTCAACGCCTCGGGGAGAGGTGAGGCCTCCACGTCCTTCAGCAAGATGGAGTGGCTGACTGTGTCGAAGGCCTTCGACAAGTCCAAAGCCTCGAGGACGGTTCTCTCACAGGGGCGGTTGCAGTTGAGACCACGATTAACCTGAGTGTTTATAGCGTTAAGTGCCGTTGTGGTGCTATGCACTTTCCGGAAGCCGTGTTGATGCTTCGCCGGGCTGAGGTGCTGATTGAAATGCGGGAGCAGCAGGGCCTCAAGTGTCTTAACCACTGGAGAAAGCAGGGAGATCGGCCGATAGGACTCGCCTTGGCCGGCCGGTTTCCCTGGTTTCAGCAGTGGTATCACCCTACTGGTCTTCCAGATATCTGGAATGACCAAGGTGCTTAGCGACAGGTTGAGGACCTTGGTGAGATATGCTACTCCCGCAGTGCCCAATTTTTTCAGCATCAACATACTTAACCCGTCTGGGCCAATGGATTTGGAGGCTTTCGCCTTCCCGATGGCTTCTTTCACCTCGGTGGTAGAGAGGACAATTGGTGGGCTTGGTGTTGACTTGCGCAGCCTTCTGGTGACTGACCGTTTGGTTCTGTCGGCCGAAGGATGCAGTGTAAGTTGTCGACTAAAATAGTTCGCGCATCGCTTCGGGTCCGACGAGGCGTGGTCTCCAAAGGAGATTTCTGTTCGATCATCACGCCTCGTCGGGTTGGACAGGGACCTCACGGTCGACCATAGTTTGCCCACTCCGGCACCGAGGTTGCAGGACTTCAGGTGCTCCCTCCACTTGTTCCGCTTATGAACGTTGACCAGGCGTTGGATCTCTCCGTTTAGTTGCCTAATACGGGGATTACCGGGGTCCGCCTGCCGGAGGTGGTCCCGTTCATCCGCTAGAGACACCGCCTCACCCGGGAAGTCAGGACGGATCACAGGGATCCTCCCTGCCGGGATGAAACGGGCTGCAGCGGACTTCACCACCCTGCGGAACAGGCGATCGCCTACGCGAACGTCGGTTGGAGTTGAGAGAGCACAGAAGGCGTCTTCAGTGAAGTCCTCGAACCGCTCCCAGTCAGCTTTTTTGAAGTTGACATAGGTGTGGCGATCCGAGGCAACATAGTTGGTAGGTCTGTCAATCGAGATGATTATGGGTAGGTGGTCTGATGCAAGCGATAGCATAGGTCACCACGTTATGCTATTTATCAGACCTGCGCTAGCTATTGTTAGATCTGGCGAGCTGCTGCAACTACCCACAATCCTGTAGGGGCTTCGTCGTTCATGGTGCAGAATGTCGAATCGTCTATCTGCTCTGCCAAAATATTTCCCTACGATCATTTGATAGGCTTGAGAACCAAAGATCGTGATGCGCATTAAAGTCTCCAACTACCAAACGGTTTTCACCACTGAGGAGCGCACCTATGTCAGGGTGATATCCAGCGGGGCAGCAGGAGACAGGGGGTGTATATATGTTAAATATTTCGAGCTTGACATCGCCTGACCGGACAGCAATCCCTTGACATTCTAAGGTGCTGTCCCTTGGGTCGATGTCTACATCGATGAGACGATACTGCACGGTGTTGTGTAGAATGAAGGCTAGGCCTCCACCATTATCTCGCTCGCGATCTCTACGAAGCACGTTGTAACCGTCGCAGTTCGTTAAAGCTGAGCTGCGACGTAGCTTCGTTTCTTGGACCGCAGCTATTAACAGCCCGTGCCGAGCCATGAAGGCAACCACCTCCGAGATCTTGCTCGAGAGTCCGTTGCAGTTGAACTGTAGGAGTCTCGTCTGTCTCGGTAAGGTTGTCGCGATGAGGGGGGTGAGGGACTGGATCCGAGGGCCGGCCCGTCCCGGCTGCGCATCCCGCTGTGGTTGTGAGGGCCAACGATTGTTGTGGGCGGTGTCGTGAGCGACACTGGCGGGGGGTTGTTGCGGCAGCAGGAAGCGGTAAAGCTCTCGGACCAGTCCCTTGTGGTGCGGAGGCTAGAGCACGCCCGGAAGTGGCACCAGCCCTGGCAGGCGTTACACCTGACGGAGCAGGCATTCCGGTGCACTCTGGCCCGGCATACACAGCAGATGGTGGGGGCAACCAGTATTTGCTGGTTGGCGCTACGTGTGGTGGAGCGAGGGGGGGTGGGGAGGTTTGGTGTTGCTGTGAACTCCGGGGGGCCGTAGAGGCAGGAGGGGTGCGCTGAGGCACCGGCGTGGGGGGCGCAATGGGGGATGCCGTGGAGGCTTGGGGCGCTTGAGTGCGCGAGCAACACTGGCCCACATAGGATGTGGACCACTCCCTGGTTTTCTTAAGGCCTGAGCAGACCTTAAGATGGCACCATCCGTTGCACGAATTACACCTCACCGAAGTGGAATTCGGATGGAGCCTTCTCTGGCAGATGCAGCAGAAGTAGGTTTCTGGGCCAGGGTTAGGCTCGACGCCCGCCCTGGCCAGAAGTATCAGTAGCAGTCCTGCTGCAAGGTATTGCACCCAAGGGGAGATAAGATTGGGGGTGTCCGGCAGCCTAAGTGGGGTTAGGTCGCCGAAAGAACAGTCCTTGGTCGGATGAAATCCGAGTCACTTCGGTGGCGTAGAACCGACTGTTATGGAAGTGAGACCAATGGTGTCATATGGAACGGTTGCGTGGGCCTCGATAGCGGCACTCACAACGGGGAGAAATACCCTCGCCAGGATTCAGCGTCTTGCATGCGTGTGCATAACGGGGCGATGAGAACTTACCCTACGGCCGCGCTGGAAGTTATGATTGAGCTGGAAACGCTCCATATTCACATAGAACAGGCCGCAAAGCGAACTCTGCTAAATTTTGCGAGGGAAGGCTTTGGCAAAGAAGGAGTTTTGACATCCAGGTCCAAAGACAAAATAGGGTCAAAGCTCCCACTAACACTCTTACCAAGAGATGACAGGCACAAGAAAACTACCTTCGTAAGAAACTTTGGAGTTATACTTCATGATAAAAATACTTGGAGCATTTCCATATTGGAAAATTCAAACGAGCACTTTACAGTGGTACTGGGGTGGGAGTCTACGGTCCGAGAGCTAAGATCTCGGAGCCACTGGGGGCCTTCCCCAGTATCTTCCAAGCGGTGGTGTATGCCATCAGCAGGTGCACTGATGTAAACCTTAACAGGGGATATTAAGGAGAAAACATCCTTATCCTTAGCGACAGCCAGGCAGCTCTCAAAGCCCTCTCTTCTTTTGAGGTCAAGTCCTCGCTGTTCTTGGAATGCATTGAGAAGCTTAACACACTGTCTGAAAAGAACGTTGTCACACTCCTACGGGTGCCAGGACATGCAGGTATCGAGGGCATTGAGGAAGCGGACCACCTAGCAAGGAAGGGGGCTGCCTCAACCCCTATAGGTCCGGAGCCATTTCTCGCTTTGGGCTCGCACACGGTGAGGAAAAAGCTAAGGAAATAGTGTAAAAGACTAAGGGAGCTACACTGGAAAGGCATACCTGGACTTGTCCAAGCCAAGAGACTGCTAGGGTAGTATAATATTAAAAGGTACAAACTACTAATAAACCTCCCTAAGGCTAAAGTCCGAATTCTAACAGGCATTCTGACAGGACACTGTAGACTGAAAGGCCACATGTACCAGATGTGAATCTGGTCCAAGGACCAGAGTCGTTACTGTGACCTTGCCAGGAAAAGGGAGAGGTGCCTAGCAAAAATATGGCCCAAGGAGGAGCATATACAATCCCTATCCCCAGGATCGATCATTCGATTCCTGGAGGTGCTGGGGCTGGGAGAAGTGCTGTAAAGTACATAAGGGCACAATAGACCCATCGGTCGCAGTGCTAACCTCAAATCCGAATCTATCTATCTATGTTCATTCTTATATTCGTGTTTTGTGTAACTTTTTTATTTGTATCAGAATTCTTATACAGAATCACAATTAGCAACCCCTAACAATAGCATCGCTTAGATTATTCAGCTGATTCTATTTGTAAACAAATTAAAATTAAATCAATCCACAGTCATGAACTAGCCTTTAATCTACTCAGACGTGTGTGCCTAAGAGTGTTCTTAGTTCACTAACTAGTAAAACCAAACAGCAGTTTATCAATTCTCGTTTACACTGTCCAAAGCCTCGAGGACGGTTCTCTCACAGGGGCGGTTGCAGTTGAGACCACGATTAACCTGAGTGTTTATAGCGTTAAGTGCCGTTGTGGTGCTATGCACTTTCCGGAAGCCGTGTTGATGCTTCGCCGGGCTGAGGTGCTGATTGAAATGCGGGAGCAGCAGGGCCTCAAGTGTCTTAACCACTGGAGAAAGCAGGGAGATCGGCCGATAGGACTCGCCTTGGCCGGCCGGTTTCCCTGGTTTCAGCAGTGGTATCACCCTACTGGTCTTCCAGATATCTGGAATGACCAAGGTGCTTAGCGACAGGTTGAGGACCTTGGTGAGATATGCTACTCCCGCAGTGCCCAATTTTTTCAGCATCAACATACTTAACCCGTCTGGGCCAATGGATTTGGAGGCTTTCGCCTTCCCGATGGCTTCCTTCACCTCGGTGGTAGAGAGGACAATTGGTGGGCTTGGTGTTGACTTGCGCAGCCTTCTGGCGACTGACCGTTTGGTTCTGTCGGCCGAAGGATGCAGTGTAAGTTGTCGACTAAAATAGTTCGCGCATCGCTTCGGGTCCGACGAGGCGTGGTCTCCAAAGGAGATTTCTGTTCGATCATCACGCCTCGTCGGGTTGGACAGGGACCTCACGGTCGACCATAGTTTGCCCACTCCGGCACCGAGGTTGCAGGACTTCAGGTGCTCCCTCCACTTGTTCCGCTTATGAACGTTGACCAGGCGTTGGATCTCTCCGTTTAGTTGCCTAATACGGGGATTACCGGGGTCCGCCTGCCGGAGGTGGTCCCGTTCATCCGCTAGAGACACCGCCTCACCCGGGAAGTCAGGACGGATCACAGGGATCCTCCCTGCCGGGATGAAACGGGCTGCAGCGGACTTCACCACCCTGCGGAACAGGCGATCGCCTACGCGAACGTCGGTTGGAGTTGAGAGAGCACAGAAGGCGTCTTCAGTGAAGTCCTCGAACCGCTCCCAGTCAGCTTTTTTGAAGTTGACATAGGTGTGGCGATCCGAGGCAACATAGTTGGTAGGTCTGTCAATCGAGATGATTATGGGTAGGTGGTCTGATGCAAGCGATAGCATAGGTCACCACGTTATGCTATTTATCAGACCTGCGCTAGCTATTGTTAGATCTGGCGAGCTGCTGCAACTACCCACAATCCTGTAGGGGCTTCGTCGTTCATGGTGCAGAATGTCGAATCGTCTATCTGCTCTGCCAAAATATTTCCCTACGATCATTTGATAGGCTTGAGAACCAAAGATCGTGATGCGCATTAAAGTCTCCAACTACCAAACGGTTTTCACCACTGAGGAGCGCACCTATGTCAGGGTGATATCCAGCGGGGCAGCAGGAGACAGGGGGTGTATATATGTTAAATATTTCGAGCTTGACATCGCCTGACCGGACAGCAATCCCTTGACATTCTAAGGTGCTGTCCCTTGGGTCGATGTCTACATCGATGAGACGATACTGCACGGTGTTGTGTAGAATGAAGGCTAGGCCTCCACCATTATCTCGCTCGCGATCTCTACGAAGCACGTTGTAACCGTCGCAGTTCGTTAAAGCTGAGCTGCGACGTAGCTTCGTTTCTTGGACCGCAGCTATTAACAGCCCGTGCCGAGCCATGAAGGCAACCACCTCCGAGATCTTGCTCGAGAGTCCGTTGCAGTTGAACTGTAGGAGTCTCGTCTGTCTCGGTAAGGTTGTCGCGATGAGGGGGGTGAGGGACTGGATCCGAGGGCCGGCCCGTCCCGGCTGCGCATCCCGCTGTGGTTGTGAGGGCCAACGATTGTTGTGGGCGGTGTCGTGAGCGACACTGGCGGGGGGTTGTTGCGGCAGCAGGAAGCGGTAAAGCTCTCGGACCAGTCCCTTGTGGTGCGGAGGCTAGAGCACGCCCGGAAGTGGCACCAGCCCTGGCAGGCGTTACACCTGACGGAGCAGGCATTCCGGTGCACTCTGGCCCGGCATACACAGCAGATGGTGGGGGCAACCAGTATTTGCTGGTTGGCGCTACGTGTGGTGGAGCGAGGGGGGGTGGGGAGGTTTGGTGTTGCTGTGAACTCCGGGGGGCCGTAGAGGCAGGAGGGGTGCGCTGAGGCACCGGCGTGGGGGGCGCAATGGGGGATGCCGTGGAGGCTTGGGGCGCTTGAGTGCGCGAGCAACACTGGCCCACATAGGATGTGGACCACTCCCTGGTTTTCTTAAGGCCTGAGCAGACCTTAAGATGGCACCATCCGTTGCACGAATTACACCTCACCGAAGTGGAATTCGGATGGAGCCTTCTCTGGCAGATGCAGCAGAAGTAGGTTTCTGGGCCAGGGTTAGGCTCGACGCCCGCCCTGGCCAGAAGTATCAGTAGCAGTCCTGCTGCAAGGTATTGCACCCAAGGTCGGATGAAATCCGAGTCACTTCGGTGGCGTAGAACCGACTGTTATGGAAGTGAGACCAATGGTGTCATATGGAACGGTTGCGTGGGCCTCGATAGCGGCACTCACAACGGGGAGAAATACCCTCGCCAGGATTCAGCGTCTTGCATGCGTGTGCATAACGGGGCGATGAGAACTTACCCTACGGCCGCGCTGGAAGTTATGATTGAGCTGGAAACGCTCCATATTCACATAGAACAGGCCGCAAAGCGAACTCTGCTAAATTTTGCGAGGGAAGGCTTTGGCAAAGAAGGAGTTTTGACATCCAGGTCCAAAGACAAAATAGGGTCAAAGCTCCCACTAACACTCTTACCAAGAGATGACAGGCACAAGAAAACTACCTTCGTAAGAAACTTTGGAGTTATACTTCATGATAAAAATACTTGGAGCATTTCCATATTGGAAAATTCAAACGAGCACTTTACAGTGGTACTGGGGTGGGAGTCTACGGTCCGAGAGCTAAGATCTCGGAGCCACTGGGGGCCTTCCCCAGTATCTTCCAAGCGGTGGTGTATGCCATCAGCAGGTGCACTGATGTAAACCTTAACAGGGGATATTAAGGAGAAAACATCCTTATCCTTAGCGACAGCCAGGCAGCTCTCAAAGCCCTCTCTTCTTTTGAGGTCAAGTCCTCGCTGTTCTTGGAATGCATTGAGAAGCTTAACACACTGTCTGAAAAGAACGTTGTCACACTCCTACGGGTGCCAGGACATGCAGGTATCGAGGGCATTGAGGAAGCGGACCACCTAGCAAGGAAGGGGGCTGCCTCAACCCCTATAGGTCCGGAGCCATTTCTCGCTTTGGGCTCGCACACGGTGAGGAAAAAGCTAAGGAAATAGTGTAAAAGACTAAGGGAGCTACACTGGAAAGGCATACCTGGACTTGTCCAAGCCAAGAGACTGCTAGGGTAGTATAATATTAAAAGGTACAAACTACTAATAAACCTCCCTAAGGCTAAAGTCCGAATTCTAACAGGCATTCTGACAGGACACTGTAGACTGAAAGGCCACATGTACCAGATGTGAATCTGGTCCAAGGACCAGAGTCGTTACTGTGACCTTGCCAGGAAAAGGGAGAGGTGCCTAGCAAAAATATGGCCCAAGGAGGAGCATATACAATCCCTATCCCCAGGATCGATCATTCGATTCCTGGAGGTGCTGGGGCTGGGAGAAGTGCTGTAAAGTACATAAGGGCACAATAGACCCATCGGTCGCAGTGCTAACCTCAAATCCGAATCTATCTATCTATGTTCATTCTTATATTCGTGTTTTGTGTAACTTTTTTATTTGTATCAGAATTCTTATACAGAATCACAATTAGCAACCCCTAACAATAGCATCGCTTAGATTATTCAGCTGATTCTATTTGTAAACAAATTAAAATTAAATCAATCCACAGTCATGAACTAGCCTTTAATCTACTCAGACGTGTGTGCCTAAGAGTGTTCTTAGTTCACTAACTAGTAAAACCAAACAGCAGTTTATCTATTCTCGTTTACACTGTTTTCGTGTCGGGTGATTTTGTTTTTCATACTAAAGACAAATAAATACTAAATTATGTATTAACAAACCGTTACAATAGGTATACTAGATAGCAACAAAATGCCGTCACCACCAGAACTGCTGGATAAATCAAGAAATAGATTTGCTTTACTGAGCGAATTTGACGACTACAAATCCAAATATTCATTTCCTACTCTCCCATACAAACAAGCATCACTCAATCAGCCAAAGTACATAATTATTAAATCAGCCAACGACGAACTGAAAAACTTGAAACCTTTCATCATTAAAAAAGCAATAGACGCAATACCTTCTCAAATCGAGAACATAAAGCAGCTCAAAGCCGGATCATTACTAATACTAACACGCAATTCCAAAATTGCCGAGAAATTCCTCAAAATAAAAACGATCGCTAGTCTTTGTCAAGTTACAGTAAAATACCACGACAATTTAAATACAATCAGAGCAGTTATTAATGCTCCTTGTTTAAATTATGTTAGCGGCGAAGAAATTGTTTACTCGTATGATTGAAGACAAACTGATTCCCACTGGAAAAATTTAAACAAACACAAGAAATATTTAAAAAACAAAATGAAAAATGCTCGCCAAAATACAACGAACACAATAAACCTACCGTTAATCCAAAAAATACATACCCAAGCATCAGCAAAGCTAACCAAACTACACCCATCATCAGCCCACAATCTTCACCAACACCAACAACCTCGACCATGGGAAAACGTCCCGCCTGGTCCGCAGCATTAAAATTTAACACAACAAAACTGCAAAAAACGCAGACATCTCTTCAAACCAAGGGCAATACCAGTAACAAAACAAACAAACACAGAACTGAATCAACAAAAAAATTCAACCAACAGAGTAAATAAGAGAGATGTCAATCGAGTAGGACGTGTGTGTGTGTTGCTCTAGAGTTTTAAAGTTTTTTTACTGAGCGAATTTGACGACTACAAATCCAAATATTCATTTCCTACTCTCCCATACAAACAAGCATCACTCAATCAGCCAAAGTACATAATTATTAAATCAGCCAACGACGAACTGAAAAACTTGAAACCTTTCATCATTAAAAAAGCAATAGACGCAATACCTTCTCAAATCGAGAACATAAAGCAGCTCAAAGCCGGATCATTACTAATACTAACACGCAATTCCAAAATTGCCGAGAAATTCCTCAAAATAAAAACGATCGCTAGTCTTTGTCAAGTTACAGTAAAATACCACGACAATTTAAATACAATCAGAGCAGTTATTAATGCTCCTTGTTTAAATTATGTTAGCGGCGAAGAAATTGTTTACTCGTATGATTGAAGACAAACTGATTCCCACTGGAAAAATTTAAACAAACACAAGAAATATTTAAAAAACAAAATGAAAAATGCTCGCCAAAATACAACGAACACAATAAACCTACCGTTAATCCAAAAAATACATACCCAAGCATCAGCAAAGCTAACCAAACTACACCCATCATCAGCCCACAATCTTCACCAACACCAACAACCTCGACCATGGGAAAACGTCCCGCCTGGTCCGCAGCATTAAAATTTAACACAACAAAACTGCAAAAAACGCAGACATCTCTTCAAACCAAGGGCAATACCAGTAACAAAACAAACAAACACAGAACTGAATCAACAAAAAAATTCAACCAACAGAGTAAATAAGAGAGATGTCAATCGAGTAGGACGTGTGTGTGTGTTGCTCTAGAGTTTTAAAGTTTTTTTACTAACCAAAAGGTTGAAATTTCCACTTAAGTTGTGCTTAACTTGTGAACGTGCTTGCAGCGATCTATTCCAAATACTGAGTCTAACTTTAAACATCGATATGTCCTCAACACAACGCAAAAACCCATCACGCAAAGCTGCATCGCCCCCGAAAACACCATTGGCGCCATCATCACTTATGGTTGACAGATTTGAAAAAAATATAGAAGAGCAAAGAGTCTATATAATTGAAGAGCTGACGGCAGTTATGAAGAGTTCGGAGGAAATAGTTATGCAGAAAATTGGTGAGTTAGCTGCCGAGACAGCGAATTTAAAGCTAACGATAGCCGATTCAAAAGAGAGTAACTGCAGTTGAGAACTCCTGGGCTGACGTTTATATTGCTGCTGCTCGCGCTCAACTCAGCGAAATCGAAAGCAGTGCGGTAGCCACTGATATTATAAAAAACGGCATCCCGCAAACTGTAGATGAGAATTTGTCAAATGTGTTTGGGGAAGTTTGCGGTCGCGTGCAATACAAAACTCCGCAACTGCGTGATGTGTTCCGTTTGCGAAGTGCGAAAAACAAAACCCAAAAAGGCAATAACAATAAATCCATTGCTACTTTTTGCAAGATAAATAAGAGTTCGCTTGCACTCTCAGACATTGACCCGCCAGGTTATGGAAAAATTTATATGCATGAGAGCTTGCCAAATATGCTGCGAGAAGTCATGTCATATTCCTCTGAGCTTAAGAGAAGCTTGGCATCAGCATTCTCCATTCGTGGGAAGGTTTTTGTGCGGATAAAGCCCAATGAAGACCCTCAACAAGTGTGCACCAAAGCTAATGTCGATACTCTTGCAAGCAACACAACGAAATAATTTGTATATACATACATACAAATAAAAAACTAATTAGACTACTTTTAATGCTTTTATGTTTTATTTGTACAAACATCTGTAGGAATAGCTTACATAGTTGGTTTATCAAGAATTATTTCTCTTACGCTGTTCATTTCTCTTATCAATTCACTATTTTTATTTTTATTTATCTTTGCTAAAAATGCTTTTCATTAATACATCGTTGTATATCTTTGCATTGCCAATTTGAAGTGCTTTTACTTATGCCTGATGACTATGTATGATACCGCTGTAGGCTCCGACGAAGAACCTACACTATAAAAAAAAAAACAATAAATAAATAAATAAACTAATAGAAAGTAATAAATAAAGCAAAAAAAAAAAATTTATAATCATATACACATATATATAATTTATATTGTTTATGAACTTTAATATCATCCAATGGAACATAAAAGGATTCTTAAACAATATGAGTGAACTCAAACTCTTAATAAAAGAACAAACCCCAGATTTTGTTTCACTACAAGAAACGCCAACACAACTTCAAACCTTATTCTACAAACGGTTACGTAGGCTATTTTCAAAACTCATCAGCGAATACCACCTCCAAACAAGGAAAATGCGCGCTCATTAGAGCCAATATTCCACATAAATGCATTTCATTAAACACGGACTCACAAATCTTAGCTGTAGAAATAAACTGCAACATAAAATTCACAGTAATTTCTTACTATTTCCCTCCACTACTCGTACAACAAATTCCATCCAAAGAAATCACAGATCTACTAGTATCCACACAAACTCCAATCGTTTTCTTAGGTGATTGCAACAGTTGGAAACAAAAGAGGTAAAGCCGTGGAGTACATAATCAATCAATCAGATCTTTCAATCTTAAATGATGGTAGGCCGACTCATATTTCAACCCATGGAACACTCACCCATGCTACTCTCCAAGCCTACTTCCAATGACCACATGGAACATATTAGACGATCTCTTCAACAGTGACCATTTTCGCATTATCACAAAAATTACCTTATCCCAGGTAAAGAGAAACACCACTTTGAAAAAAAGTTTTTACTCAACCTCGCCGATTGGAAAAAAGTTCAACGAAACTATTGAAGAAGAGCTGTCGAATGACCGCATTTAAAAAACATTAACAATGAAGCTAATAACATAGCAACATGCATCCGTGTAGCAGCTAACATTTCTATTCCACAATCGTCCAGTAAAATAAAGAAACACGTGCCTTGGTGGAATAAAACATTAGCAAACCTCCGCAATCAAAAAATGACGTCCTGGTATACCTTCCAAAAATCTCCTAAACAACAAAATCTTCTTGAATATAAAAAGCGTAACGCCATCTTTCGAATTGAAATGAAACGCACAAAAAAACGACTTTTGAAGATTTGTTAGTTCGATCAACATAAATTCTACTTCACAAGAACTATGGAGCAATGTTCGGAGACTAACTAATCGTAATAAACAGTCATCGATATACGCAATAAAAACAAGTCAAGGGGCAACAACCGAATCGAGGCCTATATCCAACCTTCTCGCTCACTACTGGTCTGAAAGTTCCAATGACTGAAATTTCGATAGTCAATTCATTCAAGCAAAAAACTCTTAAATAACACTAAATAAAGCAACTAACCCAGCCGCCGAAAAAATGGAAACCCCTATTTCAATGGACTAGTTACAACTTTAAAAAAAACTAAAGGAAAAACGCCAGGCTTTGACCGAATCTTATGCATGATGATTAAGTAATTAAATGTATCTGCAAAGACAAGACTTCTTACTTTGTACAACATCATCTTTAATACGGGCACTACGCCACAAAACTGAAAATGTGCAACCATCGTCCCCATCGCAAAGCCACAAAAAGAGCCAACCCTGCTCGAATTCTAGTGGAGAAAATAGTCACGACACGTCTACTGTGGTTTATTGAAATAAAAAGACTCATTTCATCTAACCAGGTCGGATTCCGACCAGGAAGAGGATGTACAGATGCTCTGTTACATATCGACTACCATGAAGCAAAAGCTTTATCTACACACAACCACATCTCCATACTCTCGTTAGACTTTGAAAAGGCGTTTGACAGAGTAGGAGCACACGTAATTTTAGGGAAACTTCATAAGTGGGGAGTTGGACCTAAAATATTCTACTTTATAAAATCATTTCTCCTTAACCGTAGAATACGAGTCAGGGTTAACGGTGTTTACTCGAATCTATATTCACTGATTAATGGAATACCTCAAGGGTCACCACTTTCAGTTTTAGTTTTCTCAATTGCCTATAGTGAAATTAGCAATGTTATAAAAACACATAAACTAGTCAACCACTGCGCCTATGCTGACGACATATGTATATATATTATGCAACGTTAGAGATGCCAAAGATTCTAACGAGGTCCTTGAAAAAGTGCCAAGAGATATTGACAACTGGACATTAAATCCGGGGCAAAAATCTCGCTGGAGAAAACCAAAAAGCTGCACATTTGCAGAAAGATTAAATGCTGTTCCCACAACTTTTCAATCACACTGAGACAACATAGCATCGAAAACGTCGATGAACTGCGAATTCTGGGTATCATGTTCACTAAAAACTACACGTGGATGCGACACATATTAAAATTAAAAAAGGATTTACTCCCGAGAATCAATTTAATATCATATTTATCTTACAAGGGATACGTTCACATAAATACACTCATACACATTACGAAAACATTAATTCTTAGACAACTACACTTAACATCATAAAACCCATTTACCCCAAAGCCTTCAGAACTAGTCTCTTCGCTTTCCGCACCACACCAATTAAAAACCTTTTAATTGAATCGGCTTACCCACAGTGGAAGAACGGATACACGAGATAAATTCCAAATTAATTCTAAAAATCTATTCCCAAATACTTCCGTAATTAGAGAAGACATACAAAAACTTCTCCCATCCAAACGAAAATTCAACGTCACTCCAGCTCTGCTCAAAATTATAAAACTTCGCCGCAAGAAGAAAAACCACGCATACCCCGAAAACATAGTCCAACTTGGAATTTAAATATCCACTCATGCGATACCTCTTTACATATCTACAAAAAAGACAACACTTCAAATCTAATGTTTGAACAACTGTTTCTTGAGAGGGTCAATACCTATAAAAATAACGGCAGGTCCATCGTATTTACCGACGGATCAAAAATACAAAACAATATTGCATACAGTATAACATCAGAAACTGGGGACTATATTAGTTTAAAATCCATGTTCGCATATTCATCAATAGTCTCGGCAGAAGCAGCAGCAATACACGAAGCCTTGGTATTTGCCCTCCAGAAAAAGGCAAACACCTGGGAAACAATTAACGAAATAAGGGAATTACTGATAAGAATCAGCTAGTACTCATGCTACTATGGTGCCCAGGGCACGTAGGAATAGAAGGAATCACCTATGCTGACAATGCCGCGAAATTCGCATGCAACGCTCCAACAATAACCAGCCCAAGAATAGAAAAACTTGACGTAAAACGACACACATATAAATTTACGCATAACAGAAGAG
The DNA here is from genome assembly GCA_963971545.1 of Philophylla caesio. Classification (NCBI taxonomy): domain Eukaryota; kingdom Metazoa; phylum Arthropoda; class Insecta; order Diptera; family Tephritidae; genus Philophylla; species Philophylla caesio. Next base: position 20,941,248 of record OZ020605.1, read on the forward strand.
AGACGAGAAGCACTAAAAACCTATAAACACTCGCACTACTCCGGCATCAATAAGGAATATACCCCTCCTGGCTTCAGGCCAGAATTTTTTCTCGTCTTCGTCTTGGGCATACAACTCAAACACAGCAGTACATTTTAAAGAAAACAATCAACCCATTTGCACCGTCTGTAATACTAACCAAACACTACACCACATCCTAAATGAAACACGTCATTGCAAGGAAGAATATCCTCAATTCCGAAAACATTGAAAAAATTGCCAAATTCATCAAAACAATAGAAATTACAATATAAACATAAGAGAAAAAGTGCAAAATTTACAATCAACCTGATGGCCTCAGTAGCCAGTGCTAAAAAAAACATTTTCTTTAGTACTGGTATTCGTACTAGTATCTTAATAATAATAATAATAAATCAATCCAAACGATAAAAAAGAAGAAAATTACAAAAAAATATGTAATATTTGCTGTTGAATTAACTTGTTTTGCGTAACTTTTTTATTTGAATCAGAATTCCTATACTGGATCTGCGACAATTGGCAACCCCTAACAATAGCGTCGCTGAGTTCAATCAGCTGATTCTATTTGTAAACAAATTAAATTAAATCAATCCAAACGATAAAACAGAAGAAGTGCAACGTGCATCGAAACTTGCCCCTAGTGGGGCGGGGTGTAAAGGCACCCTGTATCTTTATTATTGTTCTGCTTTACACTTGTTCGCTGTTATCGTGCCAACTTCATAGATAATATGACACGAAACTGTCTTTCGCTGCTACTGAATTGGTCCCCTGAACTCACGGTTTGAGCTGGCAACAATACCGAATCAGGGGACCACGAACAGAGGGAAATGCGTTAAAGAAGCTATCAAATCAGTGCAATTTTATTTGGATAAAATATAGATTGATGTTATTATTTTACGAAATGTTGCGTGTAAATCTCTAAGTAAAGAGATAAATTTCATAGTTTAGGAATAAAAAGTACTTGGATTTTAGCTTTACATGAAAATATAGTTTTTTATTAAAAAAAAAACATATCATGAAAATATTTTTCAAAGAGAACTAGACAGTTATTGCATTTTAAATAACCGCAATATACATATATATATTTCTGTATATAAAAATACGCATCATGTTGTAAGTTCTTATTTTTGGCTATGGGGTAGCTGATTGCACATATGTACAACATATTTATGAATTTCTGTGATTTGATGTTGTTTTCATGTTGATTTCAATAGTTTGTGATTTTTTGGTAAGAGGGTAAATGATAACGTGTATTTCTTCTTATATTCATAGCATTTTAGTTAATTATATTTATGTACATATATACTTCAACGGTGGTGTGGAAACTGCAAAATCTCCAAAAAAATAAAATGAATACTCCCAAACCACATTTCTTACATAGGGCACTATAGGAAAATGTTATAAAAATTGCGGATTTTGGCAGCGCTCTCACTAAGCAAAGAGTTTCGTATCATATCGATTCCTTCCCATAAGAATGTATTAAAATTGTTCAGGAATCAAAAAAAAACGTCTCATTTAGTTATTTAGTTGTGTATTTTATTGAAAGGAACATATTTGGAAAGCGATTTTCAGAATACAAAACTTAACATCATTGCAAAACCAAAATTTTAATCAGATAAGAAGTTTTTGTAGCATAGTACATTTTCGTGGTCAAGACATAGGCGCTTGATACAATGGTAAATGGCGCTTAAAACATTGACATGGACACAAAAAATAAAGGGTTGAAATAAATTGTGTCGTTTAATTTATTTTTTTTTTTCTGTTAAACAATAAAATTAATAAAAATCTATATAAAATATTTTTTTTTTATAATCTATATAAAAAGTAACAAAACATTTATTTCAAAACAAAAATTCAAAAAGGACACTTTAGGATTATTGATTAACAATATAATAAATAAAAATCTGTATTAAAAGAAACCAACATTAATTTCAAAAAAAGAATTCAAAGAGGACATTTGAGGATTATTGATTATGATATAATAAATAAAAATCTATATAAATATCAACATAAATTAATTTTAGAGAACAAAACGGAAATTTTAAGATTATTAATTATCATTTTGATTGTCAAACAAATCAGGGGATGATTTAGAAAAAATGAAAATATTAGATTCCGTAATCTTGAAATTAGTTTGCTCCTTGGTTTTTACTCCTTGTGTTGGAAAATATTTAAGCGCTTCTTTTTTCCAATCGCGGATAAATTTGTATGTCAACACTACCACCTCATAAGGTTTGGGATTTATCCTGGCATTGGAAATCAGAGTAACCCATTCTGATGGTGTCCAAATTGTCCTTTTTTTGACAAATCTCTCTATAGTAGCATGCACAGAATCAAAGGGCATGTAGGTATGGCCAGGAAGTAGAAATGTTAATTTAATTTCGTTAATGTGTTTAACTTGTTTTTGTATAAACAAAAAAATCATTGTTATGATTTGGCGATTTTTATTTTGTCCAGGACAGCTTAGACAGTATAAGGAAATTGATGTAAAAGTTTTACTCTCATCGACGATTTTCAAGTACTGATTGAGGATTGTACAAATTTCATTTGCTCCTCGCATTCCATCAACTTCACCCCACACAAAAGCATACGCATTATGTGTTTCACTCTCATAAATTGTCTCGTTATAAAACGAGTATGTGGAACGCTTAGAACTTTTTGCAGGTCAAAACTAGCACAAACAAATGATGGTGAACTCTTGGCTTTTTCTTGATCTTCCATAAACAGTTTATGGCTCGTCTCTTTCTGTAGAGAATGTTTTGTCACTTTTACTTTCTGTGTTTAATCCAGTTCATGGTCCTAATAGGATTCGCAAAAAGTACACTTATCTTTTTTGGGAACATGGATGCCAATGTTGTACGTTTTGAAAATTCCGCGAAAAATTTTTTCGGAGACAAAATTTATACCCTGTTCCACTTGGATTTCTTTGAATTTTCTGTAAAGGTTAGAAATACTACAACACTCGGTGGGCTAGTAAGTTCTATTGGTCCTAGAACGGCAATAGTTTGTTGGAACCCTTGGTAAGCAAGTGCAAACGGCTTCTTTTACATCAACGGACGTAGCATTGAACGTAGCTGCTGCACCCCTTTGAGTTTTCAGCAAAAACTGCACACATACTTGTATTATTTTCCCTTCAAAATTTATAAAATATTTTCTTGTTTCTGTCTTCTTTTCAATTTCTTTGCTTCGTCGCCTTTTGATAGGAACACGATCAACGCAGGATAAAATCCAATCTATTTGCAGGGTATGTGGCAGTTTCCAATAAAAGTCAAAAACTTTCTTGCCTTTGCAACTCACTTAATTTGGTTGCACATTTGTTTTGGCAGCTCTTGCATGGATTTCTTTGCACAGATTTTTGTTTTTTCTCAACCCGAGCTTTTTTCGATTTTACCCCCTCAATGGCCATTACTTGCGGCTTTGGATTCTTGTTTACTTTTTGGCGTTGTTCTATTTCATCGGCACTTGAATTTTCTATGGAATCGTTATGACAAGATGAACTTCCATCTGTTTCAAACGGATCACACTCAGACCCAGATCCAGATTCAGATGGTGCAGACAAACTCCTCCTGCCCGTAGTACATTTTGTTTTTTCAAAATGATTAAGCTAAAACAAAATTCATAATTGTATTTATCTCACCTACCTTAAAATATAAACATGTATCAAGAATCAAGGAGCTTATTTACTTACTTTCATTCCTTCATAAGATTGTTTTGCTAATTCAACCATTTGTCTAGTTCTTGAATGAAACACAAATTGCCTTTTGCAATCTGGCAAATATTCATTCATGGTAAAATTATAAATAGTTTCACAAAAATATCACGAAACGATACACTAACTTCACACCGAAAAAAGTACGATAACAACTGACGAGAATAAAAGGAACAAAATAACTCAAAACAAAACCAAAGCCTACTTACTTCATTCAAATATTTGAAATAAAATCAACTGCTATCTGTGCAAAGGTATTTACATACAAAAATACGCTTACAACCGACAAGACAAAAACAACCACAAAATAAATGGGAAAAAAGCAGTAGCCTACTTCATAGAAAAATTATTTAAACTCAAAGACATTCGTAATCTGGAGTGTTATAAGAGACAAAAATTGATCAAGTTCTAGTTGGATGAGTGTGCTAACCCAACAAAACATCAAAAAAATATTTTTCAAACCTTGGAGAAATTCATAGTTCTCAAGTTGATATCCACCGTATTTCTCCAAATTTCTCAAACCTTGGAGAAATTCATAGTTCTCAAGTTGATATCCAACGTATTTCTCCAACTCTTCTCAAACCTTGGAGAAATTCATAGTTCTCAAGTTGATATCCAATGTACTTCTCCAGTTCATATCCAACATTGGATCATAAGTGGAGATGAAGTTGAGAATATTAATTTTCTTCACTATGGCAACACTACTGCAAACAGCTGTTTTTATTGTAGAGAAATATACAATTGGTAGCATTGTGAAATCGTATGTACATACATTCGATAGAAAATAAGTGACGCGTAGATACATACATTTTAAACGAAATTTAGTCAACAAAATTTAATGTGAGTGGAAGAATAAATAATTATTAAAATACATAATGTTTTCTTAAAAAAAAATAAAATGTGTAGTGAATCACGTGGTAGAACTGCTGTCTGCACACAAACAGCAGACTGACACCTTGCCTGTGGCGCCATCATCATCGATCAGTAACCAGAATTATCCCAGTGTGACGGACAATATTTCCAGTATTGAGGACAGTTCCTCAGAATCTGATAACTCTGAGGAAGATTTATTTATAAAAAAAGTTGAATTGAAAGACAAGTTAGCGTTATAGGCGGATAGGGCGAATAGTATACTTGAAATCTTAAGCGAATATATAAGTGCCCTTCCGAAAGACGCTAGAACGTTGAAGTCTACTCCCAAAGCAGCACCTGTAGAGAAAATGGGGACAGGAGAGTACGTTCATTATGGCCTCAAAAATGCATTAAAAAAAAGCAAGAGTACGTAAAACGGACCAAAAAATAATGAAAATATAGCAACTTAAGGATAAACGTACTAAATATCATTATTATTGAATTATCATTTTTATTTTAATAGTTTATAATTTTTAAGAATTCGTACAATGACTAATTACTTTATTTACATAACCAAGTAATTAGTATATGTATTCATACATTTTTACTTGGTTATATAGAAGAATAATGGTGATCTATAGAAGTTCCTGAGCATTTTTGCTCCTAATCGTATTCGATTTTTGACTTTATATAGAACAGTTTCAATTTTATTATGTTAGCATTTAGAAATAATTAATTTACATATTTTTTAAAAAGAGAAGAAAGTAAATTTAACAAAGCAATAAAACTATCAAAAGCAATAAAACTATCAAAAGCAATAAAGTACGAGTATAATGAATTTACATACATTTATTCACGGTGTTTTAAATTCAAACGAAGAAAATATATTTTCGATTTTTATTTCAGTACTGCTACTAAACGTTTGAGACCAATTGGAGAATCACATTTGAGATCAAGTTGAGATGCACTTGAGAAACAACGTTGGAGGTTTGAGAAATACCTTAGTTCTCAACTTAACCTCAAGTTGAGCTCAAGCCTAAATGTTTATTGGGAAGCGACAATTTCGGGTAAACTAAGCGACATCTGACAAAATTTTTGTGTGGACCTTTTGTTGTTTACGACAGTAAGATTTTTAAAAATGTCGCTTAGCATAATTACTTTGGCGGATAATACAAAATTCAGGGAGCAACATTATTCCAGTGAGAAAACTTGGCGGTTGATACAATTTTATTTTCTCTCTAGTTTCCTTTGGATCCATGATAGGGCAGCGAAGTCCAGGCCAAAATGTGGCGCTTAACTTCTAGTATAGTTCCACATCAAAAAGTCATTTTCGAAAAAAGTGTCGCTTCCCAATAAACATTTAGGCTTGAGCTCAACTTGAGGTTAAGTTGAGAACTAAGGTGCTTCTCAAACCTCCAACGTTGTTTCTCAAGTGCATCTCAAGTTGAGAATCATAGCGTTCTCAACAAAAAGGGCATTTTTTTTTGTATGGCAATAATTATGATTCTCAAGTTGAGAAAAAGTTAGTTCTCAACTTGATCTCAAATGTGATTCTCCAATTGGTCTCAAACGTTTAGTAGCAGTACTGAAATAAAAATCGAAAATATATTTTCTTCCTTTTGAATTTAAAACACCGTGAATAAATGTATGTAAATTCATTATACTCGTACTTTATTGCTTTTGATAGTCATATGAAAATACCAGAAAAATGAGAAGAGTTGTAGAAATACGTTGGATATCAACTTGAGAACTATGAATTTCGCCAATGTTTGAGCAAATTGGAGAAATACGTTGGATATCAACTTGAGAACTATGAATTTCTCCAAGGTTTGAGAAATTTGGAGAAATACGTTGGATATCAACTTGAGAACTATGAATTTCTCCAAGGTTTGAGAAATATTTTTTTAATGTTTGTTGGGTTAATACATTCTTACGGGAAGTTATCGATATCATCCAAGGTGTATCTATAAGGTGGTAGCGAGGGCGAATTCATATAAAAAGCGAATCCCTAGTGTATGTTGTTTGTGTAATTTTGCGAGCACAATGTCAATATCTGAATTCGCCCAAAATTGTTCATGTAAATTGTTTGTGTAATTTTGCGAGCAAAATGTCTAAATTCTGAACTCGCCTTAAATTTCCATGCCAAAATAAGACACAACAATTACCAAAATTGAATTGGAAAATTCTCATTTGTAACATTTTTCTACTTAGAAAATCTAATTGTGGACGCATTTCGTGCAACAGCGTCAGTGCAGTGTCTAGCAGGCTCTGGCTGTGTTATGACTCAGTACTTAAATATATTAAGTTTCTGGGAAGACGAGTGATTACTGCGCGACAATGTAAAGTGCAACATTTCAAAATTATGTTCTAAGTAACATGGAAGTTTGAGTTTCTATGTGTTATATGCATACATAGCATTCAACATTCGAGTTTTTTGTATAAATAAAACATTCGAAAATATATGCATATATTTTAGTATTTATTAAATCAATTGTGTAATAATATATGTGCATATATTATATGTATATGCGTTTTTATTTATGAAGCTATACACATAGAAATAAACAATTCAGGTGAATTGGAAAGGAAGAACAAGCAATCATCTCTTGGGATTATACCACCTTTTATAAATTCGCCTTGATATCATCTTTGCCTACGTGGCAGTGGCGAGGCATTTAATGTGATTCATTGTGAAAAACGAGCAAGAAGGCATTATACACCAACCAGATATGATGAAGAAAAACAATTTGAAAACATGACACTCCCATACCGCGCAGCCTTATGGAAATAATAATTTTATACAACGAAAACCCCAAAATTAATAGTTTTAAAGCGTGAATATAGCCAATAATTGTATTCCTTTATTAATAAAAATATTCTTCAATTACAAAATATTCGCGTATAATCATTTAAATACAAAGACAGTAAAGTATATCACCGCCGCATATAACATTTACAACTATGTTTATACTGAACAAATTTTTACTTGCAACAATTCGCAAATAAGAAGAACTGATTGCAATTGTACGCTGTAAAGAAATTCTTAAAGTTTTCTTAAAGACATCATAAAGTTTGATTGGTATAATGTATGTACATATATAAAAGGCAGTAAATATGCGTATCACTAAAGAATTGAAGTGGTGCGTCCTCTTACACAAAAAAATCCTCAGATTAGTAAACGAGAACGACCCTTCTTAATTGACGACATGTTGCAAATGAAAAAGTATGGTTTCAAAATGCCCAGATAACTTTGTCGCTTGCGACAACAAGATGCAGAAAGCATGCGAGAATTTGAAGCAGGTGTATTTGAACAGAGCTAACCCCACAACTCTGCACGCAATTTATGTTTGCCCGCAATCGCCTTTCTGAAGCAATCTAGGGATGTAAAAAAAAATCGATGTATCGAGCAACATCGATGGTCGTGGCTTTAAACATCGATGTCTGTCGATGTTTGTGTGAATTCGATTTTAAGTCAAAACATCGATGTTTTCAAAAACATTGGAAATGTTTCTTCGCTAATTCTGACTACTCCATTTTGTGCGCGCTTTTAAATTTTGTGCGATCGTTTGATAAATTAGTATTTTCATGGAATCATGCCCAAGTAAGTTCATTTAATATATAAGAAATAGTTTAGATAGATAGATAGATATAAGTAGAGGGATGCACTGCGGCCATGGCCGTCCCAGGGTGGTTCCCCGTCTGCGCGCCACAGCCACACATTCCATGAGCAGGTGCTGCGGAGTCTCCTCTGCCGAGTCACAAAAGCGACAAAGGTCGCCCGACGAGATCCCTAGTTTGTGTAGGTGACCCCTCAGTCTGCTGTGACCCGTCAGAAAGCCTGTAATAATCCTCAGTTTATTCCTAGGAAGGTCTATCAGAAGCCTGTATCTCTTCCGGCTATACCCCCCAAGAAGGCTGTTTGACTGTCTGAGGCCGGCGATATTGTGCCAGTGTTGGTTCCTCAGCCCATTTGTCTCTTTCCTAATCTCCTCTCTTATGGCACCAGGTCCCACCGCGAGGAAAGGTTCAGGTCCCACGGGGGTTGAGGCCGCCGCTTCCCTGGCAAGCAGGTCGGCGGCTTCGTTGCCATCCACCCCCATGTGTCCCGGTACCCAGGAGTAGGATCCGGTTTTTCTTAGCCAGGGCGTTCAGTCTCTCTATGCACTGAAGAACTAGTGCTGATTTTACTTCATAAGAAGAGAGAGCCCTGAGCGCCGCCTGACTATCGCTTGAAATTAAGATTTTCCTGTGTTGTAAGCTCTACTCAGATTTATCTCTGCGCATAAGCTAATGGCAAATACCTTCGCTTGCAAGATGCTTGGGTAGGCCCCCAGTGGAGCCGAGACATTTGATCTGGGACCATGTACGCCCGCCCCAATACCCTCCGGAGTCTTTGAGCCATCCGTATACCACCTCAGAGTACTCTTCCGGATGTGATGATCCAGGATTGGGGTCCTCCAGGTGGCCTTGCTGTGTAACTCTACCTCAAACTTCCTGTTGAAGGTTATTTCTTTGAATAAGTCATCACGGGGGAAGCACGCCAGCGGGAGCTGAGAGGCTAGCGTCTCCCCAGCCTTTAATGACTGCAACTTGTCTCTGCCAAATCCTTCTTCTATAGAAAAGTTCAGCAGAGTTCTCTTTGCCACTTGATCAATGGTTAAATGAAGCAGTTCAGGCTCCAGAATTACTTCTAGCGCGGCTGTAGGGCATGTGCGCATCGCCCCCGTAATGCACACACACGCCAGCCGTTGAAATTTGGCAAGGGATTTCCTTGCCGAAGCCAGGGCGACTCTGGATCCCCACGCGACCGCCCCATATGTAATCATAGGCCTTACTATCATGGTGTACAGCCACCGCAGGACCCTGGGACTGCAGCCCCAGGACTTACCTGCAAGACGCCGGCACACCATTAATGCTCTTGTAGCCCTAGAGGTTGCCGCCCCGACATGGGCCCTCCACAGAAGCTTAGAATCTAGTATGAGACCCAGATATTTCACCTCTGGTGAAGGGAACGATAGCTGTTTTGGAAGGATTGATACTGAGGCCAACCTCCAAGCACCATTTCCTTGCAATATTTAGTCCTCTTTGCACAATGTCAAAGAGAGTGCTCACGAACTTCCCCCTGGCGAATATCACGATGTCATCCGCATATCCTTGACAGCGGATTCCATTGCTTGTGAGTATTTCGAGGAGTTCGTCCACTACTAAGCTCGCGCTAGACTGTCCCTCATAATGCTTAAGAGGTGGTGCTTACGGATTGGTCTCGCAACGGCATCAGGAAAGTGAGCCGAGAGCAGAGCAAGGGCCCTCTCCTTCTCGTTGCTGGAAAAGGATCCGTCGGGCAGTTTTAATGCCATCTTGATCCCAGGGTTCCCTCTTGCTAAGGCTTTGTGTAGCCTGGCAGCTGCAGGAGTGTTACTTATGCTTTCGCAGAAGGTCCTAAATCTGCTACGCTTTGCCTTCCTGATCTCCTTACTGTACTTCGTTAGGCAGGCTGAATACTCCTCCCAGCGACCCGTACGCTTTGATCTGTTGAAGAGCTTGCGCGCTTCCTTACGGAGCACCGAGAGCTCCCTAGACCACCAGTTGGGTTGGGGTTTACCCTTTGGTTTTGTCTCGGGACAACTGGAGTTAAAAGCGTCCATTATGCTGCCATTCAGCCTGTAGACTCTGTCCTCTAATTCCATACAGTTTTCTCTTTTGTGTTTTTGCTCTAAGCCCTCTAAGTTTGCTTTCAAAGTCTCGCAGTTCCTTCAAAGCGCTTATTTTCGCAAGCAGCATCAACTCTTAATTAACAAAGAAACAGGATTAAGCCTGAAAGACTGAACAAAGTGCTGTTCTTACGCGGCATTGAAAGAAAATTTTGGAAGTAACCCAACAAAAACCACCAATTGATCTCAAAAAGTTGTGGGGATGTCAGCACCTTAACAAAAAGCTTAGCAAGCTTACGTTCGTACCTTTCTTGAACAACCTAATTTTATTTAACTGTACTTACAGTATTTGTGAAATGTAAAAGAAACAAGTGTGTGATTAAATTGCACTTTAATATATTTTTGTAAGCCACCTCTGTGAGTCAATATGTTAATAATAAAAAAACTGTATTCTTTTTCGTTAGTTCAACTTTTTGAATCAGCATACTGGTTAAGCAAAAATTAGAAAAATCGATAAAAACATCGATGTTTTAATTCGATACATCGAACTGCCATCGATGTAATTTTTCAAAACATCGATTCTTCAACTTTTTGAATCAGCATACTGGTTAAGCAAAAATTAGAAAAATCGATAAAAACATCGATGTTTTAATTCGATACATCGAACTGCCATCGATGTAATTTTTCAAAACATCGATTCTTCAAACATCGATGGTCTCACCATGATTTACAACCCTAAAGCAATCTTCAAATGAAGACAGCGAAATTAATGAAGTTGACAATATGGCCGGTAGTCATAATTAAGTTAAAGTCGACTCTAAAGTTAGTAGCAGCTTTTTGACATACTTTTCGATAAGATATTTGTCAAAAAAGCTGATGCTAACTTTAGAGTCGACTTTATCTTGATTTTGACTACGGGCCTATATGTTTAGAAAGATTTCAAGCTATGGACTGCCAAAATATTGCCGACAATCAACTGTCAACGTCGTGCTTTGACAGAATTTGAATAAAACTTCGATGTAGCAAGATCATTGGTATCTTAAAATAAGAGCAATTATTCGATTGTCATCCATTGGATTATTTATTATTATGTACTTGGAAAAGAAAAAAAACATATATTCGGTAACATTTTAAGAATAATTTCGCTTTAATGAAGCGAACATACTTGTCTGACGCAAATTATTATGTTATGATATCGAAGTGCCAACGCATACAAGCTTGCAATCAGATTGCCCGCAATAATATGTCACAATGGCAGTTTAAGGACAATCAGCATTTACTTGTGGAGATGTTGAGTAATAAATTAGGGAACTCATTTTGTGTGGAATGTCGATGAATTGACATTGCGAAAATACGCGTTTTAGGAGATCTATGCTAGCCTAACAATAAAACCTTAATCCGACATCTCCACAGAAAACAGCTAATGTTCTAACATCTATCATTTTGGCTGGAGAAAACTAAAAGTGTTTTGTCAATTTTTATGTGTGGGCTGTTTGATGTCTTGACATGAACAATTGTAAAATGACGTCAAACAACTAAGTTCGTTTAATAAAGCGCAAATATGCTGAAAATAATACAAGTAATATATTTTCTTTCCTCCCAAATACCTAAACATTAATAAATGCAATAGAAAACAACTCAGTTTTTGCTTCTGAATGAAAATGTGCTAAGTGCAGTGACAGCGGTTCGTGCTGGAAATGCACGTATGTTTAATATCATCTGTGCTCTTCGCACTGATAACTCAGTACTGGTTAAAAAAACCGAGACCATGCAGACTGACCTCTGCGCTATGCGTTGTAAACTTAGTGAAAAAGAAACTGCCCTTTCGTTACTCACTGTTCAACTATCCGAACTTCGTTCATTTGTTAGTACATCGTTCAACGCATTCAATACCGCCTCTTCTTCTACCGCTTTTCCCGCTTGTGCTCAGTCCGCCGCTGCTGTTGCTTCTGCGCATTCTTCATCTGCTGCTGGGCCTTCACTTCACAACAAAAAGTCCGTTGCTGTTATCAACTCTAATGTTCTTAGCACATCGAGCGTCGCTGCTAAGAGGATGGCGCCTAGGGCTACTGTTGCCTACCTGCTGTTGCTAACAACAGCTTGGCCGCTGATACCGAAACTCAATTATTCTGCCCACTACTTGTGTATCTGAATGGATGCCTATCTCGAAAAGGAAGCCAAAATGAAATAATTTGCGTGTTGACGGCGCTAAGTCTTACTCAGACCTTAACGTTGTTGTTTCCAAAAAGTGGATTCATATCTCGTCATTTTCGCCAACTGTTACTTCGGATAATATTATCGACTATGTGGTAAAACACTCTGGGGTATAAATTAATTATGCTTATATTTTATTAAGTTTTATTTTATTTTACGCCAATGAACTCTGAACTGTCTTTTTCATTACAAATTTACAATTGATTTCTTATTATCGATACAGCTTAAGTCTAAGCCTATCAAGCACGCTTCAAGTGGAGTTGTTGTTACTGCATTCGTTCGGCATAGTCCGATGCGCTCTTGCACTTTTTGACAGATGCGTGGGTGCGTGGCGCCTTCTAATAGGTGGATTAAAGATGCTTGTTTCTAAGTGCTCTCAGTGGTGGTGATAATGACAGATGCGTGGGTGCGTGGCGCCTTCTAATAGGTGCATGAGTGATGTTTGTTTCTAAGTGCTCTAGTTGTGGACGATTATGAAGGTTATCTTGATGATAGTTGATAACGCACACACACAACCAAGGAAAGAGCTTTTACTTCTGCTAGATGTTCTGCTAACTTAACAGCTATGTTAACTATCCCCCTTCTTAGACATAATTAGTAGATATTAGTATAATTGTATAACTGCCTAAAAGTTTGGCTTAAAGTTTAGAAGTATTTTTGCTAATCATTTTGTCGGTGAAATATGACGTTACATTAACTTAAGGGTTAACAATTTTCAACTTTTTTTCTTAATTCTAAGACAAATAATGTAATGGTTCAATACATTGGCACATATACTTCTAGTATAGCGTTGTTGTTTTATTTAAACTTTATTTTTAACTCTGTTATTATTTAATATTGGATATATTGTTTAACATGAAAGAGTACAATGTTCCGATTTTTAATAAAATTTATGTGATAATTCAAACTCTTAGCCAAGTGACTGTTTTTATTTTTCCACAATTCCTTAAATTTTAATTTGCTGCATAGCGTTTTATATATTTTCCATATGTATTTCTAGTTTTGATATCGAATGATTACACATTCTTCATTTTTTTACATATTTTAACCAGAATATAAGATTTTTGTTAAGAGAATATTTTTTATTCTAGTGGTTTCTAAGAAACCCGAACTGGTGTGAGTTCAGTAGGTATCGAATACATTAAATATTCTACGATTATATTTTTTGTTATTTGTAAATCTTTAGCTTTCAGGTAATTTCAAATGATTTAACCATGTTTCATATTAATAGCAAAAACAAAGGATATTTTTTCCATGGTTTCCTTTTTTTTAAACTTATCGAATATTGTCCTTGTGTATTTTTTTACCATTTATTAATAAAGTCGTGCCTAGGTCTTTTTGGACCACATTTTGCATATAAACTTTATTTAGCTTATTGCCTAATCGTTTATTGCGTCGGACAAATACTATGTCGCCTTCTTTGAACGTTCTTTTACAATAGTTTTGACGCTTTAAAATGTTATTTTGTGCTGAAGTTAGCAGAGCTTTGATTGAATTTAAATCGTTTTCCGAAAAATTATTAATAATGTCAATTGGTTTGGCTTGCAGAGTTGAGTGAACTGTGTTGTTATACTTATGAGTTGCTAAAAAAATAAGCTCAGGAATGTCAGAAATGTTCTGTTCCGTTTTTATGCACCTAGCGATTTCAGTAATTGTAGAATGCACTCTTTCTATCTGACCATTACTTTTGCTATGTAATGGTGGTACGAAGAATTGCTCTATTCCGAAGTTATCTCTTAACAAATTGGCTATGGTATTCGATTGAAAAGATTTTTCGTTATCGGAAATTATAACCTTTGTTTTTCTAAAGTGGTTAAGTAGCATAATTAATACATATTTTATGTCTATTATTGATCTTGATAATATGGGAATGATATGAGTAAATTTCGAAAACTTGTCGATGCACGTTAAAAAATGTTTTTTGTCAATTGAAAATATGTCAATATGCAAAATTTGTCCGGGATATTCGGGAATAGGTGTTTCAGCTATCACCGGCTTTGAAGGGTGTCTATTATATTTATTTTCTAGACAAACTTTGCAGTTTTTAGCTATTGTTTTCAATGTCTTTTTGATGTCTGGAAAATAGTATTCCCCTATTAGTTGCTTATAGTTTTCACTAGTGGAACGGTGGGCTCTGCTATGTTCGGTGGCTGTGGTTTCGAGCTGATCGTTTTTGTTTGTTAAGTCTATTACGAGTTTTTCTGTGTGTATAAATTTCGTACCGGGGAAGTTTGATATAAGTAATGATTGAATTTTTCCAAGAGTATCCAAATTGCAACAGACTCCATTTACGACATTTGGATTTATACTATTTCGGAGTGTTTGCAGGAGAAACTCTGCACTATTGAAATTGATAGTATGTCTAATAAATTTTTCAAAAAGAATTTTGGTAGATTTAGTATTGTATTCCGATGGAGAGAGTACAAGCTGATTTTTAAATTGATTAACAGGGTTTTTAATAGTTCTTATTATTTTAGAAAGAGAAATTTCACTGTGTGCCGTTCCTACCGAGTCTTCGAGCTGATGGAAATACTGTCGTGAGAGTGCATCTGCTACTACATTTTCTTTACCGGGTTTGTAAAAGTATCTCGGCGCATAAGATTCAATGAAAGCAGACCATCTTTTAATTTTTGAGTTAGGATTTTTCTCAGATATTGCAAACGTAAGTGGTTGGTGATCGGTGTAAATGTGGATGTTTTTTATACCATATAAATAATGCCTTAGTTTCTGAAAAGCCCAAACTATTGCAAGCAATTTATTTATTTATTTTTTTTATTTATTTATTTAGTCTATGAACAGAAAGTTTCTTACAGACTATTTACAAAGTAATTAATAATTAAGATTTAAAAACCTAGATAGCTAAATTTAGAATATGAGAAAAAACATTTTTTGGAATTGAAAAATCAAGTTGGATGGAACTCGATAGTGAATTAAGTTCAATTAGCGCTCGAACAAGGGGAGCATTACGCGAATATTCTGTTTTAAATTTAACACCATAGAAAGGTAAAGGAATACGAAGATTACGTTGAGGGATGTTGAAATTAATTCTTTCCAAAAGAAAAGAGCAGTCAATGTCACCATTGATGATATTACGAACCAAAGAAAGTGAGAGTACCGACCTTCTTGATTCCAAAGACTTCAGGTCAATCAAAAGCAAACGAGATTTATAAGAGGGAATTGGCTCATCAAAACACAATGAACGTAGAGCATATTTAAGAAAAACTTTTGGGACCCGTTCAATCCTAGTTATGTAACTTTTTTGACTAGGCCTCCAGATGAAGGTAGCATATTCCAAGTTGGAACGAACAAAAGCCGTATATAATAACTTCAGAGTATACGGGTCAGAAAATTTGGAACTATTTCGCCTAACAAACCCTAAAACCGAGTAAGCTTTCGAAATAATATGGCAAATATGCCTATTAAAAGAAAAGTTACTGGAAAAAATTACGCCAAGATCTTTAATTTCGTCCAAACTTTGTAAAAAAGAATGAGAAATCATATAAGACGTCGGCAAGATGTTATGAGCTTTCGCATACGTGACTTTAAAGCACTTTTTTATATTTAAAGAGAGCTGAGAGTTAACACACCACTGATGTAAGCTGTCAATGTCATTTTGAAGCTGAAGCGCATCATCGCGTTTTTTAATTATCGAAAAAACTTTTAAGTCGTCAGCATAGAGCAAAAATTTAGCAAATCTAAAGCAGCTACTTATGTCATTAATAAACAAAACGAACAATAAGGGACCTAGTATACTCCCCTGGGGAACCCCAGAGGATGCAAAAAAAAACTCAGAAGAAACGCCGTCAATTGACACTACGCAAATTCTTTTGAATAAATAGGATTCAATCCATTTTAAAAAAACCGAATGAAAACCTAAATGCGCCAACTTATAAATCAATAAAGAATGTGAAACTTTATCGAAAGCTTTTGAAAAGTCTGTATATACACAGTCAACCTGCAGGCCGGCAGAAAAAGACGCAATGCAATATTCACTAAATACTGCTAGATTCGAAACGGTAGATCGGTGAGGCACAAAACCGTGCTGGTTAGGCGAGATCAGACTCTTAGACGCAAAATACATTTTATCTTTAATGATACTCTCAAAAAGTTTCGAAACAGTTGATAACTTTGATATGGGCCTATAATTACAAACGTTATTCTTGCTACCACTTTTGTGAATAGGGCTAATGGAAGTAAATTTCCAGTCATCAATGAAAACTCCAGACGACAATGACAGATTAAAAATTATTTTTAATGGTGAAATTAAAGCGGGGCAATTTTTTAACAAATGAACTGAAAGTCCATCAATATCCGTTTTTGTAGATGGTTTTAGATTAGCAATGCCAGTAGTAACATCATCCGAAGAGAGGCTAAGAGAACCAAAGCTTAAGGTGGAGCTGCAGTTAGAGGTAAAGCAAGGTAATGGATTCTCATCATCAGCAACAAAATTTGAGCTGAAATATTCCGCGAACAAATTGGCCACGCCATTTAAAGTGTTAGCAAACTTTTCCTCATAAAATATTGCTGAGGGAATAGCAGAGTTCGACTTTTTAGATTAAATAAATTGCCAGAAAGACTTTGGATTTGATTTAATATTCTCCTCCATTCGTAGGATGTAGTTTCTGTAAAGAAATTTATCTAAACAGTTGAAATCTTTGGAATAACTCTGATGTTTAGCGAAAAAAATTAGACTTCCAGTTAATTTAAACTTTTTAAAGAATTTATTCCGGAGGTTCTTTAACTTTTTTAACTGAAAGTTATACCACGGTAGCTTATAAGGCTTTTTCTTTATAATCGGAACGTTAGTTAAACAGAAATCAAACATTAAAGTTTTAAAAATATAATAGCATCTGGAAACATCGGAGCAGGACAATAGGTCAATCCATTTGTATTCCAATAGTAAAGTATTAATCAAATCAAAATCACAGGCTGCAAAATTAAAAGCTATATTATCATCAGGCACGGATGAAGAAAACTCATAAAATTTAAAATTCAAAATCAGAGGCACATGATGCTTATCACACGGCGTAATAGGAGAAATGCATTCCGAAATATTATAGATCAAATTATCACTAATAAAAATGAGATCGAGTAATCTATCCAACTTGTTAACAAAACTATTAACTTGTATTAAATTAAGACTTAAAATACTATCAATAAAATAGGATTCATGAGCTGAAATAACATACAAAGGAGTGAGACCCGAGTTAGAAAAACTACCGGACCAACTCACATTACTTAGATTAAAGTCACCCAAAATGCATATTTGGTTATCACTTAACTTATTTATGACTACAGAGGTAATATTGTCAGCATGCAAGCGATAAAGAAATTCTCCACTATTTGGGGGAATATATGAAACCACAAAAAACAGTGAGCTTTGTGCTGTCGTACTGCTAACACAAACACACAGTTGATCTATTAGAGAGTCGTCGTTCTCAAGCGAAACTAAATAAGCA
This sequence comes from Philophylla caesio, assembly GCA_963971545.1. Taxonomy (NCBI): domain Eukaryota; kingdom Metazoa; phylum Arthropoda; class Insecta; order Diptera; family Tephritidae; genus Philophylla; species Philophylla caesio. The sequence goes on from OZ020605.1 coordinate 20,959,151, forward strand.
TTAAATTTACGTTGTACCGCAATGAGTACACCACCACCTCTTGCGAAACCAGTTTTAGTTACATCTCTATCCTTGCGAAAAACATTATATAAATTAGAGTCAAAATATTCCTCATCAAAAAAGTTAGAATTGAGCCACGTCTCAACTATTACAAATACATCATAATAAGTTGCGAGCTAACCGCGCGAAAATGTTCACATTTAGTACGTAAGCCAGATACATTCTGAAAATACACATTCAGGCCGCTAAAATTATCAGGAGTTATGTTTGCTTTTGTTGTTTCTCTTCTTTTCGAAAAAAACGAAAAGGGCGTATATTGACATTGGCAGGCCAAAGATCAGCTGAAAGGAGCTTATCATAAAAAGCAACAGAAACACCTAGCTTAAAATTAACTTTTTTTAGGCTACTAAGTGAAATTTCACTTTTAACTAGTGCATAGCACACAATATGTTTCTTATCAATAGCTGCATGCTTGACAATGAACTCAATAATGTTGTCAGCAGAAACAGAAGGCAGAAATGACGATAAATGTAACCATTTCATACGGCCAGCCACCTCCAAATCCGTATTTGTGTTTATACCAACAATTCTTTATTCATTTCGACGTTTAGATTTTGTTACTTTTGTCCACTCAGTGTTCACTGGCACCGAAGAAACAAACGAAGTTCGATCAATAGCTGGCACAGCTGAACGCGCAGTCGAACGACCAGCAACAGCAGCAGTAGTACCAGACGAACGCAAAGAAAATCCAGCATCATCACCAGCTTTGTCAGGTACAACAGCAGCAGACTTCGGCAAAACTTTCTCAGCTAGCACCGAAGTGCAAGTAGGCGCAAGATCAACAACAGCAGCAGAAGCAACAGAAGTAGAAGTGCGCACAGAAGAAACAAAATTATCACCAACAACTGCACGCGAATATGATAAATCCGAGAGAGCATTCGTATTGTTACTGACACCAGTATAAGAAACAGCAACTAGAGCCGAACTGGTGGGCACGGACGAGTCATCATTAGCAGCAACAATTGATGTTTTAGTAGTTGAAATTTTATCATTTACTGCAGCACTAATCAGCTTCGAGACTAAGACTTTTAGGTCATTAACCTCCTTAGTCAATCTTAGCACAAATTTTATGATACTTATTATTACAAGCATGGCAAGAGATTTCATAGCCAACACGCAAAGATTTAAAGCATTTAGCACAGGTTGAATTATCCATAGCGAGAGCGAACAAAAACACGACCGTTCACTTCAAGCGTTGCGAATTCACGCTCGTTCGTTGCATAATTTTCTTCGGCTTTGGAAAGTGTGCGAGAAATCATTGTAATTGGTTTGCCATTTTGGGATAGGACTGCACCCAATGCTACAGAGGAGGCATCCGTTGTTATCTCAAATGGTTTAGAATAATCTGGATGTTGCAGCAAAACATCTTCAGATGCCAAAATTCTTTTTAATTTATCAAATGCTTGCCTTGCGTTATCATCGAAGAAAATTTTAACCCTTTTAGACTGTTTGGCTTTAACATGGCCATTATCGCCTCTTAAATATTTTGTTAAAGGTTTCGATATTTCTGCATAATCCTTAATAAACCTTCGGTAATAACCTGAAAGTCCTAAAAATGATCGCAATGATCTGAGAGATTTGGGTTCTTCGTAATTAAGAATCGCCTCGACTTTGTCTGAACAGGTCCGTATGCCTTTTTGCGATACAACAAAACCCAAAAACTCGACTTCTTCTCTAAAAAATTTTGACTTTTCTAGAGAAACGCGCATGCCCGCTCTCTCTATTTTTTTTTTTAATATAGAGTCGACATGTAAGAAGTGAGAATTCTCGTCAGGAGAAAAGATGATAATGTCGTCAACATAAACGTGGCATATCTTTCCGATATCTTCACGCAAAATATCGTCGATGGCCCTCTGGAAAATGCTCGGAGCGTTTTTTAGGCCGAAAGGCAATCGACAAAATTCGTATTTGCCATTGTTTATGCTGAAGGCTGTCTTGTGTCTGTGTTTTTCTGAAAGGGAAATTTGATGGAAACCCGCTTTAAGGTCCAATGTGGTAAACAATTTTGACTGTCCTAAATTCGCCAAAATAACAGAAGTATCCGGAATGGGATATCTATCAGATCTGGTGTGATCGTTTAGTTTTCGAAAATCGATTACCATTCTTAGTTTTTGGTTTCCTTCGTCATCAACCCCTTTTTTTGTGACTACATGAATTGGAGAGTTATACGCTGAATACGATTTTTGGATAATACCGTCTCTCAATAAGGCTTATATTTCCTTGTTGATGAAATGTGATGCAGATATTGGGTATGGATAGCTTCTTGAGTAAATAGGTTCTTCCGTTATTGTATCAATTGTTGCAATCACTCCGGTATTATAGGGTAGTGCTCGTTCAGGATCGGCAAATGCGTTATAATTGTTTTGTATAAGTGTCTGAACATTAGAAGGAATTTGCGATGTATCTGCTGTTATCGCGTTTACTTGCTGGCAGTGAAAATTATGGAGTTTTCTTTTCCTGTCTTGTGGAAAAGAATCCCATTCTTAGTATCCAGACCAGCTTCAATCTCTTTCAAAAAATCATACCCGATGATTCCATCAAAGCTATTTAACTGGGGTAAAATGTAAAATGCGGTTGTTTTTCCTAATATGTTAATTTGACATTTTTCGTAGATTTTGTTGACGCCGTTTATGGATTTAATTTGAAATGGTTGATTTATTTTTCTTATTCCCTTTAAAAATGAATATTTCTTCACGTAATTTTTAGATGTTCCTGTATCAAGTAGGAATTAAAGAACTTGACCATTGGGTAATGTTCGGGTAATAAATGGCAAGTTCGATTTTACCCTAAAAAATTAATTTCTTCTATAGGTTCATTTTCATAGTCACAAATTTCATTGTCTGAGTAATGCGATTCGTTTTCTATTGCATTGACTCGCTGCATTTTATGAAATGGTGACTGAGTAGATGTACCACCTGCGTGTACTCTTTTAGAGTACTTATTATTTTGTTGAGGGGCAAATCTAACGGGCTGTTGTTGTGTTTGGCTATACCGATTTGAGGGATTACCTGATCCTTGTTGTTGTGGACCATTATAACCGGCTTGCTGAAAAGGGTTCTGTCTAACTTCAGTTTGTCTTCTAAGATGCGAACTTCCATAATCTGCATCCATTGGAACTGGATTTTGGTTCGATTGATTTTGGAAACTCTGTCTAGGTATGGAAGAAACAGTAGAGTTAAATCGTGATGTATGGTTGTGTACGAATGAACTTGCAGCTGCAAATGTATTAGCAAATTCATACCTTTGCCGGTTATGCTGCAATTCTTGTGCTAATGCTAAGGCAGTTGGTAGGTTCGGAGGGTTTGAGGAGAATAATGTATCGCAAAGTGGGCGTCTTAAGCCTGAAATGAATATTATTAGTGCATTTTCTCTAGCTTTTTCATTAAATGCTTTGGTAAGTGCATCATTGCCACTATATGGCATAATATTTTTATTAATAATAAGGGTTAATTGCTTGTCGACTGCGTCGTAGTATTCGTTAATCGTCATTCGTCCCTGCCTTAATATATTCAGTTCATTTTCCAAGATATGAAGGGGTCGCTTATCTGCATATAATTGATCAAGACGAGAAATTATAGCATCGAAATTTAGTGGTGTGTTGAAGGGGCTTAAATTTTCATTTGCCGCAGACATAATTTTGTTTCGAAAAATTCCCATAGCTATGTAATAAGACTCAGAACCTTCTTTGTAATATTTAATGGCAAACTTTGCAGCTTCCCTCCAAGCAGGGTATTCTACAACATTTCCTCTAAACTCAGGCAATGATTTTATGAGGTTGAGATTGGTATGAGTACTCTGAACACCGGGAATTATTGAAACGGCTACGGGGTTTTCTACCTTCGGTGGTAGAATATTATGAACCGCTTGACACAGTTCCTCAATCTGACTTTTTATCTCATCCTTAGCTACTTGCACCGCAGCTTCCACTAAGTTCAACACTGTATTACGGTCAACCATTTTAGTATTTTGTTACAATTGTTTTTACTACTAATAATATTATTATATATAATATTGTGGTTAATAAATTAAACAGCGTTTTACTTTCCTTTTAATATTAATATTAATTTCATTTATAAATGTGATGTATAAATACATATGTATATTGATCCAGTTGATTTCCTCCAGATTCCACGAAGTAGCTGCACCGCTCAAACAGAAGCGTATTCTTTTTCACGCGTCAGCAATGGTATTCTCCACGTTATTTTCAGATATTGTTCGTGTTGTTGAAATTTTCGTTAAAATTATTTAATATTCCTTAACGCTATAATTTTTTCAATAGCAACTGCGTAATTTTTTAATTTGTATGTCTTTTTTATGTTATTATGTACCTAAATATTTTGTTGTTTCCACCTGCTCTTTATTTCTTTTCGTAGTAACTGTTTTTAATATGATAATTTGCGGCACTGTATTTTGGTTTTATTAAGGTGAATTACAGTTTCAGTAGGTTTTATATTGTTTTTCGTAATAATTGTTCAAGGTTTTTCCACTCATTTATTTGGGTTAATTGAAAGTTTCTATTAATTTGTACAGAATCGTTGTTCCAACACCTTTTGGATCTTTTCTTTTAATATTTTCACTTGCTAATAGCAACAGTGTATTTGTTTTTATGTTAAATATTATGTCTTTTTGTAACTGTACTGCACTATACTTTTATTAAATTTATGTGAACTTAGAATTTAACGGTTTTTACATTTATATCGATTCATTCAAAGTTTTTATTAAATTGTATTAAATATTTAATTCACCACCTTTCGGAACTGTTCTTCCAATATTTTTTAATAGTAACTTTATGTTTGTTTTAATGTTAATTAGTATATCTTTTTGTAACTGTACCGCACTATAGTTTAATTGAATTTTTGTGAATTTAGAAATTAACTAAGTTATCACATTTTTACATTTATTTCGATTAACTTAAAGTTTCTTTTAATATTAACCGAATTTTTATTTTACTTAAATTCGGCCCTTTTTTATTTTTTAAAAAGTCAGTGTATTGCTTCTAATTTTACTTTTTTAATACAATTCACTTATGTGTTCAATGTTTGGACTTATGTATGGTTGGTCCTATGTATGGTATTTTTATCAGAATCCTCTTCTTTATAAAGGCAGAGAGGATTCTGCCGTTCAATAGGCAGCCGTTAGGTTGCCGAAATGTTTGAGAAATAAAATGCCAGTTTTTAGCTGTCAAAATAATTCTGATTTTATTTGGTAAAACTTAAGTCTATTTATACTAAAATGTAACTGAAAATCATTTCCATAACTCCACCGCTTTTTCCAATGTTTTTTGTTTTTCGCTTTCCAATAATAGCGTAACCAATTAAAAGAGTGCATGCAGTTAGCTATGCATTACACAGTGTTACAAAATGGAAAAAATTGAATGAACTTTTAAAGTGACATATTGGAAATTGTTCACCTGGTCGAATATAACTCAAAACGGTTTTTGGAAAATTTGTAACACCCTCAAAATCTTGCTTTACCGTTAAAAAACCGTTCTTCGGAAGTGTACGCGCTAATCTTTTCATTACTTGGCCATTTCTTTAGCGATTTTCAATATGAAATATGTTTTGGCTAGCGTGTTGTAAGTGTTCATTGGGTAAACTTGGAAAATTTGTTTTTTCTTCAAATTTTTCTACTTTGACCGCATTTTATTGCAGTATTTTACTAAAAATATATCAAGTATGAGGAATTATTTTTAAAGTACATTCATGTCCAAAAATTTTGAGTGCTCATGCAATGAAATCGGACAAAAATTGACGAAGCTATTAAATTTTTTCTGCTATTAAATAAATTTACCTTGCGAAAAGTTTTTTTTTTTTTAATTTTTCTACTTTGACCGCATTTCATTGCGTTATTTTACTAGAAACATAGCAAGTATGAGGAATTATTTTAAACACATTCATTTCCAAAAATTTTGAGTGGTCATCTAATAAATTTACGCCGTCAATTCAACCTTCCGAACGCTTCGCAATTATATTGTGTAATAAGTGTGGTAAAATGTGTGATAGGCGCAACAAAATTTTGTTACGCCTGCGGTCTATTTGTTGATAAGAAATATCGGTTCGATTTAAGAACAAATAAAGCTGTGGTTGAAGCGTTCAACCTCTTTTTCAGTTGCTCATACGTGGAAAGTGCTTGGTATGAACCCGAATATATTTGTTCGATGTGCTGTACAACATTAAAACAATGGAAAACCGGTAAATGCGATGACCATCGTCTGCCGTTTGTGACTCCTATGGCTTAGCATTATCAAATATATAATTTGCCAAACAAAAATCACTGGTCACCACTATAAAAGTCGCCACCTCATAGAATATGCCAATGTGTTGACTGTATCGAAACCGATTCCAAGAGGAAAACAAGAGCAGCGAACTAAAGACAAAAATCCAGCTACATTTCCTGATTCAAGCCACAAATCTTCTAATGAGGTAAATGACGAACCGTACCTTCCAACCAAAGCAATAGAAACGGAACGTCATTTCGTGTCAAATCACGATTATTTTGATCTTGTGCGGGATATGGATCTGTCTATAAGACAGACAGAGATTCTGGCCTCCAGATTAAAGCAGTGGAATATAGTAGACAGTAACTTTAAAGTAACGTCTGCACGAGACAGAGACCTATCTTCGTTCGAACACATTTTCAAAGCTGATGACACCAATAACAAACTAGTTTATTGCGTTGATGTGGATGAATTGTTTGCTGCACTCGATCACGTGCACTGTCCACAAGATTGGCGATTATTTCTAGACGGTTCTTGCAAAAGTAAGTATTTAATGTGTTATGAGTGTGAGAGAACTAAATTTGAATACAATTTATCAATTCATTTTCAATTGACTAACATCGTAGGTCTGAAAGCAGTATTGCTGCACAACAGAAATGAATTGCCATCAGTTCCAGTGGCATACGCTACTGATATGAAAGAGACTTATCAAACGATGGAAAAAATTCTACGATTGCTTAAATACAATAAATTTCGCTGGCAGATTGTCTCGGACCTTAAAGTCCTGACAATTCTACTTGGAATCCAAGGTGGCTACACTAAATATCCTTGTTACTTTTGTGAATGGGACAGTCGTGCCAAAAATCATTACAAGTGTAACATATGGTCACCGAGAAAGTTTCAAATTGGCAAAAATAATGTTCTCAATATTGCATTAGTTAAGCCTGATGATATAATTTTGCCGCCATTGCATTTAAAATTGGGGTACATGAAACAGTTTGTTAAACGACTCGAAAAAAACAGGGAGGCTTTTCTACACCTGAAACTTGTATTCCCCAAGTTGAGTGACGCCAAGATTAAAGAAGGTACTTATAAAAATTTCCCAACAAGAATTCTTCAAAAAGAATTCATCCTAATTTATTTTTACATTTTGATCATGAATTACAGGCGTTTTCGTTGGACCGCAGATTCGTAAGATTATGACTGATGATGACTTCATAAAAAAATTTAACCCAGTAGAGAAAAGAGCATGGCTGAGTTTCATCTCTTTGTGCCGAAACTTTCTTGGAAACACGAGAAGTTCAAATTACGTTGAGGTGGTCCATGAATTTTTGGAAGCTTATGGAGAAATGGGATGCAACATGTCTATAAAAATTCACTTTTTGCATTCTCATTTGGAATTTTTCAGCGACGAACAAGGTGAAAGATTTCACCAAGAAATCTCCAACATTGAAAAACGGTTTACAGGAAAGAACCAAGTTAGGATGATAGCTAATTACTGCTGGTCACTCAAACGTGAAACAGATGACTCGTCTTATAAACGCAGAAGATCAAGCAAACATTTTTAGCTATAAAGTTATTTAGCATTTTAATGATTAATTTTTTTTTATTTTCAGTCACAATAAAAACTTGAAGTTGAAAGATAATCAAAATGTATGAATTTTTAAATATGGTCATCATCTAAAATAATTTAAATAGTAATAACTCTGTCAATTTCCAACCGATTTTCGATTGAAATAACTTAATCGACGCAGTACTAAATTCACTTTAATAATATTGTCTTTGATAGGCACCTTTCTGAATTAAGACTATCGTAAAATCGTAGTCAAAGTTTCAAAATTTATTTTTTTTTATTAAGTTACGATTTTTTTTCTCTGTAGCTTCGTCAGTTCTCGTTTGATTTTGATGAGTTATACGCCATTAAAATAGTGATTTGTCACCTTTCAAAATATATAAACAACTTTTGAATCGGATGAAAATTCGCAAAGATATTGATGATTGACTAGCGAATGACCTCAAAAACAGTTTTTTGGCCCTAAAATGAGATTTTGGGGGTGTTTCGCAAATTTCAAGTATACAGTTTTTCTTAGTTTTATAAGGCCTAACGCCTAGGCTAGGTCTCTTTCAAAGTTCATTTTCAGTGTTACACAGTGTTATGTGTCACTGAAATATTCTGCTGTCGCAGCGATAGCGCCGCGCCAGTGCTGCGGTCAATGCGTTAAGCTATGTATTTGTTTACATTGCTGTATTGCACAGTCAGCGATTGTCATTTAATGTGGGTCACTACACCCTTATCCTTCAGAGGAAAAAATTTATTTCGTTTTTTTGTGTGTGGAGATATGCAAGTGTTTTACATGTTTATGATAATATTTTGCTTATTGCTATGATTTTGTTATATTTAAACTATAATTTATGCTTATTATTTAATTTTGTGTTCTTAATGTAGTTCTTTGTAATTTTTTAATATGTTGTTATGTAGTTCCTTATGTTTACCATTAATATCTAATGTGGAGTTTACTCCTCTTTTATTTACAATTTTATATGGGCCATGGTATGGGCTTTGATTTTTCTTTCTATTTTCTACTTTTACATAAACTAAGTGTCCTATTTCAAAATTACTTATATTTACATTATTGTCATATTTTGTGTTTCTTTTACTTTTAACAATATTTATTATATTTCTGGCATTTTTTATTGAGGTTTGGAGTCTCATTTTCAATTCATTGGCATAATTATCAATGTCGTAAATTTTGTTTTGTTTATTTATGTTGTCACTTGGTAGAGTTGGTAGTTTACCAAAAACTAATTCATACGGTGAATACAATGTGTCTACGTGAGGGGTGGTGTTGTATGCGAAAGTGTAATATGAGATCCACTTGTCCCATTCATAGTCGTCGGCAAATGAAAGTAAATACTTGTTAAGCGATCTGTGGTTTTTCTCAAGTGCGCCTATTGTTTGATGGTGATATGGAGTGGAAAATATTTGTCTTGTGTTGAGTAAATTACATACGTTACTCATTAGCTCGTTTACAAATTCTGTCCCTCTGTCTGATTTTAATGTTTTAATGAAACCGTACTTTAGAATGAGTTGTTCAACTAAAGTGGTTGCTATTGTTTTTGCGTCTTTACTTTCAATTGGGTGTGCTATTACAAATTTTGATAAGTCGCATTGCATTGTCAATATGTATCTGTAGCCATTAGATATGCGCAATGGGCCTACAGTGTCAATTGTTATGGTGTCAAAAGTTGTGGTTGGTGTGTCTGCCACTACAAGTGGTTCTTTTGTATGTCTAACTACTTTGTTTTGTGTGCATTTTTTGCAGTTGTTTATAAATTCTTTTACCATCTGTCTCATATTTTTCCAAATATATCTTTGTTTGAGTTTTAAAATAGTTTTTCGGATTCCTAAGTGACCTGCAATATTAGAGCAGTGAAATTCATCTATCAATTTATATTTAAGTATCATACTTTCTACTTCTCTTGGAGCTGTATATATTAGTATTTTTATTGGCTGTATATATTGTATTTCTTCTTGAATGCATTCATATTAATGTGTTTAAATATAAAATCTTTGTCACAAAGGGCTAGCTCCTTTATACGTGAACTTCCTAGTGAACCATGTAGTTTCTCCAACAATGAATCTAGATTCAAAGGGTCATCGCTACAGGTTACGTGCACTTCATTATCAATTATTTCAATTATAGTACTACTTTCTTTTTCAATATAAAATTTCAATTTCTTCATTTTCTTTACGTCATTAAAAGATGTACATTCCCAAATATGAAGTTCATCAGGCTTCTTGAGAGCTGTATTTTCTTTAATAATGCGTGTACCGGTATTTATATTATTTTGCGCTAATTCTTTTTCTTCAATATTCCTTAATTTTGCGGCCTTGCTCCTTGTTATAACGTTAATGCTTTAATTATCTTCTTTTTAATTTTTACTTGTTGGAATCATTGCTTTAAGTATGTCACTGTCTATCTTGATCTTGTAGTGACCCACATTAAATGACAATCGCTGACTGTGCAATACAGTTTGTGGTTTGTTTAAGGAACATGAAATAAACACAACAGCCAACTCGGCTAGCGTAGCACAATTTGTAGCGTATTGGCTCTGCAACTCCGAGCACCCGGGTTCAAAGCCTGGGAGAAGTGGTTATGAGAAATACATTTTATTAATTTAATAAAAAGAAGTCTGATGAGGAAATGTGGTGATTTCCGAAATAGTACTATAATTTCTACCATTAAAAAACTGTTGTTGTTTTTTCACAAAAATCTTCCATAAACTGGCCTTGAGCTCAATAAAAATTTTAAAATTAACATTTACTAGGCCAACAGAAAAATAAACAAACATTTATATGCAAGCATGAGCACGCCTTAAATGCATTCTAATATAAAGTAAATCACTTCAATACAGGACTTGCAAATAAAACACAAACAACAACCACACAAACAAGTTAAATAGCGGCAGATCAGTTGCTCTTGTTTGTAGTTGGTTTGTTTAAGGAAGATGAAATAAACACAACAGCCAACTCGGCTAGCGTAGAACAATATGTAGCGTATTGGCTCTGCAACTCCGAGCTCCCGGGTTCAAAGCTTGGGAGAAGTGGTTATGAAAAATAAATTTAATAAAAAGAAGTCTGATGAAGAAATGTGGTGATTTCCGAAATAGTACTATAATTTCTACCATTAAAAAACTGTTGTTGTTTTTTCACAAAAATCTTCCATAAACTGGCCTTGAGCTCAATAAAAATTGTAAAATTAACATTTACTAAGCCAACAGAAAAATAGACAAACATTTATATGCAAAAATGAGCACTCCTTAAATGCATTCTAATATACATAAAGTAAATTACTTGAATACAGAATTTGCAAATAAAACAAAAACAACAACCACACAAACAAGTTAAATAGCGGCAGATCAGTTGCTCTTGTTTGTAGTTATTTTCTTTAAGGAAGATAAAATTAACACAACAGCCAACTCGGCTAGCGTAGCACAATATGTAGCGTATTGGCTCTGCAACTCCGAGCGCCCGGGTTCAAAGCCTGGAAGAAGTGGTTATGAAAAATAAGTTTAATAAAAAGAAGTCTGATGAGGAAATGTGGTGATTTCCGAAATAGTACTATAATTTCTACCATTAAAAAACTGTTGTTGTTTTTTCACAAAAATCTTCCATAAACTGGCCTTGAGCTCAATAAGAATTGTAAAATTAACATTTACTCGGCCAACAGAAAAATAGACAAACATTTATATGCAAGGATGAGCACTCCTTAAATGCATTCTAATATACATAAAGTAAATTACTTGAATACAGAATTTGCAAATAAAACACAAACTACAACCACACAAACAAGTTAATTAGCGGCAGACCAGTTGCTCTTGTTTGTAGTTGGTTTGTTTAAGGAAGATAAAATAAACACAACAGCCAACTCGGCTAGCGTAGCACAATATGTAGCGTATTGGCTCTGCAACTCCGAGCTCCCGGGTTCAAAGCCTGGGAGAAGTGGTTATGAAAAATTAAATTAAAAATTAATTTAATTTAATAAAAAGAAGTCTGATGAAGAAATGTGGTGATTTCCGAAATAGTACTATAATTTCTACCATTAAAAAACTGTTGTTGTTTTTTCACAAAAATCTTCCATAAACTGGCCTTGAGCTCAATAAAAATTGTAAAATTAACATTTACTAGGCCAACAGAAAAATAAACAAACATTTACATATATGCAAGGATGAGCACGCCTTAAACACATTATAATATAAAGTAAATTACTTGAATACAGAACTTTCAAATAAAACACAAACAACAACCACACAAACAAGTTAAATAGCGGCAGATCAGTTGCTCTTGTTTGTAGTTGGTTTGTTTAAGAAACATGAAATAAACACCAAAGCCAACTCGGCTAGCGTAGCACAATATGTAGCGTATTGGTTCTGCAACTCCGAGCGCCCGGGTTCAAAACCTGGGAGAAGTGGTTATGAAAAATAAATTTTATTAATTTAATAAAAAGAAGTCTGATTAGGAAATGTGGTGATTTCCGAAATAGTACTATAATTTCTACTTATAAAAAACTGTTGCTGTTTTTTCACAAAAATCTTCCATAAACTGGCCTTGAGCTCAATAAAAATTGTAAAATTAGAATTTACTAGGCCATTAGAAAAATAAACAAACATTTGTATGCAAGGATGAGCACGCCTTAAACGCATTATAATATAAAGTAAATTACTTGAATACAGAACTTGCAAATAAAACACAAACAACAACCACACAAACAAGTTAAATAGCGGCAGATCAGTTGCTCTTGTTTGTAGTTGGTTTGTTTAAGGAAGATGAAATAAACACAACAGCCAACTCGGCTAGCGTAGCACAATATGTAGCGTATTGGCTCTGCAACTCCGAGCGCCCGGGTTCAAAGCCTGGGAGAAGTGGTTATGAAAAATAAATTTAATAAAAAGAAGTCTGATGAGGAAATTTGGTGATTTCCGAAATAGTACTATAATTTCTACCATTAAAAAACTTTTGTTGTTTTTTCACAAAAATCTTCCATAAACTGGCCTTGAGCTCAATAAGAATTGTAAAATTAACATTTACTCGGCCAACAGAAAAATAGACAAACATTTATATGCAAGTATGAGCACTCCTTAAATGCATTCTAATATATGTACATAAAGTAAATTACTTGAATACAGAATTTGCAAATAAAACACAAACTACAACCACACAAACAAGTTAAATAGCGGCAGATCAGTTGCTCTTGTTTGTAGTTGGTTTGTTTAAGGAAGATAAAATAAACACAACAGCCAACTCGGCTAGCGTAGCACAATGTGCAGCGTATTGGCTCTGCAACTCCGAGCTCCCGGGTTCAAAGCCTGGGAGAAGTGGTTATGAAAAATTAAATTAAAAATTAATTTAATTTAATAAAAAGAAGTCTGATGAAGAAATGTGGTGATTTCCGAAATAGTACTATAATTTCTACCATTAAAAAACTGTTGTTGTTTTTTGACAAAAATCTTCCATAAACTGGCCTTGAGCTCAATAAAAATTGTAAAATTAACATTTACTAGGCCAACAGAAAAATAAACAAACATTTACATATATGCAAGGATGAGCACGCCTTAAACGCATTATAATATAAAGTAAATTACTTGAATACAGAACTTGCAAATAAAACACAAACAACAACCACACAAACAAGTTAAATAGCGGCAGATCAGTTGCTCTTGTTTGTAGTTGGTTTGTTTAAGGAAGATGAAATAAACACAACAGCCAACTCGGCTAGCGTAGCACAATATGTAGCGTATTGGCTCTGCCACTCCGAGCGCCCGGGTTCAAAACCTGGGAGAAGTGGTTATGAAAAATAAATTTTATTAATTTAATAAAAAGAAGTCTGATTAGGAAATGTGGTGATTTCCGAAATAGTACTATAATTTCTACTATTAAAAAACTGTTGTTGTTTTTTCACAAAAATCTTCCATAAACTGGCCTTGAGCTCAATAAAAATTGTAAAATTAGAATTTACTAGGCCAATAGAAAAATAAACAAACATTTGTATGCAAGGATGAGCACGCCTTAAATGCATTCTAAAAAGTATAAAGTAAATTACTTGAATACAGGATTTGCAAATAAAACACAAACAACAACCACACGAACAAGTAGCGGCAGATCAGTTGCTCTTGTTTGTAATTGGTTTGTTTAAGGAAGAGGAAATAAACACAACAGCCAACTCGGCTAGCGTAGCACAATATGTAGCGTATTGGCTCTGCAACTCCGAGCGCCCGGGTTCAAAGCCTGGGAAAAGTGGTTATGAAAAATAAATTTAATAAAAAGAAGTCTGATGAGGAAATGTGGTGATTTCCGAAATAGTACTATAATTTCTAACATTAAAAAACTGGGGTCGAATCGTCACAGTCGTGAACGAGCAACTCGTCACGAAAAAATGTAAATATCGGATTGTCACCGTGGTGAACGTACTCGTTTGATCGTAAATCGGTATGAAGACACTGGTGAACGAGTGACTGAACGTACTCGTCCGTTCGAACTGTCATTCGTGCACAAACTTCCTAACGAAAAGAAGTTAAATTCAAGCGAATTTTTAAACATGTAAATATATTTAATTTATTTGTGTTAAATGTACAATATATTAACTCTTTTTATTAATAAAGGGCAAACTATCACAAATTAAACCAGTTGCAAAAGGATTTGATGGCACAATTTATGAGTGAACATCCGGATTTGGCGAAAAATTTATTGCCAAATTGCGCGCAGGGGAAAATTACATCCAATAGACTTTGGGAAGAGCTTACAAAAAAGTTAAACGCTGCAGGACCCCCAACGAAAGACGCGAAGTTGTGGAAAAAGGTGTGTTTATGGTATTTTTATTTAAAACAAATGTTACAATGTTTTTATTTAGGCTTTTGCTGATCAAAAATATAATGCCAAAAAGAAGCTTTGCTTCAATAAAGCCTCAAAGCAACTCACAGGTGGAAGACCATTCCATGAGAAATCGCTAACTTCAGCTGAGGAACTTCTGGTCGAGGCAGCTGGATTAGAGGCTTGCGTTGAAGGGAATAAGTCGGTTCCGGAGTTAGGGAATGTCACATCACCATTTGCTCTCTCAAATATAAGTGAATCGAGTTCAAGTGGAAGCAATGTTGCCAGTACTTCTGTCCCCATCTACACAACTGCCCGTAAGACTCTAAGTAGTCGGACGCACAGAATAACACGTCCAAACGATTCAAAAACGCTTCTACTTGAACAAAACATGAAGTCGGCAAAGGAGCACCAGGAAAGCATGGGCATTAAGTTTGACAGACTGCTTAAATTAAATGAGAAGCAGCTGGAAATTTCTCACAGGCAGTTAGAAATAAACGAGCGAATGCTGGAAATCAAAGAGCAGAAGCACCGAATTCAGAATGCTTCCAGGGAGGTTGACTATGAGATAAAATGTTTACAGCTCGAATCTCTAAAGGGCAATGCCCGCAGATGAGTTTTTACTCTAAATGTGATACTGGAAAGTTTTTGAATTAAATATTTTTTTTTATAAATTATAAGTTTTTAAGTTCCTTTTATATATGTACAATCAGTTAGTTATTTGAACATAACTATAATATCTGTGCCTTACAAAGAGTGATCTCATTAAATGAATTAATAAAAACCAACAAATATTAAGAAAACATTTATTTCAGGTTGATTCAATTACTTGTTTGGTTAAATATATTCTTACGTTCTATTTGGTAAAATTAACATCAGTTTAGGAGCGAATGTTTAATTTGATCTCTTATAGTTTGACCGATTCTAGTAAGATGGCCTTCTCCAATATCAACATAAGTTTCACTTTCAGCTTCACAATTTGTGGGATTATAACCAACTTTAAATTTCAAACATATGTTATGTAATGCTGCGCATACATTTGCATATCTCGCCGTTTTAATAGGATCATACCTCCCTCTTTTATTATATGTTAAGATTCTCCAACGTCCTTTCAGGGTACCAATTGTGCGTTCAATGATGCACCTAGCCTTGGAATGGATTTCATTGAATTTACTTTCACTTGACCCATCCTGTGCATTTCTGTACGGTGTTATGCACCAAGGTTCAAGTGGGTATCCGGAGTCTCCTATTGTTGATGAAATAAAGATTTTTTACCACTACATTCAACTGAAAATAATGATAAGTTATATACGTACCAAGGAGCCACGAATTCACATTTATATTATGCAAAAAACGTTCTTCCAGAACCCTTCTCTGGGTTGAACTTTTCCATACAAAGGAATCATGGGCCGCACCTCCATACTGACAATTGATCGCCAGAATTTTGTAACGATGATCACAAATCTGCCACAGGACTCTATATTAGTAAAACATACTCCATGTTATTTGAAAACAACTCACAATCATAGAGTTTAGACTATGGAATCCCTTCCTATTGAAATACATGTGCTCATCCTTCGTTGGCTTCTGTAATCCGATGTGTGTACCGTCTATACATCCAACAACTAAAAATTACAAGATATGTTAACATAGCAGCTCATAATTCAACTTGTATTTACCTCCGGGGATTCTATATTTGTTCACAAACCACTCCTTGCACCTTTGTGAATCCTCTAGGTCAAATCGTATAAATTCCGAGCACAATTTGTTTTCCATTTCCAAAAGTATCTCGGACGTCAACTTGGATATGGTACTTTGGCACATTCCAATCAAATAATCGCTGCCAATAGTGTGTTGATATCCGCCACTCCCAAGGAGCGAAAGAGTTGCAGCTAATTGCAGAACTGAAGGAACAGCTTTTGTATCCCGACTTTTGAAATTGATTTTCGTGAGGACATAATTGAACGCCTCCTTGTTCAGCCGAAATCGTTTAATGAATCTGCAAAATTGGAAATGTATACATATGTTGATTTTTGTATGTACATAAATGCATATATTGAACTTACGCATTACTTGACAGTGCCAGCGGATTGCTTCTATCTCGTAATTGCTTGCGCACAATTTTCTCATCATTTTCGCTTTCGCTTGAGCTTAAATTAAATAAAAAATTAGGGTCCATCGTCGTTTTGCACTTTGTTTTTATTTATTCTCTCCTTAATTTGACATTTAAAAGTCTATTGTAACTTCCAAACTGTGACGATTCGACCCCTGTTGTTGTTTTTTCACAAAAATCTTCCATAAACTGGCCTTGAGCTCAATAAAAATTGTAAAATTAACATTTACTAGGCCAACAGAAAAATAGACAAACATTTATATGCAAGGATGAGCACTCCTTAAATGCATTCTAATATACATAAAGTAAATTACTTGAATACAGAATTTGCAAATAAAACACAAACAACAACCACACAAACAAGTTAAATAGCGGCAGATCAGTTGCTCTTGTTTGTAGTTATTTTGTTTAAGGAAGATAAAATTAACACAACAGCCAACTCGGCTAGCGTAGCACAATATGTAGCGTATTGGCTCTGCAACTCCGAGCGCCCGGGTTCAAAGCCTGGGAGAAGTGGTTATGAAAAATAAATTTAATAAAAAGAAGTCTGATGAGGAAATGTGGTGATTTCCGAAATAGTACTATAATTTCTACCATTAAAAAACTGTTGTTGCGTTTTCACAAAAATCTTCCATAAACTGGCCTTGAGCTCAATAAAAATTGTAAAATTTACATTCACTAGGCCAACAGAAAAATAAACAAATATT
Source organism: Philophylla caesio (assembly GCA_963971545.1). Classification (NCBI taxonomy): domain Eukaryota; kingdom Metazoa; phylum Arthropoda; class Insecta; order Diptera; family Tephritidae; genus Philophylla; species Philophylla caesio. The sequence goes on from OZ020605.1 coordinate 20,976,616, forward strand.
TATATGCAAGGATGAGCACGCCTTAAATGCATTCTAATATAAAGTAAATTACTTGAATAGAGAATTTGCAAATAAAACACAAACAACAACCACACAAACAAGTTAAATAGCGGCAGATCAGTTGCTCTTGTTTGTAGTTGGTTTGTTTAAGGAAGATGAAATAAACACAACAGCCAACTTGGCTAGCGTAGCACAATATGTAGCGTATTGGCTCTGCAACTCCGAGCTCCCGGGTTCAAAGCCTGGGAGAAGTGGTTATGAAAAATAAATTTAATAAAAAGAAGTCTGATGAGGAAATGTGGTGATTTCCGAAATAGTACTATAATTTCTACCATTAAAAAACTGTTGTTGTTTTTTCACAAAAATCTTCCATAAACTGGCCTTGAGCTCAATAAAAATTGTAAAATTAACATTTACTAGGCCAACAGAAAAATAAACAAACATTTACATATACATATGCAAGGATGAGCACTCCTTAAATGCATTCTTATATACATAAAGTAAATTACTTGAATACAGAATTTGCAAATAAAACACAAACAACAACCACACAAACAAGTTAAATAGCGGCAGATCAGTTGCTGTTGTTTGTAGTTATTTTGTTTAAGGAAGATAAAATTAACACATCAGCCAACTCGGCTAGCGTAGCACAATATGTAGCGTATTGGCTCTGCAACTCCGAGCTCCCGGGTTCAAAGCCTGGGAGAAGTGGTTATGAAAAATAAATTTAATAAAAAGAAGTCTGATGAGGAAATGTGGTGATTTCCGAAATAGTACTATAATTTCTACCATTAAAAAACTGTTGTTGTTTTTTCACAAAAATCTTCCATAAACTGGCCTTGAGCTCAATAAAAATTGTAAAATTAACATTTACTAGGCCAACAGAAAAATAAACAAACATTTACATATATGCAAGGATGAGCACGCCTTAAACGCATTATAATATAAAGTAAATTACTTGAATACAGAATTTGCATATAAAACACAAACAACAACCACACAAACAAGTTAAATAGCGGCAGATCAGTTGCTCTTGTTTGTAGTTGGTTTGTTTAAGGAAGATGAAATAAACACAACAGCCAACTCGGCTAGCGTAGCACAATATGTAGCGTATTGGCTCTGCCACTCCGAGCTCCCGGGTTCAAAGCCTGGGAGAAGTGGTTATGAAAAATAAATTGAATAAAAAGAAGTTTGATGAGGAATTGTGGTGATTTCCGAAATAGTACTATAATTTCTACCATTAAAAAACTGTGGTTGTTTTTTCACAAAAATCTTCCATAAACTGGCCTTGAGCTCAATAAAAATTGTAAAATTAACATTTACTAGGCCAACAGAAAAATAAACAAACATTTACATATATGCAAGGATGAGCACGCCTTAAACGCATTATAATATAAAGTGATTTAATTGAATACAGAATTTGCAAATAAAACACAAACAACAACCACACAAACAAGTTAAATAGCGGCAGATCAGTTGCTCTTGTTTGTAGTTGGTTTGTTTAAGGAATATAAAATAAACACAACAGCCAACTCGGCTAGCGTAGCACAATATGTAGCGTATTGGCTCTGCAACTCCGAGCTCCCGGGTTGAAAACCTGGGAGAAGTGGTTATGAAAAATAAATTTTATTAATTTAATAAAAAGAAGTCTGATGAGGAAATGTGGTGATTTCCGAAATAGTACTATAATTTCTACCATTAAAAAACTGTTGTTGTTTTTTTCACAAAAATCTTCCATAAACTGGCCTTGAGCTCAATAAAAATTGTAAAATTAACATTTACTAGGCCAACAGAAAAATAAACAAACATTTACATATATGCAAGGATGAGCACGCCTTAAACGCATTCTAATATAAAGTAAATTACTTGAATACAGAATTTGCAAATAAAACACAAACAACAACCGCACAAACCAGTTAAATAGCTTCAGATCAGTTGCTCTTGTTTGTAGTTGGTTTGTTTAAGAAACATGAAATAAACACAACAGCCAACTCGGCTAGCGTAGCACAATATGTAGCGTATTGGCTCTGCAACTCCGAGCTCCCGGGTTCAAAGCCCGGGAGAAGTGGTTATGAAAAATAAATATAATAAAAAGAAGTCTGATGAGTAAATGTGGTTATTTCCGAAATAGTACTATAATTTCTACCATTAAAAAACTGTTGTTGTTTTTTCACAAAAATCTTCCATAAACTGGCCTTGAGCTCAATAAAAATTGTAAAATTAACATTTACTAGGCCAACAGAAAAATAGACAAACATTTATATGCAAGGATGAGCACGCCTTAAATGCATTCTAATATACATAAAGTAAATTACTTGAATACAGAATTTGCAAATAAAACACAAACAACAACCACACAAACAAGTTAAATAGCGGCAGATCAGTTGCTCTTGTTTGTAGTTATTTTGTTTAAGGGCCAGTTTTTCAGTGCAAGATGAACTCTGTTTGTCGTTTAAACTAAGTTTAAACTCAGTATGCAGTTTTTCAGTCAACTTTAAACGGAGTTTAAACTGAGTTTAAACGGCCGATTGGGCACAGTTAAACTTAGTTTAACTTATGAGCTGCGTGCTGACTATTTCGTTTTGGTTGCAACAAATTTAATTGAGTACAAGAAAACTAAGTTTAAATTTAAACTGAGTTTAACTAAACTTAGTTTAAACTGAGTTTAAACCAGCACTGAAAAACTGGCCCTAAGGAAGATAAAATTAACACAACAGCCAACTCGGCTAGCGTAGCACAATATGTAGCGTATTGGCTCTGCAACTCCGAGCGCCCGGGTTCAAAGCCTGGGAGAAGTGGTTATGAAAAATAAATTTAATATAAAGAAGTCTGATGAGGAAATGTGGTGATTTCCGAAATAGTACTATAATTTCTACCATTAAAAAACTGTTGTTGTTTTTTCACAAAAATCTTCCATAAACTGGACTTGAGCTCAATAAAAATTGTAAAATTAACATTTACTAGGCCAATAGAAAAATAAACAAACATTTACATATACATATGCAAGGATGAGCACGCCTTAAATGCATTATAATATAAAGTAAATTAATTGAATACAGAATTTGCAAATAAAACACAAACAACAACCACACAAACAAGTTAAATAGCGGCAGATCAATTGCTCTTGTTTGTAGTTGGTTTGTTTAAGGAAGATAAAATAAACACAACAGCCAACTCGGCTAGCGTAGCACAATATGCAGCGTATTGGCTCTGCAACTCCGACCTCCCGGGTTCAAAACCTGGGAGAAGTGGTTATGAAAAATAAATTTTATTAATTTAATAAAAAGAAGTCTGATGAGGAAATGTGGTGATTTCCGAAATAGTACTATAATTTCTACCATTAAAAAACTTTTGTTGTTTTTTCGCAAAAATCTTCCATAAACTGGCCTTGAGCTCAATAAAAATTTTAAAATTAACATTTACTAGGCCAACAGAAAAATAAACAAACATTTACATATATGCAGGGATGAGCACGCCTTAAACGCATTCTAATATAAAGTAAATTACTTCAATACAGGACTTGCAAATAAAACACAAACAACAACCACACAAACAAGTTAAATAGCGGCAGATCAGTTGCTCTTGTTTGTAGTTGGTTTGTTTAAGAAACATGAAATAAACACAACAGCCAACTCGGGTAGCGTAGCACAATATGTAGCGTATTGGCTCTGCAACTCCGAGCTCCCGGGTTCAAAGCCTGGGAGAAGTGGTTATGAAAAATAAATTTAATAAAAAGAAGTTTGATGAGGAAATGTGGTGATTTCCGAAATAGTACTATAATTTCTACCATTAAAAAACTGTGGTTGTTTTTTCACAAAAATCTTCCATAAACTTGCCTTGAGCTCAATAAAAATTGTAAAATTAACATTTACTAGGCCAACAGAAAAATAAATCAATATTTATATGCAAGGATGAGCACTCCTTAAATGCATTCTAATATACATAAAGTAAATTACCTGAATACAGAATTTGCAAATAAAACACAAACAACAACCACACAAAGAAGTTAAATAGCGGCAGATCAGTTGCTCTTGTTTGTAGTTGGTTTGTTTAAGAAACATGAAATAAACACAACAGCCAACTCGGCTAGTGTAGCACAATATGTAGCGTATTGGCTCTGCAACTCCGAGCGCCCGGGTTCAAAACCTGGGAGAAGTGATTATGAAAAATAAATTTTATTAATTTAATAAAAAGAAGTCTGATGAGGAAATGTGGTGATTTCCGAAATAGTACTATAATTTCTACCATTAAAAAACTTTTGTTGTTTTTTCACAAAAATCTTCCATAAACTGGCCTTGAGCTCAATAAAAATTGTAAAATTAGAATTTACTAGGCCAATAGAAAAATAAACAAACTTTTATATGCAAGGATGAGCACTCCTTAAACGCATTATAATATAAAGTGATTTAATTGAATACAGAATTTGCAAATAAAACACAAACAACAACCACACAAACAAGTTAAATAGCGGCAGATCAGTTGCTCTTGTTTGTAGTTGGTTTGTTTAAGGAATATAAAATAAACACAACAGCCAACTCGGCTAGCGTAGCACAATATGTAGCGTATTGGCTCTGCAACTCCGAGCTCCCGGGTTCAAAACCTGGGAGAAGTGGTTATGAAAAATAAATTTTATTAATTTAATAAAAAGAAGTCTGATGAGGAAATGTGGTGATTTCCGAAATAGTACTATAATTTCTACCATTAAAAAACTTTTGTTGTTTTTTCGCAAAAATCTTCCATAAACTGGCCTTGAGCTCAATAAAAATTTTAAAATTAACATTTACTAGGCCAACAGAAAAATAAACAAACATTTACATATATGCAGGGATGAGCACGCCTTAAACGCATTCTAATATAAAGTAAATTACTTCAATACAGGACTTGCAAATAAAACACAAACAACAACCACACAAACAAGTTAAATAGCGGCAGATCAGTTGCTCTTGTTTGTAGTTGGTTTGTTTAAGAAACATGAAATAAACACAACAGCCAACTCGGGTAGCGTAGCACAATATGTAGCGTATTGGCTCTGCAACTCCGAGCTCCCGGGTTCAAAGCCTGGGAGAAGTGGTTATGAAAAATAAATTTAATAAAAAGAAGTTTGATGAGGAAATGTGGTGATTTCCGAAATAGTACTATAATTTCTACCATTAAAAAACTGTGGTTGTTTTTTCACAAAAATCTTCCATAAACTTGCCTTGAGCTCAATAAAAATTGTAAAATTAACATTTACTAGGCCAACAGAAAAATAAATCAATATTTATATGCAAGGATGAGCACTCCTTAAATGCATTCTAATATACATAAAGTAAATTACCTGAATACAGAATTTGCAAATAAAACACAAACAACAACCACACAAAGAAGTTAAATAGCGGCAGATCAGTTGCTCTTGTTTGTAGTTGGTTTGTTTAAGAAACATGAAATAAACACAACAGCCAACTCGGCTAGCGTAGCACAATATGTAGCGTATTGGCTCTGCAACTCCGAGCGCCCGGGTTCAAAACCTGGGAGAAGTGATTATGAAAAATAAATTTTATTAATTTAATAAAAAGAAGTCTGATGAGGAAATGTGGTGATTTCCGAAATAGTACTATAATTTCTACCATTAAAAAACTTTTGTTGTTTTTTCACAAAAATCTTCCATAAACTGGCCTTGAGCTCAATAAAAATTGTAAAATTAGAATTTACTAGGCCAATAGAAAAATAAACAAACTTTTATATGCAAGGATGAGCACTCCTTAAACGCATTATAATATAAAGTGATTTAATTGAATACAGAATTTGCAAATAAAACACAAACAACAACCACACAAACAAGTTAAATAGCGGCAGATCAGTTGCTCTTGTTTGTAGTTGGTTTGTTTAAGGAATATAAAATAAACACAACATCCAACTCGGCTAGCGTAGCACAATATGTAGCGTATTGGCTCTGCAACTCCGAGCTCCCGGGTTCAAAACCTGGGAGAAGTGGTTATGAAAACTAAATTTTATTAATTTAATAAAAAGAAGTCTGATGAGGAAATGTGGTGATTTCCGAAATAGTACTATAATTTCTACTATTAAAAAACTGTTGTTGTTTTTTCACAAAAATCTTCCATAAACTGGCCTTGAGCTCAATAAAAATTGTAAAATTAACATTTACTAGGCCAACAGAAAAATAAATCAATATTTATATGCAAGGATGAGCACTCCTTAAATGCATTCTAATACACATAAAGTAAATTACCTGAATACAGAATTTGCAAATAAAACACAAACAACAACCACACAAACAAGTTAAATAGCGGCAGATCAGTTGCTCTTGTTTGTAGTTATTTTGTTTAAGGAAGATAAAATTAACACATCAGCCAACTCGGCTAGCGTAGCACAATATGTAGCGTATTGGCCCTGCAACTCCGAGCGCCCGGGTTCAAAGCCTGGGAGAAGTGGTTATGAAAAATAAATTTAATTAATTTAATAAAAAGAAGTCTGATGAGAAAATGTGGTGATTTCCGAAATAGTACTATAATTTCTACCATTAAAAAATTGTTTTTTTTTTCACAAAAATCTTCCATAAACTGGCATTTAGGTCAATAAAAATTGTAAAATTAACATTTACTAGGCCAACAGAAAAATAAACAAACATTTACATATATGCAAGGAAGAGCTCGCCTTAAATGCATTCTAATATAAAGTAAATTACTTGAATACAGAATTTGCAAATAAAACACAAACAACAACCACACAAACAAGTTAAATAGCGGCAGATTAGTTGCTCTTGTTTGTAGTTGGTTTGTTTAAGGAACATGAAATAAACACAACAGCCAACTCGGCTAGCGTAGCACAATATGTAGCGTATTGGCTCTGCAACTCCGAGCTCCCGGGTTCAAAGCCTGGGAGAAATGGTTATGAAAAATAAATTTAATTAATTTAATAAAAAGAAGTCTGATGAGGAAATGTGGTGATTTCCGAAATAGTACTATAATTTCTACCTTTAAAAACTGTTGTTGTTTTTTCACAAAAATCTTCCATAAACTGGCCTTGAGCTCAACAAAAATTGCAAAAGTAACATTTACTAGGCCAACAAAAAATAAACAAACATTTACATATATGCAAGGATGAGCACGCCTTAAATGCATTCTAATATAAAGTAAATTACTTGAATACAGAATTTGCAAATAAAACACAAACAACAACCACACAAACAAGTTAAATAGCGGCAGATCAGTTGCTCTTGTTTGTAGTTGGCTTGTTTAAAGAAGATGAAATAAACACAACAGCCAACTCGGCTAGCGTAGCACAATATGTAGCGTATTGGCTCTGCAACTCCGAGCTCCCGGGTTCAAAACCTGGGAGAAGTGGTTATGAAAACTAAATTTTATTAATTTAATAAAAAGAAGTCTGATGAGGAAATGTGGTGATTTCCGAAATAGTACTATAATTTCTACTATTAAAAAACTGTTGTTGTTTTTTCACAAAAATCTTCCATAAACTGGCCTTGAGCTCAATAAAAATTGTAAAATTAACATTTACTAGGCCAACAGAAAAATAAATCAATATTTATATGCAAGGATGAGCACGCCTTAAATGCATTCTAATATAAAGTAAATTACTTGAATACAGGATTTGCAAATAAAACACAAACAACAACCACACGAACAAGTTAAATAGCGGCAGATCAGTTGCTCTTGTTTGTAGTTGGTTTGTTTAAGGAATATAAAATAAACACAACAGCCAACTCGGCTAGCGTAGCACAATATGTAGCGTATTGGCTCTGCCACTCCGAGCTCCCGGGTTCAAAGCCTGGGAGAAGTGGTTATGAAAAATAAATTTAATAAAAAGAAGTTTGATGAGGAAATGTGGTGATTTCCGAAATAGTACTATAATTTCTACCATTAAAAAACTGTTGTTGTTTTTTCACAAAAATCTTCCATAAACTGGCCTTGAGCTCAATAAAAATTGTAAAATTAACATTTACTAGGCCAACAGAAAAATAAACCAATATTTATATGCAAGGATGAGCACGCCTTAAATGCATTCTAATATAAAGTAAATTACTTGAATACAGGATTTGCAAATAAAACACAAACAACAACCACACGAACAAGTTAAATAGCGGCAGATCAGTTGCTCTTGTTTGTAGTTGGTTTGTTTAAGGAATATAAAATAAACACAACAGCCAACTCGGCTAGCGTAGCACAATATGTAGCGTATTGGCTCTGCAACTCCGAGCGCCCGGGTTCAAAACCTGGGAGAAGTGGTTATGAAAAATAAATTTTATTAATTTAATAAAATGAAGTCTGATGAGGAAATGTGGTGATTTGCAAAATAGTACTATAATTTCTACCATTAAAAAACTGTTGTTGTTTTTTCACAAAAATCTTCCATAAACTGGCCTTGAGCTCAATAAAAATTTTAAAATTAACATTTACTAGGCCAACAGAAAAATAAACAAACATTTACATATATGCAGGGATGAGCACGCCTTAAACGCATTCTAATATAAAGTAAATTACTTCAATACAGGACTTGCAAATAAAACACAAACAACAACCACACAAACAAGTTAAATAGCGGCAGATCAGTTGCTCTTGTTTGTAGTTGGTTTGTTTAAGAAACATGAAATAAACACAACAGCCAACTCGGGTAGCGTAGCACAATATGTAGCGTATTGGCTCTGCAACTCCGAGCTCCCGGGTTCAAAGCCTGGGAGAAGTGGTTATGAAAAATAAATTTAATAAAAAGAAGTTTGATGAGGAAATGTGGTGATTTCCGAAATAGTACTATAATTTCTACCATTAAAAAACTGTGGTTGTTTTTTCACAAAAATCTTCCATAAACTTGCCTTGAGCTCAATAAAAATTGTAAAATTAACATTTACTAGGCCAACAGAAAAAAAAATCAATATTTATATGCAAGGATGAGCACTCCTTAAATGCATTCTAATATACATAAAGTAAATTACCTGAATACAGAATTTGCAAATAAAACACAAACAACAACCACACAAAGAAGTTAAATAGCGGCAGATCAGTTGCTCTTGTTTGTAGTTGGTTTGTTTAAGAAACATGAAATAAACACAACAGCCAACTCGGCTAGCGTAGCACAATATGTAGCGTATTGGCTCTGCAACTCCGAGCGCCCGGGTTCAAAACCTGGGAGAAGTGATTATGAAAAATAAATTTTATTAATTTAATAAAAAGAAGTCTGATGAGGAAATGTGGTGATTTCCGAAATAGTACTATAATTTCTACCATTAAAAAACTTTTGTTGTTTTTTCACAAAAATCTTCCATAAACTGGCCTTGAGCTCAATAAAAATTGTAAAATTAGAATTTACTAGGCCAATAGAAAAATAAACAAACTTTTATATGCAAGGATGAGCACTCCTTAAACGCATTATAATATAAAGTGATTTAATTGAATACAGAATTTGCAAATAAAACACAAACAACAACCACACAAACAAGTTAAATAGCGGCAGATCAGTTGCTCTTGTTTGTAGTTGGTTTGTTTAAGGAATATAAACTAAACACAACAGCCAACTCGGCTAGCGTAGCACAATATGTAGCGTATTGGCTCTGCAACTCCGAGCTCCAGGGTTCAAAACCTGGGAGAAGTGGTTATGAAAAATAAATTTTATTAATTTAATAAAAAGAAGTCTGATGAGGAAATGTGGTGATTTCCGAAATAGTACTATAATTTCTACTATTAAAAAACTGTTGTTGTTTTTTCACAAAAATCTTCCATAAACTGGCCTTGAGCTCAATAAAAATTGTAAAATTAACATTTACTAGGCCAACAGAAAAATAAATCAATATTTATATGCAAGGATGAGCACTCCTTAAATGCATTCTAATATACATAAAGTAAATTACCTGAATACAGAATTTGCAAATAAAACACAAACAACAACCACACAAACAAGTTAAATAGCGGCAGATCAGTTGCTCTTGTTTGTAGTTATTTTGTTTAAGGAAGATAAAATTAACACATCAGCCAACTCGGCTAGCGTAGCACAATATGTAGCGTATTGGCCCTGCAACTCCGAGCGCCCGGGTTCAAAGCCTGGGAGAAGTGGTTATGAAAAATAAATTTAATAAAAAGAAGTCTGATGAGGAAATGTGGTGATTTCCAAAATAGTACTATAATTTCTACCATTAAAAAACTGTTGTTGTTTTTTCACAAAAATCTTCCATAAACTGGCCTTGAGCTCAATAAAAATTGTAAAATTAGAATTTACTAGGCCAATAGAAAAATAAACAAACATTTATATGCAAGGATGAGCACGCCTTAAATGCATTCTAATATAAAGTAAATTACTTGAATACAGGATTTGCAAATAAAACACAAACAACAACCACACGAACAAGTTAAATAGCGGCAGATCAGTTGCTCTTGTTTGTAGTTGGTTTGTTTAAGGAATATAAAATAAACACAACAGCCAACTCGGCTAGCGTAGCACAATATGTAGCGTATTGGCTCTGCCACTCCGAGCTCCCGGGTTCAAAGCCTGGGAGAAGTGGTTATGAAAAATAAATTTAATAAAAAGAAGTTTGATGAGGAAATGTGGTGATTTCCGAAATAGTACTATAATTTCTACCATTAAAAAACTGTTGTTGTTTTTTCACAAAAATCTTCCATAAACTGGCCTTGAGCTCAATAAAAATTGTAAAATTAACATTTACTAGGCCAACAGAAAAATAAACCAATATTTATATGCAAGGATGAGCACGCCTTAAATGCATTCTAATATAAAGTAAATTACTTGAATACAGGATTTGCAAATAAAACACAAACAACAACCACACGAACAAGTTAAATAGCGGCAGATCAGTTGCTCTTGTTTGTAGTTGGTTTGTTTAAGGAATATAAAATAAACACAACAGCCAACTCGGCTAGCGTAGCACAATATGTAGCGTATTGGCTCTGCAACTCCGAGCGCCCGGGTTCAAAACCTGGGAGAAGTGGTTATGAAAAATAAATTTTATTAATTTAATAAAAAGAAGTCTGATGAGGAAATGTGGTGATTTGCAAAATAGTACTATAATTTCTACCATTAAAAAACTGTTGTTGTTTTTTCACAAAAATCTTCCATAAACTGGCCTTGAGCTCAATAAAAATTGTAAAATTAAAATTTACTAGGCCAATAGAAAAATAAACAAACATTTATATGCAAGGATGAGCACGCCTTAAATGCATTCTAATATAAAGTAAAATACTTGAATACAGGAGTTGCAAATAAAACACAAACAACAACCACACGAACAAGTAGCGGCAGATCAGTTGCTCTTGTTTGTAGTTGGTTTGTTTAAGGAATATAAAATAAACACAACAGCCAACTCGGCTAGCTTAGCACAATATGTAGCGTATTGGCTCTGCCACTCCGAGCTCCCGGGTTCAAAGCCTGGGAGAAGTGGTTATGAAAAATAAATTTAATAAAAAGAAGTTTGATGAGGAAATGTGGTGATTTCCGAAATAGTACTATAATTTCTACCATTAAAAAACTGTTGTTGTTTTTTCACAAAAATCTTCCATAAACTGGCCTTGAGCTCAATAAAAATTGTAAAATTAACATTTACTAGGCCAACAGAAAAATAAACAAACATTTACATATATGCAAGGATGAGCACGCCTTAAACGCATTATAATATAAAGTGATTTAATTGAATACAGAATTTGCAAATAAAACACAAACAACAACCACACAAACAAGTTAAATAGCGGCAGATCAGTTGCTCTTGTTTGTAGTTGGCTTGTTTAAAGAAGATGAAATAAACACAACAGCCAACTCGGCTAGCGTAGCACAATATGTAGCGTATTGGCTCTGCAACTCCGAGCTCCCGGGTTCAAAACCTGGGAGAAGTGGTTATGAAAACTAAATTTTATTAATTTAATAAAAAGAAGTCTGATGAGGAAATGTGGTGATTTCCGAAATAGTACTATAATTTCTACTATTAAAAAACTGTTGTTGTTTTTTCACAAAAATCTTCCATAAACTGGCCTTGAGCTCAATAAAAATTGTAAAATTAACATTTACTAGGCCAACAGAAAAATAAATCAATATTTATATGCAAGGATGAGCACGCCTTAAATGCATTCTAATATAAAGTAAATTACTTGAATACAGGATTTGCAAATAAAACACAAACAACAACCACACGAACAAGTTAAATAGCGGCAGATCAGTTGCTCTTGTTTGTAGTTGGTTTGTTTAAGGAATATAAAATAAACACAACAGCCAACTCGGCTAGCGTAGCACAATATGTAGCGTATTGGCTCTGCCACTCCGAGCTCCCGGGTTCAAAGCCTGGGAGAAGTGGTTATGAAAAATAAATTTAATAAAAAGAAGTTTGATGAGGAAATGTGGTGATTTCCGAAATAGTACTATAATTTCTACCATTAAAAAACTGTTGTTGTTTTTTCACAAAAATCTTCCATAAACTGGCCTTGAGCTCAATAAAAATTGTAAAATTAACATTTACTAGGCCAACAGAAAAATAAACCAATATTTATATGCAAGGATGAGCACGCCTTAAATGCATTCTAATATAAAGTAAATTACTTGAATACAGGATTTGCAAATAAAACACAAACAACAACCACACGAACAAGTTAAATAGCGGCAGATCAGTTGCTCTTGTTTGTAGTTGGTTTGTTTAAGGAATATAAAATAAACACAACAGCCAACTCGGCTAGCGTAGCACAATATGTAGCGTATTGGCTCTGCAACTCCGAGCGCCCGGGTTCAAAACCTGGGAGAAGTGGTTATGAAAAATAAATTTTATTAATTTAATAAAATGAAGTCTGATGAGGAAATGTGGTGATTTGCAAAATAGTACTATAATTTCTACCATTAAAAAACTGTTGTTGTTTTTTCACAAAAATCTTCCATAAACTGGCCTTGAGCTCAATAAAAATTTTAAAATTAACATTTACTAGGCCAACAGAAAAATAAACAAACATTTACATATATGCAGGGATGAGCACGCCTTAAACGCATTCTAATATAAAGTAAATTACTTCAATACAGGACTTGCAAATAAAACACAAACAACAACCACACAAACAAGTTAAATAGCGGCAGATCAGTTGCTCTTGTTTGTAGTTGGTTTGTTTAAGAAACATGAAATAAACACAACAGCCAACTCGGGTAGCGTAGCACAATATGTAGCGTATTGGCTCTGCAACTCCGAGCTCCCGGGTTCAAAGCCTGGGAGAAGTGGTTATGAAAAATAAATTTAATAAAAAGAAGTTTGATGAGGAAATGTGGTGATTTCCGAAATAGTACTATAATTTCTACCATTAAAAAACTGTGGTTGTTTTTTCACAAAAATCTTCCATAAACTTGCCTTGAGCTCAATAAAAATTGTAAAATTAACATTTACTAGGCCAACAGAAAAAAAAATCAATATTTATATGCAAGGATGAGCACTCCTTAAATGCATTCTAATATACATAAAGTAAATTACCTGAATACAGAATTTGCAAATAAAACACAAACAACAACCACACAAAGAAGTTAAATAGCGGCAGATCAGTTGCTCTTGTTTGTAGTTGGTTTGTTTAAGAAACATGAAATAAACACAACAGCCAACTCGGCTAGCGTAGCACAATATGTAGCGTATTGGCTCTGCAACTCCGAGCGCCCGGGTTCAAAACCTGGGAGAAGTGATTATGAAAAATAAATTTTATTAATTTAATAAAAAGAAGTCTGATGAGGAAATGTGGTGATTTCCGAAATAGTACTATAATTTCTACCATTAAAAAACTTTTGTTGTTTTTTCACAAAAATCTTCCATAAACTGGCCTTGAGCTCAATAAAAATTGTAAAATTAGAATTTACTAGGCCAATAGAAAAATAAACAAACTTTTATATGCAAGGATGAGCACTCCTTAAACGCATTATAATATAAAGTGATTTAATTGAATACAGAATTTGCAAATAAAACACAAACAACAACCACACAAACAAGTTAAATAGCGGCAGATCAGTTGCTCTTGTTTGTAGTTGGTTTGTTTAAGGAATATAAACTAAACACAACAGCCAACTCGGCTAGCGTAGCACAATATGTAGCGTATTGGCTCTGCAACTCCGAGCTCCAGGGTTCAAAACCTGGGAGAAGTGGTTATGAAAAATAAATTTTATTAATTTAATAAAAAGAAGTCTGATGAGGAAATGTGGTGATTTCCGAAATAGTACTATAATTTCTACTATTAAAAAACTGTTGTTGTTTTTTCACAAAAATCTTCCATAAACTGGCCTTGAGCTCAATAAAAATTGTAAAATTAACATTTACTAGGCCAACAGAAAAATAAATCAATATTTATATGCAAGGATGAGCACTCCTTAAATGCATTCTAATATACATAAAGTAAATTACCTGAATACAGAATTTGCAAATAAAACACAAACAACAACCACACAAACAAGTTAAATAGCGGCAGATCAGTTGCTCTTGTTTGTAGTTATTTTGTTTAAGGAAGATAAAATTAACACATCAGCCAACTCGGCTAGCGTAGCACAATATGTAGCGTATTGGCCCTGCAACTCCGAGCGCCCGGGTTCAAAGCCTGGGAGAAGTGGTTATGAAAAATAAATTTAATAAAAAGAAGTCTGATGAGGAAATGTGGTGATTTCCAAAATAGTACTATAATTTCTACCATTAAAAAACTGTTGTTGTTTTTTCACAAAAATCTTCCATAAACTGGCCTTGAGCTCAATAAAAATTGTAAAATTAGAATTTACTAGGCCAATAGAAAAATAAACAAACATTTATATGCAAGGATGAGCACGCCTTAAATGCATTCTAATATAAAGTAAATTACTTGAATACAGGATTTGCAAATAAAACACAAACAACAACCACACGAACAAGTTAAATAGCGGCAGATCAGTTGCTCTTGTTTGTAGTTGGTTTGTTTAAGGAATATAAAATAAACACAACAGCCAACTCGGCTAGCGTAGCACAATATGTAGCGTATTGGCTCTGCCACTCCGAGCTCCCGGGTTCAAAGCCTGGGAGAAGTGGTTATGAAAAATAAATTTAATAAAAAGAAGTTTGATGAGGAAATGTGGTGATTTCCGAAATAGTACTATAATTTCTACCATTAAAAAACTGTTGTTGTTTTTTCACAAAAATCTTCCATAAACTGGCCTTGAGCTCAATAAAAATTGTAAAATTAACATTTACTAGGCCAACAGAAAAATAAACCAATATTTATATGCAAGGATGAGCACGCCTTAAATGCATTCTAATATAAAGTAAATTACTTGAATACAGGATTTGCAAATAAAACACAAACAACAACCACACGAACAAGTTAAATAGCGGCAGATCAGTTGCTCTTGTTTGTAGTTGGTTTGTTTAAGGAATATAAAATAAACACAACAGCCAACTCGGCTAGCGTAGCACAATATGTAGCGTATTGGCTCTGCAACTCCGAGCGCCCGGGTTCAAAACCTGGGAGAAGTGGTTATGAAAAATAAATTTTATTAATTTAATAAAAAGAAGTCTGATGAGGAAATGTGGTGATTTGCAAAATAGTACTATAATTTCTACCATTAAAAAACTGTTGTTGTTTTTTCACAAAAATCTTCCATAAACTGGCCTTGAGCTCAATAAAAATTGTAAAATTAAAATTTACTAGGCCAATAGAAAAATAAACAAACATTTATATGCAAGGATGAGCACGCCTTAAATGCATTCTAATATAAAGTAAAATACTTGAATACAGGAGTTGCAAATAAAACACAAACAACAACCACACGAACAAGTAGCGGCAGATCAGTTGCTCTTGTTTGTAGTTGGTTTGTTTAAGGAATATAAAATAAACACAACAGCCAACTCGGCTAGCTTAGCACAATATGTAGCGTATTGGCTCTGCCACTCCGAGCTCCCGGGTTCAAAGCCTGGGAGAAGTGGTTATGAAAAATAAATTTAATAAAAAGAAGTTTGATGAGGAAATGTGGTGATTTCCGAAATAGTACTATAATTTCTACCATTAAAAAACTGTTGTTGTTTTTTCACAAAAATCTTCCATAAACTGGCCTTGAGCTCAATAAAAATTGTAAAATTAACATTTACTAGGCCAACAGAAAAATAAACAAACATTTACATATATGCAAGGATGAGCACGCCTTAAACGCATTATAATATAAAGTGATTTAATTGAATACAGAATTTGCAAATAAAACACAAACAACAACCACACAAACAAGTTAAATAGCGGCAGATCAGTTGCTCTTGTTTGTAATTGGTTTGTTTAAGAAACATGAAATAAACACAACAGCCAACTCGGCTAGCGTAGCACAATATGTAGCGTATTGGCTCTGCAACTCCGAGCGGCCGGGTTCAAAACCTGGGAGAAGTGGTTATGAAAAATAAATTTTATTAATTTAATAAAAAGAAGTCTGATGAGGAAATGTGGTGATTTCCGAAATAGTACTATAATTTCTACTATTAAAAAACTGTTGTTGTTTTTTCACAAAAATCTTCCATAAACTGGCCTTGAGCTCAATAAAAATTGTAAAATTAACATTTACTAGGCCAACAGAAAAATAAACCAATATTTATATGCAAGGATGAGCACGCCTTAAATGCATTATAATTTAAAGTAAATTAATTGAATACAGAATTTGCAAATAAAACACAAACAACAACCACACAAACAAGTTAAATAGCGGCAGATCAGTTGCTCTTGTTTGTAGTTGGTTTGTTTAAGAAACATGAAATAAACACAACAGCCAACTCGGGTAGCGTAGCACAATATGTAGCGTATTGGCTCTGCAACTCCGAGCTCCCGGGTTCAAAGCCTGGGAGAAGTGGTTATGAAAAATAAATTTAATAAAAAGAAGTTTGATGAGGAAATGTGGTGATTTCCGAAATAGTACTATAATTTCTACCATTAAAAAACTGTGGTTGTTTTTTCACAAAAATCTTCCATAAACTTGCCTTGAGCTCAATAAAAATTGTAAAATTAACATTTACTAGGCCAACAGAAAAAAAAATCAATATTTATATGCAAGGATGAGCACTCCTTAAATGCATTCTAATATACATAAAGTAAATTACCTGAATACAGAATTTGCAAATAAAACACAAACAACAACCACACAAAGAAGTTAAATAGCGGCAGATCAGTTGCTCTTGTTTGTAGTTGGTTTGTTTAAGAAACATGAAATAAACACAACAGCCAACTCGGCTAGCGTAGCACAATATGTAGCGTATTGGCTCTGCAACTCCGAGCGCCCGGGTTCAAAACCTGGGAGAAGTGATTATGAAAAATAAATTTTATTAATTTAATAAAAAGAAGTCTGATGAGGAAATGTGGTGATTTCCGAAATAGTACTATAATTTCTACCATTAAAAAACTTTTGTTGTTTTTTCACAAAAATCTTCCATAAACTGGCCTTGAGCTCAATAAAAATTGTAAAATTAGAATTTACTAGGCCAATAGAAAAATAAACAAACTTTTATATGCAAGGATGAGCACTCCTTAAACGCATTATAATATAAAGTGATTTAATTGAATACAGAATTTGCAAATAAAACACAAACAACAACCACACAAACAAGTTAAATAGCGGCAGATCAGTTGCTCTTGTTTGTAGTTGGTTTGTTTAAGGAATATAAAATAAACACAACAGCCAACTCGGCTAGCGTAGCACAATATGTAGCGTATTGGCTCTGCAACTCCGAGCTCCAGGGTTCAAAACCTGGGAGAAGTGGTTATGAAAAATAAATTTTATTAATTTAATAAAAAGAAGTCTGATGAGGAAATGTGGTGATTTCCGAAATAGTACTATAATTTCTACTATTAAAAAACTGTTGTTGTTTTTTCACAAAAATCTTCCATAAACTGGCCTTGAGCTCAATAAAAATTGTAAAATTAACATTTACTAGGCCAACAGAAAAATAAATCAATATTTATATGCAAGGATGAGCACTCCTTAAATGCATTCTAATATACATAAAGTAAATTACCTGAATACAGAATTTGCAAATAAAACACAAACAACAACCACACAAACAAGTTAAATAGCGGCAGATCAGTTGCTCTTGTTTGTAGTTATTTTGTTTAAGGAAGATAAAATTAACACATCAGCCAACTCGGCTAGCGTAGCACAATATGTAGCGTATTGGCCCTGCAACTCCGAGCGCCCGGGTTCAAAGCCTGGGAGAAGTGGTTATGAAAAATAAATTTAATAAAAAGAAGTCTGATGAGGAAATGTGGTGATTTCCAAAATAGTACTATAATTTCTACCATTAAAAAACTGTTGTTGTTTTTTCACAAAAATCTTCCATAAACTGGCCTTGAGCTCAATAAAAATTGTAAAATTAGAATTTACTAGGCCAATAGAAAAATAAACAAACATTTATATGCAAGGATGAGCACGCCTTAAATGCATTCTAATATAAAGTAAATTACTTGAATACAGGATTTGCAAATAAAACACAAACAACAACCACACGAACAAGTTAAATAGCGGCAGATCAGTTGCTCTTGTTTGTAGTTGGTTTGTTTAAGGAATATAAAATAAACACAACAGCCAACTCGGCTAGCGTAGCACAATATGTAGCGTATTGGCTCTGCCACTCCGAGCTCCCGGGTTCAAAGCCTGGGAGAAGTGGTTATGAAAAATAAATTTAATAAAAAGAAGTTTGATGAGGAAATGTGGTGATTTCCGAAATAGTACTATAATTTCTACCATTAAAAAACTGTTGTTGTTTTTTCACAAAAATCTTCCATAAACTGGCCTTGAGCTCAATAAAAATTGTAAAATTAACATTTACTAGGCCAACAGAAAAATAAACCAATATTTATATGCAAGGATGAGCACGCCTTAAATGCATTCTAATATAAAGTAAATTACTTGAATACAGGATTTGCAAATAAAACACAAACAACAACCACACGAACAAGTTAAATAGCGGCAGATCAGTTGCTCTTGTTTGTAGTTGGTTTGTTTAAGGAATATAAAATAAACACAACAGCCAACTCGGCTAGCGTAGCACAATATGTAGCGTATTGGCTCTGCAACTCCGAGCGCCCGGGTTCAAAACCTGGGAGAAGTGGTTATGAAAAATAAATTTTATTAATTTAATAAAAAGAAGTCTGATGAGGAAATGTGGTGATTTGCAAAATAGTACTATAATTTCTACCATTAAAAAACTGTTGTTGTTTTTTCACAAAAATCTTCCATAAACTGGCCTTGAGCTCAATAAAAATTGTAAAATTAAAATTTACTAGGCCAATAGAAAAATAAACAAACATTTATATGCAAGGATGAGCACGCCTTAAATGCATTCTAATATAAAGTAAAATACTTGAATACAGGAGTTGCAAATAAAACACAAACAACAACCACACGAACAAGTAGCGGCAGATCAGTTGCTCTTGTTTGTAGTTGGTTTGTTTAAGGAATATAAAATAAACACAACAGCCAACTCGGCTAGCTTAGCACAATATGTAGCGTATTGGCTCTGCCACTCCGAGCTCCCGGGTTCAAAGCCTGGGAGAAGTGGTTATGAAAAATAAATTTAATAAAAAGAAGTTTGATGAGGAAATGTGGTGATTTCCGAAATAGTACTATAATTTCTACCATTAAAAAACTGTTGTTGTTTTTTCACAAAAATCTTCCATAAACTGGCCTTGAGCTCAATAAAAATTGTAAAATTAACATTTACTAGGCCAACAGAAAAATAAACAAACATTTACATATATGCAAGGATGAGCACGCCTTAAACGCATTATAATATAAAGTGATTTAATTGAATACAGAATTTGCAAATAAAACACAAACAACAACCACACAAACAAGTTAAATAGCGGCAGATCAGTTGCTCTTGTTTGTAATTGGTTTGTTTAAGAAACATGAAATAAACACAACAGCCAACTCGGCTAGCGTAGCACAATATGTAGCGTATTGGCTCTGCAACTCCGAGCGGCCGGGTTCAAAACCTGGGAGAAGTGGTTATGAAAAATAAATTTTATTAATTTAATAAAAAGAAGTCTGATGAGGAAATGTGGTGATTTCCGAAATAGTACTATAATTTCTACTATTAAAAAACTGTTGTTGTTTTTTCACAAAAATCTTCCATAAACTGGCCTTGAGCTCAATAAAAATTGTAAAATTAACATTTACTAGGCCAACAGAAAAATAAACCAATATTTATATGCAAGGATGAGCACGCCTTAAATGCATTATAATTTAAAGTAAATTAATTGAATACAGAATTTGCAAATAAAACACAAACAACAACCACACAAACAAGTTAAATAGCGGCAGATCAGTTGCTCTTGTTTGTAGTTGGTTTGTTTAAGAAACATGAAATAAACACAACAGCCAACTCGGCTAGCGTAGCACAATATGTAGCGTATTGGCTCTGCAACTCCGAGCTCCCGGGTTCAAAGCCTGGGAGAAGTGGTTATGAAAAATTTAATTAAAAATTAATTTAATTTAATAAAAAGAAGTCTGATGAGGAAATGTGGTGATTTCCGAAATAGTACTATAATTTCTACCATTAAAAAACTGTTGTTGTTTTTTCACAAAAATCTTCCATAAACTGGCCTTGAGCTCAATAAAAATTGTAAAATTAACATTTACTAGGCCAACAGAAAAATAAACAAACATTTACATATATGCAAGGATGAGCACGCCTTAAACGCATTCTAATATAAAGTAAATTACTTGAATACAGAATTTGCAAATAAAACACAAACAACAACCACACAAACAAGTTAAATAGCGGCAGATCAGTTGCTCTTGTTTGATGTTGGTTTGTTTAAGAAACATGAAATAAACACAACAGCCAACTCGGCTAGCGTAGCACAATATGTAGCGTATTGGCTCTGCAACTCCGAGCTCCCGGGTTCAAAACCTGGGAGAAGTGGTTATGAAAAATAAATTTTATTAATTTAATAAAAAGAAGTCTGATGAGGAAATGTGGTGATTTCCGAAATAGTACTATAATTTCTACTATTAAAAAACTGTTGTTGTTTTTTCATAAAAATCTTCCATAAACTGGCCTTGAGCTCAATAAAAATTGTAAAATTAACATTTACTAGGCCAACAGAAAAATAAACCAATATTTATATGCAAGGATGAGCACTCCTTAAATGCATTCTAATATACATAAAGTAAATTACTTGAATAGAGAATTTGCAAATAAAACACAAACAACAACCACACAAACAAGTTAAATAGCGGCAGATCAGTTGCTCTTGTTTGTAGTTATTTTGTTTAAGGAAGATAAAATTAACACATCAGCCAACTCGGCTAGCGTAGCACAATATGTAGCGTATTGGCTCTGCAACTCCGAGCGCCCGGGTTCAAAGCCTGGGAGAAGTGGTTATGAAAAATAAATTTAATAAAAAGAAGTCTGATGAGGAAATGTGGTGATTTCCGAAATAGTACTATAATTTCTACCATTAAAAAACTGTTGTTGTTTTTCACAAAAATCTTCCATAAACTGGCCTTGAGCTCAATAAAAATTGTAAAATTTACAACCACTAGGCCAACAGAAAAATAAACAAACATTTACATATATGCAAGGATGAGCACGCCTTAAACGCATTATAATATAAAGTGATTTAATTGAATACAGAATTTGCAAAAAAAACACAAACAACAACCACACAAACAAGTTAAATAGCGGCAGATCAGTTGCTCTTGTTTGTAGTTGGTTTGTTTAAGAAACATGAAATAAACACAACAGCCAACTCGGCTAGCGTAGCACAATATGTAGCGTATTGGCTCTGCAACTCCGAGCGCCCGGGTTCAAAACCTGGGAGAAGTGGTTATGAAAAATAAATTTTATTAATTTAATAAAAAGAAGTCTGATGAGGAACTGTGGTGATTTCCGAAATAGTACTATAATTTCTACCATTAAAAAACTGTTGTTGTTTTTTCACAAAAACTTCCATAAACTGGCCTTGAGCTCAATAAAAATTGTAAAATTAGAATTTACTAGGCGAATAGAAAAATAAACAAACATTTATATGCAAGGATGCGCACGCCTTAAATGCATTCTAATATAAAGTAAATTACTTGAATACAGGATTTGCAAATAAAACACAAACAACAACCGCACGAACAAGTAGCGGCAGATCAGTTGCTCTTGTTTGTAGTTGATTTAAGGAATATAAAATAAACACAACAGCCAACTCGGCTAGCGTAGCACAATATGTAGCGTATTGGCTCTGCCATTCCGAGCTCCCGGGTTCAAAGCCTGGGAGAAGTGGTTATGAAAAATAAATTTAATAAAAAGAAGTTTGATGAGGAAATGTGGTGATTTCCGAAATAGTACTATAATTTCTACCATTAAAAAACTGTTGTTGTTTTTTCACAAAAATCTTCCATAAACTGGCCTTGAGCTCAATAAAAATTGTAAAATTAACATTTACTAGGCCAACAGAAAAATAAACAAACATTTACATATATGCAAGGATGAGCACGCCTTAAACGCATTATAATATAAAGTGATTTCATTGAATACAGAATTTGCAAATAAAACACAAACAACAACCACACAAACAAGTTAAATAGCGGCAGATCAGTTGCTCTTGTTTGTAGTTGGTTTGTTTAAGGAATATAAAATAAACACAACAGCGAACTCGGCTAGCGTAGCACAATATGTAGCGTATTGGCTCTGCAACTCCGAGCGCCCGGGTTCAAAGCCTGGGAGAAGTGGTTATGAAAAATAAATTTAATAAAAAGAAGTCTGATGAGGAAATGTGGTGATTTCCGAAATAGTACTATAATTTCTACCATTATAAAACTGTTGTTGTTTTTTCACAAAAATCTTCCTTAAACTGGCCTTGAGCTCAATAAAAATTGTAAAATTAACATTTACTAGGCCAACAGAAAAATAAACCAATATTTATATGCAAGGATGAGCACTCCTTAAATGCATTCTAATATACATAAAGTAAATTACTTGAATACAGAATTTGCAAATAAAAAACAAACAACAACCACACAAACAAGTTAAATAGCGGCAGATCAGTTGCTCTTGTTTGTAGTTATTTTGTTTAAGGAAGATAAAATTAACACATCAGCCAACTCGGCTAGCGTAGCACAATATGTAGCGTATTGGCTCTGCAACTCCGAGCGCCCGGGTTCAAAGCCTGGGAGAAGTGGTTATGAAAAATAAATTTAATAAAAAGAAGTCTGATGAGGAAATGTGGTGATTTCCGAAATAGTACTATAATTTCTACCATTAAAAAACTGTTGTTGTTTTTTCACAAAAATCTTCCATAAACTGGCCTTGAGCTCAATAAAAATTGTAAAATTTACATTCACTAGGCCAACAGAAAAATAAACAAACATTTACATATATGCAAGGATGAGCACGCCTTAAACGCATTATAATATAAAGTGATTTAATTGAATACAGAATTTGCAAATAAAACACAAACAACAACCACACAAACAAGTTAAATAGCGGCAGATCAGTTGCTCTTGTTTGTAGTTGGTTTGTTTAAGAAACATGAAATAAACACAACAGCCAACTCGGCTAGCGTAGCACAATATGTAGCGTATTGGCTCTGCCACTCCGAGCTCCCGGGTTCAAAGCCTGGGAGAAGTGGTTATGAAAAATAAATTTAATAAAAAGAAGTTTGATGAGGAAATGTGGTGATTTCCGAAATAGTACTATAATTTCTACCATTAAAAAACTGTTGTTGTTTTTTCACAAAAATCTTCCATAAACTGGCCTTGAGCTCAATAAAAATTGTAAAATTAACATTTACTAGGCCAACAGAAAAATAAACAAACATTTACATATATGCAAGGATGAGCACGCCTTAAACGCATTCTAATATAAAGTAAATTACTTGAATACAGAATTTGCAAATAAAACACAAACAACAACCACACGAACAAGTAGCGGCAGATCAGTTGCTCTTGTTTGTAGTTTATTTGTTTAAGGAATATAAAATAAACACAACAGCCAACTCGGCTAGCGTAGCACAATATGTAGCGTATTGGCTCTGCAACTCCGAGCTCCCGGGTTCAAAGCCTGGGAGAAGTGGTTATGAAAAATAAATTTTATTAATTTAATAAAAAGAAGTCTGATGAGGAAATGTGGTGATTTCCGAAATAGTACTATAATTTCTACCATTAAAAAACTGTTGTTGTTTTTTCACAAAAATCTTCCATAAACTGGCCTTGAGCTCAATAAAAATTGTAAAATTTACATTCACTAGGCCAACAGAAAAATAAACAAACATTTACATATATGCAAGGATGAGCACGCCTTAAACGCATTATAATATAAAGTGATTTAATTGAATACAGAATTTGCAAATAAAACACAAACAACAACCACACAAACAAGTTAAATAGCGGCAGATCAGTTGCTCTTGTTTGTAGTTGGTTTGTTTAAGAAACATGAAATAAACACAACAGCCAACTTGGCTAGCGTAGCACAATATGTAGCGTATTGGCTCTGCCACTCCGAGCTCCCGGGTTCAAAGCCTGGGAGAAGTGGTTATGAAAAATAAATTTAATAAAAAGAAGTTTGATGAGGAAATGTGGTGATTTCCGAAATAGTACTATAATTTCTACCATTAAAAAACTGTTGTGGTTTTTTCACAAAAATCTTCCATAAACTGGCCTTGAGCTCAATAAAAATTGTAAAATTAACATTTACTAGGCCAACAGAAAAATAAACAAACATTTACATATATGCAAGGATGAGCACGCCTTAAACGCATTCTAATATAAAGTAAATTACTTGAATACAGAATTTGCAAACAAAACACAAACAACAACCACACGAACAAGTAGCGGCAGATCAGTTGCTCTTGTTTGTAGTTTATTTGTTTAAGGAATATAAAATAAACACAACAGCCAACTCGGCTAGCGTAGCACAATATGTAGCGTATTGGCTCTGCAACTCCGAGCTCCCGGGTTCAAAGCCTGGGAGAAGTGGTTATGAAAAATAAATTTTATTAATTTAATAAAAAGAAGTCTGATGAGGAAATGTGGTGATTTCCGAAATAGTACTATAATTTCTACCATTAAAAAACTGTTGTTGTTTTTTCACAAAAATCTTCCATAAACTGGCCTTGAGCTCAATAAAAATTGTAAAATTAACATTTACTAGGCCAACAGAAAAATAAACAAACATTTACATATATGCAAGGATCAGCACGCCTTAAACGCATTATAATATAAAGTGATTTCATTGAATACAGAATTTGCAAATAAAACACAAACAACAACCACACAAACAAGTTAAATAGCGGCAGATCAGTTGCTCTTGTTTGTAGTTGGTTTGTTTAAGGAATATAAAATAAACACAACAGCGAACTCGGCTAGCGTAGCACAATATGTAGCGTATTGGCTCTGCAACTCCGAGCTCCCGGGTTCAAAACCTGGGAGAAGTGGTTATGAAAAATAAATTTTATTAATTTAATAAAAAGAAGTCTGATGAGGAAATGTGGTGATTTCCGAAATAGTACTATAATTTCTACCATTATAAAACTGTTGTTGTTTTTTCATAAAAATCTTCCTTAAACTGGCCTTGAGCTCAATAAAAATTGTAAAATTAACATTTACTAGGCCAACAGAAAAATAAACCAATATTTATATGCAAGGATGAGCACTCCTTAAATGCATTCTAATATACATAAAGTAAATTACTTGAATACAGAATTTGCAAATAAAAAACAAACAACAACCACACAAACAAGTTAAATAGCGGCAGATCAGTTGCTCTTGTTTGTAGTTATTTTGTTTAAGGAAGATAAAATTAACACATCAGCCAACTCGGCTAGCGTAGCACAATATGTAGCGTATTGGCTCTGCAACTCCGAGCGCCCGGGTTCAAAGCCTGGGAGAAGTGGTTATGAAAAATAAATTTAATAAAAAGAAGTCTGATGAGGAAATGTGGTGATTTCCGAAATAGTACTATAATTTCTACCATTAAAAAACTGTTGTTGTTTTTTCACAAAAATCTTCCATAAACTGGCCTTGAGCTCAATAAAAATTGTAAAATTTACATTCACTAAGTCTGATGAGGAAATGTGGTGATTTGCAAAATAGTACTATAATTTCTACCATTAAAAAACTGTTGTTGTTTTTTCACAAAAATCTTCCATAAACTGGCCTTGAGCTCAATAAAAATTGTAAAATTAAAATTTACTAGGCCAATAGAAAAATAAACAAACATTTATATGCAAGGATGAGCACGCCTTAAATGCATTCTAATATAAAGTAAAATACTTGAATACAGGAGTTGCAAATAAAACACAAACAACAACCACACGAACAAGTAGCGGCAGATCAGTTGCTCTTGTTTCTAGTTGGTTTGTTTAAGGAATATAAAATAAACACAACAGCCAACTCGGCTAGCTTAGCACAATATGTAGCGTATTGGCTCTGCCACTCCGAGCTCCCGGGTTCAAAGCCTGGGAGAAGTGGTTATGAAAAATAAATTTAATAAAAAGAAGTTTGATGAGGAAATGTGGTGATTTCCGAAATAGTACTATAATTTCTACCATTAAAAAACTGTTGTTGTTTTTTCACAAAAATCTTCCATAAACTGGCCTTGAGCTCAATAAAAATTGTAAAATTAACATTTACTAGGCCAACAGAAAAATAAACAAACATTTACATATATGCAAGGATGAGCACGCCTTAAACGCATTATAATATAAAGTGATTTAATTGAATACAGAATTTGCAAATAAAACACAAACAACAACCACACAAACAAGTTAAATAGCGGCAGATCAGTTGCTCTTGTTTGTAATTGGTTTGTTTAAGAAACATGAAATAAACACAACAGCCAACTCGGCTAGCGTAGCACAATATGTAGCGTATTGGCTCTGCAACTCCGAGCGGCCGGGTTCAAAACCTGGGAGAAGTGGTTATGAAAAATAAATTTTATTAATTTAATAAAAAGAAGTCTGATGAGGAAATGTGGTGATTTCCGAAATAGTACTATAATTTCTACTATTAAAAAACTGTTGTTGTTTTTTCACAAAAATCTTCCATAAACTGGCCTTGAGCTCAATAAAAATTGTAAAATTAACATTTACTAGGCCAACAGAAAAATAAACCAATATTTATATGCAAGGATGAGCACGCCTTAAATGCATTATAATTTAAAGTAAATTAATTGAATACAGAATTTGCAAATAAAACACAAACAACAACCACACAAACAAGTTAAATAGCGGCAGATCAGTTGCTCTTGTTTGTAGTTGGTTTGTTTAAGAAACATGAAATAAACACAACAGCCAACTCGGCTAGCGTAGCACAATATGTAGCGTATTGGCTCTGCAACTCCGAGCTCCCGGGTTCAAAGCCTGGGAGAAGTGGTTATGAAAAATTAAATTAAAAATTAATTTAATTTAATAAAAAGAAGTCTGATGAGGAAATGTGGTGATTTCCGAAATAGTACTATAATTTCTACCATTAAAAAACTGTTGTTGTTTTTTCACAAAAATCTTCCATAAACTGGCCTTGAGCTCAATAAAAATTGTAAAATTAACATTTACTAGGCCAACAGAAAAATAAACAAACATTTACATATATGCAAGGATGAGCACGCCTTAAACGCATTCTAATATAAAGTAAATTACTTGAATACAGAATTTGCAAATAAAACACAAACAACAACCACACAAACAAGTTAAATAGCGGCAGATCAGTTGCTCTTGTTTGATGTTGGTTTGTTTAAGAAACATGAAATAAACACAACAGCCAACTCGGCTAGCGTAGCACAATATGTAGCGTATTGGCTCTGCAACTCCGAGCTCCCGGGTTCAAAACCTGGGAGAAGTGGTTATGAAAAATAAATTTTATTAATTTAATAAAAAGAAGTCTGATGAGGAAATGTGGTGATTTCCGAAATAGTACTATAATTTCTACTATTAAAAAACTGTTGTTGTTTTTTCATAAAAATCTTCCATAAACTGGCCTTGAGCTCAATAAAAATTGTAAAATTAACATTTACTAGGCCAACAGAAAAATAAACCAATATTTATATGCAAGGATGAGCACTCCTTAAATGCATTCTAATATACATAAAGTAAATTACTTGAATAGAGAATTTGCAAATAAAACACAAACAACAACCACACAAACAAGTTAAATAGCGGCAGATCAGTTGCTCTTGTTTGTAGTTATTTTGTTTAAGGAAGATAAAATTAACACATCAGCCAACTCGGCTAGCGTAGCACAATATGTAGCGTATTGGCTCTGCAACTCCGAGCGCCCGGGTTCAAAGCCTGGGAGAAGTGGTTATGAAAAATAAATTTAATAAAAAGAAGTCTGATGAGGAAATGTGGTGATTTCCGAAATAGTACTATAATTTCTACCATTAAAAAACTGTTGTTGTTTTTCACAAAAATCTTCCATAAACTGGCCTTGAGCTCAATAAAAATTGTAAAATTTACAACCACTAGGCCAACAGAAAAATAAACAAACATTTACATATATGCAAGGATGAGCACGCCTTAAACGCATTATAATATAAAGTGATTTAATTGAATACAGAATTTGCAAAAAAAACACAAACAACAACCACACAAACAAGTTAAATAGCGGCAGATCAGTTGCTCTTGTTTGTAGTTGGTTTGTTTAAGAAACATGAAATAAACACAACAGCCAACTCGGCTAGCGTAGCACAATATGTAGCGTATTGGCTCTGCAACTCCGAGCGCCCGGGTTCAAAACCTGGGAGAAGTGGTTATGAAAAATAAATTTTATTAATTTAATAAAAAGAAGTCTGATGAGGAACTGTGGTGATTTCCGAAATAGTACTATAATTTCTACCATTAAAAAACTGTTGTTGTTTTTTCACAAAAACTTCCATAAACTGGCCTTGAGCTCAATAAAAATTGTAAAATTAGAATTTACTAGGCGAATAGAAAAATAAACAAACATTTATATGCAAGGATGCGCACGCCTTAAATGCATTCTAATATAAAGTAAATTACTTGAATACAGGATTTGCAAATAAAACACAAACAACAACCGCACGAACAAGTAGCGGCAGATCAGTTGCTCTTGTTTGTAGTTGATTTGTTTAAGGAATATAAAATAAACACAACAGCCAACTCGGCTAGCGTAGCACAATATGTAGCGTATTGGCTCTGCCATTCCGAGCTCCCGGGTTCAAAGCCTGGGAGAAGTGGTTATGAAAAATAAATTTAATA
This sequence comes from Philophylla caesio, assembly GCA_963971545.1. Lineage (NCBI taxonomy): Eukaryota > Metazoa > Arthropoda > Insecta > Diptera > Tephritidae > Philophylla > Philophylla caesio. Next base: position 21,005,775 of record OZ020605.1, read on the forward strand.
AAAAGAAGTTTGATGAGGAAATGTGGTGATTTCCGAAATAGTACTATAATTTCTACCATTAAAAAACTGTTGTTGTTTTTTCACAAAAATCTTCCATAAACTGGCCTTGAGCTCAATAAAAATTGTAAAATTAACATTTACTAGGCCAACAGAAAAATAAACAAACATTTACATATATGCAAGGATGAGCACGCCTTAAACGCATTATAATATAAAGTGATTTCATTGAATACAGAATTTGCAAATAAAACACAAACAACAACCACACAAACAAGTTAAATAGCGGCAGATCAGTTGCTCTTGTTTGTAGTTGGTTTGTTTAAGGAATATAAAATAAACACAACAGCGAACTCGGCTAGCGTAGCACAATATGTAGCGTATTGGCTCTGCAACTCCGAGCTCCCGGGTTCAAAACCTGGGAGAAGTGGTTATGAAAAATAAATTTTATTAATTTAATAAAAAGAAGTCTGATGAGGAAATGTGGTGATTTCCGAAATAGTACTATAATTTCTACCATTATAAAACTGTTGTTGTTTTTTCACAAAAATCTTCCTTAAACTGGCCTTGAGCTCAATAAAAATTGTAAAATTAACATTTACTAGGCCAACAGAAAAATAAACCAATATTTATATGCAAGGATGAGCACTCCTTAAATGCATTCTAATATACATAAAGTAAATTACTTGAATACAGAATTTGCAAATGAAAAACAAACAACAACCACACAAACAAGTTAAATAGCGGCAGATCAGTTGCTCTTGTTTGTAGTTATTTTGTTTAAGGAAGATAAAATTAACACATCAGCCAACTCGGCTAGCGTAGCACAATATGTAGCGTATTGGCTCTGCAACTCCGAGCGCCCGGGTTCAAAGCCTGGGAGAAGTGGTTATGAAAAATAAATTTAATAAAAAGAAGTCTGATGAGGAAATGTGGTGATTTCCGAAATAGTACTATAATTTCTACCATTAAAAAACTGTTGTTGTTTTTTCACAAAAATCTTCCATAAACTGGCCTTGAGCTCAATAAAAATTGTAAAATTTACATTCACTAGGCCAACAGAAAAATAAACAAACATTTACATATATGCAAGGATGAGCACGCCTTAAACGCATTATAATATAAAGTGATTTAATTGAATACAGAATTTGCAAATAAAACACAAACAACAACCACACAAACAAGTTAAATAGCGGCAGATCAGTTGCTCTTGTTTGTAGTTGGTTTGTTTAAGAAACATGAAATAAACACAACAGCCAACTCGGCTAGCGTAGCACAATATGTAGCGTATTGGCTCTGCCACTCCGAGCTCCCGGGTTCAAAGCCTGGGAGAAGTGGTTATGAAAAATAAATTTAATAAAAAGAAGTTTGATGAGGAAATGTGGTGATTTCCGAAATAGTACTATAATTTCTACCATTAAAAAACTGTTGTTGTTTTTTCACAAAAATCTTCCATAAACTGGCCTTGAGCTCAATAAAAATTGTAAAATTAACATTTACTAGGCCAACAGAAAAATAAACAAACATTTACATATATGCAAGGATGAGCACGCCTTAAACGCATTCTAATATAAAGTAAATTACTTGAATACAGAATTTGCAAATAAAACACAAACAACAACCACACGAACAAGTAGCGGCAGATCAGTTGCTCTTGTTTGTAGTTTATTTGTTTAAGGAATATAAAATAAACACAACAGCCAACTCGGCTAGCGTAGCACAATATGTAGCGTATTGGCTCTGCAACTCCGAGCTCCCGGGTTCAAAGCCTGGGAGAAGTGGTTATGAAAAATAAATTTTATTAATTTAATAAAAAGAAGTCTGATGAGGAAATGTGGTGATTTCCGAAATAGTACTATAATTTCTACCATTAAAAAACTGTTGTTGTTTTTTCACAAAAATCTTCCATAAACTGGCCTTGAGCTCAATAAAAATTGTAAAATTTACATTCACTAGGCCAACAGAAAAATAAACAAACATTTACATATATGCAAGGATGAGCACGCCTTAAACGCATTATAATATAAAGTGATTTAATTGAATACAGAATTTGCAAATAAAACACAAACAACAACCACACAAACAAGTTAAATAGCGGCAGATCAGTTGCTCTTGTTTGTAGTTGGTTTGTTTAAGAAACATGAAATAAACACAACAGCCAACTCGGCTAGCGTAGCACAATATGTAGCGTATTGGCTCTGCCACTCCGAGCTCCCGGGTTCAAAGCCTGGGAGAAGTGGTTATGAAAAATAAATTTAATAAAAAGAAGTTTGATGAGGAAATGTGGTGATTTCCGAAATAGTACTATAATTTCTACCATTAAAAAACTGTTGTTGTTTTTTCACAAAAATCTTCCATAAACTGGCCTTGAGCTCAATAAAAATTGTAAAATTAACATTTACTAGGCCAACAGAAAAATAAACAAACATTTACATATATGCAAGGATGAGCACGCCTTAAACGCATTCTAATATAAAGTAAATTACTTGAATACAGAATTTGCAAACAAAACACAAACAACAACCACACGAACAAGTAGCGGCAGATCAGTTGCTCTTGTTTGTAGTTTATTTGTTTAAGGAATATAAAATAAACACAACAGCCAACTCGGCTAGCGTAGCACAATATGTAGCGTATTGGCTCTGCAACTCCGAGCTCCCGGGTTCAAAGCCTGGGAGAAGTGGTTATGAAAAATAAATTTTATTAATTTAATAAAAAGAAGTCTGATGAGGAAATGTGGTGATTTCCGAAATAGTACTATAATTTCTACCATTAAAAAACTGTTGTTGTTTTTTCACAAAAATCTTCCATAAACTGGCCTTGAGCTCAATAAAAATTGTAAAATTAACATTTACTAGGCCAACAGAAAAATAAACAAACATTTACATATATGCAAGGATCAGCACGCCTTAAACGCATTATAATATAAAGTGATTTCATTGAATACAGAATTTGCAAATAAAACACAAACAACAACCACACAAACAAGTTAAATAGCGGCAGATCAGTTGCTCTTGTTTGTAGTTGGTTTGTTTAAGGAATATAAAATAAACACAACAGCGAACTCGGCTAGCGTAGCACAATATGTAGCGTATTGGCTCTGCAACTCCGAGCTCCCGGGTTCAAAACCTGGGAGAAGTGGTTATGAAAAATAAATTTTATTAATTTAATAAAAAGAAGTCTGATGAGGAAATGTGGTGATTTCCGAAATAGTACTATAATTTCTACCATTATAAAACTGTTGTTGTTTTTTCACAAAAATCTTCCTTAAACTGGCCTTGAGCTCAATAAAAATTGTAAAATTAACATTTACTAGGCCAACAGAAAAATAAACCAATATTTATATGCAAGGATGAGCACTCCTTAAATGCATTCTAATATACATAAAGTAAATTACTTGAATACAGAATTTGCAAATAAAAAACAAACAACAACCACACAAACAAGTTAAATAGCGGCAGATCAGTTGCTCTTGTTTGTAGTTATTTTGTTTAAGGAAGATAAAATTAACACATCAGCCAACTCGGCTAGCGTAGCACAATATGTAGCGTATTGGCTCTGCAACTCCGAGCGCCCGGGTTCAAAGCCTGGGAGAAGTGGTTATGAAAAATAAATTTAATAAAAAGAAGTCTGATGAGGAAATGTGGTGATTTCCGAAATAGTACTATAATTTCTACCATTAAAAAACTGTTGTTGTTTTTTCACAAAAATCTTCCATAAACTGGCCTTGAGCTCAATAAAAATTGTAAAATTTACATTCACTAGGCCAACAGAAAAATAAACAAACATTTACATATATGCAAGGATGAGCACGCCTTAAACGCATTATAATATAAAGTGATTTAATTGAATACAGAATTTGCAAATAAAACACAAACAACAACCACACAAACAAGTTAAATAGCGGCAGATCAGTTGCTCTTGTTTGTAGTTGGTTTGTTTAAGAAACATGAAATAAACACAACAGCCAACTCGGCTAGCGTAGCACATTATGTAGCGTATTGGCTCTGCCACTCCGAGCTCCCGGGTTCAAAGCCTGGGAGAAGTGGTTATGAAAAATAAATTTAATAAAAAGAAGTTTGATGAGGAAATGTGGTGATTTCCGAAATAGTACTATAATTTCTACCATTAAAAAACTGTTGTTGTTTTTTCACAAAAATCTTCCATAAACTGGCCTTGAGCTCAATAAAAATTGTAAAATTAACATTTACTAGGCCAACAGAAAAATAAACAAACATTTACATATATGCAAGGATGAGCACGCCTTAAACGCATTCTAATATAAAGTAAATTACTTGAATACAGAATTTGCAAATAAAACACAAACAACAACCACACGAACAAGTAGCGGCAGATCAGTTGCTCTTGTTTGTAGTTTATTTGTTTAAGGAATATAAAATAAACACAACAGCCAACTCGGCTAGCGTAGCACAATATGTAGCGTATTGGCTCTGCAACTCCGAGCTCCCGGGTTCAAAGCCTGGGAGAAGTGGTTATGAAAAATAAATTTTATTAATTTAATAAAAAGAAGTCTGATGAGGAAATGTGGTGATTTCCGAAATAGTACTATAATTTCTACCATTAAAAAACTGTTGTTGTTTTTTCACAAAAATCTTCCATAAACTGGCCTTGAGCTCAATAAAAATTGTAAAATTTACATTCACTAGGCCAACAGAAAAATAAACAAACATTTACATATATGCAAGGATGAGCACGCCTTAAACGCATTATAATATAAAGTGATTTAATTGAATACAGAATTTGCAAATAAAACACAAACAACAACCACACAAACAAGTTAAATAGCGGCAGATCAGTTGCTCTTGTTTGTAGTTGGTTTGTTTAAGAAACATGAAATAAACACAACAGCCAACTCGGCTAGCGTAGCACAATATGTAGCGTATTGGCTCTGCCACTCCGAGCTCCCGGGTTCAAAGCCTGGGAGAAGTGGTTATGAAAAATAAATTTAATAAAAAGAAGTTTGATGAGGAAATGTGGTGATTTCCGAAATAGTACTATAATTTCTACCATTAAAAAACTGTTGTTGTTTTTTCACAAAAATCTTCCATAAACTGGCCTTGAGCTCAATAAAAATTGTAAAATTAACATTTACTAGGCCAACAGAAAAATAAACAAACATTTACATATATGCAAGGATGAGCACGCCTTAAACGCATTCTAATATAAAGTAAATTACTTGAATACAGAATTTGCAAACAAAACACAAACAACAACCACACGAACAAGTAGCGGCAGATCAGTTGCTCTTGTTTGTAGTTTATTTGTTTAAGGAATATAAAATAAACACAACAGCCAACTCGGCTAGCGTAGCACAATATGTAGCGTATTGGCTCTGCAACTCCGAGCTCCCGGGTTCAAAGCCTGGGAGAAGTGGTTATGAAAAATAAATTTTATTAATTTAATAAAAAGAAGTCTGATGAGGAAATGTGGTGATTTCCGAAATAGTACTATAATTTCTACCATTAAAAAACTGTTGTTGTTTTTTCACAAAAAGCTTCCATAAACTGGCCTTGAGCTCAATAAAAATTGTAAAATTTACATTCACTAGGCCAACAGAAAAATAAACAAACATTTACATATGTATATGCAAGGATGAGCACGCCTTAAACGCATTATAATATAAAGTGATTTAATTGAATACAGAATTTGCAAATAAAACACAAACAACAACCACACAAACAAGTTAAATAGCGGCAGATCAGTTGCTTTTGTTTGTAGTTGGTTTGTTTAAGAAACATGAAATAAACACAACAGCCAACTCGGCTAGCGTAGCACAATATGTAGCGTATTGGCTCTGCCACTCCGAGCCCCCGGGTTCAAAGCCTGGGAGAAGTGGTTATGAAAAATAAATCTTTTAAAAAGAAGTTTGATGAGGAAATGTGGTGATTTCCGAAATAGTACTATAATTTCTACCATTAAAAAACTGTTGTTGTTTTTTCACAAAAATCTTCCATAAACTGGCCTTGAGCTCAATAAAAATTGTAAAATTAACATTTACTAGGCCAACAGAAAAAAAAACAAACATTTACATATATGCAAGGATGAGCACGCCTTAAACGCATTCTAATATAAAGTAAATTACTTGAATACAGAATTTGCAAATAAAACACAAACAACAACCACACGAACAAGTAGCGGCAGATCAGTTGCTCTTGTTTGTAGTTGGTTTGTTTAAGGAATATAAAATAAACACAACAGCCAACTCGGCTAGCGTAGCACAATATGTAGCGTATTGGCTCTGCAACTCCGAGCTCCCGGGTTCAAAGCCTGGGAGAAGTGGTTATGAAAAATTAAATTAAAAATTAATTTAATTTAATAAAAAGAAGTCTGATGAGGAAATGTGGTGATTTCCGAAATAGTACTATAATTTCTACCATTAAAAAACTGTTGTTGTTTTTTCACAAAAATCTTCCATAAACTGGCCTTGAGCTCAATAAAAATTGTAAAATTAACATTTACTAGGCCAACAGAAAACTAAACAAACATTTACATATATGCAAGGATGAGCACGCCTTAAACGCATTCTAATATAAAGTAAATTACTTGAATACAGAATTTGCAAATAAAACACAAACAACAACCACACAAACAAGTTAAATAGCGGCAGATCAGTTGCTTTTGTTTGTAGTTGGTTTGTTTAAGAAACATGAAATAAACACAACAGCCAACTCGGCTAGCGTAGCACAATATGTAGCGTATTGGCTCTGCAACTCCGAGCTCCCGGGTTCAAAGCCTGGGAGAAGTGGTTATGAAAAATTAAATTAAAAATTAATTTAATTTAATAAAAAGAAGTCTGATGAGGAAATGTGGTGATTTCCGAAATAGTACTATAATTTCTACCATTAAAAAACTGTTGTTGTTTTTTCACAAAAATTTTCCATAAACTGGCCTTGAGCTCAATAAAAATTCTAAAATTAACATTTACTAGGCCAACAGAAAAATAAACAAATATTTATATGCAAGGATGAGCACGCCTTAAATGCATTCTAATATAAAGTAAATTACTTGAATACAGAATTTGCAAATAAAACACAAAAGAGTTAAATAGCGGCAGATCAGTTGCTCTTGTTTGTAGCTGGTTTGTTTAAGGAACATGAAATAAACACAACAGCCAACTCGGCTAGCGTAGCACAATATGTAGCGTATTGGCTCTGCAACTCCGAGCTCCCGGGTTCAAAGCCTGGGAGAAGTGGTTATGAAAAATTAAATTAAAAATTAATTTAATTTAATAAAAAGAAGTCTGATGAGGAAATGTGGTGATTTCCGAAATAGTACTATAATTTCTACCATTAAAAAACTGTTGTTGTTTTTTCACAAAAATCTTCCATAAACTGGCCTTGAGCTCAATAAAAATTGTAAAATTAACATTTACTAGGCCAACAGAAAACTAAACAAACATTTACATATATGCAAGGATGAGCACGCCTTAAACGCATTCTAATATAAAGTAAATTACTTGAATACAGAATTTGCAAATAAAACACAAACAACAACCACACAAACAAGTTAAATAGCGGCAGATCAGTTGCTTTTGTTTGTAGTTGGTTTGTTTAAGAAACATGAAATAAACACAACAGCCAACTCGGCTAGCGTAGCACAATATGTAGCGTATTGGCTCTGCAACTCCGAGCTCCCGGGTTCAAAGCCTGGGAGAAGTGGTTATGAAAAATTAAATTAAAAATTAATTTAATTTAATAAAAAGAAGTCTGATGAGGAAATGTGGTGATTTCCGAAATAGTACTATAATTTCTACCATTAAAAAACTGTTGTTGTTTTTTCACAAAAATCTTCCATAAACTGGCCTTGAGCTCAATAAAAATTGTAAAATTAACATTTACTAGGCCAACAGAAAAATAAACAAACATTTACATATATGCAAGGATGAGCACGCCTTAAACGCATTCTAATATAAAGTAAATTACTTGAATACAGAATTTGCAAATAAAACACAAACAACAACCACACAAACAAGTTAAATAGCGGCAGATCAGTTGCTTTTGTTTGTAGTTGGTTTGTTTAAGAAACATGAAATAAACACAACAGCCAACTCGGCTAGCGTAGCACAATATGTAGCGTATTGGCTCTGCAACTCCGAGCTCCCGGGTTCAAAGCCTGGGAGAAGTGGTTATGAAAAATTAAATTAAAAATTAATTTAATTTAATAAAAAGAAGTCTGATGAGGAAATGTGGTGATTTCCGAAATAGTACTATAATTTCTACCATTAAAAAACTGTTGTTGTTTTTTCACAAAAATCTTCCATAAACTGGCCTTGAGCTCAATAAAAATTGTAAAATTAACATATACTAGGCCAACAGAAAAATAAACAAACATTTACATATATGCAAGGATGAGCACGCCTTAAACGCATTATAATATAAAGTGATTTAATTGAATACAGAATTTGCAAATAAAATACAAACAACAACCACACAAACAAGTTAAATAGCGGCAGATCAGTTGCTCTTGTTTGTAGTTGGTTTGTTTAAGGAATATAAAATAAACACAACAGCCAACTCGGCTAGCGTAGCACAATATGTAGCGTATTGGCTCTGCAACTCCGAGCTCCAGGGTTCAAAACCTGGGAGAAGTGGTTATGAAAAATAAATTTTATTAATTTAATAAATGTGGTGATGTGGAGGAATGAGGAAATGTGGTGATTTCCGAAATAGTACTATAATTTCTACCATTAAAAAACTGTTGTTGTTTTTTCACAAAAATCTTCCATAAACTGGCCTTGAGCTCAATAAAAATTGTAAAATTAACATTTACTAGGCCAACAGAAAAATAAACCAATATTTATATGCAAGGATGAGCACTCCTTAAATGCATTCTAATATACATTAAGTAAATTACTTGAATACAGAATTTGCAAATAAAACACAAACAACAACCACACAAACAAGTTAAATAGCGGCAGATCAGTTGCTCTTGTTTGTAATTGGTTTGTTTAAGGAAGATGAAATAAACACAACAGCCAACTCGGCTAGCGTAGCACAATATGTAGCGTATTGGCTCTGCAACTCCGAGCGCCCGGGTTCAAAGCCTGGGAGAAGTGGTTATGAAAAATAAATTTAATAAAAAGAAGTCTGATGAGGAAATGTGGTGATTTCCGAAATAGTACAATAATTTCTACCATTAAAAAACTGTTGTTGTTTTTTCACAAAAATCTTCCATAAACTGGCCTTGAGCTCAATAAAAATTGTAAAATTAACATTTACTAGGCCAACAGAAAAATAAACAAACATTTACATATATGCAAGGATGAGCACGCCTTAAACGCATTCTAATATAAAGTAAATTACTTGAATACAGAATTTGCAAATAAAACACAAACAACAACCACACAAACAAGTTAAATAGCGGCAGATCAGTTGCTTTTGTTTGTAGTTGGTTTGTTTAAGAAACATGAAATAAACACAACAGCCAACTCGGCTAGCGTAGCACAATATGTAGCGTATTGGCTCTGCAACTCCGAGCTCCCGGGTTCAAAGCCTGGGAAAAGTGGTTATGAAAAATTAAATTAAAAATTAATTTAATTTAATAAAAAGAAGTCGGATGAGGAAATGTGGTGATTTCCGAAATAGTACTATAATTTCTACCATTAAAAAACTGTTGTTGTTTTTTCACAAAAATCTTCCATAAACTGGCCTTGAGCTCAATAAAAATTGTAAAATTAACATTTACTAGGCCAACAGAAAAATAAACAAACATTTACATATATGCAAGGATGAGCACGCCTTAAACGCATTCTAATATAAAGTAAATTACTTGAATACAGAATTTGCAAATAAAACACAAACAACAACCACACAAACAAGTTAAATAGCGGCAGATCAGTTGCTCTTGTTTGTAGTTGGTTTGTTTAAGGAATATAAAATAAACACAACAGCCAACGCGGCTAGCGTAGCACAATATGTAGCGTATTGGCTCTGCAACTCCGAGCTCCAGGGTTCAAAACCTGGGAGAAGTGGTTATGAAAAATAAATTTTATTAATTTAATAAATGTGGTGATGTGGAGGAATGAGGAAATGTGGTGATTTCCGAAATAGTACTATAATTTCTACCATTAAAAAACTGTTGTTGTTTTTTCACAAAAATCTTCCATAAACTGGCCTTGAGCTCAATAAAAATTATAAAATTAACATTTACTAGGCCAACAGAAAAATAAACCAATATTTATATGCAAGGATGAGCACTCCTTAAATGCATTCTAATATACATAAAGTAAATTACTTGAATACAGAATTTGCAAATAAAACACAAACAACAACCACACAAACAAGTTAAATAGCGGCAGATCAGTTGCTCTTGTTTGTAATTGGTTTGTTTAAGGAAGATGAAATAAACACAACAGCCAACTCGGCTAGCGTAGCACAATATGTAGCGTATTGGCTCTGCAACTCCGAGCGCCCGGGTTCAAAGCCTGGGAGAAGTGGTTATGAAAAATAAATTTAATAAAAAGAAGTCTGATGAGGAAATGTGGTGATTTCCGAAATAGTACAATAATTTCTACCATTAAAAAACTGTTGTTGTTTTTTCACAAAAATCTTCCATAAACTGGCCTTGAGCTCAATAAAAATTGTAAAATTAACATTTACTAGGCCAACAGAAAAATAAACAAACATTTACATATATGCAAGGATGAGCACGCCTTAAACGCATTCTAATATAAAGTAAATTACTTGAATACAGAATTTGCAAATAAAACACAAACAACAACCACACAAACAAGTTAAATAGCGGCAGATCAGTTGCTTTTGTTTGTAGTTGGTTTGTTTAAGAAACATGAAATAAACACAACAGCCAACTCGGCTAGCGTAGCACAATATGTAGCGTATTGGCTCTGCAACTCCGAGCTCCCGGGTTCAAAGCCTGGGAAAAGTGGTTATGAAAAATTAAATTAAAAATTAATTTAATTTAATAAAAAGAAGTCTGATGAGGAAATGTGGTGATTTCCGAAATAGTACTATAATTTCTACCATTAAAAAACTGTTGGTGTTTTTTCACAAAAATCTTCCATAAACTGGCCTTGAGCTCAATAAAAATTGTAAAATTAACATTTACTAGGCCAACAGAAAAATAAACAAACATTTACATATATGCAAGGATGAGCACGTCTAAAACGCATTATAATATAAAGTGATTTAATTGAATACAGAATTTGCAAATAAAACACAAACAACAACCACACAAACAAGTTAAATAGCGGCAGATCAGTTGCTCTTGTTTGTAGTTGGTTTGTTTAAGGAATATAAAATAAACACAACAGCCAACTCGGCTAGCGTAGCACAATATGTAGCGTATTGGCTCTGCAACTCCGAGCTCCCGGGTTCAAAACCTGGGAGAAGTGGTTATGAAAAATAAATTTTATTAATTTAATAAAAAGAAGTCGGATGAGGAAATGTGGTGATTTCCGAAATAGTACTATAATTTCTACCATTAAAAAACTGTTGTTGTTTTTTCACAAAAAGCTTCCATAAACTGGCCTTGAGCTCAATAAAAATTGTAAAATTTACATTCACTAGGCCAACAGAAAAATAAACAAACATTTACATATATGCAAGGATGAGCACGCCTTAAACGCATTCTAATATAAAGTGATTTAATTGAATACAGAATTTGCAAATAAAATACAAACAACAACCACACAAACAAGTTAAATAGCGGCAGATCAGTTGCTTTTGTTTGTAGTTGGTTTGTTTAAGAAACATGAAATAAACACAACAGCCAACTCGGCTAGCGTAGCACAATATGTAGCGTATTGGCTCTGCAACTCCGAGCTCCCGGGTTCAAAGCCTGGGAGAAGTGGTTATGAAAAATTAAATTAAAAATTAATTTAATTTAATAAAAAGAAGTCTGATGAGGAAATGTGGTGATTTCCGAAATAGTACTATAATTTCTACCATTAAAAAACTGTTGTTGTTTTTTCACAAAAATCTTCCATAAACTGGCCTTGAGCTCAATAAAAATTGTAAAATTAACATATACTAGGCCAACAGAAAAATAAACAAACATTTACATATATGCAAGGATGAGCACGCCTTAAACGCATTATAATATAAAGTGATTTAATTGAATACAGAATTTGCAAATAAAATACAAACAACAACCACACAAACAAGTTAAATAGCGGCAGATCAGTTGCTCTTGTTTGTAGTTGGTTTGTTTAAGGAATATAAAATAAACACAACAGCCAACTCGGCTAGCGTAGCACAATATGTAGCGTATTGGCTCTGCAACTCCGAGCTCCAGGGTTCAAAACCTGGGAGAAGTGGTTATGAAAAATAAATTTTATTAATTTAATAAATGTGGTGATGTGGAGGAATGAGGAAATGTGGTGATTTCCGAAATAGTACTATAATTTGTACCATTAAAAAACTGTTGTTGTTTTTTCACAAAAATCTTCCATAAACTGGCCTTGAGCTCAATAAAAATTGTAAAATTAACATTTACTAGGCCAACAGAAAAATAAACCAATATTTATATGAAAGGATGAGCACTCCTTAAATGCATTCTAATATACATAAAGTAAATTACTTGAATACAGAATTTGCAAATAAAACACAAACAACAACCACACAAACAAGTTAAATAGCGGCAGATCAGTTGCTCTTGTTTGTAATTGGTTTGTTTAAGGAAGATGAAATAAACACAACAGCCAACTCGGCTAGCGTAGCACAATATGTAGCGTATTGGCTCTGCAACTCCGAGCGCCCGGGTTCAAAGCCTGGGAGAAGTGGTTATGAAAAATAAATTTAATAAAAAGAAGTCTGATGAGGAAATGTGGTGATTTCCGAAATAGTACAATAATTTCTACCATTAAAAGACTGTTGTTGTTTTTTCACAAAAATCTTCCATAAACTGGCCTTGAGCTCAATAAAAATTGTAAAATTAACATTTACTAGGCCAACAGAAAAATAAAGAAACATTTACATATATGCAAGGATGAGCACGCCTTAAACGCATTCTAATATAAAGTAAATTACTTGAATACAGAATTTGCAAATAAAACACAAACAACAACCACACAAACAAGTTAAATAGCGGCAGATCAGTTGCTTTTGTTTGTAGTTGGTTTGTTTAAGAAACATGAAATAAACACAACAGCCAACTCGGCTAGCGTAGCACAATATGTAGCGTATTGGCTCTGCAACTCCGAGCTCCCGGGTTCAAAGCCTGGGAAAAGTGGTTATGAAAAATTAAATTAAAAATTAATTTAATTTAATAAAAAGAAGTCGGATGAGGAAATGTGGTGATTTCCGAAATAGTACTATAATTTCTACCATTAAAAAACTGTTGTTGTTTTTTCACAAAAATCTTCCATAAACTGGCCTTGAGCTCAATAAAAATTGTAAAATTAACATTTACTAGGCCAACAGAAAAATAAACAAACATTTACATATATGCAAGGATGAGCACGCCTTAAACGCATTCTAATATAAAGTAAATTACTTGAATACAGAATTTGCAAATAAAACACAAACAACAACCACACAAACAAGTTAAATAGCGGCAGATCAGTTGCTCTTGTTTGTAGTTGGTTTGTTTAAGGAATATAAAATAAACACAACAGCCAACTCGGCTAGCGTAGCACAATATGTAGCGTATTGGCTCTGCAACTCCGAGCTCCAGGGTTCAAAACCTGGGAGAAGTGGTTATGAAAAATAAATTTTATTAATTTAATAAATGTGGTGATGTGGAGGAATGAGGAAATGTGGTGATTTCCGAAATAGTACTATAATTTCTACCATTAAAAAACTGTTGTTGTTTTTTCACAAAAATCTTCCATAAACTGGCCTTGAGCTCAATAAAAATTATAAAATTAACATTTACTAGGCCAACAGAAAAATAAACCAATATTTATATGCAAGGATGAGCACTCCTTAAATGCATTCTAATATACATAAAGTAAATTACTTGAATACAGAATTTGCAAATAAAACACAAACAACAACCACACAAACAAGTTAAATAGCGGCAGATCAGTTGCTCTTGTTTGTAATTGGTTTGTTTAAGGAAGATGAAATAAACACAACAGCCAACTCGGCTAGCGTAGCACAATATGTAGCGTATTGGCTCTGCAACTCCGAGCGCCCGGGTTCAAAGCCTGGGAGAAGTGGTTATGAAAAATAAATTTAATAAAAAGAAGTCTGATGAGGAAATGTGGTGATTTCCGAAATAGTACAATAATTTCTACCATTAAAAAACTGTTGTTGTTTTTTCACAAAAATCTTCCATAAACTGGCCTTGAGCTCAATAAAAATTGTAAAATTAACATTTACTAGGCCAACAGAAAAATAAACAAACATTTACATATATGCAAGGATGAGCACGCCTTAAACGCATTCTAATATAAAGTAAATTACTTGAATACAGAATTTGCAAATAAAACACAAACAACAACCACACAAACAAGTTAAATAGCGGCAGATCAGTTGCTTTTGTTTGTAGTTGGTTTGTTTAAGAAACATGAAATAAACACAACAGCCAACTCGGCTAGCGTAGCACAATATGTAGCGTATTGGCTCTGCAACTCCGAGCTCCCGGGTTCAAAGCCTGGGAAAAGTGGTTATGAAAAATTAAATTAAAAATTAATTTAATTTAATAAAAAGAAGTCTGATGAGGAAATGTGGTGATTTCCGAAATAGTACTATAATTTCTACCATTAAAAAACTGTTGGTGTTTTTTCACAAAAATCTTCCATAAACTGGCCTTGAGCTCAATAAAAATTGTAAAATTAACATTTACTAGGCCAACAGAAAAATAAACAAACATTTACATATATGCAAGGATGAGCACGCCTAAAACGCATTATAATATAAAGTGATTTAATTGAATACAGAATTTGCAAATAAAACACAAACAACAACCACACAAACAAGTTAAATAGCGGCAGATCAGTTGCTCTTGTTTGTAGTTGGTTTGTTTAAGGAATATAAAATAAACACAACAGCCAACTCGGCTAGCGTAGCACAATATGTAGCGTATTGGCTCTGCAACTCCGAGCTCCCGGGTTCAAAACCTGGGAGAAGTGGTTATGAAAAATAAATTTTATTAATTTAATAAAAAGAAGTCGGATGAGGAAATGTGGTGATTTCCGAAATAGTACTATAATTTCTACCATTAAAAAACTGTTGTTGTTTTTTCACAAAAAGCTTCCATAAACTGGCCTTGAGCTCAATAAAAATTGTAAAATTTACATTCACTAGGCCAACAGAAAAATAAACAAACATTTACATATATGCAAGGATGAGCACGCCTTAAACGCATTATAATAGAAAGTGATTTAATTGAATACAGAATTTGCAAATAAAACACAAACAACAACCACACAAACAAGTTAAATAGAGGCAGATCAGTTGCTTTTGTTTGTAGTTGGTTTGTTTAAGAAACATGAAATAAACACAACAGCCAACTCGGCTAGCGTAGCACAATATGTAGCGTATTGGCTCTGCCACTCCGAGCTCCCGGGTTCAAAGCCTGGGAGAAGTGGTTATGAAAAATAAATCTAATAAAAAGAAGTTTGATGAGGAAATGTGGTGATTTCCGAAATAGTACTATAATTTCTACCATTAAAAAACTGTTGTTGTTTTTTCACAAAAATCTTCCATAAACTGGCCTTGAGCTCAATAAAAATTGTAAAATTAACATTTACTAGGCCAACAGAAAAATAAACAAACATTTACATATATGCAAGGATGAGCACGCCTAAAACGCATTATAATATAAAGTGATTTAATTGAATACAGAATTTGCAAATAAAACACAAACAACAACCACACAAACAAGTTAAATAGCGGCAGATCAGTTGCTCTTGTTTGTAGTTGGTTTGTTTAAGGAATATAAAATAAACACAACAGCCAACTCGGCTAGCGTAGCACAATATGTAGCGTATTGGCTCTGCAACTCCGAGCTCCCGGGTTCAAAGCCTGGGAGAAGTGGTTATGAAAAATTAAATTAAAAATTAATTTAATTTAATAAAAAGAAGTCTGATGAGGAAATGTGGTGATTTCCGAAATAGTACTATAATTTCTACCATTAAAAAACTGTTGTTGTTTTTTCACAAAAATCTTCCATAAACTGGCCTTGAGCTCAATAAAAATTGTAAAATTAACATTTACTAGGCCAACAGAAAAATAAACAAACATTTACATATATGCAAGGATGAGCACGCCTTAAACGCATTCTAATATAAAGTAAATTACTTGAATACAGAATTTGCAAATAAAACACAAACAACAACCACACAAACAAGTTAAATAGCGGCAGATCAGTTGCTTTTGTTTGTAGTTGGTTTGTTTAAGAAACATGAAATAAACACAACAGCCAACTCGGCTAGCGTAGCACAATATGTAGCGTATTGGCTCTGCAACTCCGAGCTCCCGGGTTCAAAGCCTGGGAGAAGTGGTTATGAAAAATTAAATTAAAAATTAATTTAATTTAATAAAAAGAAGTCTGATGAGGAAATGTGGTGATTTCCGAAATAGTACTATAATTTCTACCATTAAAAAACTGTTGTTGTTTTTTCACAAAAATCTTCCATAAACTGGCCTTGAGCTCAATAAAAATTGTAAAATTAACATATACTAGGCCAACAGAAAAATAAACAAACATTTACATATATGCAAGGATGAGCACGCCTTAAACGCATTATAATATAAAGTGATTTAATTGAATACAGAATTTGCAAATAAAATACAAACAACAACCACACAAACAAGTTAAATAGCGGCAGATCAGTTGCTCTTGTTTGTAGTTGGTTTGTTTAAGGAATATAAAATAAACACAACAGCCAACTCGGCTAGCGTAGCACAATATGTAGCGTATTGGCTCTGCAACTCCGAGCTCCAGGGTTCAAAACCTGGGAGAAGTGGTTATGAAAAATAAATTTTATTAATTTAATAAATGTGGTGATGTGGAGGAATGAGGAAATGTGGTGATTTCCGAAATAGTACTATAATTTCTACCATTAAAAAACTGTTGTTGTTTTTTCACAAAAATCTTCCATAAACTGGCCTTGAGCTCAATAAAAATTGTAAAATTAACATTTACTAGGCCAACAGAAAAATAAACCAATATTTATATGCAAGGATGAGCACTCCTTAAATGCATTCTAATATACATAAAGTAAATTACTTGAATACAGAATTTGCAAATAAAACACAAACAACAACCACACAAACAAGTTAAATAGCGGCAGATCAGTTGCTCTTGTTTGTAATTGGTTTGTTTAAGGAAGATGAAATAAACACAACAGCCAACTCGGCTAGCGTAGCACAATATGTAGCGTATTGGCTCTGCAACTCCGAGCGCCCGGGTTCAAAGCCTGGGAGAAGTGGTTATGAAAAATAAATTTAATAAAAAGAAGTCTGATGAGGAAATGTGGTGATTTCCGAAATAGTAAATAATTTCTACCATTAAAAAACTGTTGTTGTTTTTTCACAAAAATCTTCCATAAACTGGCCTTGGGCTCAATAAAAATTGTAAAATTAACATTTACTAGGCCAACAGAAAAATAAACAAACATTTACATATATGCAAGGATGAGCACGCCTTAAACGCATTCTAATATAAAGTAAATTACTTGAATACAGAATTTGCAAATAAAACACAAACAACAACCACACAAACAAGTTAAATAGCGGCAGATCAGTTGCTTTTGTTTGTAGTTGGTTTGTTTAAGAAACATGAAATAAACACAACAGCCAACTCGGCTAGCGTAGCACAATATGTAGCGTATTGGCTCTGCAACTCCGAGCTCCCGGGTTCAAAGCCTGGGAAAAGTGGTTATGAAAAATTAAATTAAAAATTAATTTAATTTAATAAAAAGAAGTCTGATGAGGAAATGTGGTGATTTCCGAAATAGTACTATAATTTCTACCATTAAAAAACTGTTGTTGTTTTTTCACAAAAATCTTCCATAAACTGGCCTTGAGCTCAATAAAAATTGTAAAATTAACATTTACTAGGCCAACAGAAAAATAAACAAACATTTACATATATGCAAGGATGAGCACGCCTAAAACGCATTATAATATAAAGTGATTTAATTGAATACAGAATTTGCAAATAAAACACAAACAACAACCACACAAACAAGATAAATAGCGGCAGATCAGTTGCTCTTGTTTGTAGTTGGTTTGTTTAAGGAATATAAAATAAACACAACAGCCAACTCGGCTAGCGTAGCACAATATGTAGCGTATTGGCTCTGCAACTCCGAGCTCCCGGGTTCAAAACCTGGGAGAAGTGGTTATGAAAAATAAATTTTATTAATTTAATAAAAAGAAGTCGGATGAGGAAATGTGGTGATTTCCGAAATAGTACTATAATTTCTACCATTAAAAAACTGTTGTTGTTTTTTCACAAAAAGCTTCCATAAACTGGCCTTGAGCTCAATAAAAATTGTAAAATTTACATTCACTAGGCCAACAGAAAAATAAACAAACATTTACATATATGCAAGGATGAGCACGCCTTAAACGCATTATAATATAAAGTGATTTAATTGAATACAGAATTTGCAAATAAAACACAAACAAGTTAAATAGCTTCAGATCAGTTGCTTTTGTTTGTAGTTGGTTTGTTTAAGAAACATGAAATAAACACAACAGCCAACTCGGCTAGCGTAGCACAATATGTAGCGTATTGGCTCTGCCACTCCGAGCTCCCGGGTTCAAAGCCTGGGAGAAGTGGTTATGAAAAATAAATCTAATAAAAAGAAGTTTGATGAGGAAATGTGGTGATTTCCGAAATAGTACTATAATTTCTACCATTAAAAAACTGTTGTTGTTTTTTCACAAAAATCTTCCATAAACTGGCCTTGAGCTCAATAAAAATTGTAAAATTAACATTTACTAGGCCAACAGAAAAATAAACAAACATTTACATATATGCAAGGATGAGCACGCCTTAAACGCATTCTAATATAAAGTAAATTACTTGAATACAGAATTTGCAAATAAAACACAAACAACAACCACACGAACAAGTAGCGGCAGATCAGTTGCTCTTGTTTGTAGTTGGTTTGTTTAAGGAATATAAAATAAACACAACAGCCAACTCGGCTAGCGTAGCACAATATGTAGCGTATTGGCTCTGCAACTCCGAGCGCCCGGGTTCAAAGCCTGGGAGAAGTGGTTATGAAAAATTAAATTAAAAATTAATTTAATTTAATAAAAAGAAGTCTGATGAGGAAATGTGGTGATTTCCGAAATAGTACTATAATTTCTACCATTAAAAAACTGTTGTTGTTTTTTCACAAAAATCTTCCATAAACTGGCCTTGAGCTCAATAAAAATTGTAAAATTAACATTTACTAGGCCAACAGAAAAATAAACAAACATTTACATATATGCAAGGATGAGCACGCCTTAAACGCATTCTAATATAAAGTAAATTACTTGAATACAGAATTTGAAAATAAAACACAAACAACAACCACACAAACAAGTTAAATAGCGGCAGATCAGTTGCTTTTGTTTGTAGTTGGTTTGTTTAAGAAACATGAAATAAACACAACAGCCAACTCGGCTAGCGTAGCACAATATGTAGCGTATTGGCTCTGCAACTCCGAGCTCCCGGGTTCAAAGCCTGGGAGAAGTGGTTATGAAAAATTAAATTAAAAATTAATTTAATTTAATAAAAAGAAGTCTGATGAGGAAATGTGGTGATTTCCGAAATAGTACTATAATTTCTACCATTAAAAAACTGTTGTTGTTTTTTCACAAAAATCTTCCATAAACTGGCCTTGAGCTCAATAAAAATTGTAAAATTTACATTCACTAGGCCAACAGAAAAATAAACAAACATTTACATATATGCAAGGATGAGCACGCCTTAAACGCATTATAATATAAAGTGATTTAATTGAATACAGAATTTGCAAATAAAACACAAACAACAACCACACAAACAAGTTAAATAGCGGCAGATCAGTTGCTTTTGTTTGTAGTTGGTTTGTTTAAGAAACATGAAATAAACACAACAGCCAACTCGGCTAGCGTAGCACAATATGTAGCGTATTGGCTCTGCCACTCCGAGCTCCCGGGTTCAAAGCCTGGGAGAAGTGGTTATGAAAAATAAATCTAATAAAAAGAAGTTTGATGAGGAAATGTGGTGATTTCCGAAATAGTACTATAATTTCTACCATTAAAAAACTGTTGTTGTTTTTTCACAAAAATCTTCCATAAACTGGCCTTGAGCTCAATAAAAATTGTAAAATTAACATTTACTAGGCCAACAGAAAAATAAACAAACATTTACATATATGCAAGGATGAGCACGCCTTAAACGCATTCTAATATAAAGTAAATTACTTGAATACAGAATTTGCAAATAAAACACAAACAACAACCACACGAACAAGTAGCGGCAGATCAGTTGCTCTTGTTTGTAGTTGGTTTGTTTAAGGAATATAAAATAAACACAACAGCCAACTCGGCTAGCGTAGCACAATATGTAGCGTATTGGCTCTGCAACTCCGAGCTCCCGGGTTCAAAGCCTGGGAGAAGTGGTTATGAAAAATTAAATTAAAAATTAATTTAATTTAATAAAAAGAAGTCTGATGAGGAAATGTGGTGATTTCCGAAATAGTACTATAATTTCTACCATTAAAAAACTGTTGTTGTTTTTTCACAAAAATCTTCCATAAACTGGCCTTGAGCTCAATAAAAATTGTAAAATTAACATTTACTAGGCCAACAGAAAAATAAACAAACATTTACATATGTATATGCAAGGATGAGCACGCCTTAAACGCATTCTAATATAAAGTAAATTACTTGAATACAGAATTTGCAAATAAAACACAAACAACAACCAAACAAACAAGTTAAATAGCGGCAGATCAGTTGCTTTTGTTTGTAGTTGGTTTGTTTAAGAAACATGAAATAAACACAACAGCCAACTCGGCTAGCGTAGCACAATATGTAGCGTATTGGCTCTGCAACTACGAGCTCCCGGGTTCAAAACCTGGGAGAAGTGTTTATGAAAAATAAATTTTATTAATTTAATAAAAAGAAGTCTGATGAGGAAATGTGGTGATTTCCGAAATAGTACTATAATTTCTACTATTAAAAAACTGTTGTTGTTTTTTCACAAAAATCTTCCATAAACTGGCCTTGAGCTCAATAAAAATTGTAAAATTAGAATTTACTAGGCCAATAGAAAAATAAACAAACATTTATATGCAAGGATGAGCACGCCTTAAATGCATTCTAATATAAAGTAAATTACTTGAATACAGGATTTGCAAATAAAACACAAACAACAACCACACGAACAAGTAGCGGCAGATCAGTTGCTCTTGTTTGTAGTTGGTTTGTTTAAGGAAGATAAAATAAACACAACAGCCAACTCGGCTAGCGTAGCACAATATGTAGCGTATTGGCTCTGCAACTCTGAGCTCCCGGGTTCAAAACCTGGGAGAAGTGTTTATGAAAAATAAATTTTATTAATTTAATAAAAAGAAGTCTGATGAGGAAATGTGGTGATTTCCGAAATAGTACTATAATTTCTACTATTAAAAAACTGTTGTTGTTTTTTCACAAAAATCTTCCATAAACTAGCCTTGAGCTCAATAAAAATTGTAAAATTAACATTTACTAGGCCAACAGAAAAATAAACCAATATTTATATGCAAGGATGAGCACGCCTTAAATGCATTATAATATAAAGTAAATTAATTGAATACAGAATTTGCAAATAAAACACAAACAACAACCACACAAACAAGTTAAATAGCGGCAGATCAGTTGCTCTTGTTTGTAGTTGGTTTGTTTAAGAAACATGAAATAAACACAACAGCCAACTCGGCTAGCGTAGCACAATATGTAGCGTATTGGCTCTGCAACTCCGAGCTCCCGGGTTCAAAGCCTGGGAGAAGTGGTTATGAAAAATTAAATTAAAAATTAATTTAATTTAATAAAAAGAAGTCTGATGAGGAAATGTGGTGATTTCCGAAATAGTACTATAATTTCTACCATTAAAAAACTGTTGTTGTTTTTTCACAAAAATCTTCCATAAATTGGCCTTGAGCTCAATAAAAATTGTAAATTTAACATTTACTAGGCCAACAGAAAAATAAACAAACATTTACATATGTATATGCAAGGATGAGCACGCCTTAAACGCATTCTAATATAAAGTAAATTACTTGAATACAGAATTTGCAAATAAAACACAAACAACAACCACACAAACAAGTTAAATAGCGGCAGATCAGTTGCTCTTGTTTGTAGTTGGTTTGTTTAAGAAACATGAAATAAACACAACAGCCAACTCGGCTAGCGTAGCACAATATGTAGCGTATTGGCTCTGCAACTCCGAGCTCCCGGGTTCAAAACCTGTGAGAAGTGGTTATGAAAAATAAATTTTATTAATTTAATAAAAAGAAGTCTGATGAGGAAATGTGGTGATTTCCGAAATAGTACTATAATTTCTACTATTAAAAAACTGTTGTTGTTTTTTCATAAAAATCTTCCATAAACTGGCCTTGAGCTCAATAAAAATTGTAAAATTAACATTTACTAGGCCAACAGAAAAATAAACCAATATTTATATGCAAGGATGAGCACTCCTTAAATGCATTCTAATATACATAAAGTAAATTACTTGAATACAGAATTTGCAAATAAAACACAAACAACAACCACACAAACAAGTTAAATAGCGGCAGATCAGTTGCTCTTGTTTGTAGTTGGTTTGTTTAAGAAACATGAAATAAACACAACAGCCAACTCGGCTAGCGTAGCACAATATGTAGCGTATTGGCTCTGCAACTCCGAGCGCCCGGGTTCAAAACCTGGGAGAAGTGATTATGAAAAATAAATTTTATTAATTTAATAAAAAGAAGTCTGATGAGGAAATGTGGTGATTTCCGAAATAGTACTATAATTTCTACCATTAAAAAACTGTTGTTGTTTTTTCACAAAAATCTTCCATAAACTGGCCTTGAGCTCAATAAAAATTGTAAAATTAGAATTTACTAGGCCAATAGAAAAATAAACAAACTTTTATATGCAAGGATGAGCACGCCTTAAATGCATTCTAATATAAAGTAAATTACTTGAATACAGGATTTGCAAATAAAACACAAACAACAACCACACGAACAAGTAGCGGCAGATCAGTTGCTCTTGTTTGTAGTTGGTTTGTTTAAGGAATATAAAATAAACACAACAGCCAACTCGGCTAGCGTAGCACAATATGTAGCGTATTGGCTCTGCCACTCCGAGCTCCCGGGTTCAAAGCCTGGGAGAAGTGGTTATGAAAAATACCATTAAAAAACTGTTGTTGTTTTTTCACAAAAATCTTCCATAAACTGGCCTTGAGCTCAATAAAAATTGTAAAATTAACATTTACTAGGCCAACAGAAAAATAAACAAACATTTACATATATGCAAGGATGAGCACGCCTAAAACGCATTATAATATAAAGTGATTTAATTGAATACAGAATTTGCAAATAAAACACAAACAACAACCACACAAACAAGTTAAATAGCGGCAGATCAGTTGCTCTTGTTTGTAGTTGGTTTGTTTAAGGAATATAAAATAAACACAACAGCCAACTCGGCTAGCGTAGCACAATATGTAGCGTATTGGCTCTGCAACTCCGAGCTCCCGGGTTCAAAGCCTGGGAGAAGTGGTTATGAAAAATAAATTTAATAAAAAGAAGTTTGATGAGGAAATGTGGTGATTTCCGAAATAGTACTATAATTTCTACCATTAAAAAACTGTTGTTGTTTTTTCACAAAAATCTTCGATAAACTGGCCTTGAGCTCAATAAAAATTGTAAAATTAACATTTACTAGGCCAACAGAAAAATAAACAAACATTTACATATATGCAAGGATGAGCACGCCTAAAACGCATTATAATATAAAGTGATTTAATTGAATACAGAATTTGCAAATAAAACACAAACAACAACCACACAAACAAGTTAAATAGCGGCAGATCAGTTGCTCTTGTTTGTAGTTGGTTTGTTTAAGGAATATAAAATAAACACAACAGCCAACTCGGCTAGCGTAGCACAATATGTAGCGTATTGGCTCTGCAACTCCGAGCTCCCGGGTTCAAAGCCTGGGAGAAGTGGTTATGAAAAATAAATTTAATAAAAAGAAGTTTGATGAGGAAATGTGGTGATTTCCGAAATAGTACTATAATTTCTACCATTAAAAAACTGTTGTTGTTTTTTCACAAAAATCTTCCATAAACTGGCCTTGAGCTCAATAAAAATTGTAAAATTAACATTTACTAGGCCAACAGAAAAATAAACAAACATTTACATATATGCAAGGATGAGCACGCCTTAAACGCATTCTAATATAAAGTAAATTAATTGAATACAGAATTTGCAAATAAAACACAAACAACAACCACACGAACAAGTAGCGGCAGATCAGTTGCTCTTGTTTGTAGTTGGTTTGTTTAAGGAATATAAAATAAACACAACAGCCAACTCGGCTAGCGTAGCACAATATGTAGCGTATTGGCTCTGCAACTCCGAGCTCCCGGGTTCAAAGCCTGGGAGAAGTGGTTATGAAAAATTAAATTAAAAATTAATTTAATTTAATAAAAAGAAGTCTGATGAGGAAATTTGGTGATTTCCGAAATAGTACTATAATTTCTACCATTAAAAAACTGTGGTTGTTTTTTCACAAAAATCTTCCATAAACTGGCCTTGAGCTCAATAAAAATTGTAAAATTAACATTTACTAGGCCAACAGAAAAATAAACAAACATTTACATATATGCAAGGATGAGCACGCCTTAAACGCATTCTAATATAAAGTAAATTACTTGAATACAGAATTTGCAAATAAAACACAAACAACAACCACACAAACAAGTTAAATAGCGGCAGATCAGTTGCTCTTGTTTGTAGTTGGTTTGTTTAAGAAACATGAAATAAACACAACAGCCAACTCGGCTAGCGTAGCACAATATGTAGCGTATTGGCTCTGCAACTCCGAGCTCCCGGGTTCAAAACCTGGGAGAAGTGTTTATGAAAAATAAATTTTATTAATTTAGTAAAAAGAAGTCTGATGAGGAAATGTGGTGATTTCCGAAATAGTACTATAATTTCTACCATTAAAAAACTGTTGTTGTTTTTTCACAAAAATCTTCCATAAACTGGCCTTGAGCTCAATAAAAATTGTAAAATTAGAATTTACTAGGCCAATAGAAAAATAAACAAACATTTATATGCAAGGATGAGCACGCCTTAAATGCATTCTAATATAAAGTAAATTACTTGAATACAGGATTTGCAAATAAAACACAAACAACAACCACACGAACAAGTAGCGGCAGATCAGTTGCTCTTGTTTGTAGTTGGTTTGTTTAAGGAAGATAAAATAAACACAACAGCCAACTCGGCTAGCGTAGCACAATATGTAGCGTATTGGCTCTGCAACTCCGAGCTCCCGGGTTCAAAGCCTGGGAGAAGTGGTTATGAAAAATTAAATTAAAAATTAATTTAATTTAATAAAAAGAAGTCAGATGAGGAAATGTGGTGATTTCCGAAATAGTACTATAATTTCTACCATTAAAAAACTGTTGTTGTTTTTTCACAAAAATCTTCCATAAACTGGCCTTGAGCTCAATAAAAATTGTTAAATTAACATTTACTAGGCCAACAGAAAAATAAACCAATATTTATATGCAAGGATGAGCACGCCTTAAATGCATTATAATATAAAGTAAATTAATTGAATACAGAATTTGCAAATAAAACACAAACAACAACCACACAAACAAGTTAAATAGCGGCAGATCAGTTGCTCTTGTTTGTAGTTGGTTTGTTTAAGGAAGATAAAATAAACACAACAGCCAACTCGGCTAGCGTAGCACAATATGTAGCGTATTGGCTCTGCAACTCCGAGCGCCCGGGTTCAAAACCTGGGAGAAGTGGTTATGAAAAATAAATTTTATTAATTTAATAAAACGAAGTCTGATGAGGAAATGTGGTGATTTCCGAAATAGTACTATAATTTCTACTATTAAAAAACTGTTGTTGTTTTTTCACAAAAATCTTCCATAAACTGGCCTTGAGCTCAATAAAAATTGTAAAATTAACATTTACTAGGCCAATAGAAAAATAAACAAACATTTATATGCAAGGATGAGCACGCCTTAAATGCATTCTAATATAAAGTAAATTACTTGAATATAGGATTTGCAAATAAAACACAAACAACAACCACACGAACAAGTAGCGGCAGATCAGTTGCTCTTGTTTGTAATTGGTTTGTTTAAGGAAGATGAAATAAACACAACAGCCAACTCGGCTAGCGTAGCACAATATGTAGCGTATTGGCTCTGCAACTCCGAGCGCCCGGGTTCAAAGCCTGGGAGAAGTGGTTATGAAAAATAAATTTAATAAAAAGAAGTCTGATGAGGAAATGTGGTGATTTCCGAAATAGTACTATAATTTCTACCATTAAAAAACTGTTGTTGTTTTTTCACAAAAATCTTCCATAAACTGGCCTTGAGCTCAATAAAAATTTTAAAATTAACATTTACTAGGCCAACAGAAAAATAAACAAACATTTACATACATATATGCAAGGATGAGCACGCCTTAAACGCATTCTAATATAAAGTAAATTACTTGAATACAGAATTTGCAAATAAAAACACAAACAACAACCACACAAACAAGTTAAATAGCGGCAGATCAGTTGCTCTTGTTTGTAGTTGGTTTGTTTAAGAAACATGAAATAAACACAACAGCCAACTCGGCTAGCGTAGCACAATATGTAGCGTATTGGCTCTGCAACTCCGAGAGTCCGGGTTCAAAACCTGGGAGAAGTGGTTATGCAAAATAAATTGTATTAATTTAATAAAAAGAAGTCTGATGAGGAAATGTGGTGATTTCCGAAATAGTACTATAATTTCTACCATTAAAAAACTGTTGTTGTTTTTCACAAAAATCTTCCATAAACTGGCCTTGAGCTCAATAAAAATTGTAAAATTAGAATTTACTAGGCCAATAGAAAAATAAACAAACATTTATATGCAAGGATGAGCACGCCTTAAATGCATTCTACAATCGTCCAACAACATTTCTTCCATGCAAGCAGCGGCTAACACTGACACCCTAGCTTTACATTTGGAAAAAGACATTACCATTACTGAGTTAGACTATGCTTTAAAAACTGCAAAAGGGAACACACCAGGCTTTGATCAGATAAACTATAGCATGCTTCGAAATATCCCATATAATTTCAAACAAAGACTTATTAAACTTTATAATTGTATCTTTAAGAGCAGCATTATTCCCCAAACCTTCAAAATGGCGACTGTTGTCCCAATTCTAAAGCCACATAAGAACCCACTAGACGTTGAAAGTTATCGGTCAATCTCGCTCATACCTTGCATTAGCAAATTAATGGAAAAGATCATAGCAAAACGGTTAATGTGGTTTTTATTAACAAAAAAACTCGTTAGCCCATCTCAAGTGGGCTTCAAAGCCGGTACCAGCACTTTAGATGCCCTAATCTATATAGACCACCAACTATCAAAAAGCTTCTCTACAAAAAACCACTCTTCTATCCTTGCTATTGATTTTGCCAAAGCTTTCGACAAAATTGGCTGCCACGTTGTTCTTAGAAAACGCATAGAGTGGAAAGTAGGGAAAAACATTTTTAACTACGTGAAGTCTTTTCTGACCAATCGTAAATTCCGATGTAAGGTAAATGGTTG
Source organism: Philophylla caesio (assembly GCA_963971545.1). Taxonomy (NCBI): domain Eukaryota; kingdom Metazoa; phylum Arthropoda; class Insecta; order Diptera; family Tephritidae; genus Philophylla; species Philophylla caesio. The sequence continues at coordinate 21,033,507 of OZ020605.1, forward strand.
CTTGTCCCCAATCGTCCCTATTTTCAACGGAATCCCTCAAGGATCTCCCCTTTCCGTAACACTATTTCTAATAGCCTTCGAAGAAGTCAGCAGTATTATGAGTCTACAAAAAAATATTAAATACTGTCTTTATGCAGACGACTTAATTTTAATATGCAATAAAAAAAAAGATTCCGAGATTTCGGAAACATTCGAGAAGGCCATCAAAGCCTTAGACGAATGGTCTCAACATTCAGGTGCTCTCGTTTCACTTCCGAAATGCAAGCACCTGCATGTATGCAGGAAAAATAGTTGTAGTCAGTTAGATATTAAATATGGAAACCATGTAATCTCTAATGTTAAAACCTTGAAAATTCTTGGCCTAACCTTTGACGAGAAACGTAGTTTTAAGCAACACTGTAATAGCCTAAGAAACGAACTAGCTACCAGATTAAATATTATAAAATATTTATCATCTAAGAAAAGTTATGCACATACTAATACCTTACTAAGTATAACCAACCTAATAATACCAACCTAATAATACGGCTAGCGTAGCACAATATGTAGCGTATTGGCTCTGCAACTCCGAGCGCCCGGGTTCAAAACCTGGGAGAAGTGGTTATGAAAAATAAATTTTATTAATTTAATAAAACGAAGTCTGATGAGGAAATGTGGTGATTTCCGAAATAGTACTATAATTTCTACTATTAAAAAACTGTTGTTGTTTTTTCACAAAAATCTTCCATAAACTGGCCTTGAGCTCAATAAAAATTGTAAAATTAACATTTACTAGGCCAATAGAAAAATAAACAAACATTTATATGCAAGGATGAGCACTAAGTATAACCAACCTAATAATACAGAGTAAAATTGATTACGGACTTCAAATATATGGCAAATGCAGTAAAACTACACTTAGTAAAATCAAAGCTCCGTTTCACTTAGCGGTTAGGCGAAGCTTGCGTGCATTCAGAACAACACCTGTTAAAAATGTACTAGCTGAAGCTGGACTTCAATCCATAGAGGACCGGGCTAAATACCTAACGAGTCGAATTATTTACAAACTTCACTGCAATTCCACTCATATCCTTCACAGGGAGATCCAGCTATTGAAACGAAGGAAAAGACAGCCCTCTTACAAATCAGCACTTTGCACGATTATGGATCTCGCCGATGACCTTAATCTAGAAATGACACCCATGGCAATTACTCAAACTAAACATCCTCCATGGGATATAAGCAAAGACAGCTTCATCAGTGATTTGACATACCTTCGTAAGCAGAACACGAATAATGCTACATACCAGCAACTTTTCTTAAACATAGTCAATCCCCTTAAAGAAATTGGGTGGAATATACTCTTCACTGATGGCTCCAAACTAAACAACAGAGTTTCATTTGCCATCACAAACGATGCTGGCCTAACCCTATCTCATGGCCTACTACCTAATTACGCCAATATCTTCCACGCTGAACTGCAGGGTGTAATTTCGGCCTTAATTCGGGCAAAAAACGCAAATAAAAAAACAATTATATGTACCGACAGTCTCTCGGTATTCAACGCTACAAGAAGTATTCACTATAAAACAGGTCCCCTATCTTACCTACAACAAATATTAATTGGACTGACACCAAACACAAAGTTAATGTGGATTCCTGGACACTCAGGTATAGTTGGTAACGAGCAAGCCGACAGAGCGGCAAAATCTGCTCTAAACTCTTGCCTACATACATACCAACCCTTTGGAATTGCTGCAATTAAAAATATATATTCTACCTTCCTTAAAGCCCATCTGCTTTTGAAATGGCAGCATTATCAACATGAATATAAAGAAGTTAACCCTTTTGGCACTGCAATATCACTACCAACTACAACCACTGTGTGGATGAACAGATGTTTTATTCGATTAAGACTAGGGCATACTCTACTTACACATGGACACTATCTCATGAAGACTCCACGTCCCACCTGCAACTTTTGTAACACCGCCCACTTAAGCGTACGTCATATCCTACTATATTGCCCAGCTATTGCCGCCGCACGCACAAAATCATTCGATAACGCACACCCTATAAATATTCTCTCCACTCCATCAGAAACAAACATCACCCTAATAGCAAACTTCCTAAAAACGTTAAACATCTTTCATCTAATATAATTTGACCTAATCCTCTATTTATTATATCTTGACTAAGCCGATAGCCCTGGTAGCTAGTGCGATTATACTAATTTTGTAATTTTAATTATATAAATTAATAAAATAATAATAATAATAAATGCATTCTAATATAAAGTAAATTATTTGAATACAGGATTTGCAAATAAAACACAAACAACAACCACACGAACAAGTAGCGGCAGATCAGTTGCGCCTGTTTGTAGTTTGTTTGTTTAAGGAAGATGAAATAAACACATCAGCCAACTCGGCTAGCGTAGCACAATATGTAGCGTATTGGCTCTGCAACTCCGAGCTCCGGGGTTCAAAACCTGGGAGAAGTGGTTATGAAAAATAAATTTTATTAATTTAATAAAAAGACGTCTGATGAGGAAATGTGGTGATTTCCGAAATAGTACTATAATTTCTACCATTAAAAAACTGTTTTTGTTTTTTCACAAAAATCTTCCATAAACTGGCCTTGAGCTCAATAAAAATTGTAAAATTAACATTTACTAGGCCAACAGAAAAATAAACAAACATTTACATACATATATGCAAGGATGAGCACGCCCTAAATGCATTATAATATAAAGTAAATTAATTGAATAGAGAATTTGCAAATAAAACACAAACAACAACCACACAAACATGTTCAATAACGGCAGATCAGTTGCTCTTGTTTGTAGTTGCTTTGTTTAAGGAATATAAAATAAACACAACAGCCAACTCGGCTAGCGTAGCACAATATGTAGCGATTGGCTCTGCAACTCCGAGCTCCGGGGTTCAAAACCTGGGAGAAGTGGTTATGAAAAATAAATTTTATTAATTTGATAAAAAGACGTCTGATGAGGAAATGTGGTGATTTCCGAAATAGTACTATAATTTCTACCATTAAAAAACTGTTGTTGTTTTTTCACAAAAATCTTCCATAAACTGGCCTTGAGCTCAATAAAAATTGTAAAATTAACATTTACTAGGCCAACAGAAAAATAAACAAACATTTACATATATGCAAGGATGAGCACGCCTTAAATGCATTATAATATAAAGTAAATTAATTGAATACAGAATTTGCAAATAAAACACAAACAACAACCACACAAACAAGTTAAATAGCGGCAGATCAGTTGCTCTTGTTGGTAGTTGGTTTGTTTAAGGAAGATAAAATAAACACAACAGCCAGCTCGGCTAGCGTAGCACAATATGTAGCGTATTGGCTCTGCAACTCCGAGCGCCCGGGTTCAAAACCTGGGAGAAGTGGTTATGAAAAATAAATTTTATTAATTTAATAAAAAGAAGTCTGATGAGGAAATGTGGTGATTTCCGAAATAGTACTATAATTTCTACTATTAAAAAACTGTTGTTGTTTTTTCACAAAAATCTTCCATAAACTGGCCTTGAGCTCAATAAAATTGTAAAATTAGAATTTACTAGGCCAATAGAAAAATAAACAAACATTTATATGCAAGGATGAGCACGCCTTAAATGCATTCTAATATAAAGTAAATTACTTGAATATAGGATTTGCAAATAAAACACAAACAACAACCACACGAACAAGTAGCGGCAGATCAGTTGCTCTTGTTTGTAATTGGTTTGTTTAAGGAAGATGAAATAAACACAACAGCCAACTCGGCTAGCGTAGCACAATATGTAGCGTATTGGCTCTGCAACTCCGAGCGCCCGGGTTCAAAGCCTGGGAGAAGTGGTTATGAAAAATAAATTTAATAAAAAGAAGTCTGATGAGGAAATGTGGTGATTTCCGAAATAGTACTATAATTTCTACCATTAAAAAACTGTTGTTGTTTTTTCACAAAAATCTTCCATAAACTGGCCTTGAGCTCAATAAAAATTGTAAAATTTACATTCACTAGGCCAACAGAAAAATAAACAAATATTTATATGCAAGGATGAGCACGCCTTAAATGCATTCTAATAAAAAGTAAATTACTTGAATAGAGAATTTGCAAATAAAACACAAACAACAATCACACAAACAAGTTAAATAGCGGCAGATCAGTAGCTCTTGTTTGTAGTTGGTTTGTTTAAGGAAGATGAAATAAACACAACAGCCAACTCGGCTAGCGTAGCACAATATGTAGCGTATTGGCTCTGCAACTCCGAGCTCCCGGGTTCAAAGCCTGAGAGAAGTGGTTATGAAAAATAAATTTAATAAAAAGAAGTCTGATGAGGAAATGTGGTGATTTCCGAAATAGTACTATAATTTCTACCATTAAACAACTGTTGTTGTTTTTTCACAAAAATCTTCCATAAACTGGAATTGAGCTCAATAAAAATTGTAAAATTAACATTTACTAGGCCAACAGAAAAATAAACCAATATTCATATGCAAGGATAAGCACGCCTTAAATGCAATATAATATAAAGTAAATTAATTGAATACAGAATTTGCAAATAAAACACAAACAACAACCACACAAACAAGTTAAATAGCGGCAGATCAGTTGCTCTTGTTTGTAGTTGGTTTGTTTAAGGAAGATAAAATAAACACAACAGCCAACTCGGCTAGCGTAGCACAATATGTAGCGTATTGGCTCTGCAACTCCGAGCTTCCGGGTTCAAAGCCTGGGAGAAGTGGTTATGGAAAATTAAATTAAAAATTAATTTAATTTAATAAAAAGAAGTCTGATGAGGAAATGTGGTGATTTCCGAAATAGTACTATAATTTCTACCATTAAAAAACTGTTGTTGTTTTTTCACAAAAATCTTCCATAAACTGGCCTTGAGCTCAATAAAAATTGTAAAATTAACATTTACTAGGCCAACAGAAAAATAAACAAACATTTACATATATGCAAGGATGAGCACGCCCTGAATGCATTATAATATAAAGTAAATTAATTGAATAGAGAATTTGCAAATAAAACACAAACAACAACCACACAAACAAGTTCAATAACGGCAGATCAGTTGCTCTTGTTTGTAGTTGGTTTGTTTAAGGAATATAAAATAAACACAACAGCCAACTCGGCTAGCGTAGCACAATATGTAGCGATTGGCTCTGCAACTCCGAGCTCCGGGGTTCAAAACCTGGTAGAAGTGGTTATGAAAAATAAATTTTATTAATTTAATAAAAAGACGTCTGATGAGGAAATGTGGTGATTTCCGAAATAGTACTATAATTTCTACCATTAAAAAACTGTTGTTGTTTTTTCACAAAAATCTTCCATAAACTGGCCTTGAGCTCAATAAAAATTTTAAAATTAACATTTACTAGGCCAACAGAAAAATAAACCAATATTCATATGCAAGGATAAGCACGCCTTAAATGCAATATAATATAAAGTAAATTAATTGAATACAGAATTTGCAAATAAAACAAAAACAACAACCACACAAACAAGTTAAATAGCGGCAGATCAGTTGCTCTTGTTTGTAGTTGGTTTGTTTAAGGAAGATAAAATAAACACAACAGCCAACTCGGCTAGCGTAGCACAATATGTAGCGTATTGGCTCTGCAACTCCGAGCTTCCGGGTTCAAAGCCTGGGAGAAGTGGTTATGGAAAATTAAATTAAAAATTAATTTAATTTAATAAAAAGAAGTCTGATGAGGAAATGTGGTGATTTCCGAAATAGTACTATAATTTCTACCATTAAAAAAATGTTGTTGTTTTTTCACAAAAATCTTCCATAAACTGGCCTTGAGCTCAATAAAAATTGTAAAATTAACATTTACTAGGCCAACAGAAAAATAAACAAACATTTACATATATGCAAGGATGAGCACGCCCTGAATGCATTATAATATAAAGTAAATTAATTGAATAGAGAATTTGCAAATAAAACACAAACAACAACCACACAAACAAGTTCAATAACGGCAGATCAGTTGCTCTTGTTTGTAGTTGGTTTGTTTAAGGAATATAAAATAAACACAACAGCCAACTCGGCTAGCGTAGCACAATATGTAGCGATTGGCTCTGCAACTCCGAGCTCCGGGGTTCAAAACCTGGGAGAAGTGGTTATGAAAAATAAATTTTATTAATTTAATAAAAAGACGTCTGATGAGGAAATGTGGTGAATTTCGAAATAGTACTATAATTTCTACCATTAAAAAACTGTTGTTGTTTTTTCACAAAAATCTTCCATAAACTGGCCTTGAGCTCAATAAAAATTTTAAAATTAACATTTACTAGGCCAACAGAAAAATAAACAAACATTTACATACATATATGCAAGGATGAGCACGCCTTAAACGCATTCTAATATAAAGTAAATAACTTGAATACAGAATTTGCAAATAAAAACACAAACAACAACCACACAAACAAGTTAAATAGCGGCAGATCAGTTGCTCTTGTTTGTAGTTGGTTTGTTTAAGAAACATGAAATAAACACAACAGCCAACTCGGCTAGCGTAGCACAATATGTAGCGTATTGGCTCTGCAACTCCGAGAGTCCGGGTTCAAAACCTGGGAGAAGTGGTTATGCAAAATAAATTTTATTAATTTAATAAAAAGAAGTCTGATGAGGAAATGTGGTGATTTCCGAAATAGTACTATAATTTCTACCATTAAAAAACTGTTGTTGTTTTTTCACAAAAATCTTCCATAAACTGGCCTTGAGCTCAATAAAAATTGTAAAATTAACATTTACTAGGCCAACAGAAAAATAAACAAACATTTACATACATATATGCAAGGATGAGCACGCCCTAAATGCATTATAATATAAAGTAAATTAATTGAATAGAGAATTTGCAAATAAAACACAAACAACAACCACACAAACATGTTCAATAACGGCAGATCAGTTGCTCCTGTTTGTAGTTGCTTTGTTTAAGGAATATAAAATAAACACAACAGCCAACTCGGCTAGCGTAGCACAATATGTAGCGATTGGCTCTGCAACTCCGAGCTCCGGGGTTCAAAACCTGGGAGAAGTGGTTATGAAAAATAAATTTTATTAATTTAATAAAAAGACGTCTGATGAGGAAATGTGGTGATTTCCGAAATAGTACTATAATTTCTACCATTAAAAAACTGTTGTTGTTTTTTCACAAAAATCTTCTATAAACTGGCCTTGAGCTCAATAAAAATTGTAAAATTAACATTTACTAGGCCAACAGAAAAATAAACCAATATTTATATGCAAGGATGAGCACGCCTTAAATGCATTATAATATAAAGTAAATTAATTGAATACAGAATTTGCAAATAAAACACAAACAACAACCACACAAACAAGTTAAATAGCGGCAGATTAGTTGCTCTTGTTTGTAGTTGGTTTGTTTAAGGAAGATAAAATAAACACAACAGCCAACTCGGCTAGCGTAGCACAATATGTAGCGTATTGGCTCTGCAACTCCGAGCGCCCGGGTTCAAAACCTGGGAGAAGTGGTTATGAAAAATAAATTTTATTAATTTAATAAAAAGAAGTCTGATGAGGAAATGTGGTGATTTCCGAAATAGTACTATAATTTCTACTATTAAAAAACTGTTGTTGTTTTTTCACAAAAATCTTCCATAAACTGGCCTTGAGCTCAATAAAATTGTAAAATTAGAATTTACTAGGCCAATAGAAAAATAAACAAACATTTATATGCAAGGATGAGCACGCCTTAAATGCGTTCTAATATAAAGTAAATTACTTGAATATAGGATTTGCAAATAAAACACAAACAACAACCACACGAACAAGTAGCGGCAGATCAGTTGCTCTTGTTTGTAATTGGTTTGTTTAAGGAAGATGAAATAAACACAACAGCCAACTCGGCTAGCGTAGCACAATATGTAGCGTATTGGCTCTGCAACTCCGAGCGCCCGGGTTCAAAGCCTGGGAGAAGTGGTTATGAAAAATAAATTTAATAAAAAGAAGTCTGATGAGGAAATGTGGTGATTTCCGAAATAGTACTATAATTTCTACCATTAAAAAACTATTGTTGTTTTTTCACAAAAATCTTCCATAAACTGGCCTTGAGCTCAATAAAAATTGTAAAATTTACATTCACTAGGCCAACAGAAAAATAAACAAATATTTATATGCAAGGATGAGCACGCCTTAAATGCATTCTAATAAAAAGTAAATTACTTGAATAGAGAAATTGCAAATAAAACACAAACAACAACCACACAAACAAGTTAAATAGCGGCAGATCAGTAGCTCTTGTTTGTAGTTGGTTTGTTTAAGGAAGATGAAATAAACACAACAGCCAACTCGGCTAGCGTAGCACAATATGTAGCGTATTGGCTCTGCAACTCCGAGCTCCCGGGTTCAAAGCCTGGGAGAAGTGGTTATGAAAAATAAATTTAATAAAAAGAAGTCTGATGAGGAAATGTGGTGATTTCCGAAATAGTACTATAATTTGCTACCATTAAACAACTGTTGTTGTTTTTTCACAAAAATCTTCCATAAACTGGAATTGAGCTCAATAAAAATTGTAAAATTAACATTTACTAGGCCAACAGAAAAATAAACCAATATTCATATGCAAGGATAAGCACGCCTTAAATGCAATATAATATAAAGTAAATTAATTGAATACAGAATTTGCAAATAAAACACAAACAACAACCACACAAACAAGTTAAATAGCGGCAGATCAGTTGCTCTTGTTTGTAGTTGGTTTGTTTAAGGAAGATAAAATAAACACAACAGCCGACTCGGCTAGCGTAGCACAATATGTAGCGTATTGGCTCTGCAACTCCGAGCTTCCGGGTTCAAAGCCTGGGAGAAGTGGTTATGGAAAATTAAATTAAAAATTAATTTAATTTAATAAAAAGAAGTCTGATGAGGAAATGTGGTGATTTCCGAAATAGTACTATAATTTCTACCATTAAAAAACTGTTGTTGTTTTTTCACAAAAATCTTCCATAAACTGGCCTTGAGCTCAATAAAAATTGTAAAATTAACATTTACTAGGCCAACAGAAAAATAAACAAACATTTACATTTATGCAAGGATGAGCACGCCCTGAATGCATTATAATATAAAGTAAATTAATTGAATAGAGAATTTGCAAATAAAACACAAACAACAACCACACAAACAAGTTCAATAACGGCAGATCAGTTGCTCTTGTTTGTAGTTGGTTTGTTTAAGGAATATAAAATAAACACAACAGCCAACTCGGCTAGCGTAGCACAATATGTAGCGATTGGCTCTGCAACTCCGAGCTCCGGGGTTCAAAACCTGGTAGAAGTGGTTATGAAAAATAAATTTTATTAATTTAATAAAAAGACGTCTGATGAGGAAATGTGGTGATTTCCGAAATAGTACTATAATTTCTACCATTAAAAAACTGTTGTTGTTTTTTCACAAAAATCTTCCATAAACTGGCCTTGAGCTCAATAAAAATTTTAAAATTAACATTTACTAGGCCAACAGAAAAATAAACCAATATTCATATGCAAGGATAAGCACGCCTTAAATGCAATATAATATAAAGTAAATTAATTGAATACAGAATTTGCAAATAAAACACAAACAACAACCACACAAACAAGTTAAATAGCGGCAGATCAGTTGCTCTTGTTTGTAGTTGGTTTGTTTAAGGAAGATAAAATAAACACAAGAGCCAACTCGGCTAGCGTAGCACAATATGTAGCGTATTGGCTCTGCAACTCCGAGCTTCCGGGTTCAAAGCCTGGGAGAAGTGGTTATGGAAAATTAAATTAAAAATTAATTTAATTTAATAAAAAGAAGTCTGATGAGGAAATGTGGTGATTTCCGAAATAGTACTATAATTTCTACCATTAAAAAAATGTTGTTGTTTTTTCACAAAAATCTTCCATAAACTGGCCTTGAGCTCAATAAAAATTGTAAAATTAACATTTACTAGGCCAACAGAAAAATAAACAAACATTTACATATATGCAAGGATGAGCACGCCCTGAATGCATTATAATATAAAGTAAATTAATTGAATAGAGAATTTGCAAATAAAACACAAACAACAACCACACAAACAAGTTCAATAACGGCAGATCAGTTGCTCTTGTTTGTAGTTGGTTTGTTTAAGGAATATAAAATAAACACAACAGCCAACTCGGCTAGCGTAGCACAATATGTAGCGATTGGCTCTGCAACTCCGAGCTCCGGGGTTCAAAACCTGGGAGAAGTGCTTATGAAAAATAAATTTTATTAATTTAATAAAAAGACGTCTGATGAGGAAATGTGGTGAATTTCGAAATAGTACTATAATTTCTACCATTAAAAAACTGTTGTTGTTTTTTCACAAAAATCTTCCATAAACTGGCCTTGAGCTCAATAAAAATTTTAAAATTAACATTTACTAGGCCAACAGAAAAATAAACAAACATTTACATACATATATGCAAGGATGAGCACGCCTTAAACGCATTCTAATATAAAGTAAATTACTTGAATACAGAATTTGCAAATAAAAACACAAACAACAACCACACAAACAAGTTAAATAGCGGCAGATCAGTTGCTCTTGTTTGTAGTTGGTTTGTTTAAGAAACATGAAATAAACACAACAGCCAACTCGGCTAGCGTAGCACAATATGTAGCGTATTGGCTCTGCAACTCCGAGAGTCCGGGTTCAAAACCTGGGAGAAGTGGTTATGGAAAATTAAATTAAAAATTAATTTAATTTAATAAAAAGAAGTCTGATGAGGAAATGTGGTGATTTCCGAAATAGTACTATAATTTCTACCATTAAAAAAATGTTGTTGTTTTTTCACAAAAATCTTCCATAAACTGGCCTTGAGCTCAATAAAAATTGTAAAATTAACATTTACTAGGCCAACAGAAAAATAAACAAACATTTACATATATGCAAGGATGAGCACGCCCTGAATGCATTATAATATAAAGTAAATTAATTGAATAGAGAATTTGCAAATAAAACACAAACAACAACCACACAAACAAGTTCAATAACGGCAGATCAGTTGCTCTTGTTTGTAGTTGGTTTGTTTAAGGAATATAAAATAAACACAACAGCCAACTCGGCTAGCGTAGCACAATATGTAGCGATTGGCTCTGCAACTCCGAGCTCCGGGGTTCAAAACCTGGGAGAAGTGCTTATGAAAAATAAATTTTATTAATTTAATAAAAAGACGTCTGATGAGGAAATGTGGTGAATTTCGAAATAGTACTATAATTTCTACCATTAAAAAACTGTTGTTGTTTTTTCACAAAAATCTTCCATAAACTGGCCTTGAGCTCAATAAAAATTTTAAAATTAACATTTACTAGGCCAACAGAAAAATAAACAAACATTTACATACATATATGCAAGGATGAGCACGCCTTAAACGCATTCTAATATAAAGTAAATTACTTGAATACAGAATTTGCAAATAAAAACACAAACAACAACCACACAAACAAGTTAAATAGCGGCAGATCAGTTGCTCTTGTTTGTAGTTGGTTTGTTTAAGAAACATGAAATAAACACAACAGCCAACTCGGCTAGCGTAGCACAATATGTAGCGTATTGGCTCTGCAACTCCGAGAGTCCGGGTTCAAAACCTGGGAGAAGTGGTTATGCAAAATAAATTTTATTAATTTAATAAAAAGAAGTCTGATGAGGAAATGTGGTGATTTCCGAAATAGTACTATAATTTCTACCATTAAAAAACTGTTGTTGTTTTTCACAAAAATCTTCCATAAACTGGCCTTGAGCTCAATAAAAATTGTAAAATTAGAATTTACTAGGCCAATAGAAAAATAAAGAAACATTTATATGCAAGGATGAGCACGCCTTAAATGCATTCTAATATAAAGTAAATTATTTGAATACAGGATTTGCAAATAAAACACAAACAACAACCACACGAACAAGTAGCGGCAGATCAGTTGCGCCTGTTTGTAGTTTGTTTGTTTAAGGAAGATGAAATAAACACATCAGCCAACTCGGCTAGCGTAGCACAATATGTAGCGTATTGGCTCTGCAACTCCGAGCTCCGGGGTTCAAAACCTGGGAGAAGTGGTTATGAAAAATAAATTTTATTAATTTAATAAAAAGACGTCTGATGAGGAAATGTGGTGATTTCCGAAATAGTACTATAATTTCTACCATTAAAAAACTGTTGTTGTTTTTTCACAAAAATCTTCCATAAACTGGCCTTGAGCTCAATAAAAATTTTAAAATTAACATTTACTAGGCCAACAGAAAAATAAACAAACATTTACATACATATATGCAAGGATGAGCACGCCCTAAATGCATTATAATATAAAGTAAATTAATTGAATAGAGAATTTGCAAATAAAACACAAACAACAACCACACAAACATGTTCAATAACGGCAGATCAGTTGCTCTTGTTTGTAGTTGCTTTGTTTAAGGAATATAAAATAAACACAACAGCCAACTCGGCTAGCGTAGCACAATATGTAGCGATTGGCTCTGCAACTCCGAGCTCCGGGGTTCAAAACCTGGGAGAAGTGGTTATGAAAAATAAATTTTATTAATTTAATAAAAAGACGTCTGATGAGGAAATGTGGTGATTTCTGAAATAGTACTATAATTTCTACCATTAAAAAACTGTTGTTGTTTTTTCACAAAAATCTTCCATAAACTGGCCTTGAGCTCAATAAAAATTGTAAAATTAACATTTACTAGGCCAACAGAAAAATAAACCAATATTTATATGCAAGGATGAGCACGCCTTAAATGCATTATAATATAAAGTAAATTAATTGAATACAGAATTTGCAAATAAAACACAAACAACAACCACACAAACAAGTTAAATAGCGGCAGATTAGTTGCTCTTGTTTGTAGTTGGTTTGTTTAAGGAAGATAAAATAAACACAACAGCCAACTCGGCTAGCGTAGCACAATATGTAGCGTATTGGCTCTGCAACTCCGAGCGCCCGGGTTCAAAACCTGGGAGAAGTGGTTATGAAAAATAAATTTTATTAATTTAATAAAAAGAAGTCTGATGAGGAAATGTGGTGATTTCCGAAATAGTACTATAATTTCTACTATTAAAAAACTGTTGTTGTTTTTTCACAAAAATCTTCCATAAACTGGCCTTGAGCTCAATAAAATTGTAAAATTAGAATTTACTAGGCCAATAGAAAAATAAACAAACATTTATATGCAAGGATGAGCACGCCTTAAATGCATTCTAATATAAAGTAAATTACTTGAATATAGGATTTGCAAATAAAACACAAACAACAACCACACGAACAAGTAGCGGCAGATCAGTTGCTCTTGTTTGTAATTGGTTTGTTTAAGGAAGATGAAATAAACACAACAGCCAACTCGGCTAGCGTAGCACAATATGTAGCGTATTGGCTCTGCAACTCCGAGCGCCCGGGTTCAAAGCCTGGGAGAAGTGGTTATGAAAAATAAATTTAATAAATGATGATGAGGAAATGTGGTGATTTCCGAAATAGTACTATAATTTCTACCATTAAAAAACTGTTGTTGTTTTTTCACAAAAATCTTCCATAAACTGGCCTTGAGCTCAATAAAAATTGTAAAATTTACATTCACTAGGCCAACAGAAAAATAAACAAATATTTATATGCAAGGATGAGCACGCCTTAAATGCATTCTAATAAAAAGTAAATTACTTGAATAGAGAAATTGCAAATAAAACACAAACAACAACCACACAAACAAGTTAAATAGCGGCAGATCAGTAGCTCTTGTTTGTAGTTGGTGTGTTTAAGGAAGATGAAATAAACACAACAGCCAACTCGGCTAGCGTAGCACAATATGTAGCGTATTGGCTCTGCAACTCCGAGCTCCCGGGTTCAAAGCCTGGGAGAAGTGGTTATGAAAAATAAATTTAATAAAAAGAAGTCTGATGAGGAAATGTGGTGATTTCCGAAATAGTACTATAATTTCTACCATTAAACAACTGTTGTTGTTTTTTCACAAAAATCTTCCATAAACTGGAATTGAGCTCAATAAAAATTGTAAAATTAACATTTACTAGGCCAACAGAAAAATAAACCAATATTCATATGCAAGGATAAGCACGCCTTAAATGCAATATAATATAAAGTAAATTAATTGGATACAGAATTTGCAAATAAAACACAAACAACAACCACACAAACAAGTTAAATAGCGGCAGATCAGTTGCTCTTGTTTGTAGTTGGTTTGTTTAAGCAACATGAAATAAACACAACAGCCAACTCGGCTAGCGTAGCACAATATGTAGCGTATTGGCTCTGCAACTCCGAGCTTCCGGGTTCAAAGCCTGGGAGAAGTGGTTATGGAAAATTAAATTAAAAATTAATTTAATTTAATAAAAAGAAGTCTGATGAGGAAATGTGGTGATTTCCGAAATAGTACTATAATTTCTACCATTAAAAAACTGTTGTTGTTTTTTCACAAAAATCTTCCATAAACTGGCCTTGAGCTCAATAAAAATTGTAAAATTAACATTTACTAGGCCAACAGAAAAATAAACAAACATTTACATATATGCAAGGATGAGCACGCCCTGAATGCATTATAATATAAAGTAAATTAATTGAATAGAGAATTTGCAAATAAAACACAAACAACAACCACACAAACAAGTTCAATAACGGCAGATCAGTTGCTCTTGTTTGTAGTTGGTTTGTTTAAGGAATATAAAATAAACACAACAGCCAACTCGGCTAGCGTAGCACAATATGTAGCGATTGGCTCTGCAACTCCGAGCTCCGGGGTTCAAAACCTGGGAGAAGTGGTTATGAAAAATAAATTTTATTAATTTAATAAAAAGACGTCTGATGAGGAAATGTGGTGATTTCCGAAATAGTATTATAATTTCTACCATTAAAAAACTGTTGTTGTTTTTTCACAAAAATCTTCCATAAACTGGCCTTGAGCTCAATAAAAATTGTAAAATTAGAATTTACTAGGCCAATAGAAAAATAAACAAACATTTATATGCAAGGATGAGCACGCCTTAAATGCATTCTAATATAAAGTAAATTATTTGAATACAGGATTTGCAAATAAAACACAAACAACAACCACACGAACAAGTAGCGGCAGATCAGTTGCGCCTGTTTGTAGCTTGTTTATTTAAGGAAGATGAAATAAACACATCAGCCAACTCGGCTAGCGTAGCACAATATGTAGCGTATTGGCTCTGCAACTCCGAGATCCCGTGTTGAAGGCCTGGGAGAAGTGGTTATGAAAAATAAATTTATTTAATTTAATAAAAAGAAGTCTGATAAGGAAATGTGGTAATTTCCGAAATAGTACTATAATTTGTACCATTAAAAAACTGTTGTTGTTTTTTCACAAAAATCTTCCATAAACTGGAATTGAGCTCAATAAAAATTGTAAAATTAACATTTACTAGGCCAACAGAAAAATAAACAAACACTTATATGCAAGGATGAGCACGCCTTAAATGCATTCTAATATGAAGTAAATTACTTGAATACAGAATTTGCAAATAAATCACAAACAACAACCACACAAACAAGTTAAATAGCAGCAGATCAGTTGCTCTTGTTTGTAGTTGGTTTGTTTAAGCAACATGAAATAAACACAACAGCCAACTCGGCTAGCGTAGCACAATATGTAGCGTATTGGCTCTGCAACTCCGAGCTCCGGGTTCAAAGCCTGGGAGAAGTGGTTATGGAAAATTAAATTAAAAATTCATTTAATTTAATAAAATGAAGTCTGATTAGGAAATGTGGTGATTTCCGAAGTAGTACTATAATTTCTACCATTAAAAAACTGTTGTTGTTTTTTCACAAAAATCTTCCATAAACTGGCCTTGAGCTCAATAAAAATTGTAAAATTAACATTTACTAGGCCAACAGAAAAATAAACAAATATTTATATGCAAGGATGAGCACGCCTTAAATGCATTATAATATAAAGTAAATTAATTGAATACAGAATTTGCAAATAAAATACAAACAACAACCACACAAACAAGTTAAATAGCGGCAGATCAGTTGCTCTTGTTTGTAGTTGGTTTGTTTAAGGAAGATAAAATAAACGCAACAGCCAACTCGGCTAGCGTAGCACAATATGTAGCGTATTGGCTCTGCAACTCCGAGCTCCCGGGTTCAAAGCCTGGGAGAAGTGGTTATCAACAAAAATCTTCCATAAACTGGCCTTGAGCTCAATAAAAATAGTAAAATTAACATTTACTAGGCGAACAGAAAAATAAACCAATATTCATATGCGAGGATAAGCACGCCTTAAACGCATTATAATATAAAGTAAATTAATTGAATACAGAATTTGCAAATAAAACACAAACAACAACCACACAAACAAGTTAAATAGCGGCAGATCAGTTGCTCTTGTTTGTAGTTCGTTTGTTTAAGGAAGATAAAATAAACACAACAGCCAACTCGGCTAGCGTAGCACAATATGTAGCGTATTGGCTCTGCAACTCCGAGCTCCGGGGTTCAAAACCTGGGAGAAGTGGTTATGAAAAATAAATTTTATTAATTTAATAAAAAGACGTCTGATGAGGAAATGTGGTGATTTCCGAAATAGTACTATAATTTCTACCATTAAAAAACTGTTGTTGTTTTTTCACAAAAATCTTCCATAAACTGGCCTTGAGCTCAATAAAAATTGTAAAATTAGAATTTACTAGGCCAATAGAAAAATAAACAAACATTTATATGCAAGGATGAGCACGCCTTAAATGCATTATAATATAAAGTAAATTAATTGAATACAGAATTTGCAAATAAAATACAAACAACAACCACACAAACAAGTTAAATAGCGGCAGATCAGTTGCTCTTGTTTGTAGTTGGTTTGTTTAAGGAAGATAAAATAAACGCAACAGCCAACTCGGCTAGCGTAGCACAATATGTAGCGTATTGGCTCTGCAACTCCGAGCTCCCGGGTTCAAAGCCTGGGAGAAGTGGTTATCAACAAAAATCTTCCATAAACTGGCCTTGAGCTCAATAAAAATAGTAAAATTAACATTTACTAGGCGAACAGAAAAATAAAACAATATTCATATGCGAGGATAAGCACGCCTTAAACGCATTATAATATAAAGTAAATTAATTGAATACAGAATTTGCAAATAAAACACAAACAACAACCACACAAACAAGTTAAATAGCGGCAGATCAGTTGCTCTTGTTTGTAGTTCGTTTGTTTAAGGAAGATAAAATAAACACAACAGCCAACTCGGCTAGCGTAGCACAATATGTAGCGTATTGGCTCTGCAACTCCGAGCTCCGGGGTTCAAAACCTGGGAGAAGTGGTTATGAAAAATAAATTTTATTAATTTAATAAAAAGACGTCTGATGAGGAAATGTGGTGATTTCCGAAATAGTACTATAATTTCTACCATTAAAAAACTGTTGTTGTTTTTTCACAAAAATCTTCCATAAACTGGCCTTGAGCTCAATAAAAATTGTAAAATTAGAATTTACTAGGCCAATAGAAAAATAAACAAACATTTATATGCAAGGATGAGCACGCCTTAAATGCATTCTAATATAAAGTAAATTATTTGAATACAGGATTTGCAAATAAAACACAAACAACAACCACACGAACAAGTAGCGGCAGATCAGTTGCGCCTGTTTGTAGCTTGTTTATTTAAGGAAGATGAAATAAACACATCAGCCAACTCGGCTAGCGTAGCACAATATGTAGCGTATTGGCTCTGCAACTCCGAGATCCCGTGTTGAAGGCCTGGGAGAAGTGGTTATGAAAAATAAATTTATTTAATTTAATAAAAAGAAGTCTGATAAGGAAATGTGGTAATTTCCGAAATAGTACTATAATTTGTACCATTAAAAAACTGTTGTTGTTTTTTCACAAAAATCTTCCATAAACTGGAATTGAGCTCAATAAAAATTGTAAAATTAACATTTACTAGGCCAACAGAAAAATAAACAAACACTTATATGCAAGGATGAGCACGCCTTAAATGCATTCTAATATGAAGTAAATTACTTGAATACAGAATTTGCAAATAAATCACAAACAACAACCACACAAACAAGTTAAATAGCAGCAGATCAGTTGCTCTTGTTTGTAGTTGGTTTGTTTAAGCAACATGAAATAAACACAACAGCCAACTCGGCTAGCGTAGCACAATATGTAGCGTATTGGCTCTGCAACTCCGAGCTCCGGGTTCAAAGCCTGGGAGAAGTGGTTATGGAAAATTAAATTAAAAATTCATTTAATTTAATAAAATGAAGTCTGATTAGGAAATGTGGTGATTTCCGAAGTAGTACTATAATTTCTACCATTAAAAAACTGTTGTTGTTTTTTCACAAAAATCTTCCATAAACTGGCCTTGAGCTCAATAAAAATTGTAAAATTAACATTTACTAGGCCAACAGAAAAATAAACAAATATTTATATGCAAGGATGAGCACGCCTTAAATGCATTATAATATAAAGTAAATTAATTGAATACAGAATTTGCAAATAAAATACAAACAACAACCACACAAACAAGTTAAATAGCGGCAGATCAGTTGCTCTTGTTTGTAGTTGGTTTGTTTAAGGAAGATAAAATAAACGCAACAGCCAACTCGGCTAGCGTAGCACAATATGTAGCGTATTGGCTCTGCAACTCCGAGCTCCCGGGTTCAAAGCCTGGGAGAAGTGGTTATCAACAAAAATCTTCCATAAACTGGCCTTGAGCTCAATAAAAATAGTAAAATTAACATTTACTAGGCGAACAGAAAAATAAACCAATATTCATATGCGAGGATAAGCACGCCTTAAACGCATTATAATATAAAGTAAATTAATTGAATACAGAATTTGCAAATAAAACACAAACAACAACCACACAAACAAGTTAAATAGCGGCAGATCAGTTGCTCTTGTTTGTAGTTCGTTTGTTTAAGGAAGATAAAATAAACACAACAGCCAACTCGGCTAGCGTAGCACAATATGTAGCGTATTGGCTCTGCAACTCCGAGCTCCCGGGTTCAAAGCCTGGGAAAAGTGGTTATGAAAAATTAAATTAAAAATTAATTTAATTTAATAAAAAGAAGTCTGATGAGGAAATGTGGTGATTTCCGAAATAGTACTATAATTTCTACCATTAAAAAACTGTTGTTGTTTTTCACAAAAATCTTCCATAAACTGGCCTTGAGCTCAATAAAAATTGTAAAATTAGAATTTACTAGGCCAATAGAAAAATAAACAAACATTTATATGCAAGGATGAGCACGCCTTAAATGCATTCTAATATAAAGTAAATTATTTGAATACAGGATTTGCAAATAAAACACAAACAACAACCACACGAACAAGTAGCGGCAGATCAGTTGCGCCTGTTTGTAGTTTGTTTGTTTAAGGAAGATGAAATAAACACATCAGCCAACTCGGCTAGCGTAGCACAATATGTAGCGTATTGGCTCTGCAACTCCGAGATCCCGGGTTGAAGGCCTGGGAGAAGTGGTTATGAAAAATAAATTTATTTAATTTAATAAAAAGAAGTCTGATAAGGAAATGTGGTAATTTCCGAAATAGTACTATAATTTGTACCATTAAAAAACTGTTGTTGTTTTTTCACAAAAATCTTCCATAAACTGGAATTGAGCTCAATAAAAATTGTAAAATTAACATTTACTAGGCCAACAGAAAAATAAACAAACACTTATATGCAAGGATGAGCACGCCTTAAATGCATTCTAATATGAAGTAAATTACTTGAATACAGAATTTGCAAATAAATCACAAACAACAACCACACAAACAAGTTAAATAGCAGCAGATCAGTTGCTCTTGTTTGTAGTTGGTTTGTTTAAGCAACATGAAATAAACACAACAGCCAACTCGGCTAGCGTAGCACAATATGTAGCGTATTGGCTCTGCAACTCCGAGCTCCGGGTTCAAAGCCTGGGAGAAGTGGTTATGGAAAATTAAATTAAAAATTCATTTAATTTAATAAAATGAAGTCTGATTAGGAAATGTGGTGATTTCCGAAGTAGTACTATAATTTCTATCATTAAAAAACTGTTGTTGTTTTTTCACAAAAATCTTCCATAAACTGGCCTTGAGCTCAATAAAAATTGTAAAATTAACATTTACTAGGCCAACAGAAAAATAAACAAATATTTATATGCAAGGATGAGCACGCCTTAAATGCATTATAATATAAAGTAAATTAATTGAATACAGAATTTGCAAATAAAATACAAACAACAACCACACAAACAAGTTAAATAGCGGCAGATCAGTTGCTCTTGTTTGTAGTTGGTTTGTTTAAGGAAGATAAAATAAACGCAACAGCCAACTCGGCTAGCGTAGCACAATATGTAGCGTATTGGCTCTGCAACTCCGAGCTCCCGGGTTCAAAGCCTGGGAGAAGTGGTTATCAACAAAAATCTTCCATAAACTGGCCTTGAGCTCAATAAAAATTTTAAAATTAACATTTACTAGGCCAACAGAAAAATAAACAAACATTTACATATATGCAAGGATGAGCACGCCTTAAACGCATTCTAATATAAAGTAAATTACTTGAATACAGAATTTGCAAATAAAAACACAAACAACAACCACACAAACAAGTTAAATAGCGGCAGATCAGTTGCTCTTGTTTGTAGTTGGTTTGTTTAAGAAACATGAAATAAACACAACAGCCAACTCGGCTAGCGTAGAACAATATGTAGCGTATTGGCTCTGCAACTCCGAGAGCCCGGGTTCAAAACCTGGGAGAAGTGGTTATGAAAAATAAATTTTATTAATTTAATAAAAAGAAGTCTGATGAGGAAATGTGGTGATTTCCGAAATATACTATAATTTCCACCATTAAAAAACTGTTGTTGTTTTTTCACAAAAATCTTCCATAAACTGGCCTTGAGCTCAATAAAAATTGTAAAATTAACATTTACTAGGCCAACAGAAAAATAAACAAATATTTATATGCAAGGATGAGCACGCCTTAAATGCATTATAATATAAAGTAAATTAATTGAATACAGAATTTGCAAATAAAATACAAACAACAACCACACAAACAAGTTAAATAGCGGCAGATCAGTTGCTCTTGTTTGTAGTTGGTTTGTTTAAGGAAGATAAAATAAACGCAACAGCCAACTCGGCTAGCGTAGCACAATATGTAGCGTATTGGCTCTGCAACTCCGAGCTCCCGGGTTCAAAGCCTGGGAAAAGTGGTTATGAAAAATTAAATTAAAAATTAATTTAATTTAATAAAAAGAAGTCTGATGAGGAAATGTGGTGATTTCCGAAATAGTACTATAATTTCTACCATTAAAAAACTGTTGTTGTTTTTCACAAAAATCTTCCATAAACTGGCCTTGAGCTCAATAAAAATTGTAAAATTAGAATTTACTAGGCCAATAGAAAAATAAACAAACATTTATATGCAAGGATGAGCACGCCTTAAATGCATTCTAATATAAAGTAAATTATTTGAATACAGGATTTGCAAATAAAACACAAACAACAACCACACGAACAAGTAGCGGCAGATCAGTTGCGCCTGTTTGTAGTTTGTTTGTTTAAGGAAGATGAAATAAACACATCAGCCAACTCGGCTAGCGTAGCACAATATGTAGCGTATTGGCTCTGCAACTCCGAGATCCCGGGTTGAAGGCCTGGGAGAAGTGGTTATGAAAAATAAATTTATTTAATTTAATAAAAAGAAGTCTGATAAGGAAATGTGGTAATTTCCGAAATAGTACTATAATTTGTACCATTAAAAAACTGTTGTTGTTTTTTCACAAAAATCTTCCATAAACTGGAATTGAGCTCAATAAAAATTGTAAAATTAACATTTACTAGGCCAACAGAAAAATAAACAAACACTTATATGCAAGGATGAGCACGCCTTAAATGCATTCTAATATGAAGTAAATTACTTGAATACAGAATTTGCAAATAAATCACAAACAACAACCACACAAACAAGTTAAATAGCAGCAGATCAGTTGCTCTTGTTTGTAGTTGGTTTGTTTAAGCAACATGAAATAAACACAACAGCCAACTCGGCTAGCGTAGCACAATATGTAGCGTATTGGCTCTGCAACTCCGAGCTCCGGGTTCAAAGCCTGGGAGAAGTGGTTATGGAAAATTAAATTAAAAATTCATTTAATTTAATAAAATGAAGTCTGATTAGGAAATGTGGTGATTTCCGAAGTAGTACTATAATTTCTATCATTAAAAAACTGTTGTTGTTTTTTCACAAAAATCTTCCATAAACTGGCCTTGAGCTCAATAAAAATTGTAAAATTAACATTTACTAGGCCAACAGAAAAATAAACAAATATTTATATGCAAGGATGAGCACGCCTTAAATGCATTATAATATAAAGTAAATTAATTGAATACAGAATTTGCAAATAAAATACAAACAACAACCACACAAACAAGTTAAATAGCGGCAGATCAGTTGCTCTTGTTTGTAGTTGGTTTGTTTAAGGAAGATAAAATAAACGCAACAGCCAACTCGGCTAGCGTAGCACAATATGTAGCGTATTGGCTCTGCAACTCCGAGCTCCCGGGTTCAAAGCCTGGGAGAAGTGGTTATCAACAAAAATCTTCCATAAACTGGCCTTGAGCTCAATAAAAATTTTAAAATTAACATTTACTAGGCCAACAGAAAAATAAACAAACATTTACATATATGCAAGGATGAGCACGCCTTAAACGCATTCTAATATAAAGTAAATTACTTGAATACAGAATTTGCAAATAAAAACACAAACAACAACCACACAAACAAGTTAAATAGCGGCAGATCAGTTGCTCTTGTTTGTAGTTGGTTTGTTTAAGAAACATGAAATAAACACAACAGCCAACTCGGCTAGCGTAGAACAATATGTAGCGTATTGGCTCTGCAACTCCGAGAGCCCGGGTTCAAAACCTGGGAGAAGTGGTTATGAAAAATAAATTTTATTAATTTAATAAAAAGAAGTCTGATGAGGAAATGTGGTGATTTCCGAAATATACTATAATTTCCACCATTAAAAAACTGTTGTTGTTTTTTCACAAAAATCTTCCATAAACTGGCCTTGAGCTCAATAAAAATTGTAAAATTAACATTTACTAGGCCAACAGAAAAATAAACAAATATTTATATGCAAGGATGAGCACGCCTTAAATGCATTATAATATAAAGTAAATTAATTGAATACAGAATTTGCAAATAAAATACAAACAACAACCACACAAACAAGTTAAATAGCGGCAGATCAGTTGCTCTTGTTTGTAGTTGGTTTGTTTAAGGAAGATAAAATAAACGCAACAGCCAACTCGGCTAGCGTAGCACAATATGTAGCGTATTGGCTCTGCAACTCCGAGCTCCCGGGTTCAAAGCCTGGGAGAAGTGGTTATCAACAAAAATCTTCCATAAACTGGCCTTGAGCTCAATAAAAATAGTAAAATTAACATTTACTAGGCGAACAGAAAAATAAACCAATATTCATATGCAAGGATAAGCACGCCTTAAACGCATTATAATATAAAGTAAATTAATTGAATACAGAATTTGCAAATAAAACACAAACAACAACCACACAAACAAGTTAAATAGCGGCAGATCAGTTGCTCTTGTTTGTAGTTCGTTTGTTTAAGGAAGATAAAATAAACACAACAGCCAACTCGGCTAGCGTAGCACAATATGTAGCGTTTTGGCTCTGCAACTCCGAGCTCCCGGGTTCAAAGCCTGGGAGAAGTGGTTATGAAAAATTAAATTAAAAATTAATTTAATTTAATAAAAAGAAGTCTGATGAGGAAATGTGGTGATTTCCGAAATAGTACTATAATTTCTACCATTAAAAAACTGTTGTTGTTTTTCACAAAAATCTTCCATAAACTGGCCTTGAGCTCAATAAAAATTGTAAAATTAGAATTTACTAGGCCAATAGAAAAATAAACAAACATTTATATGCAAGGATGAGCACGCCTTAAATGCATTCTAATATAAAGTAAATTATTTGAATACAGGATTTGCAAATAAAACACAAACAACAACCACACGAACAAGTAGCGGCAGATCAGTTGCGCCTGTTTGTAGTTTGTTTGTTTAAGGAAGATGAAATAAACACATCAGCCAACTCGGCTAGCGTAGCACAATATGTAGCGTATTGGCTCTGCAACTCCGAGATCCCGGGTTGAAGGCCTGGGAGAAGTGGTTATGAAAAATAAATTTATTTAATTTAATAAAAAGAAGTCTGATAAGGAAATGTGGTAATTTCCGAAATAGTACTATAATTTGTACCATTAAAAAACTGTTGTTGTTTTTTCACAAAAATCTTCCATAAACTGGAATTGAGCTCAATAAAAATTGTAAAATTAACATTTACTAGGCCAACAGAAAAATAAACAAACACTTATATGCAAGGATGAGCACGCCTTAAATGCATTCTAATATGAAGTAAATTACTTGAATACAGAATTTGCAAATAAATCACAAACAACAACCACACAAACAAGTTAAATAGCAGCAGATCAGTTGCTCTTGTTTGTAGTTGGTTTGTTTAAGCAACATGAAATAAACACAACAGCCAACTCGGCTAGCGTAGCACAATATGTAGCGTATTGGCTCTGCAACTCCGAGCTCCGGGTTCAAAGCCTGGGAGAAGTGGTTATGGAAAATTAAATTAAAAATTCATTTAATTTAATAAAATGAAGTCTGATTAGGAAATGTGGTGATTTCCGAAGTAGTACTATAATTTCTATCATTAAAAAACTGTTGTTGTTTTTTCACAAAAATCTTCCATAAACTGGCCTTGAGCTCAATAAAAATTGTAAAATTAACATTTACTAGGCCAACAGAAAAATAAACAAATATTTATATGCAAGGATGAGCACGCCTTAAATGCATTATAATATAAAGTAAATTAATTGAATACAGAATTTGCAAATAAAATACAAACAACAACCACACAAACAAGTTAAATAGCGGCAGATCAGTTGCTCTTGTTTGTAGTTGGTTTGTTTAAGGAAGATAAAATAAACGCAACAGCCAACTCGGCTAGCGTAGCACAATATGTAGCGTATTGGCTCTGCAACTCCGAGCTCCCGGGTTCAAAGCCTGGGAGAAGTGGTTATCAACAAAAATCTTCCATAAACTGGCCTTGAGCTCAATAAAAATTGTAAAATTAACATTTACTAGGCGAACAGAAAAATAAACCAATATTCATATGCAAGGATAAGCACGCCTTAAACGCATTATAATATAAAGTAAATTAATTGAATACAGAATTTGCAAATAAAACACAAACAACAACCACACAAACAAGTTAAATAGCGGCAGATCAGTTGCTCTTGTTTGTAGTTCGTTTGTTTAAGGAAGATAAAATAAACACAACAGCCAACTCGGCTAGCGTAGCACAATATGTAGCGTATTGGCTCTGCAACTCCGAGCTCCCGGGTTCAAAGCCTGGGAGAAGTGGTTATGAAAAATTAAATTAAAAATTAATTTAATTTAATAAAAAGAAGTCTGATGAGGAAATGTGGTGATTTCCGAAATAGTACTATAATTTCTACCATTAAAAAACTGTTGTTGTTTTTTCACAAAAATCTTCCATAAACTGGCCTTGAGCTCAATAAAAATTTTAAAATTAACATTTACTAGGCCAACAGAAAAATAAACAAACATTTACATATATGCAAGGATGAGCACGCCTTAAACGCATTCTAATATAAAGTAAATTACTTGAATACAGAATTTGCAAATAAAAACACAAACAACAACCACACAAACAAGTTAAATAGCGGCAGATCAGTTGCTCTTGTTTGTAGTTGGTTTGTTTAAGAAACATGAAATAAACACAACAGCCAACTCGGCTAGCGTAGAACAATATGTAGCGTATTGGCTCTGCAACTCCGAGAGCCCGGGTTCAAAACCTGGGAGAAGTGGTTATGAAAAATAAATTTTATTAATTTAATAAAAAGAAGTCTGATGAGGAAATGTGGTGATTTCCGAAATATACTATAATTTCCACCATTAAACAACTGTTGTTGTTTTTTCACAAAAATCTTCCATAAACTGGAATTGAGCTCAATAGAAATTTTAAAATTAACATTTACTAGGCCAACAGAAAAATAAACCAATATTCATATGCAAGGATAAGCACGCCTTAAATGCAATATAATATAAAGTAAATTAATTGAATACAGAATTTGCAAATAAAACACAAACAACAACCACACAAACAAGTTAAATAGCGGCAGATCAGTTGCCCTTGTTTGTAGTTGGTTTGTTTAAGGAAGATAAAATAAACACAACAGCCAACTCGGCTAGCGTAGCACAATATGTAGCGTATTGGCTCTGCAACTCCGAGCTTCCGGGTTCAAAGCCTGGGAGAAGTGGTTATGAAAAATTAAATTAAAAATTAATTTAATTTAATGAAAAGAAGTCTGATGAGGAAATGTGGTGATTCCCGAAATAGTACTATAATTTCTACCATTAAAAAACTGTTGTTGTTTTTTCACAAAAATCTTCCATAAACTGGCCTTGAGCTCAATAAAAATTGTAAAATTAGCATTTACTTGGCCAACAGAAAAATAAACAAACATTTACATATATGCAAGGATGAGCACGCCCTGAATGCATTATAATATAAAGTAAATTCATTGAATAGAGAATTTGCAAATAAAACACAAACAACAACCACACAAACAAGTTCAATAACGGCAGATCAGTTGCTCTTGTTTGTAGTTGGTTTGTTTAAGGAATATAAAATAAACACAACAGCCAACTCGGCTAGCGTAGCACAATATGTAGCGATTGGCTCTGCAACTCCGAGCTCCGGGGTTCAAAACCTGGGAGAAGTGGTTATGAAAAATAAATTTTATTAATTTAATAAAAAGACGTCTGATGAGGAAATGTGGTGATTTCCGAAATAGTACTATAATTACTACCATTAAAAAACTGTTGTTGTTTTTTCACAAAAATCTTCCATAAACTGGCCTTGAGCTCAATAAAAATTTTAAAATTAACATTTACTAGGCCAACAGAAAAATAAACAAACATTTACATACATATATGCAAGGATGAGCACGCCTTAAACGCATTCTAATATAAAGTAAATTACTTGAATACAGAATTTGCAAATAAAAACACAAACAAGTTAAATAGCGGCAGATCAGTTGCTCTTGTTTGTAGTTGGTTTGTTTAAGAAACATGAAATAAACACAACAGCCAACTCGGCTAGCGTAGCACAATATGTAGCGTATTGGCTCTGCAACTACGAGAGTCCGGGTTCAAAACCTGGGAGAAGTGGTTATGAAAAATAAATTTTATTAATTTAATAAAAAGAAGTCTGATGAGGAAATGTGGTGATTTCCGAAATAGTACTATAATTTCTACCATTAAAAAACTGTTGTTGTTTTTCACAAGAATCTTCCATAAACTGGCCTTGAGCTCAATAAAAATTGTAAAATTTACATTCACTAGGCCAACAGAAAAATAAACAAATATTTATATGCAAGGATGAGCACGCCTTAAATGCATTCTAATATAAAGTAAATTATTTGAATACAGGATTTGCAAATAAAACACAAACAACAACCACACGAACAAGTAGCGGCAGATCAGTTGCGCCTGTTTGTAGTTGGTTTGTTTAAGGAAGATGAAATAAACACATCAGCCAACTCGGCTAGCGTAGCACAATATGTAGCGTATTGGCTCTGCAACTCCGAGATCCCGGGTTGAAGGCCTGGGAGAAGTGGTTATGAAAAATAAATTTATTTAATTTAATAAAAAGAAGTCTGATAAGGAAATGTGGTAATTTCCGAAATAGTACTATAATTTGTACCATTAAAAAACTGTTGTTGTTTTTTCACAAAAATCTTCCATAAACTGGAATTGAGCTCAATAAAAATTGTAAAATTAACATTTACTAGGCCAACAGAAAAATAAACAAACACTTATATGCAAGGATGAGCACGCCTTAAATGCATTCTAATATGAAGTAAATTACTTGAATACAGAATTTGCAAATAAATCACAAACAACAACCACACAAACAAGTTAAATAGCAGCAGATCAGTTGCTCTTGTTTGTAGTTGGTTTGTTTAAGCAACATGAAATAAACACAACAGCCAACTCGGCTAGCGTAGCACAATATGTAGCGTATTGGCTCTGCAACTCCGAGCTCCGGGGTTCAAAACCTGGTAGAAGTGGTTATGAAAAATAAATTTTATTAATTTAATAAAAAGACGTCTGATGAGGAAATGTGGTGATTTCCGAAATAGTACTATAATTTCTACCATTAAAAAACTGTTGTTGTTTTTTCACAAAAATCTTCCATAAACTGGCCTTGAGCTCAATAAAAATTTTAAAATTAACATTTACTAGGCCAACAGAAAAATAAACCAATATTCATATGCAAGGATAAGCACGCCTTAAACGCATTATAATATAAAGTAAATTAATTGAATACAGAATTTGCAAATAAAACACAAACAACAACCACACAAACAAGTTAAATAGCGGCAGATCAGTTGCTCTTGTTTGTAGTTCGTTTGTTTAAGGAAGATAAAATAAACACAATATGTAGCGTATTGGCTCTGCAACTCCGAGCTCCCGGGTTCAAAGCCTGGGAGAAGTGGTTATGAAAAATTAAATTAAAAATTAATTTAATTTAATAAAAAGAAGTCTGATGAGGAAATGTGGTGATTTCCGAAATAGTACTATAATTTCTACCATTAAAAAACTGTTGTTGTTTTTTCACAAAAATCTTCCATAAACTGGCCTTGAGCTCAATAAAAATTGTAAAATTAACATTTACTAGGCCAACAGAAAAATAAACAAACATTTACATATATGCAAGGATGAGCACGCCTGAAACGCATTCTAATATAAAGTAAATTAATTGAATACAGAATTTGCAAATAAAAACACAAACAACAACCACACAAACAAGTTAAATAGCGGCAGATCAGTTGCTCTTGTTTGTAGTTGGTTTGTTTAAGAAACATGAAATAAACACAACAGCCAACTCGGCTAGCGTAGCACAATATGTAGCGTATTGGCTCTGCAACTCCGAGAGCCCGGGTTCAAAACCTGGGAGAAGTGGTTATGAAAAATAAATTTTATTAATTTAATAAAAAGAAGTCTGATGAGGAAATGTGGTGATTTCCGAAATAGTACTATAATTTCTACCATTAAACAACTGTTGTTGTTTTTTCACAAAAGTCTTCCATAAACTGGAATTGAGCTCAATAAAAATTTTAAAATTAACATTTACTAGGCCAACAGAAAAATAAACCAATATTCATATGCAAGGATAAGCACGCCTTAAATGCAATATAATATAAAGTAAATTAATTGAATACAGAATTTGCAAATAAAACACAAACAACAACCACACAAACAAGTTAAATAGCGGCAGATCAGTTGCTCTTGTTTGTAGTTGGTTTGTTTAAGGAAGATAAAATAAACACAACAGCCAACTCGGCTAGCGTAGCACAATATGTAGCGTATTGGCTCTGCAACTCCGAGCTTCCGGGTTCAAAGCCTGGGAGAAGTGGTTATGAAAAATTAAATTAAAAATTAATTTAATTTAATAAAAAGAAGTCTGATGAGGAAATGTGGTGATTCCCGAAATAGTACTATAATTTCTACCATTAAAAAACTGTTGTTGTTTTTTCACAAAAATCTTCCATAAACTGGCCTTGAGCTCAATAAAAATTGTAAAATTAACATTTACTTGGCCAACAGAAAAATAAACAAACATTTACATATATGCAAGGATGAGCACGCCCTGAATGCATTATAATATAAAGTAAATTAATTGAATAGAGAATTTGCAAATAAAACACAAACAACAACCACACAAACAAGTTCAATAACGGCAGATCAGTTGCTCTTGTTTGTAGTTGGTTTGTTTAAGGAATATAAAATAAACACAACAGCCAACTCGGCCAGCGTAGCACAATATGTAGCGATTGGCTCTGCAACTCCGAGCTCCGGGGTTCAAAACCTGGGAGAAGTGGTTATGAAAAATAAATTTTATTAATTTAATAAAAAGACGTCTAATGAGGAAATGTGGTGATTTCCGAAATAGTACTATAATTTCTGCCATTAAAAAACTGTTGTTGTTTTTTCACAAAAATCTTCCATAAACTGGCCTTGAGCTCAATAAAAATTTTAAAATTAACATTTACTAGGCCAACAGAAAAATAAACAAACATTTACATACATATATGCAAGGATGAGCACGCCTTAAACGCATTCTAATATAAAGTAAATTACTTGAATACAGAATTTGCAAATAAAAACACAAACAACAACCACACAAACAAGTTAAATAGCGGCAGATCAGTTGCTCTTGTTTGTAGTTGGTTTGTTTAAGAAACATGAAATAAACACAACAGCCAACTCGGCTAGCGTAGCACAATATGTAGCGTATTGGCTCTGCAACTCCGAAAGTCCGGGTTCAAAACCTGGGAGAAGTGGTTATGAAAAATAAATTTTATTAATTTAATAAAAAGAAGTCTGATGAGGAAATGTGGTGATTTCCGAAATAGTACTATAATTTCTACCATTAAAAAACTGTTGTTGTTTTTCACAAGAATCTTCCATAAACTGGCCTTGAGCTCAATAAAAATTGTAAAATTAGAATTTACTAGGCCAATAGAAAAATAAACAAACATTTATATGCAAGGATGAGCACGCCTTAAATGCATTCTAATATAAAGTAAATTATTTGAATACAGGATTTGCAAATAAAACACAAACAACAACCACACGAACAAGTAGCGGCAGATCAGTTGCGCCTGTTTGTAGTTGGTTTGTTTAAGGAAGATGAAATAAACACATCAGCCAACTCGGCTAGCGTAGCACAATATGTAGCGTATTGGCTCTGCAACTCCGAGATCCCGGGTTGAAGGCCTGGGAGAAGTGGTTATGAAAAATAAATTTATTTAATTTAATAAAAAGAAGTCTGATAAGGAAATGTGGTAATTTCCGAAATAGTACTATAATTTGTACCATTAAAAAACTGTTGTTGTTTTTTCACAAAAATCTTCCATAAACTGGAATTGAGCTCAATAAAAATTGTAAAATTAACATTTACTAGGCCAACAGAAAAATAAACAAACACTTAAATGCAAGGATGAGCACGCCTTAAATGCATTCTAATATGAAGTAAATTACTTGAATACAGAATTTGCAAATAAATCACAAACAACAACCACACAAACAAGTTAAATAGCAGCAGATCAGTTGCTCTTGTTTGTAGTTGGTTTGTTTAAGCAACATGAAATAAACACAACAGCCAACTCGGCTAGCGTAGCACAATATGTAGCGTATTGGCTCTGCAACTCCGAGCTCCGGGTTCAAAGCCTGGGAGATGTGGTTATGGAAAATTAAATTAAAAATTCATTTAATTTAATAAAATGAAGTCTGATTAGGAAATGTGGTGATTTCCGAAATAGTACTATAATTTCTACCATTAAAAAACTGTTGTTGTTTTTTCACAAAAATCTTCCATAAACTGGCCTTGAGCTCAATAAAAATTGTAAAATTAACATTTACTAGGCCAACAGAAAAATAAACCAATATTTATATGCAAGGATGAGCACGCCTTAAATGCATTATAATATAAAGTAAATTAATTGAATACAGAATTTGCAAATAAAATACAAACAACAACCACACAAACAAGTTAAATAGCGGCAGATCAGTTGCTCTTGTTTGTAGTTGGTTTGTTTAAGGAAGATAAAATAAACACAACAGCCAACTCGGCTAGCGTAGCACAATATGTAGCGTATTGGCTCTGCAACTCCGAGCTCCCGGGTTCAAAGCCTGGGAGAAATGGTTATCAACAAAAATCTTCCATAAACTGGCCTTGAGCTCAATAAAAATTGTAAAATTAACATTTACTAGGCGAACAGAAAAATAAACCAATATTCATATGCAAGGATAAGCACGCCTTAAACGGATTATAATATAAAGTAAATTAATTGAATACCGAATTTGCAAATAAAACACAAACAACAACCACACAAACAAGTTAAATAGCGGCAGATCAGTTGCTCTTGTTTGTAGTTCGTTTGTTTAAGGAAGATAAAATAAACACAACAGCCAACTCGGCTAGCGTAGCACAATATGTAGCGTATTGGCTCTGCAACTCCGAGCTCCCGGGTTCAAAGCCTGGGAGAAGTGGTTATGAAAAATTAAATTAAAAATTAATTTAATTTAATAAAAAGAAGTCTGATGAGGAAATGTGGTGATTTCCGAAATAGTACTATAATTTCTACCATTAAAAAACTGTTGTTGTTTTTTTACAAAAATCTTCCATAAACTGGCCTTGAGCTCAATAAAAATTTTAAAATTAACATTTACTAGGCCAACAGAAAAATAAACAAACATTTACATATATGCAAGGATGAGCACGCCTTAAACGCATTCTAATATAAAATAAATTACTTGAATACAGAATTTGCAAATAAAAACACAAACAACAACCACACAAACAAGTTAAATAGCGGCAGATCAGTTGCTCTTGTTTGTAGTTGGTTTGTTTAAGAAACATGAAATAAACACAACAGCCAACTCGGCTAGCGTAGCACAATATGTAGCGTATTGGCTCTGCAACTCCGAGAGCCCGGGTTCAAAACCTGGGAGAAGTGGTTATGAAAAATAAATTTTATTAATTTAATAAAAAGAAGTCTGATGAGGAAATGTGGTGATTTCCGAAATAGTACTATAATTTCTACCATTAAAAAACTGTTGTTGTTTTTTTACAAAAATCTTCCATAAACTGGCCTTGAGCTCAATAAAAATTTTAAAATTAACATTTACTAGGCCAACAGAAAAATAAACAAACATTTACATATATGCAAGGATGAGCACGCCTTAAACGCATTCTAATATAAAGTAAATTAATTGAATACAGAATTTGCAAATAAAATACAAACAACAACCACACAAACAAGTTAAATAGCGGCAGATCAGTTGCTCTTGTTTGTAGTTGGTTTGTTTAAGGAAGATAAAATAAACACAACAGCCAACTCGGCTAGCGTAGCACAATATGTAGCGTATTGGCTCTGCAACTCCGAGCTCCCGGGTTCAAAGCCTGGGAGAAATGGTTATCAACAAAAATCTTCCATAAACTGGCCTTGAGCTCAATAAAAATTGTAAAATTAACATTTACTAGGCGAACAGAAAAATAAACCAATATTCATATGCAAGGATAAGCACGCCTTAAACGGATTATAATATAAAGTAAATTAATTGAATACAGAATTTGCAAATAAAACACAAACAACAACCACACAAACAAGTTAAATAGCGGCAGATCAGTTGCTCTTGTTTGTAGTTCGTTTGTTTAAGGAAGATAAAATAAACACAACAGCCAACTCGGCTAGCGTAGCACAATATGTAGCGTATTGGCTCTGCAACTCCGAGCTCCCGGGTTCAAAGCCTGGGAGAAGTGGTTATGAAAAATTAAATTAAAAATTAATTTAATTTAATAAAAAGAAGTCTGATGAGGAAATGTGGTGATTTCCGAAATAGTACTATAATTTCTACCATTAAAAAACTGTTGTTGTTTTTTTACAAAAATCTTCCATAAACTGGCCTTGAGCTCAATAAAAATTTTAAAATTAACATTTACTAGGCCAACAGAAAAATAAACAAACATTTACATATATGCAAGGATGAGCACGCCTTAAACGCATTCTAATATAAATTAAATTACTTGAATACAGAATTTGCAAATAAAAACACAAACAACAACCACACAAACAAGTTAAATAGCGGCAGATCAGTTGCTCTTGTTTGTAGTTGGTTTGTTTAAGAAACATGAAATAAACACAACAGCCAACTCGGCTAGCGTAGCACAATATGTAGCGTATTGGCTCTGCAACTCCGAGAGCCCGGGTTCAAAACCTGGGAGAAGTGGTTATGAAAAATAAATTTTATTAATTTAATAAAAAGAAGTCTGATGAGGAAATGTGGTGATTTCCGAAATAGTACTATAATTTCTACCATTAAAAAACTGTTGTTGTTTTTTCACAAAAATCTTCCATAAACTGGCCTTGAGCTCAATAAAAATTGTAAAATTAGAATTTACTAGGCCAATAGAAAAATAAACAAACATTTATATGCAAGGATGAGCACGCCCTAAATGCATTCTAATATAAAGTAAATTATTTGAATACAGGATTTGCAAATAAAACACAAACAACAACCACACGAACAAGTAGCGGCAGATCAGTTGCGCCTGTTTGTAGTTGGTTTGTTTAAGGAAGATAAAATAAACACAACAGCCAACTCGGCTAGCGTAGCACAATATGTAGCGTATTGGCTCTGCAACTCCGAGATCCCGGGTTGAAGGCCTGGGAGAAGTGCTTATGAAAAATAAATTTATTTAATTTAATAAAAAGAAGTCTGATAAGGAAATGTGGTAATTTCCGAAATAGTACTATAATTTCTACCATTAAAAAACTGTTGTTGTTTTTTCACAAAAATCTTCCATAAACTGGAATTGAGCTCAATAAAAATTGTAAAATTAACATTTACTAGGCCAACAGAAAAATAAACAAACATTTACATACATATATGCAAGGATGAGCACGCCTTAAATGCATTCTAATATGAAGTAAATTACTTGAATAAAGAATTTGCAAATAAATCACAAACAACAACCACACAAACAAGTTAAATAGCGGCAGATCAGTTGCTCTTGTTTATAGTTGGTTTGTTTAAGCAACATGAAATAAACACAACAGCCAACTCGGCTAGGGTAGCACAATATGTAGCGTATTGGCTCTGCAACTCCGAGCTCCCGGGTTCAAAGCCTGGGAGAAGTGGTTATGGAAAATTAAATTAAAAATTAATTTAAAAATTAATTTAATTTAATAAAATGAAGTCTGATAAGGAAATGTGGTGATTTCCGAAATAGTACTATAATTTCAACCATTAAAAAACTGTTGTTGTTTTTTCATAAAAATCTTCCATAAACTGGCCTTGAGCTCAATAAAAATTGTAAAATTAACATTTACTAGGCCAACAGAAAAATAAACAAATATTTATATGCAAGGATGAGCACGCCTTAAATGCATTCTAATATAAAGTAAATTAATTGAATACAGAATTTGCAAATAAAACACAAACAACAACCACACAAACAAGTTAAATAGCGCCAGATCAGTTGCTCTTGTTTGTAGTTGGTTTGTTTAAGGAATATAAAATAAACACAACAGCCATCTCGGCTAGCGTAGCACAATATGTAGCGTATTGGCTCTGCAACTCCGAGCTCCCGGGTTCAACGCCTGGGAGAAGTGGTTATGGAAAATTAAATTAAAAATTAATTTAATTTAATAAAATGAAGTCTGATGAGGAAATGTGGTGATTTCCGAAATAGTACTATAATTTCTACCATTAAAAAACTGTTGTTGTTTTTTCACAAAAATCTTCCATAAACTGGCCTTGAGCTCAATAAAAATTGTAAAATTAACATTTACTAGGCCAACAGAAAAATAAACAAACATTTACATATATGCAAGGATGAGCACGCCTTAAACGCATTCTTATATAAAGTAAATTACTTGAATACAGAATTTGCAAATAAAACACAAACAACAACCACACAAACAAGTTAAATAGCGGCAGATCAGTTGCTCTTGTAACTACTTGTTTAAGAAACATGAAATAAAAACGACAACAGCCAACTCGGCTAGCGTAGCACAATATGTAGCGTATTGGCTCTGCAACTCCGAGCGCCCGGGTTCAAAACCTGGGAGAAGTGGTTATGAAAAATAAATTTTATTAATTTAATAAAAAGAAGTCTGATGAGGAAATGTGGTGATATCCGAAATAGTACTATAATTTCTACTATTAAAAAACTGTTGTTGTTTTTTCACAAAAATCTTCCATAAACTGGCCTTGAGCTCAATAAAAATTGTAAAATTAGAATTTACTAGGCCAATAGAAAAATAAACAAACATTTATATACAAGGATGAGCACGCCTTAAATGCATTCTAATATAAAGTAAATTACTTGAATACAGGATTTGCAAATAAAACACAAACAACAACCACACGAACAAATAGCGGCAGATCAGTTGCTCTTGTTTGTAATTGGTTTGTTTAAGGAAGATGAAATAAACACAACAGCCAACTGGGCTAGCGTAGCACAATATGTAGCGTATTGGCTCTGCATCTCAGAGCGCCCGGGTTCAAAACCTGGGAGAAGTGGTTATGAAAAATAAATTTAATAAAAAGAAGTCTGATGAGGAAATGTGGTGATTTCCGAAATAGTACTATAATTTCTACCATTAAAAAACTGTTGTTGTTTTTTCACAAAAATCTTCCATAAACTGGCCTTGAGCTCAATAAAAATTGTAAAATTTACATTCACTAGGCCAACAGAAAAATAAACAAATATTTATATGCAAGGATGAGCACGCCTTAAATGCATTCTAATATAAAGTAAATTACTTGAATAGAGAATTTGCAAATAAAACACAAACAACAACCACACAAACAAGTTAAATAGCGGCAGATCAGTAGCTCTTGTTTGTAGTTGGTTTGTTTAAGGAAGATGAAATAAACACAACACCCAACTCGGCTAGCGTAGCACAATATGTAGCGTATTGGCTCTGCAACTCCGAGCTCCCGGGTTCAAAGCCTGGGAGAAGTGGTTATGGAAAATTAAATTAAAAATTAATTTAATTTAATAAAATGAAGTCTGATGAGGAAATGTGGTGATTTCCGAAATAGTACTATAATTTCTACCATTAAAAAACTGTTGTTGTTTTTTCACAAAAATCTTCCATAAACTGGCCTTGAGCTCAATAAAAATTGTAAAATTAACATTTACTAGGCCAACAGAAAAATAAACAAATATTTATATGCAAGGATGAGCACGCCTTAAATGCATTCTAATATAAAGTAAATTAATTGAATACAGAATTTGCAAATAAAACACAAACAACAACCACACAAACAAGTTAAATAGCGCCAGATCAGTTGCTCTTGTTTGTTGTTGGTTTGTTTAAGGAAGATAAAATAAACACAACAGCCAACTCGGCTAGCGTAGCACAATATGTAGCGTATTGGCTCTGCAACTCCGAGCTCCCGGGTTCAACGCCTGGGAGAAGTGGTTATGGAAAATTAAATTAAAAATTAATTTAATTTAATAAAATGAAGTCTGATGAGGAAATGTGGTGATTTCCGAAATAGTACTATAATTTCTACCATTAAAAAACTGTTGTTGTTTTTTCACAAAAATCTTCCATAAACTGGCCTTGAGCTCAATAAAAATTGTAAAATTAACATTTACTAGGCCAACAGAAAAATAAACAAACATTTACATATATGCAAGGATGAGCACGCCTTAAACGCATTCTTATATAAAGTAAATTACTTGAATACAGAATTTGCAAATAAAACACAAACAACAACCACACAAACAAGTTAAATAGCGGCAGATCAGTTGCTCTTGTAACTACTTGTTTAAGAAACATGAAATAAAAACGACAACAGCCAACTCGGCTAGCGTAGCACAATATGTAGCGTATTGGCTCTGCAACTCCGAGCGCCCGGGTTCAAAACCTGGGAGAAGTGGTTATGAAAAATAAATTTTATTAATTTAATAAAAAGAAGTCTGATGAGGAAATGTGGTGATATCCGAAATAGTACTATAATTTCTACTATTAAAAAACTGTTGTTGTTTTTTCACAAAAATCTTCCATAAACTGGCCTTGAGCTCAATAAAAATTGTAAAATTAGAATTTACTAGGCCAATAGAAAAATAAACAAACATTTATATACAAGGATGAGCACGCCTTAAATGCATTCTAATATAAAGTAAATTACTTGAATACAGGATTTGCAAATAAAACACAAACAACAACCACACGAACAAATAGCGGCAGATCAGTTGCTCTTGTTTGTAATTGGTTTGTTTAAGGAAGATGAAATAAACACAACAGCCAACTCGGCTAGCGTAGCACAATATGTAGCGTATTGGCTCTGCAACTCAGAGCGCCCGGGTTCAAAACCTGGGAGAAGTGGTTATGAAAAATAAATTTAATAAAAAGAAGTCTGATGAGGAAATGTGGTGATTTCCGAAATAGTACTATAATTTCTACCATTAAAAAACTGTTGTTGTTTTTTCACAAAAATCTTCCATAAACTGGCCTTGAGCTCAATAAAAATTGTAAAATTTACATTCACTAGGCCAACAGAAAAATAAACAAATATTTATATGCAAGGATGAGCACGCCTTAAATGCATTCTAATATAAAGTAAATTACTTGAATAGAGAATTTGCAAATAAAACACAAACAACAACCACACAAACAAGTTAAATAGCGGCAGATCAGTAGCTCTTGTTTGTAGTTGGTTTGTTTAAGGAAGATGAAATAAACACAACACCCAACTCGGCTAGCGTAGCACAATATGTAGCGTATTGGCTCTGCAACTCCGAGCTCCCGGGTTCAAAGCCTGGGAGAAGTGGTTATGGAAAATTAAATTAAAAATTAATTTAATTTAATAAAATGAAGTCTGATGAGGAAATGTGGTGATTTCCGAAATAGTACTATAATTTCTACCATTAAAAAACTGTTGTTGTTTTTTCACAAAAATCTTCCATAAACTGGCCTTGAGCTCAATAAAAATTGTAAAATTAACATTTACTAGGCCAACAGAAAAATAAACAAATATTTATATGCAAGGATGAGCACGCCTTAAATGCATTCTAATATAAAGTAAATTAATTGAATACAGAATTTGCAAATAAAACACAAACAACAACCACACAAACAAGTTAAATAGCGCCAGATCAGTTGCTCTTGTTTGTTGTTGGTTTGTTTAAGGAAGATAAAATAAACACAACAGCCAACTCGGCTAGCGTAGCACAATATGTAGCGTATTGGCTCTGCAACTCCGAGCTCCCGGGTTCAACGCCTGGGAGAAGTGGTTATGGAAAATTAAATTAAAAATTAATTTAATTTAATAAAATGAAGTCTGATGAGGAAATGTGGTGATTTCCGAAATAGTACTATAATTTCTACCATTAAAAAACTGTTGTTGTTTTTTCACAAAAATCTTCCATAAACTGGCCTTGAGCTCAATAAAAATTGTAAAATTAACATTTACTAGGCCAACAGAAAAATAAACAAACATTTACATATATGCAAGGATGAGCACGCCTTAAACGCATTCTTATATAAAGTAAATTACTTGAATACAGAATTTGCAAATAAAACACAAACAACAACCACACAAACAAGTTAAATAGCGGCAGATCAGTTGCTCTTGTAACTACTTGTTTAAGAAACATGAAATAAAAACCACAACAGCCAACTCGGCTAGCGTAGCACAATATGTAGCGTATTGGCTCTGCAACTCCGAGCGCCCGGGTTCAAAACCTGGGAGAAGTGGTTATGAAAAATAAATTTTATTAATTTAATAAAAAGAAGTCTGATGAGGAAATGTGGTGATTTCCGAAATAGTACTATAATTTCTACTATTAAAAAACTGTTGTTGTTTTTTCACAAAAATCTTCCATAAACTGGCCTTGAGCTCAATAAAAATTGTAAAATTAGAATTTACTAGGCCAATAGAAAAATAAACAAACATTTATATGCAAGGATGAGCACGCCTTAAATGCATTCTAATATAAAGTAAATTACTTGAATACAGGATTTGCAAATAAAACACAAACAACAACCACACGAACAAATAGCGGCAGATCAGTTGCTCTTGTTTGTAATTGGTTTGTTTAAGGAAGATGAAATAAACACAACAGCCAACTCGGCTAGCGTAGCACAATATGTAGCATATTTGCTCTGCAACTCAGAGCGCCCGGGTTCAAAACCTGGGAGAAGTGGTTATGAAAAATAAATTTAATAAAAGGAAGTCTGATGAGGAAATGTGGTGATTTCCGAAATAGTACTATAATTTCTACCATTAAAAAACTGTTGTTGTTTTTTCACAAAAATCTTCCATAAACTGGCCTTGAGCTCAATAAAAATTGTAAAATTTACATTCACTGGGCCAACAGAAAAATAAACAAATATTTATATGCAAGGATGAGCACGCCTTAAATGCATTCTAATATAAAGTAAATTACTTGAATACAGGATTTGCAAATAAAAAACAAACAACAACCACACGAACAAATAGCGGCAGATCAGTTGCTCTTGTTTGTAATTGGTTTGTTTAAGGAAGATGAAATAAACACAACAGCCAACTCGGCTAGCGTAGCACAATATGTAGCGTATTGGCTCTGCAACTCAGAGCGCCCGGGTTCAAAACCTGGGAGAAGTGGTTATGAAAAATAACTTTAATAAAAAGAAGTCTGATGAGGAAATGTGGTGATTTCCGAAATAGTACTATAATTTCTACCATTAAAAAACTGTTGTTGTTTTTTCACAAAAATCTTCCATAAACTGGCCTTGAGCTCAATAAAAATTGTAAAATTAACATTTACTAGGCCAACAGAAAAATAAACAAACATTTACATATATGCAAGGATGAGCACGCCCTGAATGCATTATAATATAAAGTAAATTAATTGAATAGAGAATTTGCAAATAAAACACAAACAACAACCACACAAACAAGTTCAATAACGGCAGATCAGTTGCTCTTGTTTGTAGTTGGTTTGTTTAAGGAATATAAAATAAACACAACAGCCAACTCGGCTAGCGTAGCACAATATGTAGCGTATTGGCTCTGCAACTCAGAGCGCCCGGGTTCAAAACCTGGGAGAAGTGGTTATGAAAAATAACTTTAATAAAAAGAAGTCTGATGAGGAAATGTGGTGATTTCCGAAATAGTACTATAATTTCTACCATTAAAAAACTGTTGTTGTTTTTTCACAAAAATCTTCCATAAACTGGCCTTGAGCTCAATAAAAATTGTAAAATTAACATTTACTAGGCCAACAGAAAAATAAATAAATATTTATATGCAAGGATGAGCACGCCTTAAATGCATTCTAATATAAAGTAAATTACTTGAATACAGAATTTGCAAATAAAACACAAACAACAACCACACAAACAAGTTAAATAGCGCCAGATCAGTTGCTCTTGTAACTACTTGTTTAAGAAACATGAAATATAAACAACAACAGCCAACTCAGCTAGCGTAGCACAATATGTAGCGTATTGGCTCTGCAACTCCGAGCGCCCGGGTTCAAAACCTGGGAGAAGTGGTTATGAAAAATAAATTTTATTAATTTAATAAAAAGAAGTCTGATGAGGAAATGTGGTGATTTCCGAAATAGTACTATAATTTCTACTATTAAAAAACTGTTGTTGTTTTTTCACAAAAATCTTCTATAAACTGGCCTTGAGCTCAATAAAAATTGTAAAATTAACATTTACTAGGCCAACAGAAAAATAAACAAATATTTATATGCAAGGATGAGCACGCCTTAAATGCATTATAATACAAAGTAAATTACTTGAATACAGGATTTGCAAATAAAACACAAACAACAACCACACGAACAAGTAGCGGCAGATCAGTTGCTCTT
Source organism: Philophylla caesio (assembly GCA_963971545.1). Taxonomy (NCBI): domain Eukaryota; kingdom Metazoa; phylum Arthropoda; class Insecta; order Diptera; family Tephritidae; genus Philophylla; species Philophylla caesio. The sequence continues at coordinate 21,074,987 of OZ020605.1, forward strand.
GTTTGTAATTGGTTTGTTTAAGGAAGATGAAATAAACACAACAGCCAATTTGGCTAGCGTAGCACAATATGTAGCGTATTGGCTCTGCAACTCCGAGCGCCCGGGTTCAAAACCTGGCAGAAGTGGTTATGAAAAATAAATTTTATTAATTTATTAAAAAGCAGTCTGATGAGGAAATGTGGTGATTTCCGAAATAGTACTATAATTTCTACCATTAAAAAACTGTTGTTGTTTTTTCACAAAAATCTTCCATAAACTGGCCTTGAGCTCAATAAAAATTGTAAAATTTACATTCACTAGGCCAACAGAAAAATAAACAAATATTTATATGCAAGGATGAGCACGCCTTAAATGCTTTCTAATATAAAGTAAATTACTTGAATAGAGAATTTGCAAATAAAACACAAACAACAACCACACAAACAAGTTAAATAGCGGCAGATCAGTAGCTCTTGTTTGTAGGTGTTTGTTTAAGGAAGATGAAAGAAACACAACAGCCAACTCGGCTAGCGTATCACAATATGTAGCGTATTGGCTCTGCAACTCCGAGCTCCCGGGTTCAAAGCCTGGGAGAAGTGGTTATGAAAAATTAAATTAAAAATTAATTTAATTTAATAAAAAGAAGTCTGATGAGGAAATGTGGTGATTTCCGAAATAGTACTATAATTTCTACTATTAAAAAACTGTTGTTGTTTTTTCACAAAAATCTTCCATAAACTGGCCTTGAGCTCAATAAAAATTTTAAAATTAACATTTACTAGGCCAACAGAAAAATAAACAAACATTTACATACATAAATGCAAGGATGAGCACGCCTTAAACGCATTCTTATATAAAGTAAATTACTTGAATACAGAATTTGCAAATAAAAACACAAACAACAACCACACAAACAAGTTAAATAGCAGCAGATCAGTTGCTCTTGTTTGTAGTTGGTTTGTTTAAGGAAGATAAAATAAACACAACAGCCAACTCGGCTAGCGTGGCACATATGTAGCACAATAAGTAGCTCTGCAACTCCGAGCTCCCGGGTTCAAAGCCTGGGAGAAGTGGTTATGAAAAATTAAATTAAAAATTAATTTAATTTAATAAAAAGAAGTCTGATGAGGAAATGTGGTGATTTCCGAAATAGTACTATAATTTCTACCATTAAAAAACTGTTGTTGTTTTTTCACAAAAATCTTCCATAAACTGGCCTTGAGCTCAATAAAAATTTTAAAATTAACATTTACTAGGCCAACAGAAAAATAAACAAACATTTACATACATAAATGCAAGGATGAGCACGCCTTAAACGCATTCTTATATAAAGTAAATTACTTGAATACAGAATTTGCAAATAAAAACACAAACAACAACCACACAAACAAGTTAAATAGCGGCAGATCATTTGCTCTTGTCTGTAGTTGGTTTGTTTAAGAAACATGAAATAAACACAACAGCCAACTCGGCTAGCGTAGCACAATATGTAGCGTATTGGCTCTGCAACTCCGAGCGCCCGGGTTCAAAGCCTGGGAGAAGTGGTTATGAAAACTAAATTTAATAAAAAGAAGTCTGATGAGGAAATGTGGTGATTTCCGAAATAGTACTATAATTTCTACCATTAAAAAACTGTTGTTGTTTTTTCACAAAAATTTTCCATAAACTGGCCTTGAGCTCAATAAAAATTGTAAAATTTACATTTACTAGGCCAACAGAAAAATAAACAAATATTTATATGCAAGGATGAGCACGCCTTAAATGCTTTCTAATATAAAGTAAATTACTTGAATAGAGAATTTGCAAATAAAACTCAAACAACAACCACACGAACAAGTAGCGGCAGATCAGTTGCGCCTGTTTGTAGTTGGTTTGTTTAAGGAAGATGAAATAAACACAACAGCCAACTCGGCTAGCGTAGCACAATATGTATGGCTCTGCAACTCCGAGATCCCGGGTTGAAGGCCTGGGAGAAGTGGTTATGAAAAATAAATTTATTTAATTTAATAAAAAGAAGTCTGATAAGGAAATGTGGTAATTTCCGAAATAGTACTATAATTTCTACCATTAAAAAACTGTTGTTGTTTTTTCACAAAAATTTTCCATAAACTGGAATTGAGCTCAATAAAAATTGTAAAATTTACATTTACTAGGCAAACAGAAAAATAAAAAAACACTTATATGCAAGGATGAGCACGCCTTAAATGCATTCTAATATGAAGTAAATTACTTGATTACAGAATTTGCAAATAAATCACAAACAACAACCACACAAACAAGTTAAATAGCAGCAGATCAGTTGCTCTTGTTTGTAGTTGGTTTGTTTAAGGAAGATAAAATAAACACAACAGCCAACTCGGCTAGCGTAGCACATATGTAGCACAATATGTAGCTCTGCAACTCCGAGCTCCCGGGTTCAAAGCCAGGGTGAAGTGGTTATGAAAAATAAATTTTATTAATTTAATAAAAAGAAGTCTGATGAGGAAATGTGGTGATTTCCGAAATAGTACTATAATTTCTACTATTAAAAAACTGTTGTTGTTTTTTCACAAAAATCTTCTATAAACTGGCCTTGAGCTCAATAAAAATTGTAAAATTAACATTTACAAGGCCAACAGAAAAATAAACAAATATTTATATGCAAGGATGAGCACGCCTTAAACGCATTCTAATATAAAGTAAATTACTTGAATACAGAATTTGCAAATAAAACACAAACAACAACCACACAAACAAGTTAAATAGCGCCAGATCAGTTGCTCTTGTTTGTAAATGGTTTGTTTAAGGAAGATAAAATAAACACAACAGCCAACTCGGCTAGCGTAGCACAATATGTAGCGTATTGGCTCTGCAACTCCGAGCGCCCGGGTTCAAAACCTGGGAGAAGTGGTTATGAAAAATAAATTTTATTATTTTAATAAAAAGAAGTCTGATGAGGAAATGTGGTGATTTCCGAAATAGTACTATAATTTCTACTATTAAAAAACTGTTGTTGTTTTTTCACAAAAATCTTCTATAAACTGGCCTTGAGCTCAATAAAAATTGTAAAATTAACATTTACTAGGCCAACAGAAAAATAAACAAATATTTATATGCAAGGATGAGCACGCCTTAAATGCATTATAATACAAAGTAAATTACTTGAATACAGGATTTGCAAATAAAACACAAACAACAACCACACGAACAAGTAGCGGCAGATCAGTTGCTCTTGTTTGTAATTGGTTTGTTTAAGGAAGATGAAATAAACACAACAGCCAACTCGGCTAGCGTAGCACAATATGTAGCGTATTGGCTCTGCAACTCCGAGCGCCCGGGTTCAAAACCTGGGAGAAGTGGTTATGAAAAATAAATTTTATTAATTTATTAAAAAGCAGTCTGATGAGGAAATGTGGTGATTTCCGAAATAGTACTATAATTTCTACCATTAAAAAACTGTTGTTGTTTTTTCACAAAAATCTTCCATAAACTGGCCTTGAGCTCAATAAAAATTTTAAAATTAACATTTACTAGGCCAACAGAAAAATAAACAAACATTTACATACATAAATGCAAGGATGAGCACGCCTTAAACGCATTCTTATATAAAGTAAATTACTTGAATACAGAATTTGCAAATAAAAACACAAACAACAACCACACAAACAAGTTAAATAGCAGCAGATCAGTTGCTCTTGTTTGTAGTTGGTTTGTTTAAGGAAGATAAAATAAACACAACAGCCAACTCGGCTAGCGTAGCACATATGTAGCACAATAAGTAGCTCTGCAACTCCGAGCTCCCGGGTTCAAAGCCTGGGAGAAGTGGTTATGAAAAATTAAATTAAAAATTAATTTAATTTAATAAAAAGAAGTCTGATGAGGAAATGTGGTGATTTCCGAAATAGTACTATAATTTCTACCATTAAAAAACTGTTGTTGTTTTTTCACAAAAATTTTCCATAAACTGGCCTTGAGCTCAATAAAAATTGTAAAATTTACATTTACTAGGCCAACAGAAAAATAAACCAATATTTATATGCAAGGATGAGCACGCCTTAAATGCATTATAATATAAAGTAAATTAATTGAATACAGAATTTGCAAATAAAACACAAACAAGTTAAATAGCGGCAGATCAGTTGCTCTTGTTTGTAGTTGGTTTGTTTAAGGAAGATAAAATAAACCGAGCTCCCGGGTTCAAAGCCTGGGAGAAGTGGTTATCAACAAAAATCTTCCATAAACTGGCCTTGAGCTCAATAAAAATTGTAAAATTTACATTCACTAGGCCAACAGAAAAATAAACAAATATTTATATGCAAGGATGAGCACGCCTTAAATGCATTCTAATATAAAGTAAATTACTTGAATTGAGAATTTGCAAATAAAACACAAACAACAACCACACAAACAAGTTAAATAGCGGCAGATCAGTAGCTCTTGTTTGTAGTTGGTTTGTTTAAGGAAGATGAAATAAACACAACAGCCAACTCGGCTAGCGTATCACAATATGTAGCGTATTGGCTCTGGAACTCCGAGCTCCCGGGTTCAAAGCCTGGGAGAAGTGGTTATGGAAAATTAAATTAAAAATTAATTTAATTTAATAAAATGAAGTCTGATGAGGAAATGTGGTGATTTCCGAAATAGTACTATAATTTCTACCATTAAAAAACTGTTGTTGTTTTTTCACAAAAATCTTCCATAAACTGGCCTTGAGCTCAATAAAAATTGTAAAATTTACATTTACTAGGCCAACAGAAAAATAAACAAATATTTGTATGCAAGGATGAGCACGCCTTAAACGCATTCTAATATAAAGTAAATTACTTGAATACAGAATTTGCAAATAAAACACAAACAACAACCACACAAACAAGTTAAATAGCGCCAGATCAGTTGCTCTTGTAACTACTTGTTTAAGAAACATGAAATAAAAACAACAACAGCCAACTCAGCTAGCGTAGCACAATATGTAGCGTATTGGCTCTGCAACTCCGAGCGCCCGGGTTCAAAACCTGGGAGAAGTGGTTATGAAAAATAAATTTTATTAATTTAATAAAAAGAAGTCTGATGAGGAAATGTGGTGATTTCCGAAATAGTACTATAATTTCTACTATTAAAAAACTGTTATTGTTTTTTCACAAAAGTCTTCTATAAACTGGCCTTGAGCTCAATAAAAATTGTAAAATTAACATTTACTAGGCCAACAGAAAAATAAACAAATATTTATATGCAAGGATGAGCACGCCTTAAATGCATTATAATACAAAGTAAATTACTTGAATACAAGATTTGCAAATAAAACACAAACAACAACCACACGAACAAGTAGCGGCAGATCAGTTGCTCTTGTTTGTAATCGGTTTGTTTAAGGAAGATGAAATAAACACAACAGCCAACTCGGCTAGCGTAGCACAATATGTAGCGTATTGGCTCTGCAACTCCGAGCGCCCGGGTTCAAAACCTGGGAGAAGTGGTTATGAAAAATAAATTTAATAAAAAGAAGTCTGATGAGGAAATGTGGTGATTTCCGAAATAGTACTATAATTTCTACCATTAAAAAACTGTTGTTGTTTTTTCACAAAAATCTTCCATAAACTGGCCTTGAGCTCAATAAAAATTGTAAAATTTACATTCACTAGGCCAACAGAAAAATAAACAAATATTTATATGAAAGGATGAGCACGCCTTAAATGCATTCTAATATAAAGTAAATTACTTGAATAGAGAATTTGCAAATAAAACACAAACAACAACCACACAAACAAGTTAAATAGCGGCAGATCAGTAGCTCTTGTTTGTAGTTGGTTTGTTTAAGGAAGATGAAATAAACACAACAGCCAACTCGGCTAGCGTATCACAATATGTAGCGTATTGGCTCTGCAACTCCGAGCTCCCGGGTTCAAAGCCTGGGAGAAGTGGTTATGAAAAATTAAATTAAAAATTAATTTAATTTAATAAAAAGAAGTCTGATGAGGAAATGTGGTGATTTCCGAAATAGTACTATAATTTCTACCATTAAAAAACTGTTGTTGTTTTTTCACAAAAATCTTCCATAAACTGGCCTTGAGCTCAATAAAAATTTTAAAATTAACATTTACTAGGCCAACAGAAAAATAAACAAACATTTACATACATATATGCAAGGATGAGCACGCCTTAAACGCATTCTAATATAAAGTAAATTACTTGAATACAGAATTTGCAAATAAAAACACAAACAACAACCACACAAACAAGTTAAATAGCGGCAGATCAGTTGCTCTTGTTTGTAGTTGGTTTGTTTAAGAAACATGAAATAAACACAACAGCCAACTCGGCTAGCGTAGCACAATATGTAGCGTATTGGCTCTGCAACTCCGAGCGCCCGGGTTCAAAACCTGGGAGAAGTGGTTATGAGAAATAAATTTTATTAATTTAATAAAAAGAAGTCTGATGAGGAAATGTGGTGATTTCCGAAATAGTACTATAATTTCTACCATTAAAAAACTGTTGTTGTTTTTTCACAAAAATCTTCCATAAACTGGCCTTGAGCTCAATAAAAATTGTAAAATTTACATTTACTAGGCCAACAGAAAAATAAACAAATATTTATATGCAAGGATGAGCACGCCTTAAACGCATTCTAATATAAAGTAAATTACTTGAATACAGAATTTGCAAATAAAACACAAACAACAACCACACAAACAAGTTAAATAGCGCCAGATCAGTTGCTCTTGTAACTACTTGTTTAAGAAACATGAAATAAAAACAACAACAGCCAACTCAGCTAGCGTAGCACAATATGTAGCGTATTGGCTCTGCAACTCCGAGCGCCCGGGTTCAAAACCTGGGAGAAGTGGTTATGAAAAATAAATTTTATTAATTTAATAAAAAGAAGTCTGATGAGGAAATGTGGTGATTTCCGAAATAGTACTATAATTTCTACTATTAAAAAACTGTTATTGTTTTTTCACAAAAGTCTTCTATAAACTGGCCTTGAGCTCAATAAAAATTGTAAAATTAACATTTACTAGGCCAACAGAAAAATAAACAAATATTTATATGCAAGGATGAGCACGCCTTAAATGCATTATAATACAAAGTAAATTACTTGAATACAAGATTTGCAAATAAAACACAAACAACAACCACACGAACAAGTAGCGGCAGATCAGTTGCTCTTGTTTGTAATCGGTTTGTTTAAGGAAGATGAAATAAACACAACAGCCAACTCGGCTAGCGTAGCACAATATGTAGCGTATTGGCTCTGCAACTCCGAGCGCCCGGGTTCAAAACCTGGGAGAAGTGGTTATGAAAAATAAATTTAATAAAAAGAAGTCTGATGAGGAAATGTGGTGATTTCCGAAATAGTACTATAATTTCTACCATTAAAAAACTGTTGTTGTTTTTTCACAAAAATCTTCCATAAACTGGCCTTGAGCTCAATAAAAATTGTAAAATTTACATTTACTAGGCCAACAGAAAAATAAACAAATATTTATATGCAAGGATGAGCACGCCTTAAACGCATTCTAATATAAAGTAAATTACTTGAATACAGAATTTGCAAATAAAACACAAACAACAACCACACAAACAAGTTAAATAGCGCCAGATCAGTTGCTCTTGTAACTACTTGTTTAAGAAACATGAAATAAAAACAACAACAGCCAACTCAGCTAGCGTAGCACAATATGTAGCGTATTGGCTCTGCAACTCCGAGCGCCCGGGTTCAAAACCTGGGAGAAGTGGTTATGAAAAATAAATTTTATTAATTTAATAAAAAGAAGTCTGATGAGGAAATGTGGTGATTTCCGAAATAGTACTATAATTTCTACTATTAAAAAACTGTTATTGTTTTTTCACAAAAGTCTTCTATAAACTGGCCTTGAGCTCAATAAAAATTGTAAAATTAACATTTACTAGGCCAACAGAAAAATAAACAAATATTTATATGCAAGGATGAGCACGCCTTAAATGCATTATAATACAAAGTAAATTACTTGAATACAAGATTTGCAAATAAAACACAAACAACAACCACACGAACAAGTAGCGGCAGATCAGTTGCTCTTGTTTGTAATCGGTTTGTTTAAGGAAGATGAAATAAACACAACAGCCAACTCGGCTAGCGTAGCACAATATGTAGCGTATTGGCTCTGCAACTCCGAGCGCCCGGGTTCAAAACCTGGGAGAAGTGGTTATGAAAAATAAATTTAATAAAAAGAAGTCTGATGAGGAAATGTGGTGATTTCCGAAATAGTACTATAATTTCTACCATTAAAAAACTGTTGTTGTTTTTTCACAAAAATCTTCCATAAACTGGCCTTGAGCTCAATAAAAATTGTAAAATTTACATTCACTAGGCCAACAGAAAAATAAACAAATATTTATATGAAAGGATGAGCACGCCTTAAATGCATTCTAATATAAAGTAAATTACTTGAATAGAGAATTTGCAAATAAAACACAAACAACAACCACACAAACAAGTTAAATAGCGGCAGATCAGTTGCTCTTGTTTGTAGTTGGTTTGTTTAAGGAAGATGAAATAAACACAACAGCCAACTCGGCTAGCGTATCACAATATGTAGCGTATTGGCTCTGCAACTCCGAGCTCCCGGGTTCAAAGCCTGGGAGAAGTGGTTATGAAAAATTAAATTAAAAATTAATTTAATTTAATAAAAAGAAGTCTGATGAGGAAATGTGGTGATTTCCGAAATAACGGGTGTTTTTTTTAGGGGTATAGAACTTCGAATTGAAATAAAACACAAGAAAATCGTTTTAAGGTCCATCAATTTGACTTTATTGGAAGGATAATTTTATGCCATTAATGTTTAAATATGATTTCGGGCATGTGGCCGCCGCGGCTGGCTCGAATAAAGCCAATTCTACAGGTCCAATTTTCAACCACTTTTTCGAGCATATGGGGCCGTATGTCGGCAATAACGCCACGAATGTTGGCTTCCAATTCCCCTAACGTTTCTGGTTTGTTGGTGTAGACGAGCGACTTCACATATCCCCAAAGAAAATAATCCAATGGTGTCAAATCACACGATCTTGGTGGCCAATTGACAGGTCCATTCCGCGAAATTATGCGCTCAGCGAATGTTTCCTTCAATAAATCGATTGTGACGTGCGCTGTGTGGCATGTAGCGCCGTCTTGTTGGAACCACAACTCATCCACATTCATGCCATCCAATTCGGGAACAAAATAGTCGGTTATCATGGCTCTATACCGGTCTCCATTAACGGTAACTGTCTCTCCAGCATTATTGCGGAATAAGTATGGCCCAATGACTCCACCAGCCCATAGAGCACACCAAACAGTCAGTTTTTGTGGATGTAATGGCGTTTCAAGGGTCTCATGTGGATTCTCTTCACTCCAAATGCGGCAATTTTGCTTGTTGACGTAGCCATTCAACCAAAAATGAGCCTCATCACTGAACAAAATTTTGCGATGAAAATCAGCATCGAGATCAATCTCATTTTCGGCCCATACACCAAAATCACGACGCATTGCATGGTCTCGCGGCTTTAATTCTTGCACAAGCTGGATCTTGTAAGGTCGCAAGCCAAGATCTTTGCGCAAAATCTTCCATAAAGTTGATGGACAAAGCTCCAATTGCTGTGCACGGTGGCGAATCGATTCATTCGGGTCCTCTTCAACACTTTGCTCTACAGCGGCAATTGTTTCTTCGGTGCGCACTGTTCGACGTGTCTGCGGATGCGTATTATCACATAGAGTAAACGTAGTGCGAAAACGATCCATGGTTAACCGAATTATTTGCTCTGATGGACGATTATGTCGACCATAAAATGGACGGAGCTCACGGTAAACTTCGCGAACTGAACCATTATTTTCGAAATAAATTTGCACGATTTGCAAGCGTTGTTCTTTTGTCAACCTGTTCATGATAAAATGGCAAACCAAACTGAACATAAATGACATTAGAGTTGCCAGATTTGACCACAAAATGCCAGTTTTATCTCTATTCGAAAAACAAACCTGTAAAAAAAACACCCTATAGTACTATAATTTCGACCATTAAAAAACTGTTGTTGTTTTTTCACAAAAATCTTCCATAAACTGGCCTTGAGCTCAATAAAAATTTTAAAATTAACATTTACTAGGCCAACAGAAAAATAAACAAACATTTACATACATATATGCAAGGATGAGCACGCCTTAAACGCATTCTAATATAAAGTAAATTACTTGAATACAGAATTTGCAAATAAAAACACAAACAACAACCACACAAACAAGTTAAATAGCGGCAGATCAGTTGCTCTTGTTTGTAGTTGGTTTGTTTAAGAAACATGAAATAAACACAACAGCCAACTCGGCTAGCGTAGCACAATATGTAGCGTATTGGCTCTGCAACTCCGAGCGCCCGGGTTCAAAACCTGGGAGAAGTGGTTATGAGAAATAAATTTTATTAATTTAATAAAAAGAAGTCTGATGAGGAAATGTGGTGATTTCCGAAATAGTACTATAATTTCTACCATTAAAAAACTGTTGTTGTTTTTTCACAAAAATCTTCCATAAACTGGCCTTGAGCTCAATAAAAATTGTAAAATTTACATTTACTAGGCCAACAGAAAAATAAACAAATATTTATATGCAAGGATGAGCACGCCTTAAACGCATTCTAATATAAAGTAAATTACTTGAATACAGAATTTGCAAATAAAACACAAACAACAACCACACAAACAAGTTAAATAGCGCCAGATCAGTTGCTCTTGTAACTACTTGTTTAAGAAACATGAAATAAACACAACAGCCAACTCGGCTAGCGTAGCACAATATGTAGCGTATTGGCTCTGCAACTCCGAGCGCCCGGGTTCAAAACCTGGGAGAAGTGGTTATGAGAAATAAATTTTATTAATTTAATAAAAAGAAGTCTGATGAGGAAATGTGGTGATTTCCGAAATAGTACTATAATTTCTACCATTAAAAAACTGTTGTTGTTTTTTCACAAAAATCTTCCATAAACTGGCCTTGAGCTCAATAAAAATTGTAAAATTAGAATTTACTAGACCAATAGAAAAATAAACAAACATATATATGCAAGGATGAGCACGCCTTAAATGCATTCTAATATAAAGTAAATTATTTGAATACAGGATTTGCAAATAAAACACAAACAACAACCACACGAACAAGTAGCGGCAGATCAGTTGCTCTTGTTTGTAATTGATTTGTTTAAGGAAGATGAAATAAACACAACAGCCAACTCGGCTAGCGTAGCACAATATGTAGCGTATTGGCTCTGCAACTCCGAGCGCACGGGTTCAAAGCCTGAGAGAAGTGGTTATGAAAAATAAATTTAATAAAAAGAAGTCTGATGAGGAAATGTGGTGATTTCCGAAATAGTACTATAATTTCTACCTTTAAAAAACTGTTGTTGTTTTTTTCACAAAAATCTTCCATAAACTGGCCTTGAATTTGTAAAAAATTGTAAAATTAGAATTTACTAGACCAATAGAAAAATAAACAAACATTTATATGCAAGGATGAGCACGCCTTAAATGCATTCTAATACAAAGTAAATTACTTGAATACAGAATTTGCAAATAAATCACAAACAACAACCACACGAACAAGTAGCGGCAGATCAGTTGCTCTTGTTTGTAATCGGTTTGTTTAAGGAAGATGAAATAAACACAACAGCCAACTCGGCTAGCGTAGCACAATATGTAGCGTATTGGCTCTGCAACTCCGAGCGCCCGGGTTCAAAACCTGGGAGAAGTGGTTATGAAAAATAAATTTAATAAAAAGCAGTCTGATGAGGAAATGTGGTGATTTCCGAAATAGTACTATAATTTCTACCATTAAAAAACTGTTGTTGTTTTTTCACAAAAATCTTCCATAAACTGGCCTTGAATTTGTAAAAAATTGTAAAATTATAATTTACTAGACCAATAGAAAAATAAACAAACATTTATATGCAAGGATGAGCACGCCTTAAATGCATTCTAATATAAAGTAAATTATTTGAATACAGGATTTGCAAATAAAACACAAACAACAATCACACGAACAAGTAGCGGCAGATCAGTTGCTCTTGTTTGTAATTGGTTTGTTTAAGGAAGATGAAATAAACACAACAGCCAACTCGGCTAGCGTAGCACAATATGTAGCGTGTTGGCTCTGCAACTCCGAGCGCCCGGGTTCAAAACCTGGGAGAAGTGGTTATGAAAAATAAATTTTATTAATTTATTAAAAAGCAGTCTGATGAGGAAATGTGGTGATTTCCGAAATAGTACTATAATTTCTACCATTTAAAAACTGTTGTTGTTTTTTCACAAAAATCTTTCATAAACTGGCCTTGAGCTCAATAAAAATTGTAAAATTTACATTCACTAGGCCAACAGAAAAATAAACAACTATTTATATGCAAGGATGAGCACGCCTTAAATGCTTTCTAATATAAAGTAAATTACTTGAATAGAGAATTTGCAAATAAAACACAAACAACAACCACACAAACAAGTTAAATAGCGGCAGATCAGTAGCTCTTGTTTGTAGTTGGTTTGTTTAAGGAAGATGAAAGAAACACAACAGCCAACTCGGCTAGCGTATCACAATATGTAGCGTATTGGCTCTGCAACTCCGAGCTCCCGGGTTCAAAGCCTGGGAGAAGTGGTTATGAAAAATTAAATTAAAAATTAATTTAATTTAATAAAAAGAAGTCTGATGAGGAAATGTGGTGATTTCCGAAATAGTACTATAATTTCTACCATTAAAAAACTGTTGTTGTTTTTTCACAAAAATCTTCCATAAACTGGCCTTGAGCTCAATAAAAATTTTAAAATTAACATTTACTAGGCCAACAGAAAAATAAACAAACAATTACATACATATATGCAAGGATGAGCACGCCTTAAACGCATTCTTATATAAAGTAAATTACTTGAATACAGAATTTGCAAATAAAAACACAAACAACAACCACACAAACAAGTTAAATAGCGGCAGATCATTTGCTCTTGTCTGTAGTTGGTTTGTTTAAGAAACATGAAATAAACACAACAGCCAACTCGGCTAGCGTAGCACAATATGTAGCGTATTGGCTCTGCAACTCCGAGCGCCCGGGTTCAAAACCTGGGAGAAGTGGTTATGAAAAATAAATTTTATTAATTTAATAAAAATAAGTCTGATGAGGAAATGTGGTGATTTCCGAAATAGTACTATAATTTCTACCATTAAAAAACTGTTGTTGTTTTTTCACAAAAATCTTCCATAAACTGGCCTTGAATTTGTAAAAAATTGTAAAATTAGAATTTACTAGACCAATAGAAAAATAAACAAACATTTATATGCAAGGATGAGCACGCCTTAAATGCATTCTAATATAAAGTAAATTATTTGAATACAGGATTTGCAAATAAAACACAAACAACAACCACACGAACAAGTAGCGGCAGATCAGTTGCTCTTGTTTGTAATTGATTTGTTTAAGGAAGATGAAATAAATACAACAGCCAACTCGGCTAGCGTAGCACAATATGTAGCGTATTGGCTCTGCAACTCCGAGCGCCCGGGTTCAAAGCCTGGGAGAAGTGGTTATGAAAACTAAATTTAATAAAAAGAAGTCTGATGAGGAAATGTGGTGATTTCCGAAATAGTACTATAATTTCTACCATTAAAAAACTGTTGTTGTTTTTTCACACAAATCTTCCATAAACTGGCCTTGAGCTCAATAAAAATTGTAAAATTAACATTTACTAGGCCAACAGAAAAATAAACAAATCTTTATATGCAAGGATGAGCACGCCTTAAACGCATTCTAATATAAAGTAAATTACTTGAATACAGAATTTGCAAATAAAACACAAACAACAACCACACAAACAAGTTAAATAGCGCCAGATCAGTTGCTCTTGTAACTACTTGTTTAAGAAACATGAAATAAAAACAACAACAGCCAACTCAGCTAGCGTAGCACAATATGTAGCGTATTGGCTCTGCAACTCCGAGCGCCCGGGTTCAAAACCTGGGAGAAGTGGTTATGAAAAATAAATTTTATTAATTTAATAAAAAGAAGTCTGATGAGGAAATGTGGTGATTTCCGAAATAGTACTATAATTTCTACTATTAAAAAACTGTTTTTTCACAAAAATCTTCTATAAACTGGCCTTGAGCTCAATAAAAATTGTAAAATTAACATTTACTAGGCCAACAGAAAAATAAACAAACACTTATATGCAAGGATGAGCACGCCTTAAATGCATTCTAATACAAAGTAAATTACTTGAATACAGAATTTGCAAATAAATCACAAACAACAACCACACGAACAAGTAGCGGCAGATCAGTTGCTCTTGTTTGTAATCGGTTTGTTTAAGGAAGATGAAATAAACACAACAGCCAACTCGGCTAGCGTAGCACAATATGTAGCGTATTGGCTCTGCAACTCCGAGCGCCCGGGTTCAAAACCTGGGAGAAGTGGTTATGAAAAATAAATTTAATAAAAAGCAGTCTGATGAGGAAATGTGGTGATTTCCGAAATAGTACTATAATTTCTACCATTAAAAAACTGTTGTTGTTTTTTCACAAAAATCTTCCATAAACTGGCCTTGAGCTCAATATAAATTGTAAAATTTACATTCACTAGGCCAACAGAAAAATAAACAAATATTTATATGCAAGGATGAGCACGCCTTAAATGCATTCTAATATAAAGTAAATTACTTGAATAGAGAATTTGCAAATAAAACACAAACAACAACCACACAAACAAGTTAAATAGCGGCAGATCAGTAGCTCTTGTTTGTAGTTGGTTTGTTTAAGGAAGATGAAATAAACACAACAGCCAACTCGGCTAGCGTATCACAATATGTAGCATATTGGCTCTGCAACTCCGAGCTCCCGGGTTCAAAGCCTGGGAGAAGTGGTTATGAAAAATTAAATTAAAAATTAATTTAATTTAATAAAAAGAAGTCTGAAGAGGAAATGTGGTGATTTCCGAAATAGCACTATAATTTCTACCATTAAAAAACTGTTGTTGTTTTTTCACAAAAATCTTCCATAAACTGGCCTTGAGCTCAATAAAAATTTTAAAATTAACATTTACTAGGCCAACAGAAAAATAAACAAACATTTACATACATATATGCAAGGATGAGCACGCCTTAAACGCATTCTAATATAAAGTAAATTACTTGAATACAGAATTTGCAAATAAAAACACAAACAACAACCACACAAACAAGTTAAATAGCGGCAGATCAGTTGCTCTTGTTTGTAGTTGATTTGTTAAAGAAACATGAAATAAACACAACAGCCAACTCGGCTAGCGTAGCACAATATGTAGCGTATTGGCTCTGCAACTCCGAGCGCCCGGGTTCAAAACCTGGGAGAAGTGGTTATGAAAAATAAATTTTATTAATTTAATAAAAAGAAGTCTGATGAGTAAATGTGGTGATTTCCGAAATAGTACTATAATTTCTACCATTAAAAAACTGTTGTTGTTTTTTCACAAAAATCTTCCATTAACTGGCCTTGAGCTCAATAAAAATTGTAAAATTAGAATTTACTAGACCAATAGAAAAATAAACAAACATTTATATGCAAGGATGAGCACGCCTTAAATGCATTCTAATATGAAGTAAATTACTTGAATACAGAATTTGCAAATAAATCACAAACAACAACCACACAAACAAGTTAAATAGCAGCAGATCAGTTGCTCTTGTTTGTAGTTGGTTTGTTTAAGCAACATGAAATAAACACAACAGCCAACTCGGCTAGCGTAGCACAATATGTAGCGTATTGGCTCTGCAACTCCGAGCTCCCGGGTTCAAAGCCTGGGAGAAGTGGTTATGAAAAATTAAATTAAAAATTAATTTAATTTAATAAAAAGAAGTCTGATGAGGAAATGTGGTGATTTCCGAAATAGTACTATAATTTCTACCATTAAAAAACTGTTGTTGTTTTTTCACAAAAATCTTCCATAAACTGGCCTTGAGCTCAATAAAAATTTTAAAATTAACATTTACTAGGCCAACAGAAAAATAAACCAATATTTATATGCAAGGATGAGCACGCCTTAAATGCATTATAACATAAAGTAAATTAATTGAATACAGAATTTGCAAATAAAACACAAACTACAACCACACAAACAAGTTAAATAGCGGCAGATCAGTTGCTCTTGTTTGTAGTTGGTTTGTTATCAACAAAAATCTTCCATAAACTGGCCTTGAGCTCAATAAAAATTGTAAAATTAACATTTACTAGGCCAACAGAAAAATAAACAAATATTTATATGCAAGGATGAGCACGCCTTAAATGCATTATAATACAAAGTAAATTAATTGAATACAGAATTTGCAAATAAAACACAAACAACAACCACACAAACAAGTTAAATAGCGGCAGATCAGTTGCTCTTGTTTGTAGTTGGTTTGTTTAAGGAAGATAAAATAAACACAACAGCCAACTCGGCTAGCGTAGCACAATATGTAGCGTATTAGCTCTGCAACTCCGAGCTCCCGGGTTCAAAGCCTGGGAGAAGTGGTTATGGAAAATTAAATTAAAAATTAATTTAATATAATAAAAAGAAGTCTGATGAGGAAATGTGGTGATTTCCGAAATAGTACTATAATTTCTACCATTAAAAAACTGTTGTTGTTTTTTCACAAAAGTCTTCCATAAACTGGCCTTGAGCTCAATAAAAATTGTAAAATTAGAATTTACTAGGCCAATAGAAAAATAAACAAACATTTATATGCAAGGATGAGCACGCCCGAAATGCATTCTAATATAAAGTAAATTATTTGAATACAGGATTTGCAAATAAAACACAAACAACAACCACACGAACAAGTAGCGGCAGATCAGTTGCGCCTGTTTGTAGTTGGTTTGTTTAAGGAAGATGAAATAAACACAACAGCCAACTCGGCTAGCGTAGCACAATATGTAGCGTATTGGCTCTGCAACTCCGAGATCCCGGGTTGAAGGCCTGGGAGAAGTGCTTATGAAAAATAAACTTATTTAATTTAATAAAAAGAAGTCTGATAAGGAAATGTGGTAATTTCCGAAATAGTACTATAATTTCTACCATTAAAAAACTGTTGTTGTTTTTTCACAAAAATCTTCCATAAACTGGAATTGAGCTCAATAAAAATTGTAAAATTAACATTTACTAGGCCAACAGAAAAATAAACAAACATTTACATATATGCAAGGATGAGCACGCCTTAAACGCATTCTTATATAAAGTAAATTACTTGAATACAGAATTTGCAAATAAATCACAAACAACAACCACACAAACAAGTTAAATAGCAGCAGATCAGTTGCTCTTGTTTATAGTTGGTTTGTTTAAGCAACATGAAATAAACACAACAGCCAACTCGGCTAGCGTAGCGCAATATGTAGCGTATTGGCTCTGCAACTCCGAGCTCCCGGGTTCAAAGCCTGGGAGAAGTGGTTATGGAAAATTAAATTAAAAATTAATTTAATTTAATAAAATGAAGTCTGATGAGGAAATGTGGTGATTTCCGAAATAGTACTATAATTTCTACCATTAAAAAACTGTTGTTGTTTTTTCACAAAAATCTTCCATAAACTGGCCTTGAGCTCAATAAAAATTGTAAAATTAACATTTACTAGGCCAACAGAAAAATAAACAAACATTTACATATATGCAAGGATGAGCACGCCTTAAACGCATTCTTATATAAAGTAAATTACTTGAATACAGAATTTGCAAATAAAACACAAACAACAACCACACAAACAAGTTAAATAGCGGCAGATCAGTTGCTCTTGTAACTACTTGTTTAAGAAACATGAAATAAAAACAACAACAGCCAACTCGGCTAGCGTAGCACAATATGCAGCGTATTGGCTCTGCAACTCCGAGCGCCCGGGTTCAAAACCTGGGAGAAGTGGTTATGAAAAATAAATTTTATTAATTTAATAAAAAGAAGTCTGATGAGGAAATGTGGTGATTTCCGAAATAGTACTATAATTTCTACCATTAAAAAACTGTTGTTGTTTTTTCACAAAAATCTTCCATAAACTTACCTTGAGCTCAATAAAAATTGTAAAATTAACATTTACTAGGCCAACAGAAAAATAACGAAATATTTATATGCAAGGATGAGCACGCCTTAAATGCATTATAATACAAAGTAAATTAAATGAATACAGAATTTGCAAATAAAACACAAACAACAACCACACAAACAAGTTAAATAACGGCAGATCAGTTGCTCTTGTTTGTAGTTGGTTTGTTTAAGGAAGATAAAATAAACACAACAGCCAAGTCGGCTAGCGTAGCACAATATGTAGCGTATTGGCTCTGCAACTCCGAGCTCCCGGTTTCAAAGCCTGGGAGAAGTGGTTATGAAAAATTAAATTAAAAATTAATTTAATTTAATAAAAAGAAGTCTGATGAGGAAATGTGGTGATTTCCGAAATAGTACTATAATTTCTACCATTAAAAAACTGTTGTTGTTTTTTCACAAAAATCTTCCATAAACTGGCCTTGAGCTCAATAAAATTGTAAAATTTACATTCACTAGGCCAACAGAAAAATAAACAAATATTTATATGCAAGGATGAGCACGTCTTAAACGCATTCTAATATAAAGTAAATTACTTGAATACAGAATTTGCAAATAAAACACAAACAACAACCACACAAACAAATTAAATAGCGCCAGATCAGTTGCTCTTGTAACTACTTGTTTAAGAAACATGAAATAAAAACAACAACAGCCAACTCAGCTAGCGTAGCACAATATGTAGCGTATTGGCTCTGCAACTCCGAGCGCCCGGGTTCAAAACCTGGGAGAAGTGGTTATGAAAAATAAATTTTATTAATTTAATAAAAATAAGTCTGATGAGGAAATGTGGTGATTTCCGAAATAGTACTATAATTTCTACCATTAAAAAACTGTTGTTGTTTTTTCACAAAAATCTTCCATAAACTGGCCTTGAGCTCAATAACAACTGTAAAATTAACATTTACTAGGCCAACAGAAAAATAAACAAATATTTATATGCAAGGATGAGCACGCCTTAAATGCATTATAATACAAAGTAAATTAAATGAATACAGAATTTGCAAATAAAACACAAACAACAACCACACAAACAAGTTAAATAACGGCAGATCAGTTGCTCTTGTTTGTAGTTGGTTTGTTTAAGGAAGATAAAATAAACACAACAGCCAAGTCGGCTAGCGTAGCACAATATGTAGCGTATTGGCTCTGCAACTCCGAGCTCCCGGTTTCAAAGCCTGGGAGAAGTGGTTATGAAAAATTAAATTAAAAATTAATTTAATTTAATAAAAAGAAGTCTGATGAGGAAATGTGGTGATTTCCGAAATAGTACTATAATTTCTACCATTAAAAAACTGTTGTTGTTTTTTCACAAAAATCTTCCATAAACTGGCCTTGAGCTCAATAAAATTGTAAAATTTACATTCACTAGGCCAACAGAAAAATAAACAAATATTTATATGCAAGGATGAGCACGTCTTAAACGCATTCTAATATAAAGTAAATTACTTGAATACAGAATTTGCAAATAAAACACAAACAACAACCACACAAACAAGTTAAATAGCGCCAGATCAGTTGCTCTTGTAACTACTTGTTTAAGAAACATGAAATAAAAACAACAACAGCCAACTCAGCTAGCGTAGCACAATATGTAGCGTATTGGCTCTGCAACTCCGAGCGCCCGGGTTCAAAACCTGGGAGAAGTGGTTATGAAAAATAAATTTTATTAATTTAATAAAAATAAGTCTGATGAGGAAATGTGGTGATTTCCGAAATAGTACTATAATTTCTACTATTAAAAAACTGTTGTTGTTTTTTCACAAAAATCTTCTATAAACTGGCCTTGAGCTCAATAAAAATTGAAAAATTAACATTTACTAGGCCAACAGAAAAATAAACAAATATTTATATGCAAGGATGAGCACGCCTTAAATGCATTATAATACAAAGTAAATTAATTGAATACAGAATTTGCAAATAAAACACAAACAACAACCACACAAACAAGTTAAATAGCGGCAGATCAGTTGCTCTTGTTTGTAGTTGGTTTGTTTAAGGAGGATAATATAAACACAACAGCCAACTCGGCTAGCGTAGCACAATATGTAGCGTATTGGCTCTGCAACTCCGAGCTCCCGGGTTCAAAGCCTGGGAGAAGTGGTTATGGAAAATTAAATTAAAAATTAATTTAATTTAATAAAATGAAGTCTGATGAGGAAATGTGGTGATTTCCGAAATAGTACTATAATTTCTACCATTAAAAAACTGTTGTTGTTTTTTCACAAAAATCTTCCATAAACTGGCCTTGAGCTCAATAACAACTGTAAAATTAACATTTACTAGGCCAACAGAAAAATAAACAAATATTTATATGCAAGGATGAGCACGCCTTAAATGCATTATAATACAAAGTAAATTAAATGAATACAGAATTTGCAAATAAAACACAAACAACAACCACACAAACAAGTTAAATAACGGCAGATCAGTTGCTCTTGTTTGTAGTTGGTTTGTTTAAGGAAGATAAAATAAACACAACAGCCAAGTCGGCTAGCGTAGCACAATATGTAGCGTATTGGCTCTGCAACTCCGAGCTCCCGGTTTCAAAGCCTGGGAGAAGTGGTTATGAAAAATTAAATTAAAAATTAATTTAATTTAATAAAAAGAAGTCTGATGAGGAAATGTGGTGATTTCCGAAATAGTACTATAATTTCTACCATTAAAAAACTGTTGTTGTTTTTTCACAAAAATCTTCCATAAACTGGCCTTGAGCTCAATAAAATTGTAAAATTTACATTCACTAGGCCAACAGAAAAATAAACAAATATTTATATGCAAGGATGAGCACGTCTTAAACGCATTCTAATATAAAGTAAATTACTTGAATACAGAATTTGCAAATAAAACACAAACAACAACCACACAAACAAGTTAAATAGCGCCAGATCAGTTGCTCTTGTAACTACTTGTTTAAGAAACATGAAATAAAAACAACAACAGCCAACTCAGCTAGCGTAGCACAATATGTAGCGTATTGGCTCTGCAACTCCGAGCGCCCGGGTTCAAAACCTGGGAGAAGTGGTTATGAAAAATAAATTTTATTAATTTAATAAAAATAAGTCTGATGAGGAAATGTGGTGATTTCCGAAATAGTACTATAATTTCTACTATTAAAAAACTGTTGTTGTTTTTTCACAAAAATCTTCTATAAACTGGCCTTGAGCTCAATAAAAATTGAAAAATTAACATTTACTAGGCCAACAGAAAAATAAACAAATATTTATATGCAAGGATGAGCACGCCTTAAATGCATTATAATACAAAGTAAATTAATTGAATACAGAATTTGCAAATAAAACACAAACAACAACCACACAAACAAGTTAAATAGCGGCAGATCAGTTGCTCTTGTTTGTAGTTGGTTTGTTTAAGAAGGATAATATAAACACAACAGCCAACTCGGCTAGCGTAGCACAATATGTAGCGTATTGGCTCTGCAACTCCGAGCTCCCGGGTTCAAAGCCTGGGAGAAGTGGTTATGGAAAATTAAATTAAAAATTAATTTAATTTAATAAAATGAAGTCTGATGAGGAAATGTGGTGATTTCCGAAATAGTACTATAATTTCTACTATTAAAAACCTGTTGTTGTTTTTTCACAAAAATCTTTCATAAACTGGCCTTGAGCTCAATAAAAATTGTAAAATTAGAATTTACTAGGCCAATAGAAAAATAAACAAACATTTATATGCAAGGATGAGCACGCCTTAAATGCATTCTAATATAAAGTAAATTACTTGTATACAGGATTTGCAAATAAAACACAAACAACAACCACACGAACAAGTAGCGGCAGATCAGTTGCTCTTGTTTGTAATTGGTTTGTTTAAGGAAGATGAAATAAACACAACAGCCAACTCGGCTAGCGTAGCACAATATGTAGCGTATTGGCTCTGCAACTCCGAGCGCCAGGGTTCAAAACCTGGGAGAAGTGGTTATGAAAAATAAATTTAATAAAAAGAAGTCTGATGAGCAAATGTGGTGATTTCCGAAATAGTACTATAATTTCTACCATTAAAAAACTGTTGTTGTTTTTTCACAAAAATCTTCCATAAACTGGCCTTGAGCTCAATAAAAATTGTAAAATTTACATTCACTAGGCCAACAGAAAAATAAACAAATATTTATATGCAAGGATGAGCACGCCTTAAATGCATTCTAATATAAAGTAAATTACTTGAATAGAGAATTTGCAAATAAAACACAAACAACAACCACACAAACAAGTTAAATAGCGGCAGATCAGTTGCTCTTGTTTGTAGTTGGTTTGCTTAAGAAACATGAAATAAACACAACAGCCAACTCGGCTAGCGTAGCACAATATGTAGCGTATTGGCTCTGCAACTCCGAGCGCCCGGGTTCAAAACCTGGGAGAAGTGGTTATGAAAAATAAATTTTATTAATTTAATAAAAAGAAGTCTGATGAGGAAATGTGGAGATTTCCGAAATAGTACTATAATTTCTACCATTAAAAAACTGTTGTTGTTTTTTCACAAAAATCTTCCATAAACTGGCCTTGAGCTCAACAAAAATTGTAAAATTAGAATTTACTAGGCCAATAGAAAAATAAACAAACATTTGTATGCAACGATGAGCACGCCTTAAATGCATTCTAATATAAAGTAAATTATTTGAATACAGGATTTGCAAATAAATCACAAACAACAACCACACAAACAAGTTAAATAGCAGCAGATCAGTTGCTCTTGTTTGTAGTTGGTTTGTTTAAGCAACATGAAATAAACACAACAGCCAACTCGGCTAGCGTAGCACAATATGTAGCGTATTGGCTCTGCAACTCCGAGATCCCGGGTTGAAGGCCTGGGAGAAGTGGTTATGAAAAATAAATTTATTTAATTTAATAAAAAGAAGTCTGATAAGGAAATGTGGTAATTTCCGAAATAGTACTATAATTTCTACCATTAAAAAACTGTTGTTGTTTTTTCACAAAAATCTTCCATAAACTGGAATTGAGCTCAATAAAAAATGTAAAATTAACATTTACTAGGCCAACAGGAAAATAAACAAACATTTACATATATGCAAGAATGAGCACGCCTTAAACGCATTCTAAGATAAAGTAAATTACTTGAATACAGAATTTGCAAATAAAACACAAACAACAACCACACGAACAAGTTAAATAGCGGCAGATCAGTTGCTCTTGTAACTACTTGTTTAAGCAACATGAAATAAACACAACAGCCAACTCGGCTAGCGTAGCACAATATGTAGCGTATTGGCTCTGCAACTCCGAGCTCCCGGGTTCAAAGCCTGGGAGAAGTGGTTATGGAAAATTAAATTAAAAATTTATTTAATTTAATAAAATGAAGTCTGATGAGGAAATGTGGTGATTTCTGAAATAGTACTATAATTTCTACCATTAAAAAACTGTTGTTGTTTTTTCACAAAAATCTTCCATAAACTGGCCTTGAGCTCAATAAAAATTGTAAAATTAACATTTACTAGGCCAACAGAAAAATAAACAAATATTTATATGCAAGGATGAGCACGCCTTAAATGCATTATAATACAAAGTAAATTAATTGAATACAGAATTTGCAAATAAAACACAAACAACAACCACACAAACAAGTTAAATAGCGGCAGATCAGTTGCTCTTGTTTGTAGTTGGTTTGTTTAAGGAAGATAAAATAAACACAACAGCCAACTCGGCTAGCGTAGCACAATATGCAGCGTATTGGCTCTGCAACTCCGAGCTCCCGGTTTCAAAGCCTGGGAGAAGTGGTTATGAAAAATTAAATTAAAAATTAATTTAATTTAATAAAAAGAAGTCTGATGAGGAAATGTGGTGATTTCCGAAATAGTACTATAATTTCTACCATTAAAAAACTGTTGTTGTTTTTTCACAAAAATCTTCCATAAACTGGCCTTGAGCTCAATAAAAATTGTAAAATTAACATTTACCAGGCCAACAGAAAAATAAACAAACATTTACATATATGCAAGAATGAGCACGCCTTAAACGCATTCTCATATAAAGTAAATTACTTGAATAGAGAATTTGCAAATAAAACACAAACAACAACCACACAAACAAGTTAAATAGCGGCAGATCAGTTGCTCTTGTAACTACTTGTTTAAGAAATATGAAATAAAAACAACAACAGCCAACTCGGCTAGCGTAGCACAATATGTAGCGTATTGGCTCTGCAACTCCGAGCGCCCGGGTTCAAAACCTGGGAGAAGTGGTTATGAAAAATAAATTTTATTAATTTAATAAAAAGAAGTTTGATGAGGAAATGTGGTGATTTCCGAAATAGTACTATAATTTCTACTATTAAAAAACTGTTGTTGTTTTTTCACAAAAATCTTCCATAAACTGGCCTTGAGCTCAATAAAAATTGTAAAATTAGATTTTACTAGGCCAATAGAAAAATAAACAAACATTTATATGCAAGGATGAGCACGCCTTAAATGCATTCTAATATAAAGTAAATTACTTGAATACAGGATTTGCAAATAAAACACAAACAACAACCACACGAACACGTAGCGGCAGATCAGTTGCTCTTGTTTGTAATTGGTTTGTTTAAGGAAGATGAAATAAACACAACAGCCAACTCGGCTAGCGTAGCACAATATGTAGCCTATTGGCTCTGATGAGGAAATGTGGTGATTTCCGAAATAGTACTATAATTTCTACCATTAAAAAACTGTTGTTGTTTTTTCACAAAAATCTTCCATAAACTGGCCTTGAGCTCAATAAAAATTGTAAAATTAACATTTACTAGGCCAACAGAAAAATAAACAAATATTTATATGTAAGGATGAGCACGCCTTAAATGCATTATAATACAAAGTAAATTAATTGAATACAGAATTTGCAAATAAAACACAAACAACAACCACACAAACAAGTTAAATAGCGGCAGATCAGTTGCTCTTGTTTGTAGTTGGTTTGTTTAAGGAAGATAAAATAAACACAACAGCCAACTCGGCTAGCGTAGCACAATATGTAGCGTATTGGCTCTGCAACTCCGAGCTCCCGGTTTCAAAGCCTGGGAGAAGTGGTTATGAAAAATTAAATTAAAAATTAATTTAATTTAATAAAAAGAAGTCTGATGAGGAAATGTGGTGATTTCCGAAATAGTACTATAATTTCTAGCATTAAAAAACTGTTATTGTTTTTTCACAAAAATCTTCCATAAACTGGCCTTGAGCTCAATAAAAATTGTAAAATTAACATTTACTAGGCCAACAGAAAAATAAACAAACATTTACATATATGCAAGAATGAGCACGCCTTAAACGCATTCTAATATAAAGTAAATTACTTGAATAGAGAATTTGCAAATAAAACACAAACAACAACCACACAAACAAGTTAAATAGCGGCAGATCAGTTGCTCTTGTAACTACTTGTTTAAGAAACATGAAATAAACACAACAACAGCCAACTCGGCTAGCGTAGCACAATATGTAGCGTATTGGCTCTGCAACTCCGAGCGCCCGGGTTCAAAACCTGGGAGAAGTGGTTATGAAAAATAAATTTTATTAATTTAATAAAAAGAAGTCTGATGAGGAAATGTGGTGATTTCCGAAATAGTACTATAATTTCTACTATTAAAAAACTGTTGTTGTTTTTTCACAAAAATCTTCCATAAACTGGCCTTGAGCTCAATAAAAATTGTAAAATTAGATTTTACTAGGCCAATAGAAAAATAAACAAACATTTATATGCAAGGATGAGCACGCCTTAAATGCATTCTAATATAAAGTAAATTACTTGAATACAGGATTTGCAAATAAAACACAAACAACAACCACACGAACAAGTAGCGGCAGATCAGTTGCTCTTGTTTGTAATTGGTTTGTTTAAGGAAGATGAAATAAACACAACAGCCAACTCGGCTAGCGTAGCACAATATGTAGCGTATTGGCTCTGATGAGGAAATGTGGTGATTTCCGAAATAGTACTATAATTTCTACCATTAAAAAACTGTTGTTGTTTTATCACAAAAATCTTCCATAAACTGGCCTTGAGCTCAATAAAAATTGTAAAATTAACATTTACTAGGCCAACAGAAAAATAAACAAACATTTACATATATGCAAGGATGAGCACGCCTTAAACGCATTCTAATATAAAGTAAATTACTTGAATACAGAATTTGCAAATAAAACACAAACAAAAACCACACAAACAAGTTAAATAGCGGCAGATCAGTTGCTCTTGTAACTACTTGTTTAAGAAACATGAAATAAAAACAACAACAGCCAACTCAGCTAGCGTAGCACAATATGTAGCGTATTGGCTCTGCAACTCCGAGCGCCCAGGTTCAAAACCTGGGAGAAGTGGTTATGAAAAATAAATTTAATAAAAAGAAGTCTGATGAGGAAATGTGGTGATTTCCGAAATAGTACTATAATTTCTACCATTAAAAAACTGTTGTTGTTTTTTCACAAAAATCTTCCATAAACTGGCCTTGAGCTCAATAAAAATTGTAAAATTAGAATTTACTAGGCCAATAGAAAAATAAACAAACATTTATATGCAAGGATGAGCACGCCTTAAATGCATTCTAATATAAAGTAAATTACTTGAATAGAGAATTTGCAAATAAAACACAAACAACAACCACACAAACAAGATAAATAGCGGCAGATCAGTAGCTCTTGTTTGTAGTTGGTTTGTTTAAGGAAGATGAAATAAACACAACAGCCAACTCGGCTAGCGTATCACAATATGTAGCGTATTGGCTCTGCAACTCCGAGCTCCCGGGTTCAAAGCCTGGAGAAGTGGTTATGAAAAATTAAATTAAAAATTAATTTAATTTAATAAAAAGAAGTCTGATGAGGAAATGTGGTGATTTCCGAAATAGTACTATAATTTCTACCATTAAAAAACTGTTGTTGTTTTTTCACAAAAATCTTCCATAAACTGGCCTTGAGCTCAATAAAAATTTTAAAATTAACATTTACTAGGCCAACAGAAAAATAAACAAACATTTACATATATGCAAGGATGAGCACGCCTTAAATGCATTCTAATATAAAGTAAATTACTTCAATACAGGACTTGCAAATAAAACACAAACAACAACCACACAAACAAGTTAAATAGCGGCAGATCAGTTGCTCTTGTTTGTAGTTGGTTTGTTTAAGGAAGATAAAATAAACACAACAGCCAACTCGGCTAGCGTAGCACAATATGTAGCGTATTGGCTCTGCAACTCCGAGATCCCGGGTTGAAGGCCTGGGAGAAGTGGTTATGAAAAATAAATTTATTTAATTTAATAAAAAGAAGTCTGATAAGGAAATGTGGTAATTTCCGAAATAGTACTATAATTTCTACCATTAAAAAACTGTTGTTGTTTTTTCACAAAAATCTTCCATAAACTGGCCTTGAGCTCAATAAAAATTGTAAAATTAACATTTACTAGGCCAACAGAAAAATAAACAAATATTTATATGCAAGGATGAGCACGCCTTAAATGCATTATAATACAAAGTAAATTAATTGAATACAGAATTTGCAAATAAAACACAAACAACAACCACACAAACAAGTTAAATAGCGGCAGATCAGTTGCTCTTGTTTGTAGTTGGTTTGTTTAAGGAAGATAAAATAAACACATCAGCCAACTCGGCTAGCGTAGCACAATATGTAGCGTATTGGCTCTGCAACTCCGAGCTCCCGGTTTCAAAGCCTGGGAGAAGTGGTTATGAAAAATTAAATTAAAAATTAATTTAATTTAATAAAAAGAAGTCTGATGAGGAAATGTGGTGATTTCCGAAATAGTACTATAATTTCTACCATTAAAAAACTGTTGTTGTTTTTTCACAAAAATCTTCCATAAACTGGCCTTGAGCTCAATAAAAATTGTAAAATTAACATTTACTAGGCCAACAGAAAAATAAACAAACATTTATATGCAAGGATGAGCACGCCTTAAATGCATTCTAATATAAAGTAAATTACTTGAATAGAGAATTTGCAAATAAAACACAAACAACAACCACACAAACAAGATAAATAGCGGCAGATCAGTAGCTCTTGTTTGTAGTTGGTTTGTTTAAGGAAGATGAAATAAACACAACAGCCAACTCGGCTAGCGTATCACAATATGTAGCGTATTGGCTCTGCAACTCCGAGCTCCCGGGTCTAAGCCTGGGAGAAGTGGTTATGGAAAATTAAATTAAAAATTTATTTAATTTAATAAAATGAAGTCTGATGAGGAAATGTGGTGATTTCCGAAATAGTACTATAATTTCTACCATTAAAAAACTGTTGTTGTTTTTTCACAAAAATCTTCCATAAACTGGCCTTGAGCTCAATAAAAATTGTAAAATTAACATTTACTAGGCCAACAGAAAAATAAACAAATATTTATATGCAAGGATGAGCACGCCTTAAATGCATTATAATACAAAGTAAATTAATTGAATACAGAATTTGCAAATAAAACACAAACATCAACCACACAAACAAGTTAAATAGCGGCAGATCAGTTGCTCTTGTTTGTAGTTGGTTTGTTTAAGGAAGATAAAATAAACACAACAGCCAACTCGGCTAGCGTAGCACAATATGTAGCGTATTGGCTCTGCAACTCCGAGCTCCCGGTTTCAAAGCCTGGGAGCAGTGGTTATGAAAAATTAAATTAAAAATTAATTTAATTTAATAAAAAGAAGTCTGATGAGGAAATGTGGTGATTTCCGAAATAGTACTATAATTTCTACCATTAAAAAACTGTTGTTGTTTTTTCACAAAAATCTTCCATAAACTGGCCTTGAGCTCAATAAAAATTGTAAAATTAACATTTACTAGGCCAACAGAAAAATAAACAAACATTTACATATATGCAAGAATGAGCACGCCTTAAACGCATTCTAATATAAAGTAAATTACTTGAATAGAGAATTTGCAAATAAAACACAAACAACAACCACACAAACAAGTTAAATAGCGGCAGATCAGTTGCTCTTGTAACTACTTGTTTAAGAAACATGAAATAAAAACAACAACAGCCAACTCGGCTAGCGTAGCACAATATGTAGCGTATTGGCTCTGCAACTCCGAGCGCCCGGGTTCAAAACCTGGGAGAAGTGGTTATGAAAAATAAATTTTATTAATTTAATAAAAAGAAGTCTGATGAGGAAATGCGGTGATTTCCGAAATAGTACTATAATTTCTACTATTAAAAAACTGTTGTTGTTTTTTCACAAAAATCTTCCATAAACTGGCCTTGAGCTCAATAAAAATTGTAAAATTAGATTTTACTAGGCCAATAGAAAAATAAACAAACATTTATATGCAAGGATGAGCACGCCTTAAATGCATTCTAATATAAAGTAAATTACTTGAATACAGGATTTGCAAATAAAACACAAACAACAACCACACGAACAAGTAGCGGCAGATCAGTTGCTCTTGTTTGTAATTGGTTTGTTTTAGGAAGATGAAATAAACACAACAGCCAACTCGGCTAGCGTAGCACAATATGTAGCGTATTGGCTCTGATGAGGAAATGTGGTGATTTCCGAAATAGTACTATAATTTCTACCATTAAAAAACTGTTGCTGTTTTTTCACAAAAATCTTCCATAAACTGGCCTTGAGCTCAATAAAAATTCTAAAATTAACATTTACTAGGCCAACAGAAAAATAAACAAATATTTATATGCAAGGATGAGCACGCCTTAAATGCATTATAATACAAAGTAAATTATTTGAATACAGAATTTGCAAATAAAACACAAACAAGTTAAATAGCGGCAGATCAGTTGCTCTTGTTTGTAGTTGGTTTGTTTAAGGAAGATAAAATAAACACAACAGCCAACTCGGCTAGCGTAGCACAATATGTAGCGTATTGGCTCTGCAACTCCGAGCTCCCGGTTTCAAAGCCTGGGAGAAGTGGTTATGAAAAATTAAATTAAAAATTAATTTAATTAATTAAAAATTAATTTAATTTAATAAAAAGAAGTCTGATGAGGAAATGTGGTGATTTCCGAAATAGTACTATAATTTCTACCATTAAAAAACTGTTGTTGTTTTTTCACAAAAATCTTCCATAAACTGGCCTTGAGCTCAATAAAAATTGTAAAATTAACATTTACTAGGCCAACAGAAAAATAAACAAACATTTACATATATGCAAGAATGAGCACGCCTTAAACGCATTCTAATATAAAGTAAATTACTTGAATAGAGAATTTGCAAATAAAACACAAACAACAACCACACAAACAAGTTAAATAGCGGCAGATCAGTTGCTCTTGTAACTACTTGTTTAAGAAACATGAAATAAACACAACAACAGCCAACTCGGCTAGCGTAGCACAATATGTAGCGTATTGGCTCTGCAACTCCGAGCGCCCAGGTTCAAAACCTGGGAGAAGTGGTTATGAAAAATAAATTTAATAAAAAGAAGTCTGATGAGGAAATGTGGTGATTTCCGAAATAGTACTATAATTTCTACCATTAAAAAACTGTTGTTGTTTTTTCACAAAAATCTTCCATAAACTGGCCTTGAGCTCAATAAAAATTGTAAAATTAGATTTTACTAGGCCAATAGAAAAATAAACAAACATTTATATGCAAGGATGAGCACGCCTTAAACGCATTCTAATATAAAGTAAATTACTTGAATACAGGATTTGCAAATAAAACACAGACAACAACCACACGAACAAGTAGCGGCAGATCAGTTGCTCTTGTTTGTAATTGGTTTGTTTAAGGAAGATGAAATAAACACAACAGCCAACTCGGCTAGCGTAGCACAATATGTAGCGTATTGGCTCTGATGAGGAAATGTGGTGATTTCCGAAATAGTACTATAATTTCTACCATTAAAAAACTGTTGTTGTTTTTTCACAAAAATCTTCCATAAACTGGCCTTGAGCTCAATAAAAATTGTAAAATTAGAATTTACTAGGCAAATAGAAAAATAAACAAACATTTATATGCAAGGATGAGCACGCCTTAAATGCATTGTAATATAAAGTAAATTACTTGAATACAGGATTTGCAAATAAAACACAAACAACAACCATACGAACAAGTAGCGGCAGATCAGTTGCTCTTGTTTGTAATTGGTTTGTTTAAGGAAGATGAAATAAACACAACAGCCAACTCGGCTAGCGTAGCACAATATGTAGCGTATTGGCTCTGCAACTCCGAGCGCCCCGGTTCAAAACCTGGGAGAAGTGGTTATGAAAAATAAATTTAATAAAAAGAAGTCTGATGAGGAAATGTGGTGATTTCCGAAATAGTACTATAATTTCTACCATTAAAAAACTGTTGTTGTTTTTTCACAAAAATCTTCCATAAACTGGCCTTGAGCTCAATAAAAATTGTAAAATTTACATTCACTAGGCCAACAGAAAAATAAACAAATATTTATATGCAAGGATGAGCACGCCTTAAATGCATTCTAATATAAAGTAAATTACTTGAATAGAGAATTTGCAAATAAAACACAAACAACAACCACACAAACAAGATAAATAGCGGCAGATCAGTAGCTCTTGTTTGTAGTTGGTTTGTTTAAGGAAGATGAAATAAACACAACAGCCAACTCGGCTAGCGTATCACAATATGTAGCGTATTGGCTCTGCAACTCCGAGCTCCCGGGTTCAAAGCCTGGGAGAAGTGGTTATGAAAAATTAAATTAAAAATTAATTTAATTTAATAAAAAGAAGTCTGATGAGGAAATGTGGTGATTTCCGAAATAGTACTATAATTTCTACCATTAAAAAACTGTTGTTGTTTTTTCACAAAAATCTTCCATAAACTGGCCTTGAGCTCAATAAAAATTTTAAAATTAACATTTACTAGGCCAACAGAAAAATAAACAAACATTTACATATATGCAAGGATGAGCACGCCTTAAATGCATTCTAATATAAAGTAAATTACTTCAATACAGGACTTGCAAATAAAACACAAACAACAACCACACAAACAAGTTAAATAGCGGCAGATCAGTTGCTCTTGTTTGTAGTTGGTTTGTTTAAGGAAGATAAAATAAACACAACAGCCAACTCGGCTAGCGTAGCATAATATGTAGCGTATTGGCTCTGCAACTCCGAGATCCCGGGTTGAAGGCCTGGGAGAAGTGGTTATGAAAATAAATTTATTTAATTTAATAAAAAGAAGTCTGATAAGGAAATGTGGTAATTTCCGAAATAGTACTATAATTTCTACCATTAAAAAACTGTTGTTGTTTTTTCACAAAAATCTTCCATAAACTGGAATTGAGCTCAATAAAAAATGTAAAATTAACATTTACTAGGCCAACAGAAAAATAAACAAACATTTACATACATATATGCAAAGATGAGCACGCCTTAAATGCATTCTAATATGAAGTAAATTACTTGAATACAGAATTTGCAAATAAATCACAAACAACAACCACACAAACAAGTTAAATAGCAGCAGATCAGTTGCTCTTGTTTGTAGTTGGTTTGTTTAAGCAACATGAAATAAACACAACAGCCAACTCGGCTAGCGTAGCACAATATGTAGCGTATTGGCTCTGCAACTCCGAGCTCCCGGGTTCAAAGCCTGGGAGAAGTGGTTATGGAAAATTAAATTAAAAATTTATTTAATTTAATAAAATGAAGTCTGATGAGGAAATGTGGTGATTTCCGAAATAGTACTATAATTTCTACCATTAAAAAACTGTTGCTGTTTTTTCACAAAAATCTTCCATAAACTGGCCTTGAGCTCAATAAAAATTGTAAAATTAACATTTACTAGGCCAAAAGAAAAATAAACAAACATTTATATGCAAGGATGAGCACACCTTAAGTGCATTCTAATATAAAGTAAATTACTTGAATACAGAATTTGCAAATAAAACACAAACAACAACCACACAAACAAGTTAAATAGCGGCAGATCAGATGCTCTTGTTTGTAGTTGGTTTGTTTAAGGAACATGAAATAAACACAACAGCCAACTCGGCTAGCGTAGCACAATATGTAGCGTATTGGCTCTGCAACTCCGAGCTCCCGGTTTCAAAGCCTGGGAGAAGTGGTTATGGAAAATTAAATTAAAAATTTATTTAATTTAATAAAATGAAGTCTGATGAGGAAATGTGGTGATTTCCGAAATAGTACTATAATTTCTACCATTAAAAAACTGTTGTTGTTTTTTCACAAAAATCTTCCATAAACTGGCCTTGAGCTCAATAAAAATTGTAAAATTAGATTTTACTAGGCCAATAGAAAAATAAACAAACATTTATATGCAAGGATGAGCACGCCTTAAATGCATTCTAATATAAAGTAAATTACTTGAATACAGGATTTGCAAATAAAACACAAACAACAACCACACGAACAAGTAGCGGCAGATCAGTTGCTCTTGTTTGTAATTGGTTTGTTTAAGGAAGATGAAATAAACACAACAGCCAACTCGGCTAGCGTAGCACAATATGTAGCGTATTGGCTCTGATGAGGAAATGTGGTGATTTCCGAAATAGTACTATAATTTCTACCATTAAAAAACTGTTGTTGTTTTTTCACAAAAATCTTCCATAAACTGGCCTTGAGCTCAATAAAAATTGTAAAATTAACATTTACTAGGCCAACAGAAAAATAAACAAACATTTACATATATGCAAGGATGAGCACGCCTTAAACGCATTCTAATATAAAGTAAATTACTTGAATACAGAATTTGCAAATAAAACACAAACAAAAACCACACAAACAAGTTAAATAGCGGCAGATCAGTTGCTCTTGTAACTACTTGTTTAAGAAACATGAAATAAAAACAACAACAGCCAACTCAGCTAGCGTAGCACAATATGTAGCGTATTGGCTCTGCAACTCCGAGCGCCCAGGTTCAAAACCTGGGAGAAGTGGTTATGAAAAATAAATTTAATAAAAAGAAGTCTGATGAGGAAATGTGGTGATTTCCGAAATAGTACTATAATTTCTACCATTAAAAAACTGTTGTTGTTTTTTCACAAAAATCTTCCATAAACTGGCCTTGAGCTCAATAAAAATTGTAAAATTAGATTTTACTAGGCCAATAGAAAAATAAACAAACATTTATATGCAAGGATGAGCACGCCTTAAACGCATTCTAATATAAAGTAAATTACTTGAATACAGGATTTGCAAATAAAACACAGACAACAACCACACGAACAAGTAGCGGCAGATCAGTTGCTCTTGTTTGTAATTGGTTTGTTTAAGGAAGATGAAATAAACACAACAGCCAACTCGGCTAGCGTAGCACAATATGTAGCGTATTGGCTCTGATGAGGAAATGTGGTGATTTCCGAAATAGTACTATAATTTCTACCATTAAAAAACTGTTGTTGTTTTTTCACAAAAATCTTCCATAAACTGGCCTTGAGCTCAATAAAAATTGTAAAATTAGAATTTACTAGGCCAATAGAAAAATAAACAAACATTTATATGCAAGGATGAGCACGCCTTAAATGCATTGTAATATAAAGTAAATTACTTGAATACAGGATTTGCAAATAAAACACAAACAACAACCATACGAACAAGTAGCGGCAGATCAGTTGCTCTTGTTTGTAATTGGTTTGTTTAAGGAAGATGAAATAAACACAACAGCCAACTCGGCTA
Organism: Philophylla caesio; assembly: GCA_963971545.1. NCBI lineage: Eukaryota > Metazoa > Arthropoda > Insecta > Diptera > Tephritidae > Philophylla > Philophylla caesio. The sequence continues at coordinate 21,109,592 of OZ020605.1, forward strand.
GCGTAGCACAATATGTAGCGTATTGGCTCTGCAACTCCGAGCGCCCCGGTTCAAAACCTGGGAGAAGTGGTTATGAAAAATAAATTTAATAAAAAGAAGTCTGATGAGGAAATGTGGTGATTTCCGAAATAGTACTATAATTTCTACCATTAAAAAACTGTTGTTGTTTTTTCACAAAAATCTTCCATAAACTGGCCTTGAGCTCAATAAAAATTGTAAAATTAACATTTACTAGGCCAACAGAAAAATAAACAAACATTTACATATATGCAAGAATGAGCACGCCTTAAACGCATTCTAATATAAAGTAAATTACTTGAATAGAGAATTTGCAAATAAAACACAAACAACAACCACACAAACAAGTTAAATAGCGGCAGATCAGTTGCTCTTGTAACTACTTGTTTAAGAAACATGAAATAAAAACAACAACAGCCAACTCGGCTAGCGTAGCACAATATGTAGCGTATTGGCTCTGCAACTCCGAGCGCCCGGGTTCAAAACCTGGGAGAAGTGGTTATGAAAAATAAATTTTATTAATTTAATAAAAAGAAGTCTGATGAGGAAATGCGGTGATTTCCGAAATAGTACTATAATTTCTACTATTAAAAAACTGTTGTTGTTTTTTCACAAAAATCTTCCATAAACTGGCCTTGAGCTCAATAAAAATTGTAAAATTAGATTTTACTAGGCCAATAGAAAAATAAACAAACATTTATATGCAAGGATGAGCACGCCTTAAATGCATTCTAATATAAAGTAAATTACTTGAATACAGGATTTGCAAATAAAACACAAACAACAACCACACGAACAAGTAGCGGCAGATCAGTTGCTCTTGTTTGTAATTGGTTTGTTTTAGGAAGATGAAATAAACACAACAGCCAACTCGGCTAGCGTAGCACAATATGTAGCGTATTGGCTCTGATGAGGAAATGTGGTGATTTCCGAAATAGTACTATAATTTCTACCATTAAAAAACTGTTGCTGTTTTTTCACAAAAATCTTCCATAAACTGGCCTTGAGCTCAATAAAAATTCTAAAATTAACATTTACTAGGCCAACAGAAAAATAAACAAATATTTATATGCAAGGATGAGCACGCCTTAAATGCATTATAATACAAAGTAAATTATTTGAATACAGAATTTGCAAATAAAACACAAACAAGTTAAATAGCGGCAGATCAGTTGCTCTTGTTTGTAGTTGGTTTGTTTAAGGAAGATAAAATAAACACAACAGCCAACTCGGCTAGCGTAGCACAATATGTAGCGTATTGGCTCTGCAACTCCGAGCTCCCGGTTTCAAAGCCTGGGAGAAGTGGTTATGAAAAATTAAATTAAAAATTAATTTAATTTAATAAAAAGAAGTCTGATGAGGAAATGTGGTGATTTCCGAAATAGTACTATAATTTCTACCATTAAAAAACTGTTGTTGTTTTTTCACAAAAATCTTCCATAAACTGGCCTTGAGCTCAATAAAAATTGTAAAATTAACATTTACTAGGCCAACAGAAAAATAAACAAACATTTACATATATGCAAGAATGAGCACGCCTTAAATGCATTCTAATATAAAGTAAATTACTTGAATAGAGAATTTGCAAATAAAACACAAACAACAACCACACAAACAAGTTAAATAGCGGCAGATCAGTTGCTCTTGTAACTACTTGTTTAAGAAACATGAAATAAACACAACAACAGCCAACTCGGCTAGCGTAGCACAATATGTAGCGTATTGGCTCTGCAACTCCGAGCGCCCAGGTTCAAAACCTGGGAGAAGTGGTTATGAAAAATAAATTTAATAAAAAGAAGTCTGATGAGGAAATGTGGTGATTTCCGAAATAGTACTATAATTTCTACCATTAAAAAACTGTTGTTGTTTTTTCACAAAAATCTTCCATAAACTGGCCTTGAGCTCAATAAAAATTGTAAAATTAGATTTTACTAGGCCAATAGAAAAATAAACAAACATTTATATGCAAGGATGAGCACGCCTTAAACGCATTCTAATATAAAGTAAATTACTTGAATACAGGATTTGCAAATAAAACACAGACAACAACCACACGAACAAGTAGCGGCAGATCAGTTGCTCTTGTTTGTAATTGGTTTGTTTAAGGAAGATGAAATAAACACAACAGCCAACTCGGCTAGCGTAGCACAATATGTAGCGTATTGGCTCTGATGAGGAAATGTGGTGATTTCCGAAATAGTACTATAATTTCTACCATTAAAAAACTGTTGTTGTTTTTTCACAAAAATCTTCCATAAACTGGCCTTGAGCTCAATAAAAATTGTAAAATTAGAATTTACTAGGCAAATAGAAAAATAAACAAACATTTATATGCAAGGATGAGCACGCCTTAAATGCATTGTAATATAAAGTAAATTACTTGAATACAGGATTTGCAAATAAAACACAAACAACAACCATACGAACAAGTAGCGGCAGATCAGTTGCTCTTGTTTGTAATTGGTTTGTTTAAGGAAGATGAAATAAACACAACAGCCAACTCGGCTAGCGTAGCACAATATGTAGCGTATTGGCTCTGCAACTCCGAGCGCCCCGGTTCAAAACCTGGGAGAAGTGGTTATGAAAAATAAATTTAATAAAAAGAAGTCTGATGAGGAAATGTGGTGATTTCCGAAATAGTACTATAATTTCTACCATTAAAAAACTGTTGTTGTTTTTTCACAAAAATCTTCCATAAACTGGCCTTGAGCTCAATAAAAATTGTAAAATTTACATTCACTAGGCCAACAGAAAAATAAACAAATATTTATATGCAAGGATGAGCACGCCTTAAATGCATTCTAATATAAAGTAAATTACTTGAATAGAGAATTTGCAAATAAAACACAAACAACAACCACACAAACAAGATAAATAGCGGCAGATCAGTAGCTCTTGTTTGTAGTTGGTTTGTTTAAGGAAGATGAAATAAACACAACAGCCAACTCGGCTAGCGTATCACAATATGTAGCGTATTGGCTCTGCAACTCCGAGCTCCCGGGTTCAAAGCCTGGGAGAAGTGGTTATGAAAAATTAAATTAAAAATTAATTTAATTTAATAAAAAGAAGTCTGATGAGGAAATGTGGTGATTTCCGAAATAGTACTATAATTTCTACCATTAAAAAACTGTTGTTGTTTTTTCACAAAAATCTTCCATAAACTGGCCTTGAGCTCAATAAAAATTTTAAAATTAACATTTACTAGGCCAACAGAAAAATAAACAAACATTTACATATATGCAAGGATGAGCACGCCTTAAATGCATTCTAATATAAAGTAAATTACTTCAATACAGGACTTGCAAATAAAACACAAACAACAACCACACAAACAAGTTAAATAGCGGCAGATCAGTTGCTCTTGTTTGTAGTTGGTTTGTTTAAGGAAGATAAAATAAACACAACAGCCAACTCGGCTAGCGTAGCATAATATGTAGCGTATTGGCTCTGCAACTCCGAGATCCCGGGTTGAAGGCCTGGGAGAAGTGGTTATGAAAATAAATTTATTTAATTTAATAAAAAGAAGTCTGATAAGGAAATGTGGTAATTTCCGAAATAGTACTATAATTTCTACCATTAAAAAACTGTTGTTGTTTTTTCACAAAAATCTTCCATAAACTGGCCTTGAGCTCAATAAAAATTGTAAAATTAACATTTACTAGGCCAACAGAAAAATAAACAAACATTTACATATATGCAAGAATGAGCACGCCTTAAACGCATTCTAATATAAAGTAAATTACTTGAATACAGAATTTGCAAATAAATCACAAACAACAACCACACAAACAAGTTAAATAGCAGCAGATCAGTTGCTCTTGTTTGTAGTTGGTTTGTTTAAGCAACATGAAATAAACACAACAGCCAACTCGGCTAGCGTAGCACAATATGTAGCGTATTGGCTCTGCAACTCCGAGCTCCCGGGTTCAAAGCCTGGGAGAAGTGGTTATGGAAAATTAAATTAAAAATTTATTTAATTTAATAAAATGAAGTCTGATGAGGAAATGTGGTGATTTCCGAAATAGTACTATAAGGCCTGGGAGAAGTGGTTATGAAAATAAATTTATTTAATTTAATAAAAAGAAGTCTGATAAGGAAATGTGGTAATTTCCGAAATAGTACTATAATTTCTACCATTAAAAAACTGTTGTTGTTTTTTCACAAAAATCTTCCATAAACTGGAATTGAGCTCAATAAAAAATGTAAAATTAACATTTACTAGGCCAACAGAAAAATAAACAAACATTTACATACATATATGCAAAGATGAGCACGCCTTAAATGCATTCTAATATGAAGTAAATTACTTGAATACAGAATTTGCAAATAAATCACAAACAACAACCACACAAACAAGTTAAATAGCAGCAGATCAGTTGCTCTTGTTTGTAGTTGGTTTGTTTAAGCAACATGAAATAAACACAACAGCCAACTCGGCTAGCGTAGCACAATATGTAGCGTATTGGCTCTGCAACTCCGAGCTCCCGGGTTCAAAGCCTGGGAGAAGTGGTTATGGAAAATTAAATTAAAAATTTATTTAATTTAATAAAATGAAGTCTGATGAGGAAATGTGGTGATTTCCGAAATAGTACTATAATTTCTACCATTAAAAAACTGTTGTTGTTTTTTCACAAAAATCTTCCATAAACTGGCCTTGAGCTCAATAAAAATTGTAAAATTAACATTTACTAGGCCAAAAGAAAAATAAACAAACATTTATATGCAAGGATGAGCACACCTTAAGTGCATTCTAATATAAAGTAAATTACTTGAATACAGAATTTGCAAATAAAACACAAACAACAACCACACAAACAAGTTAAATAGCGGCAGATCAGATGCTCTTGTTTGTAGTTGGTTTGTTTAAGGAACATGAAATAAACACAACAGCCAACTCGGCTAGCGTAGCACAATATGTAGCGTATTGGCTCTGCAACTCCGAGCTCCCGGTTTCAAAGCCTGGGAGAAGTGGTTATGGAAAATTAAATTAAAAATTTATTTAATTTAATAAAATGAAGTCTGATGAGGAAATGTGGTGATTTCCGAAATAGTACTATAATTTCTACCATTAAAAAACTGTTGTTGTTTTTTCACAAAAATCTTCCATAAACTGGCCTTGAGCTCAATAAAAATTGTAAAATTAGATTTTACTAGGCCAATAGAAAAATAAACAAACATTTATATGCAAGGATGAGCACGCCTTAAATGCATTCTAATATAAAGTAAATTACTTGAATACAGGATTTGCAAATAAAACACAAACAGCAACCACACGAACAAGTAGCGGCAGATCAGTTGCTCTTGTTTGTAATTGGTTTGTTTAAGGAAGATGAAATAAACACAACAGCCAACTCGGCTAGCGTAGCACAATATGTAGCGTATTGGCTCTGATGAGGAAATGTGGTGATTTCCGAAATAGTACTATAATTTCTACCATTAAAAAACTGTTGTTGTTTTTTCACAAAAATCTTCCATAAACTGGCCTTGAGCTCAATAAAAATTGTAAAATTAACATTTACTAGGCCAACAGAAAAATAAACAAACATTTACATATATGCAAGGATGAGCACGCCTTAAACGCATTCTAATATAAAGTAAATTACTTGAATACAGAATTTGCAAATAAAACACAAACAAAAACCACACAAACAAGTTAAATAGCGGCAGATCAGTTGCTCTTGTAACTACTTGTTTAAGAAACATGAAATAAAAACAACAACAGCCAACTCAGCTAGCGTAGCACAATATGTAGCGTATTGGCTCTGCAACTCCGAGCGCCCAGGTTCAAAACCTGGGAGAAGTGGTTATGAAAAATAAATTTAATAAAAAGAAGTCTGATGAGGAAATGTGGTGATTTCCGAAATAGTACTATAATTTCTACCATTAAAAAACTGTTGTTGTTTTTTCACAAAAATCTTCCATAAACTGGCCTTGAGCTCAATAAAAATTGTAAAATTAGATTTTACTAGGCCAATAGAAAAATAAACAAACATTTATATGCAAGGATGAGCACGCCTTAAACGCATTCTAATATAAAGTAAATTACTTGAATACAGGATTTGCAAATAAAACACAGACAACAACCACACGAACAAGTAGCGGCAGATCAGTTGCTCTTGTTTGTAATTGGTTTGTTTAAGGAAGATGAAATAAACACAACAGCCAACTCGGCTAGCGTAGCACAATATGTAGCGTATTGGCTCTGATGAGGAAATGTGGTGATTTCCGAAATAGTACTATAATTTCTACCATTAAAAAACTGTTGTTGTTTTTTCACAAAAATCTTCCATAAACTGGCCTTGAGCTCAATAAAAATTGTAAAATTAGAATTTACTAGGCCAATAGAAAAATAAACAAACATTTATATGCAAGGATGAGCACGCCTTAAATGCATTGTAATATAAAGTAAATTACTTGAATACAGGATTTGCAAATAAAACACAAACAACAACCATACGAACAAGTAGCGGCAGATCAGTTGCTCTTGTTTGTAATTGGTTTGTTTAAGGAAGATGAAATAAACACAACAGCCAACTCGGCTAGCGTAGCACAATATGTAGCGTATTGGCTCTGCAACTCCGAGCGCCCCGGTTCAAAACCTGGGAGAAGTGGTTATGAAAAATAAATTTAATAAAAAGAAGTCTGATGAGGAAATGTGGTGATTTCCGAAATAGTACTATAATTTCTACCATTAAAAAACTGTTGTTGTTTTTTCACAAAAATCTTCCATAAACTGGCCTTGAGCTCAATAAAAATTGTAAAATTTACATTCACTAGGCCAACAGAAAAATAAACAAATATTTATATGCAAGGATGAGCACGCCTTAAATGCATTCTAATATAAAGTAAATTACTTGAATAGAGAATTTGCAAATAAAACACAAACAACAACCACACAAACAAGATAAATAGCGGCAGATCAGTAGCTCTTGTTTGTAGTTGGTTTGTTTAAGGAAGATGAAATAAACACAACAGCCAACTCGGCTAGCGTATCACAATATGTAGCGTATTGGCTCTGCAACTCCGAGCTCCCGGGTTCAAAGCCTGGGAGAAGTGGTTATGAAAAATTAAATTAAAAATTAATTTAATTTAATAAAAAGAAGTCTGATGAGGAAATGTGGTGATTTCCGAAATAGTACTATAATTTCTACCATTAAAAAACTGTTGTTGTTTTTTCACAAAAATCTTCCATAAACTGGCCTTGAGCTCAATAAAAATTTTAAAATTAACATTTACTAGGCCAACAGAAAAATAAACAAACATTTACATATATGCAAGGATGAGCACGCCTTAAATGCATTCTAATATAAAGTAAATTACTTCAATACAGGACTTGCAAATAAAACACAAACAACAACCACACAAACAAGTTAAATAGCGGCAGATCAGTTGCTCTTGTTTGTAGTTGGTTTGTTTAAGGAAGATAAAATAAACACAACAGCCAACTCGGCTAGCGTAGCACAATATGTAGCGTATTGGCTCTGCAACTCCGAGATCCCGGGTTGAAGGCCTGGGAGAAGTGGTTATGAAAAATTAAATTAAAAATTAATTTAATTTAATAAAAAGAAGTCTGATGAGGAAATGTGGTGATTTCCGAAATAGTACTATAATTTCTACCATTAAAAAACTGTTGTTGTTTTTTCACAAAAATCTTCCATAAACTGGCCTTGAGCTCAATAAAAATTGTAAAATTAACATTTACTAGGCCAACAGAAAAATAAACAAACATTTACATATATGCAAGAATGAGCACGCCTTAAACGCATTCTAATATAAAGTAAATTACTTGAATAGAGAATTTGCAAATAAAACACAAACAACAACCACACAAACAAGTTAAATAGCGGCAGATCAGTTGCTCTTGTAACTACTTGTTTAAGAAACATGAAATAAAAACAACAACAGCCAACTCGGCTAGCGTAGCACAATATGTAGCGTATTGGCTCTGCAACTCCGAGCGCCCGGGTTCAAAACCTGGGAGAAGTGGTTATAAAAATAAATTTTATTAATTTAATAAAAAGAAGTCTGATGAGGAAATGTGGTGATTTCCGAAATAGTACTATAATTTCTACTATTAAAAAACTGTTGTTGTTTTTTCACAAAAATCTTCCATAAACTGGCCTTGAGCTCAATAAAAATTGTAAAATTAGATTTTACTAGGCCAATAGAAAAATAAACAAACATTTATATGCAAGGATGAGCACGCCTTAAATGCATTCTAATATAAAGTAAATTACTTGAATACAGGATTTGCAAATAAAACACAAACAACAACCACACGAACAAGTAGCGGCAGATCAGTTGCTCTTGTTTGTAATTGGTTTGTTTAAGGAAGATGAAATAAACACAACACCCAACTCGGCTAGCGTAGCACAATATGTAGCGTATTATCTCTGATGAGGAAATGTGGTGATTTCCGAAATAGTACTATAATTTCTACCATTAAAAAACTGTTGTTGTTTTTTCACAAAAATCTTCCATAAACTGGCCTTGAGCTCAATAAAAATTGTAAAAGTAACATTTACTAGGCCAACAGAAAAATAAACAAACATTTACATATGTATATGCAAGGATGAGCACGCCTTAAACGCATTCTAATATAAAGTAAATTACTTGAATACAGAATTTGCAAATAAAACACAAACAACAACCACACAAACAAGTTAAATAGCGGCAGATCAGTTGCTCTTGTAACTACTTGTTTAAGAAACATGAAATAAAAACAACAACAGCCAACTCAGCTAGCGTAGCACAATATGTAGCGTATTGGCTCTGCAACTCCGAGCGCCCGGGTTCAAAACCTGGGAGAAGTGGTTATGAAAAATAAATTTAATAAAAAGAAGTCTGATGAGGAAATGTGGTGATTTCCGAAATAGTACTATAATTTCTACCATTAAAAAACTGTTGTTGTTTTTTCACAAAAATCTTCCATAAACTGGCCTTGAGCTTAATAAAAATTGTAAAATTAGAATTTACTAGGCCAATAGAAAAATAAACAAACATTTATATGCAAGGATGAGCACGCCTTAAATGCATTCTAATATAAAGTAAATTACTTGAATACAGGATTTGCAAATAAAACACAAACAACAACCATACGAACAAGTAGCGGCAGATCAGTTGCTCTTGTTTGTAATTGGTTTGTTTAAGGAAGATGAAATAAACACAACAGCCAACTCGGCTAGCGTAGCACAATATGTAGCGTATTGGCTCTGCAACTCCGAGCGCCCGGGTTCAAAACCTGGGAGAAGTGGTTATGAAAAATAAATTTAATAAAAAGAAGTCTGATGAGGAAATGTGGTGATTTCCGAAATAGTACTATAATTTCTACCATTAAAAAACTGTTGTTGTTTTTTCACAAAAATCTTCCATAAACTGGCCTTGAGCTCAATAAAAATTGTAAAATTTACATTCACTAGGCCAACAGAAAAATAAACAAACATTTACATATATGCAAGGATGAGCACGCCTTAAATGCATTCTAATATAAAGTAAATTACTTCAATACAGGACTTGCAAATAAAACACAAACAAAAACCACACAAACAAGTTAAATAGCGGCAGATCAGTTGCTCTTGTTTGTAGTTGGTTTGTTTAAGGAAGATGAAATAAACACAACAGCCAACTCGGCTAGCGTAGCACAATATGTAGCGTATTGGCTCTGCAACTCCGAGCTCCCGGGTTCAAAGCCTGGGAGAAGTGGTTATGAAAAATTAAATTAATTTAATTTAATAAAAAGAAGTCTGATGAGGAAATGTGGTGATTTCCGAAATAGTACTATAATTTCTACCATTAAAAAACTGTTGCTGTTTTTTCACAAAAATCTTCCATAAACTGGCCTTGAGCTCAATAAAAATTGTAAAATTAACATTTACTCGGCCAACAGAAAAATAGACAAACATTTATATGCAAGGATGAGCACTCCTTAAATGTATTCTAATAAACATAAAGTAAATTACTTGAATACAGAATTTGCAAATTAAACACAAACTACAACCACACAACCAAGTTAAATAGCGGCAGATCAGTTGCTCTTGTTTGTAGTTATTTTGTTTAAGGAAGATAAAATAAACACAACAGCCAACTCGGCTAGCGTAGCACAATATGTAGCGTATTGGCTCTGCAACTCCGAGCTCCCGGGTTCAAAGCCTGGGAGAAGTGGTTATGAAAAATAAATTTAATTAATTTAATTAAAAGAAGTCTGATGAGGAAATGTGGTGATTTCCGAAATAGTACTATAATTTCTACCATTAAAAAACTGTTGTTGTTTTTTCACAAAAATCTTCCATAAACTGACCTTGAGCTCAATAAAAATTGTAAAATTAACATTTACTAGGCCAACAGAAAAATAAACCAATATTTATATGCAAGGATAAACACGCCTTAAATGCATTATAATATAAAGTAAATTAATTGAATACAGAATTTGCAAATAAAACACAAACAACAACCACACAAACAAGTTAAATAGCGGCAGATCAGTTGCTCTTGTTTGTAGTTGGTTTGTTTAAGGAAGATAAAATAAACACAACAGCCAATTTGGCTAGCGTAGCACAATATGTAGCGTATTGGCTCTGCAACTCCGAGCTCCCGGGTTCAAAGCCTGGGAGAAGTGGTTATGAAAAATAAATTTAATAAAAAGAAGTCTGATGAGGAAATGTGGTGATTTCCGAAATAGTACTATAATTTCTACCATTAAAAAACTGTTGTTGTTTTTTCACAAAAATCTTCCATAAACAGGCCTTGAGCTTAATAAAAATTGTAAAATTAACATTTACTAGGCCAACAGAAAAGTAAACAAATATTTATATGCAAGACTGAGCACACCTAAATGCATTATAATATAAAGTAAATTACTTGAATACAGAATTTGCAAATAAAACACAAACAACAACCACACAAACAAGTTAAATAGCGGCAGATCAGTTGCTCTTGGTTGTAGTTGGTTTGTTTAAGGAAGATAAAATAAACTCAACAGCCAACTCGGCTAGCGTAGCACAATATGTAGCGTATTGGCTCTGCAACTCCGAGCTCCCGGGTTCAAAGCCTGGGAGAAGTGGTTATGAAAAATTAAATTAATTTAATTTAATAAAAGGAAGTCTGATGAGAAAATGTGTTGATTTCCGAAATAGTACTATAATTTCTACCATTAAAAAATTGTTTTTTTTTTCACAAAAATCTTCCATAAACTGGCATTTAGGTCAATAAAAATTGTAAAATTAACATTTATACATATATGCAAGGAAGAGCTCGCCTTAAATGCATTCTAATATAAAGTAAATTACTTGAATACAGAATTTGCAAATAAAACACAAACAACAACCACACAAACAAGTTAAATAGCGGCAGATTAGTTGCTCTTGTTTGTAGTTGGTTTGTTTAAGGAACATGAAATAAACACAACAGCCAACTCGGCTAGCGTAGCACAATATGTAGCGTATTGGCTCTGCAACTCCGAGCTCCCGGGTTCAAAGCCTGGGAGAAATGGTTATGAAAAATAAATTTAATTAATTTAATAAAAAGAAGTCTGATGAGGAAATGTGGTGATTTCCGAAATAGTACTATAATTTCTACCATTAAAAAACTGTTGTTGTTTTTTCACAAAAATCTTCCATAAACTGGCCTTGAGCTCAATAAAAATTGTAAAATTAACATTTACTAGGCCAAAAGAAAAATAAACAAACATTTATATGCAAGGATGAGCACACCTTAAATGCATTCTAATATAAAGTAAATTACTTGAATACAGAATTTGCAAATAAAACACAAACAACAACCACACAAACAAGTTAAATAGCGGCAGATCAGTTGCTCTTGTTTGTAGTTGGTTTGTTTAAGCAACATGAAATAAACACAACAGCCAACTCGGCTAGCGTAGCACAATATGTAGCGTATTGGCTCTGCAACTCCGAGCTCCCGGGTTTAAAGCCTGGGAGAAGTGGTTATGGATAATTAAATTAAAAATTAATTTAATTTAATAAAATGAAGTCTGATGAGGAAATGTGGTGATTTCCGAAATAGTACTATAATTTCTACCATTAAAAAACTGTTGTTGTTTTTTCACAAAAATCTTCCATAAACTGGCCTTGAGCTCAATAAAAATTGTAAAATTAACATTTACTAGGCCAACAGAAAAATAAACAAACATTTACATATATGCAAGGATAAACACGCCTTAAATGCATTCTAATATAAAGTAAATTACTTGAATACAGAATTTGCAAATAAAACACAAACAACAACCACACAAACAAGTTAAATAGCGGCAGATCAGTTGCTCTTGTTTGTAGTTGGTTTGTTTAAGGAACATGAAATAAACACAACAGCCAACTCGGCTAGCGTAGCACAATATGTAGCGTATTGGCTCTGCAACTCCGAGCTCCCGGGTTCAAGGCCTGGGAGAAGTGGTTATGAAAAATAAATTTTATTAATTTAATAAAAAGAAGTCTGATAAGGAAATGTGGTGATTTCCGAAATAGTACTATAATTTCTACCATTAAAAAACTGTTGTTGTTTTTTCTCAAAAATCTTCCATAAACTAGCCTTGAGCTCAATAAAAATTGTAAAATTAACATTTACTAGGCCAACAGAAAAATAAACAAACATTTACATATATGCAAGGATGAACACGCCTTAAATGGATTCTAATATAAAGTAAATTACTTGAATACAGAATTTGCAAATAAAACACAAACAACAACCACACAAACTAGTTAAATAGCGCCAGATCAGTTGCCCTTGTTTGAAGTTGGTTTGTTTAGGGATCATGAAATAAACACAACAGCCAATTCGGCTAGCGTAGCACAATATGTAGCGTATTGGCTCTGCAACTCCGAGCTCCGGGTTCAAAGCCTGGGAGAAGTGGTTATGAAAAATTAATTTAATTAATTTAATAAAAAGAAGTCTGATGAGGAAATGTGGTGATTTTCGAAATAGTACTATAATTTCTACCATTAAAAACTGTTGTTGTTTTTTCACGAAACTCTTCCATAAACTGGCCTTGAGCTCAATAAAAATTGTAAAATTTTCATTTACTAGGCCAATAGAAAAATAAACAAACATATATATGCAAGGATGAGCACGCCTTAAATGCATTCTAATATAAAGTAAATTACTTGAATACAGAATTTGCAAATAAAACACAAACAACAACCACACAAACAAGTTAAATAGCGGCAGATCAGTTGCTCTTGTTTGTAGTTGGTTTGTTTAAGGAACATGAAATAAACACAACAGCCAACTCGGCTAGCGTAGCACAATATGTAGCGTATTGGCTCTGCAACTCCGAGCTCCCGGGTTCAAAGCCTGGGAGAAGTGGTTATGAAAAATAAATTTTATTAATTTAATAAAAAGAAGTCTGATGAGGAAATGTGGTGATTTCCGAAATAGTACTATAATTTCTACCTTTAAAAACTGTTGTTGTTTTTTCACAAAAATCTTCCATAAACTGGCCTTGAGCTCAATAAAAATTGCAAAAGTAACATTTACTAGGCCAACAAAAAATAAACAAACATTTACATATATGCAAGGATGAGCACGCCTTAAATGCATTCTAATATAAAGTAAATTACTTGAATACAGAATTTGCAAATAAAACACAAACAACAACCACACAAACTAGTTAAATAGCGCCAGATCAGTTGCCCTTGTTTGTAGTTGGTTTGTTTAAGGAACATGAAATAAACACAACAGCCAACTCGGCTAGCGTAGCACAATATGTAGCGTATTGGCTCTGCAACTCCGAGCTCCCGGGTTCAAAGCCTGGGAGAAGTGGTTATGAAAAATTAAATTAAAAATTAATTTAATTTAATAAAAAGAAGTCTGATGAGGAAATGTGGTGATTTCCGAAATAGTACTATAATTTCTACCATTAAAAAACTGTTGTTGTTTTTTCACAAAAATCTTCCATAAACTGGCCTTGAGCTCAATAAAAATTTTAAAATTAACATTTACTAGGCCAACAGAAAAATAAACAAACATTTACATATATGCAAGGATGAGCACGCCTTAAATGCATTCTAATATAAAGTAAATTACTTCAATACAGGACTTGCAAATAAAACACAAACAAAAACCACACAAACAAGTTAAATAGCGGCAGATCAGTTGCTCTTGTTTGTAGTTGGTTTGTTTAAGGAAGATGAAATAAACACAACAGCCAACTCGGCTAGCGTAGCACAATATGTAGCGTATTGGCTCTGCAACTCCGAGCTCCCGGGTTCAAAGCCTGGGAGAAGTGGTTATGAAAAGTTAAATTAATTTAATTTAATAAAAAGAAGTCTGATGAGGAAATGTGGTGATTTCCGAAATAGTACTATAATTTCTACCATTAAAAAACTGTTGCTGTTTTTTCACAAAAATCTTCCATAAACTGGCCTTGAGCTCAATAAAAATTGTAAAATTAACATTTACTCGGCCAACAGAAAAATAGACAAACATTTATATGCAAGGATGAGCACTCCTTAAATGTATTCTAATATACATAAAGTAAATTACTTGAATACAGAATTTGCAAATTAAACACAAACTACAACCACACAACCAAGTTAAATAGCGGCAGATCAGTTGCTCTTGTTTGTAGTTATTTTGTTTAAGGAAGATAAAATAAACACAACAGCCAACTCGGCTAGCGTAGCACAATATGTAGCGTATTGGCTCTGCAACTCCGAGCTCCCGGGTTCAAAGCCTGGGAGAAGTGGTTATGAAAAATAAATTTAATTAATTTAATTAAAAGAAGTCTGATGAGGAAATGTGGTGATTTCCGAAATAGTACTATAATTTCTACCATTAAAAAACTGTTGTTGTTTTTTCACAAAAATCTTCCATAAACTGACCTTGAGCTCAATAAAAATTGTAAAATTAACATTTACTAGGCCAACAGAAAAATAAACCAATATTTATATGCAAGGATAAACACGCCTTAAATGCATTATAATATAAAGTAAATTAATTGAATACAGAATTTGCAAATAAAACACAAACAACAACCACACAAACAAGTTAAATAGCGGCAGATCAGTTGCTCTTGTTTGTAGTTGGTTTGTTTAAGGAAGATAAAATAAACACAACAGCCAATTTGGCTAGCGTAGCACAATATGTATCGTATTGGCTCTGCAACTCCGAGCTCCCGGGTTCAAAGCCTGGAAGAAGTGGTTATGAAAAATAAATTTAATAAAAAGAAGTCTGATGAGGAAATGTGGTGATTTCCGAAATAGTACTATAATTTCTACCATTAAAACACTGTTGTTGTTTTTTAACAAAAATCTTCCATAAACAGGCCTTAAGCTCAATAAAAATTGTAAAATTAACATTTACTAGGCCAACAGAAAAGTAAACAAATATTTATATGCAAGACTGAGCACACCTAAATGCATTATAATATAAAGTAAATTACTTGAATACAGAATTTGCAAATAAAACACAAACAACAACCACACAAACAAGTTAAATAGCGGCAGATCAATTGCTCTTGTTTGTAGTTGGTTTGTTTAAGGAAGATAAAATAAACTCAACAGCCAACTCGGCTAGCGTAGCACAATATGTAGCGTATTGGCTCTGCAACTCCGAGCTCCCGGGTTCAAAGCCTGGGAGAAGTGGTTATGAAAAATTAAATTAAATTAATTTAATAAAAGGAAGTCTGATGAGGAAATGTGGTGATTTCCGAAGTAGTACTATAATTTCTACCATTAAAAAACTGGTGTTGTTTTTTCACAAAAATCTTCCATAAACTGGCCTTGAGCTCAATAAAAATTCTAAAATTAACATTTACTAGGCCAACAGAAAAATAAACAAATATTTATATGCAAGGATGAGCACGCCTTAAATGCATTATAATATAAAGTAAATTACTTGAATACAGAATTTGCAAATAAAACACAAACAAGTTAAATAGCGGCAGATCAGTTGCTCTTGTTTGTAGCTGGTTTGTTTAAGGAAGATGAAATAAACACAACAGCCAACTCGGCTAGCGTAGCCCAATATGTAGCGTATTGGCTCTGCAACTCCGAGCTCCCGGGTTCAAAGCCTGGGAGAAGTGGTTATGAAAAATAAATTTTTAATTAATTTAATAAAAAGAAGTCTGATGAGAAAATGTGGTGATTTCCGAAATAGTACTATAATTTCTACCATTAAAAAATTGTTTTTTTTTTCACAAAAATCTTCCATAAACTGGCATTTAGGTCAATAAAAATTGTAAAATTAACATTTACTAGGCCAACAGAAAAATAAACAAACATTTACATATATGCAAGGAAGAGCTCGCCTTAAATGCATTCTAATATAAAGTAAATTACTTGAATACAGAATTTGCAAATAAAACACAAACAACAACCACACAAACAAGTTAAATAGCGGCAGATTAGTTGCTCTTGTTTGTAGTTGGTTTGTTTAAGGAACATGAAATAAACACAACAGCCAACTCGGCTAGCGTAGCACAATATGTAGCGTATTGGCTCTGCAACTCCGAGCTCCCGGGTTCAAAGCCTGGGAGAAATGGTTATGAAAAATAAATTTAATTAATTTAATAAAAAGAAGTCTGATGAGGAAATGTGGTGATTTCCGAAATAGTACTATAATTTCTACCTTTAAAAACTGTTGTTGTTTTTTCACAAAAATCTTCCATAAACTGGCCTTGAGCTCAATAAAAATTGCAAAAGTAACATTTACTAGGCCAACAAAAAATAAACAAACATTTACATATATGCAAGGATGAGCACGCCTTAAATGCATTCTAATATAAAGTAAATTACTTGAATACAGAATTTGCAAATAAAACACAAACAACAACCACACAAACAAGTTAAATAGCGGCAGATCAGTTGCTCTTGTTTGTAGTTGGCTTGTTTAAAGAAGATGAAATAAACACAACAGCCAACTCGGCTAGCGTAGCACAATATGTAGCGTATTGGCTCTGCAACTCCGAGCTCCCGGGTTCAAAGCCTGGGAGAAGTGGTTATGAAAAATAAATTTAATTAATTTAATAAAAAGAAGTCTGATGAAGAAATGTGGTGATATCCGAAATAGTACTATATCTAATTTCTACCATTAAAAAACTGTTGTTGTTTTTTCACAAAAATCTTCCATAAACTGGCCTTGAGCTCAATAAAAATTGTAAAATTAACATTTACTAGGCCAACAGAAAAATAAACAAATATTTATATGCAAGGATGAGCACGCCTTAAATGCATTTTAATATAAAGTAAATTACAACAACCACACAAACAAGTTAAATAGCGGCAGATCAGTTGCTCTTGTTTGTAGTTGGTTTGTTTAAGGAACATGAAATAAACACAACAGCCAATTCGGCTAGCGTAGCACAATATGTAGCGTATTGGCTCTGCAACTCCGAGCTCCGGGTTCAAAGCCTGGGAGAAGTGGTTGTGAAAAATAAATTTAATTAATTTAATAAAAAGAAGTCTGATGAAGAAATGTGGTGATATCCGAAATAGTACTATATCTAATTTCTACCATTAAAAAACTGTTGTTGTTTTTTCACAAAAATCTTCCATAAACTGGCCTTGAGCTCAATAAAAATTGTAAAATTAGAATTTACTAGGCCAATAGAAAAATAAACAAACATATATATGCAAGGATGAGCACGCCTTAAATGCATTCTAATATAAAGTAAATTACTTGAATACCTACAGAATTTGCAAATAAAAACAAAAACAACAACCACACAAACAAGTTAAATAGCGGCGGATCAGTTGCTCTTGTTTGTAGTTGGTTTGTTTAAGGAACATGAAATAAACACAACAGCCAACTCGGCTAGCGTAGCACAATATGTAGCGTATTGGCTCTGCAACTCCGAGCTCCCGGGTTCAAAGCCTGGGAGAAGTGGTTATGAAAAATTAAATTAATTTAATTTAATAAAAAGAAGTCTGATGAGGAAATGTGGTGATTTCCGAAATAGTACTATAATTTCTACCATTAAAAAACTGTTGCTGTTTTTTCACAAAAATCTTCCATAAACTGGCCTTGAGCTCAATAAAAATTGTAAAAGTAACATTTACTAGGCCAACAAAAAATAAACAAACATTTACATATATGCAAGGATGAGCACGCCTTTAATGCATTCTAATATAAAGTAAATTACTTGAATACAGAATTTGCAAATAAAACACAAACAACAACCACACAAACAAGTTAAATAGCGGCAGATCAGTTGCTCTTGTTTGTAGTTGGCTTGTTTAAAGAAGATGAAATAAACACAACAGCCAACTCGGCTAGCGTAGCACAATATGTAGCGTATTGGCTCTGCAACTCCGAGCTCCCGGGTTCAAAGCCTGGGAGAAGTGGTTATGAAAAATAAATTTAATTAATTTAATAAAAAGAAGTCTGATGAAGAAATGTGGTGATATCCGAAATAGTACTATATCTAATTTCTACCATTAAAAAACTGTTGTTGTTTTTTCACAAAAATCTTCCATAAACTGGCCTTGAGCTCAATAAAAATTGAAAAATTAACATTTACTAGGCCAACAGAAAAATAAACAAATATTTATATGCAAGGATGAGCACGCCTTAAATGCATTCTAATATAAAGTAAATTACAACAACCACACAAACAAGTTAAATAGCGGCAGATCAGTTGCTCTTGTTTGTAGTTGGTTTGTTTAAGGAACATGAAATAAACACAACAGCCAATTCGGCTAGCGTAGCACAATATGTAGCGTATTGGCTCTGCAACTCCGAGCTCCGGGTTCAAAGCCTGGGAGAAGTGGTTATGAAAAATAAATTTAATTAATTTAATAAAAAGAAGTCTGATGAAGAAATGTGGTGATATCCGAAATAGTACTATATCTAATTTCTACCATTAAAAAACTGTTGTTGTTTTTTCACAAAAATCTTCCATAAACTGGCCTTCAGCTCAATAAAAATTGTAAAATTAACATTTACTAGGCCAACAGAAAAATAAACAAACATTTACATATATGCAAGGATAAACACGCCTTAAATGCATTCTAATATAAAGTAAATTACTTGAATACAGAATTTGCAAATAAAACACAAACAACAACCACACAAACAAGTTAAATAGCGGCAGATCAGTTGCCCTTGTTTGAAGTTGGTTTGTTTAAGGAACATGAAATAAACACAACAGCCAATTCGGCTAGCGTAGCACAATATGTAGCGTATTGGCTCTGCAACTCCGAGCTCCCGGGTTCAAAGCCTGAGAGAAGTGGTTATGAAAAATTAATTTAATTAATTTAATAAAAAGAAGTCTGATGAGGAAATGTGGTGATTTCCGAAATAGTACTATAATTTCTACCATTAAAAACTGTTGTTGTTTTTTCACGAAACTCTTCCATAAACTGGCCTTGAGCTCAATAAAAATTGTAAAATTTACATTTACTAGGCCAATAGAAAAATAAACAAACATATATATGCAAGGATGAGCACGCCTTAAATGCATTCTAATATAAAGTAAATTACTTGAAAACAGAATTTGCAAATAAAAACACAAACAACAACCACACAAACAAGTTAAATAGCGGCAGATCAGTTGCTCTTGTTTGTAGTTGGTTTGTTTAAGGAACATGAAATAAACACAACAGCCAACTCGGCTGGCGTAGCACAATATGTAGCGTATTGGCTCTGCAACTCCGAGCTCCCGGGTTCAAAGCCTGGGAGAAGTGGTTATGAAAAATAAATTTTATTAATTTAATAAAAAGAAGTCTGATGAGGAAATGTGGTGATTTCCGAAATAGTACTATAATTTCTACCTTTAAAAACTGTTGTTGTTTTTTCACAAAAATCTTCCATAAACTGGCCTTGAGCTCAATAAAAATTGTAAAAGTAACATTTACTAGGCCAACAAAAAATAAACAAACATTTACATATGTATATGCAAGGATGAGCACGCCTTAAATGCATTCTAATATAAAGTAAATTACTTGAATACAGAATTTGCAAATAAAACACAAACAACAACCACACAAACAAGTTAAATAGCGGCAGATCAGTTGCTCTTGTTTGTAGTTGGCTTGTTTAAAGAAGATGAAATAAGCACAACAGCCAACTCGGCTAGCGTAGCACAATATGTAGCGTATTGGCTCTGCAACTCCGAGCTCCCGGGTTCAAAGCCTGGGAGAAGTGGTTATGAAAAATAAATTTACTTAATTTAATAAAAAGAAGTCTGATGAAGAAATGTGGTGATATCCGAAATAGTACTATATCTAATTTCTACCATTAAAAAACTGTTGTTGTTTTTTCACAAAAATCTTCCATAAACTGGCCTTGAGCTCAATAAAAATTGTAAAATTAACATTTACTAGGTCAACAGAAAAATAAACAAATATTTATATGCAAGGATGAGCACGCCTTAAATGCATTCTAATATAAAGTAAATTACAACAACCACACAAACAAGTTAAATAGCGGCAGATCAGTTGCTCTTGTTTGTAGTTGGTTTGTTTAAGGAACATGAAATAAACACAACAGCCAACTCGGCGAGCGTAGCACAATATGTAGCGTATTGGCTCTGCAACTCCGAGCGCCCGGGTTCAAAGCCTGGGAGAAGTGGTTATGGAAAATAAATTTTATTAATTTAATAAAAAGAAGTCTGATGAGGAAATGTGGTGATTTCCGAAATAGTACTATAATTTCTACCAATAAAAAATTGTTGTTGTTTTTCACAAAAATCTTCCATAAACTGGCCTTGAGCTCAATAAAAATTGTAAAATTAGAATTTACTAGGCCAATAGAAAAAGAAGGAGGCTGTGTCAGAGACACGGCCATTAAGTTTAACGTAGAATACGCCATCCGATAAGACAGAAAACATATGTATGTGGGAATAGATTCTGACATGGTGGCAACACCAGACAAAACTGGACGAACTCAACGACCGGACGAACTACATGAACGAACGACGAGGACACGACAGAAAAGAAGTGACGACAGAGTTTAGTCTTAAGTTGTAAACCGGACGAGATAAGTCGAAATCCGCGCTCATAAACATGTACCTATTCATAATTTAATTACATTTAAGATTATCTTCATTTAATTTTATAAACTTTAATAATAATTGTTAAATCGTTTAATAAACAATGAAATTGAAAGCGGTTGATGTTTGAATATGCAATAGACGGTAAAATATGATAATTAAATGTACAGTGCGTACGCGTAAGTATCCACAAGTGGAGGCTCAACCGGGATACGAGTAGTGAAAAACGCAAAATTTTAATACGCAAAAATAAAATTTTCTTTAAAAAATCGAGAATGTACGAGTAAAATTAAGTGCGGTTGTGTGTAAATTATGCATACATTTGGTAATATGCACGCAAGTTAATGTGTGTACATGTATAAAAAACACTTCTCCGAATTTGAAGCAACGCAAATTTCGCAGTCGCGGAATTTTTTTTTTAAATCGAAGTGACGCCAAATCAGCGTCGTAACGGCATTTTAAAAGTGCAGTCGCTAAAAACGTTACAATCAAAGTGACGCCAATTCAACGTCGTGAACGGCAATTCAAAGTGCGGCCGCGCAGAAAAGTTAAACGAAAAGAACGAAAAGACGCATATGCAGAACTGTATGCTAAAGCGCAAACGCAAATGCACAAGAAGATGCAGATACAATAAAAGCAGTAAGTGCAACAAGTGTAAGGCAAATGTATCAATACGCAAACACTAAGACAAGAGTGAAATGACGACAATCATCAAAACAAAAGTGCCGAACAGCGACAAAGTAATTATAAAAAGCACAAAATCAAAGCAGAGACAACAGAAAAAGCAGGTGTAAATTTGAGTATGAAGCAAATTCAACAAATGTGTAAGCACATATACAAGAATGAAATAAAGATATGTAACATGTAAAACGGAAAGTTCAAAACAGCGACAACTGAAGCAGTAAAATTAAAAACAAAAACGAGTCAGTGACGAGACAAATAGTATCAACAAATGGAAGAGTAAAGCAACGACTATAGAAATGTTAAGTAGACAGACACGAGAAATATGATTAAACAGCTCCAGCGAAAGTGAAGCAGATATAGTAATCGTGATGAAAATAAAGGTTTAGCAAAGGATCTACAAAGAGCTTACGCAACATCTAAAGTGCGCAAGTAGAAGACAGACAAGCGGTTCACCCCAGCAGAGAGGAGTAACGTAGTAGTAAGAAATATTCTAATAAGAAATTGTATTCGTAACATTTAATTTATCTTTAAAAACAAAAACATTAATTGATATTGGAAATTATAAGATAATAAGTTTTGACAAAATGGAAGTTGAACAAATAACAGCAATGACAGTTGACGAGTTAAGGGCGAAATTGAGAGAACTCAATTTGAATGCGAACGGACTGAAAAAAGACTTGCAAAGTAGACTAATATTACATTTTAACAACAATCAGACGAGTGAACAAACTGATGATACCAGTGAAGACGAACGTTCCTATACGACGGTTGCTAATGCAGAGACAGAAGCATCACGAACACATAGAGCAGAAAGGGTTGCTTTCACACTTCGCGATATTAAAGACAGTGTATCCGCTTTTACAGGTGATAATTCAATTGACGTTAATCATTGGATTGTTGAATTTGAGGACGTTGCTGACACAGTGGGCTGGAATGAGCTGCAAAAGTTTGTTTATGCAAAACAACTGTTGAATGGGGCTGCTAAAATATTTGCGCGTGGGTTAGTAGGTATAAGAGATTGGAGTTCTTTTAAGAATGCACTAATTGATGAGTTTGGGGAAAAAATATGTGCCGCAGAAATTCACCGTGCATTAAGAAGTAGGCGTAAGCAATTCAAAGAAAGTTTAAACGAATATTTGTATGTGCTAATTGAAATGGGTAAACCTATAGCACTTGACGATCAAAGTATTATTTCTTATTTTGTGGATGGAATTCCAGATGCGAGGGCGAATAAAACTATGTTGTATCAGGCAAAGAATCTTAGGGAATTAAAAGAACAACTGCGTGTGTATGAAAAGGTGGAAGGGCCTCACTATTCGTTAAATAAGTCGAGTGTACCTCAAACTACTTTCAAAAGTGCAGGTGACGTTAAAGATAATCAAAATATTGCGAATAAGGTTTGCTATAAATGTAATAAAGAGGGACATATAGCAAAATACTGTCAAAAAGAGAATATGGTAAAGTGCTTTAAATGCAAACAAACCGGACATTTTTCATATGAGTGTAAGGAAAAGGCAAAAGATGTTAAAAGAGAGCCAATAAGCGTAATAGAAGATGGAAAAGCAGGAAATATTGCAAAGAAGCAAAACGATTTTTATTTTTTGGATATTACCATGAACAATTTTACTTTTTCTGCGTTAGTGGACACGGGTAGTAAATATAGTGTTATGAGGTACGACACGTTATTCATGTTACGTGACGTGGAGCTAAGGAATCATAAGTTATACCTGAGTGGAGTAGGTAACGGCAAACTCACAACATTGGGTTGTTTCAATGCCGAAATTGCTGTTGGTGAAGTGTGGTTGGAGGTTTTATTTCACGTAGTCAGAGAAAAAGACATACCATATGCTGCGATTATAGGATGCGATGTCCTAAAGAAATTTGAGCTTGTCGTGAAGGGGGATGAAATCCAGTTTAAGCCATTGGTTAAGCCTGTAGCTGCGGTTACGGTGGAAGGTAAAAGCGTCGAGAGGGGTATAAAGCCATGTGCGACAGATGATGCTGCGGTATCAGTCGTACCTGTCACTGCGGTAACAGGTAGCAATATCACTGCTGAAGACGAGGACCAAAACATTAGGAAAATGGGGAATAATAGTTCCGGAATATACGAGTCTTGGTTGACAGAATTTGAAACGTTGTGTTTAACAAAGGATTTAAACGAAACTGACGAGCGTCAAAATATAGATTTTTTAAATATGAGTAAGGAATATGTAAAGGAAATCGTTACCTTGATAGAAAGCTATGAGCCTAGGAAACCAGATAGTACGTTGATAGAAATGAAATTAATTTTAACTGATGAACTACCGGTTTATCAGCGTCCACGGAGAATGTCATTTGCAGATCAGAATTTTGTAAATGAACAAATTGCGGAATGGTTAAAAGAAGGTATTGTGCGGAAGAGTACATCGGAGTACGCGTCACCGATAGTATTAACAACTAAAAAGAATGGGTCGAAGAGACTGTGCGTAGACTATAGGAAAATAAACGAGAAAATAATTAGAGATAATTTTCCCATGACAGTAATTGACGAAGTCCTCGATAGGTTATATGGTTCTTATGTTTCACGACCTTAGACTTGAAGGATGGGTTCTTTCATGTTCCCATAGAACCGGCTTCGAGGAAGTATACCTCATTCGTTACGCAAACAGGCCAATACGAATTTTGTTTTGTTCCGTTTGGCATTTCAAACTCACCTGCGGTGTTTTGTAGGTATATTCAAGCAATTTTTCACGACTTATTAAGAGACGGTACATTGATAATATATATGGACGATATTGTTATCCCAGCCAAAGACGAAGTCGAGGGTATACAAAAGCTAAAGGTGGTTCTGGGACGTGCAAGCGAAAGTGGGTTGAAGATTAAATGGTCAAAATGCCAATTCTTAAAGAGACAAATACAATTCTTGGGCTATATTATAGAAAACGGAAGGATATTACCATCAAGTGATAAAACGAGGGCTGTTGAAAAGTTCCCCATACCGTCATGTAGAAAGGAAATTCAACGGTTCCTAGGGCTGACATCATTTTTCAGACGCTTTGTAAAAGACTTTGCAGTTGTAGCCAAACCACTGACCGATTTATTGAAAAAGGATGCAAAGTTTGCACTGACTGACGAACATTTAGTAGCTATTCTAGAGTTGAAAAATGCGTTGATCAACGCACCAGCATTAAAAATTTATAATCCGACTGCATATACAGAAGTTCATGCAGACGCATCTAAGTATGGGTATGGGGCAGTATTATTGCAAAAAGACGGGGAAGATCAGCAATTGCATCCAGTAGAGTACATGAGCCGGAAAACGACATCGACGGAAGAAAAATACAGTTCTTACGAACTTGAAGTCTTGGCAGTTATTGAGGCTGTAAAGAAATGGCGTATTTACCTCAGGGATATGAAATTTAAAATCGTTACGGACTGTAACGCCTTCGCACAGACAATGAGTAAACGTGACGTGACAGATAGAATAATGAGGTGGGCAATGTATCTCCAGGAATACGACTATACCGTAGAACACAGAGCAGGAACGCGCATGAAACATGTCGACGCACTCAGCCGTGTATTTTGTTTAATAATCGAAGATTCGTTAAAGTTTAGATTACGAGAAGCACAGGTAGAAGACGAGTGGATTAGGGCTGTTAAAAGGGTATTGGCTAAAGAACAGTACGATGACTATTTTTTGAAAAACGACGTTCTGTACAAAGATCCAGTTAAGGAACTTTTAGTGGTACCTTCCTCAATGGAAGACGAAATTATACGTCTAGCGCATAACCAAGGTCAT
The DNA here is from genome assembly GCA_963971545.1 of Philophylla caesio. Taxonomy (NCBI): domain Eukaryota; kingdom Metazoa; phylum Arthropoda; class Insecta; order Diptera; family Tephritidae; genus Philophylla; species Philophylla caesio. Next base: position 21,135,016 of record OZ020605.1, read on the forward strand.
TTTGCAACTAAAAAGACATAGGACATAGTAGAAAAATTTTATTTTATTCCAAACCTAAGCACTAAAATAAGTAAAATCATAAAAAGTTGTGTAGAATGCATAATATTTCAAACGAAAGTAGGGAAAAAAGAGGGGTTTTTAAACCCGATTGACAAAGGTTGCGAACCCTTGGGCACTTACCACATAGACCATGTAGGACCACTGGAAGAAACGCGTAAGAAGTACAACCACATACTCGTCATAGTAGATGGATTTACGAAATTTGTTTGGTTATACCCAACAAAATCCACAGGTTCAGAAGAGGTCATAGATAGACTAAGGAAGCAATCCGCGGTTTTTGGTAATCCAAGAAGGATTATTACAGATAGGGGAAGTGCGTTTACTTCAACGGCGTTTAAAACATATTGTGAGCAAGAAAAAATACAACATTTACAGATAGCGACAGGGGTTCCACGAGGAAACGGGCAAGTGGAAAGGGTTCACAAGATAGTAATCCCCATGATTTCAAAACTATGCCACAGCGATCCAGCTCACTGGTATAGCCATGTCGACAAAGTTCAGCAAATTATCAATAGCACTGCTCCAAGAAGTACGAAAGCATCACCTTTCAAAATTCTTACGGGGTTAGAAATGCGCAGAAATAATTACCCGGATTTGAGAAAAATCTTCGACGAATTACACATAGAAGAGTTAAACATAGAAAGAGACACAGTTAGAGAACACGCACAAGCAAACATAAATAAAATTCAAACAGAAAATCGTAAAAATTTTAACAAAAGTCGGAAGAAAGAAAGAGAATATAAAATAGGAGAGCTTGTTGCAATAAAGAAGACGCAGTTCGGAACAAATATGAAGCTGAAACCCAAATATCTAGGTCCATACGCGATAACCGCTAAGTTAAGCCATGGGAGATATGAAGTTAAAAAGGTAGGCAACGAGGAAGGACCGAACAAGACAAGTACAGTATGTGAATTTATTAAGCCATGGGGTTCGTCATTCGAGTCGAATAACACATCAGGACGGCCGAATGTGGGAATAGATTCTGACATGGTGGCAACACCAGACAAAACTGGACGAACTCAACGACCGGACGAACTACATGAACGAACGACGAGGACACGACAGAAAAGAAGTGACGTCAGAGTTTAGTCTTAAGTTGTAAACCGGACGAGATAAGTCGAAATCCGCGCTCATAAACATGTACCTATTCATAATTTAATTACATTTAAGATTATCTTCATTTAATTTTATAAACTTTAATAATAATTGTTAAATCGTTTAATAAACAATGAAATTGAAAGCGGTTGATGTTTGAATATGCTATAGACGGTAAAATATGATAATTAAATGTACAGTGCGTACGCGTAAGTATCCACATGTATAATGATAATTTATAATGATAAATAATACAAGCAAATGAATTTCTTTATTTGATAGTTACTTTTCATGATATATGTACATAAGCTGATAGGAAAATAGGATAAAAATGTTCTTAAATTATCAATTAAATTTCTCGCAAAAACGAAGTCAATGGTATTTATCAATAGTAAAGATAAATGATAAATAACAGACCCAAATCTATTTGATTATTTGAAAGTTACTTTTGAGAATATAGGCTTATGATAGGAAAAATATGTTTTTAAATTAACATTTAAATTTCTCGCAAAAACTAAGTCAATGGTTGTCTTATCAATAGTTGTGGGAGCATCATTTCGAATATAATCCAAATTAAACGTATCGCTCATAAATTTCGCCAATCTAGTATTTGAAGTGATTTCTGTGTTAAAATCACCACCAATAAGCAGTAGTTGGCAGCGCTTTCTCTGACTTTACTCTACTTAAATTGTCCCGCCTAAAATAATGCAATAAAATGAACGTCTATTCACGCTACAAACTACTACTACTACACACTCAACCAAACACCACACATATATTTGTTTGGATGTGTTTATAAAATTTTCATTTGAGAAATTTAAATATTAGGAAGATATCAACCAATATGAAATGTATGTCAAACGAAAGCTAACATCTTCATTTGACTACAAAAAAATTTTTAAAAAAATGTATCTCGCCGTTTCCTTATAGTTAAAGAAATAGAGATTACAACAATAACAATCTGACATGGGTGCCCATACCGTAAGGTAAGACGTATTCTACGCCAAAATAAACAAACATTTATATGCAAGGATCAGCACGCCTTAAATGCATTCTAATATAAAGTAAATAACTTGCATACAGTAGTTGCAAATAAAACACAAACAACAACCACACGAACAAGTAGCGGTAGATCAGTTGCTCTTGTTTGTAATTGGTTTGTTTAAGGAAGATGAAATAAACACAACAGCCAACTCGGCTAGCGTAGCACAATATGTAGCGTATTGGCTCTGCAACTTCGAGCGCCCGGGTTCAAAGCCTGAGAGAAGTGGTTATGAAAAATAAATTTAATAAAAAGAAGTCTGATGAGGAAAAGTGGTGACTTCCGAAATAGTACTATAATTTCTACCATTAAAAAACTGTTGTTGTTTTTTCACAAAAATCTTCCATAAACTGGCCTTGAGCTCAATAAAAATTGTAAAATTTACATTTACTAGGCCAACAGAAAAATAAACAAATATTTATATGCAAGACTGAGCACACCTAAATGCATTATAATATAAAGTAAATTACTTGAATGCAGAATTTGCAAATAAAACACAAACAACAACCACACAAACAAGTTAAATAGCGGCAGATCAGTTGCTCTTGTTTGTAGTTGGTTTGTTTAAGGAAGATGAAATAAACACAACAGCCAACTCGGCTAGCGTAGCACAATATGTAGCGTATTGGCTCTGCAACTCCGAGCTCCCGGGTTCAAAGCCTGGGAGAAGTGGTTATGAAAAATAAATTTAATAAAAAGAAGTCTGATGAGGAAATGTGGTGATTTCCGAAATAGTACTATAATTTCTACCATTAGAAAACTGTTGTTGTTTTTTCACAAAAATCTTACATAAACTGGCCTTGAGCTCAATAAAACTTTTAAAATTAACATTTACTAGGCCAACAGAAAAATAAACAAACATTTATATGCAAGGATTAGCACGTCTTAAATGCGTTCTAATATAAAGTAAATTACTTGAATACAGAATTTGAAAATAAAACACAAACAACAACCACACAAACAAGTTAAATAGCGGCAGATCAGTTGCTCTGGTTTGTTTAAGGAAGATGAAATAAAAACAACAGCCAACTCGGCTAGCGTAGCACAATATGTAGCGTATTGGCTCTGCAACTCCGAGCGCCTGGGAGAAGTGGTTATGAAAAATAAATTTAATTAATTTAATAAAAAGAAGTATGATGAGGAAATGTGGTGATATCCGAAATAGTACTATAATTTCTACCGTTAAAAAACTGTTGTTTTTTTTTTCACAAAAATCTTCCATAAACTGGCCTTGAGCTCAATAAAAATTGTAAAATTAACATTTACTAGGCCAACAGAAAAATAAACCAATATTTATATGCAAGGATGAGCACGCCTTAAATGCATTATAATATAAAGTAAATTACTTCAATACAGGACTTGCAAATAAAACACAAACAACAACCACACAAACAAGTTAAATAGCGGCAGATCAGTTGCTCTTGTTTGTAGTTGGTTTGTTTAAGGAAGATGAAATAAACACAATAGCCAACTCGGCTAGCGTAGCACAATATGTAGCGTATTGGCTCTGCAACTCCGAGCTCCCGGGTTCAAAGCCTGGGAGAAGTGGTTATGAAAAATAAATTTAATAAAAAGAAGTCTGATGAGGAAATGTGGTGATTTCCGAAATTTATTTATTTATTTATTTATTTTATTTAAGCCAAGTAGTACAATTAAGTTCTTATAGGCTAAGTAGACATAAGTTAAGTTTAATATGCAGTTATGAAAAAAAGTATAAATATGCTATTTATAAAATAAATTTAGTGAATTCAAAAAGCGATCTTTTGAATATGAAAAATCTATCTCGATAAGTTTAGAGACTCTATTGAACTCAATCAGAGCTCTAGAAATAGGAGCCTTTTGAGCATAAAGAGATTTAAAAACCCCAACATTAAAAATTTCCGAGCTTCTAAGTGCCCTGGCCGGAATATGAAAGAAAATTCTCTCAAGGAGCGGTGTACAGTCCACAGCCCCACGGAGCAAATGGAAAATGAAAGACAAAGATAGTATTGTTCTCCTGTTCTGCAATGATTTCAAGTTTATCAATAAACACCGCGATTCATAGGTTGGGATAGGATCAGAAAATCGAAATTTACGCAATGCAAAATGTAAAAATATTTTTTGGATGCGTTCAATTCTGGCAATGTGGCACATATAATAGGGTGACCAAATGAATGATGCGTACTCAAGTTTGGACCGCACAAAAGACGTATACAAAAGTTTCGGCGTATACGGGTCGGTAAAATCCATACTATAACGCCTAACAAAAGCAAGCATAGCATAAGACTTAGTAATTATGAAATTTATATGACTGACAAAAGTGAACTTCGAGTCAAATATTATTCCCAAGTCTTTAATTTCACTAACTCGAGTCAAAAGCGAGTTTGAGATATGATAAGAGGTATCAATGACATCGATTCGTTTAGAAAAGGTAATTTGGAAACACTTTTTTATGTTCAGGAATAGCTGATTGTTGACGCACCAGTTTCCAACCTTATCTAAGTCCAATTGCATCAATTCAAGGAATAGATTTTAAGATCATCCGCATAAAGCAGAAATTTTGCTGAAGAGAAACAGGAACAAATGTCATTGATAAACAAAACAAAAAATATAGGTCCCAGAATACTACCTTGCGGAACCCCAGAGCAAGCAACGAAAGGAGTAGACTTTACATTATTCACTACAACCACACAACGACGCTTATAAAAGTAAGATGCAATCCATTTCAAAAAAACTGAGTGGAAACCAATGCTGGCCAATTTCTTTATAAGAATTACGTGGGAGACCCGATCAAAAGCTTTGGAGAAATCTGTATAAACGGTATCAACTTGATTACCCGATTTAAAAGCCGCTATACAATCATCAGAGAATACAGTTGATCGGCCCCTAAAAAATCCATGTTGCTCCGGGCACAGCATATTCTTAACAGAAAAAAACAGTTTGTCTTGGATAACGCATTCAAAGAGCTTTGCAGTTGCAGAAAGCTTTGAAATATGCCTATAATTGCTTATATCGTTTTTATTACCACTCTTAAAAATCGGAGTGATGAAAGCTAATTTCCAAGCATCAACAAAGGTACCCGAAGAAAGAGATTTGTTAAAAATTGTCATCAGTGGGTACACTAAAGAACCACACTGCTTGAACAGTATTGCAGACAGACCATCAGCATCAGTGTTTGAAGAGGGTTTAAGTCGAGTAATGCCACTGAGGATATCCTCAAAGGACAATACTAACTTTCCAAAGTCGAGAGATGGTTGAATCTTAAAGGAAACGTTGTCATCACTATCAGACTTCGATGCGAAATTGGACAAAAAAAAACTCGGAAAAAAGGTTAGCGGCATTAGCAGGTGTACTAGCAGTTTTATCGCCGAGGAAAAGATTTGACGGAATGTTAGAAGCAGACTTCTTCGAATTAATAAAATTCCAAAAAGCTTTTGGATTCGATTTTAAGTTTTGTTCAAATCTTAACACATAGTTCCGGTGCAAAAATTTATCCAGACACGTAAATTTCTTATTATACTCTTTATACAAATCGAAATAAGCGGTATTATTACTTTTATTGAATTTACGCAAAAATTTATTTTTCTTATTTCGCAGTTTCATCAAAGCAGCATTGTGCCAGGGCACCTTATATTGCTTATTTGTTACCAAAGGAATTACCCTCATACAAATGTCTACTACAGTAGATTTAAAAGTCTCAAAGCACTCAGTGATGTCAAGATGATGAAACAAGTCATCCCATTTAACGTTTAACAAGAGATTATCCAGTTTCACAAAATCGCACAACTTAAAATTAAAAGAAGTATTGTGATTAGCATAATCAGTATTAGAATATTCATAAAATTCTAAATCAAGTACAAGAGGTACATGATGCTTGTCCGATTTTATAATTGGTGACGTACATTCATTTATGGAAAAATTTATACTTTTGTTTAAAAATATTAAGTCTAGAGTTCGACCAAGATTATTCTGGAAGCAATTAATTTGCATGATATCAATACTTAAGAAGCTATCAACTAAATATATTTCACTAGAGCTATTTACATTACAGGCAATAAGTGCCGATTTCGAGATAGTGTTTGACCATTTCACATTACAAAGATTAAAGTCACCCAGCACGCAAAGATGATCACTGCCCACTTTATTCAATGCCAAGGATGTAACGTTGTCGACGTGAGCTGCATAGAGGTCGTAGGCACTGTTTGGCGGAATATAAGAGGCACAAACAAATATGGAGTCAGCAATTCCACGCACTTTTACACAAAGTTGATCAAGTAGCGCGTTCTCGTTATCAAGCACTACCACAGAAGCATGATGTTTACATTTCACAGCGATAAGAACCCCTCCTCCTCTAAAACATCCAGTTAAATTAGAATTTCTGTCTTTACGAAAGACGTTGTAAATATTAGAGTCAAAGTACTCATCACTAAAAAAGCTTTCGTTTAACCACGTCTCTATGAGGACGATAATGTCATATTCACGATGTGAACTAAATAGTCGCATGAGGTGAGATTTAGTTCTGATCCCAGACATGTTATGCAAAAAATCTTTAGGCGGTTAGGATCTCCGACTGAACCGATCGATTTCCATTGGACATCTGTTAAAAGGGCGAACAACTACATTTGTAGGCCAGAGCTCCGGTGTTAATAGCTTTGAATAGTGATTTGCGTTAACTCCCAATTTGAAGTTAATGCTCTTCAAAGTATTAGGTTGAACACCATTTTTTATAAGGCTGTAACAAGATAAGCAGTTTTTCTCAATACCAGTGCGTTTAGCAATATATTCAATGATATTATCGGCTGTAACTGAAGACGAAAATTGTGATAGGTGCAACCATTTCATTTTCTTTACAACACTCAATTCATTATCGTCACATGAACCAATAACTAATGGTTGCTTTAGTTTGCGACTATAATGTTTTGAGACACTTTTCCACGTGGGGTTTTTATCAGGCATGGAAACATGAGCATTTTCAACAGTTGGCGTTGGCGTTGGCGTTGGCGTTGGCGATGAAATCGGCGTATGCGCAGCAACACTAGCATAAGATGACGTGTTAATTGCATTTGAGTGAGCAGAGCTGGCATATACAGCAATTGCGTTAGTGTCAGCAGATGGTAAAGACGACGATATTGGTGAGTGAGCAGCCCCGTTAGCGAATGACTTTGAAAGCGAAGATACTGGCAATAACGAAGATAAAGCAGCAGCCGGCGGTCGACACACAGGAACAGCAACAGCATCGGATTCGAGAGAACGAGCAGAGCGCGAAGAGCGACTCTTATCAGTGGCCGTAGAGCACACAGTAATGGGTACTGCGGAGATCGCAAAAGTATTTACACTCCCCTTAATATCGCTGCTTGTCGATCGCGGCGCAGAATTGTCGTGGGGAGCACTTGAAGCAGAGGAGACTGATAAAGAAGCAGCATACGAAGCGGAACCCGCACAAGCAGCGGGCAATGAGCAAGCAGTACCAGCTGTGCCAATGTCATCATTCTTGTTGTTAATAGCACTAGTAACAATGTCACTGAGATCTATTAGTTTTGATTTAAAAAACGAAATGTTAGTATCAGAATTGGCGATTTTAGTCTGCATTAAAGTTGTTACTGCATGCAGAGCATCGAACTTTTGCATTAGCTTATTTCTTTCCTCATGCAAAGTATTTACTAACGAGAGCACTCGCGTATTTTCACTACGAAGAGCAGCAATTTCTTTAACAATTTTGAGCAAGGTGTTTTGCTGCTTAATAGCACTTTCATTTGTAGGCCCGATTGCTTTGTTTTTTTGTAAGTCGGATGATGCTGAGTCGACAAAAATTGTTTCTTTCTCAGCCGAAACAAAAGAAGGAGGAGGCGAGCGAATAGAACTACGCCGCTCAGCCATACAGCTTTTACAAAAGAAGGGCTTGTCAGACGCGAGAAAGAATTCTAAATCAGCAGGCAACACACCAACACAGATTAAATGAAAGTACTCTTTGCACTTAGCACACAGCACCTTCGGTTGAGATCGATCAACCTTTTGACCGCAAAAGCAAGGCATGTTAATTCAATTCAATTTCACAAAATAGAATATAGCAATTAAATTAAATTACAAGAGTCACTGTTTCAATATTAGCACTTAACACCATACTAATCCCAAACTAGCATTTTTTTTATTTAAACAAGAAAATTTTTTATTTAATTGTAGAATTAGCAAATATTAGAATAGAAATTGGAGCGATAAAAAAAACACGTCTGCACAGTTGAACGTACCACGTAATAGTACTATAATTTCTACCATTAAAAAACTGTTGTTGTCTTTTCACAAAAGTCTTCCATAAACTGGCCTTGAGCTCAATAAAAATTGTAAAATTAACATTTACTAGGCCAACATAAAAGTAAACAAATATTTATATGCAAGGATGAGCACGCCTTAAATGCATTCTAATATAAAGTAAATTACTTGAATACAGAATTTGCAAATAAAACACAAACAACAACCACACAAAAAAGTTAAATAGCGGCAGATCAGTAGCTCTTGTTTGTAGTTGGTTTGTTTAAGGAAGATGAAATAAACACAACAGCCAACTCGGCTAGCGTAGCACAATATGTAGCGTATTGGCTCTGCAACTCCGAGCGCCCGGGTTCAAAGCCTGGGAGAAGTGGTTATGAAAAATAAATTTAATAAAAAGAAGTCTAATGAGGAAATGTGGTGATTTCCGAAATAGTACTATAATTTCTACCATTAAAAAACTGTTGTTGTTTTTTCACAAAAATCTTCCATAAACTGGCCTTGAGCTCAATAAAAATTGTAAAATTTACATTTACTAGGCCAACAGAAAAATAAACAAATATTTATATGCAAGGATGAGCACGCCTTAAATGCATTCTAATATAAAGTAAATTACTTGAATAAAGAATTTGCAAATAAAACACAAACAACAACCACACAAACAAGTTAAATAGCGGCAGATCAGTTGCTCTTGTTTGTAGTTGGTTTGTTTAAGGAAGATGAAATAAAAACAACAGCCAACTCGGCTAGCGTAGCACAATATGTAGCGTATTGGCTCTGCAACTCCGAGCTCCCGGGTTCAAAGCCAGGGAGAAGTGGTTATGAAAAATAAATTTAATAAAAAGAAGTCTGATGAGGAAATGTGGTGATTTCCGAAATAGTACTATAATTTCTACCATTAAAAAACTGTTGTTGTTTTTTCACAAAAATCTTCTATAAACTGGCCTTGAGCTCAATAAAAATTTTAAAATTTACATTCACTAGGCCAACAGAAAAATAAACAAATATTTATATGCAAGGATGAGCACGCCTTAAATGCATTCTAATATAAAGTAAATTACTTGAATAGAGAATTTGCAAATAAAACACAAACAACAACCACACAAACAAGTTAAATAGCGGCAGATCAGTAGCTCTTGTTTGTAGTTGGTTTGTTTAAGAAACATGAAATAAACACACCAGCCAACTCGGCTAGCGTAGCACAATATGTAGCGTATTGGCTCTGCAACTCCGAGCTCCCGGGTTCAAAGCCAGGGAGAAGTGGTTATGAAAAATAAATTTAATAAAAAGAAGTCTGATGAGGAAATGTGGTGATTTCCGAAATAGTACTATAATTTCTACCATTAAAAAACTGTTGTTGTTTTTTCACAAAAATCTTCCATAAACTGGCCTTGAGCTCAATAAAAATTTTAAAATTAGAATTTACTAGGCCAATAGAAAAATAAACAAACATTTATATGCAAGGATGAGCACGCCTTAAATGCATTCTAATATAAAGTAAATTATTTGAATACAGGATTTGCAAATAAAACACAAACAACAACCACACGAACAAGTAGCGGCAGATCAGTTACTCTTGTTTGTAATTGATTTGTTTAAGGAAGATGAAATAAACACAACAGCCAACTCGGCTAGCGTAGCACAATATGTAGCGTATTGGCTCTGCAACTCCGAGCGCCCGGGTTCAAAGCCTGAGAGAAGTGGTTATGAAAAATAAATTTAATAAAAAGAAGTCTGATGAGGAAATGTGGTGATTTCCGAAATAGTACTATAATTTCTACCATTAAAAAACTGTTGTTGTTTTTTCACAAAAATCTTCCATAAACTGGCCTTGAGCTCAATAAAAATAGTAAAATTTACATTTACTAGGCCAACAGAAAAATAAACAAATATTTATATGCAAGGATGAGCACGCCTTAAATGCATTCTAATATAAAGTAAATTACTTGAATAGAGAATTTGCAAATAAAACACAAACAACAACCACACAAACAAGTTAAATAGCGGCAGATCAGTTGCTCTTGTTTGTAGTTGGTTTGTTTAAGGAAGATGACATAAACACAACAGCCAACTCGGCTAGCGTAGCACAATATGTAGCGTATTGGCTCTGCAACTCCGAGCTCCCGGGTTCAAAACCTGGGAGAAGTGGTTATGAAAAATAAATTTTATTAATTTAATAAAAAGAAGTCTGATGATTAAATGTGGTGATTTCCGAAATAGTACTATAATTTCTACCATTAAAAAACTGTTGTTGTTTTTTCACAAAAATCTTCCATAAACTGGCCTTGAGCTCAATAAAAATTTTAAAATTAACATTTACTAGGCCAACAGAAAAATAAACAAACATTTATATGCAAGGATGAGCACGCCTTAAATGCATTCTAATAAATAGCGGCAGATCAGTTGCTCTTGTTTGTAGTTGGTTTGTTTAAGGAAGATGAAATAAACACAACAGCCAACTCGGCTAGCGTAGCACAATATGTAGCGTATTGGCTCTGCAACTCCGAGCTCCCGGGTTCAAAACCTGGGAGAAGTGGTTATGAAAAATAAATTTTATTAATTTAATAAAAAGAAGTCTGATGAGGAAATGTGGTGATTTCCGAAATAGTACTATAATTTCTACAATTAAAAAACTGTTGTTGTTTTTTCACAAAAATCGTCCATAAACTGGCCTTGAGCTCAATAAAAATTTTAAAATTAACATTTACTAGGCCAACAGAAAAATAAACAAACATTTATATGCAAGGATGAGTACGCCTTAAATGCATTCTAATATAAAGTAAATTACTTCAATACAGGACTTGCAAATAAAACACAAACAACAACCACACAAACAAGTTAAATAGCGGCAGATCAGTTGCTCTTGTTTGTAGTTGGTTTGTTTAAGGAAGATGAAATAAACACAACAGCCAACTCGGCTAGCGTAGCACAATATGTAGCGTATTGGCTCTGCAACTCCGAGCTCCCGGGTTCAAAGCCTGGGAGAAGTGGTTATGAAAAATAAATTTATTTAATTTAATAAAAAGAAGTCTGATGAGGAAATGTGTAATTTTCGAAATAGTACTATAATTTCTACCATTAAAAAACTGTTGTTGTTTTTTCACAAAAATCTTCCATAAACTGGCCTTGAGCTCAATAAAAATTGTAAAATTAACATTTACTAGGCCAAATAAAAAATAAACAAACATTTATATGCAAGGATGAGCACGCCTTAAATGCATTCTAATATAAAGTAAATTACTTGAACACAGAATTTGCAAATAAAACACTAACAACACTACACAAACAAGTTAAATAGCGGCAGATCAGTTGCTCTTGTTTGTAGTTGGTTTGTTTAAGGAAAATGAAATAAACACAACAGCCAACTCTGCTAGCGTAGCACAATATGTAGCGTATTGGCTCTGCAACTCCGAGCTCCCGGGATCAAAGCCTGGGAGAAGTGGGTATGAAAAATAAATTTAATTAATTTAGTAAAAAGAAGTCTGATGAGGAAATGTGGTGATTTAAGAAATAGTACTATAATTTCTACCATTAAAAAACTGTTGTTGTTTTTTCACAAAAATCTTCCATAAACTGGCCTTGAGCTCAATAAAAATTGTAAAATTAACATTTACTAGGCCAAATAAAAAATAAACAAACATTTATATGCAAGGATGAGCACGCCTTAAATGCATTCTAATATAAAGTAAATTACTTGAATAGAGAATATGCAAATAAAACACAAACAACAACCACACAAACAAGTTAAATAGCGGCAGATCAGTTGCTCTTGTTTGTAGTTGGTTTGTTTAAGGAAGATGAAATAAAAACAACAGCCAACTCGGCTAGCGTAGCCCAATATGTAGCGTATTGGCTCTGCAACTCCGAGCTCCCGGGTTCAAAGCCTGGGAGAAGTGGTTATGAAAAATAAATTTAATTAATTTAATAAAAAGAAGTCTGATGAGGAAATGTGGTGATTTCCGAAATAGTACTATAATTTCTACCATTAAAAAACTGTTGTTGTTTTTTCACAAAAATCTTCCATAAACTGGCCTTGAGCTCAATAAAAATTTTAAAATTAACATTTACTAGGCCAACAGAAAAATAAACAAACATTTATATGCAAGGATGAGCACGCCTTAAATGCATTCTAATAAATAGCGGCAGATCAGTTGCTCTTGTTTGTAGTTGGTTTGTTTAAGGAAGATGACATAAACACAACAGCCAACTCGGCTAGCGTAGCACAATATGTAGCGTATTGGCTCTGCAACTCCGAGCTCCCGGGTTCAAAACCTGGGAGAAGTGGTTATGAAAAATAAATTTTATTAATTTAATAAAAAGAAGTCTGATGATTAAATGTGGTGATTTCCGAAATAGTACTATAATTTCTACCATTAAAAAACTGTTGTTGTTTTTTCACAAAAATCTTCCATAAACTGGCCTTGAGCTCAATAAAAATTTTAAAATTAACATTTACTAGGCCAACAGAAAAATAAACAAACATTTATATGCAAGGATGAGCACGCCTTAAATGCATTCTAATAAATAGCGGCAGATCAGTTGCTCTTGTTTGTAGTTGGTTTGTTTAAGGAAGATGAAATAAACACAACAGCCAACTCGGCTAGCGTAGCACAATATGTAGCGTATTGGCTCTGCAACTCCGAGCTCCCGGGTTCAAAACCTGGGAGAAGTGGTTATGAAAAATAAATTTTATTAATTTAATAAAAAGAAGTCTGATGAGGAAATGTGGTGATTTCCGAAATAGTACAATAATTTCTACAATTAAAAAACTGTTGTTGTTTTTTCACAAAAATCGTCCATAAACTGGCCTTGAGCTCAATAAAAATTTTAAAATTAACATTTACTAGGCCAACAGAAAAATAAACAAACATTTATATGCAAGGATGAGTACGCCTTAAATGCATTCTAATATAAAGTAAATTACTTCAATACAGGACTTGCAAATAAAACACAAACAACAACCACACAAACAAGTTAAATAGCGGCAGATCAGTTGCTCTTGTTTGTAGTTGGTTTGTTTAAGGAAGATGAAATAAACACAACAGCCAACTCGGCTAGCGTAGCACAATATGTAGCGTATTGGCTCTGCAACTCCGAGCTCCCGGGTTCAAAGCCTGGGAGAAGTGGTTATGAAAAATAAATTTATTTAATTTAATAAAAAGAAGTCTGATGAGGAAATGTGTAATTTTCGAAATAGTACTATAATTTCTACCATTAAAAAACTGTTGTTGTTTTTTCACAAAAATCTTCCATAAACTGGCCTTGAGCTCAATAAAAATTGTAAAATTAAAATTTACTAGGCCAACAGAAAAAATAAACCAATATTTATATGCAAGGATAAACACGCCTTAAATGCATTATAATATAAAGTAAATTAATTGAATACAGAATTTGCAAATAAAACACAAACAACAACCACACAAACAAGTTAAATAGCGGCAGATCAGTTGCTCTTGTTTGTAGTTGGTTTGTTTAAGGAAGATAAAATAAACACAACAGCCAACTCGGCTAGCGTAGCACAATATGTAGCGTATTGGCTCTGCAACTCCGAGCTCCCGGGTTCAAAGCCTGGGAGAAGTGGTTATGAAAAATTAAATTAATTTAATTTAATAAAAAGAAGTCTGATGAGGAAATGTGGTGATTTCCGAAATAGTACTATAATTTCTACCATTAAAAAACTGGTGTTGTTTTTTCACAAAAATCTTCCATAAACTGGCCTTGAGCTCAATAAAAATTCTAAAATTAACATTTACTAGGCCAACAGAAAAATAAACAAATATTTATATGCAAGGATGAGCACGCCTTAAATGCATTCTAATATAAAGTAAATTACTTGAATACAGAATTTGCAAATTAAACACAAAAGAGTTAAATAGCGGCAGATCAGTTGCTCTTGTTTGTAGCTGGTTTGTTTAAGGAAGATGAAATAAACACAACAGCCAACTCGGCTAGCGTAGCCCAATATGTAGCGTATTGGCTCTGCAACTCCGAGCTCCCGGGTTCAAAGCCTGGGAGAAGTGGTTATGAAAAATAAATTTAATTAATTTAATAAAAAGAAGTCTGATGAGGAAATGTGGTGATTTCCGAAATAGTACTATAATTTCTACCATTAAAAAATTGTTTTTGTTTTTTCACAAAAATCTTCCATAAACTGGCATGGAGGTCAATAAAAATTGTAAAATTAACATTTACTAGGCCAACAGAAAAATAAACAAACATTTACATATATGCAAGGATGAGCTCGCCTTAAATGCATTCTAATATAAAGTAAATTACTTGAATACAGAATTTGCAAATAAAACACAAACAACAACCACACAAACAAGTTAAATAGCGGCAGATCAGTTGCTCTTGTTTGTAGCTGGTTTGTTTAAGGAAGATGAAATAAACACAACAGCCAACTCGGCTAGCGTAGCCCAATATGTAGCGTATTGGCTCTGCAACTCCGAGCTCCCGGGTTCAAAGCCTGGGAGAAGTGGTTATGAAAAATAAATTTAATAAAAAGAAGTCTGATGAGGAAATGTGGTGATTTCCGAAATAGTACTATAATTTCTACCATTAAAAAACTGTTGTTGTTTTTTCACGAAACTCTCCCATAAACTGGCCTTGAGCTCAATAAAAATTGTAAAATTAACATTTACTAGGCCAAAAGAAAAATAAACAAACATTTATATGCAAGGATGAGCACACCTTAAATGCATTCTAATATAAAGTAAATTACTTGAATACAGAATTTGCAAATAAAACACAAACAACAACCACACAAACAAGTTAAATAGCGGCAGATCAGTTGCTCTTGTTTGTAGTTGTTTGTTTAAGGAAGATAAAATAAACACATCAGCCAACTCGGCTAGCGTAGCACAATATGTAGCGTATTGGCTCTGCAACTCCGAGTTCCCGGGTTTAAAGCCTGGGAGAAGTGGTTATGGATAATTAAATTAAAAATTAATTTAATTTAATAAAATATAGTCTGATGAGGAAATGTGGTGATTTCCGAAAAAGTACTATAATTTCTACCATTAAAAAACTGTTGTTGTTCTTTCACAAAAATCTTCCATAAACTGGCCTTGAGCTCAATAAAAATTGTAAAATTAACATTTACTAGGCCAACAGAAAAATAAACAAACATTTACATATATGCAAGGATAAACACGCCTTAAATGCATTCTAATATAAAGTAAATTACTTGAATACAGAATTTGCAAATAAAACACAAACAACAACCACACAAACAAGTTAAATAGCGGCAGATCAGTTGCTCTTGTTTGTAGTTGGTTTGTTTAAGGAACATGAAATAAACACAACAGCCAACTCGGCTAGCGTAGCACAATATGTAGCGTATTGGCTCTGCAACTCCGAGCTCCCGGGTTCAAAGCCTGAGAGAAGTGGTTATGAAAAATAAATTTTATTAATTTAATAAAAAGAAGTCTGATGAGGAAATGTGGTGATTTCCGAAATAGTACTATAATTTCTACCATTAAAAAACTGTTGTTGTTTTTTCTCAAAAATCTTCCATAAACTAGCCTTGAGCTCAATAAAAATTGTAAAATTAACATTTACTAGGCCAACAGAAAAATAAACAAACATTTACATATATGCAAGGATGAACACGCCTTAAATGGATTCTAATATAAAGTAAATTACTTGAATACAGAATTTGCAAATAAAACACAAACAACAACCACACAAACTAGTTAAATAGCGCCAGATCAGTTGCCCTTGTTTGAAGTTGGTTTGTTTAAGGAACATGAAATAAACACAACAGCCAATTCGGCTAGCGTAGCACAATATGTAGCGTATTGGCTCTGCAACTCCGAGCTCCCGGGTTCAAAGCTTGGGAGAAGTGGTTATGAAAAATAAATTTTATTAATTTAATAAAAAGAAGTCTGATGAGGAAATGTGGTGATTTCCGAAATAGTACTATAATTTCTACCATTAAAAACTGTTGTTGTTTTTTCACAAAAATCTTCCATAAACTGGCCTTGAGCTCAATAAAAATTGTAAAAGTAACATTTACTAGGCCAACAAAAAATAAACAAACATTTACATATATGCAAGGATGAGCACGCCTTAAATGCATTCTAATATAAAGTAAATTACTTGAATACAGAATTTGCAAATAAAACACAAACAACAACCACACAAACAAGTTAAATAGCGGCAGATCAGTTGCTCTTGTTTGTAGTTGGTTTGTTTAAAGAAGATGAAATAAACACAACAGCCAACTCGGCTAGCGTAGCACAATATGTAGCGTATTGGCTCTGCAACTCCGAGCTCCCGGGTTCAAAGCCTGGGAGAAGTGGTTATGGAAAATAAATTTAATTAATTTAATAATAAGAAGTCTGATGAAGAAATGTGGTGATATCCGAAATAGTACTATATCTAATTTCTACCATTAAAAAACTGTTGTTGTTTTTTCACAAAAATATTCCATAAACTGGCCTTGAGCTCAATAAAAATTCTAAAATTAACATTTACTAGGCCAAAAGAAAAATAAACAAACATTTACATATATGCAAGGATAAACACGCCTTAAATGCATTCTAATATAAAGTAAATTACTTGAATACAGAATTTGCAAATAAAACACAAACAACAACCACACAAACAAGTTAAATAGCGGCAGATCAGTTGCTCTTGTTTGTAGTTGGTTTGTTTAAGGAACATGAAATAAACACAACAGCCAACTCGGCTAGCGTAGCACAATATGTAGCGTATTGGCTCTGCAACTCCGAGCTCCCGGGTTCAAAGCCTGGGAGAAGTGGTTATGAAAAATAAATTTTATTAATTTAATAAAAAGAAGTCTGATGAGGAAATGTGGTGATTTCCGAAATAGTACTATAATTTCTACCATTAAAAACTGTTGTTGTTTTTTCACAAAAATCTTCCATAAACTGGCCTTGAGCTCAATAAAAATTGTAAAAGTAACATTTACTAGGCCAACAAAAAATAAACAAACATTTACATATATGCAAGGATGAGCACGCCTTAAATGCATTCTAATATAAAGTAAATTACTTGAATACAGAATTTGCAAATAAAACACAAACAACAACACAAACAAGTGAAATAGCGGCAGATCAGTTGCTCTTGTTTGTAGTTGGTTTGTTTAAAGAAGATGAAATAAACACAACAGCCAACTCGGCTAGCGTAGCACAATATGTAGCGTATTCGCTCTGCAACTCCGAGCTCCCGGGTTCAAAGCCTGGGAGAAGTGGTTATGAAAAATAAATTTAATTAATTTAATAATAAGAAGTCTGATGAAGAAATGTGGTGATATCCGAAATAGTACTATATCTAATTTCTACCATTAAAAAACTGTTGTTGTTTTTTCACAAAAATCTTCCATAAACTGGCCTTGAGCTCAATAAAAATTCTAAAATTAACATTTACTAGGCCAACAGAAAAATAAACAAACATTTACATATATGCAAGGATAAACACGCCTTAAATGCATTCTAATATAAAGTAAATTACTTGAATACAGAATTTGCAAATAAAACACAAACAACAACCACACAAACAAGTTAAATAGCGGCAGATCAGTAGCTCTTGTTTGTAGTTGGTTTGTTTAAGGAACATGAAATAAACACAACAGCCAACTCGGCTAGCGTAGCACAATATGTATGTAGCGTATTGGCTCTGCAACTCCGAGCTCCCGGGTTCAAAGCCTGGGAGAAGTGGTTATGAAAAATAAATTTTATTAATTTAATAAAAAGAAGTCTGATGAGGAAATGTGGTGATTTCCGAAATAGTACTATAATTTCTACCATTAAAAAACTGTTGTTGTTTTTTCTCAAAAATCTTCCATAAACTAGCCTTGAGCTCAATAAAAATTGTAAAATTAACATTTACTAGGCCAACAGAAAAATAAACAAACATTTACATATATGCAAGGATGAACACGCCTTAAATGGATTCTAATATAAAGTAAATTACTTGAATACAGAATTTGCAAATAAAACACAAACAACAACCACACAAACTAGTTAAATAGCGCCAGATCAGTTGCCCTTGTTTGAAGTTGGTTTGTTTAAGGAACATGAAATAAACACAACAGCCAATTCGGCTAGCGTAGCACAATATGTAGCGTATTGGCTCTGCAACTCCGAGCTCCGGGTTCAAAGCCTGGGAGAAGTGGTTATGAAAAATTAATTTAATTAATTTAATAAAAAGAAGTCTGATGAGGAAATGTGGTGATTTCCGAAATAGTACTATAATTTCTACCATTAAAAACTGTTGTTATTTTTTCACGAAACTCTTCCATAAACTGGCCTTGAGCTCAATAAAAATTGTAAAATTTACATTTACTAGGCCAATAGAAAATAAACAAACATATATATGCAAGGATGAGCACGCCTTAAATGCATTCTAATATAAAGTAAATTACTTGAATACAGAATTTGCAAATAAAAACACATACAACAACCACACAAACAAGTTAAATAGCGGCAGATCAGTTGCCCTTGCTTGAAGTTGGTTTGTTTAAGGAACATGAAATAAACACAACAGCCAATTCGGCTAGCGTAGCACAATATGTAGCGTATTGGCTCTGCAACTCCGAGGTCCGGGTTCAAAGCCTGGGAGAAGTGGTTATGAAAAATTAATTTAATTAATTTAATAAAAAGAAGTCTGATGAGGAAATTTGGTGATTTCCGAAATAGTACTATAATTTCTACCATTAAAAACTGTTGTTGTTTTTTCACGAAACTCTTCCATAAACTGGCCTTGAGCTCAATAAAAATTGTAAAATTTACATTTACTAGGCCAATAGAAAAATAAACAAACATATATATGCAAGGATGAGCACGCCTTAAATGCATTCTAATATAAAGTAAATTACTTGAATACAGAATTTGCAAATAAAAACACAAACAACAACCACACAAACAAGTTAAATAGCGGCAGATCAGTTGCTCTCGTTTGTAGTTGGTTTGTTTAAGGAACATGAAATAAACACAACAGCCAACTCGGCTAGCGTAGCACAATATGTAGCGTATTGGCTCTGCAGCTCCGAGCTCCCGGGTTCAAAGCCTGGGAGAAGTGGTTATGGAAAATAAATTTTATTAATTTAATAAAAAGAAGTCCGATGAGGAAATGTGGTGATTTCCGAAATAGTACTATAATTTCTACCATTAAAAACTGTTGTTGTTTTTTCACAAAAATCTTCCATAAACTGGCCTTGAGCTCAATAAAAATTGTAAGAGTAACATTTACTAGGCCAACAAAAAATAAACAAACATTTACATATATGCAAGGATGAGCACGCCTTAAATGCATTCTAATATAAAGTAAATTACTTGAATACAGAATTTGCAAATAAAACACAAACAACAACCACACAAACAAGTTAAATAGCGGCAGATCAGTTGCTCTTGTTTGTAGTTGGTTTGTTTAAAGAAGATGAAATAAACACAACAGCCAACTCGGCTAGCGTAGCACAATATGTAGCGTATTGGCTCTGCAACTCCGAGCTCCCGGGTTCAAAGCCTGGGAGAAGTGGTTATGAAAAATAAATTTAATTAATTTAATAATAAGAAGTCTGATGAAGAAATGTGGTGATATCCGAAATAGTACTATATCTAATTTCTACCATTAAAAAACTGTTGTTGTTTTTTCACAAAAATCTTCCATAAACTGGCCTTGAGCTCAATAAAAATTCTAAAATTAACATTTACTAGGCCAACAGAAAAATAAACAAACATTTATATGCAAGGATGAGCACGCCTTAAATGCATTCTAATAAATAGCGGCAGATCAGTTGCTCTTGTTTGTAGTTGGTTTGTTTAAGGAAGATGACATAAACACAACAGCCAACTCGGCTAGCGTAGCACAATATGTAGCGTATTGGCTCTGCAACTCCGAGCTCCCGGGTTCAAAACCTGGGAGAAGTGGTTATGAAAAATAAATTTTATTAATTTAATAAAAAGAAGTCTGATGATTAAATGTGGTGATTTCCGAAATAGTACTATAATTTCTACCATTAAAAAACTGTTGTTGTTTTTTCACAAAAATCTTCCATAAACTGGCCTTGAGCTCAATAAAAATTTTAAAATTAACATTTACTAGGCCAACAGAAAAATAAACAAACATTTATATGCAAGGATGAGCACGCCTTAAATGCATTCTAATATAAAGTAAATTACTTGAATACAGAATTTGCAAATAAAAACACATACAACAACCACACAAACAAGTTAAATAGCGGCAGATCAGTTGCCCTTGCTTGAAGTTGGTTTGTTTAAGGAACATGAAATAAACACAACAGCCAATTCGGCTAGCGTAGCACAATATGTAGCGTATTGGCTCTGCAACTCCGAGCTCCGGGTTCAAAGCCTGGGAGAAGTGGTTATGAAAAATAAATTTAATTAATTTAATAATAAGAAGTCTGATGAAGAAATGTGGTGATACCCGAAATAGTACTATATCTAATTTCTACCATTAAAAAACTGTTGTTGTTTTTTCAAAAAAATCTTCCATAAACTGGCCTTGAGCTCAATAAAAATTCTAAAATTAACATTTACTAGGCCAACAGAAAAATAAACAAACATTTACATATATGCAAGGATAAACACGCCTTAAATGCATTCTAATATAAAGTAAATTACTTGAATACAGAATTTGCAAATAAAACACAAACAACAACCACACAAACAAGTTAAATAGCGGCAGATCAGTTGCTCTTGTTTGTAGTTGGTTTGTTTAAAGAAGATGAAATAAACACAACAGCCAACTCGGCTAGCGTAGCACAATATGTAGCGTATTGGCTCTGCAACTCCGAGCTCCCGGGTTCAAAACCTGGGAGAAGTGGTTATGAAAAATTAATTTAATTAATTTAATAAAAAGAAGTCTGATGAGGAAATTTGGTGATTTCCGAAATAGTACTATAATTTCTACCATTAAAAACTGTTGTTGTTTTTTCACGAAACTCTTCCATAAACTGGCCTTGAGCTCAATAAAAATTGTAAAATTTACATTTACTAGGCCAATAGAAAATAAACAAACATATATATGCAAGGATGAGCACGCCTTAAATGCATTCTAATATAAAGTAAATTACTTGAATACAGAATTTGCAAATAAAAACACATACAACAACCACACAAACAAGTTAAATAGCGGCAGATCAGTTGCCCTTGCTTGAAGTTGGTTTGTTTAAGGAACATGAAATAAACACAACAGCCAATTCGGCTAGCGTAGCACAATATGTAGCGTATTGGCTCTGCAACTCCGAGCTCCGGGTTCAAAGCCTGGGAGAAGTGGTTATGAAAAATAAATTTAATTAATTTAATAATAAGAAGTCTGATGAAGAAATGTGGTGATACCCGAAATAGTACTATATCTAATTTCTACCATTAAAAAACTGTTGTTGTTTTTTCACAAAAATCTTCCATAAACTAGCCTTGAGCTCAATAAAAATTGTAAAATTAACATTTACTAGGCCAACGGAAAAATAAACAAACATTTACATATATGCAAGGATGAACACGCCTTAAATGGATTCTAATATAAAGTAAATTACTTGAATACAGAATTTGCAAATAAAACACAAACAACAACCACACAAACTAGTTAAATAGCGCCAGATCAGTTGCCCTTGTTTGAAGTTGGTTTGTTTAAGGAACATGAAATAAACACAACAGCCAATTCGGCTAGCGTAGGACAATATGTAGCGTATTGGCTCTGCAACTCCGAGCTCCCGGGTTCAAAGCTTGGGAGAAGTGGTTATGAAAAATAAATTTTATTAATTTAATAAAAAGAAGTCTGATGAGGAAATGTGGTGATTTCCGAAATAGTACTATAATTTCTACCATTAAAAACTGTTGTTGTTTTTTCACAAAAATCTTCCATAAACTGTCCTTGAGCTCAATAAAAATTGTAAAAGTAACATTTACTAGGCCAACAAAAAATAAACAAACATTTACATATATGCAAGGATGAGCACGCCTTAAATGCATTCTAATATAAAGTAAATTACTTGAATACAGAATTTGCAAATAAAACACAAACAACAACCACACAAACAAGTTAAATAGCGGCAGATCAGTTGCTCTTGTTTGTAGTTGGTTTGTTTAAAGAAGATGAAATAAACACAACAGCCAACTCGGCTAGCGTAGCACAATATGTAGCGTATTGGCTCTGCAACTCCGAGCTCCCGGGTTCAAAGCCTGGGAGAAGTGGTTATGAAAAATAAATTTAATTAATTTAATAATAAGAAGTCTGATGAAGAAATGTGGTGATATCCGAAATAGTACTATATCTAATTTCTACCATTAAAAAACTGTTGTTGTTTTTTCACAAAAATCTTCCATAAACTGGCCTTGAGCTCAATAAAAATTCTAAAATTAACATTTACTAGGCCAAAAGAAAAATAAACAAACATTTACATATATGCAAGGATAAACACGCCTTAAATGCATTCTAATATAAAGTAAATTACTTGAATACAGAATTTGCAAATAAAACACAAACAACAACCACACAAACAAGTTAAATAGCGGCAGATCAGTTGCTCTTGTTTGTAGTTGGTTTGTTTAAGGAACATGAAATAAACACAACAGCCAACTCGGCTAGCGTAGCACAATATGTAGCGTATTGGCTCTGCAACTCCGAGCTCCCGGGTTCAAAGCCTGGGAGAAGTGGTTATGAAAAATAAATTTTATTAATTTAATAAAAAGAAGTCTGATGAGGAAATGTGGTGATTTCCGAAATAGTACTATAATTTCTACCATTAAAAACTGTTGTTGTTTTTTCACAAAAATCTTCCATAAACTGGCCTTGAGCTCAATAAAAATTGTAAAAGTAACATTTACTAGGCCAACAAAAAATAAACAAACATTTACATATATGCAAGGATGAGCACGCCTTAAATGCATTCTAATATAAAGTAAATTACTTGAATACAGAATTTGCAAATAAAACACAAACAACAACACAAACAAGTTAAATAGCGGCAGATCAGTTGCTCTTGTTTGTAGTTGGTTTGTTTAAAGAAGATGAAATAAACACAACAGCCAACTCGGCTAGCGTAGCACAATATGTAGCGTATTGGCTCTGCAACTCCGAGCTCCCGGGTTCAAAGCCTGGGAGAAGTGGTTATGAAAAATAAATTTAATTAATTTAATAATAAGAAGTCTGATGAAGAAATGTGGTGATATCCGAAATAGTACTATATCTAATTTCTACCATTAAAAAACTGTTGTTGTTTTTTCACAAAAATCTTCCATAAACTGGCCTTGAGCTCAATAAAAATTCTAAAATTAACATTTACTAGGCCAACAGAAAAATAAACAAACATTTACATATATGCAAGGATAAACACGCCTTAAATGCATTCTAATATAAAGTAAATTACTTGAATACAGAATTTGCAAATAAAACACAAACAACAACCACACAAACAAGTTAAATAGCGGCAGATCAGTAGCTCTTGTTTGTAGTTGGTTTGTTTAAGGAACATGAAATAAACACAACAGCCAACTCGGCTAGCGTAGCACAATATGTATGTAGCGTATTGGCTCTGCAACTCCGAGCTCCCGGGTTCAAAGCCTGGGAGAAGTGGTTAGGAAAAATAAATTTTATTAATTTAATAAAAAGAAGTCTGATGAGGAAATGTGGTGATTTCCGAAATAGTACTATAATTTCTACCATTAAAAAACTGTTGTTGTTTTTTCTCAAAAATCTTCCATAAACTAGCCTTGAGCTCAATAAAAATTGTAAAATTAACATTTACTAGGCCAACAGAAAAATAAACAAACATTTACATATATGCAAGGATGAACACGCCTTAAATGGATTCTAATATAAAGTAAATTACTTGAATACAGAATTTGCAAATAAAACACAAACAACAACCACACAAACTAGTTAAATAGCGCCAGATCAGTTGCCCTTGTTTGAAGTTGGTTTGTTTAAGGAACATGAAATAAACACAACAGCCAATTCGGCTAGCGTAGCACAATATGTAGCGTATTGGCTCTGCAACTCCGAGCTCCGGGTTCAAAGCCTCGGAGAAGTGGTTATGAAAAATTAATTTAATTAATTTAATAAAAAGAAGTCTGATGAGGAAATGTGGTGATTTCCGAAATAGTACTATAATTTCTACCATTAAAAACTGTTGTTATTTTTTCACGAAACTCTTCCATAAACTGGCCTTGAGCTCAATAAAAATTGTAAAATTTACATTTACTAGGCCAATAGAAAATAAACAAACATATATATGCAAGGATGAGCACGCCTTAAATGCATTCTAATATAAAGTAAATTACTTGAATACAGAATTTGCAAATAAAAACACATACAACAACCACACAAACAAGTTAAATAGCGGCAGATCAGTTGCCCTTGCTTGAAGTTGGTTTGTTTAAGGAACATGAAATAAACACAACAGCCAATTCGGCTAGCGTAGCACAATATGTAGCGTATTGGCTCTGCAACTCCGAGCTCCGGGTTCAAAGCCTGGGAGAAGTGGTTATGAAAAATTAATTTAATTAATTTAATAAAAAGAAGTCTGATGAGGACATTTGGTGATTTCCGAAATAGTACTATAATTTCTACCATTAAAAACTGTTGTTGTTTTTTCACGAAACTCTTCCATAAACTGGCCTTGAGCTCAATAAAAATTGTAAAATTTACATTTACTAGGCCAATAGAAAAATAAACAAACATATATATGCAAGGATGAGCACGCCTTAAATGCATTCTAATATAAAGTAAATTACTTGAATACAGAATTTGCAAATAAAAACACAAACAACAACCACACAAACAAGTTAAATAGCGGCAGATCAGTTGCTCTCGTTTGTAGTTGGTTTGTTTAAGGAACATGAAATAAACACAACAGCCAACTCGGCTAGCGTAGCACAATATGTAGCGTATTGGCTCTGCAGCTCCGAGCTCCCGGGTTCAAAGCCTGGGAGAAGTGGTTATGGAAAATAAATTTTATTAATTTAATAAAAAGAAGTCCGATGAGGAAATGTGGTGATTTCCGAAATAGTACTATAATTTCTACCAACAGAAAAATAAACAAATATTTATATGCAAGGATGAGCACGCCTTAAATGCATTCTAATATAAAGTAAATTACAACAACCCCACAAACAAGTTAAATAGCGGCAGATCAGTTGCTCTTGTTTGTAGTTGGTTTGTTTAAGGAACATGAAATAAACACAACAGCCAACTCGGCTAGCGTAGCACAATATGTAGCGTATTGGCTCTGCAACTCCGAGCGCCCGGGTTCAAAGCCTGGGAGAAGTGGTTATGGAAAATAAATTTTATTAATTTAATAAAAAGAAGTCTGATGAGGAAATGTGGTGATTTCCGAAATAGTACTATAATTTCTACCAATAAAAAATTGTTGTTGTGTTTTCACAAAAATCTTCCATAAACTGGCCTTGAGCTCAATAAAAATTGTAAAATTAGAATTTACTAGGCCAATAGAAAAATAAACAAACATTTATATGCAAGGATCAGCACGCCTTAAATGCATTCTAATATAAAGTAAATTACTTGCATACAGTAGTTGCAAATAAAACACAAACAACAACACCACGAACAAGTAGCGCTAGATCAGTTGCTCTTGTTTGTAATTGGTTTGTTTAAGGAAGATGAAATAAACACAACAGCCAACTCGGCTAGCGTAGGACAATATGTAGCGTATTGGCTCTGCAACTCCGAGCTCCCGGGTTCAAAGCTTGGGAGAAGTGGTTATGAAAAATAAATTTTATTAATTTAATAAAAAGAAGTCTGATGAGGAAATGTGGTGATTTCCGAAATAGTACTATAATTTCTACCATTAAAAACTGTTGTTGTTTTTTCACAAAAATCTTCCATAAACTGGCCTTGAGCTCAATAAAAATTGTAAAAGTAACATTTACTAGGCCAACAAAAAATAAACAAACATTTACATATACGCAAGGATGAGCACGCCTTAAATGCATTCTAATATAAAGTAAATTACTTGAATACAGAATTTGCAAATAAAACACAAACAACAACCACACAAACAAATTAAATAGCGGCAGATCAGTTGCTCTTGTTTGTAGTTGGTTTGTTTAAAGAAGATGAAATAAACACAACAGCCAACTCGGCTAGCGTAGCACAATATGTAGCGTATTGGCTCTGCAACTCCGAGCTCCCGGGTTCAAAGCCTGGGAGAAGTGGTTATGAAAAATAAATTTAATTAATTTAATAATAAGAAGTCTGATGAAGAAATGTGGTGATACCCGAAATAGTACTATATCTAATTTCTACCATTAAAAAACTGTTGTTGTTTTTTCACAAAAATCTTCCATAAACTGGCCTTGAGCTCAACAAAAATTCTAAAATTAACATTTACTAGGCCAACAGAAAAATAAACAAACATTTACATATATGCAAGGATGAACACGCCTTAAATGGATTCTAATATAAAGTAAATTACTTGAATACAGAATTTGCAAATAAAACACAAACAACAACCACACAAACAAATTAAATAGCGGCAGATCAGTTGCTCTTGTTTGTAGTTGGTTTGTTTAAAGAAGATGAAATAAACACAACAGCCAACTCGGCTAGCGTAGCACAATATGTAGCGTATTGGCTCTGCAACTCCGAGCTCCCGGGTTCAAAGCCTGGGAGAAGTGGTTATGAAAAATAAATTTTATTAATTTAATAAAAAGAAGTCTGATGAGGAAATGTGGTGATTTCCGAAATAGTACTATAATTTCTACCATTAAAAAACTGTTGTTGTTTTTTCTCAAAAATCTTCCATAAACTAGCCTTGAGCTCAATAAAAATTGTAAAATTAACATTTACTAGGCCAACAGAAAAATAAACAAACATTTACATATATGCAAGGATGAACACGCCTTAAATGGATTCTAATATAAAGTAAATTACTTGAATACAGAATTTGCAAATAAAACACAAACAACAACCACACAAACTAGTTAAATAGCGCCAGATCAGTTGCCCTTGTTTGAAGTTGGTTTGTTTAAGGAACATGAAATAAACACTACAGCCAATTCGGCTAGCGTAGCACAATATGTAGCGTATTGGCTCTGCAACTCCGAGCTCCGGGTTCAAAGCCTGGGAGAAGTGGTTATGAAAAATTAATTTAATTAATTTAATAAAAAGAAGTCTGATGAGGAAATGTGGTGATTTCCGAAATAGTACTATAATTTCTACCATTAAAAACTGTTGTTGTTTTTTCACGAAACTCTTCCATAAACTGGCCTTGAGCTCAATAAAAATTGTAAAATTTACATTTACTAGGCCAATAGAAAAATAAACAAACATATATATGCAAGGATGAGCACGCCTTAAATGCATTCTAATATAAAGTAAATTACTTGAATACAGAATTTGCAAATAAAAACACAAACAACAACCACACAAACAAGTTAAATAGCGGCAGATCAGTTGCCCTTGTTTGAAGTTGGTTTGTTTAAGGAACATGAAATAAACACAACAGCCAACTCGGCTAGCGTAGCACAATATGTAGCGTATTGGCTCTGCAACTCCGAGCTCCGGGTTCAAAGCCTGGGAGAAGTGGTTATGAAAAATTAATTTAATTAATTTAATAAAAAGAAGTCTGATGAGGAAATTTGGTGATTTCCGAAATAGTACTATAATTTCTACCATTAAAAACTGTTGTTGTTTTTTCACAAAAATCTTCCATAAACTGGCCTTGAACTCAATAAAAATTGTAAAAGTAACATTTACTAGGCCAACAAAAAATAAACAAATATTTATATGCAAGGATGAGCACGCCTTAAATGCATTCTAATATAAAGTAAATTGCAACAACCCCACAAACAAGTTAAATAGCGGCAGATCAGTTGCTCTTGTTTGTAGTTGGTTTGTTTAAAGAAGATGAAATAAACACAACAGCCAACTCGGCTAGCGTAGCACAATATGTAGCGTATTGGCTCTGCAACTCCGAGCTCCGGGTTCAAAGCCTGGGAGAAGTGGTTATGAAAAATAAATTTAATTAATTTAATAAAAAGAAGTCCGATGAGGAAATGTGGTGATTTCCGAAATAGTACTATAATTTCTACCAACAGAAAAATAAACAAATATTTATATGCAAGGATGAGCACGCCTTAAATGCATTCTAATATAAAGTAAATTACAACAACCCCACAAACAAGTTAAATAGCGGCAGATCAGTTGCTCTTGTTTGTAGTTGGTTTGTTTAAGGAACATGAAATAAACACAACAGCCAACTCGGCTGGCGTAGCACAATATGTAGCGTATTGGCTCTGCAGCTCCAAGCTCCCGGGTTCAAAGCCTGGGAGAAGTGGTTATGGAAAATAAATTTTATTAATTTAATAAAAAGAAGTCCGATGAGGAAATGTGGTGATTTCCGAAATAGTACTATAATTTCTACCAACAGAAAAATAAACAAATATTTATATGCAAGGATGAGCACGCCTTAAATGCATTCTAATATAAAGTAAATTACAACAACCCCACAAACAAGTTAAATAGCGGCAGATCAGTTGCTCTTGTTTGTAGTTGGTTTGTTTAAGGAACATGAAATAAACACAACAGCCAACTCGGCTAGCGTAGCACAATATGTAGCGTATTGGCTCTGCAACTCCGAGCGCCCGGGTTCAAAGCCTGGGAGAAGTGGTTATGGAAAATAAATTTTATTAATTTAATAAAAAGAAGTCTGATGAGGAAATGTGGTGATTTCCGAAATAGTACTATAATTTCTACCAATAAAAAATTGTTGTTGTGTTTTCACAAAAATCTTCCATAAACTGGCCTTGAGCTCAATAAAAATTGTAAAATTAGAATTTACTAGGCCAATAGAAAAATAAACAAACATTTATATGCAAGGATCAGCACGCCTTAAATGCATTCTAATATAACGAAATTTCTTGCATACAGTAGTTGCAAATAAAACACAAACAACAACACCACGAACAAGTAGCGCTAGATCAGTTGCTCTTGTTTGTAATTGGTTTGTTTAAGGAAGATGAAATAAACACAACAGCCAACTCGGCTAGCGTAGGACAATATGTAGCGTATTGGCTCTGCAACTCCGAGCTCCCGGGTTCAAAGCTTGGGAGAAGTGGTTATGAAAAATAAATTTTATTAATTTAATAAAAAGAAGTCTGATGAGGAAATGTGGTGATTTCCGAAATAGTACTATAATTTCTACCATTAAAAACTGTTGTTGTTTTTTCACAAAAATCTTCCATAAACTGGCCTTGAGCTCAATAAAAATTGTAAAAGTAACATTTACTAGGCCAACAAAAAATAAACAAACATTTACATATACGCAAGGATGAGCACGCCTTAAATGCATTCTAATATAAAGTAAATTACTTGAATACAGAATTTGCAAATAAAACACAAACAACAACCACACAAACAAATTAAATAGCGGCAGATCAGTTGCTCTTGTTTGTAGATAGTTGGTTTGTTTAAAGAAGATGAAATAAACACAACAGCCAACTCGGCTAGCGTAGCACAATATGTAGCGTATTGGCTCTGCAACTCCGAGCTCCCGGGTTCAAAGCCTGGGAGAAGTGGTTATGAAAAATAAATTTAATTAATTTAATAATAAGAAGTCTGATGAAGAAATGTGGTGATACCCGAAATAGTACTATATCTAATTTCTACCATTAAAAAACTGTTGTTGTTTTTTCACAAAAATCTTCCATAAACTGGCCTTGAGCTCAATAAAAATTCTAAAATTAACATTTACTAGGCCAACAGAAAAATAAACAAACATTTACATATATGCAAGGATAAACACGCCTTAAATGCATTCTAATATAAAGTAAATTACTTGAATACAGAATTTGCAAATAAAACACAAACAACAACCACACAAACAAGTTAAATAGCGGCAGATCAGTTGCTCTTGTTTGTAGTTGGTTTGTTTAAGGAAGATAAAATAAACACAACAGCCAACTCGGCTAGCGTAGCACAATATGTAGCGTATTGGCTCTGCAACTCCGAGCTCCCGGGTTCAAAGCCTGAGAGAAGTGGTTATGAAAAATAAATTTTATTAATTTAATAAAAAGAAGTCTGATGAGGAAATGTGGTGATTTCCGAAATAGTACTATAATTTCTACCATTAAAAAACTATTGTTGTTTTTTCTCAAAAATCTTCCATAAACTAGCCTTGAGCTCAATAAAAATTGTAAAATTAACATTTACTAGGCCAACAGAAAAATAAACAAACATTTACATATATGCAAGGATGAACACGCCTTAAATGGATTCTAATATAAAGTAAATTACTTGAATACAGAATTTGCAAATAAAACACAAACAACAACCACACAAACTAGTTAAATAGCGCCAGATCAGTTGCCCTTGTTTGAAGTTGGTTTGTTTAAGGAACATGAAATAAACACTACAGCCAATTCGGCTAGCGTAGCACAATATGTAGCGTATTGGCTCTGCAACTCCGAGCTCCGGGTTCAAAGCCTGGGAGAAGTGGTTATGAAAAATTAATTTAATTAATTTAATAAAAAGAAGTCTGATGAGGAAATGTGGTGATTTCCGAAATAGTACTATAATTTCTACCATTAAAAACTGTTGTTGTTTTTTCACGAAACTCTTCCATAAACTGGCCTTGAGCTCAATAAAAATTGTAAAATTTACATTTACTAGGCCAATAGAAAAATAAACAAACATATATATGCAAGGATGAGCACGCCTTAAATGCATTCTAATATAAAGTAAATTACTTGAATACAGAATTTGCAAATAAAAACACAAACAACAACCACACAAACAAGTTAAATAGCGGCAGATCAGTTGCCCTTGTTTGAAGTTGGTTTGTTTAAGGAACATGAAATAAACACAACAGCCAATTCGGCTAGCGTAGCACAATATGTAGCGTATTGGCTCTGCAACTCCGAGCTCCGGGTTCAAAGCCTGGGAGAAGTGGTTATGAAAAATTAATTTAATTAATTTAATAAAAAGAAGTCTGATGAGGAAATTTGGTGATTTCCGAAATAGTACTATAATTTCTACCATTAAAAACTGTTGTTGTTTTTTCACGAAACTCTTCCATAAACTGGCCTTGAGCTCAATAAAAATTGTAAAATTTACATTTACTAGGCCAATAGAAAAATAAACAAACATATATATGCAAGGATGAGCACGCCTTAAATGCATTCTAATATAAAGTAAATTACTTGAATACAGAATTTGCAAATAAAAACACAAACAACAACCACACAAACAAGTTAAATAGCGGCAGATCAGTTGCTCTCGTTTGTAGTTGGTTTGTTTAAGGAACATGAAATAAACACAACAGCCAACTCGGCTAGCGTAGCACAATATGTAGCGTATTGGCTCTGCAGCTCCGAGCTCCCGGGTTCAAAGCCTGGGAGAAGTGGTTATGGAAAATAAATTTTATTAATTTAATAAAAAGAAGTCCGATGAGGAAATGTGGTGATTTCCGAAATAGTACTATAATTTCTACCAACAGAAAAATAAACAAATATTTATATGCAAGGATGAGCACGCCTTAAATGCATTCTAATATAAAGTAAATTACAACAACCCCACAAACAAGTTAAATAGCGGCAGATCAGTTGCTCTTGTTTGTAGTTGGTTTGTTTAAGGAACATGAAATAAACACAACAGCCAACTCGGCTAGCGTAGCACAATATGTAGCGTATTGGCTCTGCAACTCCGAGCGCCCGGGTTCAAAGCCTGGGAGAAGTGGTTATGGAAAATAAATTTTATTAATTTAATAAAAAGAAGTCTGATGAGGAAATGTGGTGATTTCCGAAATAGTACTATAATTTCTACCAATAAAAAATTGTTGTTGTGTTTTCACAAAAATCTTCCATAAACTGGCCTTGAGCTCAATAAAAATTGTAAAATTAGAATTTACTAGGCCAATAGAAAAATAAACAAACATTTATATGCAAGGATCAGCACGCCTTAAATGCATTCTAATATAAAGTAAATTACTTGCATACAGTAGTTGCAAATAAAACACAAACAACAACACCACGAACAAGTAGCGCTAGATCAGTTGCTCTTGTTTGTAATTGGTTTGTTTAAGGAAGATGAAATAAACACAACAGCCAACTCGGCTAGCGTAGGACAATATGTAGCGTATTGGCTCTGCAACTCCGAGCTCCCGGGTTCAAAGCTTGGGAGAAGTGGTTATGAAAAATAAATTTTATTAATTTAATAAAAAGAAGTCTGATGAGGAAATGTGGTGATTTCCGAAATAGTACTATAATTTCTACCATTAAAAACTGTTGTTGTTTTTTCACAAAAATCTTCCATAAACTGGCCTTGAGCTCAATAAAAATTGTAAAAGTAACATTTACTAGGCCAACAAAAAATAAACAAACATTTACATATACGCAAGGATGAGCACGCCTTAAATGCATTCTAATATAAAGTAAATTACTTGAATACAGAATTTGCAAATAAAACACAAACAACAACCACACAAACAAATTAAATAGCGGCAGATCAGTTGCTCTTGTTTGTAGTTGGTTTGTTTAAAGAAGATGAAATAAACACAACAGCCAACTCGGCTAGCGTAGCACAATATGTAGCGTATTGGCTCTGCAACTCCGAGCTCCCGGGTTCAAAGCCTGGGAGAAGTGGTTATGAAAAATAAATTTAATTAATTTAATAATAAGAAGTCTGATGAAGAAATGTGGTGATACCCGAAATAGTACTATATCTAATTTCTACCATTAAAAAACTGTTGTTGTTTTTTCACAAAAATCTTCCATAAACTGGCCTTGAGCTCAACAAAAATTCTAAAATTAACATTTACTAGGCCAACAGAAAAATAAACAAACATTTACATATATGCAAGGATAAACACGCCTTAAATGCATTCTAATATAAAGTAAATTACTTGAATACAGAATTTGCAAATAAAACACAAACAACAACCACACAAACAAGTTAAATAGCGGCAGATCAGTTGCTCTTGTTTGTAGTTGGTTTGTTTAAGGAAGATAAAATAAACACAACAGCCAACTCGGCTAGCGTAGCACAATATGTAGCGTATTGGCTCTGCAACTCCGAGCTCCCGGGTTCAAAGCCTGGGAGAAGTGGTTATGAAAAATAAATTTTATTAATTTAATAAAAAGAAGTCTGATGAGGAAATGTGGTGATTTCCGAAATAGTACTATAATTTCTACCATTAAAAAACTGTTGTTGTTTTTTCTCAAAAATCTTCCATAAACTAGCCTTGAGCTCAATAAAAATTGTAAAATTAACATTTACTAGGCCAACAGAAAAATTAACAAACATTTACATATATGCAAGGATGAACACGCCTTAAATGGATTCTAATATAAAGTAAATTACTTGAATACAGAATTTGCAAATAAAACACAAACAACAACCACACAAACTAGTTAAATAGCGCCAGATCAGTTGCCCTTGTTTGAAGTTGGTTTGTTTAAGGAACATGAAATAAACACTACAGCCAATTCGGCTAGCGTAGCACAATATGTAGCGTATTGGCTCTGCAACTCCGAGCTCCGGGTTCAAAGCCTGGGAGAAGTGGTTATGAAAAATTAATTTAATTAATTTAATAAAAAGAAGTCTGATGAGGAAATGTGGTGATTTCCGAAATAGTACTATAATTTCTACCATTAAAAACTGTTGTTGTTTTTTCACGAAACTCTTCCATAAACTGGCCTTGAGCTCAATAAAAATTGTAAAATTTACATTTACTAGGCCAATAGAAAAATAAACAAACATATATATGCAAGGATGAGCACGCCTTAAATGCATTCTAATATAAAGTAAATTACTTGAATACAGAATTTGCAAATAAAAACACAAACAACAACCACACAAACAAGTTAAATAGCGGCAGATCAGTTGCCCTTGTTTGAAGTTGGTTTGTTTAAGGAACATGAAATAAACACAACAGCCAATTCGGCTAGCGTAGCACAATATGTAGCGTATTGGCTCTGCAACTCCGAGCTCCGGGTTCAAAGCCTGGGAGAAGTGGTTATGAAAAATTAATTTAATTAATTTAATAAAAAGAAGTCTGATGAGGAAATTTGGTGATTTCCGAAATAGTACTATAATTTCTACCATTAAAAACTGTTGTTGTTTTTTCACAAAAATCTTCCATAAACTGGCCTTGAGCTCAATAAAAATTGTAAAAGTAACATTTACTAGGCCAACAAAAAATAAACAAATATTTATATGCAAGGATGAGCACGCCTTAAATGCATTCTAATATAAAGTAAATTGCAACAACCCCACAAACAAGTTAAACAGCGGCAGATCAGTTGCTCTTGTTTGTAGTTGGTTTGTTTAAAGAAGATGAAATAAACACAACAGCCAACTCGGCTAGCGTAGCACAATATGTAGCGTATTGGCTCTGCAACTCCGAGCTCCGGGTTCAAAGCCTGGGAGAAGTGGTTATGAAAAATAAATTTAATTAATTTAATAAAAAGAAGTCCGATGAGGAAATGTGGTGATTTCCGAAATAGTACTATAATTTCTACCAACAGAAAAATAAACAAATATTTATATGCAAGGATGAGCACGCCTTAAATGCATTCTAATATAAAGTAAATTACAACAACCCCACAAACAAGTTAAATAGCGGCAGATCAGTTGCTCTTGTTTGTAGTTGGTTTGTTTAAGGAACATGAAATAAACACAACAGCCAACTCGGCTAGCGTAGCACAATATGTAGCGTATTGGCTCTGCAGCTCCGAGCTCCCGGGTTCAAAGCCTGGGAGAAGTGGTTATGGAAAATAAATTTTATTAATTTAATAAAAAGAAGTCCGATGAGGAAATGTGGTGATTTCCGAAATAGTACTATAATTTCTACCAACAGAAAAATAAACAAATATTTATATGCAAGGATGAGCACGCCTTAAATGCATTCTAATATAAAGTAAATTACAACAACCCCACAAACAAGTTAAATAGCGGCAGATCAGTTGCTCTTGTTTGTAGTTGGTTTGTTTAAGGAACATGAAATAAACACAACAGCCAACTCGGCTAGCGTAGCACAATATGTAGCGTATTGGCTCTGCAACTCCGAGCGCCCGGGTTCAAAGCCTGGGAGAAGTGGTTATGGAAAATAAATTTTATTAATTTAATAAAAAGAAGTCTGATGAGGAAATGTGGTGATTTCCGAAATAGTACTATAATTTCTACCAATAAAAAATTGTTGTTGTGTTTTCACAAAAATCTTCCATAAACTGGCCTTGAGCTCAATAAAAATTGTAAAATTAGAATTTACTAGGCCAATAGAAAAATAAACAAACATTTATATGCAAGGATCAGCACGCCTTAAATGCATTCTAATATAAAGTAAATTTCTTGCATACAGTAGTTGCAAATAAAACACAAACAACAACACCACGAACAAGTAGCGCTAGATCAGTTGCTCTTGTTTGTAATTGGTTTGTTTAAGGAAGATGAAATAAACACAACAGCCAACTCGGCTAGCGTAGGACAATATGTAGCGTATTGGCTCTGCAACTCCGAGCTCCCGGGTTCAAAGCTTGGGAGAAGTGGTTATGAAAAATAAATTTTATTAATTTAATAAAAAGAAGTCTGATGAGGAAATGTGGTGATTTCCGAAATAGTACTATAATTTCTACCATTAAAAACTGTTGTTGTTTTTTCACAAAAATCTTCCATAAACTGGCCTTGAGCTCAATAAAAATTGTAAAAGTAACATTTACTAGGCCAACAAAAAATAAACAAACATTTACATATACGCAAGGATGAGCACGCCTTAAATGCATTCTAATATAAAGTAAATTACTTAAATACAGAATTTGCAAATAAAACACAAACAACAACCACACAAACAAATTAAATAGCGGCAGATCAGTTGCTCTTGTTTGTAGTTGGTTTGTTTAAAGAAGATGAAATAAACACAACAGCCAACTCGGCTAGCGTAGCACAATATGTAGCGTATTGGCTCTGCAACTCCGAGCTCCCGGGTTCAAAGCCTGGGAGAAGTGGTTATGAAAAATAAATTTAATTAATTTAATAATAAGAAGTCTGATGAAGAAATGTGGTGATACCCGAAATAGTACTATATCTAATTTCTACCATTAAAAAACTGTTGTTGTTTTTTCACAAAAATCTTCCATAAACTGGCCTTGAGCTCAATAAAAATTCTAAAATTAACATTTACTAGGCCAACAGAAAAATAAACAAACATTTACATATATGCAAGGATAAACACGCCTTAAATGCATTCTAATATAAAGTAAATTACTTGAATACAGAATTTGCAAATAAAACACAAACAACAACCACACAAACAAGTTAAATAGCGGCAGATCAGTTGCTCTTGTTTGTAGTTGGTTTGTTTAAGGAAGATAAAATAAACACAACAGCCAACTCGGCTAGCGTAGCACAATATGTAGCGTATTGGCTCTGCAACTCCGAGCTCCCGGGTTCAAAGCCTGGGAGAAGTGGTTATGAAAAATAAATTTTATTAATTTAATAAAAAGAAGTCTGATGAGGAAATGTGGTGATTTCCGAAATAGTACTATAATTTCTACCATTAAAAAACTGTTGTTGTTTTTTCTCAAAAATCTTCCATAAACTAGCCTTGAGCTCAATAAAAATTGTAAAATTAACATTTACTAGGCCAACAGAAAAATAAACAAACATTTACATATATGCAAGGATGAACACGCCTTAAATGGATTCTAATATAAAGTAAATTACTTGAATACAGAATTTGCAAATAAAACACAAACAACAACCACACAAACTAGTTAAATAGCGCCAGATCAGTTCCCTTGTTTGAAGTTGGTTTGTTTAAGGAACATGAAATAAACACTACAGCCAATTCGGCTAGCGTAGCACAATATGTAGCGTATTGGCTCTGCAACTCCGAGCTCCGGGTTCAAAGCCTGGGAGAAGTGGTTATGAAAAATTAATTTAATTAATTTAATAAAAAGAAGTCTGATGAGGAAATGTGGTGATTTCCGAAATAGTACTATAATTTCTACCATTAAAAACTGTTGTTGTTTTTTCACGAAACTCTTCCATAAACTGGCCTTGAGCTCAATAAAAATTGTAAAATTTACATTTACTAGGCCAATAGAAAAATAAACAAACATATATATGCAAGGATGAGCACGCCTTAAATGCATTCTAATATAAAGTAAATTACTTGAATACAGAATTTGCAAATAAAAACACAAACAACAACCACACAAACAAGTTAAATAGCGGCAGATCAGTTGCCCTTGTTTGAAGTTGGTTTGTTTAAGGAACATGAAATAAACACAACAGCCAATTCGGCTAGCGTAGCACAATATGTAGCGTATTGGCTCTGCAACTCCGAGCTCCGGGTTCAAAGCCTGGGAGAAGTGGTTATGAAAAATTAATTTAATTAATTTAATAAAAAGAAGTCTGATGAGGAAATTTGGTGATTTCCGAAATAGTACTATAATTTCTACCATTAAAAACTGTTGTTGTTTTTTCACAAAAATCTTCCATAAACTGGCCTTGAGCTCAATAAAAATTGTAAAAGTAACATTTACTAGGCCAACAAAAAATAAACAAATATTTATATGCAAGGATGAGCACGCCTTAAATGCATTCTAATATAAAGTAAATTGCAACAACCCCACAAACAAGTTAAATAGCGGCAGATCAGTTGCTCTTGTTTGTAGTTGGTTTGTTTAAAGAAGATGAAATAAACACAACAGCCAACTCGGCTAGCGTAGCACAATATGTAGCGTATTGGCTCTGCAACTCCGAGCTCCGGGTTCAAAGCCTGGGAGAAGTGGTTATGAAAAATAAATTTAATTAATTTAATAAAAAGAAGTCCGATGAGGAAATGTGGTGATTTCCGAAATAGTACTATAATTTCTACCAACAGAAAAATAAACAAATATTTATATGCAAGGATGAGCACGCCTTAAATGCATTCTAATATAAAGTAAATTACAACAACCCCACAAACAAGTTAAATAGCGGCAGATCAGTTGCTCTTGTTTGTAGTTGGTTTGTTTAAGGAACATGAAATAAACACAACAGCCAACTCGGCTAGCGTAGCACAATATGTAGCGTATTGGCTCTGCAGCTCCGAGCTCCCGGGTTCAAAGCCTGGGAGAAGTGGTTATGGAAAATAAATTTTATTAATTTAATAAAAAGAAGTCCGATGAGGAAATGTGGTGATTTCCGAAATAGTACTATAATTTCTACCAACAGAAAAATAAACAAATATTTATATGCAAGGATGAGCACGCCTTAAATGCATTCTAATATAAAGTAAATTACAACAACCCCACAAACAAGTTAAATAGCGGCAGATCAGTTGCTCTTGTTTGTAGTTGGTTTGTTTAAGGAACATGAAATAAACACAACAGCCAACTCGGCTAGCGTAGCACAATATGTAGCGTATTGGCTCTGCAGCTCCGAGCTCCCGGGTTCAAAGCCTGGGAGAAGTGGTTATGGAAAATAAATTTTATTAATTTAATAAAAAGAAGTCCGATGAGGAAATGTGGTGATTTCCGAAATAGTACTATAATTTCTACCAACAGAAAAATAAACAAATATTTATATGCAAGGATGAGCACGCCTTAAATGCATTCTAATATAAAGTAAATTACAACAACCCCACAAACAAGTTAAATAGCGGCAGATCAGTTGCTCTTGTTTGTAGTTGGTTTGTTTAAGGAACATGAAATAAACACAACAGCCAACTCGGCTAGCGTAGCACAATATGTAGCGTATTGGCTCTGCAACTCCGAGCGCCCGGGTTCAAAGCCTGGGAGAAGTGGTTATGGAAAATAAATTTTATTAATTTAATAAAAAGAAGTCTGATGAGGAAATGTGGTGATTTCCGAAATAGTACTATAATTTCTACCAATAAAAAATTGTTGTTGTGTTTTCACAAAAATCTTCCATAAACTGGCCTTGAGCTCAATAAAAATTGTAAAATTAGAATTTACTAGGCCAATAGAAAAATAAACAAACATTTATATGCAAGGATCAGCACGCCTTAAATGCATTCTAATATAAAGTAAATTTCTTGCATACAGTAGTTGCAAATAAAACACAAACAACAACACCACGAACAAGTAGCGCTAGATCAGTTGCTCTTGTTTGTAATTGGTTTGTTTAAGGAAGATGAAATAAACACAACAGCCAACTCGGCTAGCGTAGGACAATATGTAGCGTATTGGCTCTGCAACTCCGAGCTCCCGGGTTCAAAGCTTGGGAGAAGTGGTTATGAAAAATAAATTTTATTAATTTAATAAAAAGAAGTCTGATGAGGAAATGTGGTGATTTCCGAAATAGTACTATAATTTCTACCATTAAAAACTGTTGTTGTTTTTTCACAAAAATCTTCCATAAACTGGCCTTGAGCTCAATAAAAATTGTAAAAGTAACATTTACTAGGCCAACAAAAAATAAACAAACATTTACATATACGCAAGGATGAGCACGCCTTAAATGCATTCTAATATAAAGTAAATTACTTAAATACAGAATTTGCAAATAAAACACAAACAACAACCACACAAACAAATTAAATAGCGGCAGATCAGTTGCTCTTGTTTGTAGTTGGTTTGTTTAAAGAAGATGAAATAAACACAACAGCCAACTCGGCTAGCGTAGCACAATATGTAGCGTATTGGCTCTGCAACTCCGAGCTCCCGGGTTCAAAGCCTGGGAGAAGTGGTTATGAAAAATAAATTTAATTAATTTAATAATAAGAAGTCTGATGAAGAAATGTGGTGATACCCGAAATAGTACTATATCTAATTTCTACCATTAAAAAACTGTTGTTGTTTTTTCACAAAAATCTTCCATAAACTGGCCTTGAGCTCAATAAAAATTCTAAAATTAACATTTACTAGGCCAACAGAAAAATAAACAAACATTTACATATATGCAAGGATAAACACGCCTTAAATGCATTCTAATATAAAGTAAATTACTTGAATACAGAATTTGCAAATAAAACACAAACAACAACCACACAAACAAGTTAAATAGCGGCAGATCAGTTGCTCTTGTTTGTAGTTGGTTTGTTTAAGGAAGATAAAATAAACACAACAGCCAACTCGGCTAGCGTAGCACAATATGTAGCGTATTGGCTCTGCAACTCCGAGCTCCCGGGTTCAAAGCCTGGGAGAAGTGGTTATGAAAAATAAATTTTATTAATTTAATAAAAAGAAGTCTGATGAGGAAATGTGGTGATTTCCGAAATAGTACTATAATTTCTACCATTAAAAAACTGTTGTTGTTTTTTCTCAAAAATCTTCCATAAACTAGCCTTGAGCTCAATAAAAATTGTAAAATTAACATTTACTAGGCCAACAGAAAAATAAACAAACATTTACATATATGCAAGGATGAACACGCCTTAAATGGATTCTAATATAAAGTAAATTACTTGAATACAGAATTTGCAAATAAAACACAAACAACAACCACACAAACTAGTTAAATAGCGCCAGATCAGTTCCCTTGTTTGAAGTTGGTTTGTTTAAGGAACATGAAATAAACACTACAGCCAATTCGGCTAGCGTAGCACAATATGTAG
Organism: Philophylla caesio; assembly: GCA_963971545.1. NCBI lineage: Eukaryota > Metazoa > Arthropoda > Insecta > Diptera > Tephritidae > Philophylla > Philophylla caesio. The sequence continues at coordinate 21,175,962 of OZ020605.1, forward strand.
CGTATTGGCTCTGCAACTCCGAGCTCCGGGTTCAAAGCCTGGGAGAAGTGGTTATGAAAAATTAATTTAATTAATTTAATAAAAAGAAGTCTGATGAGGAAATGTGGTGATTTCCGAAATAGTACTATAATTTCTACCATTAAAAACTGTTGTTGTTTTTTCACGAAACTCTTCCATAAACTGGCCTTGAGCTCAATAAAAATTGTAAAATTTACATTTACTAGGCCAATAGAAAAATAAACAAACATATATATGCAAGGATGAGCACGCCTTAAATGCATTCTAATATAAAGTAAATTACTTGAATACAGAATTTGCAAATAAAAACACAAACAACAACCACACAAACAAGTTAAATAGCGGCAGATCAGTTGCCCTTGTTTGAAGTTGGTTTGTTTAAGGAACATGAAATAAACACAACAGCCAATTCGGCTAGCGTAGCACAATATGTAGCGTATTGGCTCTGCAACTCCGAGCTCCGGGTTCAAAGCCTGGGAGAAGTGGTTATGAAAAATTAATTTAATTAATTTAATAAAAAGAAGTCTGATGAGGAAATTTGGTGATTTCCGAAATAGTACTATAATTTCTACCATTAAAAACTGTTGTTGTTTTTTCACAAAAATCTTCCATAAACTGGCCTTGAGCTCAATAAAAATTGTAAAAGTAACATTTACTAGGCCAACAAAAAATAAACAAATATTTATATGCAAGGATGAGCACGCCTTAAATGCATTCTAATATAAAGTAAATTGCAACAACCCCACAAACAAGTTAAATAGCGGCAGATCAGTTGCTCTTGTTTGTAGTTGGTTTGTTTAAAGAAGATGAAATAAACACAACAGCCAACTCGGCTAGCGTAGCACAATATGTAGCGTATTGGCTCTGCAACTCCGAGCTCCGTGTTCAAAGCCTGGGAGAAGTGGTTATGAAAAATAAATTTAATTAATTTAATAAAAAGAAGTCCGATGAGGAAATGTGGTGATTTCCGAAATAGTACTATAATTTCTACCAACAGAAAAATAAACAAATATTTATATGCAAGGATGAGCACGCCTTAAATGCATTCTAATATAAAGTAAATTACAACAACCCCACAAACAAGTTAAATAGCGGCAGATCAGTTGCTCTTGTTTGTAGTTGGTTTGTTTAAGGAACATGAAATAAACACAACAGCCAACTCGGCTAGCGTAGCACAATATGTAGCGTATTGGCTCTGCAGCTCCGAGCTCCCGGGTTCAAAGCCTGGGAGAAGTGGTTATGGAAAATAAATTTTATTAATTTAATAAAAAGAAGTCCGATGAGGAAATGTGGTGATTTCCGAAATAGTACTATAATTTCTACCAACAGAAAAATAAACAAATATTTATATGCAAGGATGAGCACGCCTTAAATGCATTCTAATATAAAGTAAATTACAACAACCCCACAAACAAGTTAAATAGCGGCAGATCAGTTGCTCTTGTTTGTAGTTGGTTTGTTTAAGGAACATGAAATAAACACAACAGCCAACTCGGCTAGCGTAGCACAATATGTAGCGTATTGGCTCTGCAACTCCGAGCGCCCGGGTTCAAAGCCTGGGAGAAGTGGTTATGGAAAATAAATTTTATTAATTTAATAAAAAGAAGTCTGATGAGGAAATGTGGTGATTTCCGAAATAGTACTATAATTTCTACCAATAAAAAATTGTTGTTGTGTTTTCACAAAAATCTTCCATAAACTGGCCTTGAGCTCAATAAAAATTGTAAAATTAGAATTTACTAGGCCAATAGAAAAATAAACAAACATTTATATGCAAGGATCAGCACGCCTTAAATGCATTCTAATATAAAGTAAATTACTTGCATACAGTAGTTGCAAATAAAACACAAACAACAACACCACGAACAAGTAGCGCTAGATCAGTTGCTCTTGTTTGTAATTGGTTTGTTTAAGGAAGATGAAATAAACACAACAGCCAACTCGGCTAGCGTAGCACAATATGTAGCGTATTGGCTCTGCAACTCCGAGCTCCCGGGTTCAAAGCTTGGGAGAAGTGGTTATGAAAAATAAATTTTATTAATTTAATAAAAGGAAGTCTGATGAGGAAATGTGGTGATTTCCGAAATAGTACTATAATTTCTACCATTAAAAACTGTTGTTGTTTTTTCACAAAAATCTTCCATAAACTGGCCTTGAGCTCAATAAAAATTGTAAAAGTAACATTTACTAGGCCAACAAAAAATAAACAAACATTTACATATACGCAAGGATGAGCACGCCTTAAATGCATTCTAATATAAAGTAAATTACTTGAATACAGAATTTGCAAATAAAACACAAACAACAACCACACAAACAAATTAAATAGCGGCAGATCAGTTGCTCTTGTTTGTAGTTGGTTTGTTTAAAGAAGATGAAATAAACACAACAGCCAACTCGGCTAGCGTAGCACAATATGTAGCGTATTGGCTCTGCACCTCCGAGCTCCCGGGTTCAAAGCCTGGGAGAAGTGGTTATGAAAAATAAATTTAATTAATTTAATAATAAGAAGTCTGATGAAGAAATGTGGTGATACCCGAAATAGTACTATATCTAATTTCTACCATTAAAAAACTGTTGTTGTTTTTTCACAAAAATCTTCCATAAACTGGCCTTGAGCTCAATAAAAATTCTAAAATTAACATTTACTAGGCCAACAGAAAAATAAACAAACATTTACATATATGCAAGGATAAACACGCCTTAAATGCATTCTAATATAAAGTAAATTACTTGAATACAGAATTTGCAAATAAAACACAAACAACAACCACACAAACAAGTTAAATAGCGGCAGATCAGTTGTTCTTGTTTGTAGTTGGTTTGTTTAAAGAAGATGAAATAAACACAACAGCCAACTCGGCTAGCGTAGCACAATATGTAGCGCATTGGCTCTGCAACTCCGAGCTCCCGGGTTCAAAACCTGGGAGAAGTGGTTATGAAAAATTAATTTAATTAATTTAATAAAAAGAAGTCTGATGAGGAAATTTGGTGATTTCCGAAATAGTACTATAATTTCTACCATTAAAAACTGTTGTTGTTTTTTCACGAAACTCTTCCATAAACTGGCCTTGAGCTCAATAAAAATTGTAAAATTTACATTTACTAGGCCAATAGAAAATAAACAAACATATATATGCAAGGATGAGCACGCCTTAAATGCATTCTAATATAAAGTAAATTGCAACAACCCCACAAACAAGTTAAATAGCGGCAGATCAGTTGCTCTTGTTTGTAGTTGGTTTGTTTAAAGAAGATGAAATAAACACAACAGCCAACTCGGCTAGCGTAGCACAATATGTAGCGTATTGGCTCTGCAACTCCGAGCTCCGTGTTCAAAGCCTGGGAGAAGTGGTTATGAAAAATAAATTTAATTAATTTAATAAAAAGAAGTCCGATGAGGAAATGTGGTGATTTCCGAAATAGTACTATAATTTCTACCAACAGAAAAATAAACAAATATTTATATGCAAGGATGAGCACGCCTTAAATGCATTCTAATATAAAGTAAATTACAACAACCCCACAAACAAGTTAAATAGCGGCAGATCAGTTGCTCTTGTTTGTAGTTGGTTTGTTTAAGGAACATGAAATAAACACAACAGCCAACTCGGCTAGCGTAGCACAATATGTAGCGTATTGGCTCTGCAGCTCCGAGCTCCCGGGTTCAAAGCCTGGGAGAAGTGGTTATGGAAAATAAATTTTATTAATTTAATAAAAAGAAGTCCGATGAGGAAATGTGGTGATTTCCGAAATAGTACTATAATTTCTACCAACAGAAAAATAAACAAATATTTATATGCAAGGATGAGCACGCCTTAAATGCATTCTAATATAAAGTAAATTACAACAACCCCACAAACAAGTTAAATAGCGGCAGATCAGTTGCTCTTGTTTGTAGTTGGTTTGTTTAAGGAACATGAAATAAACACAACAGCCAACTCGGCTAGCGTAGCACAATATGTAGCGTATTGGCTCTGCAACTCCGAGCGCCCGGGTTCAAAGCCTGGGAGAAGTGGTTATGGAAAATAAATTTTATTAATTTAATAAAAAGAAGTCTGATGAGGAAATGTGGTGATTTCCGAAATAGTACTATAATTTCTACCAATAAAAAATTGTTGTTGTGTTTTCACAAAAATCTTCCATAAACTGGCCTTGAGCTCAATAAAAATTGTAAAATTAGAATTTACTAGGCCAATAGAAAAATAAACAAACATTTATATGCAAGGATCAGCACGCCTTAAATGCATTCTAATATAAAGTAAATTACTTGCATACAGTAGTTGCAAATAAAACACAAACAACAACACCACGAACAAGTAGCGCTAGATCAGTTGCTCTTGTTTGTAATTGGTTTGTTTAAGGAAGATGAAATAAACACAACAGCCAACTCGGCTAGCGTAGCACAATATGTAGCGTATTGGCTCTGCAACTCCGAGCTCCCGGGTTCAAAGCTTGGGAGAAGTGGTTATGAAAAATAAATTTTATTAATTTAATAAAAGGAAGTCTGATGAGGAAATGTGGTGATTTCCGAAATAGTACTATAATTTCTACCATTAAAAACTGTTGTTGTTTTTTCACAAAAATCTTCCATAAACTGGCCTTGAGCTCAATAAAAATTGTAAAAGTAACATTTACTAGGCCAACAAAAAATAAACAAACATTTACATATACGCAAGGATGAGCACGCCTTAAATGCATTCTAATATAAAGTAAATTACTTGAATACAGAATTTGCAAATAAAACACAAACAACAACCACACAAACAAATTAAATAGCGGCAGATCAGTTGCTCTTGTTTGTAGTTGGTTTGTTTAAAGAAGATGAAATAAACACAACAGCCAACTCGGCTAGCGTAGCACAATATGTAGCGTATTGGCTCTGCACCTCCGAGCTCCCGGGTTCAAAGCCTGGGAGAAGTGGTTATGAAAAATAAATTTAATTAATTTAATAATAAGAAGTCTGATGAAGAAATGTGGTGATACCCGAAATAGTACTATATCTAATTTCTACCATTAAAAAACTGTTGTTGTTTTTTCACAAAAATCTTCCATAAACTGGCCTTGAGCTCAATAAAAATTCTAAAATTAACATTTACTAGGCCAACAGAAAAATAAACAAACATTTACATATATGCAAGGATAAACACGCCTTAAATGCATTCTAATATAAAGTAAATTACTTGAATACAGAATTTGCAAATAAAACACAAACAACAACCACACAAACAAGTTAAATAGCGGCAGATCAGTTGTTCTTGTTTGTAGTTGGTTTGTTTAAAGAAGATGAAATAAACACAACAGCCAACTCGGCTAGCGTAGCACAATATGTAGCGCATTGGCTCTGCAACTCCGAGCTCCCGGGTTCAAAACCTGGGAGAAGTGGTTATGAAAAATTAATTTAATTAATTTAATAAAAAGAAGTCTGATGAGGAAATTTGGTGATTTCCGAAATAGTACTATAATTTCTACCATTAAAAACTGTTGTTGTTTTTTCACGAAACTCTTCCATAAACTGGCCTTGAGCTCAATAAAAATTGTAAAATTTACATTTACTAGGCCAATAGAAAATAAACAAACATATATATGCAAGGATGAGCACGCCTTAAATGCATTCTAATATAAAGTAAATTACTTGAATACAGAATTTGCAAATAAAAACACATACAACAACCACACAAACAAGTTAAATAGCGGCAGATCAGTTGCCCTTGCTTGAAGTTGGTTTGTTTAAGGAACATGAAATAAACACAACAGCCAATTCGGCTAGCGTAGCACAATATGTAGCGTATTGGCTCTGCAACTCCGAGCTCCGGGTTCAAAGCCTGGGAGAAGTGGTTATGAAAAATAAATTTAATTAATTTAATAATAAGAAGTCTGATGAAGAAATGTGGTGATACCCGAAATAGTACTATATCTAATTTCTACCATTAAAAAACTGTTGTTGTTTTTTCACAAAAATCTTCCATAAACTAGCCTTGAGCTCAATAAGAATTGTAAAATTAACATTTACTAGGCCAACAGAAAAATAAACAAACATTTACATATATGCAAGGATGAACACGCCTTAAATGGATTCTAATATAAAGTAAATTACTTGAATACAGAATTTGCAAATAAAACACAAACAACAACCACACAAACTAGTTAAATAGCGCCAGATCAGTTGCCCTTGTTTGAAGTTGGTTTGTTTAAGGAACATGAAATAAACACAACAGCCAATTCGGCTAGCGTAGCACAATATGTAGCGTATTGGCTCTGCAACTCCGAGCTCCCGGGTTCAAAGCTTGGGAGAAGTGGTTATGAAAAATAAATTTTATTAATTTAATAAAAAGAAGTCTGATGAGGAAATGTGGTGATTTCCGAAATAGTACTATAATTTCTACCATTAAAAACTGTTGTTGTTTTTTTACAAAAATCTTCCATAAACTGGCCTTGAGCTCAATAAAAATTCTAAAATTAACATTTACTAGGCCAAAAGAAAAATAAACAAACATTTACATATATGCAAGGATAAACACGCCTTAAATGCATTCTAATATAAAGTAAATTACTTGAATACAGAATTTGCAAATAAAACACAAACAACAACCACACAAACAAGTTAAATAGCGGCAGATCAGTTGCTCTTGTTTGTAGTTGGTTTGTTTAAAGAAGATGAAATAAACACAACAGCCAACTCGGCTAGCGTAGCACAATATGTAGCGTATTGGCTCTGCAACTCCGAGCTCCCGGGTTCAAAGCCTGGGAGAAGTGGTTATGAAAAATAAATTTAATTAATTTAATAATAAGAAGTCTGATGAAGAAATGTGGTGATATCCGAAATAGTACTATATCTAATTTCTACCATTAAAAAACTGTTGTTGTTTTTTCACAAAAATCTTCCATAAACTGGCCTTGAGCTCAATAAAAATTCTAAAATTAACATTTACTAGGCCAAAAGAAAAATAAACAAACATTTACATATATGCAAGGATAAACACGCCTTAAATGCATTCTAATATAAAGTAAATTACTTGAATACAGAATTTGCAAATAAAACACAAACAACAACCACACAAACAAGTTAAATAGCGGCAGATCAGTTGCTCTTGTTTGTAGTTGGTTTGTTTAAGGAACATGAAATAAACACAACAGCCAACTCGGCTAGCGTAGCACAATATGTAGCGTATTGGCTCTGCAACTCCGAGCTCCCGGGTTCAAAGCCTGGGAGAAGTGGTTATGAAAAATAAATTTTATTAATTTAATAAAAAGAAGTCTGATGAGGAAATGTGGTGATTTCCGAAATAGTACTATAATTTCTACCATTAAAAACTGTTGTTGTTTTTTCACAAAAATCTTCCATAAACTGGCCTTGAGCTCAATAAAAATTGTAAAAGTAACATTTACTAGGCCAACAAAAAATAAACAAACATTTACATATATGCAAGGATGAGCACGCCTTAAATGCATTCTAATATAAAGTAAATTACTTGAATACAGAATTTGCAAATAAAACACAAACAACAACACAAACAAGTTAAATAGCGGCAGATCAGTTGCTCTTGTTTGTAGTTGGTTTGTTTAAAGAAGATGAAATAAACACAACAGCCAACTCGGCTAGCGTAGCACAATATGTAGCGTATTGGCTCTGCAACTCCGAGCTCCCGGGTTCAAAGCCTGGGAGAAGTGGTTATGAAAAATAAATTTAATTAATTTAATAATAAGAAGTCTGATGAAGAAATGTGGTGATATCCGAAATAGTACTATATCTAATTTCTACCAATAAAAAACTGTTGTTGTTTTTTCACAAAAATCTTCCATAAACTGGCCTTGAGCTCAATAAAAATTCTAAAATTAACATTTACTAGGCCAACAGAAAAATGAACAAACATTTACATATATGCAAGGATAAACACGCCTTAAATGCATTCTAATATAAAGTAAATTACTTGAATACAGAATTTGCAAATAAAACACAAGCAACAACCACACAAACAAGTTAAATAGCGGCAGATCAGTAGCTCTTGTTTGTAGTTGGTTTGTTTAAGGAACATGAAATAAACACAACAGCCAACTCGGCTAGCGTAGCACAATATGTATGTAGCGTATTGGCTCTGCAACTCCGAGCTCCCGGGTTCAAAGCCTGGGAGAAGTGGTTATGAAAAATAAATTTTATTAATTTAATAAAAAGAAGTCTGATGAGGAAATGTGGTGATTTCCGAAATAGTACTATAATTTCTACCATTAAAAAACTGTTGTTGTTTTTTCTCAAAAATCTTCCATAAACTAGCCTTGAGCTCAATAAAAATTGTAAAATTAACATTTACTAGGCCAACAGAAAAATAAACAAACATTTACATATATGCAAGGATGAACACGCCTTAAATGGATTCTAATATAAAGTAAATTACTTGAATACAGAATTTGCAAATAAAACACAAACAACAACCACACAAACTAGTTAAATAGCGCCAGATCAGTTGCCCTTGTTTGAAGTTGGTTTGTTTAAGGAACATGAAATAAACACAACAGCCAATTCGGCTAGCGTAGCACAATATGTAGCGTATTGGCTCTGCAACTCCGAGCTCCGGGTTCAAAGCCTGGGAGAAGTGGTTATGAAAAATTAATTTAATTAATTTAATAAAAAGAAGTCTGATGAGGAAATGTGGTGATTTCCGAAATAGTAATATAATTTCTACCATTAAAAACTGTTGTTATTTTTTCACGAAACTCTTCCATAAACTGGCCTTGAGCTCAATAAAAATTGTAAAATTTACATTTACTAGGCCAATAGAAAATAAACAAACATATATATGCAAGGATGAGCACGCCTTAAATGCATTCTAAAATAAAGTAAATTACTTGAATACAGAATTTGCAAATAAAAACACATACAACAACCACACAAACAAGTTAAATAGCGGCAGATCAGTTGCCCTTGCTTGAAGTTGGTTTGTTTAAGGAACATGAAATAAACACAACAGCCAATTCGGCTAGCGTAGCACAATATGTAGCGTATTGGCTCTGCAACTCCGAGCTCCGGGTTCAAAGCCTGGGAGAAGTGGTTATGAAAAATTAATTTAATTAATTTAATAAAAAGAAGTCTGATGAGGAAATTTGGTGATTTCCGAAATAGTACTATAATTTCTACCATTAAAAACTGTTGTTGTTTTTTCACGAAACTCTTCCATAAACTGGCCTTGAGCTCAATAAAAATTGTAAAATTTACATTTACTAGGCCAATAGAAAAATAAACAAACATATATATGCAAGGATGAGCACGCCTTAAATGCATTCTAATATAAAGTAAATTACTTGAATACAGAATTTGCAAATAAAAACACAAACAACAACCACACAAACAAGTTAAATAGCGGCAGATCAGTTGCTCTCGTTTGTAGTTGGTTTGTTTAAGGAACATGAAATAAACACAACAGCCAACTCGGCTAGCGTAGCACAATATGTAGCGTATTGGCTCTGCAGCTCCGAGCTCCCGGGTTCAAAGCCTGGGAGAAGTGGTTATGGAAAATAAATTTTATTAATTTAATAAAAAGAAGTCCGATGAGGAAATGTGGTGATTTCCGAAATAGTACTATAATTTCTACCAACAGAAAAATAAACAAATATTTATATGCAAGGATGAGCACGCCTTAAATGCATTCTAATATAAAGTAAATTACAACAACCCCACAAACAGGTTAAATAGCGGCAGATCAGTTGCTCTTGTTTTTAGTTGGTTTGTTTAAGGAACATGAAATAAACACAACAGCCAACTCGGCTAGCGTAGCACAATATGTAGCGTATTGGCTCTGCAACTCCGAGCGCCCGGGTTCAAAGCCTGGGAGAAGTGGTTATGGAAAATAAATTTTATTAATTTAATAAAAAGAAGTCTGATGAGGAAATGTGGTGATTTCCGAAATAGTACTATAATTTCTACCAATAAAAAATTGTTGTTGTGTTTTCACAAAAATCTTCCATAAACTGGCCTTGAGCTCAATAAAAATTGTAAAATTAGAATTTACTAGGCCAATAGAAAAATAAACAAACATTTATATGCAAGGATCAGCACGCCTTAAATGCATTCTAATATAAAGTAAATTACTTGCATACAGTAGTTGCAAATAAAACACAAACAACAACACCACGAACAAGTAGCGCTAGATCAGTTGCTCTTGTTTGTAATTGGTTTGTTTAAGGAAGATGAAATAAACACAACAGCCAACTCGGCTAGCGTAGCACAATATGTAGCGTATTGGCTCTGCAACTCCGAGCTCCCGGGTTCAAAGCTTGGGAGAAGTGGTTATGAAAAATAAATTTTATTAATTTAATAAAAAGAAGTCTGATGAGGAAATGTGGTGATTTCCGAAATAGTACTATAATTTCTACCATTAAAAACTGTTGTTGTTTTTTCACAAAAATCTTCCATAAACTGGCCTTGAGCTCAATAAAAATTGTAAAAGTAACATTTACTAGGCCAACAAAAAATAAACAAACATTTACATATACGCAAGGATGAGCACGCCTTAAATGCATTCTAATATAAAGTAAATTACTTGAATACAGAATTTGCAAATAAAACACAAACAACAACCACACAAACAAATTAAATAGCGGCAGATCAGTTGCTCTTGTTTGTAGTTGGTTTGTTTAAAGAAGATGAAATAAACACAACAGCCAACTCGGCTAGCGTAGCACAATATGTAGCGTATTGGCTCTGCAACTCCGAGCTCCCGGGTTCAAAGCCTGGGAGAAGTGGTTATGAAAAATAAATTTAATTAATTTAATAATAAGTCTGATGAAGAAATGTGGTGATACCCGAAATAGTACTATATCTAATTTCTACCATTAAAAAACTGTTGTTGTTTTTTCACAAAAATCTTCCATAAACTGGCCTTGAGCTCAATAAAAATTCTAAAATTAACATTTACTAGGCCAACAGAAAAATAAACAAACATTTACATATATGCAAGGATAAACACGCCTTAAATGCATTCTAATATAAAGTAAATTACTTGAATACAGAATTTGCAAATAAAACACAAACAACAACCACACAAACAAGTTAAATAGCGGCAGATCAGTTGCTCTTGTTTGTAGTTGGTTTGTTTAAGGAAGATAAAATAAACACAACAGCCAACTCGGCTAGCGTAGCACAATATGTAGCGTATTGGCTCTGCAACTCCGAGCTCCCGGGTTCAAAGCCTGGGAGAAGTGGTTATGAAAAATAAATTTTATTAATTTAATAAAAAGAAGTCTGATGAGGAAATGTGGTGATTTCCGAAATAGTACTATAATTTCTACCATTAAAAAACTGTTGTTGTTTTTTCTCAAAAATCTTCCATAAACTAGCCTTGAGCTCAATAAAAATTGTAAAATTAACATTTACTAGGCCAACAGACAAATAAACAAACATTTACATATATGCAAGGATGAACACGCCTTAAATGGATTCTAATATAAAGTAAATTACTTGAATACAGAATTTGCAAATAAAACACAAACAACAACCACACAAACTAGTTAAATAGCGCCAGATCAGTTGCCCTTGTTTGAAGTTGGTTTGTTTAAGGAACATGAAATAAACACTACAGCCAATTCGGCTAGCGTAGCACAATATGTAGCGTATTGGCTCTGCAACTCCGAGCTCCGGGTTCAAAGCCTGGGAGAAGTGGTTATGAAAAATTTATTTAATTAATTTAATAAAAAGAAGTCTGATGAGGAAATGTGGTGATTTCCGAAATAGTACTATAATTTCTACCATTAAAAACTGTTGTTGTTTTTTCACGAAACTCTTCCATAAACTGGCCTTGAGCTCAATAAAAATTGTAAAATTTACATTTACTAGGCCAATAGAAAAATAAACAAACATATATATGCAAGGATGAGCACGCCTTAAATGCATTCTAATATAAAGTAAATTACTTGAATACAGAATTTGCAAATAAAAACACAAACAACAACCACACAAACAAGTTAAATAGCGGCAGATCAGTTGCCCTTGTTTGAAGTTGGTTTGTTTAAGGAACATGAAATAACCACAACAGCCAATTCGGCTAGCGTAGCACAATATGTAGCGTATTGGCTCTGCAACTCCGAGCTCCGGGTTCAAAGCCTGGGAGAAGTGGTTATGAAAAATTAATTTAATTAATTTAATAAAAAGAAGTCTGATGAGGAAATTTGGTGATTTCCGAAATAGTACTATAATTTCTACCATTAAAAACTGTTGTTGTTTTTTCACAAAAATCTTCCATAAACTGGCCTTGAGCTCAATAAAAATTGAAAAAGTAACATTTACTAGGCCAACAAAAAATAAACAAATATTTATATGCAAGGATGAGCACGCCTTAAATGCATTCTAATATAAAGTAAATTGCAACAACCCCACAAACAAGTTAAATAGCGGCAGATCAGTTGCTCTTGTTTGTAGTTGGTTTGTTTAAAGAAGATGAAATAAACACAACAGCCAACTCGGCTAGCGTAGCACAATATGTAGCGTATTGGCTCTGCAACTCCGAGCGCCCGGGTTCAAAGCCTGGGAGAAGTGGTTATGGAAAATAAATTTTATTAATTTAATAAAAAGAAGTCTGATGAGGAAATGTGGTGATTTCCGAAATAGTACTATAATTTCTACCAATAAAAAATTGTTGTTGTTTTTTCACAAAAATCTTCCATAAACTGGCCTTGAGCTCAATAAAAATTGTAAAATTAGAACTTACTAGGCCAATAGAAAAATAAACAAACATTTATATGCAAGGATCAGCACGCCTTAAATGCATTCTAATATAAAGTAAATTACTTGCATACAGTAGTTGCAAATAAAACACAAACAACAACCACACGAACAAGTAGCGCTAGATCAGTTGCTCTTGTTTGTAATTGGTTTGTTTAAGGAAGATGAAATAAACACAACAGCCAACTCGGCTAGCGTAGCACAATATGGAGCGTATTGGCTCTGCAACTCCGAGCGCCCGGGTTCAAAGCCTGGGAGAAGTGGTAATGAAAAATAAATTTAATAAAAAGAAGTCTGATGAGGAAATGTGGTGATTTCCGAAATAGTACTATAATTTCTACCATTAAAAAACTGTTGTTGTTTTTTCACAAAAATCTTCCATAAACTGGCCTTGAGCTCAATAAAAATTGTAAACTTTACATTTACTAGGCCAACAGAAAAATAAACAAATATTTATATGCAAGGATGAGCACGCCTTAAATGCATTCTAATATAAAGTAAATTACTTGAATAGAGAATTTGCAAATAAAACACAAACAACAACCACACAAACAAGTTAAATAGCGGCAGATCAGTTGCTCTTGTTTGTAGTTGGTTTGTTTAAGGAAGATGAAATAAACACAACAGCCAACTCGGCTAGCGTAGCACAATATGTAGCGTATTGGCTCTGCAACTCCGAGCTCCCGGGTTCAAAGCCTGGGAGAAGTGGTTATGAAAAATAAATTTAATTAATTTAATAAAAAGAAGTCTGATGAGGAAATGTGTTGATTTCCGAAATAGTACTATAATTTCTACCATTAAAAAACTGTTGTTGTTTTTTCACAAAAATCTTCCATAAACTGGCCTTGAGCTCAATAAAAATTGTAAAATTAACATTTACTAGGCCAACAGAAAAATAAACAAACATTTATATGCAAGGATGAGCACGCCTTAAATGCATTCTAATATAAAGTAAATTACTTGAATACAGAATTTGAAAATAAAACACAAAAAACAACCACACAAACAAGTTAAATAGCGGCAGATCAGTTGCTCTCGTTTGTTTAAGAAAGATGAAATAAAAACAACAGCCAACTCGGCTAGCGTAGCACAATATGTAGCGTATTGGCTCTGCAACTCCGAGCGCCCGGGTTCAAAGCCTGGGAGAAGTGGTTATGAAAAATAAATTTAATTAATTTAATAAAAAGAAGTCTGATGAGGAAATGTGGTGATATCCGAAATAGTACTATAATTTCTACCATTAAAAAACTGTTGTTTTTTTTTCACAAAAATCTTCCATAAACTGGCCTTGAGCTCAATAAAAATTGTAAAATTTACATTTACTAGGCCAACAGAAAAATAAACAAATATTTATATGCAAGGATGAGCACGCCTTAAATGCATTCTAATATAAAGTAAATTACTTCAATACAGGACTTGCAAATAAAACACAAACAACAACCACACAAACAAGTTAAATAGCGGCAGATCAGTTGCTCTTGTTTGTAGTTGGTTTGTTTAAGGAAGATGAAATAAACACAACAGCCAACTCGGCTAGCGTAGCACAATATGTAGCGTATTGGCTCTGCAACTCCGAGCTCCCGGGTTCAAAGCCTGGGAGAAGTGGTTATGAAAAATAAATTTAATAAAAAGAAGTCTGATGAGGAAATGTGGTGATTTCCGAAATTTATTTATTTATTTTATTTCAGCCAAGTAGTACAATTAAGTTCTTATAGGCTAAGTAGACATAAGTTAAGTTTAATATGCAGTTATGAAAAAAAGTATAAATATGCTATTTATAAAATAAATTTAGTGAATTCAAAAAGCGATCTTTTGAATATGAAAAATCTATCTCGATAAGTTTAGAGACTCTATTGAACTCAATCAGAGCTCTAGAAATAGGAGCCTTTTGAGAATAAAGAGATTTAAAAACCCCAACATTAAAAATTTCCGAGCTTTTAAGTGCCCTGGCCGGAATATGAAAGAAAATTCTCTCAAGGAGCGGTGTACAGTCCACAGCCCCACGGAGCAAATCGAAAATGAAAGACAAAGATAGTATTGTTCTCCTGTTCTGCAATGATTTCAAGTTTATCAATAAACACCGCGATTCATAGGTTGGGATAGGATCAGAAAATCGAAATTTACGCAATGCAAAATGTAAAAATATTTTTTGGATGCGTTCAATTCTGGCAATGTGGCACATATAATAGGGTGACCAAATGAATGATGCGTACTCAAGTTTGGACCGCACAAAAGACGTATACAAAAGTTTCAGCGTATACGGGTCGGTAAAATCCATACTATGACGCCTAACAAAAGCAAGCATAGCATAAGACTTGAAATTTATATGACTGACAAAAGTGAACTTCGAGTCAAATATTATTCCTAAGTCTTTAATTTCACTAACTCGAGTCAGAGGCGAGTTTGAGATATGATAAGAGGTATCAATGACATCGATTCGTTTAGAAAAGGTAATTTGGAAACACTTTTTTATGTTCAGGAATAGCTGATTGTTGACGCACCAGT
Organism: Philophylla caesio; assembly: GCA_963971545.1. Classification (NCBI taxonomy): domain Eukaryota; kingdom Metazoa; phylum Arthropoda; class Insecta; order Diptera; family Tephritidae; genus Philophylla; species Philophylla caesio. Next base: position 21,191,197 of record OZ020605.1, read on the forward strand.
TTCCAACCTTATCTAAGTCCAATTGCATCAATTCAGAGTCATGACGACTTTTGATCAAGGAATAGATTTTAAGATCATCCGCATAAAGCAGAAATTTTGCTGAAGAGAAACAGGAACAAATGTCATTGATAAACAAAACAAAAAATATAGGTCCCAGAATACTACCTTGCGGAACCCCAGAGCAAGCAACGAAAGGAGTAGACTTTACATTATTCACTACAACCACACAACGACCCGATCAAAAGCTTTGGAGAAATCTGTATAAACGGTATCAACTTGATTACCCGATTTAAAAGCCACTATACAATCATCAGAGAATACAGTTGATCGGCCCCTAAAAAATCCATGTTGCTCCGGGCACAGCATATTCTTAACAGAAAAAAACAGTTTGTCTTGGATAACGCATTCAAAGAGCTTTGCAGTTGCAGAAAGCTTTGAAATAGGCCTATAATTGCTTATATCGTTTTTATTACCACTCTTAAAAATCGGAGTGATGAAAGCTAATTTCCAAGCATCAACAAAGGTACCCGAAGAAAGAGATTTGTTAAAAATTGTCATCAATGGGTACACTAAAGAACCACACTGCTTGAACAGTATTGCAGACAGACCATCAGCATCAGTGTTTGAAGAGGGTTTAAGTCGAGTAATGCCACTGAGGATATCCTCAAAGGACAATACTAACTTTCCAAAGTCGAGAGATGGTTGAATCTTAAAGGAAACGTTGTCATCACTATCAGACTTCGATGCGAAATTGGACAAAAAAAACTCGGATAAAAGGTTAGCGGCATTAGCAGGTGTACTAGCAGTTTTATCGCCGAGGAAAAGATTTGATAGAATGTTAGAAGCAGACTTCTTCGAATTAATAAAATTCCAAAAAGCTTTTGGATTCGATTTTAAGTTTTGTTCAAATCTTAACACATAGTTCCGATGCAAAAATTTATCCAGACACGTAAATTTCTTATTATACTCTTTATACAAATCGAAATAAGCGGTATTATTACTTTTATTGAATTTACGCAAAAATTTATTTTTCTTATTTCGCAGTTTCATCAAAGCAGCATTGTGCCAGGGCACCTTATATTGCTTATTTGTTACCAAAGGAATTACCCTCATACAAATGTCTACTACAGTAGATTTAAAAGTCTCAAAGCACTCAGTGATGTCAAGATGATGAAACAAGTCATCCCAGTTAACGTTTAACAAGAGATTATCCAGTTTCACAAAATCGCACAACTTAAAATTAAAAGAAGTATTGTGATTAGCATAATCAGTATTAGAATATTCATAAAATTCTAAATCAAGTACAAGAGGTACATGATGCATGTCCGATTTTATAATTGGTGACGTACATTCATTTATGGAAAAATTTATACTTTTGTTTAAAAATATTAAGTCTAGAGTTCGACCAAGATTATTCTGGAAGCAATTAATTTGCATGATATCAATACTTAAGAAGCTATCAACTAAATATATTTCACTAGAGCTATTTACATTACAGGCAATCAGTGCCGATTTCGAGATAGTGTTTGACCATTTCACATTACAAAGATTAAAGTCACCCAGCACGCAAAGATGATCACTGCCCACTTTATTCAATGCCAAGGATGTAACGTTGTCGACGTGAGCTGCATAGAGGTCGTAGGCACTGTTTGGCGGAATATAAGAGGCACAAACAAATATGGAGTCAGCAATTCCACGCACTTTTACACAAAGTTGATCAAGTAGCGCTTTCTCGTTATCAAGCACTACCACAGAAGCATGATGTTTACATTTCACAGCGATAAGAACCCCTCCTCCTCTAAAGCATCCAGTTAAATTAGAATTTCTGTCTTTACGAAAGACGTTGTAAATATTAGAGTCAAAGTACTCATCACTAAAAAAGCTTTCGTTTAACCACGTCTCTATGAGGACGATAATGTCATATTCACGATGTGAACTAAATAGTCGCACGAGGTGAGATTTAGTTCTGATCCCAGACATGTTATGCAAATAAATCTTTAGGCGGTTAGGATCTCCGACTGAACCGATCGATTTCCATTGGACATCTGTTAAAAGGGCGAACAACTACATTTGTAGGCCAGAGCTCCGGTGTTAATAGCTTTGAATAGTGATTTGCGTTAACTCCCAATTTGAAGTTAATGCTCTTCAGAGTATTAGGTTGAACACCATTTTTTATAAGGCTGTAACAAGATAAGCAGTTTTTCTCAATACCAGTGCGTTTAGCAATATATTCAATGATATTATCGGCTGTAACTGAAGACGAAAAGGGTGATAGGTGCAACCATTTCATTTTCTTTACAACACTCAATTCATTATCGTCACATGAACCAATAACTAATGGTTGCTTTAGTTTGCGACTATAATGTTTTGAGACACTTTTCCACGTGGGGTTTTTATCAGGCATGGAAACATGAGCATTTTCAACAGTTGGCGTTGGCGTTGGCGATGAAATCGGCGTATGCGCAGCAACACTAGCATAAGATGACGTGTTAATTGCATTTGAGTGAGCAGAGCTGGCATATACAGCAATTGCGTTAGTGTCAGCAGATGGTAAAGACGACGATATTGGTGAGTGAGCAGCCCCGTTAGCGAATGACTTTGAAAGCGAAGATACTGGCAATAACGAAGATAAAGCAGCAGCCGGCGGTCGACACACAGGAACAGCAACAGCATCGGATTCGAGAGAACGAGCAGAGCGCGAAGAGCGACTCTTATCAGTGGCCGTAGAGCACACAGTAATGGGTACTGCGGAGATCGCAAAAGTATTTACACTCCCCTTAATATCGCTGCTTGTCGATCGCGGCGCAGAATTGTCGTGGGGAGCACTTGAAGCAGAGGAGAATGATAAAGAAGCAGCATACGAAGCGGAACCCGCACAAGCAGCGGGCAATGAGCAAGCAGTACCAGCTGTGCCAATGTCATCATTCTTGTTGTTAATAGCACTAGTAACAATGTCACTGAGATCTATTAGTTTTGATTTAAAAAACGAAATGTTAGTATCAGAATTGGCGATTTTAGTCTGCATTAAAGTTGTTACTGCATGCAGAGCATCGAACTTTTGCATTAGCTTATTTCTTTCCTCATGCAAAGTATTTACTAACGAGAGCACTCGCGTATTTTCACTACGAAGAGCAGCAATTTCTTTAACAATTTTGAGCAAGGTGTTTTGCTGCTTAATAGCACTTTCATTTGTAGGCCCGATTGCTTTGTTTTTTTGTAAGTCGGATGATGCTGAGTCGACAAAAATTGTTTCTTTCTCAGCCGAAACAAAAGAAGGAGGAGGCGAGCGAATAGAACTACGCCGCTCAGCCATACAGCTTTTACAAAAGAAGGGCTTGTCAGACGCGAGAAGGAATTCTAAATCAGCAGGCAACACACCAACACAGATTAAATGAAAGTACTCTTTGCACTTAGCACACAGCACCTTCGGTTGAGATCGATCAACCTTTTGACCGCAAAAGCAAGGCATGTTAATTCAATTCAATTTCACAAAATAGAATATTGCAATTAAATTAAATTACAAGAGTCACGGTTTCAATATTAGCACTTAACACCATACTAATCCCAAACTAGCATTTTTTTTATTTAAACAAGAAAATTTTTTATTTAATTGTAGAATTAGCAAATATTAGAATAGAAATTGGAGCAATAAAAAAAACACGTCTGCACAGTTGAACGTACCACGTAATAGTACTATAATTTCTACCATTAAAAAACTGTTGTTGTTTTTTCACAAAAGTCTTCCATAAACTGGCCTTGAGTTCAATAAAAATTTTAAAATTAACATTTACTAGGCCAACAGAAAAATAGACAAACATTTATATGCAGGGATGAACACTCCTTAAATGCATTCTAATATACATACATAAAGTAAATTACTTGAATACAGAATTTGCAAATAAAATACAAACAATAACCACACAAACAAGTTAAATAGCGGCAGATCAGTTGCTCTTGTTTGTAGTTATATTGTTTAAGGAAGATGAAATAAACACAACAGCCAACACGGCTAGCGTAGCACAATATGTAGCGTATTGGCTCTGCAACTCCGAGCTCCCGGGTTCAAAGCCTGGGAGAAGTGGTTATGAAAAATAAATTTAATAAAAAGAAGTCTGATGAGGATATGTGGTGATTTCCGAAATAGTACTATAATTTCTACCATTAAAAAACTGTTGTTGTTTTTGCACAAAAATCTTTCATAAACTGGCCTTGAGCTCAATAAAAATTGCAAAATTAACATTTACTAGGCCAACAGAAAAATAAACAAATATTTATATGCAAGGATGAGCACGCCTTAAATGCATTCTAATATAAAGTAAATTACTTGAATACAGAATTTGCAAATAAAACACAAACAACAACCACACATACAAGTTAAATAGCGGCAGATCAGTTGCTCTTGTTTGTAGTTGGTTTTTTAAGGAAGATAAAATAAACACAACAGCCATCTCGGCTAGCGTAGCACAATATGTAGCGTATTGGCTCTGCAACTCCGAGCGCCCGGGTTCAAAGCCTGGGAGAAGTGGTTATGAAAAATAAATTTAATAAAAAGAAGTCTGATGAGGAAATGTGGTGATTTCCGAAATAGTACTATAATTTCTACCATTAAAAAACTGTAGTTTTTTTTTCACAAAAATCTTCCATAAACTGGCCTTGAGCTCAATAAAAATTGTAAAATTTACATTTACTAGGCCAACAGAAAAATAAACAAATATTTATATGCAGGGATGAGCACGCCTTAAATGCATTCTAATATAAAGTATATTACTTGAATAGAGAATTTGCAAATAAAACACAAACAACAACCACACAAACAAGTTAAATAGCGGCAGATCAGTTGCTCTTGTTTGTAGTTGGTTTGTTTAAGGAAGATGAAATAAAAACAACAGCCAACTCGGCTAGCGTAGCACAATACATATGTAGCGTATTGGCTCTGCAACTCCGAGCTCCCGGGTTCAAAGCCAGGGAGAAGTGGTTATGAAAAATAAATTTAATAAAAAGAAGTCTGATTAGGAAATGTGGTGATTTCCGAAATAGTACTATAATTTCTACCATTAAAAAACTGTTGTTGTTTTTTCACAAAAATCTTCCATAAACTGGCCTTGAGCTCAATAAAAATTGTAAAATTAACATTTACTAGGCCAACATAAAAGTAAACAAATATTTATATGCAAGGATGAGCACGCCTTAAATGCATTCTAATATAAAGTAAATTACTTGAATACAGAATTTGCAAATAAAACACAAACAACAACCACACAAACAACTTAAATAGCGGCAGATCAGTTGCTCTTGTTTGTAGTTGGTTTGTTTAAGGAAGATGAAATAAAAACAACAGCCAACTCGGCTAGCGTAGCACAATATGTAGCGTATTGGCTCTGCAACTCCGAGCTCCCGGGTTCAAAGCCTGGGAGAAGTGGTGTAGTGTATCAAGAAACCACATATATACAAACACACATTTCAACACTAAATAAAACATACAAATGCACAGACATACATAAACATAAATATGCATATCAAAATATGTACAACACGCGCCAGCCCAAAACATAGGTCATTGCTCGAGTCGCGCATTACATTACATAAACAATAGCGACTTTAACTTGAGTACAAGCGCATACAAACATACATACAAGTTTCTTGCTGCACTCAGCATTCTTCGCGTACGAGCCAATATTGTTATGTATACAATTGGCCGTACATATGTAAGCATTAGTAAATAAGAATATTGTAAGTATAAATAAGCGTGAAAATATGAAAATAAAATCAATTGCAATCAAACCGAGAACCTGATACTTTACATGGCGATCCTGCCAGTTCTATCGGCAACTTGCCTTCTATATCGGCAAGCTGCCTTTTAAATATTCAGATCCTGCCAGTTCTATCGGCAACTTGCCTTCTATATCGGCAAGCTGCCTTGTAATAATCACTGCCAGTTCTATCGGCAACTTGCCTACTATATCGGCAAGCTGCCTTGTAATAATCACTGCCAGTTCCAGCGGCAACTTGCCTTCTATATCGGCAAGCTGCCTTGTAATATCCAGATCCTGCCAGTTCCAGCGGCAACTTGCCTTACATATTGGCAAGCTGCCTTAATCCTGGACCACACGCGCCTTGCCTTTAATATTGGCAAGCTGCCCTTGTAAGAAAAATGAGCGCAGAAAATTTCGAAGAAATTTTAAAGAAATGGACAAATTTCTTTACACGAAACGCTGACAAACCGACCACAACGGAGCATCAAATCGGACCAAAGCCGATTAGTATTGAAGAGTATAGGAGGCGCAACACAAACAAAAAAGACAAGACCCCAAAAATACCAATTACTAAGCCCCTTAAAAGGAAACGAGGAGGAAAAAAGTATCGTCAACGCAGGAAGGTAGCAGAACTATACAAAGAAATCAACCTACAGACGTCATCAATCAAAAAGAAAAAGCTAAAAAATGCAATTAAGGAGATAAGGAAATTATAATACTCGTATATGAGTATTGAAAAATTTTAAATAAATATATTTTGGCAACCTAACGGCTGCCTATTAATTGGCAAGAATTGAAAAATTCTTGCCGTAAAATACAATAAATATATATTACTAGTAAGCAATGCTTAATTATTAGCAAATATTTAAAACAAAAATGGGTGGAGAAAACTCCAAAATAAAAAATGCCGACGCCAATGTCGTTAACCAAATAGAAGTTGTTGATCACACAGAGGCATTAGACTCCATAAAACTAATGTTACTACTAATAACAATATTCAGTTGCATTGAACTATTTTTAAAAATATACTCTACACATAATAGGATATTAAAGAAAAAATATTTAAGCCGCGCAGACGGTTTAGATAAAGTATAATAGATGTTTAGTTAATACTTAATCAAATTTTCAATGGGCCGATGGGAAGAAGTTTGTAAAATATTTTTAGAAGAAAAAGGAATAGCAGAGAAATCCTACAAATGTATAAATAAAAACATAATTTCAAAAAAACAAAATTCAAAATGGCACAAACAACGGTAGAATTCATTAAGACGGCATCGTCAATTCTACCCGAGTTTGACGGCAAACCAGAAAACCTACCCAGTTTTTTGGATGCTCTTGATATTCTTGAACAAATCAAGGATAGTCATGAAGCCATTGCAATTTCTATGATTAAAACAAAACTTAAAGGCACAGCTAGAAATTTAATAAGTAATGAACAAACAATACTAGAAATAAAACTTAAATTAAAACGCAGTATAAAAGGCGAGTCAGTAGAAGTACTAACAGCCAAACTACTAAATATCCAACAACGCACTAAGACAGCCAACCAATATACAACTGAAATTGAAAAATTGACAAAATCTTTAGAAGGAGCATACATCTCCGATGGCCTGACCTCCGAGCTAGCAACAAAATATGCTACACAATCAGTTGTAAAAGCGATATGTAAAAACTGCTCAAATGAAAAAGTTAAAATGATAATGCAAGCAGGAACGTTCACTTCGATGAACGAGGCAATATCAAAATTTACAAACAGTTGTACTGAAGTTACAGGTAACCCTAACTCAGTATTACAACTTCGCCAGCAAGGAAATTATCGTGGTAACTTCCGTAGAGGTTATCAAAGTAATAATTACAGAACATTCCCACGCAGTAACAATAACAATAATTACCGACCAAACAATAATCATCAAAGACAAAATAGGAGTTATTATAATCAAACAAGACCGAATAACATAACCAATGGTCGCAATGTACGTAACCTAAACCAACAAGAAAGTCAAAGTACGGGAAACCAGCAAACTCCACTTCAACAACAATAGATAGTGCAAAAAGAAGGGTATGCGTACTCAACCTACATCTAAATAGCTATGTACATATCTTGCAAAACAGCATTAAGCAACTCATATTCAACATTCCTGATAGACACAGGAGCAGATATATCAATTATTAAAAAGAATCGAATGGATACGAACATTATTATCAATAGTTCACAAATAACAGATTTAAAAGGTATTGGTCAAGAAATAATAAATACGCTAGGAATAGTTAATACAGATTTAGTAGGTGATAATATATTAATTCGACACAAATTTCACGTAGTAGAAGACAATTTTCCAATTCCATGCGACGGCATTATAGGACTAGATTTTATTAAAAAATATAATTGTATATTAGACTATCAAAGGGATAAAGATTGGTTAATTCTCAGACCAAATGATTACCATGAAGACATAGCAATCCTTATGACAAATATACCAACTATTAATACAATTACAGTACCCGCTAGATCAGAAGTTATACGCCAAGTTTATGTAAAAACCAGTAACACTGAAATTCTAATACCACATCAAGAACTTGATAATGGCATTTTTCTTGCAAATACAATTGCGAATAAAAATCAAACATTCGTAAAAATAATAAATACAACAGATAAAAACGCAATAATTGAAAATTATGATATAAAAACAGAAAACCTAAATGACTACATAATTCTGAAAAATACTTACACGAACAACGAAAATAATAACAGAAAACTAGAGAAATTGAAAAAGAATTTCCCACCATTCGTTAGCCAACAACTTAATACACTATGTTCAGAATATATTGATATTTTTTCCTTAGAAACAGAGCCCATAACTACTAATAATTTTTATAAGCAAAAACTACGTATGAAAGATGAGGAACCAGTTTACGTAAAAAACTTTAGAATACCAGAAGCACATAAAACAGAAATAAATAAACACATTACTAAACTTATTAAGGATGATATAATAGAACCATCAATGTCAGAGTATAATAGCCCAGTACTACTAGTACCAAAAAAATCACTTCCAGGTAGTACAGATAAAAGATGGAGATTAGTAATTGACTTTAGATCAATAAATAAAAAACTAACAGCAGATAAATTCCCACTACCAAGAATTGATGATATTCTCGATCAATTAGGAAGAGCAAAATATTTTTCATGTTTAGACTTAATGTCTGGATTTCATCAAATTGAACTAAGCACAGAATCTAGAGATTTTACATCATTTACAGCAGACGGTGGTACTTATCGCTTTAAAAGACTACCATACGGTTTAAAAGTAGCCCCTAATTCATTTCAAAGAATGATGACCCTAGCATTCTCAGGTCTCAAACCATCCCAAGCATTCCTATATATGGATGATTTAGTAGTATTAGGATGTTCCGAAAACCATATGATGAAAAATTTACGAGACGTATTTTCCACTTGTAGAAAATATAACCTTAAGTTACACCCAGATAAATGTTTATTTTTTAATCAAGAAGTAACATCTCTTGGACATAAATGTACCAGTAAAGGAATTTTACCAGACCCTAGTAAATTTGAAACAGTTCAAAAATACCCAGCACCCAAAAATGCCGACGAAGCAAAAAGATTCGTCGCGTTCTGTAACTATTATAGAAAATTCATACCACATTTCGCACATCACTCAAGAATTTTAACAAAACTTTGTAAAAAGAATGTAGTATTCGATTGGACAGAAGAGTGTGAAAAAGCATTTAATTATTTAAAAAATGCATTAATTAGTCCAAATATCCTACAATACCCCGATTTTAGTAAAGAATTTTGTATCACAACAGACGCAAGCGGTTTCGCATGCGGAGCAGTACTAAGTCAAGAATATGATGGAAAACAACTTCCAATTTCCTATGCCTCAAGATCATTCACTAAAGGTGAAGTAAATAAATCAACAATAGAAAAAGAATTAGCAGCAATACATTGGGCGATTACTTATTTCAGACCATACGTTTATGGCAGAAAATTCCTTATCAAAACAGACCATCGACCCTTAACATACCTTTTCTCTATGAAAAATCCATCATCAAAGTTAACTAGAATGAGATTATGCTTAGAAGAATATGAATTTGAGGTGGAGTACATTGCTGGAAAAGAAAACTATGTGGCAGACGCACTATCCCGCATAGATATAAATGATTTTAAAAACATGACAATCGAAGCAAATAAAATACTTCGAGTATCGACCAGATCAGCGACTAAACAGTCGAACAAGAACAAAAATCTTAAAGAAGATGAAAAATGTCACAAAGAGAACCCTAAAATATATGAAGCGCTAAATAAATATGAAGTAAAAAGACATGTCGAGCTCGTTTTCAATCCTCCGAAATTATATTTCAAGAAAGGAAAGAAAATTTGTAGCCAAATAAATACAAGCAACCTAATTGTTGAGGCGAAAATTTACTTAGGACAATTATTTACCAGGCTTATGAAAGAAGCCGGCAATTTAGGACTTGTAAAAATACAATTGTCCTTAGGAGACAAATTGTTTAATTATACTCGAGTAGATGAATTTAAGGAAATAGGTACCAAAGTTCTCAAAAATTTAACAATCGCATTAACTCCGGAGGTTATGCAAGTGACAAAGGCTGATCAAATTAATAAAATTCTTAAAGATTTTCACGATGACCCTGTTAAAGGTGGCCACCCAGGAATCAATCGTACGACTAACAAAATAAAACAAAAATTTTATTGGAAAAATATGAAAAATGACATTCGTAAATACATCAAGAAATGTATACACTGTAACAAAAACAAGACAGATAAACACCTTAAAGAACCAATGACAATTACAGAAACACCACCTAAAGCTTTTGATATAGTACAAATAGATACTATTGGACCACTTCCAAAATCAGAACATGGAAATGAATATGCAATCACTATCGTATGCCAATTAACAAAATATTTAATTGCAATTCCAATACAAAGCAAACACGCTAAAACAGTAGCAAAAGCAATATTTGAAAATTTCATTTTAATTTATGGACGTATGAAAACAATCATGACAGACATGGGAACTGAATACAAAAATAACGTTTTTGACGAGTTATGCAAACTTCTTAAAGTTGAGCATAAAACTTCAACACCGTACCATCACCAAACGTTAGGCACTGTAGAAAGAAGCCATAGAACTTTCAATGAATATGTACGTTCTTACATATCCAGTGATAAAGAAGATTGGGATGAATATATCAAATATTTTGCGTATTGTTATAATACAACACCTTCAACGGTTCATGGTTACTGCCCTTTTGAACTAGTTTTTGGAAAAATACCATCGACTTACGACTTTTTACAAGAAGACAAAATTAGCCCTCTATATAATTATGACGCATATGATAAAGAAATAAAATATAGGTTACAAGTAGCACAAAAAAGAGCACAAAAATTAGTGCATCAAGCTAAGGAAAAACAAAAAATTTACTATGATAAAAACATACAAATAAAGGAAATACAAATAGGAGATTTAGTATTAGTTAAAGATGACACAGGTCATAAATTAGACAGTAAATACAAAGGGCCCTATAAGATAGAAAAAGTAGATAAGAATAATAATTATACATTAATTAATGAAAATAAGAGAATAATAATTCATAAGAATAGACTAACATTGTTAGAATTAGAAAAATGAAATATACACAAAATAAAATTCAATCAGAAAAAAAAAAACCTATTTATTTATAAGAAACAACTAATTGTTATAATATTCCACTTAGCATAATAAGAAATTGTATTAGCTAAGCAAATAAAGCATACAAAATTTTTATTACTTAAGTACAATAACCTTTTTCAAGTGTAAAAAAAAAAAAAAAAAAAAATAAAAGTACTTAATTGTAAAAGAATGCTCATACATTGACCTCACAATGTATAACCATTCTTCCTAAGGAAGGAGGTGTAGTGTATCAAGAAACCACATATATACAAACACACATTTCAACACTAAATAAAACATACAAATGCACAGACATACATAAACATAAATATGCATATCAAAATATGTACAACACGCGCCAGCCCAAAACATAGGTCATTGCTCGAGTCGCGCTTTACATTACATAAACAATAGCGACTTTAACTTGAGTACAAGCGCATACAAACATACATACAAGTTTCTTGCTGCACTCAGCATTCTTCGCGTACGAGCCAATATTGTTATGTATACAATTGGCCGTACATATGTAAGCATTAGTAAATAAGAATATTGTAAGTATAAATAAGCGTGAAAATATGAAAATAAAATCAATTGCAATCAGAACCTGATACTTTACAGTGGTTATGAAAAATTAAATTAACTTAATTTAATAAAAAGAAGTCTGATGAGGAAATGTGGTGATTTCCGAAATAGTACTATAATTTCTACCATTAAAAAACTGGTGTTGTTTTTTCACAAAAATCTTCCATAAACTGGCATTGAGCTCAATAAAAATTGTAAAATTAACATTTACTAGGCCAACAGAAAAATAAACAAACATTTACATATATGCAAGGATGAGCTCGCCTTAAATGCATTCTAATATAAAGTAAATTACTTGAATATCGAATTTGCAGATAAAACACAAACAACAACCACACAAACAAGTTAAATAGCGGCAGATTAGTTGTTCTTGTTTGTAGTTGGTTTGTTTAAGGAACATGAAATAAACACAACAGCCAATTCGGCTAGCGTAGCACAATATGTAGCGTATTGGCTCTGCAACTCCGAGCTCCCGGGTTCAAAGCCTGGGAGAAGTGGTTATGAAAAATTAATTTAATTAATTTAATAAAAAGAAGTCTGATGAGGAAATGTGGTGATTTTCGAAATAGTACTATAATTTCTACCATTAAAAACTGTTGTTGTTTTTTCACGAAACTCTTCCATAAACTGGCCTTGAGCTCAATAAAAATTGTAAAATTTACATTTACTAGGCCAACAGAAAAATAAACAAACGTTTACATATATGCAAGGATGAACACGCCTTAAATGCATTCTAATATAAAGTAAATTACTTGAATACAGAATTTGCAAATAAAACACAAACAACAACCACACAAACTATTTAAATAGCGCCAGATCAATTGCCCTTGTTTGAAATTGGTTTGTTTAAGGAACATGAAATAAACACAACAGCCAATTCGGCTAGCGTAGCACAATATGTAGCGTATTGGCTCTGCAACTCCGAGCTCCCGGGTTCAAAGCCTGGGAGAAGTGGTTATGAAAAATTAATTTAATTAATTTAATAAAAAGAAGTCTGATGAGGAAATGTGGTGATTTTCGAAATAGTACTATAATTTCTACCATTAAAAACTGTTGTTGTTTTTTCACGAAACTCTTCCATAAACTGGCCTTGAGCTCAATAAAAATTGTAAAATTTACATTTACTAGGCCAATAGAAAAATTGTTCACTCCGTTCGCCTATTTGGCAACTCTTACCACTTTCGTCAAAAAGCTCTGCTCACAACTTCGAATTTTCTGAAGTTCGTGAGAGAACCGATGATGGTTCTTCTCTTAGCGATCCTCACAGACGATAGACGGTGGTAAGGTGAGTTCCTGCAAAGATTTTAATAAAACATTTTCTAACACAATTTGTATGCTTTTTATTTTCACGCCCTTTGGAAACCAGCCCTTAAATCTCCCCGAGCTCATCATTTGGTCCTTCAACCCGGATTTCCACAGGCGGTAAATTTTCAAACATACAGACACGGAACATAATTTGGCGAAATACAAAAACGTACATACATACATACCTACATAAAACTTACAACAATCAAACACACAAACAACAGGTAACATAGTAAATTAAAAATAAATAATAATAATAATAATAATAATAATCCCAACGGTTTTTTTCCCTCCATACCCGCCCGACCGACGCGAGGGGCGCATCCGTATGACGCACGGATATATAAAAAAAAAAATTTTTTTCATATACATATGCTGCGCCGAGTCATGAAAGGCAGAAGTTTGTTAAGTGTCGAGATCTAAAACTGTTCAGCTACAGAACAAATGCTCATCAGCTGATCGAGTAGTAATATATAAGTATGTTTGTATCAATTATTGAGAGCATTGAGTATAGTTTTCTTTATGTAAAAAAGTGAGTCTGAAATATCAAAAGAACCGGAGTGAGTGTTAAAATCCTGACACAAACTACGCAGTGGCTCATTTAACTCAAAATTACTTTTACATGGCTTCAGAAAAAGAGGCCGGAAATGTCTTGAAATTCGGGAGGGAACGTTTAGTTTTATTTCACCAAGAAGAGATGGGCTATAGATCAAGCCTGTCAGTAACTTCACTAAAAATACTACGCCTAGCATTTCTCTACGACTAGCAAGTGTAGGAAGATTAATGAGTTTTAAACGACTTATATATGGGGGCAGGTTGTACTGAGAATCCCAACGAAAATTTCTTAAAGCAAAAAGCAGAAATTGTTTTTGAATTGACTCTATTCGGTCGGAATGAACTTGATAGCGCGGGTGCCAAACAACAGATCCATATTCCAGTATTGGCCTCACTAACGTTGTGAATAGAGCCTTCGTAATGTATGGGTCATTGAATTCTTTTGACCATCGTTTTACAAATGCAAAAACACCCTTGGCTTTGTTAACTGTAACATTAATGTGAAGATTAAAATTAAGTTTCGGATCCATTGTAATTCCAAGATCAACAAAGTTAAACACTTGTTCGAGGTTATGGTTACATATGTCATAAGAAGCCGGTTGAAGTGCCCTTCGAGAAAAGCACATTACCTTACATTTTTTAAGGTTTAGCGGCATGTTATTTACTTCACACCAGTTAGTCATGCTATTTAAATCCGCCTGTAGTAAGGACCTTTCCTCAACAGAATGATACGATCTAAAAAGTTTTACATCATCAGCATACAATAAAATTTTTGAATAGTTAATTACAGAAGGTATGTCATTTATAAAAAGTAAAAACAGAATCGGACCAAGGTGACTTCCTTGCGGGACCCCTGAAGATACATGAATAATGTTTGAGGAACTATTTTTAAAAAGAACTCGTTGTGTTCTGTCCATGAGGTAAGAAGATATCCAATGAAGGAGATTAGGTTGAAAACCAAGGAGATCGAGTTTATGAATCAGTAAAGCGTGACTTACTCTGTCGAATGCTTTACTAAAATCGGTGTATATAACATCAGTGTGCATAAATTCTCTGAATCCATTTGAAACATAAGTTGTGAACTCGAGCAAGTTTGTAACGGTAGATTTACCCTTAGAGAACCCGTGTTGAGTGCTAGAAATTGTAGAGGATAATGAATGCGTTAAATGGTCAACAACGATTGCCTCAAATAGTTTAGGAATAGCAGAAATCTTAGCTATACCGCGATAATTTTCTATAGAGGACCTACTCCCGGTCTTATGAAGGGGTAAAATGAATGATTCTTTCCAAGCTGAAGGGAAAACCCCAAGCCTAAGAGAAAGATTAAATAAATTAGTTAAGGGCTCATAAATATGTTTAGCACAGTTTTTGAGGAACCACGTCGGGATCAAATCGGGGCCAGCCTTAAAAGATTCTTTTAAGTTACTCAAACAATAAAATACTTCCTCAGAAGATATTTGCGGAATAAAAGCAGAGGTTAAGGGACAAAGTTTATATGGATAAGGTTTGCTCAGAGGCAAAGTAATGGAGTAATTTGACCTGAAGAATTTGGCAAACATGTTGGAAATTGATTGGGAGTCACAAGACACGGTATTTTGATATTTCATGGCAGACGGAAAACCAGTCACTCTGCGTTTTGAGTTAACGAAATCGTAAAATGATGCAGGGTTTGTTATTAAATTCCTTTTAACTTTGCACAAATAAGATCTGTAGCATTTTTTATTTAATTCAAAGTAAGCGTGTCGGAGAACTGAGTATTTAACATAGTTAGTGTGCAAACCAGTTATTTTGTACAGTTTAAAAGATCGCGACTTTTTATTTTTTAAATTTCTTAGTTCTTTTGTAAACCAAGGTTGTGATTGCTCCTTTTGTACGCAAACCCGTTTAGGTACAAACTTTTGAAATAAACTATATATAGTATTATTAAAATGCTGGACACAACGTTCAACATCATCTTTATACGTCGGCCAAGATAATTTTGACAATTCTCGATCTAATTTCTTGAAATTGGCTTTCGCGAAAATAAAACGAGCGTTTGAGCTACTTGATTTATCGACATTATTTCCAAAATCCCCTATAACCTCGTAATTTAACTCAATCGCAGGGTGATAAGAGTCCTCTGGAATAACCAAGGGTTCGCACCTCTTCATAGATGATTTAGATATATCATCAACAAAAACAAGGTCTAGAATGTTTCCAAAATGGTTTGGAGTTAAATTAATCTGATTTAGACAGAGCTCAGCCATATCTTCTAAGAACACATTGTATCTATCCCTTGATGAAATTGGAACGATAAAGTCGTCCATGAAAGTCCATGATATGCCTGGCATATTGAAGTCACCAAGTACAATGATCGAGTCATGTGCAGTAATCATTGAACTTAAGGATGTAAGTAACGCAATATGTTGAGAATATACCGATAAGTCAGAATTAGGAGGGATGTAGCAAACAGCTAAATAAAAGAAACCATTTCCAACCATAACTCGTATTGCTTTAAATTCGATTGACTCGATGAGGGGGATATTAACATCTTCGGATGGTATAGAAGAATGAACTGCAAAAAGAACACCCCCACCGATTCTGTCCTTACGGTCATTTCTATAAATTTGATAATGATTAGGAAGGATCTCTGAATTAAAAATATGTGGTTTAAGCCAGGTTTCAGTAAAGCAAATTATGTTATAGTTACAGTCTAAGCCTTTTAAGTATAAATCGTTTAATTTAGTATTTAAACCCCTAACGTTTTGGTATAAAATACTTAAAGTAGAATTTAATATTAGTTTTTTGGCTCAGTGTCACGATTAGAAATTGAAGCTAAGTTATTTATATTATTTTTATTTTTATGTGGCTTATATTCAAACTCGCGAACAAATGCCCCGGTAGGCCAAAAAGAATTGTTAAGCAAAGAATCAAAAACTTCAGGTGCCACATCAATTTTAAAAGATGATACGTTACGTTCATATTTAAAGTTAAATTTTCGGATTGCTAAGTTACAAGTCTTAATTTTCGATGAAATGTAAAACTCTATATCATCAGAAGAAGTGTCCCTAGCAAATCTTGAAACAAAAATGGACTTTCTCAAAGGAACCACAACCAGCTTCTTTGCAGAGCAGTTAGTCTCATCTAAAGGTGCTACAGTTTTTGAAACAATAGAAGCAGATTGGGAAGGTGGAAGCAAATGAGGTGGAGATGAACCCACATCAGGTGAAGATACCTGTAAGTTAGCCTGATCTGCATTGCTTTTATTAGAGGAAGAAGCTCGAGTGCAGATAGCCCTTGACGAAGTTGATGAAGACGTACCCTGAGGCGGTGGGACAGGGGACAGAAGATTAATTAGCTCAATTTGTTGGGGTTTGGGCACTACATTCTTTTGAGGTACTATAAGAGGAGCGACAATACTTTCCTTGGGCGGGCTGTGGGTACGTTTGCGTTTGGTCTCTCTTACAGGTTGCAAAGTTTGATTATCTAGGCACTTAAATGATTTAAACACGTTTTCATAAAGTTTAAATTTTTCATTAAGTGCCCGAAAGTCTTTGCCCATTTCGAAAAATCCATTTCTGGTTTCTCTAAAAAATCGGAAAAGTTCAACCTCAGTTGATCTGCATTTCAAACAAGACCAACGAATACCTTTTCCTTCTTCTATTAAGTCCAGGACTCTACCAAACAGTCCGGCACATTTTATATGAGCAATCCCATCGCACAACCAGCATGCAACAGAGCGTTGCTCATTATCGGTTTTTTTAATTTTGCAGTTGTCAAAAATGCAAGACATAATTTAACACAACTAAGTAAAAACTAATATCAAAAAAAAAACAAATACTCGTATTGTATTAATAAAATAAAGGAGAAAGCAGTTTGAAAGGTAATGCAAGTTTTTTAATGGTTTGAGAGCTATTAATGTAACGAACAGTTTTAGATGCACAGTATTTGACACGTAAAAAACTAAACGCAAACAGCTGTTTCAGGAATGACAATCAAGGAAGAGAAAAGAAAATGCGCGCAATACAAATACAAAGTCTAAAGCAAATAAGAAGCAATAACAATGTAAATAAGAAACAATAACAATGCAAAGCAACTAATGACTCGGCAATTGAAAAACTAAATTAAATTGCAATAAAATCAATGCAAATATGCTTAACAGATGTTATACTTAGCTTTAAATGCGCACAGATGAATCTCCAAATATTTTATCACTAAATTATTTAATTATATTAAATAAGTAAACCAATTTTAAAAAGAAAAAAATATCACAACAAAACACAACTTAACAGCTTGACGTTTGCGTATAAAGGTGCAATCAACATATGTATTTGATTTGCATTTATAAGCGGTGAAAAATTAAATCTGAGCAAAGTAGAGCCTAAAACATATTTTTAGTGCTTTGCTTTTGCATATACAAAAATATTAAGGTAGCAAAGCCTATTCTTTGTTAGTGTACTTCGATAAGTACAATACCTTAAATTATATTTCTCATATATTAAAAATAAGCCGCTCCTTTTTATTTACATACCTACATATGTATGTACATACATACATAGCTGTACATAATATATACATACACATATACCCCACATAAAAACTTAAATTTATTTTATATGTTCATAAAAATTTGTTTTCTCTCGTCTTTGCGCCAAATTAAATTGCATACATATATTAAACTGCATATTTCCACTCTCCTTTAGAGTCCTGTTGTACAAAAAAAACATATTTACATATATACATACATATTTACTAGGCTACAAGCGGTAGCAGGTAAATTAAAATAAGAGAAAAGACGAGAGAATTAGTTTTCCCCGCTTCCGAAATTACTCTTAACTCGATTAAAAAAATTTTCAAGAGTTTCTCTCGCGCCCCTTTTTTTTGCATTAAATTTGCGCTCACCATATATGAAATATATACGTACATATTTATATGTCCGTGCATATAAATTATATTGTCGCTACAATTAGCGAATATTAAATAGCAATACATATAACATACATACATATGTACATATATGCGTGTACGCGAGTGAAAATAAGTGTGTAAAAGCAATAAAAAAAAAAAAGCAGTGGTGAGTGCAGCAGAATACTAGTGCATTAGAAAAGCAGCGCAGCAGAGTAACAGAGCAGCGGAGTACCAAAGCAGCGGAGTAGCATAATAGCAGAGTGGGAGCAGCACAACAACCACAGGCATACTCCGACCAAAGGTAAAATAGCGGACATACGTACGAATGTGGGCAGGCTCTGATAAAAAAAGTGCATAAATTTAAATATTTTAAGAATACATTTTTTTGTGGTGTTTTTTTTGTGCGTATACATATATATTTAATTGTAATCAATAATAAACACTGCAAATAAAATTATTGTGATGTGTTTGCTCTAGGCAACTCTGAGAGTTGCGCTTATATACAAGGAAGTGCATGTACATATGCAAGTGCATATGTATATGTATATGTATGTATGTAACTGGTGCGCTTAACTAAGCATTGGCACAGTGTTTAAAAGGAAGTAGAATAAGTGAATATTAAATAAAAGTTTAATTTTAAAAATAAATCGAATTTTTTAATTTTGATTTTTTTTGTGATATTTTAATATTCAATTCGATGCGTGATAAATAAATTTAGAATATTTTTGTTTGCAAACAAATTTAATTCGCGGCATAAATTCAATAAATTTAAGCGATAACAATTTCAATATTCATTCAAAATTAAAATTTGCGAGTGTTCCAAATTTTCAAAAGAATTTTCCAAATTTTACATTTGACCAATACTGTGCTGCAACCTCGCAATTTCAGTCAGCATCAAGTAAATACTTTATTAAATATTTTTATAAAGATTTTTGGTTATCGATCATATATCGATACAACTACATACAAGTATTTAATTTTATTTTCCAAGTTTAAAAATAATTTCATTGTGCCTTTGCTGTGGTGAAATAATAACATTTATATTTTACATTTTTGTTTTATTTCGCCAACTTTTGTTGAATATAATTTATATTGAGCAACATTTTTGTTATATTTTTACACTTGCGTTGCGTCAATGTCAATGTCAATTCGAACATTTATCGAACATTTTGACAATTTATTAAATTTTTCTGGAACTTAATTTACATTTTAAATATTTCTGTGGGGATTCCGATCATTTGTTGATCTATTTATTCACGTTTGAATAAACAATCGCTAGTCGATTTTCGCAATACAATTTTAATTAATTGATTTAACATTTTAAATAATTTCTTCGATTTTGCTTTGCCATTTAACAACTTTTCAATTCTTCTGAAATTATAATGGCATTGACAAATAAATTTTATCAAGCAGCAGATGCGCTTTTGGAATTTGAAGCAAACATTTCTCCTACAGTCGCAAATCAAAGTACTTTCTCCCTTGAAATTCAGCAAGAGGAGTTAAAGTCACTTTGGGCTGAAGTAAAGGCTGACTATAAAAATTGTTTGTCTGAAATAAGTTCAGCGGGTAATGAGAATGCAGTTGAATCTATCAAGCTCAAATTCTCAAACTGCTATCAAGCATATGTTTGTTGCGGAGCTATGATGGGTGAACCTGACGACGTTCAACCAAAATACAAATTCAAAGATAATTCAACCTGAACGGTTGGTTGAACCGCCAGTGCTGCCTAGTCTCCACCTGCCCCCATGCGATACCGAAATATTTTATGGTGACTATTTAAAATGGCCCTCATTTAGGGACATGTTCACCGCTATTTATCGAAATAACGCGCGATTATCTCTGGTGGAAAAACTTTTCCACCTTAATCAAAAAAGCCGAGATGAGGCGAGGGAAATAGTTCAAAAGGCCCCCCTCACTAATGATGGGTTTGCGTTAGCTTGGGCGAACTTAAGTGATAGGTATGAAAATAAAAGAATTTTAATAAACTCGCAATTAAAAATATTATTCAATCTGCCATATATCTACTCAGAGTCTGGGACAGCGCTAAAGAAAATGCAGCGTGAAATTAATAGTTGCATTTCAGCACTACAACTTCAGGGCATAAGCGTTGAACATTGGGATGCAATTTTCACATATTTGTGTTCAACCAGGCTCCCAGAAAATACGCTTGCTCTATGGGAACAGACTCTAAAAACAAAAACGGAGATTCCAAAGTGGGTGGACTTAGATGCATTTCTGACCAACAGGTTCCAAACTCTTGAAACAGTTTCCGATCTCAAGGGGAATTCTAACGTCCACCTCAAACATAGTATGGCAGCAAACAATACTCGGCCAAATAACTTCAGGCCGTATAATAATATACAAAATAAGAGAATAAATACCCATCATGTAAAGACAAATAATATAAGATGCAAAGTTTGTTCTTCTCAGGCTCATATACTAAAGACTTGCCAAAAGTTTTTAGAAATGAGCCCGAATGCAAGGCTTTCTGCCGTCAGAAAGTATCACCTCTGCATTAACTACCTATCAGATGCACATGAAATAAACGACTGCAAGAGTAGTTTTACATGTGCAAAATGCAGAAAACGGCATCATACCATAGAGATCAAAGTGAGGAACCTTCTACCTCAAGTTCTCAACAGACTTCAACTAAGTCTCATACGCCGTCCATAAAAGCTAATACTTCAAATTGTCCTGTTGACAAATATAGAAGTACGCTATTTGGGACTGCTATGGTGACCATTTGTCATCAAAATAACACACATACTGTCAGAGCCTTGATAGACTCAGGATCTGAAGGCACATTTGTCTCTGAACGCTTACAAAAGCGCCTGAACTTGCCAAGTAAAGGTATATCTGCACAAGTATCGGGTCTAAACGAAGCCATATCTGGAAAAGTTCAAAAGGTCTGTACCTTTAGTATCGGCTCCCCACGTAATAAAGATTTCCGCATAAAAGGGGATGCCTTAGTACTTCCAAAGCTGACGGGTTCGCTGCCATCGCATTCGATCAGTGAAGCAATCTTAAAAACGCTTCCTTTTTTACCATTGGCAGATAATAACTTCTTTAAAAGTCAACCAATTGACTTGTTAATCGGTGGGGATCTTTATCCAAAAATCATTCTGAATGGAGTAAAGACAAATATCCTTGGCTCACTGATTGCTCAACGTACGGTGTTTGGATGGATTTTAACCGGACCCATACCAAGTGGAAGGAACCTTAAACCAACAAATTATCTCACTTATTTCAATGAGGTCTCATTAGATCAACAACTCACAAAATTTGAAGTACCAAAGACCAAGCACTAACGGTCGAAGAAGAACAGTGCGAACGACTCTACACAGATACCACCTTTCGCAATAATGAGGGAAGGTAAGTAGTTTCGCTCCCGTTCAAACTCTTACCTCCAAATGCACATATAAGCGCCTCTCGCCATATCGCTTTGAGACAATTTCTCAGAAGTGAAACGTCTTTGTTAGGGTGACAATTAAATGTATGGAGTATTTTTTTTTTCTTTATTGTTTTGGTCTCAGTGTTTTTTTGTGTGTAGTTTTATTTAAAAAAAATTCTAGTAAAATTTCAAGGTCGTAGGAAGAGGATTAGGGGGCGCGTCGCCCCCCCAAAGTTACACAAAATACGTTTTTTCACGCAAATTCTTACTTTGACTGCTTGTAACTTTCTCTGTGTTTTTTTTTTTTAAACATTACTGGCGAAAGATGTTCATTAATATGTCTACAATAACATCTGTCAATAACATTTTTGTCTAATGTTGATATTTAATGAAAAAAACTTAAATATAGGAGAAAAAGTACGCCTCAATGTCGATTTATTATACTTAAATAAAACTACTTATGTATATGATTTCTCTTTTTATTAATATTGTTTAAAGCACTTGAGACAATGTCTTTTTATTACAGTCCGGAAACCGATGGCGGTAATCGCTAACAATTTTTAAAACAAATTGTTTTTTGCGTTCATTTTTGGTAAATAGTTTATTATACTCTTCCATCAATTTAACCCCCCTTTCGGCAGTGTCATTTGTAACATTTAATTTTTTCATCAGTTCAGCCGCTTTACAATAAGATTGGTCCTGCTCCCATTTGTCTGGGTTTAATTTAAAAAAATCAGTATTTATTTGAAATCTTTCAAATAATGCTTTTGTTTCGGCAGAGACGAACTGTTCAATTCCGTCATGGAATATTTCAACGATTTCTCTATCATTTATTGTAGCTCGCTTTGTGTTTTGCTCTTGTTCAAAATCATTTTCCAAAGCCGCCACCATTTTTTGTTTTGAAAAAAGGGATACGTTGCTGTCAAAAAATGCAAGACCAACCGCCTCAGGGCTTAAATACCACAAGTGGTTCCTGAACTTTTTAAGAGCAACATAAGATATAGCAGCATAAATTTTTTTGAAGTTTTCAAGTTTTTGTAAAAATAAAAAATCTTGATATGGCGCTTTAATGGCCAAAGGAGCAGAAAACCACGCTTCGACATAGACTTCAGCAATAAAAACACAAATTTGACGAAGCCCATTTAATTCAGTTGCTGAAAGCTGGAACTCGTTACGGAATAAAAATATTTTTAGACAGTAAATCGCTTTTGCCATCCACCTTGCATGGTGAACAGCTCCTGGCGATCGAAACATTAGGCTGTTTGGATGTGTCTTTTATGGTTTTTGACCCAGGAAGAGCTAAGTGAGTTCCAAGAATTCTTTATAGTCTTCCCTGGGTTGTTTTTCTTCCAAGATATTATTTACTGCACCGATAATGCGAACAGCAGACTCTTTCATGTACGTCTTGACAGTTGGATCGTTGATGCCATACTCATAGTTTTTAGCATCAATCTTAGCCCAAGCATTTTTAAATTTCTCAAACATTTTAACGTTTGGACTTCCATAACAGCTTATTTTTTCTTCGAAAACGCATCTTAAAACAATCTCGTATATATGATGACGGCATGGTAACCATAAAAGTTGTCTTTGTAAATTATTTTCAATTAACGTACAGGTACCATTGAAACGCCCAGTATTGACCGCTGTTGTATCAAACACTAAAGCTTTGATGTGATTTTGCAGACCATATTCATAAATAGCACCGCATACAGCGGATGCCTGTTCTTTTCCAGTACCGGAATCAAGTGCAGGTATTTCAAGAAGCTGTTCGACTTTACCGCTCGATATTATTATAGGCAACCTATCAACTTTATCATTTCCCGTCAGCGCCGGCAAAAGTTTACCATCCCAATGAAGGCAGATAGCGTCGAGCTCATTTAATTTTAATTTATTTTTTAATGCTGAAATTCTTTCTTCACGGATTTGTTCCCTTTCCTGGTGTACAGACGTTCGGTTTAAAATATAATCTTCAACATTATTACCCAGAGCTTCAACGACTGCGCTTATTAGATGAACCGCATGTCTGTCACTGATTTTACAGACATCGAGTGCGGCCGCCAGTTTTGGTGTTAGTATTTTATTTGTTCCCCTTCATTTTTTGGCTGGAGGTTGACTACAACGTGGGTCACATTCCATATCTGGAAAACTGTTATCATTCTCTGAAGATTCAGATGACAGCAACTCTGCAGTTTCATCTAATAAAAACGACTTAATTTAAAGAAAATAAAAAATAAACAATAACATACAACGAACCAATTAATGCAATTTCACGATTATTCCGCTCCACTTGTTGTAATAAATTGTTGTTGCGTTCTTCAAGTCGGCACTCTCGGCGTACTTATTCGTAATCGATACCATACATAAAGCCTGGGCGCCCCGTTTTTCGTTGACTTATCAAGAAATCAATATCTTCTTGATTCGACATTATTTTTAATGCACTTGCATGCGCCACGTCAAAAAGCATATCCAATTTTTCTTTCCACGTGTTTACTTTGCTCTTATGAAAATTAGAAGTCTTCTTTGAATCTTTTTGAAAGCTTTGCCATTCTTTATACAATTTCTCTACATTTGTAATGCAGTGTTGTTTATCCTTGACCGGAATGCGGGCTTTTTCCCAGAACACGAATAGTTCTTTTACAACTAAATCTGAACTTTCCCGTAAATTTTTTTCTACTACACGTAAATTGAAAAACAAAACTTTCAACACTTCTATATTGGAGGGTAGTTTACTTCCCGTTAATGAGTTGGTACAATAACCAATTATATACATATATGCGTTCACGTAAATTTCTAGCAGACATTTTCGACTTTTCACATTCAAATATTCACTTCGAATGATTTTTTTGCAAATTTAATGCTATTAAAAAATGTTTGCGGCTGCTGCATATAACTGTAAAATAAGAATCTATTTTCCGAGAAACATTGGTGCTGATTTTTTGTCGGTAGCTTACGCAAGCATTGAGAATAATATTGTTGAGGTTGTAACGGGAATATTCTCGGTCACAATTGTCAATATTATAGATCGCTTCAGCATACAGGCAAAAAAAATTTGAAGCAAACTTTTAAAGACAATTCTTACACTTGAAAACAAAAGTAAACAAAAAAAGTCTGAAGTTCGGACTAGCGAGGTCTTACTGTATATAATTGTTGAAGCTACTCTTACGTAAATCATAAGGAATTTTCTATATGAATCTTTAATTAAATAAATCTGAACAAAATCCAAAATTTGAATCATATAAGTAGTTTTATTTAAGTATAATAAATCGACATTGAGGCGTACTTTTTCTCCTATATTTAAGTTTTTTTCATTAAATATTAACATTAGACAAAAATGTTATTGACAGATGTTATTGTAGACATATTAATGAACATCTTTCGCCAGTGATGTTTAAAAAAAAAAAACACAGAGAAAGTTACAAGCAGTCAAAGTAAGAATTTGCGTGAAAAAACGTATTTTGTGTAACTTTGGGGGCCGACGCGCCCCCTAATCCTCTTCCTACGACCTTGAAATTTTACTAGAATTTTTTTTAAATAAAACTACACACAAAAAAATACTGAGACCAAAGAAAATATCACTTTCGAAATTAACTGTCACCCTAGTCTTTGTGCAAAAAACCCCTAATAAAGGAGGAATATAATAAGGTACTTAGAGAATATGCTGATTTGGGTCATATGCATGAAGTCAAATATATTAAAGATGAAGAGTCTTCGAGCTCTTACTACCTTGACAAAAATAGAAGTATGCTATTTGGGACTGCTATGGTGACCATTTGTCATCAAAATAACACACATACTGTCAGAGCCTTGATAGACTCAGGATCTGAAGGCACATTTGTCTCTGAACGCTTACAAAAGCGCCTGAACTTGCCAAGTAAAGGTATATCTGCACAAGTATCGGGTCTAAACGAAGCCATATCTGGAAAAGTTCAAAAGGTCTGTACCTTTAGTATCGGCTCCCCACGTAATAAAGATTTCCGCATAAAAGGGGATGCCTTAGTACTTTCAAAGCTGACGGGTTCGCTGCCATCGCATTCGATCAGTGAAGCAATCTTAAAAACGCTTCCTGATTTACCATTGGCAGATAATAACTTCTTTAAAAGTCAACCAATTGACTTGTTAATCGGTGGGGATCTTTATCCAAAAATCATTCTGAATGGAGTAAAGACAAATATCCTTGGCTCACTGATTGCTCAACGTACGGTGTTTGGATGGATTTTAACCGGACCCGTACCAAGTGGAAGGAACCTTAAACCAACAAATTATCTCACTTATTTCAATGAGGTCTCATTAGATCAACAACTCACAAAATTTTGGGAGTTGGAAGAAGTACCAAAGACCAAGCACTAACGGTCGAAGAAGAACAGTGCGAACGACTCTACACAGATACCACCTTTCGCAATAATGAGGGAAGGTATGTAGTTTCGCTCCCGTTCAAACTCTTACCTCCAAATGCACATATAGGCGCCTCTCGCCATATCGCTTTGAGACAATTTCTCAGAAGTGAAACGTCTTTGTGCAAAAAACCCCTAATAAAGGAGGAATATAATAAGGTACTTCGAGAATATGCTGATTTGGGTCATATGCATGAAGTCAAATATATTAAAGGTGAAGAGTCTTCGAACTCTTACTACCTTCCACACCATGCTGTGCATAAACCAGATAGCACTACTTTAAAACTGAGAGTGGTTTTCATCGGTTCTTGTCCCACATCTAATGGAGTGAGCCTGAATGATGTTCTTCACACTGGTCCCGCTCTCCAAACCGATTTGACTATTTTGGTTGTTAAGTGGCGATTATTTAAATATGTTTTTAATGCCGATATCTAGAAAATGTACCGGCAAAAAATCGTGAACCCGCAGCACACCGCATATCAAAGAATCCTTTTTAGAGATTCTTTGGACGGGGAGATCAAGGACTTTCAGTTGGACAGAGTCACCTTCGGTCTTAATTTTGCCCCTTATTTGGCAATCCGCACCTTGTTGCAACACGCCAAGGACTCCAAATTAAATTACCCCCTAGCATCGGAAATCCTCAGCTCTAGTACGTATGTAGATGATGTATTAGCTGGTGCACATGATGTACCCGAAGCAGTAAAATCACGAAATCAGCTTATTGAGGCCTTAAACTCGGCAGGTTTCCCACTCAGAAAGTGGACTTCAAACAACAAAGAAATTCTGTCAGGCCTGCCGAGCAACCACCTGCCAGCTTCTGATTTTCTGGAATTACACAACTGCAGCGAAGCTAAGACTTTAGGTATCCGATGGAATGCTAAAACGGATCAGTTCTATTTTATGGCAAAATGTTTGGACAAAAAAGATTCGTTTACGAAACGAGAAGTGTTGTCCACGATTGCCAAGCTGTTCGATCCCGCAGGTTGGTTAAGCCCAATAACTGTAGTAGCAAAGATGCTAATGCAACAAATCTGGTTGGAACAAACAAATTGGGATGAGAAGTTAAATCCAAAGACTCTCAGTGAATGGCAGACGTTTTTGGATAACTACCCCCATATTAATTTTATAAAAATCCCCAGATGGGTTAGTTATACTCCAAACTGTCAAATACAGTTTCACGGATTTTGTGACGCCTCAGAAAAGGCGTACGGGGCCGCTATATATATTCGGGTACAGGACACTAGTTTGAATGTTCAAACTCATTTGCTTCTCGCAAAAACAAAAGTTGCTCCTGTCAAAACCATTTATATACCCAGACTAGAGCTAAGTGGAGCTGTTCTCCTCGCAAAAATGGGTATAGAAAGCCAAGGGTTGTACTTCTGGACCGATTCCACAATTGTTCTCGCGTGGCTTAGAAAACCACCTTGTTCGTGGTCTACATTTGTAGCCAACCGCGTTTCCAAAATTTCGGAAAGCACAATGATCGAGAATTGGAATCATGTAAGTTCTGAGGATAACCCGGCAGACCTCGCTAGTCAAGGTCTTTCTCCTCAAGAGTTAGGAGAGAGTCATCTTTAGTGGCATGGTCCCAAATGGCTTAACCTCAGCCAAGAAATCTGGCCAATCTCTCAGCCCAAGGATTTTGAAACCACACTCGAATCTAAAGCTATTCGAGTTCATGCAGCGTCAGTTCTTCCATTTGAAGATATCTTAGCACGCTTTTCCAGCTTTCCAAGGGCCATTCGAGTCATTGCTCGAATCTTCAGGTTCCTAAAGCGGGTTCGTCCTGCCCACAAAGAACTCTCGAATTCTTCTTCCATCACTCCTGGTGAGGTTAAATTCGTTCAATCAAGGCTTATCCAGATCTCCCAAAGAGCGCATTATGCCTCTGAATATTCGGAGTTAGAAAATAAAAAGCCAGTGGGAAAAAAGTCTACGATACTATCGTTGACCCCATATATTGACGACAGTGGACTTCTAAGAGTCGGTGGAAGACTGAATAATGCCCCTTTAATGAGCTTTGATGAACGGCACCCAATAATATTGCCGTATAATTGCCATTTCTCTAAACTAATGGTAAACTTCATTCATTTGGTATCGATCCACGGTGGCAACCAGCTAGTCCTGCGTCTTTTACGCATGCGATATTGGCTGGTAAAAGCAAAAAACCTCATTAGGTCGGTCTACTATACACAACTGCAAAACATGTATTTTGTATAAAAAACGGGAACAAACGCAGCTAATGGCTGCTCTCCCGGCGTCTAGAACGCAAATTTCGAGACCATTTGAAACAACGGGTGTCGATTTCACAGGCCCATTTGATGTAAAAAACTTTACAAGTCGAGCTTGTTTAATAACAAAGGGCTATGTGTGTGCCTTTGTCTGCTTTTCTACAAAGGCCATACACCTTGAAGCCACAAGTGACCTTTCAACTGCCTCGTTCATGGCAGCTCTGACACGATTTGTCTCTCGCCGTGGTTGTCCCAACCATATATATTCAGACAATGGCACAAACTTCGTTGGCGCCTCAAGAGAAATCAAACGAGACGTAAAGGCATTCCTTAAAATTTGGCCTGAAGCCATCTCCAGTAACCATAGTTTTGCAGAAATCAATTGGCATTTCATTCCTGCAGGGGCTCCTCATATGGGAGGTTTATGGGAAGCAGGAGTAAAAACCTTCAAAGCCCACTTTCGGAAAATCACGGGTTCGATGAAATACACTTTCGAAGAGCTTTCCACTCTATTAGCTAGAATCGAAGCGTGTGTAAATTCTCGCCCCATAAGCCCAATGTCTGAAGATATTAATGACTTTGCACCCCTTACACCAGGACACTTTCTGGTAGGTGCACCTATTCTTGCAAAAGCCGAGCCAGAAATCAATGATAACCCTATATCATTGGTCAACAGATTGCAAAATTGAAAGCTATGAACCATATGTTCTGTAGAAGATGGAAATCTGAATATTTGTCAGAACTCCAAAGGCGGTACAAGTGGAAGTATCCACAGAAAAACCTAGCTGTTAGCGACTTGGTAATTATTCGCGAGGAAAATATACCTCCAAATGAGTGGAGATTAGGTAGAGTAGTAAAAATTCATCCCGGACCTGATACTAAAGTACGAATAGTCGACGTTCAAACCCAACGAGGCATAATTAGTAGACCAGTAGTCAAACTAGTTGTTTTACCAAACGAAACTCACTTAATGTAAATATTCTAAACTAATGTTATTTTCTCATTTAGAAAAATGTCTCAAGTCGATTGTGGTCTCTGCAAAGCTAAGCACCCTCTACGCTTGTGCACCGAGTTTCGCCGAATGACTCCTGTTCAACCTTTCTATTTAAAACTTTATTCAATATGCAAAATTACAAATTTATTTATGACTATATTGAATGAGAGATCGCTCACCAAAAGCAGCGTAGGAAGTAAGAAAAACAATATCTGAATGACAGCTGCGACGATTGACGTATGTCATTGGCATGAGAGAACATGATTGTATCAACCCAGGTTAGCATTACTTTGTAACATTCCGCCCACCTCGTCCACTTGCTGCGACGAAATGTTAGAAGAGTTGCCGCCCACCATAGGTGGCCCTTCATCTTCCATTGGGAGTGCAACCAACTTTGAAATAGCGCGTTTTAAAATTGATGATGCTGTCCGTATAGTTGCCACGCGAACGATACCATCGTCGCCCGGATGAACTTCAATAACACTTCCAAGTGGCCAATGAGTAGGGGGAGCGCGTTCATCGCGCAGCAGCACCAAATTGCCAACCCTTAAATTATCTTTTTGTTGAAACCATTTATGCCGAACTTGTAGCTCTCGTAAATATTCATAGCTCCATCGCTTCCAAAAATCTTGTTGCATTTGTTGAACTTGCTTCCACCTTTTGAGTCTGCTGGTATCAACTTCAAGTTGGTTCAGATCGGTCGTAACTAAAATGGGGCCACCCACCAAAAAGTGCCCAGGTGTGAGGACCGATAGGTCTTTTGGATCATCGTTTAAAGCGCATATTGGCCTTGAGCTAAGCACCGCCTCTATTTGCTTAAGCACCGTGTAGAACTCTTCGAACGTAAGCGTTGCGCTACCTATTGTGCGTTTTAAGTGATGTTTTGTACTTTTGATACCAGCTTCCCATATACCTCCAAAATTTGCAGACCCTGGAGGTATAAAGTGCCACGAAACACCTCGAGTACTCATAACGCTCGCGGCGGTTTCAAATTGTTTCCTAATTGCAGCGCGGTTTTCTCGTAATTCCGCATTAGCCCCAATGAAAGTCGTAGCACAGTCACTGTATATGTCAGAGCTATATCCGCGCACTGAGAAAAATCGGCGCAGCGCGGCAAGAAACGTTTAAGTACTCATGTCGCTTACAAGTTCTAAATGAACTGCTCGTGTACTAAAGCAAACGAACAGAGCTAGGTATCCTTTATAGCTATGATGACCTCTGCCTTTCGTAGTACGAATAGAATATGGACCGCCGTAGTCCAACCCACAATGACTGAAGGGTCTTGATATATTCCAACGGTGAGCAGGAAGGCTACCCATAAGTTGTGTGGCAGCATTACTGCGATATCTTATGCAACGAATACAACTGTGAATATATCGCTTAACAGATGAACGAGAATCGATGACCCAGTATCGTCGCCTTAAAAAATTAAGCGTTGACTGAACGCCGCCATGCAATGTACACTCATGAGCTTGTGCAATTAACATTGTGCACAACGGGCTGTCCTTCGGGAGTATAATAGGAAAGCGCTCGTATATTGGTATGGTCGCATTTTTAAGGCGCCCGTTTAGCTTAACAAGGCCATCGACATCTAACACGGGATTAAGTTTAAGTAGCTTGCTCTTACGACTTATTGGCTTACTGCAACGAAGACACGCAACTTCATTAGTAAAGTGAGAATTCTGAACATACCTGATCCAAAACTGTAGTGCTGTGCCCCTTTCTGTTGCCGTACACCACGATGTCCTTTCATGAGGTTGGTTTAAGCGAGCTGCAATAAATCGGTTGCACCAAGAAGTCACTGCCAGCAGCATGTTAATGTTCGAATATTTTTCTAGTAAATGCGTAGCGAGCGAGAATTTCGGTTGCGGTGCGGCTGTCGCTAGTGATATATTGATTTCAAGGTTTGACGATGCAGTGATGACATTCTGCTGTGGCCACTTATCTTCAGTTTGATGCAGCCAATCAGGCCCGCTCCACCACATGGTGAAATTGGCAAGTTGCGATGGATATATTCCGCGCGACGCCACGTCTGCTGGATTAGATTGTGTTGGCACATATTTCCATGAGTCAATGGGTACCAGTTCTTGAATTTGAGAAATTCGGTTGCTAACGTATTGTTTGTGTTGACCCGGCCGTGACCGAATCCAGCTGAGAGTTGTTTTGGAGTCGGACCAGCAGTATATTTTGCTGAATGGAAGTTGCATAGTTTTTATGATTTTTGCAGCAACTTTTGACGCCAAAAGAGCTCCATTTAACTCCAAGCAGGGCACCGTCACTTTCTTTAGTGGGGCCACCTTAGTATTGGCTGTAAGCATGGCCACTTTACACGCACTGTCTGGTGCCTCCAAACGAATATATGCAGCAGCAGCATACGCTGAAGTGGATGCATCAGAGAAAACATGAAGTTGATAGCTATTGACCGTCGGTGTAACGCCTATCCACCTGGGAACTCTGAGATTCTCCCTTCATGAAGCTCCTCTCGAAATCGTCGCCATTCATCCTGCAAAGGGTCTGGGAGAGGATCATCCCAATTGCAGCCTAAAAGCCAAAGCTGTTGACATAACTTCTTGCCTGTAATTACGATTGGTGCTAGAAAGCCTGGCGGATCGTATATTTTTGCCACATCCGAGAGTTGTTGTCGCTTGGTAATGAGGCCAGACACAGGTGTAACAGGGGCGAACGCAGGGGGGGGTTTTGGGGTGTTAAAACCCCACCCAAAGTAATTGAATTTTTAAATAATAGAATTTAATTCTACATAGTCATTTGAAAAATTGTAATTTGTTGTTTTCAAAGCAATCTTTCTGCCGACGATGTATGAATATGTAAAATAAATTAATACATTAGTCACTAACAGCGCTGCCGTTTTGATACAATTGTATCTTTTTTGATACTTTTTTTTCTAAATTTAGTGATTTGATACTTTTTTGTTCACAAACGGCCTATTTTGATACTTTTCTGCTGATAGAATTTAATTTTTTGAAACTATGAAAATGTTAAACTAAAAACAAACCTATTGTATCTGGATAGTATTAAAAAGTTGTGGGAATGTAGGCCAATTAAAAAACCCAGAAAAATATAAACTGGACAGAGACATTTTTTTAATTTGCTTCAAAGTAATGAGTTTGCCTTATAACTCTGTGGCTGCTCAACTGGATTTTTTTAGATTTAAGGGAAATTGTGAGTCGAAAATGGACTTCTTTTGAAAATTAGTTCTGAACTGAAAAGTCACCAATAAGGTTTCTATTATTTTTTTTAGAGTTTATTGTTAATCATAATACAGGAAAAATAAAAACTCATTTATTATGACTTTCAGTTTTCGTTCCATGAGCAAACTGTTGTGAAATAAATTTAAATTAAAAAAAAGTATGCTATTTGCAAAAAAATACTTGAGTGTCTTAACTAAAATGTCTATATTTTTAATAAAAACAACCAGAAAAAACTGGTCTGAATTAGATACACAACTTTACTTATTATTTGTTTTTCAAATGAAAATTTTTAAAACAACGGTTGTGCTTTTGATACTTTTTTTGCTTGGCAACATATACTTAATTTTTTTAGCTCGCGGCAACACTTGTCACTAATGATTAGAGCGTGAATGAGAATAGAACAAATGAATTATGTGCGTACGTGTGTTTTGTTCTTGTGCCGTTTTTGCATTTTCCTTATATTTTTGCATTCGTATTAATCATTGTAACTCTTTTGAGCATCAGTAAGCAGAGATGAAAAAGCTCTCTGAATTCTCTCTTAACTGTCGATTCTCCCTCACAAACGAATTTTTTGACTGTTAATGTACCGTTACCGCAGTAGCGTCAATGAAATGTATTTGCTTATTGTACACAATGTGTACTACACAGTAATTGGCGTCATTACAAAGTGGTCGTTGAAGAAAGTACTAAGTTGTAAAAATGAGTGAAAATTCGATTAAAAAATATTTTCAAAGTAGTGTTTTAAAACGCGTAAGTGATTCTCCCGTTATAATTAATGAAGAAAACGCTGCACCCAAGGTCACCCGAGTGGCAGTAAGTGTTTACTTTTATTTTCAATAAAAAAAATATTTCGTTTACCTATGTACAAATATCTCGTTAATTTTAGGAGTTTGCAAATGATATCGTTAATTTTTGCAAAAAAATTGACGAAAAGCAGACATATGAGCTTTTAACGAATGTGTGGCAGCCTGATTTATCATTTATTTTTCCGTCGTCTGGTGATCGAAACTTAAAATTTCAGTTGTCGTGGCTGAAGTCTTTTCCATGGTTAGTATATTCGCCTAGCCAAGATGGTGCCTACTGTCTATATTGCGTTGCTTTTGTTTGGAAAAACGTTGGAAATGGTAGTCACCAAAAGGCAAATGCTTTTGTTCAAACTGCTTTTAAAACTTGGAAGAAGGCACTTGAGAAATGACAAGAACATCAGCAGAAGGATTATCACCGCAGAGCAGTGAAAGACGCAGCCAATTTTGAAAATAAAAGAAACAATATATTAACAGAAATTTATCATGGCCGCAAAAAGCAACAGCTTGAAAATCGAGCAAAATTACATCCTATAATCCGTGTTTTGCTTGTCTGCGGGAGGCAAGGGCTTGCGTTAAGAGGCCATCGTGACGAAGGAAATCTTTCTTTAGAAATGCCTGCTGAAAACGACGGGAACGTCAGGGCTCTTTTGCGTTTAGCAATAGATAGTGGCGACGAAAATTTAAAAAAGCATGTTGAAACTGCAGCACGTAATGCTAATTATTTCAGTTGGCGCATCCAAAATGAAATTATTGAAATAGCAGGACAAATAATACAAAAAAAAATTATTAACCGTATTAATAAATCTCAATGCTTTGCAATAATTGCTGATGAAACCACGGATGTTAGTGGCATTGAGCAATTTTCAATTTGTATACGGTATGTTGATCGTTTTGAGAATGAGGAAAAACTGAGAGAGGACTTTTTATGTTTTGTTCCTGTTGAGGATACAACTGGCAGCGGTCTTGCGAATGTGCTAATTGATAAATTAAAAGAACTTAAACTTAGTTTTGCACACATAAGGGGTCAAGCTGAGTTTTCAACTCTTCTATTTTTGGGACAATTAAATTATACTTTTTTTTCTTTCTAAAGGTTATGACGGAGCGCGGTCGATGAGTGGACATGTCAAAGGTTGTGCTAGTGTCATACAAAATTTATATCCAGCGGCTCTTTATGTGCACTGTGCTAATCACAGCTTAAATTTAGCCATCGCAACGACTTGCAAAATACCTGCTATAAGAAATTGTATTGGTTCCATGAAAGAGACCGTAAATCTTTTTCGGATGTCAACTAAAGCAGGCACACTGCTCAAAAATCTTATTCTTGAATCCTTTCCAAACTCAAAGCAAGTGAGGTTACTTAAATTCTGCGAAACACGTTGGGTGGAGCATTTAGAATCTCTTTCTTTATTTAACGATTTATTCCCATTGATCTGTACAGCGTTGGAAGAGCTTGATACTGAAAAATTAAGAAGTGATTTATCAAAGCCACATGCTTTGTTGACTGCAATCCAATCACCTCAATTTGTTATTGCTATGGCGATACTAAAGCCAATTTTTGCATTATCAAAACACATAAGCCTATGTTTGCAGCAAATAGACTGTGATTTGAGCAGCTGCGTTGCTTATGCAAATAATTTGTATGCTAAAATTAGTGAAATGCGTAAGGATTCTGAACAATCGTTTAATCTAATTTTTGAATCAGTTAAAACAATAGCCGCAGAATTAGATTTAGAAATCAAAATTCCGCGTTTGGCGAAACGGCAAACTAATCGCGACAATTATGAAGGCGAACCGGAAGAATATTACCGCAGATCAATTTATATACCGTTTTTAGATTATTTTTTGGACCAAATCAATGAACGATTTTTAAAACATCGAGAGCTGCTTTCCAAAATTGAAAACATTTTGCCAAATAAATGCATAAATCTTGACGTTATTGAGATGCAGGAGACTGTTCGTGTTTTAGAAAAGCAATGGTCCGCTGATGTAGAAAATCCCGATGATTTCGTTGCTGAATTTAGAATGTGGAAAAGGTTAAAAATCTTTTCTTCAGATTATATTTTCTAACTAAAATTTTGAATATATTTTCAGGAACTGGTTAAATCAAACGAGAGATCCAAAACTTTTTTAGACGCGTTGAATTGTTGCGATGCAAAAATTTTCAAAACAGTGCATCGTTTTTTAAAGATTGGAGCAACAATCCCTATATCTGTCGCTTCAAGTGAACGCTCGTTTTCCTCACTTCGCAGGCTTAAAACATATTTAAGAAATAAAACTGGAGAAGCACGCCTGAACGGAATGGCTCTCTTGAATATCCATAGAGATATAGACGTGACGGAGGAAGAGATTTTAAATGTTATGGCCCAAAATAAAAGAAGATTAGACTTCAATTTGTGAATAAAATAATGAAACATTGTCTTTTTACCTAAAAACCCCCCCCCCCCCCAAATTTTTTTCCTGCGTTCGCCACTGAGGTGTAATGTTGACTTTGTATGTCAAGCTATCAGAGTCACAGAGCCAATAGATTCCAAGTGCCTTAGTCTCTCGATCTTAATTTAAGTTGCAGCAGATATCTTGTTGGATGTCGTCAGTGGAGAGATGTCGCATAAATTCATTGGAATTGGAGCTCCATTTTCGAAGGTTGAAGCACTCTCGACTCAATAACTGTCGTAGTTTTATTTGAATGTCGATTGCTTCCTCGACTGTGTCGCCACCATGTAGGCAATCGTCCACATAAAATGACTGTTTAAGAATCTTTGACGCTTTTGGAAACTCTGCTTCCTCGTCTTCGGCTAGGGTGTTCAGTACTTTAATTGTTATATACGGAGAGCATGTTAACCCATACGTCACTGTTAGTAGTCGATAAGCAGTGAGTTGTCCATCTCCGTCTCTCCATACAAGGCGTTGCATATCAGCATCTCTCTGATCGACTCGTATTTGTCGAAAGCACTTCTCTATATCCGCCATGAATCCAACCCGATGCATTCTCCACTTCAGTATGATTGAACTTAAGTCATTTTGCAACTTGGGTCCAACATGAAGACAGTCGTTTAAAGATAGGCCACTTTTATATTTTCTAGACCCATTGAAGACAGTCCTCAACTTCGTAGTCGAGCTTCCTTCTTTGTATACACCATGGTGGGGAATGTAACATGCATATTGTGGCTCCCTATCTTCGCATATCTGCTCCATATGGCCAAGAGTGATATATTCGTTCATGAACTCATTATACAACTCGTTCATCTTTGCATCATGTTGAAGACGGCGTTGCTGATAAGCGTATAGTTTCATTGCATCCCATTTGGAATCAGGCAGTACGGATAAGTCGGAGCTCTCTTTAAATGGGTACCGAATGTGATATCGACCCAAGTGGTCTCTTCGAACCGTGCGTTTAAAAAATTCCTCACAATAAACCTCATCCTCTGTCATCAGAGATGGGGGCGTGATGTCATCTATTTGATTAAATTTCCACATCTGTTCTACTAACGTGCTAAGTTCTGCAGTAGCTGTGGCACATAGTCTTGCTGATAGCTGACGACTTTGTCCTACAGGTAAGCGATCGTAGACGACCCACCCTAAGCGGGTGTTTTGAGCAGTGGAGTCACCACATGCAGAACGCTTAAGGTCATTGCGCAGTAGAGTGCCATAAAGATCTGCTCCGATGATGATGTCGATTGCCCTGGCTCGTAAAACTTCGGGTCTGCTAAGCTGAGACCAAGAAAGTCACTGTACGCAGTTGTGTCAATTTGATTTGACGGCATCCTCTGTCCTAAACGAGGAAGCACAAGGGCAGAGCACGCTATGCTGAAGTTAGGTTCGGTGAGTGAACACACGGAGAACTGAACTAAAGCCTTCGATTCACCGACAGTACTCCCGCCAACTCCGGATATTGTAACTGAAAGGCGGTTCTTGCTTAGATGCAAACGTTGCACAGCGAATTCACTTATAAACGAAGTCTGCGAACCATTTTATAACAGAGCTCGAAGTTTCATGAAATGTCCGGAGGGCGAACGCACGCCAATACGTGCTGTTGCCAATAGAGCTGGCGTCAGTGTTGCTGCGGTTGCTTCGATGGTTTTTTGTTGGGCTATACTGTTGGTGGACGTATATCTTGGGCTGCTAGTACTGCTGGGCGATGATGATACACTGTCGTGCAAAATTGTATGATGTTTTTGCATACACTTTTGACATGTGTATGTCGACACACAGTCACTTGACGTGTGATTTGCTTTAAGGCAGTTTTTGCAAAGCTTTTGATCCATAACCACATCCAGCTTTGCATTTGGGGTTTTCCTGCGAAACTCAGAGCAATACATTAACGAGTGTTTCCCTGCACAACAGGGGCAGCGCCCAAAACTTGTTTGATGACTGCGAATAGTTGCATGCTGAGCCGGCTTTGGATTTGGAATTGACTCCTTTGGCTTTACTTTTGTGATAGCAACGATTGCTTCCAGACCTTGAATTCGCTTTTCGAGAAATGATGTGAGAGCGTCGTATTCCGGTAGTACATCGGAAGATACAATCCTTTACTGTTACTGGATCTAACTTCTCCGTCACGAGGAAGACAAGCCAATCATCCCAGTGATTCGTTGGACGACCAAGTTGTTTTAAAGCACGCACAGACTCGGTGACGCTATCAAGGAGTTTGCGTAGATTCATATCAGATTCTGTTTGCACTGGAGATATCTTGATTATGCTGCGCAAATAAGATTTTACCATGCGGCGTTTGTTATCATAACGCTTTTGCAACATATCCCAGGCAATTTGGAAATTACTTTCGATTACATTCAAGTTTCGGAGCATGGCTTCTGCTTCACCTTGCAAGCTACCTTTTAGATAATGCATGCGTTGAACATTGGACAGCGACGAGTCCTGTACAATGCACGTGACGAACATGTCTTTAAAGCAAAGCCACTTCTGGAATGAGCCGTCAAATTTCGGCAACTCAACCTTAGGAAGGATAGATTTAGGTGTGCTAAGTGGACTAGATAGCGTGGAGTTCGAAGGCGGTACTACGTGACCGTCATTTACGTTGTGCGACAGTTCGTCAATCTCGTCATGCAGCTCTCCCAATGCGTCGCAGTATGCGGATTCAATTGAAGCATAGCGATCCTCGGAAAGTGCTCTTTTGACCGCTGTTTCATCAGCTGTAGCATCCATTATAGAAATATCATCGCGAATTGCATTGTATTTTTGCCAATAATCGGCCAGCAAATTTTTTCGGGCGATGAGAAATCCCTTGGTTTTCTTCTGCTTCCCAGCTTTGCGTGAATTTGCTGAGAAATTAAAGATGAGTTTGGCGACGGCCTCTTCTTTCGACAGCGGCATGTTCGTGCTAGTCTCGATGAAATGAAGTTATAAAATCAATCGTATGATATCAACCAAATCTTTAGGAAATATTTAATTTTGTTTGCACAGGGAATTAAGGTTCCTCGCAAGGGATGCCAAATGTTCAACCTTTCTATTTAAAACTTTATTCAATATGCAAAATTACAAATTTATTTATGACTATATTGAATGAACACGTCTGCAATGGCTGAGATCTGCAAAGAGAGATCGCTCACCAAAAGCAGCGTAGGAAGTAAGAAAAACAATATCTGAATGACAGCTGCGACGATTGACGTATGTCATTGGCATGAGAGAACATGATTGTATCAACCCAGGTTTGCATTACTTTGTAACAACTCCCGAACTCCGGTTGAGAACGGCGCTAATGTATCGCTATTGCAGCAACTGTCTCGCTGCAACCCATACAATAAGCGAATGTGACAGTGTGATCCGGTGCAAACGATGCGGAAAGGCTCACCACACGATGCTGCATAATGACGTAGTCGATGACGTAATAGATGAAGACGTGGTTGAGCTTTCCTGGGCACAACAGGTGGATCTAGAGGACGAGTTGTTAGCAGAAATCGGAGCTGACAAGCAGAAAGAAGCACCGCCTACTATGACGACTGATGACGCACTCGCACACCCATTACGACCACCGCTCAATAGGACGCTGCCAACTTCTCGACAACCTCAGCGCATACCACTTGCTCATGATCGAGCCAGACTCGACTCGTCTCGTCGACTTAAGCGAGCCGGTAACTTCAGATCGGACTGGCGGCATGGAAACGACCGACTGAGACTCGATTCGTCTCAGCGGCGTAGCCCGGACCGAACGGGACTCGACTCGTCCCGTCGGCCACCCCAGCCGAAAAGAAGGGGCGGTCAAGGTGCTCGTCGAAGAAGAAATGCGCGAACTATAATTGAGCAGCGAGCAGCAGCCCTTCCTTGGCAGCAAATGTTGGCGCTATCACCAACGGCTTTAGTAAAAATACGTGCTGCGGATCGTTTTTCCGTAGTTCGTGCGGTGCTTAATCCAGCGAGTCCGGCGACCAGCATCTCTGATGAAACTGTGGCAAGACTTCGGCTCCGCACTCAAAGACGAGGCGGCGGTCGAGTGTGCGATATCACGCTACGCAGCAATCTTGGCGCACAGGATGAAATATCAGTCTGCGCGAAGGTTGAACACATCATCCCGACGCCGACTCCACTGCGCTCATTAGCGCAACACACAGTGGGAGTTTTCAAAAATTTGAGGCTAGCCGACCCATCGTTTTATAAGGCATCACCGATCCAAATGGTACTTGGAGCTGACCTTTACGCGAGGTTGATGCAGCCTGGTACGATGCCTCCCTTGATAGCAGGTCAATTGGTCGCCCAAAATACGCTGCTGGGATTTGTAATCTCTGGCGTCACCCAGTAACAAACTGCAGCCGATTAGTCTTAAGAAAAATTAATTGTTATTTATGAATTTGAATTTTAATCAAAATTGTTATAAATACATAAGTTGCAAATGAAAATAATATATGAATTGTAAATGGTAATATGCGCTTTTAGCAGTAATACTGCAAGGCGGGCGGAATGTTCACTCCGTTCGCCTATTTGGCAACTCTTACCACTTTCGTCAAAAAGCTCTGCTCACAACTTCGAATTTTCTGAAGTTCGTGAGAGAACCGATGATGGTTCTTCTCTTAGCGATCCTCACAGACGATAGACGGTGGTAAGTTGAGTTCCTGCAAAGATTTTAATAAAACATTTTCTAACACAATTTGTATGCTTTTTATTTTCACGCCCTTTGGAAACCAGCCCTAAAATCTCCCCGAGCTCATCATTTGGTCCTTCAACCCGGATTTCCACAGGCGGTAAATTTTTAAACATACAGACACGGAACATAATTTGGCGAAATACATAAACGCACATACATACATACCTTCATAAAACTTACAACAATCAAACACACAAACAACAGGTAACATTGTAAATTAAAAATAAAGGTGCAATGAACATATGTACATATGTATTTGATTTGCATTTATAAGCGGTGAAAAATTAAATCTGAGCAAAGTAGAGCCTAAAACATATTTTTAGTGCTTTGCTTTTGCATATACAAAAATATTAAGGTAGCAAAGCCTATTCTTTGTTAGTGTACTTCGATAAGTACAATACCTTAAATTATATTTCTCATATATTAAAAATAAGCCGCTCCTTTTTATTTACATACCTACATATGTATGTACATACATACATAGCTGTACATAATATATACATACACATATACCCCACATAAAAACTTGAATTTATTTTATATGTTCATAAAAATTTGTTTTCTCTCGTCTTTGCGCCAAATTAAATTGCATACATATATTAAACTGCATATTTCCACTCTCCTTTAGAGTGCTGTAGTACAAAAAAAACATATTTACATATATTTTTTTTGCATTAAATTTGCGCTCACCATATATGAAATATATACGTACATATTTATATGTTCGTGCATATGAATTATATTGTCGCTACAATTAGCGAATATTAAATAGCAATACATATAACATACATATGTACATACATATATGCGTGTACGCGAGTGAAAATAAGTGTGTAAAAGCAATAAAAAAAAAAAAGCAGTTGTGAGTGCAGCAGAATACTAGTGCATTAGAAAAGCAGCGCAGCAGAGTAACAGAGCAGCGGAGTACCAAAGCAGCGGAGTAGCATAATAGCAGAGTGGGAGCAGCACAACAACCACAGGCATACTCCGACCAAAGGTAAAATAGCGGACATACGTACGAATGTGGGCAGGCTCTGATAAAAAAAGTGCATAAATTTAAATATTTTAAGAATACATTTTTTTGTGGTGTTTTTTTTGTGCGTATACATATATATTTAATTGTAATCAATAATAAACACTGCAAATAAAATTATTGTGATGTGTTTGCTCTAGGCAACTCTGAGAGTTGCGCTTATATACAAGGAAGTGCATGTACATATGCAAGTGCATATGTATATGTATATGTATGTATGTAACTGGTGCGCTTAA
The DNA here is from genome assembly GCA_963971545.1 of Philophylla caesio. NCBI lineage: Eukaryota > Metazoa > Arthropoda > Insecta > Diptera > Tephritidae > Philophylla > Philophylla caesio. Next base: position 21,233,362 of record OZ020605.1, read on the forward strand.
CTAAGCATTGGCACAGTGTTTAAAGGAAGTAAAATAAGTGAATATTAAATAAAAGTTTAATTTTAAAAATAAATCGAATTTTTTAATTTTGATTTTTTTTTGTGATATTTTAATATTCAATTCGATGCGTGATAAATAAATTTAGAATATTTTTGTTTGCAAACAAATTTAATTCGCGGCATAAATTCAATAAATTTAAGCGATAACAATTTCAATATTCATTCAAAATTAAAATTTGCGAGTGTTCCAAATTTTCAAAAGAATTTTCCAAATTTTACATTTGACCAATACTGTGCTGCAACCTCGCAATTTCAGTCAGCATCAAGTAAATACTTTATTAAATATTTTTATAAAGATTTTTGGTTATCGATCATATATCGATACAACTACATACAAGTATTTAATTTTATTTTCCAAGTTTAAAAATAATTTCATTGTGCCTTTGCTGTGGTGAAATAATAACATTTATATTTTACATTTTTGTTTTATTTCGCCAACTTTTGTTGAATATAATTTATATTGAGCAACATTTTTGTTATATTTTTACACTTGCGTTGCGTGTCAATTCGAACATTTATCGAACATTTTGACAATTTATTAAATTTTTCTGGAACTTAATTTACATTTTAAATATTTCTGTGGGGATTCCGATCATTTGTTGATCTATTTATTCACGTTTGAATAAACAATCGCTAGTCGATTTTCGCAATACAATTTTAATTAATTGATTTAACATTTTAAATAATTTCTTCGATTTTGCTTTGCCATTTAACAACTTTTCAATTCTTCTGAAATTATAATGGCATTGACAAATAAATTTTATCAAGCAGCAGATGCGCTTTTGGAATTTGAAGCAAACATTTCGCCTACAGTCGCAAATCAAAGTACTTTCTCCCTTGAAATTCAGCAAGAGGAGTTAAAGTCACTTTGGGCTGAAGTAAAGGCTGACTATAAAAATTGTTTGTCTGAAATAAGTTCAGCGGGTAATAAGAATGCAGTTGAATCTATCAAGCTCAAATTCTCAAACTGCTATCAAGCATACATATGTTTGTTGCGGAGCTATGATGGGTGAACCTGACGACGTTCAACCAAAATACAAATTCAAAGATAATTCAACCTGAACGGTTGGTTGAACCGCCAGTGCTGCCTAGTCTCCACCTGCCCCCATGCGATACCGAAATATTTTATGGTGACTATTTAAAATGGCCCTCATTTAGGGACATGTTCACCGCTATTTATCGAAATAACGCGCGATTATCTCTGGTGGAAAAACTTTTCCACCTTAATCAAAAAAGCCGAGATGAGGCGAGGGAAATAGTTCAAAAGGCCCCCCTCACTAATGATGGGTTTGCGTTAGCTTGGGCGAACTTAAGTGATAGGTATGAAAATAAAAGAATTTTAATAAACTCGCAATTAAAAATATTATTCAATCTGCCATATATCTACTCAGAGTCTGGGACAGCGCTAAAGAAAATGCAGCGTGAAATTAATAGTTGCATTTCAGCACTACAACTTCAGGGCATAAGCGTTGAACATTGGGATGCAATTTTCACATATTTGTGTTCAACCAGGCTCCCAGAAAATACGCTTGCTCTATGGGAACAGACTCTAAAAACAAAAACGGAGATTCCAAAGTGGGTGGACTTAGATGCATTTCTGACCAACAGGTTCCAAACTCTTGAAACAGGGGATGCCTTAGTACTTCCAAAGCTGACGGGTTCGCTGCCATCGCATTCGATCAGTGAAGCAATCTTAAAAACGCTTCCTGATTTACCATTGGCAGATAATAACTTCTTTAAAAGTCAACCAATTGACTTGTTAATCGGTGGGGATCTTTATCCAAAAATCATTCTGAATGGAGTAAAGACAAATATCCTTGGCTCACTGATTGCTCAACGTACGGTGTTTGGATGGATTTTAACCGGACCCGTACCAAGTGGAAGGAACCTTAAACCAACAAATTATCTCACTTATTTCAATGAGGTCTCATTAGATCAACAACTCACAAAATTTTGGGAGTTGGAAGAAGTACCAAAGACCAAGCTTCTAACGGTCGAAGAAGAACAGTGCGAACGACTCTACACATATACCACCTTTCGCAATAATGAGGGAAGGTATGTAGTTTCGCTCCCGTTCAAACTCTTACCTCCAAATGCACATATAGGCGCCTCTCGCCATATCGCTTTGAGACAATTTCTCAGAAGTGAAACGTCTTTGTGCAAAAAACCCCTAATAAAGGAGGAATATAATAAGGTACTTCGAGAATATGCTGATTTGGGTCATATGCATGAAGTCAAATATATTAAAGGTGAAGAGTCTTCGAACTCTTACTACCTTCCACACCATGCTGTGCATAAACCAGACAGCACTACTTCAAAACTGAGAGTGGTTTTCAACGGTTCTTGTCCCACATCTAATGGAGTGAGCCTGAATGATGTTCTTCACACTGGTCCCGCTCTCCAAACCGATTTGACTATTTTGGTTGTTAAGTGGCGATTATTTAAATATGTTTTTAATGCCGATATCGAGAAAATGTACCGGCAAATAATCGTGAACCCGCAGCACACCGATTATCAAAGAATCCTCTTTAGAGATTCTTTGGACGGGGAGATCAAGGACTTTCAGTTGGACAGAGCCACCTTCGGTCTTAATTGTGCCCCTTATTTGGCAAGCCGCACCTTGTTGCAACTCGCCAAGGACTCCAAATAAAATTACCCCCTAGCATCGGAAATACTCAGCTCTAGTACATATGTAGATGATGTATTAGCTGGTGCACATGATGTACCCGAAGCAGTAAAATCACGAGATCAGCTTATTGAGGCCTTAAACTCGGCAGGTTTCCCACTCAGAAAGTGGACTTCAAACAACAAAGAAATTCTGTCAGGCCTGCCGAGCAACCACCTGCCAGCTTCTGATTTTCTGGAATTACACAACTCCAGCGAAGCTAAGACTTTAGGTATCCGATGGAATGCTAAAACGGATCAGTTCTATTTTATGGCAAAATGTTTGGACAAAAAAGATTCGTTTACGAAACGAGAAGTGTTGTCCACGATTGCCAAGCTGTTCGATCCCGCAGGTTGGTTAAGCCCAATAACTGTAGTAGCAAAGATGCTAATGCAACAAATCTGGTTGGAACAAACAAATTGGGAAGAGAAGTTAAATCCAAAGACTCTCAGTGAATGGCAGACGTTTTTGGATAACTACCCCCATATTAATTTTATAAAAATCCCCAGATGGGTTAGTTATACTCCAAACTGTCAAATACAGTTTCACGGATTTTGTGACGCCTCAGAAAAGGCGTACGGGGCCGCTATATATATTCGGGTACAGGATACTAGTTTGAATGTTCAAACTCATTTGCTTCTCGCAAAAACAAAAGTTGCTCCTGTCAAAACCATTTATATACCCAGACTAGAGCTAAGTGGAGCTGTTCTCCTCGCAAAAATGGCAGATTTTCTCCCGCCAAAAATGGGTATAGAAAGCCAAGGGTTGTACTTCTGGACCGATTCCACATTTGTTCTCGCGTGGCTTAGAAAACCACCTTGTTCGTGGTCTACATTTGTAGCCAACCGCGTTTCCAAAATTTCGGAAAGCACAATGATCGAGAATTGGAATCATGTAAGTTCTGAGGATAACCCGGCAGACCTCGCTAGTCAAGGTCTTTCTCCTCAAGAGTTAGGAGAGAGTCATCTTTGGTGGCATGGTCCCAAATGGCTTAACCTCAGCCAAGAAATCTGGCCAATCTCTCAGCCCAAGGATTTTGAAACAACACTCGAATCTAAAGCTATTCGAGTTCATGCAGCGTCAGTTCTTCCATTTGAAGATATCTTAGCACGCTTTTCCAGCTTTCCAAGGGCCATTCGAGTCATTGCTCGAATCTTCAGGTTCTTAAAGCGGGTTTATCCTGCCCACAAAGAACTCTCGAATTCTTCTTCCATCACTCCTGGTGAGGTTAAATTCGTTCAATCAAGGCTTATCCAGATCTCCCAAAGAGCGCATTATGCCTCTGAATATTCGGAGTTAGAAAATAAAAAGGCTGTGGGAAAAAAGTCTACGATACTATCGTTGACCCCATATATTGACGACAGTGGACTTCTAAGAATCGGTGGAAGACTGAATAATGCCCCTTCAATGAGCTTTGATGAACGGCACCCATTAATATTGCCTTATAATTGCCATTTCTCTAAACTAATGGTAAACTTCATTCATTTGGTATCGATCCACGGTGGCAACCAGCTAGTCCTGCGTCTTTTACGCATGCGATATTGGCTGGTAAAAGCAAAAAACCTCATTAGGTCGGTCTACTATACACAACTGCAAAACATGTGTTTTGTATAAAAAAACGGGAACAAACGCAGCTAATGGCTGCTCTCCCGGCGTCTAGAACGCAAATTTCGAGACCATTTGAAACAACGGGTGTCAATTTCACAGGCCCATTTGATGTAAAAAACTATACAGGTTGAGCTTGTTTAATAACAAAGGGCTATGTGTGTGTCTTTGTCTGCTTTTCTACAAAGGCCATTGTAGTGGACCTACCTCAACGCCACTTACCAGCACTCATAAATAGCAATAAGCAAATTAAGAATTAGTCACACTTCATGTGCACCATACACAAAAGGGTTTCATATAACCAACGAAACTCTTTTATACATTTCATAACGTGCAATGCCTTCTGCAAAGTCAGCAATCACTTTGTTTAACTGTCAACGACCTTTTTCGAGTTCTGACTGGAAATAATGGGGCGGAGTCATGGAAGCGCTAAGTAATTGATAATTGTATAAATACTCACGCTTTTTTATCGAATAAAACAGAACTAGAACTACACTCTAACTGAATGTGTTTTACTTCTCGACAATCCGGCTTGACTTTCGAGTCGCCTAAACATACAGCATCGACAGCTTGCTGTTAAAACATAAGTTGCACGCTACCACGTCTATAGGACTAGAGACGTAGTGCGTTTTAGGTAGAAAAACCAGAGCGACTCAAACCTTACATGGCGATCCTGCCCTTACGGACCAAGCCTCCTGATCCTGCCAATCCGATCCTATAAGGACCAGTAACGGCAACAGGAAACAAGATAAATTTGCAAACTATTGTGTTATTCAATAATACTTTAATACAAAATAGTATTGCTATTTTAGACGAGGAAGATAAATAAATTTTAATAAACTTCCAAATGACCGGCACTGACGAGGCAAAACTTCACGCGACTTACACAAATTACGAATCACCACTTTCAATCAGTCAATCAGCAGAAGAATACGAGCCAGTAGGCAGTTACCAATTGGAGAGCTATCCTAAGTACTCCTGACACCGATAAAAGCCGGCCCAAAGGCAATAACAATCGAGGAATACAGGAAACAACAGCTACCATGGAAATAATAACATTGGCAACAATCTTTTTAACAATAATAGGGACCAAAGAACAAATAATTACAACCAAAGAAATAACAACAACTTCAACAATAACAATCAGAGAAGTCAAAATGTTAACACCAACAGGATTAACAATAACAATATGACCCACGATTACAACAGACAAGCACCATAACACAACAGAAATGGTCGCCAAATAAACGTCCTGCAAACTCAGGGAAACGTAGGCGACCCGGAGGACAACAATTTACCCCCTCCGGGTCAAATCCAAATAAAATATATGTAATAACCAAAAACTTAACAAATTTTATCACAATTTATAATGAAGATTTCAATCAACAAATAACATTCCTCATAGACACAGGAGCTGACATTTCTATTTGCAAAAATCCATTCAATAACGAATTCGACTATAAAAGCACGAACAAATGCAAACTAACAGGTATCACCAAAGACGAAATAACCTCAATGGGCACAGCTAAACTAACTTTCCCAACTTCAACCGATGGTATTTTAGGCAGAGACTTTCTTATTAAACATTTATGCATAATTGATTATGAAACATTCACATTAACTGCATCAATTAACAACAAGAAAAAAAATATTAACAATAAACACACAAGTAGAATCAAACAAAATCCTCGAAATACCACCCAGAACAGAAGTCATAGTACCAATATATTTAAATATAAAAGAAGATAGCATAATTTTGAATCAAGAAATAGAACAAGGCGTATTCCTAGCCAATTCTATAGCCCCTGCAAAAGGAAATTGCCACATAAAAATCATAAACGTTTACAATCATACAGCAAAAATAAAACAGATAAAAAAACCAAACATCTACAGTAACAACCGTTTCAATAAATTGATAAAGGAATTAAAACTAGGAAATGTAGAGAAACAAACAGAAGATGAGTTACACGAAATTATTTACAAACAAGGCAAAATAAACACAAATGCAGATGCACTGTCACGCATCAAAATATATAGCGACACACTTAAAACTATGATACCAACATCAGAAAAAGATTTAAAAGATAATGAAAAAGAAATTAATATATTAACAAGGAGCAAGGCCGCACAATTTAATGAAAATGAAAAGAATGAATTAACGCAAACGAGTATAGAAAATAAAGCGCATGAATATACACTCGGGAAACGCATTAACAATACATCTCCAAAGAAGCCTGATCACCTTCATATTTGGCGATGCACATCTTTTAATGACGATAAAAATATGAAGAAATTAAAATTTATAATTAATAAAGAAAGTAGTACTACAATTGAAATTATTAAAAATGAAGTGCAAGTTACATGTAGTGATGACCCTTTGAAACTAGATTCAATGTTGGAGAAACTACATAGTACTATGCATAGTTCACTTATAAAGGAGCTAGCCCTTTGTGAACAAGAATATACATTAAGAAATACTAATATGAATGCATTCATTGAAAAATTTAATGAGCTCGAAAATAAGAAAAGCGTGCCGATAAAGATAGTGATATACAAAGCTCCAAAACAAGTAGATAGTACATTAACACAGTATAAGCTAATTGACGAATTTCACTCCACTAATATAGCTGGCCACTTAGGAGTTAGAAAGACAATTTTAAAATTGAAACAAAGATATATATGGAAAAACATGAGACAAATGGTAAAAGAATTTATAAATAATTGCACAAAGTGCGCACAAAACAAAACAACTAAACATATTAAAGAACCGCTTGTAGTAACAGACACGCCAACTTCAACATTTAGTACAGTGTCAATTGACACAGTAGGCCCATTTCGTATCTCAAACGGATACAGATATATACTAACAATGCAATGCGATTTATCAAAATTCGTTATAGCACATCCTATTGAAACAAAAGATGCAAAAACTATTGCAACTACACTGGTCGAACAGCTTATCCTAAAGTACGGCTTCATACAAATATTAAAATCAGACAGAGGAACAGAATTCGTCAACGAATTAATGCACAACGTATGCACACTATTAAATACAAAGCAAATATTTTCAACTCCATATCACCATCAAACAATTGGGTCACTAGAACGAAACCACAGAAAACTAAACGAATATCTACTTACTTTTGCTGACGATTACGAATGGTACAAATGGATACCATACTATACATTCGCATACAACATAACACCACACACAGACACTGGTTATTCACCCCATGAACTAGTATACGGAAAATTGCCATCTCTGCCAAGCGACAATATAAACAAACTTAACAAATGTTATGACATCGAAAGTTATGCAAACGAATTGCAAATTCGGCTAAAAAATTAAATTGCAAATGCCAGAAAATTAATTGGAGATATGGTGTACGTAAAAAACTAAAATAAATATAAACACCAAAGTCCATATCACGGACCGTACAAAATCATAGACACAAATGGTGTAAATTCAACAATAACAATAAAAAACAAACCCAAAACACTACACAACAACATATTAAAGAAATACCTAGGCGTAAATTTAGAATACAATTAATTATTAATTAAACACTACAACAAGGAATTACTAAGTATACATATAACCACTATTATTTTATTAAATATCATTATTAATGAGAACAAATAGTTTACACACATTTAATAATCATATCTTACGAATAAGACACATTAATACAACAAAGAATAAGAATAGAACCAAAATAAACGCACACGTAGCTACATACATATGTACACACACTCACCCTACCATAAGTAAAATACAAAAAAAAAAAAAAATTTTTTTTAAATATATACATATGTATATACACATATAAAACATGTAAAGCGACTCCACGACTTAACCAAACTAAAATTATTCCGTTCATTTTTCACGTAATCATTTTTCTAAAGGGTAAGGGTGTAGTGGACCTACCTCAACGCCACTTACCAGCACTCATAAATAGCAATAAGCAAATTTATGAAATTGTGCACCATACACAAAAGGGTTTCATATAACCAACGAAACTCTTTTATACATTTCATAACGTGCAATGCCTTCTGCAAAGTCAGCAATCACTTTCTTTAACTGTCAACGACCTTTTTCGAGTTCTGACTGGAAATAATGGGGCGGAGTCATGGAAGCGCTAAGTAATTGATAATTGTATAAATACTCACGCTTTTGATCGAATAAAACAGAACTAGAACTACACTCTAACTGAATGTGTTTTACTTCTCGACAATCCGGCTTGACTTTCGAGTCGCCTAAACATACAGCATCGACAGCTTGCTGTTAAAACATAAGTTGCACGCTACCACGTCTATAGGACTAGAGACGTAGTGCGTTTTAGGTAGAAAAACCAGAGCGACTCAAACCTTACACCATACACCTTGAAGCCACAAGTGACCTTTCAACTGCCTCGTTCATGGCAGCACTGACACGATTTGTCTCTCGCCGTGGTTGTCCCAACCATATATATTCAGACAATGGCACAAACTTCGTTGGCGCCTCAAGAGAAATCAAACGAGACGTAAAGGCATTCCTTAAAATTTGGCCTGAAGCCATCTCCAGTAACCATAGTTTTGCAGAAATCAATTGGCATTTCATTCCTGCAGGGGCTCCTCATATGGGAGGTTTATGGGAAGCAGGAGTAAAAAGCTTCAAAGCCCACTTTCGGAAAATCACGGGTTCGATGAAATACACTTTCGAAGAGCTTTCCACTCTATTAGCTAGAATCGAAGCGTGTTTAAATTCTCGCCCCATAAGCCCAATGTCTGAAAATATTAATGACTTTGCACCCCTTACACCAGGACACTTTCTGGTAGGTGCACCTATTCTTGCAAAAGCCGAGCCAGAAATCAATGATAACCCTATATCATTGATCAACAGATGGCAAAAATTGAAAGCTATGAACCATATGTTCTGTAGAAGATGGAAATCTGAATATTTGTCAGAACTCAAAAGGCGGTACAAGTGGAAGTATCCACAGAAAAAACTAGCTGTTAGCGACTTGGTAATTATTCGCGAGGAAAATATACCTCCAACTGAGTGGAGATTAGGTAGGGTAGTAAAAATTCATCCCGGACCTGATACTAAAGTACGAATAGTCGACGTTCAAACCCAACGAGGCATAATTAGTAGACCAGTAGTCAAACTAGTTGTTTTACCAAACGAAACTCACTTAATGTAAATATTCTAAACTAATGTTATTTTCTCATTTAGAAAAATGTCTCAAGTCGATTGTGGTCTCTGCAAAGCTAATCACAATCTACGCTTGTGCACCGAGTTTCGCCGAATGACTCCTGAACTCCGGTTGAGAACAGCGCTAATGTATCGATATTGCAGCAACTGTCTCGCTGCAACCCATACAATAAGCGAATGTGACAGTGTGATCCGGTGCAAATGATGCGGAAAGGCTCACCACACGATGCTGCATAATGACGTAGTCGATGACGTAATAGATGAAGACGTGGTTGAGCTTTCCTGGGCACAACAGGTGGATCTAGAGGACGAGTTGTTAGCAGAAATCGAAGCTGACAAGCAGAAAGAAGCACCGCCTACTATGACGACTGATGACGCACTCGCACACCCATTACGACCACCGCTCAATAGGACGCTGCCAACTTCTCGACAACCTCAGCGCATACCACTTGCTCATGATCGAGCCAGACTCGACTCGTCTCGTCGAATTAAGCGAGCCGGTAACTTCAGATCGGACTGGCGGCATGGAAACGACCGACTGAGACTCGATTCGTCTCAGCGGCGTAGCCCGGACCGAACGGGACTCGACTCGTCCCGTCGGCCACCCCAGCCGAAAGAAGGGGCGGTCAAGGTGCTCGTCGAAGAAGAAATGCGCGAACTATAATTGAGCAGCGAGCAGCAGCCCTTCCTTGGCAGCAAATGTTGGCGCTATCACCAACGGCTTTAGTAAAAATACGTGCTGCGGATCGTTTTTCCGTAGTTCGTGCGGTGCTTAATCCAGCGAGTCCGGCGACCAGCATCTCTGATAAAACCGTGGCAAGACTTCGGCTCCGCACTCAAAGACGTGGCGGCGGTCGAGTGTGCGATATCACGCTACGCAGCAATCTTGGCGCACAGGATGAAATATCAGTCTGCGCGAAGGTTGAACACATCATCCCGACGCCGACTCCACTGCGCTCATTAGCGCAACACACAGTGGGAGTTTTCAAAAATTTGAGGCTAGCCGACCCATCGTTTTATAAGGCATCACCGATCCAAATGGTACTTGGAGCTGACCTTTACGCGAGGTTGATGCAGCCTGGTACGATGCCTCCCTTGATAGCAGGTCAATTGGTCGCCCAAAATACGCTGCTGGGATTTGTAATCTCTGGCGTCACCCAGTAACAAACTGCAGCCGATTAGTCTTAAGAAAAATTAATTGTTATTTATGAATTTGAATTTTAATCAAAATTGTTATAAATACATAAGTTGCAAATGAAAATAATATATGAATTGTAAATGGTAATATGCGCTTTTCGCAGTAATACTGCAAGGCGGGCGGAATGTTCACTCCGTTCGCCTATTTGGCAACTCTTACCACTTTCGTCAAAAAGCTCTGCTCACAACTTCGAATTTTCTGAAGTTCGTGAGAGAACCGATGATGGTTCTTCTCTAAGCGATCCTCACAGGCGATAGACGGTGGTAAGTTGAGTTCCTGCAAAGATTTTAATAAAACATTTTCTAACACAATTTGTATGCTTTTTATTTTCACGCCCTTTGGAAACCAGCCCTAAAATCTCCCCGAGCTCATCATAAATAAACAAACTAATATATGCAAGGATGAGCACGCCTTGAATGCATTCTAATATAAAGTAAATTACTTGAATACAGAATTTGCAAATAAAACACAAACAACAACCACACAAACAAGTTAAATAGCGGCAGATCAGTTGCTCTTGTTTGTAGTTGGTTTGTTTAAGGAACATGAAATAAACACAACAGCCAACTCGGCTAGCGTAGCACAATATGTAGCGTATTGGCTCTGCTACTCCGAGCTGCCGGGTTCAAAGCCTGGGAGAAGTGGTTATGAAAAATAAATTTAATTAATTTAATAAAAAGAAGTCTGATGAGGAAATGTGGTGATTTCCGAAATAGTACTATAATTTCTACCATTAAAAAATTGTTGTTGTTTTTTCACAAAAATCTTCCATAAACTGGCCTTGAGCTCAATAAAAATTGTAAAATTTACATTTACTAGGCCAATAGAAAAATAAACAAACATTTATATGCAAGGATCAGCACGCCTTAAATGCATTCTAATATAAAGTAAATTACTAGAATATAGTATTTGCAAATAAAACACAAACAACAATCACACGAACAAGTAGCGGCAGACCAGTTGCTCTTGTTTGTAATTGGTTTGTTTAAGGAAGATGAAATAAACACAACAGCCAACTCGGCTAGCGTAGCACAATATGTAGCGTATTGGCTCTGCAACTCCGAGCGCCCGGGTTCAAGGCCTGGGAGAAGTGGTTATGAAAAATAAATTTAATTAATTTAATAAAAAGAAGTCTGATGAGGAAATGTGGTGATTTCCGAAATAGTACTATAATTTCTACCAATAAAAAACTGTTGTTGTTTTTTCACAAAAATCTTCCAAAAACTGGCTTTGAGCTCAATAACAATTGTAAAATTTACATTTACTAGGCCAACAGAAAAATAAACAAATATTTATATGCAAGGATGAGCACGCCTTAAATGCATTCTAATATAAAGTAAATTACTTGAATAGAGAATTTGCAAATAAAACACAAACAACAACCACACAAACAAGTTAAATAGCGGCAGATCAGTTGCTCTTGTTTGTAGTTGGTTTGTTTAAGGAACATGAAATAAACACAACAGCCAACTCGGCTAGCGTAGCACAATATGTAACGTATTGGCACTGCAACTCCGAGCGCCCGGGTTCAAAGCCTGGGAGAAGTGGTTATAAAAAATAAATTTTATTAATTTAATAAAAAGAAGTCTGATGAGGAAATGTGGTGATTTCCGAAATAGTACTATAATTTCTACCAATAAAAAATTTTTGTTGTTTTTTCACAAAAATCTTCCATAAACTGGCCTTGAGCTCAATAAAAATTCTAAAATTAGAATTTACTAGGCCAATAGAAAAATAAACAAACATTTATATGCAAGGATCAGCACGCCTTAAATGCATTCTAATATAAAGTAAATTACTTGAATACAGTAGTTGCAAATAAAACACAAACAACAACCACACGAACAAGTAGCGGCAGATCAGTTGCTCTTGTTTGTAATTGGTTTGTTTAAGGAAGATGAAATAAACACAACAGCCAACTCGGCTAGCGTAGCACAATATGTAGCGTATTGGCTCTGCAACTCCGAGCGCCCGGGTTCAAAGCCTGGGAGAAGTGGTTATGAAAAATAAATTTAATTAATTAGTTAAAAAGAAGTCTGATGAGGAAATGTGGTGATTTCCGAAATAGTACTATAATTTCTACCAATAAAAAACTGTTGTTGTTTTTCACAAAAATCTTCCATAAACTGGCCTTGAGCTCAATAAAAATTGTAAAATTTACATTTACTAGGCCAACAGAAAAATAAACAAATATTTATATGCAAGGATGAGCACGCCTTAAATGCATTCTAATATAAAGTAAATTACTTGAATAGAGAATTTGCAAATAAAACACAAACAACAACCACACAAACAAGTTAAATAGCGGCAGATCAGTTGCTCTTGTTTGTAGTTGGTTTGTTTAAGGAAGATGAAATAAACACAATAGCCAACTAGGCTAGCGTAGCACAATATGTAGCGTATTGGCTCTGCAACTCCGAGCTCCCGGGTTCAAAGCCTGGGAGAAGTGGTTATGAAAAATAAATTTAATAAAAAAAAGTCTGATGAGGAAATGTGGTGATTTCTGAAATAGTACTATAATTTCTACTATTAAAAAACTGTTGTTGTTTTTTCACAAAAATCTTCCATAAACTGGCCTTGAGCTCAATAAAAATTTTAAAATTAACATTTACTAGGCCAACAGAAAAATAAACAAACATTTATATGCAAGCATGAGCACGTCTTAAATGCATTCTAATATAAAGTAAATTACTTCAATACAGGACTTGCAAATAAAACACAAACAACAACCACACAAACAAGTTAAATAGCGGCAGATCAGTTGCTCTTGTTTGTAGTTGGTTTGTTTAAGGAAGATGAAATAAACACAACAGCCAACTCGGCTAGCGTAGCACAATATGTAGCGTATTGGCTCTGCAACTCCGAGCTCCCGGGTTCAAAGCCCGGGAGAAGGGGTTATGAAAAATAAATTTAATAAAAAGAAGTCTGATGAGGAAATGTGGTGATTTCCGAAATTTATTTATTTATTTATTTATTTTATTTAAGCCAAGTAGTACAATTAAGTTCTTATAGGCTAAGTAGACATAAGTTAAGTTTAATATGCAGTTATGAAAAAAAGTATAAATATGCTATTTATAAAATAAATTTAGTGAATTCAAAAAGCGATCTTTTGAATATGAAAAATCTATCTCGATAAGTTTAGAGACTCTATTGAACTCAATCAGAGCTCTAGAAATAGGAGCCTTTTGAGCATAAAGAGATTTAAAAACCCCAACATTAAAAATTTCCGAGCTTCTAAGTGCCCTGGCCGGAATATGAAAGAAAATTCTCTCAAGGAGCGGTGTACAGTCCACAGCCCCACGGAGCAAATCGAAAATGAAAGACAAAGATAGTATTGTTCTCCTGTTCTGCAATGATTTCAAGTTTATCAATAAACACCGCGATTCATAGGTTGGGATAGGATCAGAAAATCGAAATTTACGCAATGCAAAATGTAAAAATATTTTTTGGATGCGTTCAATTCTGGCAATGTGGCACATATAATAGGGTGACCAAATGAATGATGCGTACTCAAGTTTGGACCGCACAAAAGACGTATACAAAAGTTTCGGCGTATACGGGTCGGTAAAATCCATACTATGACGCCTAACAAAAGCAAGCATAGCATAAGACTTAGTAATTATGAAATTTATATGACTGACAAAAGTGAACTTCGAGTCAAATATTATTCCCAAGTCTTTAATTTCACTAACTCGAGTCAAAAGCGAGTTTGAGATATGATAAGAGGTATCAATGACATCGATTCGTTTAGAAAAGGTAATTTGGAAACACTTTTTTATGTTCAGGAATAGCTGATTGTTGACGCACCAGTTTCCAACCTTATCTAAGTCCAATTGCATCAAATCAGAGTCATGACGACTTTTGATCAAGGAATAGATTTTAAGATCATCCGCATAAAGCAGAAATTTTGCTGAAGAGAAACAGGAACAAATGTCATTGATAAACAAAACAAAAAATATAGGTCCCAGAATACTACCTTGCGGAACCCCAGAGCAAGCAACGAAAGGAGTAGACTTTACATTATTCACTACAACCACACAACGACGCTTATGAAAGTAAGATGCAATCCATTTCAAAAAAACTGAGTGGAAACCAATGCTGGCCAATTTCTTTATAAGAATTACGTGGGAGACCCGTTCAAAAGCTTTGGAGAAATCTGTATAAACGGTATCAACTTGATTACCCGATTTAAAAGCCGCTATACAATCATCAGAGAATACAGTTGATCGGCCCCTAAAAAATCCATGTTGCTCCGGGCACAGCATATTCTTAACAGAAAAAAACAGTTTGTCTTGGATAACGCATTCAAAGAGCTTTGCAGTTGCAGAAAGCTTTGAAATAGGCCTATAATTGCTTATATCGTTTTTATTACCACTCTTAAAAATCGGAGTGATGAAAGCTAATTTCCAAGCGTCAACAAAGGTACCCGAAGAAAGAGATTTGTTAAAAATTGTCATCAGTGGGTACACTAAAGAACCACACTGCTTGAACAGTATTGCAGACAGACCATCAGCATCAGTGTTTGAAGAGGGTTTAAGTCGAGTAATGCCACTGAGGATATCCTCAAAGGACAATACTAACTTTCCAAAGGCGAGAGATGGTTGAATCTTAAAGGAAACGTTGTCATCACTATCAGACTTCGATGCGAAATTGGACAAAAAAAACTCGGAAAAAAGGTTAGCGGCATCAGCAGGTGTACTAGCAGTTTTATCGCCGAGGAAAAGATTTGATGGAATGTTAGAAGCAGACTTCTTCGAATTAATAAAATTCCAAAAAGCTTTTGGATTCGATTTTAAGTTTTGTTCAAATCTTAACACTTAGTTCCGGTGCAAAAATTTATCCAGACACGTAAATTTCTTATTATACTCTTTATACAAATCGAAATAAGCGGTATTATTACTTTTATTGAATTTACGCAAAAATTTATTTTTCTTATTTCGCAGTTTCATCAAAGCAGCATTGTGCCAGGGCACCTTATATTGCTTATTTGTTACCAAAGGAATTACCCTCATACAAATGTCTACTACAGTAGATTTAAAAGTCTCAAAGCACTCAGTGATGTCAAGATGATGAAACAAGTCATCCCAGTTAACGTTTAACAAGAGATTATCCAGTTTCACAAAATCGCACAACTTAAAATTAAAAGAAGTATTGTGATTAGCATAATCAGTATTAGAATATTCATAAAATTCTAAATCAAGTACAAGAGGTACATGATGCATGTCCGATTTTATAATTGGTGACGTACATTCATTTATGGAAAAATTTATACTTTTGTTTAAAAATATTAAGTCTAGAGTTCGACCAAGATTATTCTGGAAGCAATTAATTTGCATGATATCAATACTTAAGAAGCTATCAACTAAATATATTTCACTAGAGCTATTTACATTACAGGCAATAAGTGCCGATTTCGAGATAGTGTTTGACCATTTCACATTACAAAGATTAAAGTCACCCAGCACGCAAAGATGATCACTGCCCACTTTATTCAATGCCAAGGATGTAACGTTGTCGATGTGAGCTGCATAGAGGTCGTAGGCCCTGTTGGCGGAATATAAGAGGCACAAACAAATATGGAGTCAGCAATTCCACGCACTTTTACACAAAGTTGATCAAGTAGCGCGTTCTCGTTATCAAGCACTACCACAGAAGCATGATGTTTACATTTCACAGCGATAAGAACCCCTCCTCCTCTAAAACATCCAGTTAAATTAGAATTTCTGTCTTTACGAAAGACGTTGTAAATATTAGAGTCAAAGTACTCATCACTAAAAAAGCTTTCGTTTAACCACGTCTCTATGAGGACGATAATGTCATTTTCACGATGTGAACTAAATAGTCGCACGAGGTGAGATTTAGTTCTGATCCCAGACATGTTATGCAAATAAATCTTTAGGCGGTTAGGATCTCCGACTGAACCGATCGATTTCCATTGGACATCTGTTAAAAGGGCGAACAACTACATTTGTAGGCCAGAGCTCCGGTGTTAATAGCTTTGAATAGTGATTTGCGTTAACTCCCAATTTGAAGTTAATGCTCTTCAGAGTATTAGGTTGAACACCATTTTTTATAAGGCTGTAACAAGATAAGCAGTTTTTCTCAATACCAGTGCGTTTAGCAATATATTCAATGATATTATCGGCTGTAACTGAAGACGAAAAGGGTGATAGGTGCAACCATTTCATTTTCTTTACAACACTCAATTCATTATCGTCACATGAACCAATAACTAATGGTTGCTTTAGTTTGCGACTATAATGTTTTGAGACACTTTTCCACGTGGGGTTTTTATCAGGCATGGAAACATGAGCATTTTCAACAGTTGGCGTTGGCGTTGGCGATGAAATCGGCGTATGCGCAGCAACACTAGCATAAGATGACGTGTTAATTGCATTTGAGTGAGCAGAGCTGGCATATACAGCAATTGCGTTAGTGTCAGCAGATGGTAAAGACGACGATATTGGTGAGTGAGCAGCCACGTTAGCGAATGACTTTTAAAGCGAACATACTGGCAATAACGAAGATAAAGCAGCAGCCGGCGGTCGACACACAGGAACAGCAACAGCATCGGATTCGAGAGAACGAGCAGAGCGCGAAGAGCGACTCTTATCAGTGGCCGTAGAGCACACAGTACTGGGTACTGCGGAGATCGCAAAAATATTTACACTACCCTTAACATCGCTGCTTGTCGATCGCGGCGCAGAATTGTCGTGGGGAGCACTTGAAGCAGAGGAGACTGATAAAGAAGCAGCTTACGAAGCGGAACCCGCACAAGCAGCGGGCAATGAGCAAGCAGTACCAGCTGTGCCAATGTCATCATTCTTGTTGTTAATAGCACTAGTAACAATGTCACTGAGATCTATTAGTTTTGATTTTAAAAACGAAATGTTAGTATCAGAATTGGCGATTTTAGTCTGCATTAAAGTTGTTACTGCATGCAGGGCATCGAACTTTTGCATTAGCTTATTTCTTTCCTCATGCAAAGTATTTACTAACGAGAGCACTCGCGTATTTTCACTACGAAGAGCAGCAATTTCTTTAACAATTTTGAGCAAGGTGTTTTGCTGCTTAATAGCACTTTCATTTGTAGGCCCGATTGCTTTGTTTTTTTGTAAGTCGGATGATGCTGAGTCGACAAAAACAAAAGAAGGAGGAGGCGAGCGAATAGAATTACGCCGCTCAGCCATACAGCTTTTACAAAGGAAGGGCTTGTCAGACGCGAGAAGGAATTCTAAATCAGCAGGCAACACACCAACACAGATTAAATGAAAGTACTCTTTGCACTTAGCACACAGCACCTTCGGTTGAGATCGATCAACCTTTTGACTGCAAAAGCAAGGCATATTAATTCAATTCAATTTCACAAAATAGAATATTGCAACTAAATTAAATTACAAGAGTCACTGTTTCAATATTAGCACTTAACACCATACTAATCCCAAACTAGCATTTTTTTTATTTAAACAAGAAAATTTTTTATTTAATTGTAGAATTAGCAAATATTAGAATAGAAATTGGAGCGATAAAAAAACACGTCTGCACAGTTGAACGTACCACGTAATAGTACTATAATTTCTACCATTAAAAAACTGTTGTTGTTTTTGCACAAAAATCTTTCATAAACTGGCCTTGAGCTCAATAAAAATTGTAAAATTAACATTTACTAGGCCAACAGAAAAATAAACAAATATTTATATGCAAGGATGAGCACGCCTTAAATGCATTCTAATATAAAGTAAATTACTTAAATACAGAATTTGCAAATAAAACACAAACAACAACCACACGAACAAGTAGCGGCAGATCAGTTGCTCTTGTTTGTAATTGGTTTGTTTAAGGAAGATGAAATAAATACAACAGCCAACTCGGCTAGCGTAGCACAATATGTAGCGTATTGGCTCTGCAACTCCGAGCTCCCGGGTTCAAAGCCCTGGAGAAGTGGTTATGAAAAATTAAATTAAAATTTAATTTAATTTATTAAAATGAAGTCTGATGAGGAAATGTGGTGATTTCCGAAATAGTACTATAATTTCTACCATTAAAAAACTGTTGTTGTTTTTTCACAAAAATCTTCCATAAACTGGCCTTGATCTCATTAAAAATTGTAAAATTAACATTTACTAGGCCAATAACAAAATAAACAAACATTTATATGCAAGGATGAGCAAACCTTAAATGCTTTCTAATATAAAGTAAATTACTTGAATACAGAATTTGCAAATAAAACACAAACAACAACCACACAAACAAGTTAAATAGCGGCAGATCAGTTGCTCTTGTTTGTAGTTGGTTTGTTTAAGGAAGATGAAATAAACACAACAGCCAACTCGGCTAGCATAGCACAATATGTAGCGTATTGGCTCTGCAACTCCGAGCACCCGGGTTCAAAGCCCTGGAGAAGTGGTTATGAAAAATTTAATTAAAATTTAATTTAATTTAATAAAAAGAAGTCTGATGAGGAAATGTGGTGATTTCCGAAATAGTACTATAATTTCTACCATTAAAAAACTGTAGTTATTTTTTCACAAAAATCTTCCATAAACTGGCCTTAAGCCCAATAAAAATTGTAAAATTAACATTTACTAGGCTAACAGAAAAATAAACAAATATTTATATGCAAGGATGAGCACGCCTTAAATGCATTCTAATATAAAGTAAATTACTTGAATACAGAATTTGCAAATAAAACACAAACAACAACCACACAAACAAGTAAAATAGCGGCTGATCAGTTGCTCTTGTTTGTAGTTGGTTTGTTTAAGGAACATGAAATAAACACAACAGCCAACTCGGCTAGCGTAGCACAATATGTAGCGTATTGGCTCTGCAACTCCGAGCTCCCGGGTTCAAAGCCTGGGAGAAGTGGTTATGAAAAATAAATTTAATAAAAAGAAGTCTGATGAGGAAATGTGGTGATTTCCGAAATAGTACTATAATTTCTACCATTAAAAAACTGTTGTTGTTTTTTCACAAAAATCTTCCATAAACTGGCCTTGAGCCTAATAAAAATTGTAAAATTAACATTTACTAGGCCAACAGAAAAATAAACAAATATTTATATGCAAGGATGAGCACGCCTTAAATGCATTCTAATATAAAGTAAATTACTTGAATACAGAATTTGCAAATAAAACACAATCTACAACCACACAAACAAGTTAAATAGCGGCAGATCAGTTGCTCTTGTTTGTAGTTGGTTTGTTTAGGGAAGATGAAATAAACACAACAGCCAACTCGGCTAGCGTAGCACAATATGTAGCGTATTGGCTCTGCAACTCCGAGCTCCCGGGTTCAAAGCCTGGGAGAAGTGGTTTGAAAAATAAATTTAATAAATTTAATAAAAAGAAGTCTGATGAGGAAATGTGGTGATTTCCGAAATAGTTCTATAATTTCTACCATTAAAAAACTGTTGTCGTTTTTTCACAAAAATCTTCCATAAACTGGCCTTGAGCTCAATAAAAATTGTAAAATTAACATTTACTAGGCCAACAGAAAAATAAACAAATATTTATATGCAAGGATGAGCACGCCTTAAATGCATTCTAATATAAAGTAAATTACTTGAATACAGAATTTGCAAATAAAACACAAACAACAACCACACAAACAAGTTAAATAGCGGCAGATCAGTTGCTCTTGTTTGTAGTTGGTTTGTTTAAGCAACATGAAATAAACACAACAGCCAACTCGGCTAGCGTAGCACAATATGTAGCGTATTGGCACTGCAACTCCGAGCTCCCGGGTTCAAAGCCTGGGAGAAGTGGTTATGGGAAATTAAATTAAAAATTAATTTAATTTAATAAAAAGAAGTCTGATGAGGAAATGTGGTGATTTCCGAAATAGTACTATAATTTCTACCATTAAAAAACTGTTGTTGTTTTTTCACAAAAATCTTCCATAAACTGGCCTTGAGCTCAATAAAAATTGTAAAATTCACATTTACTAGGCCAACAGAAAAATAAACAAACATTTACATATATGCAAGGATGAGCACGCCTTAAATGCATTCTAATATAAAGTAAATTACTTGAATACAGGATTTGCAAATAAAACACAAACAACAACCACACAAACAAGTTAAATAGCGGCAGATCAGTTGCTCTTGTTTGTAGTGGGTTTGTTTAAGGAAGGTGAAATAAACACAACAGCCAACTCGGCTAGCGTAGCACAATATGTAGCGTAATGGCTCTGCAACTCCGAGCTCCCGGGTTCAAAGCCTGGGAGAAGTAGTTATGAAAAATAAATTTAATAAATTTAATAAAAAGAAGTCTGATGAGGAAATGTGGTGATTTGCGAAATAGTACTATAATTTCTACCATTAAAAAACTGTTGTCGTTTTTTCACAAAAATCTTCCATAAACTGGCCTTGAGCTCAATAAAAATTGTAAAATTAACATTTACTAGGCCAACAGAAAAATAAACAAATATTTATATGCAAGGATGAGCACGCCTTAAATGCATTCTAATATAAAGTAAATTACTTGAATACAGAATTTGCAAATAAAACACAAACAACAACCACACAAACAAGTTAAATAGCGGCAGATTAGTTGCTCTTGTTTGTAGTTGGTTTGTTTAAGGAAGATGAAATAAACACAACAGCCAACTCGGCTAGCGTAGCACAATATGTAGCGTATTGGCTCTGCAACTCCGAGCTCCCGGGTTCAAAGCCTGGGAGAAGTGGTTTGAAAAATAAATTTAATAAAATTAATAAAAAGAAGTCTGATGAGGAAATGTGGTGATTTCCGAAATAGTACTATAATTTCTACCATTAAAAAACTGTTTTTGTTTTTTCACAAAAATCTTCCATAAACTGGCCTTGATCTCAATAAAAATTGTAAAATTAACATTTACTAGGCTAACAGAAAAATAAACAAATATTTATATGCAAGGATGAGCACGCCTTAAATGCATTCTAATATAAAGTAAATTACTTGAAAACACAAACAACAACCACACAAACAAGTTAAATAGCGGCAGATCAGTTGCTCTTGTTTGTAGTTGGTTTGTTTAAGGAAGATTAAATAAACACAACAGCCAACTCGGCTAGCGTAGCACAATATGTAGCGTGTTGGCTCTGCAATTTCGAGCTCCCGGGTTCAAAGCCTGGGAGAAGTGGTTATGAAAAATAAATTTAATTAATATAATAAAAAGAAGTCTGATGAGGAAATGTGGTGATTTCCGAAATAGTACTATAATTTCTACCATTAAAAAACTGTTTTTGTTTTTTCACAAAAATCTTCCATAAACTGGCCTTGAGCTCAATAAAAATTGTAAAATTAACATTTACTAGGCCAACAGAAAAATAAACAAATATTTATATGCAAGGATGAGCACGCCTTAAATGCATTCTAATATAAAGTAAATTACTTCAATACAGGACTTGCAAATAAAAAACAAACAACAACCACACAAGCATGTTAAATAGCGGCATATCAGTTGCTCTTGTTTGTAGTTGGTTTGTTTAAGGAAGATGAAATAAACACAACAGCCAACTCGGCTAGTGTAGCACAATATGTAGCGTATTGGCTCTGCAACTCCGAGCTCCCGGGTTCAAAGCCTGGGAGAAGTGGTTATGAAAAATAAATTTAATAAATATAATAAAAAGAAGTCTGATGAGGAAATGTGGTGATTTCCGAAATAGTACTATAATTTCTACCATTAAAAAACTGTTGTCGTTTTTTCAAAAAAAATCTTCCATAAACTGGCCTTGAGCTCAATAAAAATTGTAAAATTAACATTTACTAGGCCAACAGAAAAATAAACAAATATTTATATGCAAGGATGAGCACGCCTTAAATGCATTCTAATATAAAGTAAATTACTTGAATACAGAACTTGCAAATAAAACACAAACAACAACCACACAAACAAGTTAAATAGCGGCAGATCAGTTGCTCTTGTTTGTAGTTGGTTTGTTTAAGGAAGATGAAATAAACACAACAGCCAACACGGCTAGCGTAGCACAATATGTAGCGTATTGGCTCTGCAACTCCGAGCTCCCGGATTCAAAGCCTGGGAGAAGTGGTTATGAAAAATAAATTTAATTACTTTAATAAAAAGAAGTCTGATGAGGAAATGTGGTGATTTCCGAAATAGTACTATAATTTCTACCATTAAAAAACTGTTTTTGTTTTTTCACAAAAATCTTCCATAAACTGGCCTTGATCTCAATAAAAATTGTAAAATTAACATTTACTAGGCGAACAGAAAAATAAACAAATATTTATATGCAAGGATGAGCACGCCTTAAATGCATTCTAATATAAAGTAAATTAACATTTACTAGGCCAACAGAAAAATAAGCAAATATTTATATGCAAGGATGAGCACGCCTTAAATGCATTCTAATATAAAGTAAATTACTTCAATAGAGGACTTGCAAATAAAACACAAACAACAACCACACAAACATGTTAAATAGCGGCAGATCAGTTGCTCTTGTTTGTAGTTGGTTTGTTTAAGGAAGATGAAATAAACACAACAGCCAACTCGGCTAGCGTAGCACAATATGTAGCGTATTGGCTCTGCAACTCCGAGCTCCCGGGTTCAAAGCCTGGGAGAAGTAGTTATGAAAAATTAATTTAATAAATTTAATAAAAAGAAGTCTGATGAGGAAATGTGGTGATTTGCGAAATAGTACTATAATTTCTACCATTAAAAAACTGTTGTCGTTTTTTCACAAAAATCTTCCATAAACTGGCCTTGAGCTCAATAAAAATTGTAAAATTAACATTTACTAGGCCAACAGAAAAATAAACAAATATTTATATGCAGGGATGAGCACGCCTTAAATGCATTCTAATATAAAGGAAATTACTTGAATACAGAATTTGCAAATAAAACACAAACAACAACCACACAAACAAGTTAAATAGCGGCAGATTAGTTGCTCTTGTTTGTAGTTGGTTTGTTTAAGGAAGATGAAATAAACACAACAGCCAACTCGGCTAGCGTAGCACAATATGTAGCGTATTGGCTCTGCAACTCCGAGCTCCCGGGTTCAAAGCCTGGGAGAAGTGGTTTGAAAAATAAATTTAATAAAATTAATAAAAAGAAGTCTGATGAGGAAATGTGGTGATTTCCGAAATAGTACTATAATTTCTACCATTAAAAAACTGTTGTCGTTTTTTCAAAAAAAATCTTCCATAAACTGGCCTTGAGCTCAATAAAAATTGTAAAATTAACATTTACTAGGCCAACAGAAAAATAAACAAATATTTATATGCAAGGATGAGCACGCCTTAAATGCATTCTAATATAAAGTAAATTACATGAATACAGAACTTGCAAATAAAACACAAACAACAACCACACAAACAAGTTAAATAGCGGCAGATCAGTTGCTCTTGTTTGTAGTTGGTTTGTTTAAGGAAGATGAAATAAACACAACAGCCAACACGGCTAGCGTAGCACAATATGTAGCGTATTGGCTCTGCAACTCCGAGCTCCCGGATTCAAAGCCTGGGAGAAGTGGTTATGAAAAATAAATTTAATTACTTTAATAAAAAGAGGTCTGATGAGGAAATGTGGTGATTTCCGAAATAGTACTATAATTTCTACCATTAAAAAACTGTTGTTGTTTTTTCACAAAAATCTTCCATAAACTGGCCTTGATCTCAATAAAAATTGTAAAATTAACATTTACTAGGCGAACAGAAAAATAAACAAATATTTATATGCAAGGATGAGCACGCCTTAAATGCATTCTAATATAAAGTAAATTACTTGAAAACACAAACAACAACCACACAAACAAGTTAAATAGCGGCAGATCAGTTGCTCTTGTATGTTGGTTTGTTTAAGGAAGATGAAATAAACACAACAGCCAACTCGGCTAGCGTAGCACAATATGTAGCGTATTGGCTCTGCAACTCCGAGCTCCTGGATTCAAAGCCTGGGAGAAGTGGTTATGAAAAATAAATATAATTACTTTATTAAAAAGAAGGCTGATGAGGAAATGTGGTGATTTCCGAAAAAGTACTATAATTTCTACCATTAAAAAACTGTTTTTGTTTTTTCACAAAAATCTTCCATAAACTGGCCTTGAGCTCAATAAAAATTGTAAAATTAACATTTACTAGGCCAACAGAAAAATAAACAAATATTTATATGCAAGGATGAGCACGCCTTAAATGCATTCTAATATAAAGTAAATTACTTCAATACAGGACTTGCAAATAAAACACAAACAACAACCACACAAACATGTTAAATAGCGGCAGATCAGTTGCTCTTGTTTGTAGTTGGTTTGTTTAAGGAAGATGAAATAAACACAACAGCCAACTCGGCTAGCGTAGCACAATATGTAGCGTATTGGCTCTGCAACTCCGAGCTCCCGGGTTCAAAGCCTGGGAGAAGTAGTTATGAAAAATAAATTTAATAAATTTAATAAAAAGAAGTCTGATGAGGAAATGTGGTGATTTGCGAAATAGTACTATAATTTCTACCATTAAAAAACTGTTGTCGTTTTTTCACAAAAATCTTCCATAAACTGGCCTTGAGCTCAATAAAAATTGTAAAATTAACATTTACTAGGCCAACAGAAAAATAAACAAATATTTATATGCAAGGATGAGCACGCCTTAAATGCATTCTAATATAAAGGAAATTACTTGAATACAGAATTTGCAAATAAAACACAAACAACAACCACACAAACAAGTTAAATAGCGGCAGATTAGTTGCTCTTGTTTGTAGTTGGTTTGTTTAAGGAAGATGAAATAAACACAACAGCCAACTCGGCTAGCGTAGCACAATATGTAGCGTATTGGCTCTGCAACTCCGAGCTCCCGGGTTCAAAGCCTGGGAGAAGTGGTTTGAAAAATAAATTTAATAAAATTAATAAAAAGAAGTCTGATGAGGAAATGTGGTGATTTCCGAAATAGTACTATAATTTCTACCATTAAAAAACTGTTGTCGTTTTTTCAAAAAAAATCTTCCATAAACTGGCCTTGAGCTCAATAAAAATTGTAAAATTAACATTTACTAGGCCAACAGAAAAATAAACAAATATTTATATGCAAGGATGAGCACGCCTTAAATGCATTCTAATATAAAGTAAATTACTTGAATACAGAACTTGCAAATAAAACACAAACAACAACCACACAAACAAGTTAAATAGCGGCAGATCAGTTGCTCTTGTTTGTAGTTGGTTTGTTTAAGGAAGATGAAATAAACACAACAGCCAACACGGCTAGCGTAGCACAATATGTAGCGTATTGGCTCTGCAACTCCGAGCTCCCGGATTCAAAGCCTGGGAGAAGTGGTTATGAAAAATAAATTTAATTACTTTAATAAAAAGAAGTCTGATGAGGAAATGTGGTGATTTCCGAAATAGTACTATCATTTCTACCATTAAAAAACTGTTGTTGTTTTTTCACAAAAATCTTCCATAAACTGGCCTTGATCTCAATAAAAATTGTAAAATTAACATTTACTAGGCGAACAGAAAAATAAACAAATATTTATATGCAAGGATGAGCACGCCTTAAATGCATTCTAATATAAAGTAAATGACTTGAAAACACAAACAACAACCACACAAACAAGTTAAATAGCGGCAGATCAGTTGCTCTTGTATGTTGGTTTGTTTAAGGAAGATGAAATAAACACAACAGCCAACTCGGCTAGCGTAGCACAATATGTAGCGTATTGGCTCTGCAACTCCGAGCTCCCGGATTCAAAGCCTGGGAGAAGTGGTTATGAAAAATAAATATAATTACTTTATTAAAAAGAAGGCTGATGAGGAAATGTGGTGATTTCCGAAATAGTACTATAATTTCTACCATTAAAAAACTGTTGTTGTTTTTTCACAAAAATCTTCCATAAACTGGCCTTGAGCTCAATAAAAATTGTAAAATTAACATTTACTAGGCCAACAGAAAAATAAACAAATATTTATATGCAAGGATGAGCACGCCTTAAATGCATTCTAATATAAAGTAAATTACTTCAATACAGGACTTGCAAATAAAACACAAACAACAACCACACAAACATGTTAAATAGCGGCAGATCAGTTGCTCTTGTTTGTAGTTGGTTTGTTTAAGGAAGATGAAATAAACACAACAGCCAACTCGGCTAGCGTAGCACAATATGTAGCGTATTGGCTCTGCAACTCCGAGCTCCCGGGTTCAAAGCCTGGGAGAAGTAGTTATGAAAAATAAATTTAATAAATTTAATAAAAAGAAGTCTGATGAGGAAATGTGGTGATTTGCGAAATAGTACTATAATTTCTACCATTAAAAAACTGTTGTCGTTTTTTCACAAAAATCTTCCATAAACTGGCCTTGAGCTCAATAAAAATTGTAAAATTAACATTTACTAGGCCAACAGAAAAATAAACAAATATTTATATGCAAGGATGAGCACGCCTTAAATGCATTCTAATATAAAGGAAATTACTTGAATACAGAATTTGAAAATAAAACACAAACAACAACCACACAAACAAGTTAAATAGCGGCAGATTAGTTGCTCTTGTTTGTAGTTGGTTTGTTTAAGGAAGATGAAATAAACACAACAGCCAACTCGGCTAGCGTAGCACAATATGTAGCGTATTGGCTCTGCAACTCCGAGCTCCCGGGTTCAAAGCCTGGGAGAAGTGGTTTGAAAAATAAATTTAATAAAATTAATAAAAAGAAGTCTGATGAGGAAATGTGGTGATTTCCGAAATAGTACTATAATTTCTACCATTAAAAAACTGTTGTTGTTTTTTCACAAAAATCTTCCATAAACTGGCCTTGATCTCAATAAAAATTGTAAAATTAACATTTACTAGGCTAACAGAAAAATAAACAAATATTTATATGCAAGGATGAGCACGCCTTAAATGCATTCTAATATAAAGTAAATTACTTGAAAACACAAACAACAACCACACAAACAAGTTAAATAGCGGCAGATCAGTTGCTCTTGTTTGTAGTTGGTTTGTTTAAGGCAGATTAAATAAACACAACAGCCAACTCGGCTAGCGTAGCACAATATGTAGCGTGTTGGCTCTGCAACTCCGAGCTCCCGGGTTCAAAGCCTGGGAGAAGTGGTTATGAAAAATAAATTTAATTAATATAATAAAAAGAAGAAATAGTACTATAATTTCTACCATTAAGAAACTGTTTTTGTATTTTCACAAAAATCTTCCATAAACTGGCCTTGAGCTCAATAAAAATTGTAAAATTAACATTTACTAGGCCAACAGAAAAATAAACAAATATTTATATGCAAGGATGAGCACGCCTTAAATGCATTCTAATATAAAGTAAATTACTTCAATACAGGACTTGCAAATAAAACACAAACAACAACCACACAAACATGTTAAATAGCGGCAGATCAGTTGCTCTTGTTTGTAGTTGGTTTGTTTAAGGAAGATGAAATAAACACAACAGCCAACTCGGCTAGCGTAGCACAATATGTAGCGTATTGGCTCTGCAACTCCGAGCTCCCGGGTTCAAAGCCTGGGAGAAGTGGTTATGAAAAATAAATTTAATAAATATAATAAAAAGAAGTCTGATGAGGAAATGTGGTGATTTCCGAAATAGTACTATCATTTCTACCATTAAAAAACTGTTGTCGTTTTTTCAAAAAAAATCTTCTATAAACTGGCCTTGAGCTCAATAAAAATTGTAAAATTAACATTTACTAGGCCAACAGAAAAATAAACAAATATTTATATGCAAGGATGAGCACGCCTTAAATGCATTCTAATATAAAGTAAATTACTTCAATACAGGACTTGCAAATAAAACACAAACAACAACCACACAAACAAGTTAAATAGCGGCAGATCAGTTGCTCTTGTTTGTAGTTGGTTTGTTTAAGGAAGATGAAATAAACACAACAGCCAACTCGGCTAGCGTAGCACAATATGTAGCGTATTGGCTCTGCAACTCCGAGCTCCCGGATTCAAAGCCTGGGAGAAGTGGTTATGAAAAATAAATTTAATTACTTTAATAAAAAGAAGTCTGATGAGGAAATGTGGTGATTTCCGAAATAGTACTATAATTTCTACCATTAAAAAACTGTTGTTGTTTTTTCACAAAAATCTTCCATAAACTGGCCTTGATCTCAATAAAAATTTTAAAATTAACATTTACTAGGCTAACAGAAAAATAAACAAATATTTATATGCAAGGATGAGCACGCCTTAAATGCATTCTAATATAAAGTAAATTACTTGAAAACACAAACAACAACCACACAAACAAGTTAAATAGCGGCAGATCAGTTGCTCTTGTTTGTAGTTGGTTTGTTTAAGGAAGATTAAATAAACACAACAGCCAACTCGGCTAGCGTAGCACAATATGTAGCGTGTTGGCTCTGCAACTCCGAGCTCCCGGGTTCAAAGCCTGGGAGAAGTGGTTATGAAAAATAAATTTAATTAATATAATAAAAAGAAGAAATAGTACTATAATTTCTACCATTAAAAAACTGTTTTTGTTTTTTCACAAAAATCTTCCATAAACTGGCCTTGAGCTCAATAAAAATTGTAAAATTAACATTTACTAGGCCAACAGAAAAATAAACAAATATTTATATGCAAGGATGAGCACGCCTTAAATGCATTCTAATATAAAGTAAATTACTTCAATACAGGACTTGCAAATAAAACACAAACAACAACCACACAAACATGTTAAATAGCGGCAGATCAGTTGCTCTTGTTTGTAGTTGGTTTGTTTAAGGAAGATGAAATAAACACAACAGCCAACTCGGCTAGCGTAGCACAATATGTAGCGTGTTGGCTCTGCAACTCCGAGCTCCCGGGTTCAAAGCCTGGGAGAAGTGGTTATGAAAAATAAATTTAATTAATATAATAAAAAGAAGTCTGATGAGGAAATGTGGTGATTTCCGAAATAGTACTATAATTTCTACCATTAAAAAACTGTTTTTGTTTTTTCACAAAAATTAACATTTACTAGGCCAACAGAAAAATAAACAAATATTTATATGCAAGGATGAGCACGCCTTAAATGCATTCTAATATAAAGTAAATTACTTCAATACAGGACTTGCAAATAAAACACAAACAACAAGGATGAGCACGCCTTAAATGCATTCTAATATAAAGTAAATTACTTCAATACAGGACTTGCAAATAAAACACAAACAACAACCACACAAACAAGTTAGCGTAGCACAATATGTAGCGTATTGGCTCTGCAACTCCGAGCTCCCGGGTTCAAAGCCTGGGAGAAGTGGTTATGAAAAATAAATTTAATAAATATAATAAAAAGAAGTCTGATGAGGAAATGTGGTGATTTCCGAAATAGCACTATAATTTCTACCATTAAAAAACTGTTGTCGTTTTTTCAAAAAAAATCTTCCATAAACTGGCCTTGAGCTCAATAAAAATTGTAAAATTAACATTTACTAGGCCAACAGAAAAATAAACAAATATTTATATGCAAGGATGAGCACGCCTTAAATGCATTCTAATATAAAGTAAATTACTTGAATACAGAACTTGCAAATAAAACACAAACAACAACCACACAAACAAGTTAAATAGCGGCAGATCAGTTGCTCTTGTTTGTAGTTGGTTTGTTTAAGGAAGATGAAATAAACACAACAGCCAACTCGGCTAGCGTAGCATAATATGTAGCGTATTGGCTCTGCAACTCCGAGCTCCCGGATTCAAAGCCTGGGAGAAGTGGTTATGAAAAATAAATTTAATTACTTTAATAAAAAGAAGTCTGATGAGGAAATGTGGTGATTTCCGAAATAGTACTATAATTTCTACCATTAAAAAACTGTTGTTGTTTTTTCACAAAAATCTTCCATAAACTGGCCTTGATCTCAATAAAAATTGTAAAATTAACATTTACTAGGCGAACAGAAAAATAAACAAATATTTATATGCAAGGATGAGCACGCCTTAAATGCATTCTAATATAAAGTAAATTACTTGAAAACACAAACAACAACCACACAAACAAGTTAAATAGCGGCAGATCAGTTGCTCTTGTATGTTGGTTTGTTTAAGGAAGATGAAATAAACACAACAGCCAACTCGGCTAGCGTAGCACAATATGTAGCGTATTGGCTCTGCAACTCCGAGCTCCCGGGTTCAAAGCCTGGGAGAAGTGGTTATGAAAAATAAATTTAATAAGAAGAAGTCTGATGAAGAAATGTGGTGATTTCCGAAATAGTACTATAATTTCTACCATTAAAAAACTGTTGTTGTTTTTTCACAAAAATCTTCCATAAACTGGCCTTGAGCTCAATAAAAATTGTAAAATTTACATTTACCAGGCCAACAAAAAAATAAACAAATATTTATATGCAAGGATGAGCACGCCTTAAATGCATTCTAATATAAAGTAAATTACTTGAATACAGAATTTGCAAATGAAACACAAACAACAACCACACAAACAAGTTAAATAGCGGCAGATCAGTTGCTCTTGTTTGTAGTTGGTTTGTTTAAGCAACATGAAATAAACACAACAGCCAACTCGGCTAGCGTAGCACAATATGTAGCGTATTGGCACTGCAACTCCGAGCTCCCGGGTTCAAAGCCTGGGAGAAGTGGTTATGGAAAATTAAATTAAAAATTAATTTAATTTAATAAAAAGAAGTCTGATGAGGAAATGTGGTGATTTCCTAAATAGTACTATAATTTCTACCATTAAAAAACTGTTGTTGTTTTTTCACAAAAATCTTCCATAAACTGGCCTTGAGCTCAATAAAAATTGTAAAATTCACATTTACTAGGCCAACAGAAAAATAAACAAACATTTACATATATGCAAGGATGAGCACGCCTTAAATGCGTTCTAATATAAAGTAAATTACTTGAATACAGGATTTGCAAATAAAACACAAACAACAACCACACAAACAAGTTAAATAGCGGCAGATCAGTTGCTCTTGTTTGTAGTTGGTTTGTTTAAGGAAGGTGAAATAAACACAACAGCCAACTCGGCTAGCGTAGCACAATATGTAGCGTATTGCCTCTGCAACTCCGAGCTCCCGGGTTCAAAGCCTGGGAGAAGTGGTTATGAAAAATAAATTTAATAAATATAATAAAAAGAAGTCTGATGAGGAAATGTGGTGATTTCCGAAATAGTACTATAATTTCTACCATTAAAAAACTGTTGTTGTTTTTCCACAAAAATCTTCCATAAACTGGCCTTGATCTCAATAAAAATTGTAAAATTAACATTTACTAGGCTAACAGAAAAATAAACAAATATTTATATGCAAGGATGAGCACGCCTTAAATGCATTCTAATATAAAGTAAATTACTTGAAAACACAAACAACAACCACACAAACAAGTTAAATAGCGGCAGATCAGTTGCTCTTGTTTGTAGTTGGTTTGTTTAAGGAAGATGAAATAAACACAACAGCCAACTCGGCTAGCGTAGCACAATATGTAGCGTATTGGCTCTGCAACTCCGAGCTCCCGGGTTCAAAGCCTGGGAGAAGTGGTTATGAAAAATAAATTTAATTAATATAATAAAAAGAAGTCTGATGAGGAAATGTGGTGATTTCCTAAATAGTACTATAATTTCTACCATTAAAAAACTGTTTTTGTTTTTTCACAAAAATCTTCCATAAACTGGCCTTGAGCTCAATAAAAATTGTAAAATTAACATTTACTAGGCCAACAGAAAAATAAACAAATATTTATATGCAAGGATGAGCACGCCTTAAATGCATTCTAATATAAAGTAAATTACTTGAATACAGGATTTGCAAATAAAACACAAACAACAACCACACAAACAAGTTAAATAGCGGCAGATCAGTTGCTCTTGTTTGTAGTTGGTTTGTTTAAGGAAGATGAAATAAACACAACAGCCAACTCGGCTAGCGTAGCACAATATGTAGCGTATTGGCTCTGCAATTCCGAGCTCCCGGGTTCAAAGCCTGGGAGAAGTAGTTATGAAAAATAAATTTAATAAATTTAATAAATTTAATAAAAAGAAGTCTGATGAGGAAATGTGGTGATTTCCGAAATAGTACTATAATTTCTACCATTAAAAAACTGTTGTCGTTTTTTCACAAAAATCTTCCATAAACTGGCCTTGAGCTCAATAAAAATTGTAAAATTAACATTTACTAGGCCAACAGAAAAATAAACAAATATTTATATGCAAGGATGAGCACGCCTTAAATGCATTCTAATATAAAGTAAATTACTTGAAAACACAAACAACAACCACACAAACAAGTTAAATAGCGGCAGATCAGTTGCTCTTGTATGTTGGTTTGTTTAAGGAAGATGAAATAAACACAACAGCCAACTCGGCTAGCGTAGCACAATATGTAGCGTATTGGCTCTGCAACTCCGAGCTCCCGGGTTCAAAGCCTGGGAGAAGTGGTTATGAAAAATAAATTTAATAAGAAGAAGTCTGATGAAGAAATGTGGTGATTTCCGAAATAGTACTATAATTTCTACCATTAAAAAACTGTTGTTGTTTTTTCACAAAAATCTTCCATAAACTGGCCTTGAGCTCAATAAAAATTGTAAAATTTACATTTACCAGGCCAACAAAAAAATAAACAAATATTTATATGCAAGGATGAGCACGCCTTAAATGCATTCTAATATAAAGTAAATTACTTGAATACAGAATTTGCAAATGAAACACAAACAACAACCACACAAACAAGTTAAATAGCGGCAGATCAGTTGCTCTTGTTTGTAGTTGGTTTGTTTAAGGAAGGTGAAATAAACACAACAGCCAACTCGGCTAGCGTAGCACAATATGTAGCGTATTGCCTCTGCAACTCCGAGCTCCCGGGTTCAAAGCCTGGGAGAAGTGGTTATGAAAAATAAATTTAATAAATATAATAAAAAGAAGTCTGATGAGGAAATGTGGTGATTTCCGAAATAGTACTATAATTTCTACCATTAAAAAACTGTTGTTGTTTTTCCACAAAAATCTTCCATAAACTGGCCTTGATCTCAATAAAAATTGTAAAATTTACATTTACCAGGCCAACAAAAAAATAAACAAATATTTATATGCAAGGATGAGCACGCCTTAAATGCATTCTAATATAAAGTAAATTACTTGAATACAGAATTTGCAAATGAAACACAAACAACAACCACACAAACAAGTTAAATAGCGGCAGATCAGTTGCTCTTGTTTGTAGTTGGTTTGTTTAAGCAACATGAAATAAACACAACAGCCAACTCGGCTAGCGTAGCACAATATGTAGCGTATTGGCACTGCAACTCCGAGCTCCCGGGTTCAAAGCCTGGGAGAAGTGGTTATGGAAAATGAAATTAAAAATTAATTTAATTTAATAAAAAGAAGTCTGATGAGGAAATGTGGTGATTTCCGAAATAGTACTATAATTTCTACCATTAAAAAACTGTTGTTGTTTTTTCACAAAAATCTTCCATAAACTGGCCTTGAGCTCAATAAAAATTGTAAAATTCACATTTACTAGGCCAACAGAAAAATAAACAAACATTTACATATATGCAAGGATGAGCACGCCTTAAATGCGTTCTAATATAAAGTAAATTACTTGAATACAGGATTTGCAAATAAAACACAAACAACAACCACACAAACAAGTTAAATAGCGGCAGATCAGTTGCTCTTGTTTGTAGTTGGTTTGTTTAAGGAAGGTGAAATAAACACAACAGCCAACTCGGCTAGCGTAGCACAATATGTAGCGTATTGCCTCTGCAACTCCGAGCTCCCGGGTTCAAAGCCTGGGAGAAGTGGTTATGAAAAATAAATTTAATAAATATAATAAAAAGAAGTCTGATGAGGAAATGTGGTGATTTCCGAAATAGTACTATAATTTCTA
Organism: Philophylla caesio; assembly: GCA_963971545.1. Lineage (NCBI taxonomy): Eukaryota > Metazoa > Arthropoda > Insecta > Diptera > Tephritidae > Philophylla > Philophylla caesio. The sequence goes on from OZ020605.1 coordinate 21,267,873, forward strand.
CCATTAAAAAACTGTTGTTGTTTTTCCACAAAAATCTTCCATAAACTGGCCTTGATCTCAATAAAAATTGTAAAATTTACATTTACCAGGCCAACAAAAAAATAAACAAATATTTATATGCAAGGATGAGCACGCCTTAAATGCATTCTAATATAAAGTAAATTACTTGAATACAGAATTTGCAAATGAAACACAAACAACAACCACACAAACAAGTTAAATAGCGGCAGATCAGTTGCTCTTGTTTGTAGTTGGTTTGTTTAAGCAACATGAAATAAACACAACAGCCAACTCGGCTAGCGTAGCACAATATGTAGCGTATTGGCACTGCAACTCCGAGCTCCCGGGTTCAAAGCCTGGGAGAAGTGGTTATGGAAAATTAAATTAAAAATTAATTTAATTTAATAAAAAGAAGTCTGATGAGGAAATGTGGTGATTTCCGAAATAGTACTATAATTTCTACCATTAAAAAACTGTTGTTGTTTTTTCACAAAAATCTTCCATAAACTGGCCTTGAGCTCAATAAAAATTGTAAAATTCACATTTACTAGGCCAACAGAAAAATAAACAAACATTTACATATATGCAAGGATGAGCACGCCTTAAATGCGTTCTAATATAAAGTAAATTACTTGAATACAGGATTTGCAAATAAAACACAAACAACAACCACACAAACAAGTTAAATAGCGGCAGATCAGTTGCTCTTGTTTGTAGTTGGTTTGTTTAAGGAAGGTGAAATAAACACAACAGCCAACTCGGCTAGCGTAGCACAATATGTAGCGTATTGCCTCTGCAACTCCGAGCTCCCGGGTTCAAAGCCTGGGAGAAGTGGTTATGAAAAATAAATTTAATAAATATAATAAAAAGAAGTCTGATGAGGAAATGTGGTGATTTCCGAAATAGTACTATAATTTCTACCATTAAAAAACTGTTGTTGTTTTTCCACAAAAATCTTCCATAAACTGGGCTTGATCTCAATAAAAATTGTAAAATTAACATTTACTAGGCTAACAGAAAAATAAACAAATATTTATATGCAAGGATGAGCACGCCTTAAATGCATTCTAATATAAAGTAAATTACTTCAATACAGGACTTGCAAATAAAACACAAACAACAACCACACAAACATGTTAAATAGCGGCAGATCAGTTGCTCTTGTTTGTAGTTGGTTTGTTTAAGGAAGATGAAATAAACACAACAGCCAACTCGGCTAGCGTAGCACAATATGTAGCGTGTTGGTTCCGCAACTCCGAGCTCCCGGGTTCAAAGCCTGGGAGAAGTGGTTATGAAAAATAAATTTAATTAATATAATAAAAGAAGTCTGATGAGGAAATGTGGTGATTTCCGAAATAGTACTATAATTTCTACCATTAAAAAACTGTTTTTGTTTTTTCACAAAAATCTTCCATAAACTGGCCTTGAGCTCAATAAAAATTGTAAAATCAACATTTACTAGGCCAACAAAAAAATAAACAAATATTAATATGCAAGGATGAGCACGCCTTAAATGCATTCTAATATAAAGTAAATTACTTCAATACAGGACTTGCAAATAAAACACAAACAACAACCACACAAACATGTTAAATAGCGGCAGATCAGTTGCTCTTGTTTGTAGTTGGTTTGTTTAAGGAAGATGAAATAAACACAACAGCCAACTCGGCTAGCGTAGCACAATATGTAGCGTATTGGCTCTGCAACTCCGAGCTCCCGGGTTCAAAGCCTGGGAGAAGTGGTTATGAAAAATAAATTTAATAAAAAGAAGTCTGATGAGGAAATGTGGTGATTTCCGAAATAGTACTATAATTTCTACCATTAAAAAACTGTTGTTGTTTTTTCACAAAAATCTTCCATAAACTGGCCTTGAGCTCAATAAAAATTGTAAAATTCACATTTACTAGGCCAACAGAAAAATAAACAAACATTTACATATATGCAAGGATGAGCACGCCTTAAATGCGTTCTAATATAAAGTAAATTACTTGAATACAGGATTTGCAAATAAAACACAAACAACAACCACACAAACAAGTTAAATAGCGGCAGATCAGTTGCTCTTGTTTGTAGTTGGTTTGTTTAAGGAAGGTGAAATAAACACAACAGCCAACTCGGCTAGCGTAGCACAATATGTAGCGTATTGCCTCTGCAACTCCGAGCTCCCGGGTTCAAAGCCTGGGAGAAGTGGTTATGAAAAATAAATTTAATAAATATAATAAAAAGAAGTCTGATGAGGAAATGTGGTGATTTCCGAAATAGTACTATAATTTCTACCATTAAAAAACTGTTGTTGTTTTTCCACAAAAACCTTCCATAAACTGGCCTTGATCTCAATAAAAATTGTAAAATTAACATTTACTAGGCTAACAGAAAAATAAACAAATATTTATATGCAAGGATGAGCACGCCTTAAATGCATTCTAATATAAAGTAAATTACTTGAAAACACAAACAACAACCACACAAACAAGTTAAATAGCGGCAGATCAGTTGCTCTTGTTTGTAGTTGGTTTGTTTAAGGAAGATGAAATAAACACAACAGCCAACTCGGCTAGCGTAGCACAATATGTAGCGTATTGGCTCTGCAACTCCGAGCTCCCGGGTTCAAAGCTTGGGAGAAGTGGTTATGAAAAATAAATTTTATTAATTTAATAAAAGGAAGTCTGATGAGGAAATGTGGTGATTTCCGAAATAGTACTATAATTTCTACCATTAAAAACTGTTGTTGTTTTTTCACAAAAATCTTCCATAAACTGGCCTTGAGCTCAATAAAAATTGTAAAAGTAACATTTACTAGGCCAACAAAAAATAAACAAACATTTACATATACGCAAGGATGAGCACGCCTTAAATGCATTCTAATATAAAGTAAATTACTTGAATACAGAATTTGCAAATAAAACACAAACAACAACCACACAAACAAATTAAATAGCGGCAGATCAGTTGCTCTTGTTTGTAGTTGGTTTGTTTAAGGAAGGTGAAATAAACACAACAGCCAACTCGGCTAGCGTAGCACAATATGTAGCGTATTGCCTCTGCAACTCCGAGCTCCCGGGTTCAAAGCCTGGGAGAAGTGGTTATGAAAAATAAATTTAATAAATATAATAAAAAGAAGTCTGATGAGGAAATGTGGTGATTTCCGAAATAGTACTATAATTTCTACCATTAAAAAACTGTTGTTGTTTTTCCACAAAAATCTTCCATAAACTGGCCTTGATCTCAATAAAAATTGTAAAATTTACATTTACCAGGCCAACAAAAAAATAAACAAATATTTATATGCAAGGATGAGCACGCCTTAAATGCATTCTAATATAAAGTAAATTACTTGAATACAGAATTTGCAAATGAAACACAAACAACAACCACACAAACAAGTTAAATAGCGGCAGATCAGTTGCTCTTGTTTGTAGTTGGTTTGTTTAAGCAACATGAAATAAACACAACAGCCAACTCGGCTAGCGTAGCACAATATGTAGCGTATTGGCACTGCAACTCCGAGCTCCCGGGTTCAAAGCCTGGGAGAAGTGGTTATGGAAAATTAAATTAAAAATTAATTTAATTTAATAAAAAGAAGTCTGATGAGGAAATGTGGTGATTTCCGAAATAATACTATAATTTCTACCATTAAAAAACTGTTGTTGTTTTTTCACAAAAATCTTCCATAAACTGGCCTTGAGCTCAATAAAAATTGTAAAATTCACATTTACTAGGCCAACAGAAAAATAAACAAACATTTACATATATGCAAGGATGAGCACGCCTTAAATGCGTTCTAATATAAAGTAAATTACTTGAATACAGGATTTGCAAATAAAACACAAACAACAACCACACAAACAAGTTAAATAGCGGCAGATCAGTTGCTCTTGTTTGTAGTTGGTTTGTTTAAGGAAGGTGAAATAAACACAACAGCCAACTCGGCTAGCGTAGCACAATATGTAGCGTATTGCCTCTGCAACTCCGAGCTCCCGGGTTCAAAGCCTGGGAGAAGTGGTTATGAAAAATAAATTTAATAAATATAATAAAAAGAAGTCTGATGAGGAAATGTGGTGATTTCCGAAATAGTACTATAATTTCTACCATTAAAAAACTGTTGTTGTTTTTCCACAAAAATCTTCCATAAACTGGCCTTGATCTCAATAAAAATTGTAAAATTAACATTTACTAGGCTAACAGAAAAATAAACAAATATTTATATGCAAGGATGAGCACGCCTTAAATGCATTCTAATATAAAGTAAATTACTTCAATACAGGACTTGCAAATAAAACACAAACAACAACCACACAAACATGTTAAATAGCGGCAGATCAGTTGCTCTTGTTTGTAGTTGGTTTGTTTAAGGAAGATGAAATAAACACAACAGCCAACTCGGCTAGCGTAGCACAATATGTAGCGTGTTGGTTCCGCAACTCCGAGCTCCCGGGTTCAAAGCCTGGGAGAAGTGGTTATGAAAAATAAATTTAATTAATATAATAAAAGAAGTCTGATGAGGAAATGTGGTGATTTCCGAAATAGTACTATAATTTCTACCATTAAAAAACTGTTTTTGTTTTTTCACAAAAATCTTCCATAAACTGGCCTTGAGCTCAATAAAAATTGTAAAATCAACATTTACTAGGCCAACAAAAAAATAAACAAATATTAATATGCATGGATGAGCACGCCTTAAATGCATTCTAATATAAAGTAAATTACTTCAATACAGGACTTGCAAATAAAACACAAACAACAACCACACAAACATGTTAAATAGCGGCAGATCAGTTGCTCTTGTTTGTAGTTGGTTTGTTTATGGAAGATGAAATAAACACAACAGCCAACTCGGCTAGCGTAGCACAATATGTAGCGTATTGGCTCTGCAACTCCGAGCTCCCGGGTTCAAAGCCTGGGAGAAGTGGTTATGAAAAATAAATTTAATAAAAAGAAGTCTGATGAGGAAATGTGGTGATTTCCGAAATAGTACTATAATTTCTACCATTAAAAAACTGTTGTTGTTTTTTCACAAAAATCTTCCATAAACTGGCCTTGAGCTCAATAAAAATTGTAAAATTCACATTTACTAGGCCAACAGAAAAATAAACAAACATTTACATATATGCAAGGATGAGCACGCCTTAAATGCGTTCTAATATAAAGTAAATTACTTGAATACAGGATTTGCAAATAAAACACAAACAACAACCACACAAACAAGTTAAATAGCGGCAGATCAGTTGCTCTTGTTTGTGGTTGGTTTGTTTAAGGAAGGTGAAATAAACACAACAGCCAACTCGGCTAGCGTAGCACAATATGTAGCGTATTGCCTCTGCAACTCCGAGCTCCCGGGTTCAAAGCCTGGGAGAAGTGGTTATGAAAAATAAATTTAATAAATATAATAAAAAGAAGTCTGATGAGGAAATGTGGTGATTTCCGAAATAGTACTATAATTTCTACCATTAAAAAACTGTTGTTGTTTTTCCACAAAAATCTTCCATAAACTGGCCTTGATCTCAATAAAAATTGTAAAATTAACATTTACTAGGCTAACAGAAAAATAAACAAATATTTATATGCAAGGATGAGCACGCCTTAAATGCATTCTAATATAAAGTAAATTACTTGAAAACACAAACAACAACCACACAAACAAGTTAAATAGCGGCAGATCAGTTGCTCTTGTTTGTAGTTGGTTTGTTTAAGGAAGATGAAATAAACACAACAGCCAACTCGGCTAGCGTAGCACAATATGTAGCGTATTGGCTCTGCAACTCCGAGCTCCCGGGTTCAAAGCCTGGGAGAAGTGGTTATGAAAAATAAATTTAATTAATATAATAAAAAGAAGTCTGATGAGGAAATGTGGTGATTTCCTAAATAGTACTATAATTTCTACCATTAAAAAACTGTTTTTGTTTTTTCACAAAAATCTTCCATAAACTGGCCTTGAGCTCAATAAAAATTGTAAAATTAACATTTACTAGGCCAACAGAAAAATAAACAAATATTTATATGCAAGGATGAGCACGCCTTAAATGCATTCTAATATAAAGTAAATTACTTGAATACAGGATTTGCAAATAAAACACAAACAACAACCACACAAACAAGTTAAATAGCGGCAGATCAGTTGCTCTTGTTTGTAGTTGGTTTGTTTAAGGAAGATGAAATAAACACAACAGCCAACTCGGCTAGCGTAGCACAATATGTAGCGTATTGGCTCTGCAATTCCGAGCTCCCGGGTTCAAAGCCTGGGAGAAGTAGTTATGAAAAATAAATTTAATAAATTTAATAAATTTAATAAATTTAATAAAAAGAAGTCTGATGAGGAAATGTGGTGATTTCCGAAATAGTACTATAATTTCTACCATTAAAAAACTGTTGTCGTTTTTTCACAAAAATCTTCCATAAACTGGCCTTGAGCTCAATAAAAATTGTAAAATTAACATTTACTAGGCCAACAGAAAAATAAACAAATATTTATATGCAAGGATGAGCACGCCTTAAATGCATTCTAATATAAAGTAAATTACTTGAATACAGAATTTGCAAATAAAACACAAACAACAACCACACAAACAAGTTAAATAGCGGCAGATTAGTTGCTCTTGTTTGTAGTTGGTTTGTTTAAGGAAGATGAAATAAACACAACAGCCAACTCGGCTAGCGTAGCACAATATGTAGCGTATTGGCTCTGCAACTCCGAGCTCCCGGATTCAAAGCCTGGGAGAAGTGGTTATGAAAAATAAATTTAATTACTTTAATAAAAAGAAGTCTGATTAGGAAATGTGGTGATTTCCGAAATAGTACTATAATTTCTACCATTAAAAAACTGTTGTTGTTTTTTCACAAAAATCTTCCATAAACTGGCCTTGATCTCAATAAAAATTGCAAAATTAACATTTACTAGGCTAACAGAAAAATAAACAAATATTTATATGCAAGGATGAGCACGCCTTAAATGCATTCTAATATAAAGTAAATTACTTGAAAACACAAACAACAACCACACAAACAAGTTAAATAGCGGCAGATCAGTTGCTCTTGTTTGTAGTTGGTTTGTTTAAGGAAGATGAAATAAACACAACAGCCAACTCGGCTAGCGTAGCACAATATGTAGCGTGTTGGTTCCGCAACTCCGAGCTCCCGGGTTCAAAGCCTGGGAGAAGTGGTTATGAAAAATAAATTTAATTAATATAATAAAAGAAGTCTGATGAGGAAATGTGGTGATTTCCGAAATAGTACTATAATTTCTACCATTAAAAAACTGTTTTTGTTTTTTCACAAAAATCTTCCATAAACTGGCCTTGAGCTCAATAAAAATTGTAAAATTAACATTTACTAGGCCAACAAAAAAATAAACAAATATTAATATGCAAGGATGAGCACGCCTTAAATGCATTCTAATATAAAGTAAATTACTTCAATACAGGACTTGCAAATAAAACACAAACAACAACCACACAAACATGTTAAATAGCGGCAGATCAGTTGCTCTTGTTTGTAGTTGGTTTGTTTAAGGAAGATGAAATAAACACAACAGCCAACTCGGCTAGCGTAGCACAATATGTAGCGTATTGGCTCTGCAACTCCGAGCTCCCGGGTTCAAAGCCTGGGAGAAGTGGTTATGAAAAATAAATTTAATAAAAAGAAGTCTGATGAGGAAATGTGGTGATTTCCGAAATAGTACTATAATTTCTACCATTAAAAAACTGTTGTTGTTTTTTCACAAAAATCTTCCATAAACTGGCCTTGAGCTCAATAAATATTGTAAAATTTACATTTACTAGGCCAACAAAAAAATAAACAAATATTTATATGCAAGGATGAGCACGCCTTAAATGCATTCTAATATAAAGTAAATTACTTGAATACAGAATTTGCAAATAAAACACAAACTAGTTAAATAGCGGCAGATCAGTTGCTCTTGTTTGTAATTGGTTTGTTTAAGGAAGATGAAATAAACACAACAGCCAACTCGGCTAGCGTAGCACAATATGTAGCGTATTGGCTCTGCAACTCCGAGCTCCCGGGTTCAAAGCCTGGGAGAAGTGGTTATGAAAAATAAATTTAATAAAAAGAAGTCTGATGAGGAAATGTGGTGATTTCCGAAATAGTACTATAATTTCTACCATTAAAAAACTGTTTTTGTTTTTTCACAAAAATCTTCCATAAACTGGCCTCGATCTCAATAAAAATTGTAAAATTTACATTTACTAGGCCAACAAAAAAATAAACAAATATTTATAAGCAAGGATGAGCACGCCTTAAATGCATTCTAATATAAAGTAAATTACTTGAATAGAGAATTTGCAAATAAAACACAAACTAGTTAAATAGCGGCAGATCAGTTGCTCTTGTTTGTAACTGGTTTGTTTAAGGAAGATGAAATAAACACAACAGCCAACTCGGCTAGCGTAGCACAATATGTAGCGTGTTGGCTCTGCAACTCCGAGCTCCCGGGTTCAAAGCCTGGGAGAAGTGGTTATGAAAAATAAATTTAATTAATATAATAAAAAGAAGTCTGATGAGGAAATGTGGTGATTTCCGAAATAGTACTATAATTTCTACCATTAAAAAACTGTTTTTGTTTTTTCACAAAAATCTTCCATAAACTGGCCTTGAGCTTAATAAAAATTGTAAAATTAACATTTACTAGGCCAACAGAAAAATAAACAAATATTTATATGCAAGGATGAGCACGCCTTAAATGCATTCTAATATAAAGTAAATTACTTCAATACAGGACTTGCAAATAAAACACAAACAACAACCACACAAACATGTTAAATAGCGGCAGATCAGTTGCTCTTGTTTGTAGTTGGTTTGTTTAAGGAAGATGAAATAAACACAACAGCCAACTCGGCTAGCGTAGCACAATATGTGGCGTATTGGCTCTGCAACTCCGAGCTCCCGGGTTCAAAGCCTGGGAGAAGTGGTTATGAAAAATAAATTTAATAAAAAGAAGTCTGATGAGGAAATGTGGTGATTTCCGAAATATTACTATAATTTCTACCATTAAAAAACTGTTGTTGTTTTTTCACAAAAATCTTCCATAAACTGGCCTTGAGCTCAATAAAAATTGTAAAATTTACATTTACTAGGCCAACAAAAAAATAAACAAATATTTATATGCAAGGATGAGCACGCCTTAAATGCATTCTAATATAAAGTAATTTTTTTTTTTTTTTTTTAATTTTATTTTATAATAATTCATATAACAAAAGGAGTTTTATTATATAAATACATAAACGCAGCACTGGCTACGAGGCCTTCAGCCGCCTTGTAATTATAACTAGGTAAAAATTCTAATTGCTGAGTGTTAGTAAAGATGTAAATTGCTTAAATATGTTTTAACAAATCATTGTTTTTTAAGAATGTATATACAATCATAGCGTTTTTTTCTGAAGGTTCACTTAGTAGTTTTATGAGATCAATGTTGCCAGAGCTGTGGGCTGTTGAGTGAAGCCTCGGGCAGAGTGTGAGTAAGTGTTTGATGGAAGCGGTGCAATCGCAGAGGGGGCAAATGGATGGGCTTTTACCCGATAGTAAGTGGGCGTGTGTTATGATAGTGTGTCCAATCCTTAATCGAGTATATGTCTTCATTGCGCTAGTTGGAACTGTTGACGAGTAGATTATTCGATTTCTGGCTGGGTTTATGTCCGCGTAGTGATGTTTAAATGTTTTCCATTCGCTTGCGTTTTCTTTATGCCTTTTGTGCTTAATAAGGTTAGAAATGTCTTGCTTGGTTGCGACATAGTAGGTTAAGGCAGGAGTCGTGGCTACATTTTTCGCTGCGAAGTCTGCATAGTGGTTGCCTGTAATACCAGCATGGCCAGGGATCCACATTACTTGGATTTTCTGGGGGGCACCAATGACAGCGTCCCTGATAACTTCTATTATGGGATTGCGATTGGAAGCGACATTATTGCAGACATGCACGATTTGCTGTCTGTACAGATGAGGAACTTTCCTTTAGTCTTTTTTGCGTGATTAACTGCATGAAGGATAGCAGATCCTTCAGCGGTAAATACAGAACACGTTGAGGGGAGAAGCCAATTGCAGATAATTTCTCCAGTGTCAGTGACAACTGCAAACGAGGTGGAATCGATGGACTTGGAACCATCCGTAAACAATAACTTCCAGCCATTCTTTGTATAATTAGATTCCAGTTCAGCAAAGGTTTGTTGAAACACTACGTTTGCTGTCTTTTCCTTGGACAAAAACAAAAGCTTATTCTGTATGATTTTATCATTGATCAGCCAGGGAGGATGTCGTTTGATGAATTTGGATGTTCCGTTAGGTAAAATATTATTCTCTGCCGCAAAACTTAAGCATCTCGTAATAGCCGATTGCCTTCTTGGAATTTTTCTATTTTTCGTGGCACGAGTGATAGTTTTACTCAGAAATGTGTTGGTGTTCTCAGCCATTTTTGCCAGAATTTGGCGCGAAGAATCCATAATTCTATTTTGAATAGTTGGTAAACCAGATTCAGCCATTATGGTTTTTATTGGCGAGGTTGGAAAGGCCCTTAGACTTCGTCGAATTGCGCAGTGGTATGGTGCATTTAAAAGGTTGATACTGCTATTGGAGCAATTGCCATAGATGGGGAGCCCATACTCAATTTTTGAAATTAGCAAAGCTCTGACAACATCGACGAGTGTGTTCGGATGAATAAATGATTGCTTAGACGAGAGATATTTAACAATATTTAATCGTGTCATTAACGAGTTTCTGACATATTTACAGTGAGCATTAAAGTTGTACTTAGCGTGAAAAATTAATCCTAGTACTTTCAACTGTGTTTTACCATCGATGTTATTTTGGTTGTGTGTTAGTGATATACCGTTGCAGTTATGCTTCCTACATATATGAAGGATATGTGTTTTGTCTAAGGAAAGTGAAGCACCAGACTCCAGTGACCATGTCTCAATTCCGGCAAGTAAATTAGTAAATAAGGATTGAGCTAAATTAACGTCGGAAACTTTTGTGTAGATTAGAACATCGTCAGCATAGATCTGGTGCTCAACTCCTGTGTAATTTGTTATCATCCTACTAATCTCATCGAAAGCAATGATAAAAAGAAAGGCTAAAAGAGGTGAGCCTTGCGGCGTACCATTAGAAAGCGGGAGTGTTGAAGAAAGGCAGCCATTTACGTTAACTTTGAGTTTTCTGTTTGTAAGAAAGTTGGTAATAAATCGTATCATATTCTGGCCTATTTTCCATTTTCTAAGTTGTCGAATGATTATATGGGCTCCAATTTTGTCGAAAGCTCTGTGAAAGTCGAGAGATAGTACGGACACGTGGTTTTTGCTGGACAAAGCGTTACTAATGAAATAGTCGAGTTGGATTAAAGCATCTAACGTGCCTTGACCTTTTTTGTAGGCGACTTGATTCGGAGATATGAACTTGTTTCGCTGGGCATACCACATCAAGCGGTTTGCCACGATCTTTTCCAAAATTTTGCCCATACATGGGAGGAGGGAGATCGGCCTATACTTGGCAAGTTCATCGGAGGATTTGTGTGGTTTAAGTATTGGTATAACGCAGGACGTTTTCCAAAATTGGGGGTAGAAACCAGTGTTGAAAATTTTGTTATAAAGCTTTACCAATCGGAGCTTGAGACTTTTCGGCATATGTCTGATAATTGGGTAGGAAATTTTATCTTGTCCCGGGGTGTTACCCTTAACGGTGGATGCAACGAACTCGAATTCAGAGAGTGAAATGCTGGTTTCTATTTGTCTAGCAGAAAAAGAAAGAGGGGAGACAGAGTGGGAAGTGTCGGACAGTGTGGAGGTTTTAGAGGTTTGAAACTGTGTGCTGAATGAAAGATCTGAGCTTGTTTCAGAATAGTGGTTTGCAAATAACTCGGAAATTTCGGATGGATTAGATACCAAACCTGTTGGCGTCTTTACGCATTGAATGGTTAGTTTTTTTGGCACTCCAGAAAGTTTTTTTAAAGCGTTACATATTAACTTAGGACTGGACGAAGGATTAATTTTGCTTGTGAAGTCCTGAAAACATTTACGCTTGGCCTGTTTCGCGGAACGACGGAAAAGAGCATTGGCTTTCCTGAAAGGAATTAAGTTGACTAGTGAGCGAGACCGTTTGTATTCATACCAAGCTGTCTGTTTTTTTGCTCGCAACTCAGCGACTTCTTTATTCCACCAAGGGACACTCTTTGAACTTGTTGTTGGCTTTGAATGAGGAATGCTAACATTCGCTGCTGAACGAATAACTTTCGTTAAATTCGCGCTTTCTTGGTTTGGGTTGTCTGATATTGGGATATTATTGCAATTTATCTCACAGTGTGTCTGAAACTTCTCCCAATCGGCATGATCAGTTTTGAATACCTTGTTTATTTTGTGGTTTTTGGTTATTGAGCCCAGGTGCAATTTTAGTATTATGGGGAAGTGATCGCTTCCATGCAGGTGGTCAAGTATACTCCATTCGCACGCTGTGGCAAGTGTGTCGGTGCACATTGTGAGATCTACATGGGAGAAAGAAGAGTGAGTGGAAAAGTGTGTCTCGGATCCGTTATTCAAACATATTAAGTTAGAGGAAAGTGAAGCATCTTCGATGCATTTGCCCCTCTTGTTGGCTATTGGGGAGCCCCAGAGCGGACTCCATGCATTAAAATCACTTGCGAAAATTAGTGGAGTAGAAGCTTGGTTGATTAATTGCATGATGTCTGTACTGGTGAATTGTTCGTCTGGCGAAATATAGGTGCAAATAATAGTGATTTTTTTAACTAAGATAATTTCGATGGAAAGAGCTAACAAGTTGGATTGGGTGGCATTAATTTTGTGTGGAATATCTCTTCTTATGAGAATCGCAATGCCTCTTTTGCTTGTGCTAAAATGTGGAAGATTGTGAAACATACCAATGTACTGCTTAGGAGTAAAAGCCGATACGTTGAAAGAGATGTGAGTTTCATTTAAGAGTATAATAGCTGGGGCATGATCTTGTATTAGTAGTTGAAGCTCATTGTAATTATTAGTGTAGCCGTTCAAATTCCATTGCAATATTAAAATCATAAGAGCTATGTAGGAAAAAATTGAAGAGGTGGAAACAGAAGAGAGCTAGAATTTCAACTCGTATGACCAGTCAGTTGAAGCTGAGTGTCACCAATTGAGAACAAGTTCAAAAGAGAGTAAAATTTAAGCATATTTATTCAGAGTCAATATCTATTTGTTCAGAATATTCTGTATTAGTAAGGTGTTGATTATCGTTGGGAATACTTGTTGTTGGAAAGAGATTTTCGTGATTAGGTGAATCAGATTGCACAGTAGTGTTGGTAGTGGTATTGTTGAAGTCAGTGTGTTTATTGAGTGAGTTTAAGGTGTTGTTTAAGTTGGAAATGAAAGAGGCTGTTGTTGGACTGAAAAGTTTTGTATTTAAGGAAGAGTTTTGTTGGGTACAGTTGTCGCTGATATTTGTAGCTGAATGTGAGAAGTTGTTGTAGTCTGAACTTATCGAAGAAGGCTTGTTGATGGAAATATGCTTATTGTTGGCGTTTGGTGAGTAGTTTTTGCTAGGTAAAGAGTTTGTTGATGAGTTGGGTGCAGAGGTGACCTCTGCGTTATGTTTTGATGTTTCATTGTCGGCAGTTCTTTGAGTGTTTTTTTGTTTTGTGGAATTGTTGATGGCTGAAATTTTTGTTGGTGTGGTGGTTAAAGAGGAGACCTCTTTTGTGGGTTGGAGCACATGTGCAAAGCTAGCAGTGAGGGAACGGAGGGAGATATTTTCTCTATACTTTTTGAGGGCATCGTGCATACTGCACTTTTCTAGTGTCTTAATTTTTAAAATTTCTTTAGTTTGCATATACTTTGGACACGTATAGTCAGAAGAGCGATGTTCGCCAGAGCAATTCGCACACATAACTCGGATGCAGTCATTATCATAGGGGGAAGGAAAATTGCAGATTTCGCATGTTGGAGAACCTTTACAATGTTTTTGCGTATGACCCAGTTTCTGGCATGATTAGGCACGTACGGGCGCAGAGAGGTCATCCTCCATGCGATGTTTATTTTGTTTGGAAGGGTATAACTGTTAAATGATAGTAGCATAACGCCAGTAGGCTTTATAACACCTTCAACTTTGCGAGTGAACTTGTAAACTGCGGAAACTTCGTACGAACTCAATCCTTCTATTATTTCGCTTTCAGGTACATCGTTTAAAAACGGTGCATAAATGGTGCCTTTGTTACAATTTAGATGTTGATGGTAGCTAGCGCTAACAGCGCCAATGTTGAAAAGACATTTCCTTTTTATGAACTTTTCTGCTACTTGCTTATTTTTCACTAGCAGTAGTAGGCTGCCGTCGCGTAATTCACTAATTTTGTTTATATCTTTGCTCACGGTAAGTAATGCAATGTAAACGCCAAAACAAGAAACCTTCGATAGGGGTGTAGTGTTCTCATTGGATTTAATCACAATATACTTTGGGTCATCACTTTTTGTTGGCGGTAAATCAGGAAAAGCCTCCTGTAGTTTTTGAAAAGGTTTTTTACGTTTTGGTTGGGGACCTTGGGCAAGCGCAGCAAACCTGTTGTCCCCGAATTGGAAGCCCACCGGGGGCATGGTGGAATAATTATTGTGCACTAATATAAGTATTGGATTGTTTTTCTCACTGGAAAGAAGTATTAATCGCGTTACTTAAGTAAACAGACCGGGGTGCAAAAAAAAAAATACACCAAAAGAGAGCTATATAAGTAGCTATAAACTCAGAGAAAGGCGCTAACACATCTGCTCAGTACGAGGTTTAGTCGGTGACTGATAAAGTAAAGTAAATTACTTGAATACAGAATTTGCAAATACAACACAAACTAGTTAAATAGCGGCAGATCAGTTGCTCTTGTTTGTAATTGGTTTGTTTAAGGAAGATGAAATAAACACAACAGCCAACTCGGCTAGCGTAGCACAATATGTAGCGTATTGGCTCTGCAACTCCGAGCTCCCGGGTTCAAGGCCTGGGAGAAGTGGTTATGAAAAATAAATTTAATTACTTTAATAAAAAGAAGTCTAATGAGGAAATGTGGTGATTTCCGAAATAGTACTATAATTTCTACCATTAAAAAACTGTTTTTGTTTTTTCACAAAAATCTTCCCTAAACTGGCCTTGATCTCAATAAAAATTGTAAAATTAGAATTAACTAGGCCAACAGAAAAATAAACAAACATTTACATATATGCAAGGATGAGCACGCCTTAAATGCATTCTAATATAAAGTAAATTACTTGAATAGAGAATTTGCAAATAAAACACAAACTAGTTAAATAGCGGCAGATCAGTTGCTCTTGTTTGTAATTGGTTTGTTTAAGGAAGATGAAATAAACACAAAAGCCAACTCAGCTAGCGTAGCACAATATGTAGCGTATTGGCTCTGCAACTCCGAGCTCCCGGGTTCCAGGCCTGGGAGAAGTGGTTATGAAAAATAAATTTAATTACTTTAATAAAAAGAAGTCTAATGAGGAAATGTGGTGATATCCGAAATAGTACTATAATTTCTACCATTAAAAAACTGTTGTTGTTTTTTCACAAAAATCTTCCATAAACTGGCCTTGAGCTCAATAAAAATTGTAAAATTAACATTTACTAGGCCAAACGAAAAATACACAAACATTTATATGCAAGGATGAGCACGCCTTAAATGCATTCTAATATAAAGTAAATTACTTGAATACAGAATTTGCAAATAAAACACAAACAACAACCACACAAACAAGTTAAATAGCGGCAGATCAGTTGCTCTTGTTTGTAATTGGTTTGTTTAAGAAAGATGAAATAAACACAACAGCCAACTCGGCTAGCGTAGCACAATATGTAGCGTATTAGCTCTGCAACTCCGAGCTCCCGGGTTCAAAGCCTGGGAGCAGTGGTTATGAAAAATAAATTTAATAAAAAGAAGTCTGATGAGGAAATGTGGTGATTTCCGAAATAGTACTATGATTTCTACCATTAAAAAACTGTTGTTGTTTTTTCACAAAAATCTTCCATAAACTGGCCTTGAGCTCAATAAAAATTGTAAAATTTACATTTACTATGCCAACAAAAAAATAAACAAATATTTATATGCAAGGATGAGCACGCCTTAAATGCATTCTAATATAAAGTAAATTACTTGAATAGAGAATTTGCAAATAAAACACAAACTAGTTAAATAGCGGCAGATCAGTTGCTCTTGTTTGTAATTGGTTTGTTTAAGGAAGATGAAATAAACACAAAAGCCAACTCAGCTAGCGTAGCACAATATGTAGCGTATTGGCTCTGCTACTCCGAGCTCCCGGGTTCCAGGCCTGGGAGAAGTGGTTATGAAAAATAAATTTAATTACTTTAATAAAAAGAAGTCTAATGAGGAAATGTCGTGATATCCGAAATAGTACTATAATTTCTACCATTAAAAAACTGTTGTTGTTTTTTCACAAAAATCTTCCATAAACTGGCCTTGAGCTCAATAAAAATTATAAAATTAACATTTACTAGGCCAAACGAAAAATACACAAACATGTATATGCAAGGATGAGCACGCCTTAAATGCATTCTAATATAAAGTAAATTACTTGAATACTGAATTTGCAAATAAAACACAAACAACAACCACACAAACAAGTTAAATAGCGGCAGATCAGTTGCTCTTGTTTGTAATTGGTTTGTTTAAGAAAGATGAAATAAACACAACAGCCAACTCGGCTAGCGTAGCACAATATGTAGCATATTGGCTCTGCAACTTCGAGCGCTCGGGTTCAAAGCCTGGGAGAAGTGGTTATGAAAAATTAATTTTAATAATTTAATAAAAAGAAGTCTGATGAGGAAATGTGGTGATTTCCGAAATAGTACTATAATTTCTACCATTAAAAAACTGTTGTTGTTTTTTCACAAAAATCTTCCATAAACTGGCCTTGAGCTCAATAAAAATTGTAAAATTTACATTTACTAGGCCATCGGAGGATTTGTGTGGTTTAAGTATTGGTATAACGCAGGACGTTTTCCAAAATTGGGGGTAGAAACCGGTGTTGAAAATTTTGTTATAAAGCTTTACCAATCGGAGCTTGAGACTTTTCGGCATATGTCTGATAATTGGGTAGGAAATTTTATCTTGTCCCGGGGTG
Organism: Philophylla caesio; assembly: GCA_963971545.1. Classification (NCBI taxonomy): domain Eukaryota; kingdom Metazoa; phylum Arthropoda; class Insecta; order Diptera; family Tephritidae; genus Philophylla; species Philophylla caesio. The sequence continues at coordinate 21,284,969 of OZ020605.1, forward strand.
TTACCCTTAACGGTGGATGCAACGAACTCGAATTCAGAGAGTGAAATGCTGGTTTCTATTTGTCTAGCAGAAAAAGAAAGAGGGGAGACAGAGTGGGAAGTGTCGGACAGTGTGGAGGTTTTAGAGGTTTGAAACTGTGTGCTGAATGAAAGATCTGAGCTTGTTTCAGAATAGTGGTTTGCAAATAACTCGGAAATTTCGGATGGATTAGATACCAAACCTGTTGGCGTCTTTACGCATTGAATGGTTAGTTTTTTTGGCACTCCAGAAAGTTTTTTTAAAGCGTTACATATTAACTTAGGACTGGACGAAGGATTAATTTTGCTTGTGAAGTCCTGAAAACATTTACGCTTGGCCTGTTTCGCGGAACGACGGAAAAGAGCATTGGCTTTCCTGAAAGGAATTAAGTTGACTAGTGAGCGAGACCGTTTGTATTCATACCAAGCTGTCTGTTTTTTTGCTCGCAACTCAGCGACTTCTTTATTCCACCAAGGGACACTCTTTGAACTTGTTGTTGGCTTTGAATGAGGAATGCTAACATTCGCTGCTGAACGAATAATTTTCGTTAAATTCGCGCTTTCTTGGTTTGGGTTGTCTGATATTGGGATATTATTGCAATTTATCTCACAGTGTGTCTGAAACTTCTCCCAATCGGCATGATCAGTTTTGAATACCTTGTTTATTTTGTGGTTTTTGGTTATTGAGCCCAGGTGCAATTTTAGTATTATGGGGAAGTGATCGCTTCCATGCAGGTGGTCAAGTATACTCCATTCGCACGCTGTGGCAAGTGTGTCGGTGCACATTGTGAGATCTACATGGGAGAAAGAAGAGTGAGTGGAAAAGTGTGTCTCGGATCCGTTATTCAAACATATTAAGTTAGAGGAAAGTGAAGCATCTTCGATGCATTTGCCCCTCTTGTTGGCTATTGGGGAGCCCCAGAGCGGACTCCATGCATTAAAATCACCAGCGAAAATTAGTGGAGTAGAAGCTTGGTTGATTAATTGCATGATGTCTGTACTGGTGAATTGTTCGTCTGGCGAAATATAGGTGCAAGTAATAGTGATTTTTTTAACTAAGATAATTTCGATGGAAAGAGCTAACAAGTTGGATTGGGTGGCATTAATTTTGTGTGGAATATCTCTTCTTATGAGAATCGCATTGCCTCTTTTGCTTGTGCTAATATGTGGAAGATTGTGAAGCATACCAATGTACTGCTTAGGAGTAAAAGCCGATACGTTGAAAGAGATGTGAGTTTCATTTAAGAGTATAATAGCTGGGGCATGATCTTGTATTAGTAGTTGAAGCTCATTGTAATTATTAGTGTAGCCGTTCAAATTCCATTGCAATATTAAAATCATAAGAGCTATGTAGGAAAAAATTGAAGAGGTGGAAACAGAAGAGAGCTAGAATTTCAACTCGTATGAGCAGTCAGTTGAAGCTGAGTGTCACCCATTGAGAACTAGTTCAAAAGAGAGTAAAATTTAAGCATATTTATTCAGAGTCAATATCTATTTGTTCAGAATATTCTGTATTAGTAAGGTGTTGATTATCGTTGGGAATACTTGTTGTTGGAAAGAGATTTTCGTGATTAGGTGAATCAGATTGCACAGTAGTGTTGGTAGTGGTATTGTTGAAGTCAGTGTGTTTATTGAGTGAGTTTAAGGTGTTGTTTAAGTTGGAAATGAAAGAGGCTGTTGTTGGACTGAAAAGTTTTGTATTTAAGGAAGAGTTTTGTTGGGTACAGTTGTCGCTGATATTTGTAGCTGAATGTGAGAAGTTGTTGTAGTCTGAACTTATCGAAGAAGGCTTGTTGATGGAAATATGCTTATTGTTGGCGTTTGGTGAGTAGTTTTTGCTAGGTAAAGAGTTTGTTGATGAGTTGGGTGCAGAGGTGACCTCTGCGTTATGTTTTGATGTTTGATTGTCGGCAGTTCTTTGAGTGTTTTTTTGTTTTGTGGAATTGTTGATGGCTGAAATTTTTGTTGGTGTGGTGGTTAAAGAGGAGACCTCTTTTGTGGGTTGGAGCACATGTGCAAAGCTAGCAGTGAGGGAAGGGAGGGAGATATTTTCTCTATACTTTTTGAGGGCTTAGTGCATACTGCACTTTTCTAGTGTCTTAATTTTTAAAATTTCTTTAGTTTACATATACTTTGGACACGTATAGTCAGAAGAGCGATGTTCGCCAGAGCAATTCGCACACATAACTCGGATGCAGTCATTATCATAGGGGGAAGGAAAATTGCAGATTTCGCATGTTGGAGAACCTTTACAATGTTTTTGGGTATGACCCAGTTTCTGGCATGATTAGGCACGTACGGGCGCACAGAGGTCATCCTCCATGCGATGTTTATTTTGTTTGGAAGGGTATAACTGTTAAATGATAGTAGCATAACGCCAGTAGGCTTTATAACACCTTCAACTTTGCGAGTGAACTTGTAAACTGCGGAAACTTCGTACGAACTCAATCCTTCTATTATTTCGCTTTCAGGTACATCGTTTAAAAACGGTGCATAAATGGTGCCTTTGTTACAATTTAGATGTTGATGGTAGCTAGCGCTAACAGCGCCAATGTTGAAAAGACATTTCCTTTTTATGAACTTTTCTGCTACTTGCTTATTTTTCACTAGCAGTAGTAGGCTGCCGTCGCGTAATTCACTAATTTTGTTTATATCTTTGCTCACGGTAAGTAATGCAATGTAAACGCCAAAACAAGAAACCTTCGATAGGGGTGTAGTGTTCTCATTGGATTTAATCACAATATACTTTGGGTCATCACTTTTTGTTGGCGGTAAATCAGGAAAAGCCTCCTGTAGTTTTTGAAAAGGTTTTTTACGTTTTGGTTGGGGACCTTGGGCAAGCGCAGCAAACCTGTTGTCCCCGAATTGGAAGCCCACCGGGGGCATGGTGGAATAATTATTGTGCACTAATATAAGTATTGGATTGTTTTTCTCACTGGAAAGAAGTATTAATCGCGTTACTTAAGTAAACAGACCGGGGTGCAAAAAAAAAATACACCAAAAGAGAGCTATATAAGTAGCTATAAACTCAGAGAAAGGCGCTAACACATCTGCTTAGTACGAGGTTTAGTCGGTGACTGATAAAGTAAAGTAAATTACTTGAATACAGAATTTTCAAATACAACACAAACTAGTTAAATAGCGGCAGATCAGTTGCTCTTGTTTGTAATTGGTTTGTTTAAGGAAGATGAAATAAACACAACAGCCAACTCGGCTAGCGTAGCACAATATGTAGCGTATTGGCTCTGCAACTCCGAGCTCCCGGGTTCAAGGCCTGGGAGAAGTGGTTATGAAAAATAAATTTAATTACTTTAATAAAAAGAAGTCTAATGAGGAAATGTGGTGATTTCCGAAATAGTACTATAATTTCTACCATTAAAAAACTGTTTTTGTTTTTTCACAAAAATCTTCCCTAAACTGGCCTTGATCTCAATAAAAATTGTAAAATTAGAATTCTAGTTAATTCTAATTTTACAATTTTTACAACAGAAAAATAAACAAACATTTACATATATGCAAGGATGAGCACGCCTTAAATGCATTCTAATATAAAGTAAATTACTTAAATAGAGAATTTGCAAATAAAACACAAACTAGTTAAATAGCAGAAAAATAAACAAACATTTACATATATGCAAGGATGAGCACGCCTTAAATGCATTCTAATATAAAGTAAATTACTTAAATAGAGAATTTGCAAATAAAACACAAACTAGTTAAATAGCGGCAGATCAGTTGCTCTTGTTTGTAATTGGTTTGTTTAAGGAAGATGAAATAAACACAAAAGCCAACTCAGCTAGCGTAGCACAATATGTAGCGTATTGGCTCTGCAACTCCGAGCTCCCGGGTTCCAGGCCTGGGAGAAGTGGTTATGAAAAATAAATTTAATTACTTTAATAAAAAGAAGTCTAATGAGGAAATGTGGTGATATCCGAAATAGTACTATAATTTCTACCATTAAAAAACTGTTGTTGTTTTTTCACAAAAATCTTCCATAAACTGGCCTTGAGCTCAATAAAAATTGTAAAATTAACATTTACTAGGCCAAACGAAAAATACACAAACATTTATATGCAAGGATGAGCACGCCTTAAATGCATTCTAATATAAAGTAAATTACTTGAATACAGAATTTGCAAATAAAACACAAACAACAACCACACAAACAAGTTAAATAGCGGCAGATCAGTTGCTCTTGTTTGTAGTTATTTTGTTTAAGGAAGATAAAATAAACACAACAGCCAACTCGGCTAGCGTAGCACAATATGTAGCGTATTGGCTCTGCAACTCCGAGCTCCCGGGTTCAAAGCCTGGGAGAAATGGTTATGAAAAATAAATTTAATAAAAAGAAGTCTGATGAGGAAATGTGGTGATTTCCGAAATAGTACTATAATTTCTACCATTAAAAAACTGTTTTTGTTTTTTCACAAAAATCTTTCATAAACTGGCCTTGATCTCAATAAAAATTGTAAAATTAGAATTAACTAGGCCAACAGAAAAATAAACACACATTTACATATATGCAAGGATGAGCACGCCTTAAACGCATTCTAATATAAAGTAAATTACTTGAATACAGAATTTGCAAATAAAACACAAACAACAACCACGCAAACAAGTTAAATAGCGGCAGATCAGTTGCTCTTGTTTGTAGTTGGTTTGTCTATGCAACATGAAATAAACACAACAGCCAACTCGGCTAGCGTAGCACAATATGTAGCGTATTGGCTCTGCAACTCCAAGCTCCCGGGTTCAAAGCCTGGGAGAAGTGGTTATGAAAAATAAATTTATTTAATTTAATAAAAAGAAGTCTGTTGAGGAAATGTGGTGATTTCCGAAATAGTACTATAATTTCTACCATTAAAAACTGTTGTTGTTTTTTCATAAAAATCTTCCATAAACTGGCCTTGAGCTCAATAAAAATTGTAAAATTAACATTTACTAGGCCAACAGAAAAATAAACAAATATTTATATGCAAGGATGAGCACGCCTTAAATGCATTCTAATATAAAGTAAATTACTTGAATACAGAATTTGCAAATAACACACAAACTAGTTAAATAGCGGCAGATCAGTTGCTCTTGTTTGTAATTGGTTTGTTTAAGGAAGATGAAATAAACACAACAGCCAACTCGGCTAGCGTAGCACAATATGTAGCGTATTGGCTCTGCAACTCCGAGCTCCCGGGTTCCAGGCCTGGGAGAAGTGGTTATGAAAAATAAATTTAATTACTTTAATAAAAAGAAGTCTAATGAGGAAATGTGGTGATATCCGAAATAGTACTATAATTTCTACCATTAAAAAACTGTTGTTGTTTTTTCACAAAAATCTTCCATAAACTGGCCTTGAGCTCAATAAAAATTGTAAAATTAACATTTACTAGGCCAAACGAAAAATACACAAACATTTATATGCAAGGATGAGCACGCCTTAAATGCATTCTAATATAAAGTAAATTACTTGAATACAGAATTTGCAAATAAAACACAAACAACAACCACACAAACAAGTTAAATAGCGGCAGATCAGTTGCTCTTGTTTGTAGTTATTTTGTTTAAGGAAGATAAAATAAACACAACAGCCAACTCGGCTAGCGTAGCACAATATGTAGCGTATTGGCTCTGCAACTCCGAGCTCCCGGGTTCAAAGCCTGGGAGAAATGGTTATGAAAAATAAATTTAATAAAAAGAAGTCTGATGAGGAAATGTGGTGATTTCCGAAATAGTACTATAATTTCTACCATTAAAAACTGTTGTTGTTTTTTCATAAAAATCTTCCATAAATTGGCCTTGAGCTCAATAAAAATTGTAAAATTAACATTTACTAGGCCAACAGAAAAATAAACAAATATTTATATGCAAGGATGAGCACGCCTTAAATGCATTCTAATATAAAGTAAATTACTTGAATACAGAATTTGCAAATAACACACAAACTAGTTAAATAGCGGCAGATCAGTTGCTCTTGTTTGTAATTGGTTTGTTTAAGGAAGATGAAATAAACACAACAGCCAACTCGGCTAGCGTAGCACAATATGTAGCGTATTGGCTCTGCAACTCCGAGCTCCCGGGTTCAAGGCCTGGGAGAAGGGGTTATGAAAAATAAATTTAATTACTTTAATAAAAAGAAGTCTAATGAGGAAATGTGGTGATATCCGAAATAGTACTATAATTTCTACCATTAAAAAACTGTTTTTGTTTTTAGACAAACATTTAAATGCAAGGATGAGCACTCCTTAAATGCATTCTAATATACATAAAATAAATTACTTGAATACAGAATTTGCAAATACAACACAAACAACAACCACACAAACAAGTTAAATAGCGGCAGATCGTTGCTCTTGTTTGTAGTTATTTTGTTTAAGGAAGATAAAATAAACACAACAGCCAACTAGGCTAGCGTAGCACAATATGTAGCGTATTGGCTCTGCAACTCCGAGCTCCCGGGTTCAAAGCCTGGGAGAAGTGGTTATGAAAAATAAATTTAATTACTTTAATAAAAAGAAGTCTGATGAGGAAATGTGGTGATTTCCGAAATAGTACTATAATTTCTACCATTAAAAAACTGTTGTTGTTTTTTCACAAAAATCTTCCATAAACTGGCCTTGAGCTCAATAAAAATTGTAAAATTAACATTTACTAGGCCAACAGAAAAATAAACAAACATTTATATGCAAGGATGAGCACACCTTAAATGCATTCTAATATAAAGTATATTACTTGAATACAGAATTTGCAAATAAAACACAAACAACAACCACACAAACAAGTTAAATAGCGGCAGATCAGTTGCTCTTGTTTGTAGTTGGTTTGTTTAAGGAAGATGAAATAAACACAACAGCCAACTTGGCTACATATTGTACTACTCTTGTTTGTAGTTGGTTTGTTTAAGGAAGATGAAATAAACACAACAGCCAACTCGGCTAGCGTAGCACAATATGTAGCGTATTGGCTGTGCAACTCCGAGCTCCCGGGTTCAAAGCCCTGGAGAAGTGGTTATGAAAAATTAAATTAAAATTTAATTTAATTTAATAAAAAGAAGTCTGATGAGGAAATGTGGTGATTTCCGAAATAGTACTATAATTTCTACCATTAAAAAACTGTTGTTGTTTTTTCACAAAAATCTTCCATAAACTGGCTTTGAGCCCAATAAAAATTGTAAAATTAACATTTACTAGGCTAACAGAAAAATAAACAAATATTTATATGCAAGGATGAGCACGCCTTAAATGCATTCTAATATAAAGTAAATTACTTGAAAACACAAACAACAACCACACAAACAAGTTAAATAGCGGCAGATCAGTTGCTCTTGTTTGTAGTTGGTTTGTTTAAGGAAGATGAAATAAACACAACAGCCAACTCGGCTAGCGTAGCACAATATGTAGCGAATTGGCTCTGCAACTCCGAGCTCCCGGGTTCAAAGCCTGGGAGAAGTGGTTATGAAAAATAAATTTAATTACTTTAATAAAAAGAAGTCTGATGAGGAAATGTGGTGATTTCCGATATAGTACTATAATTTTTACCAATAAAAAACTGTTGTGTTTTTTCACAAATTTCTTCCATAAACTGGCCTTGAGCTCAATAAAAATTGTAAAATTAACATTTACTAGGCCAACAGAAAAATAAACAAATATTTATATGCAAGGATGAGCACGCCTAAAATGCATTCTAATATAAAGTAAATTACTTGAATACAGAATTTGCAAATAAAACACAAACAACAACCACACAAACAAGTTAAATAGCGGCAGATCAGTTGCTCTTGTCTGTAATTGGTTTGTTTAAGGAAGATGAAATAAACACAACAGCCAACTCGGCTACCGTAGCACAATATGTAGCGTATTGGCTCTGCAACTCCGAGCTCCCGGGTTCAAAGCCTGGGAGAAGTGGTTATGAAAAATAAATTTAATTAATTTAATAAAAAGAAGTCTGATGAGGAAATGTGGTGATTTCCGAAATAGTACTATAATTTCTACCATTAAAAAACTGTTGTTGTTTTTTCACAAAATCTTCCATAAACTGGCCTTGATCTCAATAAAAATTGTAAAATTAACATTTACTAGGCCAATAAAAAAATAAACAAACATTTATATGCAAGGATGAGCACACCTTAAATGCATTCTAATATTAAGTAAATTACTTGAAAACACAAACAACAACCACACAAACAAGTTAAATAGCGGCAGATCAGTTGCTCTTGTTTGTAGTTGGTTTGTTTAAGGAAGATAAAATAAACACAACAGCCAACTCGGCTAGCGTAGCACAATATGTTGCGTATTGGCTCTGCAACTCCGAGCTCCCGGGTTCAAAGCCCTGGAGAAGTGGTTATGAAAAATTAAATTAAAATTTAATTTAATTTAATAAAAAAAAGAAGATGAGGAAATGTGGTGATTTCCGAAATAGTACTATAATTTCTACCATTAAAAAACTGTTGTTGTTTTTTCACAAAAATCTTCCATAAACTGGCCTTGAGCTCAATAAAAATTGTAAAATTAACATTTACTAGGCCAACAGAAAAATAAACAAATATTTATATGCAAGGATGAGCACGCCTTAAATGCATTCTAATATAAAGTAAATTACCTGAAAACAGAATTTGCAAATAAAACACAAACAACAACCACACAAACAAGTTAAATAGCGGCAGATCAGTTGCTCTTGTTTGTAGTTGGTTTGTTTAAGGAAGATGAAATAAACACAACAGCCAACTCGGCTAGCGTAGCACAATATGTGGCGTACTGGCTCTGCAACTCCGAGCTCCGGGTTCAAATCCTGGGAGAAGTGGTTATGAAAAATAAATTTAATTACTTTAATAAAAAGAAGTCTGATGAGGAAAAGTGGTGATTTCCGATATAGTACTATAATTTTTACCAATAAAAAACTGTTGTTGTTTTTTCACAAAATCTTCCATAAACTGGCCTTGATCTCAATAAAAATTGTAAAATTAACATTTACTAGGCCAATAAAAAAATAAACAAACATTTATATGCAAGGATGAGCACGCCTTAAATGCATTCTAATATAAAGTAAATTACTTGAAAACACAAACAACAACCACACAAACAAGTTAAATAGCGGCAGATCAGTTGCTCTTGTTTGTAGTTGGTTTGTTTAAGGAAGATGAAATAAACACAACAGCCAACTAAGCTAGCGTAGCACAATATGTAGCGTATTGGCTCTGCAACTCCGAGCTCCCGGGTTCAAAGCCTGGGAGAAGTGGGTATGAAAAATAAATTTAATTGCTTTAATAAAAAGAAGTCTGATGAGGAAATGTGGTGATTTCCGATATGGTACTATAATTTTTACCAATAAAAAAACTGTTGTTGTTTTTTCACAAAAATCTTCCATAAACTGGCCTTGAACTCAATAAAAATTGTAAAATTAACATTTACTAGGCCAACAGAAAAATAAACAAACATTTACATATATGCAAGGATGAGCACGCCTTAAATGCATTCTAATATAAAGTAAATTACTTGAGTACAGACAGATTACAAACATCACATCCTTAATAGCAGAATTGGCGTTGGAAGTGTCACCTATTAGCGCTTCAGACCCAGGATCAAAATTTGAACTAAAAAATTATCGAAAAGATCGGCAGCGTCCTGAGTCGTGGAGGCATCTTCTTCATTATAAAATACCTCCGAGGGAATACTAGAACAGGACTTTTTGGACTTAACATAGCTCCAAAATGCTTTTGGATTTGATTTGATTTTAATTTCGAACTTACGAATATAGTTTATCTGAAGCGTTTTACTTAAGGACTTAAACTTTTTGGAGTAATGGAGATATTTGTATTTATATACAAGGCTCTTGATACATTAAACTTTCTAAAAATTGATTTCTCAAATTTTTAAGCTTTTTTAATGTTTTTGTATACCACGGAATTTTGTAGTGTTTCTTATTATTACGGGGCACATACATATTTATCGCAAATTTCATAAATCTTTGATTTAAAAATGTCAAAACAATCCGAAACCTTAATTCCAGCAAAAATCTAAACCCAAATTATTATAGAAATTGCACTATCTACACTGTGGAAATTACAACTTCTAAAGCAAAACAATAACAAACAAAAATTATTAGTTTTATTATCGCCCCAAGTACTTTTAAAACTGTATGATTCTAGATTAATAATAAGCGGTATGTGATGATAGCCAGAACTCGATAAAGGATCAAGACATTCACTAAGTGAAAAGTGCAAGTTATCATTAATAAAAATAAGATCGAGAATCCTAGAGAGCTTTTTTACAAAACTATTAACTTAAATAAGATTTGAACTTAAAAAGCTATCCACTAAGTACAACTCCGGAAAGCTATTAATGTTATTTGGAGTTAAACCATAATTGTAAGTTGAAGTCACCAAGAATACAAAAACTGTTATTATGATGATTAGAGACGAGATCAGTTATATTGTCCACATGCGCTTTGTAAAGACTATCTGGACTGGACGGAGGAAGGTAAGAAGCAAATATGTAGATATTTGTGTTACCATGCACCAAGACGCAAAGTTGGTCCAAAAGTGAATCCACATTTACTAAACGCACAAATGATGAGCGTCGTCACCTCTGAACAGCTATTAAAACTCCACCACCTCTTGAAAATCCAGTTTTACTTGCATCACGGTCTTTTCGATAAACATTAAAAAGATTGGGATCAAAATATTGATTATCATTAAATTCCGCATTCAACCACGACGTAATAAGTACAAAGACGTCGAAGTCCAGGAAAGCACTCATATTAAAAAGTGCCTTGAACTTAGTTCGGAGTCCAGATACATTTTGAAAGTATATTTTAAGCGAATTGTTAAAAGGTGTATCCGTTACGTAGTCGGTTACGGTTTTGGTAGTATAGCACCCTCGTTCTGAAAAAACTTAAACGGACGCACAGTTACATCAGCAGGCCAAATCGCTGAATTCAAGAGAGTCTCAAAATATATTGACGGTACTCCTATCTTGATTCGCTTTAAAGTTTTTACAGTAACGTCTTTTTTTACGAGCATAAAACAAGATATAAAATTACGATCAATAGACGCATGTTTAGAAACGTATGCGACTATATTGTCAGTGGTGACCGTGTTTTTAAACGACGATAGCTGCAGCCATTTTATCCTATGTGCAACTTCAAGTTCACTACTTGTATTACATCCAAGAATACTCTTCGATTTCTTACTGGGGCGTTTGTCACCAAGAGCTTTGGCAGAACTAGTATTATTAGACACAAAAAACTGTTGTTGTTTTTTCACAAAAATCTTCCATAAACTGGCCTTGAGCTCAATAAAAATTGTAAAATTAACATTTACTAGGCTAACAGAAAAATAAACAAATATTTATATGCAAGGCTGAGCACGCCTTAAATGCATTCTAATATAAAGTAAATTACTTGAATACAGAATTTGCAAATAAAACACAAACAAGTTAAATAGCGGCAGATCAGTTGCTCTTGTTTGTAGTTGATTTGTTTAAGGAAGATGAAATAAGCACAACAGCCAACTCGGCTGGCGTAGCACAATATGTAGCGTATTGGCTCTGCAACTCCGAGCTCCAGGGTTCAAAGCCTGGGAGAAGTGGTTATGAAAAATAAATTTTATTAATTTAATAAAAAGAAGTCTGATGAGGAAATGTGGTGATTTCCGAAATAGTACTATAATTTCTACCAATAAAAAACTGTTGTTGTTTTTTCACAAAAATCTTCCATAAACTGGCCTTGAGCTCAATAAAAATTGTAAAATTAACATTTACTAGGCCAACAGAAAAATAAACAAATATTTATATGCAATGATGAGCAGTCCTTAAATGCATTCTAATATAAAGTAAATTACCTGAAAACAGAATTTGCAAATAAAACACAAACAACAACCACACAAACAAGTTAAATAGCGGCAGATCAGTTGCTCTTGTTTGTAGTTGGTTTGTTTAAGGAAGATGAAATAAACACAACAGCCAACTCGGCTAGCGTAGCACAATATGTAGCGTACTGGCTCTGCAACTCCGAGCTCCGGGTTCAAAGCCTGGGAGAAGTGGTTATGAAAAATAAATTTAATTACTTTAATAAAAAGAAGTCTGATGAGGAAATGTGGTGATTTCCGATATAGTACTATAGTTTTTACCAATAAAAAACTGTTGTTGTTTTTTCACAAAATCTTCCATAAACTGGCCTTGATCTCAATAAAAATTGTAAAATTAACATTTACTAGGCCAATAAAAAAATAAACAAACATTTATATGCAAGGATGAGCACACCTTAAATGCATTCTAATATAAAGTAAATTACTTGAATACAGAATTTGCAAATAAAACACAAACAACAACCACACAAACAAGTTAAATAGCGGCAGATCAGTTGCTCTTGTTTGTAGTTGGTTTGTTTAAGGAAGATGAAATAAACACAACAGCCAACTCGGCTAGCGTAGCACAATATGTTGCGTATTGGCTCTGCAACTTCGAGCTCCCGGGTTCAAAGCCCTGGAGAAGTGGTTATGAAAAATTAAATTAAAATTTAATTTAATTGAATAAAAAGAAGTCTGATGAGGAAATGTAGTGATTTCCGAAATAGTACTATAATTTCTACCATTAAAAAACTGTTGTTGTTTTTTCACAAAAATCTTCCATAAACTGGCCTTGAGCCCAATAAAAATTGTAAAATTAACATTTACTAGGCTAACAGAAAAATAAACAAATATTTATATGCAAGGCTGAGCACGCCTTAAATGCATTCTAATATAAAGTAAATTACTTGAAAACACAAACAACAACCACACAAACAAGTTAAATAGCGGCAGATCAGTTGCTCTTGTTTGCAGTTGGTTTGTTTAAGGAAGATGAAATAAACACAACAGCCAACTAGGCTAGCGTAGCACAATATGTAGCGTATTGGCTCTGCAACTCCGAGCTCCCGGGTTCAAAGCCTGGGAGAAGTGGTTATGAAAAATAAATTTAATTGCTTTAATAAAAAGAAGTCTGATGAGGAAATGTGGTGATTTCCGATATAGTACTATAATTTTTACCAATAAAAAAACTGTTGTTGTTTTTTCACAAAAATCTTCCATAAACTGGCCTTGAGCTCAATAAAAATTGTAAAATTAACATTAACTAGGCCAACAGAAAAATAAACAAACATTTACATATATGCAAGGATGAGCACGCCTTAACTGCATTCTAATATAAAGTAAATTACTTGAGTACAGACAGATTACAAACATCACATCCTTAATAGCAGAATTGGCGTTGGAAGTGTCACCTATTAGCGCTTCAGACCCAGGATCAAAATTTGAACTAAAAAATTATCGAAAAGATCGGCTGCGTCCTGAGTCGTGGAGGCATATTCTCCATTATAAAATACCTCCGAGGGAATACTAGAACAGGACTTTTTGGATTTAACATAGCTCCAAAATGCCTTTGGATTTGATTTGATTTTAATTTCGAACTTACGAACATAGTTTATCTGAAGCGTTTTACTTAAGGACTTAAACTTTTTGGAGTAATGGAGATATTTGTATTTATATACAAGGCTCTTGATACATTAAACTTTTTAAAAAATTGATTTCTCAAATTTTTAAGCTTTTTTAATGTTTTTGTATACCACGGAATTTTGTAGTGTTTCTTATTATTACGGGGCACATACATATTTATAGCAAATTTCATAAATCTTTGATTTAAAAATGTCAAAATAATCCGAAACCTTAATTCCAGCAAAAATCTAAACCCAATCTATAATAGAAATTGCACTATCTACACTGTGGAAATTACAATTTCTAAAGCAAAACAATAACAAACAAAAATTATTATTACCGCCCCAAGTACTTTTAAAACTGTATGATTCTAGATTAATAATAAGCGGTATGTGATGATAGCCAGAACTCGATAAAGGATCAAGACATTCACTAAGTGAAAAGTGCAAGTCATCATTAATAAAAATAAGATCGAGAATCCTAGAGAGCTTTTTTACAAAACTATTAACTTAAATAAGATTTGAACTTAAAAAGCTATCCACTAAGTACAACTCCGGAAAGCTATTAATGTTATTTGGAGTTAAACCATAATTGTAAGTTGAAGTCACCAAGAATACAAAAACTGTTATTATGATGATTAGAGACGAGATCAGTTATATTGTCCACATGCGCTTTGTAAAGACTATCTGGACTGGACGGAGGAAGGTAAGAAGCAAATATGTAGATATTTGTGTTACCATGCACCAAGACGCAAAGTTGGTCCAAAAGTGAATCCACATTTACTAAACGCACGAATGATGAGCGTCGTCACCTCTGAACAGCTATTAAAACTCCACCACCTCTTGAAAATCCAGTTTTACTTGCATCACGGTCTTTTCGATAAACATTAAAAAGATTGGGATCAAAATATTGATTATCATTAAATTCCGCATTCAACCACGACGTAATAAGTACAAAGACGTCGTAGTCCAGGTAAGCACTCATATTAAAAAGTGCCTTGAACTTAGTTCGGAGTCCAGATACATTTTGAAAGTATATTTTAAGCGAATTTTTAAGAGGTGTATCCGTTACGCAGTCGGTTACGGTTTTGGTAGTATAGCACCCTCGTTCTGAAAAAACTTAAACGGACGCACAGTTACATCAGCAGGCCAAATCGCTGAATTCAAGAGAGTCTCAAAATATATTGACGGTACTCCTATCTTGATTCGCTTTAAAGTTTTTACAGTAACGTCTTTTTTTACGAGCATAAAACAAGATATAAAATTACGATCAATAGACGCATGTTTAGAAACGTATGCGACTACATTGTCAGTGGTGACCGTGTTTTTAAACGACGATAGATGCAGCCATTTTATCCTATGTGCAACTTCAAGTTCACTACTTGTATTACATCCAAGAATACTCTTCGATTTCTTACTAGGGCGTTTGTCACCAAGAGCTTTGGCAGAAGTAGTATTATTAGACACAAAAAACTGTTGTTGTTTTTTCACAAAAATCTTCCATAAACTGGCCTTGAGCTCAATAAAAATTGTAAAATTAACATTTACTAGGCCAACAGAAAAATAAACAAATATTTATATGCAAGGATGAGCGCGCCTTAAATGCATTCTAATATAAAGTAAATTACCTGAAAACAGAATTTGCAAATAAAACACAAACAACAACCACACAAACAAGTTAAATAGCGGCAGATCAGTTGCTCTTGTTTGTAGTTGGTTTGTTTAAGGAAGATGAAATAAACACAACAGCCAACTCGGCTAGCGTAGCACAATATGTAGCGTACTGGCTCTGCAACTCCGAGCTCCGGGTTCAAAGCCTGGGAGAAGTGGTTATGAAAAATAAATTTAATTACTTTAATAAAAAGAAGTCTGATGAGGAAATGTGGTGATTTCCGATATAGTACTATAATTTTTACCAATAAAAAACTGTTGTTGTTTTTTCACAAAATCTTCCATAAACTGGCCTTGATCTCAATAAAAATTGTAAAATTAACATATACTAGGCCAATAAAAAAATAAACAAACATTTATATGCAAGGATGAGCACACCTTAAATGCATTCTAATATAAAGCAAATTACTTGAATACAGAATTTGCAAATAAAACACAAACAACAACCACACAAACAAGTTAAATAGCGGCAGTTGCTCTTGTTTGTAGTTGGTTTGTTTAAGGAAGATGAAATAAACACAACAGCCAACTCGGCTAGCGTAGCACAATATGTTGCGTATTGGCTCTGGAACTTCGAGCTCCCGGGTTCAAAGCCCTGGAGAAGTGGTTATGAAAAATTAAATTAAAATTTAATTTAATTGAATAAAAAGAAGTCTGATGAGGAAAAGTGGTGATTTCCGATATAGTACTATAATTTTTACCAATAAAAAACTGTTGTTGTTTTTTCACAAAATCTTCCATAAACTGGCCTTGATCTCAATAAAAATTGTAAAATTAACATTTACTAGGCCAATAAAAAAATAAACAAACATTTATATGCAAGGATGAGCACGCCTTAAATGCATTCTAATATAAAGTAAATTACTTGAAAACACAAACAACAACCACACAAACAAGTTAAATAGCGGCAGATCAGTTGCTCTTGTTTGTAGTTGGTTTGTTTAAGGAAGATGAAATAAACACAACAGCCAAATAGGCTAGCGTAGCACAATATGTAGCGTATTGGCTCTGCAACTGCGAGCTCCCGGGTTCAAAGCCTGGGAGAAGTGGTTATGGAAAATAAATTTAATTGCTTTAATAAAAAGAAGTCTGATGAGGAAATGTGGTGATTTCCGATATAGTACTATAATTTTTACCAATAAAAAAACTGTTGTTGTTTTTTCACAAAAATCTTCCATAAACTGGCCTTGAGCTCAATTAAAATTGTAAAATTAACATTTACTAGGCCAACAGAAAAATAAACAAACATTTACATATGTATATGCTAGGATGAGCAC